>CM062816.1:1197536673-1198829173 GCA_031772625.1 Pinus tabuliformis | reverse complement strand
CTTACATCCAACAAGGCCAACCTGGTACCCAGCAAGGTCACCCTTCTGGACAAGTTGGTCAGCCTCAAATTCAACAAGGCCAACCAATTATTCAGCCTACTCAACCATCTAGTCAGTCTGGACAACCTTTGGTTGTGCAAGGATAACCCAATACCCAACAAATTCAAACTTCTAGGAAAATGGGCCAACCTCAACCTCAACCAGGCCAACCTTCTAGCCAGATGGCTCAGCCTCAGTTTTCCCAAGGACATCCATCTGGGCCTGCTCAACTGGGCACTCAAACGCTCATTGCTTCTCAAGCTCCACCCGTTTTGCAGCTCTAGTCTGGGCTCCAGACCCAATCCGGTCACCAAACTCAGGTTGGATCCCAAACCCAACCTGCTTATCAAGCACAACCTAGTCCCTAGGCTCAGTTTGGTGCCCAGCCACCTTATGGTTTTCAGCAATCCTAAGGGCAAACTCAATTTTCCCCATACCAAAATTATCAACATTCATAGGTTAACCCTTATCAAAATTTCCAGCAACCATATGTTGCTCCTGCAAGCCAAGTTGGTAATCAGTGGAATGTTGGGGGTCAAAACTAGGGTCAACCGTCTAGTTATAGTTATAATCCCTATGGACAAAATCCCTATGGACAAAACCCTTATGGGTCGAATCTGTCCGGACAAAATCAATTGGGGCAACAAGGAACTGGATGGAACTCTGGTGCTGCTTCTTACCCGCGACCTCAAATGTCCTTTAATCCTCAATTACCCCTTTTAGTGACGTTGGAATTACTAGATGTGTCCAAACTAAAAAATGATCCCATTCTTCATAATCCATATTGGCCACCGGTTCCAACTAAAATTCCCAGTGATTGTCCCAAGTTTGATGGTAAAGTTGGAGAAGATCCCCAAGCTCATGTCATGACTTATCACCTATGGTGTTCGTCAAATTCATGGCTTGATGATTCAATCTAGCTCTGCCTTTTTCAATGGACTCTAACTGGCCCTGCTGCAAAATGGTATATTGAGCTAGCTTGCGGTCTTTTCAGGACTTTAACTCGCTGGCTATGGCATTCCTAACTCATTTTCAGTTGCCAATTCAATATGAAATAGGCACACATCTCCTAACATCCTTAAAGAAAAACACAGCTACACATATCTCTGATCATATTCATGAATGGAGGAGACGTTGCCATTTGATTAAGTTCTGAATCCTCGATTAGCTTCTAAATGACTAGTTCACAACCTCATTTGTCTGTCTGATAGCCCGCGACATTATAATGGGGGCATGTGTAACTGAAGAGCAAGCTATCGCGCATGATCAGTATCTTGACTTGGTTTACTCCTAGTCTGGTACGCTATATGATTATTTGCCTGATGCTCCGTGAACCGGAACTTCTAAAGCCCCGTCAACACCATCTGTTGACGGCGTCATTGGTTCTGTCAATGCGTCCTCTAAAAAATCTTCCACGAACCCTGGGAAGCAAAAGTCAAACGCTTCGAATGAAAATGCTTCTCAGGCTATATCCAATTCTGGTAACACTTCCGAGGTTAACTCCGTTTAGTCCTCCACGACGGACAAAACTTTGAAAGGAAAGAAGAAGGGAAAAGGAAAGAATACAGCCAATCAACCGAAGCAAGATTCCCCTAAACCTCCACCCAAGGAAGGTGCCAAGCACAAGCCTAAGTATCCTTGCCTTATTTGCGATGAGGATCACTATACTAAATACTACCCAAGGCGGTCTAAAGTTAGTCATTTGTTAAAAGGTGCCCCTGGGACTCCTATCATGCTCAAAGAGCCTTTTCCCTCGCAACAGACTCAAATGGTGGTTGATATATCTCAATTATCCTCTGATTTTGGTTCTCGGGTATTTATGGTTGGGACAATTCCCATCTATATCAGTACTCAGTCAAAAGAGTATCCTTTGCCTTCCGGGAAGGAAATTGAGGTCCCCTCTAGTGCTGCTTCGTCCAGCTCTAGTCTGCTCCATATCAAGTGACCTAGTACTAAGGCAGTCATCTGACCTCGTCCTAAAGGGGTACTCCGAAAGTCTTCTTACCACCATAATGCTCGTGCTGTGCAGCACTATAGCATCGTTGAGGACTTAGCCCAGGCTCCATCAGCTATGTCTGCATTAGATGTCCTCTAGAGCTGCCCCTCTCATAGGAAGTCGTTGCTATTGGCCATCGGTGGCATTGACCCAGCCAACTCGAATTTGATCATTTTTTACCTAGACAATCATGTACTGAAACTACCTCACCAAATTGACTTCCTGATTCAAGTCATCATCAATTCTAAAACTATTCACCGCACGGTCATTGATGAAGGCACTTCTACTTGCATTATGTCTGTTGCTTGTTGGAAGGCTATCGGTTCTCCAACTCTGAGTCAGTCTCCCACTACCTTGGAAGCCTTCAATGGGAAAGATTCTTGTCCTCGTGGTATACTCCCGCGTCTGCCTATTACCCTAGAAGGGAAGACGGTCGAAGTGGAGGTCGAAATTTCTGATGCCAATTTAACTTACAAGCTGGACATATGCCATGCGAGTTGTGGCTTCATCTCTATTTCGTGTCCTTCGTTTTCCTCATCAAGGAAAGATTGTCATGGTGAATCAGTTGTCCTTCTTCACCTCTTCCTCCTCCGATGGCAACGTGCCTTTCGTGGAGCATACCTTCATTCCATATGAGAGTGTGGGTGTTGGACTCTTTAAAGATCCTACCCTTATGGATGTTTTTTCACTCCCACCTCCCAACATCGCTCTCGTTAATATGATTTTTGTTCGTTCTGACCCTTGGGTTCTTCCTCTTGTTGATCAGATAGGATCCTGGGGAGATGTGATGCCATTGAGTCCTACCGAGCTCAACTACGTCGAGATTGTTTCTGTATCGGCTTCATCTCCTGAACCTACTCCTTCGAGCAAGGCTCTCAATTCGTACGTTTGATCCCCTTGGCTCGGATATGGCACTTCTTCAGGCCCTTTACAGGAAATTTTTCCTTCTGATGAAACAATTATTGAGACTATGTCTTTTGAGGAACCCCCTTGGTCTGATCATCATCATTGTTCCTCGTTTCTCCCTACCCACTGGGAAATGCTTACTTGTCTTAAGCAGTTTACTCCCTGTCTCCCCTCCCAACCCCTTTAGACACTCATCCAAATTCATCAAGTTTTTTCTAAAGGAAACATGGGGAACATTATGCAAACTCAGCCAATCGACATCTCTGTTAAACCAAGGGTCGTCGAGCACATTCATATCAAAGTAACTTGTACTCTGGAGGAGATTCAGCTTTATACTAATCTTTTTCACGAATTTCGTGATGTTTTTGCTTGGTCTTATGAAGAGATGCCCGGCATCGATCCTAGCATCATGGTGCATGAAATACCTACATATCCAGGTGCCAAACTTGTTCGACAACATCTATGCCTTCTGCACCCGTAAAAGGCTGCATCTATTAAAGTGGAAGTCGAAAAGCTTCTTAAAGATGGCTTTATTTACCCTATCTCGCTCACAAATTGGGTTTCTAATATTGTCCCTGTGACTAAGAAACAAGGCACTATTAGGGTATGTGTTGATTATCATGACATTAATCGTGCCTGTCCCAAAGACAACTACCCTTCACCTTTCATTGACCAGCTCATTGATTAGTGTGCTAGGAGTGATATATATTCATTCATGGACGGTTTTTCTGGTTATAACCAGATTAATATCTCACCTGCAGATCAACACAAGACCTCCTTTATCTACCCGTGGGGTACTTTCGCTTATAAAAAACTCCCTTTCGGTCTAAAAATTCTGGTGCTACCTTCCAGTGTGCAATGTCTTACGCGTTTCATGATATTCGACACATTGTGCAGCCTTACCTAGATGACCTTCCGGCTTATTCAGTGAAATTCCAAGACCATCCAAACCACCTTCGCGAAATTTTTCTTCGTTGTTGACACTATTGTATCGTATTAATCTGCATAAGTGTGTCTTCTGCATGGAATCTGGCAGACTTCTTGGGTTTGTCGTCTCCCAAGATGGTATCCATCTGGATCCTTAAAGTTGAAGCCATCCTGAATCTCCCTCCCCCTGCTTCTTTGCAGCAATTGCAGAGTCTGTAGGGCAAAGTGAATTTTCTATGTCGTTTCATTCCGAATTATGTTGAAGTGGCCAAAGGCTATATGCGGCTATTAAAACGGGATACCCCTTTTCTTTGGGATACTGCTGCACAAGATTCATTCGAGCAGCTCAAGGCCCTCCTTGTTTCTGCTCTGTTGTTATGTCCGCCTGATTATCACCATGACTACACTCTTTATTTAGTTGTCGCCGATAGCACCATCGGCATGGTTCTGGTCCAAGACGATGATGATGGTACTGAGCATGTTGTTTATTATCTCAGTCACAATTTACTTGATACGGAAACTCGATATGCCTATGTCGAGAAGTTGGCATTGGCATCCGTTTATGTCATCCAACATTTCCACCACTATATATTATTGTGCACCATGACGGTGATTTCTGACTGCAACCCAATGACGTACATCTTGTCACGTCAATTACTGGGGGGAAAGTACTCAAAATGGATTTTCATCCTTCAAGAGTTTGACTTGGAGTTTACTACAGCCAACTCTAAGAAGTCCCTCATTTTCGTTGAGCTGCTTTGCTCCCTACCATCTGCTACCATGCCC
The DNA here is from genome assembly GCA_031772625.1 of Pinus tabuliformis. NCBI lineage: Eukaryota > Viridiplantae > Streptophyta > Pinopsida > Pinales > Pinaceae > Pinus > Pinus tabuliformis. The sequence goes on along the minus strand of CM062816.1, from coordinate 1,198,824,519 downwards.
TCTCGGTTAGAGGACCATATCCCGAATGAATCTCTATTCTTGATTAGTACCCTTGATCCTTGGTACGGGGACATTATTGTCTACCTTCAAACGTCCTCCTTCTGTCTGGATTTGTCCAAGGATGCTCGGTGACAAATTCGCCATCATTCTCAACCTTATCACATTATTGGGGACACCCTATACCATCTCGGTACTGACTCTGTTCTCCACCATTGTCTAACGTTTGAGGAAGCCGAATGAGTTCTGAACAACTGCCACTCTGGCACCTGTGGTGGTCATATGTCTAGATATGATACTGCTCAGAAGATCCTCTGTGCTGGTTATTTTTGGCTGTCTATTTTTAAGGATTGCATTCTTGCCATCTGCTCTTGTCATGAGTGCCAAATCTACCAACGGAAGATGTGCGCACCTCCTGCTCCTTTACACCCTGTCCTTATTGTCAACCCTTTTGCCAAATGGGGCATTGATTATATGACTTGTAACCCTCGCTTGGCCGGGGGGCATGGGTATATCATCGTTGACATTGATTATTTCAAAAAATGGGCCGAGGCAATGCCTACGCTATCTAATGACGGTCAAATAACGGTGCAATTTTTAATCAATCATGTCATTTCACGATTCGGAGTCCCTTAGGCTATCGTCATTGATCACGGAAAACATTTCCGTAATCATATGATGACTGAGTTAACAACCCAACTAGTCTTGCGGCATGATAGCTCAACACCATATTATCCTCAGTCCAATGGCCAAGTGGAAGCTGTCAACAAAGTTTTGATCACGATGCTTCAATGGACCATTGGCATGCACAAGTCCAACTAACATTTGATGTTGTTTTCCACCTTATGGGCCTACCGAACTTCAGTGAAGGATGCCACTGGGTTCACCCCATTCCAATTGGTTTACGGTCTGGAGGCTACCCTTCCGATTGAGTGTGAGATCCCTTCTCTTAAATTAGCCATCGAATTGCTCCCAAACACTACTCTGGTAGAAGAACGTCTTCTTTACCTAGAGTGGTTAGATGAGACTCGTCGACTAGCCTCTCTAGTCATTGAAGCACAGAAGAAGAGAGTGAAAACTCACTTTGACCAAGCTATCCATCCTTGTTCTTTCATTGAAGGAGACTTAGTCCTGCTCTATGATCAAGCAAATGATAAGCTGGGGGCAGGCAAATTCGAGCCTATGTGGCATGGGCCTTACATTGTAAAATGTGTTTTGCAAAAAGGGGCCTATGAGCTGATCAATTATGAAGGGAATCCTCTAGATAAGCCCCGAAATGGGCTTTATCTAAAAAAATATTATGCATGAATTTCGTGCATCTGATTTGTACATACGTGTGTTTTCAGCAGGTGTGTTTTCAGTGTGTGTTTTCATGTTTGGCTTGGTGTGTAGGCATAATTTCCGCTTATTGTGTCTTTTGCTTCTTGTGCAGATGTCTGGTACACCTTACATTGGTTTCGTTGATGGTGCCTGCCGCGATACCTGGAACCTTTCTTCTGCGGCATAGGTGATCTACGATCCTCACGGTGAGTTAGTAGACCTTCAAGGTGTTTGTTTGGGTTGCACCACAAACAATGTCACTGAATATAGTGTTGTCATTGAATTACTGATTGAGGCTGTCAACCTCGATATTCGTGCATTGGTTGTGAATCTGGATTCTCAACTTGTTGTCCACCAGCTTAACGGGTGTTATTCCATCAGAGATCATCAGATTTTAAGGTTGTATTTATGTGTTAAATTATTGGAAAGGAATTTTGATTTTATTACATATCAACACATTCCAAGAAGATTAAACACATTAATTGATGCATTAGCAAATCATGTATTAGACAGACATTTACGCAACATGTAATCAAAACATTGTATAGAATCATTCAAAACATAATAATGAACCATAGAAATATGTATATATATATATATATATATATATATATATATCATGTGGCACACTATGGAGCTCAAAAAATAAGTGTATATGTCAAAAATAGACTCTGTGCTCTCCATACATCCGAGACGCATGTCTCTCAAAAAATCAGCAGAAAATAAAACCTAGGTATCTACTGTGGTGGATTCTACTCTCTATAGTAGACCACTACTCATGTGACTCGTCTCAAGAGCCTATGCACCCTAGGTGGCACTCCGACTGTATGTCTCTGGTACTCTACAGGGACCTCCTCAATCCCCCTGTAATCCGAGATCCCGTCCATCAAGACCTCAAGGTTACGGGCTATCTCCTCCACTGCATTACCACCAGGGCGAACCAAGGCCAGCTCCATGTTGCCCTGCGGGTCCCTCCATGCCTCAAGATCTAGTCCTACCGGTCTCTCCGGTCCCACATCAGTAAGTAACATAAGACATATGCATGATAAAATCTAAAAACATCATAAAAAATCAAAACATAAATAGTGTGGTATTTCAATCAAGTGTTTACCTCCCTCGTCCCACTGCTCACCTGTAGGAAGCAGCATGTCGGGGTCTCCATGAAAATCTATGCTTGCATACAGCCAGTCCTCGACTATGACCTTTTTACGGTCTAGCCACTCTCGGAACAGCGTCCACCATGATACCGGTCAACAACCACACCCTCGCGGCATAACATGTGCCTAGCGGGTGATGCGTGTCTCTCGTGGCCCAAGCACGTACAAGTCCATGTCATGTAGCTAAAGAACCGGTACCCTCTCCAACATGAGTGGGATCAGGATAGATCCATACCCAAACTGTTTCACCTCCTCGTTCCGGCACCTCGTCAGCTGTATCTTCATGTTAACGGCCACTACCTCGGCCCAGTTATACATGGTCAGGTTAAGGCACTCGAGAGCTAACCGAAGGTGGGTCTTTGTTGCCTCATGTTAGGCTTGGGAGCCCACCTTCCTCATCACCATGAACAATACTGAGTGAAGAGTCAAGTCTTCCATTGTCAGGATTTGTAATTTCCCGCTAGTGGTTGATTTGCGTGCCAATGGGCACACCCATGCTATCAGCATGTCTAAGGTCTCGCTGGTGACTCGCTAGCCCTCTAAGATTGGCCTCTCACCACGGAAAGATAATCCAGTCAGAAAATATATATCCGTGGCATCAAATTCAATATCTTTGCCCCGGATGACGAACTTCCCATCCATTGGGTTCCAGGAGCGGATTAACAGCTCTAGTAAGTCAAGTTGTGCTCGAAGATAAGGAGTGAGGAAGAATTTCAACAATCCACACTTGAGTAAGGCTCTTCGGTACCTAGCATCATTAAAAACTTGTTCATCCTTGTCATCATGAGTTCTCTCTTGCCACACAAAAGCCATTTTGTCCTGTGTCAAAGGAAAAAATTGATTAGGGCACTTTTCATAAGCTTAAACACATAAATTATAAAAAAAATTGACTTTATGGCGTCCTCGCGGCTGTTTTTCAAACATCAGTGACGGCTCGAGGTCAGCCGTTCATTTTTTCGGTGACCATTGTGGGAGTAAATCTATATCCCACGACAATCCCGATGGTAGCCAGTGTTAACCATCTCGGTTGTCGCTAACCCGAGCAGATCTTCCGCGACGACCGAGAGGCGGATGTGAGTTTCAAAATCCACCCACAAACCACCTATCTACCACCAATTGCATGAAAAAAGCTTTGAAATGGAGCACAAGGAAGGGATTACTTACTTGATAAAGACCTTGGGCGAAGTTGTTGACCATTGGTGCCGAAATCAAGCTCGAGACCTCGCTTAGTTTTGCACACCAAAGTGCTAAGGTAAAACTCACAACGGTAAATGGTAAAAATAAACTTACCATACCCCCTTTTATAGTGCTTTTTTTTAAATTAAAAGTTTTCACTATATGGTTTGGGTTTTTTCCCATTTATTTTAGGGTTTTGGTTAGGGTTTTGGTTAGGGTTTTGAGTTTTTTCCCTTGTATCCACGCATATACTATTTTTATGTCGAATGGATCTTATGTTGAGGTGTTTTGTGCAAAACTACAGGTGGCGGGTACATGTCATGATCTGTATACACTTGGTCCATATTTTTAAAAAGTCCTCTTTAAAGCTCTTTTCCGACTTAAAAGTTACCGATTTTTCCCTTTTGACTCGTTAAACAAAATAAAAGGTGATCCACTTTGAGCTCTTTTCCAACCGTATAAATGTGAAAAGATTGTCTGACTTTTGTCATTTCAGGTTTGATACTGGTTACGAAACAACGTGTCTTCGATCACTTTTCTACTTTCTCGGATCGAGGCCACTAATTATGAAAAGTACTCCTTGATCGTAATGGTCAAGCGATTCTCTCGAGTATTATTTTATACTTTTTCAAGCTTGAGGGACACAAATTTATGAAAAATGACCCCCCTAGAGTTTTCTTTTCTATGTCTTTTTCAAACTCTCTAAACATGAAAAAAACTCTGAGTTTTCCCTATGTCGAACTCGTTAAACCCTGACAAAATTGGACTCGTCACCATGACAAGACTCGAGCTTCTCCTCCCTGGGGCTCCTTAAACCAACACTAGGCTGGATTTGTCCGAAGGAAGAACTTATATTACAAGCATATGCTATCCCCTTCAAGCTTGTTTTCAAAAATAATTTGGGTACTCACCAGCAATGGTGGGGGAAAATTTGGAAGTCATCCTTGGTTACCTGCGACAGCTAGTCACTCTTGAACATCGACACTTTTTCTTCTTGTTGGGTTGGGATATCCATGCATCGTCATTTGGCCTTCCGGGGTTTTGGGTTTCCATTTCACCTCATTCCATCTGATTCACGTTGTCTCCTTCAAGCCTTTGATCCCTTGGTACCTGAATGCTGCCACCTCCCAGAGTCGTGTCGCTGATATGTTCGAGAGTATAATCTTTCTGCAGTTCACACCCTTACCTCCTCCTCTGATACTCTGTTTCACCATCTACCACTTTTTCCTGGTCTCGTGTCATTGATGGGGGAAACATTATGGCCCTCCTGCGACGGATCATCTCCTATCGACGCCAGCTCATTATCTAGGAGATTGGTCTAGAGATTCCCTTTCAGTACCTTGGAGCTTGCATGCCTCAATGGCAAGTTCTTCGTGCCTGATGATAGACTTTCATCATTAGTCATTGATTGGGTGATTCCACGAGTTTTCGACTTCAGCTCATTTTTTGTACTTAGTGGATTGTACTGGATAGTACCTTGAGAGGCATTGGAATTATTGGTGGTTTCTCTCATGCTTGTTAACAGTTTACATCATTGACTGGTAATTAAGCGACTTTCTATCATGCTCGACTTCAGCACATCTGTTCACATGCTAAAATGTGTACTATGATCGGTTGGGTTTCAAGACCCCGAACTAAGATTACACATGTTCAAGTTGCGTGGATTGGTTTGTGATTACATACATGACTCTGTGATGGATGGCTGTGACCATACCTGAGTCTTCATGGATGGTTGTGACCATACCCTTATCATTATCATGGTCTTATTAGCTGGGTGGCTGCGTCTATACCACAGACCAAGTTTGTATGTCTTTTGAATGGCTACGCCCATGCCTAGACTACATGTATTTCAATATCAAAGATACCAGTTGTACTTGCACCTGCAGGTTCTTCCAGGTGGTGTTCTAGTTCAGACAGTTTCGTAAATCAGTTCACTCCTCCCACTCTCTCAGGCCTCATGCTTTAGGGGGCATCTGTTACATAGTAATTTTTCACTGTCTTCATCCTAGTCCCTCTACTGTGTCATGTGTCAAATAAACATGCTCATATTAAGAAAATGCTCTCTAATGTTGCCAATTGACCCTCATTTCCTAAGTTTTCTGCTTCTTCACGAGAATACACTTAATATACGTGACGTACCTCTATCGTAAATTGTCCCATTGCGACCCCATCGCGGGAGTACACCTATTTCCCGCGACGGTCGGATTTCAAGCCCTGGCGTGAGGCTATTAACTATCTTTAGCGACGGTCGGTCTACATACATTGCTTCCTAGCGATGTCGTCACTAAGGCTTAGTTCACGACCAGTGATGATCCAGATTGGGCGAATTTGTTCCAATAGTTGGCCTTCTGGATGTCTCTAGACCTGGTTGTTGGGTCAGTTTGGGTCGCCCTTCCCCCTCTGGGATGGTAGTTCCGTCTTTTGTGCTACTTTCCTTGAGGATAAGCTCCCTCTCCCTCATTTCATGGAGACTCCTTCTCCTATAAAATCACTCACCATTGCTATGATCTGCTAGTTCTTTTGGTTGTACAGTGCTGCTGTTGCTTTTGAGTTTGGTAGATAGCTTTGGTGTGAGTGTGACAAGTGTGGGATTGCTAAATAGTTTGCAAGAGGTTGTGGAGTGCCCTTAACCTTGTATTAAAGCTTGTGAGTGAGAGAGAGAGATATTGTTGTTTGGGAGACCCATCTTTGAGAGTGAATGCTTGAAGAAACATGCTAGCTGGACCCTCCGAGAAGGCTTGCGACGTGAAGACTTGGTTGTAAGCTTTGCTCTTGATTTATCATTAATACAATCAATGGTGATTTATTATGTCTTGTATGTAATTCACTTGATAGCTCATGAATTCTTGACTTTATGAGTAAATAGATCATTGTTGTTCTCGGTTACGTGCTCTGTTGTTTTCTTATGGTGTTTCAGGTTGATTTCTCATTAAGGAGAAGGAAACGGAAGCTGGAGCAATGCAATGGAACTTCATCAACCATCGGTTTGAGGTAGGCCTCCAACGATGAATATTTTAGGGAATTAATTGTTGTTTTGTCCTTGTTGTGACTAGACCCACTCTAGGGCTACAGGGGTTGCCTCTGTCCACAGAGGGAACACTTTCATAGGATAAAACCAAATACATCTAAGTAGATGGTTATAATCTAAAGGAGCATTGAAAAATTCAACAACGATGTAAGTGGTTTTCCCCCTATCTCAACGGAAAACGTTGGAAGAACTCCTTTAGGTATGAAATGGTGCCCATCAAATTCTTGTAAAGTAGTAGTGGACTTGGTGAGTGTCAGAGAGTCGAGATATTTCCAGCATGATGCTGACATAACATAGGTAGAAGACCCTTCATCCACCAAAGTACGATGAGCATTCTTGTGAAATATTCGCACAGTAATTTGAAAGGATTCTTATTCGGAAAGTAAAACACTAGCCTGGTCAAGATTTAACATGATGAGATTGGAGTTAGAGGGATCCACCCCCACTATCATAGTCAACAAGCCTTTGATTTGCTACGTGTTGCTCTATAAAACCTCCAAAGTAGACATGGTACAAGGAGCTTGGGCTAAGCCCTCAACAATATAGTAGTGTTAGGTAGTCTGTGCATATGGATTGTGTGTCAACTTATGAATGGCACCCCTAGGTGGGCGATAGATTGGCTCCATAGGATTATCTAGTGTGAGAGGTCTAGTGGAAGCAATAGATGTGGTTGAGTCCTTAGAAGAAGAGCTTCACTCATGAGTATCATATGACTTAGCTCGAATGGTCACATTGACTTGCTCTTGGCACATAAGAATGGACAAATTATTTGCATGATGAACATAGTTCCTGATGAGCCCTGGCATTGCATCTATTATGTTTCAACTTCCAAGGCTCTCAAATTAAATTATCAACCTGAGATTTTTACAAACTTATAGGTGACAATGTTATATGCACAATAGGTTAAGTTATACTCATGTCACCCTCAATCATTATATTAGATGAAGGTAGACCACTCCTTCAACTAATTACAAAGATAATTTCTATGAAAGAATATCTTGATTAAAAGGAAATGAACATGATTCTTACTACTTAAATGAAATTTTCATTCATTAAATGTAAAGGCTAATTGTAATTGTGTGCAAGGAATAGAATAATATAATTGCAAAAATAAACCATGCTACTCTATTCTCACACTACTCAAATCAATATTCTAATTGCATGAATCATTTATCTAATTTGAACTTGCTTGGAAAAGAGGAATTCAATCCTTAACAAAACTATGGAATTCAAAAATACTAAGTCTAATTATACTTGTTTTTTTTGTTTGAAGTGAAGAAAATATAGAGTTGGAGTTTTCTTAGAGTCTCCTTAATCATGAAATAAAATCCTAGAGGTCATTATTTAACTTCAGAATGCATGAGTCAAGGTCTAAGGAAAATCTAATTGGGTTTAAGCAGTGCCACATGACTACTACAGGAAGTGCTACAAGAGTGGGTTTGAGTGATTTATGAGGGAAAGGATAGTGCCTTGAATGTAGAGGAAGGTGGATTAAGGTGAATGAATGATGTGGGAGCCCATTTTCCAAGCTTAGTTCCCCTCGAAGGCATATCTTGCACAAAATTTCATGCCCACAGTGTCCTTAATTTACCTTGCAAGGGTGATCTCATTGGCAGAGTTGGAGAACAATATGAGATGTCCAAGTGGAAGATGGAATGGAACAAGTGGACTTGGATGAGTGTTCCCACCCCTAAAATTAAAAAACAATCTCTACAAACTAATCAAGTACATGTATTAAATGAACATTATTACAATGAAATGAATCATAGTGGAAAAGATGATTTGAATTTTATATCTTTAATATCTACTCTATCCTATAACATATACCTACTATAATTTCCAAATCAATTCTACTAACTTATAAGTTATAGAAACACATCATGCAGAAGAGTTACAATCTAAAACTTAAGAAAGCATAAACACATGTTTTTGGCTTATTGTTGTATATCCTCTAACCACAATTCCCACAACAGAGGTGGTGGTTAAACTAGCAACTACAATTTTTGTAATAGAATTCCTACTTAACAAAGGAAATAGATGCAATTAATTGAACAATAAAAAGAAAGGAATATAGGATATGGACTAAAGCCTCTGGGTTGGGCCCAAACCCAAGGGTTTTATCCCTCCAAATTTAACTCTAAAGTAGGCCAAAAATAAGCTTTTCATTAACAGAAAATAAGAGTCACATACACCATTTGACAGATGAATATAACAATATAAATCACTAAGATCTCAATAGCTACTCCTATCTCCAACAAAATTTAGAATCCTAATGAGCCTTTAGGCCTATTTATTTATACACAAAGTGGTTCAAGGTTAGTTCCCTTGAAATGAGGATTGCTTCCCTTGAAAATCTCGAAATTGGTGGATCTAGTTCCCTTGGATCTTCACATGCACTTGAGTTCCTTGGCTGCTAGTGGATGTTAGGTCCCTATAATACTAGTGTATCCCCATTATTCTTAATTTGATGCCCACGCATCCCCCATATTGTTAATTTTGTACCCCATAGAAGCCCACTATTGTTATTGTTATCCCTTACATTATTATTGTTATGTAGGCTCTGATTATATTGTGACCCCTTAGACCCCTATATATACAAAGTATGTCTTGTAATTTGTATCATCCAAGAATTATTCATTTATGTAATGTAAAGGAGGTTTCACCATCGAAGAGGATAATTTTTAAGACGTTGATCTATCTATTTTCTGAGCTGGTTTCATAACTTTTGGTATGAGAGCTTTGGATTCTAGGGTTTCACTGCTTTAAACCAGTCATCGTGGAAGTTTCACTATAAATTATTTTTACGAAGCTTCAGAAGCTAAAATTGAAACAATGTGGAGTCAAAATATTTATGAACCTCATGTATGAATTTCAGATCTTTTCTCGCTATATTTTCAAATATATGATCCGAGGAAGTTAGGGTTTTTGCAAGCTCAACAATTCCATCTCAAACAGGTGATCTTGGGAAACACATCATAACTTTCTCTCTGAGTATCAGATTTAAATTTTGTAAAACTTGAGAGAGATAGGATAGATTGTAGTTTTTTGGGTGTCATTTTCAGGTCCGAAGGTCAAAACAGTGACACACGGTACTTCGTACAAATTCTCTCTACTAAACCAGTCTATAATCAGGTCATTGTGGGAGATTGGGAATAACTCTTTCTTGAAGAATCTAATCTCAATTAGAATTGACAGGTTGGAAATAGGACTTAGAGGGATAACACATGACAGAATCTTAAACCTTAGAGATCATAATTTACAAAGATACATCATATTCAATATCGAGCTCCTACAAAGAAAGAAAAATGTGTGTATTTTTTAAATGTTTCATAAGTTTTGTTTGAAAAATTAGTTTGAAGTGATTAAAAAGGAAATATTGAAGCATAAATATCATTAATTGATGACCCAAAGAAAGAAAATGGAAACACCAAGTAAGTAACCTAAGAACCCTATTATGACGAATGAAGAAGAGGAAGAAATGCAACATGATATATCAAAATTACATGACCAAGTGCAACAAATTTCACTCTCACAAAAAGTAACAAAATCTTTGATAGATGGTATAAAAAGGGGAATGGGAGTTTCAAATGATGGTTTAAAGGCATACATGGAAGAAATGATGAATGTCAAGATATAGTGGTTGAAGGAAGGTTTGACAAAGTTGCTAGAAGAAAGACGTCCCAGTGGTGACAAACCAATCCATGAAAACCATGATGAACACAAAAGGAATATCAATTATGATTTTAGAGATTCAAATATGGGGTTTAGTATCCACCACATTCGAAATATAGATATGAGGAAGTTTAATGTTAAGGATTTGGTAACATGGATACTATAGATGGAGCAATATCTTGATCTACATGATGTGCAACCCTCACAAAAGGTACATATTACATATTTATATTTAAAACCTAATCAATTTGTATGGTATAGATGGATTTTTTCTCGTAAACCATTTGTCACTTGGTCAATTTTTACATAGGAAATGATAGCACATTATGAAGATACAAATAGCAACACCTTATTTAGCCAATTGAAAAATCTCAAGCAAAAGGTTTCAATGGTTGAGCACATTGAAGACTTCCAAAAATTGAATATTGGTGTAACGAATATTCCAGAGGAGCATAGGATTGACATCTTCATAGGGAATTTAAAATATAACATCCAATAGGAGGTTTTCCTTTGGGAACCTAATTCATTGGAGAAGGCATTCAGGGTGGCAAGAGAAGTTGAAAGAAAAATTATGGCAACAAGGAAGTCTACCTGATCCAAGATCTTTTGCTTATAGATGCATCAGAATTACATGAAACATATCTTATTAACCATGGAACTCAAAAGAACATTAAAAAATGTGGAAATAATAAGATAAGAATGAAACCGTGACACAAATATTTGATTATGGAGTACATCCAATTTGGACTAAGTCTCTAGGTCCTGCTCAATACTGGGAGGCCTTCATTCATTAAGTGGCATAAAAAGAGATAAAGTACAAGAAACATTCATTTATAATCCTTATACCTCCAATATGGAATATGGATGAAGAATGGAGAGCCCGACTTCAGAAATAGACAGTACCACTCAAATCCTAGCAAAACAATAGTGTAGAATCACCTATCCGAACACCCAATTTAGAGTAATGAAGCTTCTGCACCCTCTCAGAACCTCCCTGCTGATCAAGGAAAGGTTCATATTTGCTGCCAGGTTGGGTTACTACTGCACACAATGTGTTTTAAACTATCATTCCAGTCTCTTCCATTTTTCCTATGTGGACCGTCCCATATATACCCTTGATCGACCAACTCGTCAATCCTAGGAAGTTCCAAACAGATGACAAGTTTGGTAGGCGGCTGTTTCCAACAGAGATTCTCGGGCCCTGAATAGTACGTAGGTAAAAAACCTATCCAACATAGAAAAACCTCCATCAACACATTTCACAGACCATGTTGAAAATGCAACAAGATGATGGAGCTTAGTGAAAAGAAGTCGCCTTCACTAAGTGGGTCTGCAGGCTATTTTTGGCACAAAGTCTATTTTTAGACTATGTCTATTTTTAGACATATGGATCATGGTCTATGAGTTGCAGGATGCTATTTATGGATGATTGGTCATGTTGGTAAAAATAGATGGACCTCTATTTTTAGACATATGGGCGGAATCTATTTTTAGACTGCCAGTCTAAAAATAGAACAGTCGAATATTATTAGCTCTTAATAATATTTGGACTATAAAAATTATCTTATCCTCTTGCAGCACTTCAGTTCGAGCTATGGATGTGGTACATGCAACTTCCAGAAGGAAATATGCTTTTCCTATGCGTTAATTGAGCTATTGCATGATGGACTTCAGTTAGAACTCAAGTGATTGAGTTTGGTGGAGTTGATTGAGGAGTTGATGGAGTTGTGTTCAGTTTGACTTAGTTGAACTAGTTGTATCTAGTCTAACTGCCAAATACAATAGTGATGAGTGATGTGAATTAATTATTAATTAATTCACTAGTTATTAACTCATAAATCAACTAAAGAATACATCAGTTAACTCAGTGCATGGACAGTTCAGTGGAGACAAGTGTTAGAGGTGGGTGAAAGGGTGAGACTACTATCAGTTTTGACTATAGCTGTGCATGAGATTTGCACAATCATTGATTGAGATTGCCAATGAGGATTGCGTAGTATAGGCAAAGGGAATTTGAACTTGGATCTGATCTATTCTCAACTTGGATTGCGCAATAGAGGCAGGCAAACAGTGGAGGAGATTTGAACCCGTGACTTGTTCAGATCTGAGCTAGTTTGTGTGTAGCATGTGGAGATAGTACTGAGTACTTGTGAGGAGTATTGTACTATGTATTGTTACATGTTCTCTATCATTATAATATACAGATAGTTTGGGGTTTTCAACTGTATGCTTTCCCCATTACATACTGTGTTCATATGTGCGATTGATGTTTCAATGTGCGCATGCGATTGTTTTTTTTAATTCCGCAAATTGATGATCAACGATAGAGGAGGTTATGTGTTATGCATGCATTCTACAAATAGTGTATAATCAGGATAATCTCTATGAATAAGTGTTATATTATTCAAATTTCTACATGGTATCGGAGCAAAGTTGATCATCAAATCTATTATTCAGAAAGTGATTACATTTTATTTCTTCAGGCAGAGTTTGTAATCGAGCCAGGTAGCCTCTGGATTCATCCTTCTTTTTAAAGGTGAGATATGTGGTAAATGCCCATACAGTCAATCTTTGTACGAGAAATACTTTGTTCTCACGAATTTTAGATCAGAAGCGGTTGAGTTTTGAGCTGGTGGAATTCGAATTTGCAGCAGTGTTTTCTTGGTGTCGAAGTTGAAATTTCTTTCAATGGATTGTGATTGGAGTATGACCTTGAAGGCAGCTTGAATTATATTGCATGGAAGGACAGGATGGAGGCGGTGTTATATGACAATGGGTTGAAGGATTTCATAGATGCTGAGGTCCCAAAGCCTACTGATGCTGCTCAAGTTGAGGCTTGCCAAAAGAAGACAGCAAAGTGTCGAAGGATTCTATTGGAGGGAGTGAAGGATCACATTGTATCCAACCTGCATGGAAAGGCTTCTCCATACTTGATGTGGAAAGCGTTGACAGATTTATTCCAAAGCAAGAGCGACCAGAGGAAGTTGGTGCTCAAGGATAAACTCAGAAACATTAAGTGTGAGAAAGGAGACAGTATGCCCAAGTATCTCACGAAGTTCACCCAATGCCGGGATGAGCTGGGAAGTGTGGGGGTGACTGTCGATGATGAGGACTTGGTGAGCTTGGCTCTCCTTGGTCTTCCAAAGAGTTGGCATTCCTATCAGGACTATGTCAATGGTCAGGAGAAATTTCCAGGATGGGAGAGACTTTGGTCTGATCTTGTGCAAGAGGAGATCAAGCGGAATACTAGGGACGGATCTTCATCAAAGGCATCTGATGAAGAAAATTATGCTTTGGCTGCCAAAGCAAAGAAGGGGAAGAACAAGAAAGCTTCTCATTCCAGTGCGAAAGGCAAGAAACAGGACATGTCCAAGGTGAAGTGCTTTCACTGTCACCAGCATGGACATTATGCCACAAATTGTCCGCAGAAGAAGAAAAATAAGCAAGTTGATGGATCTGTAGCGGGAGAGGCCTTAGCCTCGCAGTTTGAGTTGGATTTTTCGTTGATCGCATGCTTGGTATCAAGTGTGATGGGATCGGTATGGTTCTTGGACAGTGGTGCATCTTTTCACATGACAAGAGATCGAGATTTGTTTTCTGATCTGGATGAGAAAGATCTTGGAGTGCACATCGAGATGGGCGATGATGGTAGATACAGTGTGACCAGTATCGGTACCATTTCCTTTGAGAGGGAGTCTGGTAAACCCTTCGTATTGAAGGAAGTGATGCATGTTCTAGGATTGAAGAAGAATCTTATCTCTGTGGCGATGTTAGAAGACAAGGGATATGATGTTGTCTTCAGCGAGGGAAAGGCTTTCCTGCGTAGTAAGACAACTGGAGAAACCCGGAAGATAGGGGTTCGAGTCAAGAACCTTTATCAATTGCATGTAGATGGTTGCGCAGCAATGGCATGCAAGGTAGAATGATTGGTGAGCCGAGATGATGGCAAGTTGTGGCACCGGAGATTGGGCCACCTTCACCATGGAGCCTTAAGGATACTGCAGCAGATTTCTACTGGGCTTCCTAAAGGCACTCTTGCGCAGTCAGATCAGTGCAAGGGGTGTACTTTGGGAAAATTTGTGAAAGCCACCTTTCACGAGAAGGATAGTCGCACCACGACGATCCTTGAGAGAATTCACACAGATGTGTGTGGACCTTTCTCAGTAGCTTCGACAGCAAAGCACAAGTACTATGTGATCTTTGTTGATGATTTCTCTCAAAAATTTTGGATCTTCTTCATGCAGAAGAAGAGCGAGACATACTCAAAGTTCTGTGAGTTCAAAGCACTGGTCGAGAAGGAATCGGGGAAGAAGGTGAAGGCTCTTAAGAGCGACAATGGTGGTGAATTCATCTCTGGCGAGTTCAAGGACTTCTGCAGTGTAGAAGGGATTCGAAGAGAGCTCATAAATCCCCATAACCCACAGTAGAACGAGGTTGCTGAGTAGAAGAACAGAATGATCGTGGGTGTTGCACAAGAAATGTTGCATGATCAGGGCCTACCCCTTCACTTGTGGGCGGAGGCATGCAATACTACAGTACATGTGCAGAACCGTTGTCCTCACAAGATACTTGGCATGAGTACACTCGAGGAGGCTTATTCTGGTAAGAGGCCTGATATTTCCCATTTGAGGATTTTTGGTTCTCCTATTTACATGCATGTGACGAAGGATGCCAGGAAGAAGCTGGAGTTGACCGCAGAGGTTGGGATATTTGTGGGGTACACTAATACGCCCCACAACTATCGTGTGTATTTTCCAGACAGTCGCAAGACTGTTGTGCGACGAGATATCAAATTTCAGGAGGAGAAAGCCATGAAGTGTTCGCTTGAGAGGGAGCCACACTTGCATGCAGATGAGGAGCTATTAGTTCCTAAGGATGAGCTTCAGGATGTGGATCAGCCCCAAGATGAAGTTCATGGAGTGGAAGAGACAACTCATGCAGCGCCAACCATCAGAGGGCGAAAGCGCACTACAGAAGCTGAGCGAATGGCTCAAGATGCAGAGAAGGTTGTAGGACCACCTACAGCACAACGCAGATAGAGACAGTCACATGATCGGTACATTGGATACATGGCTCTTGTGAGAAAATGTGTCGTGACTGAGCCATCCTCTTTCGAGGAAGCTGTGGAGGATCCTGCATGGGTAGATGCCATGGTGGAAGAGTATGATTCGGTTGTCAGAAATAGTGCATGGGAGATTGTCCCAAGACAGGAGGGGAAATTAGTGGTGGGTTCAAGATCGATCTACAAAGTGAAGCAGGCAGCTGACGGGAGTGTGGAGAAGTACAAGGCAAGATTTTTTTCCCGAGCTTTCTCACAGATAGAGGGGATCGATTATGAGGAGACCTTTGCACCTGTCGCAAGGTATTCTTCCATATGGACGATTCTTGCTCTCTCAGCGCAGATGGGGTGGCACATCCATCAGATGGATGTGAAGACTGCATTCCTCAACGAAGTCATTGAGGAGGAGGTGTACATAGAGCAGCCTGAAGGTTTTGAGATCTTCAGCAGCGAGTCGCATGTGTGCAGGCTCAAGAGAGCATTGTATGGGTTGAAACAAGCACCTCATGCTTGGTACACACTAATAGACAGTTATTTCACCGGACTTGGATTCTCTAAGAGTGAGGTGGATCCTAATCTATACCAGATTGTGGTGGAGGGTAAGTTGCTGATCATTGTACTTTATGTAGATGATCTGATTTTGACAGGAGATGAGTTGTTGATACTTTCATGCAAGGAGGATCTTGCTAGAGAGTTTGAGATGAAGGACTTGGACCTCCTTCATTATTTCCTGGGATTGGAAATTTGGCAATGCAGTGATGGACTATTTGTTTCTCAGGGTAAGTATGCCCGGGAGATACTGGAGAAGTTCAACATGCATGGCTGCAAGCCTGTTGATACTCCTCTTCCTGGAGGTTGGAGGAAGGAGGATGCTACTTCAACGGAGGTAGTGGATGCCACTGTTTATCAACAGTTGGTGGGGTCGCTTATGTATCTGGTCAATACATGACCCGATATATGCTATGCTGTTAACCAGCGTTCACAAGCATCGTTAAGCCAACCAAGCTCTTCTGGAAGGCAGGCAAGCATGTATTGCGTTATCTCAGAGGCACATTGGGATATGGATTCTGGTACAGACAGGAGGATGAGGTGAAGCTATGTGGCTTCATGGATGCAGATTGGGCAGGGAGCCCAATGGATAGAAAGAGCACATCTGGAGGGATCTTCAGTATCGGGTTGACAGCAATTTCTTGGTACAGCAGGAAGCAGAGATCCGTGGCACTCAGTTCAGTAGAGGCCGAGTATATGGCAGCAAGTTTGGCTGCATGCGAGGCTATATGGATGAGGAAGATCCTGGTCGGGTTGTTCGGGTCACACTTGGAGCCTACTGTGATTTATTGTGATAACCAGAGTTGCATTAAACTCTCGGCTAATCCAGTATTTCATGATAGATCCAAGCACATCGACATCAGGTACCATCATATCAGAGATTGTGTGCAGCCGAGAATCATATTACTTTCATACATTACCACGGAGGATCAAGATGCAGATATCTTGACGAAGGCGCTCACCAGGAGCAAATTCGAATACCACAGAGGCAGGATAGGGGTTGCAGATAATCCACATCTTGTTGAGAGAGAGTGTTGAAAATGCAACAAGATGATGGAGCTTAGTGAAAAGAAGTCGCCTTCACTAAGTGGGCCCGCAGGCTATTTTTGGCGCAAAGTCTATTTTTAGACTATGTCTATTTTTAGACATATGGATCATGGTCTATGAGTTGCAGGATGTTATTTATGGATGATTGGTCATGTTGGTAAAAATACATGGACCTCTATTTTTAGACATATGGGCGGAGTCTATTTTTAGACTGCCAGTCTAAAAATAGAACAGTTGAATATTATTAGCTCTTAATAATATTTGGACTATAAACATTATCTTATCCTCTTGCAACACTTCAGTTCGAGCTATGGATGTGGCACATGCAACTGCCAGAAGGAAATACGCTTTTCCTATGGGTTAGTTGAGCTATTGCATGATGGACTTCAGTTAGAACTCAAGTGATTGAGTTTGGTGGAGTTGATTGAGGAGTTGATGGAGTTGTGTTCAGTTTGACTTAGTTGAACTAGTTGTATTTAGTCTAACTGCCAAATACACTAGTGATGAGTGATGTGAATTAATTATTAATTAATTCACTAATTATTAACTCATAAATCAACTAAAGAATACATCAGTTAACTCAGTGCATGGACAGTTCAGTGGAGACAAGTGTTAGAGGTGGGTGAAAAGGTGAGACTACTATCAGTTGTGACTATAGTTGTGCATGAGATTTGCACAATCATTGATTGAGATTGCCAATGAGGATTGCGTAGTACAGGAAAAGGGAATTCGAACTTGGATCTGATCTATTCTCAACTTGGATTGCGCAATAGAGGCAGGCAAACAGTGGAGGAGATTTGAACCCGTGACTTGTTTAGATCTGAGCTAGTTTGTGTGTAGCATGTGGAGATAGTACTGAGTACTTGTGAGGTGTATTGTACTATGTATTGTTACATGTTCTCTATCATTATAATATATAGATAGTTGGGGGTTTTCAGCTGTATGCTTTCCCCATTACATACTGTGTTGATATGTGTGATTGATGTTTCAATGTGCGCATGCGATTGTTTTTTTTAATTCCGCAAATTGATGATCAATGATAGAGGAGGTTATGTATTATGCATGCATTCCGCAAATAGTGTATAATCAGGATAATCTCTATGAATAAGTGTTATATTATTCAAATTTCTACAGACCATTTCACATTAAACCTCAACCAATGGATAAATCTGCATACTCATAAACCCAACAACTTTTACCATTGGTGGCCATAGTCTATCGACACCGATAACCCATCGCAAATCGAAACTGGTCAGAGCAAGGGTGATCCTCCATATGGTCTGCTACGCTATGCGATCCGGTAGACATGATCAGTTTTCAAACCCACACTCTATACCATATCGCATCCAGGAACATCAGTGTATCACAATCGACAAAACCGGTGGGTCTTAATTTTTACGAACGCGGCGTTGTGTGATATGCGATTGTGATATCGCAATCACAACCCTAACTATTAGGGGCTAATTCTGTAGATCACTTCCCTTTGTGATGTGTGATTGCAATCATTGCATTTCAGCTTTCCTTGCATGGCGCCAATTTGTAAGCCCATTGACCTGCCTTCGATTTGTGATTACACAATCGCAATCACAACCTGTTAGTGCTGGGGCTGTTTCCTTAACTGCAGACCTCTACCTTTTGCGATCAGTGAAATGGGGAGCTAATGGTGCCCTGCCACTTGGTACTTCCCCATTCACTGAGGAGTTCTTCCACGTCATCTCCTCCTGCCACATGTCCAAGTCAAACCTAACTTTGACTTGCTCTAACTTCTTCTATGAGCTTGGATTTCAGTGTCATTTGCATCATTGGAATCAGGATGATGAGCACTTCGATCTGATGCTAATTTCATAGAGTTTTTGCCACCTTGAGTTTTGATCCTTCTTACCATGCCAGTGGTACTTTTTAGAGATCCACCTGGATCAATCCTCGCCACTAAGAACTTTTGGACCGCGAAAATCCCTTTCAGTCGACTGGCAAGTGAGGAAATTTCTCCCTCACTTTTTCTTTCTCCATCCATCGATCTTTACTCAAACGCATTCCTTTGAAGCCCAAATGAATTTACTCCACATCTCCCCAACGTGAAGTTTTGGTTTTCCTGTCCAGTATGATATCTTCGAGAAGCTTGTCTAGATACTCTGGTGCAAAATCGTCCATTGTAGGAATCTGTGCAACCTCTTCAGTATCCATAATCAGTGGAAGTTCACAAAGCTTCAAGTGTTCAACATTCAATACTAAGTACATTTGTCATCATATACAAACCATTCATGACTCAAACAATCCCACACTTTCCAAGATTTTATAACAGAGGCTCTCTTTGGTCAAGTTTTACATGATAGAAACTAGTACCCAAACCACTCACAGAACGCCTAAAAACATCATCGTTTCATTTTTAAGCAATGGGAAGCATATCATCACTTTTACATTTATTCTCAACACATGACTTACAAATGGTGGCCATAACAAGCTACTACATCTAAAAAAACCATATTTGACTTAATAAAGAAGACCACCATGAATGGGGTGGATTCGTTTGTTGAACATTTTCACCCATTGGCTTCTTTATTGATAATTTCTCGGCATGGAGCATATAACACGTGTCTCCCTAGTGTCCCACCTCATTGGAGTGACTACAACAATTATTTATCCTCCAAACTTTCCAGGTTTTCTTGGAGTGCTTTCCCCTAGTGTTCCTATGATAAGTGTTCATGGAGCCCTCACTATAGCTAGAATGTGAGGAAGTGATCATACCCCTCATACCCATTCTCCTTAATAGTTTGGAGCTGAGACCTGTAGTATGTTTTTCAAAAGAAGTGAAATCATCATCAGAAAATGTACATGAAATTGAGGAATCACTTTTTACCTCAAGGTGGTTATTTTGTATCTTTTCCAAGGCTTCAACCTTGGCTTGCAACTGGCGTAGCAACTAGCGTAGCAACCTTTATTTCTCCTTTTCTGCTTCCTATAGGAGTCTCCTTAGCTCTGTATTCTCTACTTGAATGATTTGGTTGATCTCCTCAAGTTCCTGGAGCCATGCCGCATTGGGTGTTACTTTCATCTTTGTTACAATATCTATTGAAACTTTTGTTTCATCGCCTGAATCGGAACCCAAATCGATGGGTCCATCTACTACGATCCCAAGAGCTGCAATCTTCCTTTCGTCACTAAAATATAACCCCAGGTCAATTGGTCTACCTCATGTAAATCCCACAGCTATGACCTTATCATCTTCCTCTGATTAAGACTCGTCATCTTGTTACATGGTGGTAGTTGTCTTCTTCCTTTCCTTTCTTTCATTCCTCTTAGGTCTTAGCACAGGGTGCAGTTTCCAGCAATTCTCTTCGTCATGTCCCTCTTTGTCACAATGTGTACAAGAGCGCTTTGCCTCTCTTCTCTTGGTTGTTGTGGCTCCTTTTCTGTGGTCATTTTGTTCATGTGTCCCCATGCTTTCAAGATGCATGTCCTTCACACTATCCTCATCGATAGTAGCAGACTCAAATAGTAATAATGAATGCCTTATGTAACTATGTAAAGAACCGATATACTTAGTTACAATCTCGAGCGAATCTAATGAGATGGCCGAATTCAATGCTTGTTTCCAAAATTCTTGAGTGAAGCTTTGCACATTTTGGCCTCAACCTTTCCTTGGATATTTCCATTCCATTAGTGCCTTTTTTTTATAACCCAAAGGGTAAAATTGGTCTTTCAATGCAGAAACAAAACTAGACCAAGAGGAAAGAAGGTTACCTAACCTTTTGTTGCCCTTCTACAACTTTCTCTCCCACCAAACAAGAGCAGTGCCACTCAGCCGAAGAGATGCTAATTGGACCTTTGCCTCATCTTCTTCGATCTACTGAATCCCATAGTAGACCTCTATCTATCTTATCCAGTTATTAAATTTTTCTGCACTACTCTCTCCATTATACATCGAGAGGTCAAACTTTACATCTAGCTTAGAGAATGGTTTCTTAGATGTATGCTTGGAATCGAGATTAGAGTGATGAGAACTATCACATGAATAAGGAGAGGGAGGAGGCTCTTCTTCACCACCTTCATGATTTTCTGATCTATTGTCATCGACATCTTTCTTCTCGTGCCCAAGTGCCTTCTCATACTCTGAAAATAGCTTGTCCACTTTCTTTGCCATATTGTAGAATACCTTGCAGAAATTGTTTTCCTCTTCCCAATGAGATTATTCATTTGCCATGTTTCTTGTTTGTTGTGCACATCCTGCTTCGGGATCAAAGGAATTGAGCTTTCCTTTTCCTTTTTGCATCTAGTTTCGGGTTAGCATATACTCATTCAATTCGCATCAACAAAGACTTGCTCTAATACCAAAATTCATCCAAGATATTTTGCTTATAGATGTATCAAAATTACATGAAACAAAGATTATTAACCATGGAACTCAAAAGCACATAAAACAATGTGGAAATAACAAGATAAGAATGAAACCATGACACAAAGATTTCATTACAAATTTCATCCAATTTGGACTACGTCTCCGGGCCTTGCTCAATAGTGGGGAGGCCTTCATTCATTAAGTGGCATAAAAAGAGATAAAGTACAATAAACATTAATTTACAATCTTTATACCTCCAATATGGAATATGGACAAAGAATAGAAAGCCTAGCTTCAGAAACAGATAATACCACTGAAATCCTGGGAAAAAATCATGGATAATCACCTATCCGAACACCCAATTCAGAGAAATGAAGTTTTTACACCCTCTCGGAACCTCCCTATTGCTCAAGGCAAGGTTCCAACCTGATTTCCAGTTGGGTTACTGCTTCACGCAATGTGTTCTGGACTATCATGTTAGTCTCTTCCCTTTTTCCTGTAGAGATCGTCCCATATATACCCCTGATCGACCGACTCCTCAATCCTAGGCAGTTCCAAATAGATGAAAAATTTAGCAAGCGGGCGTTTCCAACAGAGATTCTCAGGCCATGAATAGTACATACGTAAAAAACCGCCATAAACATAGTTCACAGACCGTTTCACGTTAAACCTAAACCGGTGGATAAATTGACGTACTCCTGAACCTGACAGCTTTTACCATCGGCAACCATAGTCTATCGATGCCGATAACCCATCGCAAATCGCAATTGGTTAGAGAAGGTATGATCCTCTATACAGGGCGTTGCGTTGTGCGACCCGACAGACCCAAAAAGTTTTTAAACCCACATTCTATACCATATCGCATCTGGGAACATTGGTGTGTCGCAATTAGCGGAACCGACGGGTCTTACTATTTATGAACACAACGTTGTGTGATATACGATTGCAATATCGAAATCGAAACCCTGACTATCGGGGTCTGATTCTATAGAGAACTTCCCTTTGTGATGTGTGATTGCGATCATCACATCGCACCCTTCCTTGCCTAGGCTCGATTTGTAAGATCGTTGACCTACCTCCAACCTATGATTGTGCAATCATAATCGCAACCTGGTAGTGCTGGGATTGATTCCTTAACTGTTGACCTCTGCCTTTTATGATTAGCAAAATGTGGGGCCAATGGCACCTTGCCACTGGGCACTTCCCCATTCGCTAAACAGTTTTGCCACGTCATCTTCTCCTGCCACCTCTCCAAGTCTAACCTAATTTTGATGATCCAGGTCCAGGTGTGAAGAAGGACCTTCCCAAGACCTTTTATTTTCGTGATGTGATAAAATTGCTTTTAAAAGAACATTAACAAATGCAGCTGCAGACTATAATGAAGAGGAATATAACAATCATCAGCACATGAAAACATAAGTCGTTGATAACGGAGTTCATCTAGGAGGGACTACGTCTCCGGGCCCCGGTGCCAAGATGGTGTAGGCCATTGCATTATGTGTTGTCAATAAAGATGATGTACACAGAGATGATGTCTCGATCATACAAAGAAGAATGACCTCACGTAGGAGTGGCTCTAAGAGATGTTCCACAGCTAGAACTCTCAATCAAAAGACTCCTATCAGTATGACACAAAACAAGCATGGTGCGCATCCTGCCAACATGACACAAAAGGGATGTCAAAGCAAAACACATGCATGACGACAACAAGAGTATCCCAACAACAAACAACAAGGGATCTCAAAGCATAACATAAAGAGTTATGATAGAAAGTACATCACATAGAAAGACTCTGCATAACATAAAGTAAGGAATCATGACAACATAAAATAAACAAGATCATGCATCAATCATCAATCATGGATCTGTACAAAATAATGCAGAAAGAAGAAGTATATGAACATGATGAATCATATACCTCACAACCAAGGGCCATCTGAAGCAAAGGCTGTCAAAGTGTTGAAGCTCGCTGAAACATCGATCTCACATCATCGATCGCAAGAAGAACACTGTTTGCACATGAAGATGAACATCTGCACTAGCACTTAGAAAAGTGACTAAAAGAAGAAATGAGAGAAAGACAAATCTGAATACACCATCAGATTTTTGACGTCGAGTAGTGTTGAAACGACTGTCCAAAATCTGAATTCTGAGAATTTGAAAATTCGGAGCTCAAAGAATCTTTTAGATTCCCTCGAGATTCTTCAAAAATTTTGTTTCAAGGATGAGCGAAAAATCCGCTGCTCAAATTTCAAATCAGGATCCCTGCGAAAAAACATGAAAAACAAGTATAAACTCGACCATATTCTGACAAAGTGAAATTTTACCTCCTTGAGAAAATTTCATAGCTCATGGTTCCGCTCCCTGTTTTCGCTGAAATCATGGTTTCGCGTGCATTCTAGAAATGATTGGAAGATGTAGACCTCTGATGAAGAAACGAACAGCACCATTGTGTTCATGGCGACGAGAGATATAAAAACCATATAAAATTTGTCAATTTCTGAGAAGTTAAAAATTTTGCCCTCCTACAAAATTCATAATTCCTGTGTAAAAAATATTAAACTGCCTCAATTTTCATGTCAGTGGCTGTCTCAAAATTCGTGTAGTTCTTCTCCTCCTTCTCCTCCTTCTCAATGGTAAAACAAATGAATTTTAAATAATACTTGGGCGGATTAAACACTTTATGGTTTATTTTTACCAAAACCCACTTTTAAAATAACCATATTCCAAACTTTACCAAACCGTATGCCAAACATATATATAAAAAATTATATTTGTTTTTAATTGGCTGTACTTGAAGTTTTATGCGCTGTACGTGGAGGGTTTACTGCCGCCACCATATCTCCTTGTATCCCGTGCGTATCCACATCCGTTGACCGTTTTATGGAACTTCGTTGGTTTATTGTAGCCACCACTTAATTTAACCCAAAACTTTACAACATTTTCCATAAGCATGGCAGCCGTTGGGATACGTGCCAACCATATTCCAAACTTTGCAATTGCCACATACGTTGGTTGTTTTCAAAATGGTTTTTTTTTGGAATTTAACTTTATGTATTATATAGTTATGTGGAATGATTCGTATGCTAAGGTTGGGATATGGGTTTTGATATATATATTAACTATTTTAAACTTTAGTTAATATAAGAAGTGACTTAGTTTGATATGGTGGGTAGTTAGGATTTTTGGGTAATTTTTTTTTATATAACTAATTTTAATAACTATATAAAAATTATAGTTATAACCAAGTATCTCTTGTTTGCTTGTGTAGGTTTTAGGAGGTTAATAAAGGGCTGCCATGTGTCAGTGTTTGATTGCTGCCATGTGGGTCCCACGTGCTCACTGGGATGCCATGTGGTACACTGTGAGCCCTATTTTTCCTTTTCCATACCAATCTTTGAAGAGCTCTATCTTTTACATATGAGCTCGGATTGACAAACTATTTGTGCCATCGCGATCAAGAAGATGAGCCCTTTCAATTGATGCCATCAAATTCTCCTTTCAGCCATTTTGAATTTCGATCCTTCATCCATTCCCTTGGTGTCTCGAAATTCTCCTAGATCAATCCTCCCCACTGAGGAGCTTTTGGTCCTCCAAAAGCATGGAAAATAATCTGCATCTTTCTATATACGCTGTATGCTTCACAAGTGTCCCGAAAAGGTCTTGCTTTCATCTCCTTCACCTTTGTTCTTTGGAGCCTTAAGTGACGGACCAACACCTGCTACTTCTGCAACCTGTAGTACATTGTTTGCAAATCATATGCTTTGAATAACATGACCAAACTAAAGACCGAAACATCCCATACTTGCCACAAATTTATAACACATACTCAGTGGTCAAGTTTACAACAAGATGGACGTAATACCTCAGCTATGACAACAAGGCCAACTCATCATAGTTGCTTCAAAAAGTGATGGAAAACACATCATCACTGCAACACATGATTTACATTCATAAGGCCAAACATGATCATTTTGACAAGTGACGGAAACAAAACATCACTTTCAGAGTTTTAACATGCAACTCAAAATAAGGCTCAAAACAGGACTAGACATCATTGTTGATGACCAAGTGATGGAAAACACATCATCACTTTTACACTTTAAAATGCAACAAATGATTTACAAAAGAATGACCATGAAACGACAACATGTCTAAAAACCATTTTTCACTGATCAAGGTGAATGGGTTGCCTCCTTGTGGCGATTTTGCTTGTCGAACAACTGCTCTTCCTGGTTCATGCACCGACGCTTTGTCTTTAAGGCACTATTTGGATGGAGCCTCCAATAAGTGGCTTTTTGATGGCCATTTCTATCACAATGACTGCAGTAGGTTTTCTTCCTCCATACCTGCTTAACTTGTTTCTTGTCATGCTGTTAAGAGGGTTTTTCACGCCTCATGAGTGCTGCCATTCTTTTCCAACACTTGCAAAAGGTATGGTTAGGTAAACCACAAAAAGTGCATGTTTTTCTATGCCTTGATCTTCGTTCATTATTAACAACATGATCATAATCAAAATGAACATTCGAAGATTGAAAGAGATTATACCTTCCTTTGATGTTTTTGATGTTAGCATGGCGATGAGAGCTTGCCTTAGCTCTCTCCCTGTGATGAAAACTGCCATGGGATGATGGAGATGCTTTCCCATCATTCTCTCTCCTCGACGATGTCTCGGACGACTCTGACACCTTTGAGCACTCTCCTACTTCTTTCTTGACATACCCAAGTCCTACTTGACGGGGTAATTCCTCTACTTTGATGGGGTTGACAATGCCTTGGTCATTAACGCCCAAGCCTTTTCCTTCATACCCCATTCTCTTCAACAATTTGGAGCCAATTCCTGTGGTGTGATTTTCAAACATAGCGAAATCATCATCAGGAAACATACATGAAGATGGAGAACTACTTTTTACCTCACATGAGTCACACTGCAGCTTTTCCAAGGCCTCATCCTTTGCTTGCAGTTGTCGTAGCAAACTTTGTTTTTCCTCTTTCTCTTCATGTAGACGCATCTTCAATTCATCGTTCTCTATTTGAAGATTATGTTTGTTTTGCTTTGGTTCTTCCATGGCCTTCTCTATGGCTTGCAACTGATACTGCAATTGCTCCTTTTCCTCTGTCTCTTTCTGTAGAGTTTCATACATAATTTCCACTCTCTTGGAAATGTTGACCATGGTATCGTACATTGCTCTTTCATTCTCTGTCACTGCAGGTTCCATTGTTCACACTGCAATTCACATACACGTAAAGACCTGCCCTGATACCACTTGATCCAGGTCCAGGTGTGAAGAAGGACCTTCCCAAGACCTTTTATTTTCGTGATGTGATAAAATTGCTTTTAAAAGTACATTAACAAATGCAGCTGCAAACTATAATGAAGAGGAATATAACAATCATCAGCACATGAAAACATAAGCCGTTGATAACGGAGTTCGTCCAGGAGGGACTACGTCTCTGGGCCCCGGTGTCAAGATGGTGTAGGCCGCTGCATTATGTGTTGTCAATAAAGATGATGTACACAGAAATGATGTCTCGATCATACAAGGAAGAATGACCTCACGCAGGAGTGGCTCTAAGAGATGTTCCACAGTTAGAAATCTCAATCAAAAGACTCCTATCAGTATGACACAAAACAAGCATGGTGCGCATCCGCCAACATGGCACAAAAGGAATGTCAAAGCAAAACACATGCATGACGACAACAAGAGTATCCCAACAGCAAACAACAAGGGATCTCAAAGCATAACATAAAGAGTTATGACAGAAAGTACATCACATAGAAAGATTCTGCATAACATAAAGCAAGGAATCATGACAACGTGAAATAAACAAGATCCTGCATCAATCCTCAATCATGGATCTGTACAACATAATGCAAAAAGAAGAAGTATATGAACATGATGAATCATATACCTCACAACCAAGGCCATTTGAAGCAAAAGCTGTCAAAGTGTTGAAGCTCACTAAAACATCAATCTCACATCATCGATCGCAAGAAGAAGACTATTCGCACATGAAGATGAACATCTGCACTGGCACTTAGAAAAGTGATTGAAAGAAGAAATGAGAGAAAGACAAATCTGAATACACCATCAGATTTGTGGCGTCGAGTAGTGTTGAAACGACTGTCCAAAATCCGAATTCTAAGAATTTGAAAATTCAGAGCTCAACCATGGGCCATTTGAAGCAAACACTGTCAAAGTGTTGAAGCTCGCTGAAACATCGATCTCACATCATCGATCGCAAGAAGAAGATTGTTCGCACATGAAGATGAACATCTGCACTGGCACTTAGAAAAGTGACTGAAAGAAGAAATGAGAGAAAGACAAATCTGAATACACCATCAGATTTGTGGCGTCGAGTAGTGTTGAAACGACTATCCAAAATCCGAATTCTGAGAATTTGAAAATTCAGAGCTCAAGGAATCTTTTAGATTCCCTCGAGATTCCTCAAAAATTCTGTTTCAGGGATGAGCTGAAAATTCGCTGCTCAGATGTCAAATCTGATTTCACCATTAGGATCCTTGTGAAAAACCATGAAAAACAAGTATAAACTCGACTATATTTTAACAAAATGAAATTTTACCTCCTTGGGAAAATTTCATGGCTTATGGTTCCGCTCCCTGTTTTTGTTGAAATCATGGTTTCACATGCATTCTGGAAATGATTAGAAGATGCAGACCTCTGATAAAGAAACGAACAGCACCATTGTGTTCGTGGCGACGAGAGGTGTCAAAACCATATAAAATTTGTCAATTTCTGAGAAGTTGAAAATTTTGCCCTCCTACAAAATTCATGATTCATGTGTAAAAAATTATTAAACTACCTCGATTTGCATACCAGTTCCTGTCTCGAAATTCATGCAGTGCTTCTCCTCCTTGACAATGATAAAACAAATGAATTTTAAATAATACTTGGGCGGATTAAACCATAAAATGGTTATGGTTTATTTTTACCAAAACCCACTTTTAAAATAACCATATTATGAATTTTAAATAATACTTGGGCGGATTAAACCATAAAGTGATTATGGTTTATTTTTACCAAAACCCACTTTTAAAATAACCATATTCCAAACTTTACCAAACCGTATTCCAAACATATATATAAAAAATTATATTTGTTTTTAATTGGCTATACTTGAAGTTTTATGTGCTGTACGTGGAGGTTTTATTGCCGCCACCATATCTCCTTGTATGCCGTGCGTATCCACATCCGTTGACCGTTTTATGGAACTTCGTTGGTTTATTGTAGCCACCACTTAATTTAACCCAAAGCTTTACGACATTTTCCATAAGCATGGCAGCCGTTCCATATTCCAAACGTTGCAATTGCCACATACGTTGGTTGTTTTCAAAATGTTTTTTTTTTGGAATTTAACTTTATGTATTATATAGTTATGTGGAATGATTCGTATGCTAAGGTTGGGATATGGGTTTTGATATATATATTAACTATTTTAAACTTTAGTTAATATAAGAAGTGACTTAGTTTGATATGGTGGGTAGTTAGGATTTTTGGGTAATTTTTATTTATATAGCTAGTTTTAATAACTATATAAAAATTATAGTTATAATTAAGTATTTCTTGTTTGCTTGTGTAGGTTTTAGGAGGCTAATAAAGGGCTGCCATGTGTTAATGTTTGATCGCTGCCATGTGGGTCTCACGTGCTGACTGGGATGCCATGTGGTGCACTATGGGCCCCATTTTTCCTTTGCCATACCAATTTTTGAAGAGCTCTATCTTTTGCATACGAGCTCGGATTGACAAACTATTTGCACCACCGCGATCAAGAAGACGAGCCCTTTCAATTGATGCCATCCAATTCTCCTTTCAGCCATTTTGAATTTCGATCCTTCATCCATTCCCTTGGCGTCTCGAGATCCTCCTAGATCATTTGACTTGCTCTAACTTCTTCATATGAGGTCAGATTCGAGTATCATTTGCATCATTGGGATCAAGATGATGAGCACTTCAATCTGATAATAATTCATAGAGTTTCTTCCACTTTGATTTTTTTAGCCTTCTTACCATGCCACTGGTACTTTTTAGAGATCCACCCAGATCACTACCACTCACAACTATAAAGATGTAAGTGTTGCTTCTCCTAGTATTCCACAACCTACACGGTTGACACCACAAGAATTGGAGGAAAAAAGAGAAAATGGGCTTTGTTACAATTGTGATGGAAAGTACACTGAAGGTCATAAATGTAGTGAGAAGAAATTATTCTACATAGATTGTGAAGAGGAAAAAGAAAAGGAACAAGAAACATCAAAAGAGGAGTATATACACCAAGAACCAACCCCAGAGAAAGAATAAATGAACCCGACAATATATTGTAATGAATTGGCAGGAATTTCCACTCCTCAAACTCTCAAGAAAGAAGGTTGTCAAGAAGAAAAAAGTAATAGTGTTGATTGATTCAGGTAGTACCAATAATTTTATTCATTATAAGAGAGCCAAGAAATTGAATTACTTCCTATATCTAGCACAGAGTGTCAAGTGATGGTTGCAAATGGAGGAACTATAAATTGCTCTAGAAAATGCCATAATATCAAGATAACCATGGGGGAATATGTCTTGAATATTCCAATTCTTTCCATTCCAATGGGTGTTGCTGACGTTGTACTAGGAGTCTAATGGTTACAATCTTTGGGGACGATAAATTTCAATTTTCAAACACTTTTCTTGATTTTTTTTTGGGAAGGAAAGGAAGTTGAATTAAGGCATATCACAGGGAAACCAATAAACATAATCAATTCTAATGGCATGAAAAATCTTTTGAAGAAATAACAATGGGGCGTTATTTCACAATTATCCTCACTAGGGGTTCAAACATCGAAATAATCTATTTCTCTAGATCTCCAAAAAGTCTTGGACAATCATTCAAAGGTGTTTGAGACTCCGAAAGGCCTCCCACCTATTTGTGTTGAGGATCATGTGATTCACTTGATTCTAGGAAGATCTCATCCAAACATCAGACCTTACAGATATCCTTATACCCAAAAGAGTGAAATTAAACGTATGGTTACAGAAATGCTAGAGGATCGTATAATTCAACCTAGTCAAAGTTCTTTCTCTGCTCTAGTAGTATTGGTGCACAAGAAGGATGAATCATAGTGTATGTGTTCATATTATAGGGAGATCAACAAGCTCACTATTAAAGATAAATTTCACGTTCTTGTCATTGATGAATTGTTGGATGAATTACATGGAGAAATTTACTTCACCAAGCCAGATATTCATTCAGGATATCAGCAAATTAGAATGAAGACTGAAGACATTCTGAAAATAACATTCAGAACTCATGAGGGTCATTATGATTTTTTTGTCATGCCTTTTGGCCTTACTAATGCACCATCCACATTTCAAGGTTTGATGAATACCATTTTCAAACCATTCCTTAGAAAAGGTTGTGTTAGTGGCTTTTGATGATATACTAATCTACAACAAGTCTTGGAAGGATCATGTTCAACATGTTGACAAGGTGCTCAAACTATTGGCAGAGAAACAATTATATCTAGAAACCTCGAAATGTTTCGTTAAGTATAGGAGGTGGAATATCCAGGTCATATTTTATCTCATGAGGGTGTTAAGGTAAAATCTAACAAAATTTCAGCCATTAAGGAATGGAAAATACCCACAACCATAAAACATTTTCAAGGATTTATTGGGTTGACAGGGTATTATCACAATTTTGTTAAGAATTATGGGAGAATAGTGACACCTCTAACATCATTACTAAAGAAAGATGCATTTTCTTGGACTCCATAAGCAATGAAGGCCTTTGAACATCTTAAAGAGGCAATTTTCCAAGCACTAGTCTTAGCGACACTAGAATTCACAATTTTTTTTATTATGGAATGTGATGCTTCAAGAAATGGAATTGGTGCTTTTTTAATGCATGAAGGAAGACCCATTGCTTTTGAAAGTTTTCCAATCAAAATAGACTATTTACACAAACCTATTTATGATAAGGAAATGTTGGAAATCCTACATGCACTAAATCAATGATGACCTTACTTAACGGGAAGAAACTTCAAGGTAAACATAGATCATGACAGTCTTAAATACTTTTTGGAACAAATATTATCTTCAAAAGAGTAGCAAAAATGGGTGACAAAGATGTTGGATTATTGTTAACGGGAAAAGTGTCTACTCAGAACGCCCCTATCCCACTAACGTGTGACAGTACCTTAGAAACAAACAGAGAAAACTACTTTCGTATTCTTCTTTATGAACTATAAACGAAGAGGAATAGGATGAACCAACCTGTGTCTTGCGCTAGTCCTTTGATCCAATCTCTCTCCTCTTTGACAGCTTCCAGCTACCTGCTCTCTTACTTGCCCAGCTTCACCAAGTTCCTGCAAGATCACAGAAGAGGAAAACTACACAAAGACATGGATTTATATTCATAAATAGCTTAGGATCAGATTTAAGCTAAACATGCAAATATAACAAAACATCATTGATACACAAGCATATAGGAGAAACTCAAATAGTTTTATTGATATAACAAGAAGATCCAGGAGGAGTTACAACCGATGATTCCTGATCCAGCATCAACCCCCCAGCAAAGGAATCCCCTCTTCACCTCCAACAAAGCATAAATCACCCAATACTCTGATATCTATCTCAAACCAACATCAATTCTCTGCAATGTACAAAATTCCAGCCTCTGGATCTCTTGGTGAGGGATCCATATATAGATGTATGCAAAGAGGATGAGTCAGCTCATGAATTGATTAGTGGCCTCTCTCTGTCAGTTCTTTCTTCCACTTGAAGACTGAGAGCCTCTTACTCATCACTGGTCGAATTCAGTGAGGCAAGTGTCATTGGAGAAGATTCTGGAAGCTTCCATTGTCTCTCCACCTCGTTGAATGACTCTGCCACTTGTCATTTCCCGCTCAACGCACCCTGGTAGTGCATTCAAGTGTGTTGCAACGCACCTAGCCAGTGTATTTGGGTGCTTTGCAATGCAGCTAGCTAGTGAAGCAACTGAAATGATCCTGATTTGACTAGTTCTGAGCAATTTCTGGTGGAGAACTTCTGGGAGAAGCTGTAATTTGTTGACCTTGTTTCTTTAGGAGCTGGAACAAAACTTTTAGGGACTTAGGATCCCTTGATTTATGGACATTTCATGCTTAGAGCTGTAAGGCACAAAAATGCCTATAACAGTTGCCCCCTAAAGTATGAGGCCGTTTATCGGGTGAAATGCTTTATTAGGAGGATCCGAAGTTCTTTCAATGCTGGGAGGAGACCTGTAATAAGATACAATACAATACATTATCTTCATACTGTTTTCATGATCTAGCTAAGGCGGGCATTCCCATGCTCAGCTTTATAAATTCATTTTCATGTACATAGGACAGACAATCGTATGATGGTAGACTGATGATTCTGATGAAGTCATCATCCTTTTGGTAGGATGATTATCTGTGCTGCAATGTTGTACATTTCAATGTCTTTATTTTTCCTGAATATATATCGCAGCCCGGATGGATGAAACTAGATCCGGGGTCTTCAATCTCGTCCGATCTTCACTCGAAGTACAACTCGATCCATGTGAGAAATGTTTTGAAGTCGAACATGGAAAGACATCGCTTG
Organism: Pinus tabuliformis; assembly: GCA_031772625.1. NCBI lineage: Eukaryota > Viridiplantae > Streptophyta > Pinopsida > Pinales > Pinaceae > Pinus > Pinus tabuliformis. The sequence continues at coordinate 1,198,791,569 of CM062816.1, read as the reverse complement.
ATTACCAGTCAATGATGCAAACTGTTAACAAGAGCGAGAGGAATCACCGATAATGATAATGACCCTCAAGGTACTGCAGTACAATTCACGTGGTGTGAATAAAGGACTTGGCGTCGAACACCATGCAAAATCTTTCAGTCGAAGGTCATTGATGTATACCTGTCGCCGGAAGTGAGAAACTTGCCATTAAGGCATGCAAGCTTCAAAGTACTGAATGGGGTGGTTCCTAGATCAACTTCTTGGATAATGAGCTGATGTCGAAAAGAAGCGATCCGTTAAAGGAGGGCCTTAATGAATCCCACATCAATGACACGGAACGGAGCAAATGATTTTGATGGAGGTGAAAACAATCTAGTGATATATGGTTCAGGGTGGCGGTCATGAAAGACTGAAGTATAATGTATGGTAGTGGATGGGACACGGATGACTTCTCTGGATGACTTCTCTTGAACATGTCGGCGACACTTATGTGATGGATTGGTAGCATTTACCCCAAATGTGGATGGTATGGCGTGACCATGGTGATGTGAAAGGTGAATGAAACAACCCAACCCGACTCAGGCACGGAGTGGAAGTGTCATGTTCAAGAGCGACTTGCTACCAATAAAGATTCTTTGAGTTTCTTCCCAATTTTTCCCCAGTCATTGCTGACCAGTACCTCTTTATTTTTGTCAAGCTTGAGGAGGATAACATATGCTTGTTCTATAATTTTCCCTTCGGGCAAACCTATCGCTATGTTTTAACGAGCCTAGCGATAGTGAAACTCGTTCTCGTCTAAAGACAAGTTTGTCGCTATTAATCTTTTTAACGAGTTTAACGACAAAGATAACTCGGTCCTTTTCATTTTTAGAAAGCCTGAAAAGGTACGTAAAGATAACTCCAAAATTCCTTTTTCGTCATCTAATCCCTTAAGTCCGAAAAAGTATAAAACAATACAGAAAGGATGAATTTTCGATTAGCTTTAACGAGCCGAACAAAACAAGCGCTCGATCTTTTTGTGCAATAATCCCTCAGGTCCAAAAAGATTAAAATCTAGAGGAGGGATAGCACTTCCTGTCGCTTTAACGAGCTGGAAGGCCAAAACTCGGCAATCTTTTCATATTTTACGAGTCAGTTGAAAAGAGCTTAAAGAAGACTCGTCTTTTGAGGAACGAGTGATAAAAAGGGTAGCAGCTGATTCCAGGTAAGGTTTGGAATTTTCCAATCACGGCAGTGTCACAAGGATGGCTAGTGAAATCACTCTTCGCAGCTGTTCCTCAAAATGGGTAAACAATCAAATGGAGGTGAATGATCGGCCAATGGAAAAGTGGAGGTGACGGTGCAAACACGACCAAGGCTTTAATGGCTGAAAATGCTTCATTCACGGTGGTTATTTACCGTGGGGTATAGTTTATTTTTTAACGAGCTTAAACGCGGGTGGAAACATATGCTCGGTCTTATGTTTATTTTTTAACGAGCTTGAACTATGCGCTAAAACTGCTCGATCTTATGGTCTTGCTTTGATTTTTTACCATAAATAGCTTTGTCTTTCCAAAGATAGTACTGTATTTTTCAACTGCTTCATCAAACTAGTTAGAAATGAACAGTATTTGCTTTGAAAACGAGATTAAAACGCTAATACTTTACTTCGAACTACGTAAAAGTAATTAAAAAGTGTTTTTTACCTCTCATTTTATCATTTCATTTGAACTTGGTTTGTTGGAGCTTTGGAGGTGTTTCCCCCCTCGATTTTCATCAGCTGATTTCGGGAGATTCTGTGGACGATTCTCGACGCCGTCTGGACCAGGTAGGAGTTAAACCTGAGCTCTTTCATTTCATGGTTTCCTTTTTGCATTCTGTGCTTTATTCCCTGCTTTTCTGAGCCCCTGGGGTGTGATGGGTTCGTTCTGCCATCAACGCACCCTGAGCACATCGAAACCTGCATTGAATGTTGGCCTGTATGAAGGTAGTTTGACATTCAACGCACCTGTAACACTGCTGCAGGTGCGTTGGGCGCAGAAAGAGGATTTTTTGCACAGTTTTTGGTGGAATTTTTGCCTGTTTCTCATCAAAATCAGGATCTAATCTCCTCTCTTGTTTGTTTTTTCAGAGATCTTGGAGAAAAATGACCCTTACATGGCGAGAACGAGAACATGAAGAAGAGGACATGATTGCCCTACATGATCCTGTTACAGTGAACGCGCTGCGGAATTGTGGCTTGCTGAAGTTCTTCCGTATCTCTAGCATGAGACAGCAGATTAACTTACTGAAGTATTTGCTTGACTCTTGGGATCCTATCAACCAGGTTTTCCAGATTAGGGGAAAATCCATCCCCTTGACTGCAGTAGACATCTATTTCTTGACTGGCTTGTCGAGGCGGGGTGCCCCCATCTCTTTGTCAGGTTCGGCCCGAGGAGGCGATTCTGTGAGAGATTATGTTCGCCAGTATTGCAGGGAAGGATCTCAGCCGAGTAAAGACGGCAAGATCATCATCCGTGATGTCACTGATAGGTCCCTTAGGACTATCCTATTTACTTTTGGTAGGATGGCCGGTAGCGTGTCTCTTCATGTAGCCAACAGATCCTATATGCAGCATGCCTTGGAATGCCTTCAACCGAAGGTGTTCAACTGGTGCGACGCAGTACTTCTTGTGATGAAAGATCAGTTGACCAAGATAAAGAACGGGAGGTTGAAGAACTTTGGGTTCGGTTATATTTTGACCGCCTTTGCCTTGGAGAAGATACCACTGATGCAGCCGCAGTACATTGCACTCGACTTACCTTCTCCTACTGAACCACGTATGCAGAGATGGGTTGACCATATGTCTAGGCATGCTGACAGTCTCAGATTTCATTTTCTGATACCTTCTTTAGGTGGTTCGATCATCAGGAGATGGTTTATGCCGAGTATCCATATGCTCGCATGGACTTCCGGGGTGATCCAGATTTAGTACTGCCGGATGGCGAGCAGTGGGGTGCTATTGGTAAAATATTTGATCATATCGCTGTTTACTGTTTTTATTTATAATTTCCTTGTGCTTTATTCTATCAATACTTTAATCAAACTCATGTGTACATGCAGATGTTGGTCCTGTTCGTCCAGTAGTTCACCTGAGAGTACCAGCTGTTGCCCCGGCAGGAGAGGCCACCGGGAGAGTTATTCTTCGTGATCTCGACGTGGCCGAGACTCTCACAGCTGTGCAGGAGCAGGTTGAGAGCCTTACTCTCGGTATTCCAGATGTGAGGATCGACGAGTTACCTTTACAGTTACAGCGGCATACTACTGGTGTGCCTAAACGATGGACTCGTCTCTTACGCATGATCGCACAGGCTGTGACTTGCTATCACGAGCATCATTAGACTAGGGTGCCCCTTATCATTTTGAGTTTTTGGGTCATGTGACCGATTTTGTCTTGGTTACAGAACATTATATGTAAACCATAAACAACTATATATATTTTGATTTTCAGGGTTTTATTTTGGTTGAGCTATATGATCCACATGTAAAACATTGATGATGTGTTTCTTTTTATAAATGTTGCAAATGTCTATCTAACACATAGTTTGCTAATGAGTCGGTTAATGTGTTTAAGTTTCTGGAAATATGTTGGTATTGAATAAGATCAAATTGTCTTTCCAAAATCTTAACCCTTAGGAACATGCGATAAATAGCTGGGTTTCGGACGGAATATATACCATTGAGTTGTAGTATTACGAGTTGTGAGTCTAGCCTGACAATTAGTCGGCGTATACCATGGGTGATGGCATCAGAGAGAAGTTCTATCAACGCGCTATACTCAGCGATGTTATTCGTTGATTGACCAATACATACACCTCTGAAACTTACTAACTCACCGCTTGGATCAAAAATGGCCCAGGCTGCGGAGGACAGGTTCCGCGAACTACGACTCGCTCCGTCGGCATATCCAACACATGGCTCCAAAAGGTTTGACATCTGCAATAAATGTAAAAAGGTGGATTACTCGACCAAAACAAACACTTTAGCGAAAACAAAAATATAACAAAAGCATATTGGTTACTATTTATGCATAGTAACGCTTGAGGTACAACCCATTACGAGGTTGCGCCAGTGGAACTCCGTCATAATCCATTAACTCGTAGGCTCCTTTTGCTAACACTCGTTTAACAATATAGGGGCCCATCCATAAAGACTTAAATTTACCCGCTCCAATTTATCGGATTCTTGGTCGTAAAGCAAGACCAAGTCACCTTCTGAGAAGACACGGGGTTTGACATTTTTGTTGAACTGCGCCTTGACTCGTTTCTTATGGGCTTCATTAGCCAAAGTGGCATCACGACGGGTTTCATCCAATTGGATTAATTCCAAGAAATGAGCCTCTTCTTCTGAAGTTCCGGGGAGGAGATCGATTTCGAGTTTAAGAGACGAGATTTCACACTGGACTGGTAAGGCTGCTTCCAGGCCATATACCAGTTGGAAGGGTGTGAACCTGGTTGCATTCCTTACCGATGTTCAGTAAGCCCACAAGGCTGAGTACAGGATTAGGTGCCACCTTCTTTTGTGAACTCCGATCATCCTTTGCAACATGCGCTTCAGGACCTTGTTGATCGCTTCAACTTGTCCGTTGGCTTGCAGATAATACGGAGTAGAGCTGTCGTGAGACAATCCTAGTTTGGCAGCTAATTCGAGCATCATGTGATTGCGAAAATGCAATCCATGATCTGTGACTATAGCCTGTGGTACGCCGAATCTAGCGACTACATGATTGAAAAAGAAAAGGGCAGCTGTTTCACCAGTATTATCTAATGTAGGCATCGCCTCGGCCCATTTGGTAAAATAGTCAACTGCGACTATGATATACCCATGCCCCCCGATCGAGGTGGGGTTACATGTCATGAAATCGATGCCCCATTTGGCGAACGGCCCAACAGCAACTATTGGCTGTAGAGGCGCGGGTGGTCTTCTGGTTTTGCTATCAAAAATTTGACAAGCATGGCAACTTCTGACTGCGGTTATGCAATCTTTGAACATTGTTGGCCAGAAGTATCCTGCTCGTAATATTTTTTGTGCTGTAGCATATCCAGATTGATGCCCCCCACAGGTTCCTGAATGACACTCATTCAGGGCTTTTTCGGCCTCCTCATGGGTGAGGCACCTTCTCAGAACCGTATCGATACCACGACGGTAAAGTGTATCACTGACGATCATGTAGTCTTTTGCTTGGTATCGAATACGTTTTTGTTCAGAGTGTGAGGTGTTTGGCCTAAACTTTTGTGTTTGGAGATAAATTATTATATCTCCATACCACTCATTGCTTGTAGATATCAGAAACAAATTCTCATCCACGATTGATTCTTCGGATGTTTCATCGTTGGACGACGATGGGAGATCGCATAATAGTTCTGCAAAAACTAGAGCTTTCTTTGATTTGGATTTTACAAATTCCAGATCAAACTCTTGAAGGATCGCTATCCATTTTGAATATTTTCCCCCCAGCAACTGTCGCGACAATATATAAGTCATGGGGTTGCAATCGGATAGAATGGTAGTTTTTCGAAAGAGGACATAGTGTCGAAATCTTTGTATCGCCTGAACAGCTGCAAGCGCTAGTTTTTCAACATAAGAATATTTGCTTTCTGTATCATTTAAGTTCTTACTTAAATAATAAATAAGATGTTCAATTCCATCGACTTCTTGAACTAAAACCATTGCGATGGTCGTATCTGCTGCAGCCAGATACAGGTTAAAATCTCTTTGATAATCGGGGGCGTACATTAAATATGCTTTCATTAAGGAATCTTTTAAAGCATCAAAGGAAGCTTGTGCGACTTGATCCCAGACAAAGGGCACCTCCTTTTTCAAAAGATGTGTATAACCTTTAGCAAGTTTGGCGTAATTTGGAATGAACCTCCTCAGAAAGTTTGCTTTCCCTTGGAGTTTCTGAATCTGAAGCAAATTTGAAGGGGGAGGCAAATTTATGATTGCCTGTACCTTACACGATTCGAGACGAATCCCATCCTTCGAGACTACAAAGCCAAGTAAACGACCAAAACTGACGCAAAATACACATTTGTGCGGATTGAGTCGTATCTTGTAGTGTCGGCAGCGTAGAAATATCGCTCTTAAATGCTGCAGATGATCAGTCCGCTTTCGCGAATTAGCCGGAAGGTCGTCGAGGTAAGGTTAAACGATGTTTTTGATGTCATGGAAGGCATAATTCATTGCCCTCTGAAACGTCGCCCCTGCGTTCTTTAAACCGAAGGGTAATTTTCGATATGCGAATGTGCCCCACGGACAAATGAATGCAGTCTTTGACTGGTCCTGTGGGCGGATATTTATTTGATTATACCCAGAAAATCCATCCATGAATGAAAAGATTTCGCATCCGGCGCATTCATCAATTATCTGGTTGATGAAGGGTGTAGGGTAGTTGTCTTTTGGACAAGCTTGATTTACATCCCTATAATCGACACACACTCTTATTGTCCCTTGTTTCTTCATAACGGGGACAATATTCGATACCCAATCGGTTAGAGGAACCAGGTAGATGAAACCAGCATGGAGAAGTTTTTCAACTTCTGTCTTAATGGCAGCGGCTTTCTTGGGGTGCACCTGCCTTAGCCATTGTCGTACTGGTTTGACATCTGGATACATCTTAATTTCATGTTCAACGATACTCGAGTCGATGCCTGGCATTTCACTGTATGACCAAGCAAAGACATCTCTGAATTCGCGAAAAAGAGCGTTATATATTTCCAGTTCTGAAGGAGAACAACATTTGCCAACATAAATATTCTCTACAACATCTGTTTTAGTCGAGATATTTATGGCTATAGTCTCTTCAATGTTGGATAAGTTTCTCTCTGAATCCACCGTATTTACAGTATTTGAAAGAAAATCAAATACTGAGGGATGATAAAGGTCATGTTGAGTCTCTTCTTCACAATCCAGAAGAAGGGAATGATGGTGGGAATCATTCCATGGTGCTCCTTCAATTACCATAGCTTGGAGAATTCCTTCGTCGGTGACATGCACTTGCGACCAAGGATCTGAAGGAGTACCATATTCCCTAGACCTATCTATCCAAACGCTCGATGAGCGTTGATTTGGGTTTGCCTCCCATGCTAGAAACATTGATTGCTATAATATTTCTATTGGGCTTGGGGGCAAAACCATTGCATGATCCATATTGATATCGTTTTCTGAGATCTTTGTAGAAGATATCATATTGCAGGTTCCTATTGACGCTACTTCTGCCAGATTGAAAGGAGGTGGAAGAGCGAAAGGTCCCATTAGTATAGGATCTTTTAGTAGGCCTACTCTGATATTCTGAAGCAAATGGGGGCTTCCATGGATCATGGGAATGCTTCCTGTAACTTGTGAACCATTGGGGAGGAAGTTTTGTTGGTCGACGATTGTAATCCCTCCCTGAAAGGGAAATGCAATCTTTCTAAAATAGGTCGACATAACAGCTGCCATGGCATATATCCATGGTCGTCCTAGTAGGATGTTGTAATCAAGATTCCCATCGATGACTTCAACATCTATTTCTACTGTTTTCCCTCCTAGTTCAACTTTCAAGTTATTTAGGATACCATATGGGGTATATGTCCTTCCGCCGAATGCTTTTAACATCGTCACAGATCGTGACAAGGTTGGAGATCGTAAAGTTTTCCAGCAAATCATCGACATAATACATGTAGATGCCCCCTCATCAATAATTGTTCGATGAACAGTTTTGTTGAGGGCTTTCACTTGAACAAGGAAAGCTAGTTGAGCCGGTAACTGAGGATCGTATCCTTTGTGGTCGAAGGATACAAGATTGGAATCCTTAGGATCAATCCCACCAATGGCTAATAACAAAGCTTACCTTTGGGATGGGCAATTTTGTAGTACTTCAAGAGTCGACATAGCGGATGGCGATTGGGCCAAATCTTCCACTATGTTATAATGCTGCGTCGCTCTAGCACGGGGATTAAATGTCGACTTGTGTACTACTCCCTTTGGCAGTTTTATTGTTAATTCAGGAATGGTAGGTGGTACAACTTCTGTCGAAGTTGTTGTCGAACTACTTGGTTGATCTTTATCCTTATCGTTCGACAGCTGCGGATTCCCGTAATCTTTGTTCCTTGTCGAAATCAAAGCATCATTCTGCTATTTCGAAATCAAAGCGTCATTCTGCTGTTTCGAAATCGACAACATTAGCACTTGAGACGGGGAAGCATTTCCACTTTCAACCAGATTTGCTCCTGGATTTGGAAACGGATCAGTTAACACAACTGAGGTTTTCGAACTTTTAAAGAATGTCTTAAGCTCAGCTTTGTATGGACATTCTTTTGTCCAATGATCCTCATCACATATGTGACATCCTGCAGGGGGTTTCCTATTTCCAGGAGGGTTTGAAGAAGATTTTTCAGGTGATGATTCATCCTGTTTCTTCTTCTTCCCTTTGCCTTTCTTCTTGCTTCTTGGTTGTTTGGTTTCTTTGCCCTTATCTGTCGATACGTCATTTACTTCCGAAGCAAGAAGTTCGTCTTTTGCATTTTGATCTGAAATCTTACGGGCCTTCTTGGATGTAGCCTTTGTCGATTTCGTGTCTGTTGTGCCAATCACGCCATCACCGGCGTGAGAGTCATTGTTCGATTTAGGAGGAGGAGGAATTGAGAATTTCGGTCTAGGGGCGTCAGGTATTTTGTCGTACAGTGTGCCGGACTGAGTATAGATCAAGTCCAGATATTGCGCACGAGCGATAACTTGCTCTTCCGTTACGACTCCCCCCTTTTCCACATCTTCCGTGATGGAAGGTAATAATGACTTGATAAACCATTCAGCTAATAGCTGATCGGGAACGTACGTTTTTACCATCCTACGACGACGTCGCCACTCATGTATATGATCAGATATGTGAGTGGCTGTTGTTTGTTTGAAGTTGGTAAGAAGTTTTGTTCCCGTTTCATACCTTATCGGTAATTGAAAATGGGTTAAAAAGGTTGTGGCTAAGGTACTGAAGTTGTCGAACGAAGCTCTAGGCAATTCAATGTACCATTTTGCCGCTGGACCCGTTAACGTCCTCTGAAAGAGGCGAAGCCTTATCGAATCATCATTTAGGGTGTTTGATGAACACCATAGATGAAATGTCATCACGTGATTCGATGGATCTTCACCCGGATTTCCATTAAATTTAGGAATATCTGATGGAAGTTTATGTGGAATCGCTGGCCACCAAAGGGCGTAAGCAATTGGATCGTTTGTTAACCGGTTTAAATCAGGTAACTCTAAAGTTGCCACGAATGGTAACTGCTGATTCAAATTAGGTGAAGCATACCCAGGGTAAGATGGGATTGCCTGAGCAGTTGGTCTTTGCATGCCAGCATAATGCATTTGATGCTGGTATGACTGATAAGGTTGGTGGACATGACCATTGTAAAATGGTTGATTTTGACCGTTTTGAATGTACGGCTATCCACTGTTCGCAAAGATTTGCTGCTCAGAACCTTGGTATACTTGTTGGAATTTTGGTTGTTGGTACTGCACCAGCCATGGTTGTGAAGCCATGTGATGTTGTGCTATACTAACCGTTGGACCAAGGTGTGGGGTAATTGTACTCGTCTGGACCTGTGTCGCCCCACCAGTTGGCGATTGTGGTTGAGTCACAGGGTCAAGGGGCTGTTGCATTACAACCTGAGAAATCTGAGGTTGGCATACAACAGGCAGCGTTTGAACTTGTGACACCGTCACAATAGCTAGCGTAGTCGGGATATTCGACATAGGTACAAATTGTTGCATCGAATACACAACCCTTGGTTGTTGAGGTAGTATAGGTACCCAACCACTTGAGGTAATTCCAGTATAACCTGAATATTGCTGTGAACTCCCGTATGGATATCCTCCCGGAGGGGATAATGAAAGGGCATATTGCCCCCCATACGGTGGTAATCCAGAACTCAAGGGAATTGTTTGCCCTTGGGGACCAGACTGCCCAAATTGACCTCCAAATGGATCAATTTGTTGAGACTCAACACAAGAGTTTCCGGATATTATTCCGGATGAACAAACAGGAACGGACTAGACTGTCGAAATAGCCCCTGAGTGGGCTCCTTCTAGTGGTTGAGAGCTAGTTGGGACAGATGGTATGCCGGCAAACATTGTCGGAGTGACAGCAGGGAGTTCTGCTGTCGCTGTGTCAGACGACACAGTCCTAGATGTTGATGGTTGTTCAGACATTTGGAGTCTATCCAAAATATTACCTAGCGATTCTACAGGAACTTCCACTGGTGGTAGACTAACTTCTGATGAAGAAGGATATAGAGTGATCCCGACTCCAAAGTGCATTGGAGTACTTGTTTGAGGATCTTCTACAATTTCTTCAATTGCAATCAGACCAGGTGGAAGGGGAAGACCGTCAAGTTCGTAAAATATTTCTCGTGCCGAAGAAGGGGTGGAATCGACAGCGCCAGATGTTTGAAGAGCAAGACTCTCCGAACCGGTTGTAGATGGAACTGATTCGGTAACACAAGTGTTTACTCTCAGACTAGGATTAGTATCACTGTCCCTATGTGGCTGTTGAACTTCTTCTGTAGAGGCAAGGTTTCCAGAAATGTTTGGAGTAACCGGAATCTCGGATGTCGTTGGAACACTTGTTCTAACTTTAATAGGAGATTTTGAACCAGTTAAACGAGTTCGCTTTGTCCGTACTGGTTTCGATTCCGGAGACAAAGACGGTTGACTCGTACGCCTCCGCGAACGACGGGGTTTCAATTGACTTTCTTCCACGATTGCGGATTACTCGATCAACTAAAATAAAAAGTATGTTTCCGAATTAAATGAATTTTAGACACTTTTGACACAACTTGTTTTTTCGATTTTAAAGAGTCGAGAAAAAACAAAAGATGACTCTAGTCTCCTTCGATTTTTAATGAGCCTGAAGTGACAAGTGTTCAGATGGACCTTTTCCGTTAAGGAGTCTGAAAAGGAACAAAAGGGACTGCTCTGGAGATCTAGGTAGAGGGAGTACCAAACCAATCGCAAAACTTTAGAATACTTTTTACGGTACGGCAGTCAATCTTCCCGAATGCTGTGTTCGGTGCATTGCGATCAGTAGGGTGGCCGACACGGCTTCCTATGGATAAAAGGTTTTAAGCCTATAGGGGTCTCCCAATATATACTCGACGGTACGTGGGAGCACAAGTCCGTACTGGCACTTATCGTCTCAAAATGGAGGAATCACCCAACCATCAGTGAGGACAACAGTTACCAGGCTTTACGACGCCGGAATACGTCTCTAGCCTAGACATCTAAATGTTGTGCGTTAAGTTCCAAAGCGTTGTTAGATTCATTCAATTTATTTTAAGTTGATATTTCTTAGAAGTTTGCCTTTTGGGATCACCACGAGATGTAGATGTAATTCCTAAAATGCAATCTAAAGATGATAAGCAAACTTTTATCTCTTTTCAACAAGGAAAATCCTAGCTACAAGGGGAAAAGAAAGACACAATCTTTTCTCAAAGAGCAAAGAGCACACTGTAGATGCACTTTTTCCTAAATCAAGCCAAACAGACTATCAATATGAAAATGCACATATGCATGTATTTGTTTTCACTTTCTTAATATTGATGCCTAAAAAGAAAGTTGATGTACAAATCTGAATTTGCTTTCAAGTGACAAACACAAACTAGCTTCTTTTCGAAATCAAAAGGTAGAGAATATTACGACACTTTATGATTTTGAAATAAACACTCGTTTCGACACTAGAAAGTGACAAATTCAAACCAAAGGCAAAAGTAAAAGCATAATCGACTATCAACAGCAAATAAACTTTCTCCTAAGATCAAAATCGACACTTACGACAGATCTAAATCCAAGGACGACAATGTGACTATTCTACTCTTTCAATGGAAAACTGTAAATGATGTAACAAACACACAAAGAACATCTACAGTCTTTTTGTACAAAGGAGGCAGAATTAAGGCAAAGAAAAGGGGTTTTTAAATAGACACACACTGATCACAGGCTGCAAAAATCAGAGACAAAACTGAAAAAATGAAGCAAAGAACCTCAGCTGCACAGGGCTAGGCTGATCAGCGCACCTGTTACACAGAGAAACTGGATTGCAGCGCAGGTAGCCCTCTCGGGAACTGCGTTGAAATGCAGAATCTCTTCACAGAGCCTGCGCTGGGGCAGAAACGAGAATTCTTTCCGGGTTCTGGGTCACGGTTTGCAGTTTAATCTATGGTTTTTGGCCGAGTAAAAGCAATCAGTAATGCACAATCAGAGGGTGGATTTAAAGGAGGTCTAAGAGCTATCACAAAGGGTAATCAGATCATTTGTGAATCAGCTGTTCAAATCATAAACAAATCCAGTGAATGGATTGAAGTAGCAGGTGTCTACTTTGCATTTGATAATGGAAAATGCAGTTCGATTGCTACTTCTGTGTTTATGAAACAAACAACAAGAGAAACACAAACAAACTAACTAGACACGATCCCCAGTGGAGTCGCCATTTTGTTAACGGGAAAAGTGTCTACTCAGAACGCCCCTATCCCACTAAGGTGTGACAGTACCTTAGAAACAAATAGAGAAAACTACTTTCATATTCTTCTTTATGAACTATAAACGAAGAGGAATAGGATGAACCAACCTGTGTCTTGTGCTAGTCCTTTGATCCAATCTCTCTCCTCTTTGACAGCTTCCAGCTACCTGCTCCCTTACTTGCCCAGCTTCACCAAGTTCCTGCAAGATCATAGAAGAGGAAAACTACACAAAGACATGGATTTATATTCATAAATAGCTTAGGATCAGATTTAAGCTAAACATGCAAATATAACAAAACATCATTGATACACAAGCATGTAGGAGAAACTCAAATAGTTTTATTGATATAACAAGAAGATCCAGGAGGAGTTACAACCGATGATTCCTGATCCAGCATCAACCCCCCAGCAAAGGAATCCCCTCTTCACCTCCAACAAAGCATAAATCACCCAATACTCTGATATCTATCTCAAACCAACAGCAATTCTCTGCAATGTACAAAATTCCAGCCTCTGGATCTCTTGGTGAGGGATCCATATATAGATGTATGCAAAGAGGATGAGTCAGCTCATGAATTGATTAGTGGCCTCTCTCTATCAGTTCTTGCTTCCACTTGGAGACTGAGAGCCTCTTACTCATCACTGGTCGAATTCAGTGAGGCAAGTGTCATTGGAGAAGATTCTGGAAGCTTCCATTGTCTCTCCACCTCGTGGAATGACTCTGCCACTTGTCATTTCCCGCTCAACGCACCCCGGTAGTGCATTCAAGTGCGTTGCAATGCACCTAGCCAGTGTATTTGGGTGCTTTGCAATGCAGCTAGCTAGTGGAGCAGCTGAAATGATCCTGATTTGACTAGTTCTGAGCAGTTTCTGGTGGAGAACTTCTGGGAGAAGCTGTAATTTGTTGACCTTGTTTCTTTAGGAGTTGGAACAACACTTTTAGGGACTTAGGATCCCTTGATTTATGGACATTTCATGCTTAGAGCTGTAAGGCACAAAAATGACTATAACAATTATGACTTTAAAATCATCTACAAAAAAGGGAAGAAAAATGTTGTTGCAGATGCACGCTCATGAAAGGATGAGGATGTGGAAGAATTTATGTGTGCCATTTCTATTATCCAACCTAAGTGGATAATTGGAGCAAGGGTTGACTAGAAGAATGCTGAAGAGGTGTTATCACTCATTCAAAAGTTGCAGCAAGATCCAAGTACATCTCATACATTTACTTGAAAAAACGATTCGTTACGGTACAAAGATCGCTTATATGTTTGTAAGAATTCCCAACTCAAACAAAATATTCTTTTGGAATTACACACACCCTCCCTTAGGAGGGCACTTAGGATTTTTAAAAACTTACCATAAGGTCAAGAAGGAATTTCTTTGGGATGGCCTTAAATATGATATTCATAAATTTGTGGCAGAATGTTTGGTTTGTCAAAAATTTAAGGTTGGGATAGTTAAGACCACAGGTTTTCTACAACCTTTAGCCATTCCAAGTCAGTTTTGAGAAGAGGTATCGATGGATTTTATCATAGGTTCAACCAATTCTAAAGGAAAGAATGTCATCATGGTGATAGTTTATAGACTTACCAAGTATGCACACTTTTGTGCATTATCTCATCCTTTTAAAGCCAACACAGTTTCTATTGCATTTATGGAAACAATTCAAAAGATTCATGGAAATCAAAAGATTATAGTAAGTGATAGAGATCCAATTTTCACTAGAAATTTTTGGATGAAATATTTTCTTGTCTTGGTACTCAATTAGCTCATAACTCATCTTATCATCCTCAATCTGATGCGAAAACTAAGACAGTGAAAAAATGTTTGGAAGGATATCTTCATTGAGTTGTCTCTGACAAACAAAGACAATGGGTCAAGTGGTTACCTCTAGCTGAATGGTAGTATAACACTTCCTTCCATACTATAGCGAAAATGACCCCATTTATGGAACTTTATGGATATTATCCACCATCCATCATATCATATTTAAGAGAAAATTCTAAGGTTCAAGCATTGTAATATCACATCGAGTATCAAAAACAAGTTCTCCAACTCTTAAAGGATAACCTCACTTTGGCGCAGAATCGAATGAAACAACAAGCAGGTCAACATCGTAGTGAAAGAAGTTTTGACGTAGGCGACTAGGTATTTTTATGACTACAACCATACAAAAAAATGTCTCTCAAGCAAGCTAAGAAGGATAATAAATTATCACCCAAATACTACAGTCCTTTCAAGGTGTTGCAAATGATTGGTACTATGGCATAGAAATTGGAGTTGCCTGCATTTTCTCAAGTACACCCACCTTTCCATGTTTCATGATTAAATAAGGTTTTAGGTGACAAGCCTCCAGTTCAAATAATGTTTCTAGAAATTCAAAAAGAACGAAAAATCATATTTGAGCCTAAATTAGTGACAGAAACAAGAACCCAACAACTTTGGAATTGATCAATTTCAAAGTATCTCATTAAGTGGAAGAACTTACCCGCTGAATATTCCACATGTGAGGATGAGAATTTTATACAAAAGCATCCAGAACTATTGAAGCGGTTAGGAAAACACATTTTTGAAGGAGAGGGGCATGTTAGGTCCCTATAATAATATTGTAACCCCCTTATTATTATTGTTGTGCCCATGTAGCCCCCATATTCTTATTTTTGTACCCCACAAAATCCTGCTATTGTTATTGTTGTGCCCTTAAATTATTATTGTTATGTAGTCTATGATTATATTGTGACCCCTTAGACCCCTATATAAACAAAAGAGGACTTTTCATTTGTATCATCCAAGAATTGTTCATATATGTAATGTAAAGGAGGTTCCCCCCTCGAAGAGGATAATTGTTAAGTCGTTGATATATCTCTTTGTCATTTATTTGAATAATAATGGATTTGAGCTATTGGCGAGGAATACTTGGTCTCAAGATGAGTTGGAGAGTTCATGTAGTTGAAAACCCTCCTATATTCTCTCTAGATTTCTCCAACAAGATGTAGCACAGTAAATATCTCCAAAAATGGTTTTTTTGCCTACATATTATTGACATTAGGGTATGAAATACGAAAAACACCCTTTAGTATTCCTACTAAACATATTATGGCTTAAAATGAAAATAAATGTGAGAAAATGAGAGTTTTAAGGGAGGAGAATAGCACAATGGGCCTCAAAATATACTTATTGATGAGACCCATAATCACTCCCCAATAGAAGGTTTTCCTCACCCTCTAAGTAACTCATTCTTGGATGTGAAGTTCAATCATGGTCCACAAGGCATATTAGATGGTGTGCCTTCCTATGGATAGAACCCTACATTTTCTTTTATGTCTATCCACTCCTTTTGTTCTTATGCCTAGTCTCTTCTCTCCTCTAGGCCCAAAAGTAAGGGAGGAATGAGTTTGAGCCCTATCTATTTGATCTTCAACCTTTGCATGATTCTTTTGTAGAGTGGGGTTCTCTCAAAGGAATTCCTTAGTATTTATGGAGAGTGATACTCTCTTATTTGAAAACTGTGAGGTAGAGCATGTCATATTTTTTGGCAAGCATGCAAACTTTATGTCCCCAACATCTCAAAGGTGTCCTCAAAATGGAGGATAGTTTGTCCTTGGGATACCATATACCGAGGTTCCAATTTAGGATCAGTGGAGATGAGGTTGTGGTTATTGATGATATCATTGGGGTTCACTAATTCTTCTCTAATGTATAAAGGATCCTTCTCTTCTTTTGCCATAACCCTCACTTCTTCAACTCTTGTTTATTCATGGGTCAACCAAGAGGCTAGTGCCATTAGTTGCATATCCCCCAATATTTATTTGGGTTCCCAAAATTTCATGTCTGTGAGGATCATATTATGCATGTAGAACTCAGGCAATTTGTTTCTATCCTCAATACTTGTCTTTTCACAAATGTCAATGAAATTTATATATTCTTGGAAAGGTAGAGAGCCATCTACCATCTTTCTATAGTCTTTCCTTGCTCTTTGTTTCTCTCCCTCTTTTTACTCTGTTTCTATTTTCTCCTCCTCTTCTTCCTCCTTTTTTTCTTGCTCCTTCTTTGTTTTTCATTTCTTCCTCTCTTCTTCCTTTTCTTCCCTATCCCAAATACTAGATGCTAGTGTTTCTTCTTGTTGTGTGGAGGTAAGGGATTGTGCCTTAATGAAGACCTCCCTATCCATGTCGACAAAGTCAGCCCACGGCACAGGGTTATTTAGGTGGCTTAAGGCATCCATGATAGTGATATTGATAAGGCCATGATGAGAAATGTATTGGTGCTTCCCTTCCCTCACTTTTTAGATCATTTCATTAATGGACTGTAAGAGGAAATTGTAGAATTTTCTCTACAAATCAGCTAGTTCACTAATATCATGTAGAAATTTCACCTGCAAATCAAACTGATATATGCAATGTACTAAAGCATAATACTAGATCTACATCTACCATAAACTTTGCATAAGCTTAATTGAACATGAGCAACATCAAGCATGAACACATATAACTGATAAGAAGGAATCAATCACACATAACACAGAATATATCACTGGGAAAAGCACCAACATAAAACCACAACACTGTATTATGAATCAAGTGGAAATCCTCAACGACATACAAAAAGAATTAGCTCAAAAGCTATCCTGCTCTCTCTGTACTCTAATGATGTAGATCATAGACTACCTAGGCCTTAATATATAGGCCACAAGTCCTCTAATCCCCTATTTCCTTGCGCAACTTTGATTAGTGTCAAATTACATACCATGTGTGAATTGGCCCCAGTCATCCATGTTGTCAACCTTAGGTCCAACTACGCAATCCTTGAGGACACAAGTTCCTCCTGCATGCAAGGAATATTCACTAGAAATATCCTAGCATCTGATAGTACACTATCCCTCATCTGATCTCAACTGAGTCTCTGTCTAAACTTCCATGCATCACTTATCCATGAGAGAATACTCAGTTATCTGAAAATAATAGTTGTCACATGCATGCAAGCATCAACAAACTATATCTCATTAATTTAACAACTTGTTAAATTAATCTAACTGAACTTGACTAAGTTAAACTAAGTCAACTGATCCTCTCAATATAGAACTCATCCTTAATTCCTAAATCAGTGGAGAAAATCAAGGACACATTCCCCAATCAGTGGAGAAATTATTGCATGTTCTCACAAAGACTTCAAGTTTGCTTTTCCTTAACTAATTAACTAATGGAGAATTAATTAATTAATATTTCAAACTGCTGGTAAGACCAAATTCGAATTTAATTCCTATAGATATACCAGGGACTACTATAAATAGGAAGGGACCCACAAATGATATTTTTAGAAGATGCTATTTTTAGTAGTTTCACCTCTCACCCAAGGTGGCCAAAATGCTCATTGGCCAAATTGCTGTTTTTAGAAGTGCTATTTTTAATAGTTCTATTTTTAGCAGTTCCTAAATTTAGCATTTCTTGTTGCACACTTTTCAACACTCCCTCTCAACAAGAAAGGCTTCCTCTCGAACCCGATTCTGTAACTCTGGAATGTTCTGCATGCAACACATCTACCAAGTGCGGTTACTCCAGCAACACTCGAAACAAAAAAACTCCCAACTTACCTCTCTGTTGGGCTAGAAACATACTTTGATGCTGAAGTTGTACCTGCTACTGACAAGTGCTCCCTCTCTAACCTTCATGCTATTGCAACATCTCCATGCATCTCACACCGTTGCACCCTTCTCTGTGCTACCCTGCACTGTGCAACACACTTGTGCCTCTCGCATTGTTGTAGCCTACATGCTCTGCACTGTCCTGGGATTCCTTGCATTGTAGCTCTCTCTGTCTCTCCATTCACATCTGTCTCTACCCAATAAGTCAGTTCCTACTACTCCACATCGGGGCTCCCGTAGCAAGGTCTCATCTAAGAGGTTGGGTACCTCAAGGATCTTGCCCCTCCTCCTTGGGACGATCACTCTATATTGCCCCACCTCCTACCTAGAGGTATGGCTGCATATGATCACTCTGCTCACCTGGCTCGAAGTTTCCCCCTACTTGAGGTCTCTACATGAGTAGATGTCTCTACTCGATCTCCACTCAGCCTCCCCTATTGTGGCTGCTCCACAACATCCTGAAGATACTGCATCAATCGTGTCTCCTCCACAATCATCTGAGACTTCTTTTGGCGCTGCATGTTGAGAGGTAACATACCCTCCCTCTCAACCACCAAGTGTCCATCAGTTGCCTTGCTGCTCAAGGCTTTGCATGCATCTTGAACCTCAAGAGCATACATGTTCTTGACCCGTGAATCAATCTGCTTCACCTGTCTAATGATGATGTGTCTAAGGAAAACCTTTCCCTTATTGAAGACTACATCATAGCCTCTGTCTTCCAGTATCAGGATTGAAACCAAGTTTCTCTTTAGTCCTGGTACATACTTGACATCGGTCAAGGTAAGGCGAGCTCCATGCTCCCTCTGAAAAATAACCGTGCCTACACCTGAGACACTATACTTCTCATCATTACCCATCGCTATGAGTATCTGGAGATCTTTCTCCTCCAAAGTACTGAACAAACTCTTGTCACCGGTCATGTGGAAAGAAGCTCCACTATCAAGAAACCAACCACTTCCCACCATGGATGAAACCATGCATGCGAAGAGTGTGAAATCGAACTCAAACTATGAAGTAAGTGCCTCAACTTCAGATCCTTCCCCGGATCCCTTCTTGGATTTCCTCTGTGGACAATATGTAGCATAATGGCCCACCTCATGACAACGAAAGCATAACACTTTTGATTTCTCAACCTTCTTCCTACCATTGGAAGAACTAGATTCAGAAAGAGAAACCTTCTCCTTCTCCTTCTTTGCCTTACTCGCTAAGTCACAATTCTCCTCATCCTCCATGGATGAAGAACCATCTCTGGTGCTCCGTCTAGTCTCCTCTTGCATCAAATCCGACCATAGTCGTTCCCAATATGGAAATTTATCCCTTCCATTAACCTAGATCTGGTAGCTATGCCAGCTCTTAGGAAGGCCAAGGAGTGCTAGACTCACCATATCATCATCAGCTATCACGACCCCTACACTTGAAAGCTCATCCCTGCATGTGATGAGCTTGGTTAGATACATAGAGATCATCTCATCCTCTTCACACTTGATCTTTTGAAGTTTGTCCTTCAATGCCAGCTTCCTCTGATCACTACTATTCTGATATAAATCTTTCAATGTTTTCCACATTGCAAACGAAGTCTCCTTCCCATGGAGGCTCGAGACAATGTGATCTCTCACTCCCTCCAAGAGAATTCTCCAAGCTCTAGCCACACACTTCTTCCATTCCACCAGTTGAGTCGCATCAGTAGGCTTAGGGACTTCTTGATCAATGAAGTCCTTAAGGCTGTTATCTTCCAATACTGCCTCCATGCAATCCTTCCAAGCTATATAGTTTGAGATGCCATCAAGGGCATACTCAAGCCTCAAACCATAGAACGCCATCGGTGAAATAGATGTGATAAGTACTTGAGATCTATATCCCGAATAATAAATTTCAAATTCCTTCTTGTATATTGTTCTTCCTTGATCACCTGTGCTCTAATACCATGTAGAATTTTCTCTACAAATCAGCTAGCTCACTGATATCATGTAGAAATTTCACTTGCAGATCAAACTAATATATGCAATGTACTAAAGCATAATACTAGATCTACATCTACCATAAACTTTGCGGAAGCTTAATTGAACGTGAGTAACATCAACCATGAACACATATAACTGATAATAAGGAATCAATCACACATAACATAGAATGTATCACTAGGGAAAGCACCAGCATAAAACCCCAACACTGTATTATCAATCAAGTGGAAATCCTCAACAACATAAAAAAAGAATCATCTCAAAAGCTATCTTGCTCTCTCTGTACTATGATGATGTAGATCATAGACCACCTAGGCCTCAATATATAGGCCACAAGTCCTCCAGTCCCCTATTTCCTTGAGCAATTTTGATTGGGGTCCAATTACATAACATGTGCGAATTGGCCCCAGTCATACCTACTGTCAACCTCAGGTCCAACTATGCAATCCTTGAGGACACAAGTTCCTCCTGCATGCAAGGAATATTCACTAGAAATATCCTAGCATTTGATAGTACACTGTCCCTCATATGATTTCGACTGGGTCTCTGTCTGAACTGCCATGCGTCAGTTATCCATGAGAGAATACTCAGTTATCTGAAAATAATAGTTGTCACATGCATGAAAGCATCAACAAACTATATCTCATTAATTTAACAACTTGTTAAATTAATCTAACTGAACTTGACTAAGTTAAACTAAGTCAACTAATCCTCTCGATATAGAACTCATCCTTAATTCCTCAATCAATGGAGCAAATCAAGGACACATTCCTCAATTAGTGGAGAAATTATTGCATGTTCTCACAAAGACTTCAAATTTTCTTTTCCTTAATTAATTATGTTATCACCAAAATAGGACCCTGATAGGCTGCTGATCAGACTATCTCAGTGTAACTGTTTCAAACCAATCTTTAGACTAAGGCTTAGCCTCCCTAGCCTGAGAGGGCTCTCTCAAAGGGTTATTGATTTTGACTAATAATAAGATGGCTAACTCTTGTGGAATAACATTGACAAATATGAAGGTTGGACAAATATTAAACTAATTTCCATTGGGCCTATGGAGTCAATCATACTTCAGTAAACAATGATACTTCCTTTACATAGAAGTCAGGGCATTTAGCATTTAGATGCTAAGAACACAACACATATAAAACCACAGTTTACAAATGCATACAGGAAATCAGAGCACAATCAGTGAATTCTGAGTGATTATGCATTTATACAACTGTAAAAGACATTAAGGAAAGAATAAAATCACCATTCTGAACATGGAAATCCTTTATGAATCCTGAGAAGAAAAGCAGCCAACTTATATTACTGAACTCTGACTTTACATAAGCCAAAACAGTACTCTGTTTTATAAAATATCCAACCCTCATTACATTGCTATTTCAGCTATATATAGAATCCTTATTCTAACTAATTCGAGCTTCCTCCTCCAGCATGAGGGGAATTCGATAACTACCTCTAATGACACCTATCAGCTATGCAACTAACTATTAAATACAATAAAGTGCTGACTGGAGTTTTAAAGAGTTCTAAATTAACTATGACTCTAACTCTATTTTCTATGCATAATGACTTCTCCTTGTTCTTTGACACCTGGTCTCTTTTTCAATTTGGCTGAGCTGGATGTTTAATACTCCATATCGACCTTGAACGCTGAATCTTTAACTGCTCAGTAGTGTTAGGAGATGTCCCTTGCTTCTCGGTTCCAGTTTTCCTCAAATTGCTCGAATGTACAGCAGCATGTCTTCTAGCCTTTAATGACCCAAAATATGGAACACTGCCACGTTTTTGATGTGTTGTAGGCTACATCGATGAGCATGTGTGCAAGCAAAAGTTCCTTGTATGCAAATCATTAAATACCCTTTGAACGGTGATAAAGGGACTTTACAACAGAAATTTAAAATTGGGTCGAAATATTCCACCTTTTTAAAGCATCCACCTGTCTTGATCTGATTGATTATTGTTGCTCCAGCTGATGTCTAGCATACCCTTTTGGCGTTTCCCTTTCAAAATTCCCGCTCATAATACAAAACTTCCTGTCTGTGTTAAAATCATCACCTACAACAGTTTCGTAGCGCGCTACGAAACTGCTGTGTAATTTCAAAAACACAGTCTCAGACCCTACTCTGTTTGTATACTTTATCTTCAATTTTATTGCCTGAAAAAGGAGCACCAGTTTTGTCTCGTCTTTTAATATCTGAATCAGAAGTGACACGACTTCCATTGCTAAAAACTTGTTCAAGTAGATTGAAAAGATTCTTATCACGCTTGTTGAATTCTTGGATATCACTCTGCTTAATACTCAAGTACCTGTACAGCTTATCTGTTAATAGATAGTGTCCAATCTCCTCTTTAAATTTTCTAGTCACTTCAGTCCAAACACTTGATGCTTGGAAAAAGACATTGCATCTTCAAAAGATGTCACACCATGTGCACCACGATTCATACCATCTTGTACAGCAGAAGCAATACAAATTTCATCTTTCAATTAATGCGATCACTGAGCTTTTGCCTGAACCACTTGCCCCAACCAAGGCTTGGCTATGACAGACTTTAATTTTTAGGTTCAAATATTTGAAAATTGTGACTTCAGACCTGGATGGATAAGCAAATTCTAAATGCTTTAATTCAATTTCACCTTTGATTTTATCAGCAGTTTCTACATCTTCATCATCTGATTCAATTTTTGTTCCACGGTCAAGAATTGCAAAAATAGAACTGACTGCTTCTCCACCTTTGATGAAATCACAATATTAAGCCTTGAGATCCATATAGTGAGAGCTGTGAGATTCCAAATAGAAAGCCAGAGAACTGGCCACATTTCAGGCTTTGGGTTTGAGGTAACTTCAGCTCTTGGTCAAAAAATTGAGAACTTTGTCCTCTGCATTGAAAGTGGCTACAGTTCGTATGTTGCTAACTGCTTCACCTGCCAGCATGCTTGCCCTTGCATGCGCTTTTGCTGTGTCTCCCGCAAATCCTTTGAGAGACAGCTATGAGATTCTTTCCGCGATTGCAGATTTGACATTTGTTGCATCAGCTACCAAATGAGAAGCTATCTGGCTTGAGTTATTCTCCTCCTCATCAAATCCAACCAATTGGCTTCATATAACTTGGGCCCAATCAAGAAGTTCAAATCAGTAATGCGCTCATCCTCTCGGACAAGTGTAGCTGTAAGCCCAAGTTTACAATGAAACTTTGTAATGCTAATGACTTTACGAAACATATGTGCTGGAACCACATGTACCTCATCCATAATAATAGGCATCCCCAATTTAAAGTGCCGCGTGTTCATTACCCTGCTCTGATGGTATGCGGAAAGTCCGTTTCATAAGCCACAACATCTCACCATTGCGGCCCTTCTGAAGATCTGCACAGTGTTTCAGCCACTTCCTGAGAAATGACTCTGAATGATTGGGAAACTGAGCCATCAACTCATCAGCACGAACATGAGGACGACACCCAGGCTTCTCTGTTGCACGAAATTCACGATATATGTACACCAACAACCTGTTTGCCAAATAGTTTTGAAGGTTTTTAGATCCTGGAGCGACTACTTCCATGTGAGGCTCCTGTTGCCCTACAACATATACATGGTCAATGCGTTTTAATGAGATTTTCCCTTTTGCAGAGCGCACCAATAGATAGTCGGTTGATGCAACCTTGTGAGGAAATACGGGAGCACGATACATATTTGTTTCAAGAGATGATTGACTGTAACCTGATTTAATATCTCCCAAAAATGGTGGTTTATCAGTTGGCTCTACTGCAACAACAGTGCCAACACACTTTGATCCATTTCGCAATGTAACTGCATTTTGATCAGCAGATGTTAACTTTTGGTAATATGTAAACAAACGAGCACCCATTCCAGCATTCCCTAATAATAGAGGCCTTTCTTCACAATACTCCATGAGAAAAACATGTCCATCTTTCACTGAAAGTTCTGACTTCTTCTTGAATGCACCAGGTGGACGTACAGGTTTGTTTTCACTTGGCAATCTCTGTGCCTTTGGCCATGGATGTACTTTCATACGCACAAGATGAAGAACAGAATTTGGCCGCACATCCTGTTGAGCAAGTGATTTTCCCTCCTGAAGCTCCTTTCCAGAATAAAGAAATTTGATCTTTTCTGAGGGTTTCAAATCTATCTTTCTGGCTGCTTTTCCTTTCACAGATTCCAATGTCTCTGCTGCTGCAGTGTACCCATGATGGTACCCATGATGGCCACATTTAGACTGCAATTCTCTTGAACCATCATCACGGAGCTCCCATTTGTATAACTGAATCTTTTGATTGATGCCAACAAGCAACTTTCCATTAAATGCATTCAGATAGTAAACAGAACCCTGCAGTCTTTTGATCAGCAACAACTGCAAACATGTGCCAGTACCAAGATACCTAACGACCTAAGACACATCGGATTCTGATAAGTATGACAACTGGGTGAGATTTGCTATGGATTCGAACAAATCCCCAATTTCGTAGCGCAGCCAGTGCAAAATATAAATTATGCGCTACGAAATCACTTAAAGCATGTTGCGCTGCGAAACTGCTGAAAAGGATTTATGTGCTGCGGAAACACTTCAAAATTATTTCATGAGCTACGAAATAACCTAAAAAGCTTTGCGACACATAGTAACTTTTGAACAAAACTGACACATGGCTATGAGACCGGGGATGAATGAGAATACATAGTTGACTCATAGGACTCAGACTCTAAGGCAAACAAACTCAAACTTAGACTAGCACCGACCTTTACCATCAAACAAATGTAAGACATTTGGCATTGAAATTTTGTCAGTGATAACAAATTAACTCATGGAGAATTAATTAATTAATATTCCAAACTGCTGGTAAGACCAAATTCGAATTTACTTCCTATAGATAGACCAGGGACTGCTATAAATAGGAAGGGACCCAGAAATGCTATTTTTAGAAGATGTTATTTTTAGCAGTTTCACCTCTCACCCAAGGTGGCCAAAATTCTCATTGGCCAAACTACTATTTTTAGAAGTGCAATTTTTAGCAGTTCCTAAATTTAGCATTTCTTCTTGCACACTTTTCAACATAAATATGGAACACCGAGCCTCTTTGGAATTGGTAACTTTCCTGGTACCTTAGCTCACAAAGTAGCCTATATTGATAGGCATATATAACATTTAAGCTCCCTTCAAAGGATATGTACTTGAGGATGTGATAGGCCACTTCATCCCAAGGGTAAGGGAGGCTCTCTCTTGTTACTCCACTTTTATCTTCCACAAGCTTCTCTTTATGGAGAAAGAAGTTTTTCTTGGTTGTAACACCTACTACCTTATCCTCCTTGCCTCATTGAACTACTAGGGATATGGTGGTTAATTTTCTTATGAGCTCTACGTTCAAATGGATTTTAATTCCTCTAACAATAATAGTGCACCATTTTCTCCCTAAGAATTGAGGGCCATGGAAAATTCATGGGTTACGTCATCATCATACCCCTTTAATTTCTCAAATAATCCTATCTAGTGGTGTCTCAGAATAATGTCCATAATAGGAGGATGATGATGGATTCTTTTTGTGTTTGTGGGTTCCCTTGGATTGAAACCTCCTACCATTATTCCTACTGCTCCTTCTCTTAGTGATTTGTGGGGAATTTTCACTATTTTCCTCTAAGCAGTCTCAAGTAAAGAGGTAGTGGCTAATCATTTTATTTTTCTGTGAAAGGATGATACCCTTGAATATGGTTAAAACATTTATCTGCTCCTGTCTTGCCTTATTATGTCATGAAACAAATATTCAAGGGAAATTACCTTGCACAAGGGTTTGCTACATGATACACGTAGTAAGAAAAGTTCGTCATGTAGTTGTATGAAAATTAGAGAGGGAGGAGGCCACTTAGCCATTTTAGGATGACTCTCTCATGTTCATGGGGGTTTGAGGAAAATTTCCGATGGTTTTGGCTCCTTTTCTCCCTTTAATTAATCTTTGTAGATTCTCTTTTGTGCTCCTGTAACACTTCAGGTTCTCCTATAGCAGTGGCATCTGATCATGTAGTTTTTGGCTTGAGGGGGTCTAGACCCAAGTTCAGAGTTAACTATGCCAACCAACAAAGCCCTACATTGTCGGTCCTTTCGGAAACAACTTGCGTAGCATAGACTGCAGTCTCACCCGAGGAAGTATTCAACATGAAAGAACCATGTTTCTTCATCTAGAGGTCATCGTGATGGGTTTCTTTTACTTCTATGGCCTTATCCCGACCTTCACGAACCCTAACATTTGAAATGTGGGAATTATGATAACTTACAGATAACAACTTCTAACTCTGCGCTGATTTCTTTAAACATTCATAATATCAAGTAAACTAACATATCTACTACTTACGTGCATCAATTAAGTGTTTCTTATGATAATGCAGAAAATAGAGCAAATACACAAAAAATATAAAAGTAAACATGAAGGCACAAATACATATATATTGCTCCAAAATAGTATTTATTAGCTTTAGATCTTCTGTTACAGACTCTTTCTTCCCTGCACAAATAGCTGCAAGGGCATGTACACTCAGCTGCAGACTTACCAAGGTCTTCGCATACATAGTTGCAGGAGCCTTCCCCTTCGCCTAAGTATAGAAAACAAACTCTTCCAACTTATATTACTTTCCCATACATAGAATGAAAATGATTAATTATCTCCTATGACTTGTTATGACTCCTTTTTATACCATTTTCTTTATAATACCATGGTTCATGAACCATGGTTGTGTCACAAAACAACTTAAGTTCTAACACACTAAGGGGCTTTGACCTTCCTAAACCCATTTTGACTGCTAACAACCTTCAATCTCTACTCCTAAAAATGTGGAGACTTTATAGAAATAACAAAAAACATTACAAAATTGACCTTAGGGGACCTTATCCAAACAGGCCCCAACACAAAGTTGTGAATCATCCTTGAGTCACTCTGTTGGTGGCGCCTCAATCTTCATGTGAAACACAATGAAATTTATCTTCAAAACTTACAAGTCTATTGTCCCCTGTGCAATGGCCTAATGGACTTCTTCAACCAATTTTTTTTGTGTTGGGGCCTTTGACTACAAGGCCCATGGTTCTTTGTGTCTATTGCATGGCTTTCAACATTCCCTCTATTGACATCATCAACTGATTGGCCTCATTCACCCAAGGCTGTGTCCTGGAAGATATGATTGCTTCTTTTCGATGAGCGCATCAATTTCGCTCTAGATGAACTTGGCCTCCTACAATCTGTTGAACCTTTGTACTAGGGCTAAGGTTCGCGCCGTCAACCTGATTTCGTTGAACTGCCTCTATGTTTCTCTGATATCTTCTTAAATATTATACAAAGTTGGATCCTCCTGCAATGAGGTCCACAATTCCATATCTTGTTCAAATAAATGAGTGCAACCCTTCACTACAGCTTCTAAAGTAGCCATTTCTTCCTTAATAACATCCTTGTACTACTCTTTGACTTCTGGAGGAGTATTTAGCTACAACTTAAGTTGTAGCTTAGAGATTTGCTGCTACATCTCAAATCTGAGTTTTCCAATTTTTGATTTTGACTCCTTTACTGCGGCATCTATCTTCTAAATCTTCTCTGTTGAGGCCACTTCTATTGGAATCTAGAGCTTAGGAAGCTCATTACAGGCCTGTGCAGTTGTTGCTTCCAACTGCTGACTTCATGCCATAAATTCCTCCCTTTCCATGAGGTCCTACACCTTTTCCTCGAACATCTACTCAATATTGGTTTTGAACTTGTTTATGACCATCAATACGCATTATTCCCAAATTCTGAGCTCATCTGACACCCCTTGATGCATCTCGTGGAACATCTCAATAGGGAGCACCACTAGATTCACAATCAAATCCTTCATGTGCAAGAGGTGTGTCCAGCCTTTGGCTCAGTTGATGTGTGGGGACCCATCTAGTATCTGCACTATGCGTAGGTTCATGGTGAGTTTTGTGGCTAAGGCCGATCTGCTCGTTTGTTACAAGCTTGCTTGCTTCAGCCTCACCTGTCCCACACTTACTTGAATAATGCCTGTCTGTACCTGCAATTCCCATAGGCCTAGCTGCACATTATCCAACATTTGGTGGGACTACTCTTCGATGTGTCCCCAAAGGTCCATCATTGCATCGTGGACCACATCCCCAATTTCATCTAGTTCCCCCTGCATGAGGACCAAAGGTGTTGCGCTCACCGATTTATCTAATTTTTTCTTCTTCCACAACCTTTTCAAACTCCTTTTCTGCCTCTTCTTGAACTTGAAGATGGACTCCAAGCCTTTCCCCCTTCCTCTTCTCCCTCTGTCTCTTCCTCCACATTTTTGCGCTCTGTTTCTGACTCGCTAAGGTCAATGGTGCCCTGGGACATAGTCTTTTCTTTTGTTTCCTCTTTATACTTGGCAACAACTTCTTTCTCCTTTGTAGTAGCTTCTTTCTACTGTGCGGCCTTTTCTTTTTTCACAGCCTTCTCTTTAGCGAAAGCCTTCTATGCTGCCTTCTTCTTTCCCTTTGCTGCTATAGTCATTGATGTATCCTACGTTGCTGGACCTTCAACAATCTTACTAGTACCTGTGCTGGCATTAGAAGGGGTGAGCCAGTCACTTGGCCACTTACTAAAAACCCCCAAAATATCATCATCGACGACCAAGTATGGAAACTTGTGCCATGTGTGCATGGCATCTTTCTTCGTGTGGATGTGCAAATTATAAAAAACCTACCTTCAAATCTGCAACATTGTTGTACTACGCATGCAAGCTTGGTGATAACCTTGTCCACTTTTTAATCACCATTCTCAATTCTAACTCAAATAACACCCAAAATATTTTGATCTCCATGACAAGCTCGAGCTCTTTAGTTTCCCATAGCAAAGTGAACTTTGTAGCCTCATGTAGATCTGAATCGTGCTGAGGGAACTGACTTTCTTCTGGCATCCTCCATGCCACCAAGGGGATCAACAACAACAACCATGTGTAGTGGAATGCCTTTCCCTCATCCTGGGCCTCTCTACAGTCTTCCAAAAATTCGTGACACAAGTATTTACCCCTGTTGTACTGGGCTCCCTTGGCGCACTGAAGCCAAAGAAACTACTGGTGCCAGTCATTCATCTGTGCAACACTTCCACATGATTTTTCCATCCAAAATTTATGCAACAAACTGCACAGCACCATCAGAGATTGAATCAATGGAATAGCCGCACCATTTCGTCACCAGACCAAAGTCACTCTTCATTTTGTCTGCTAACTTTTTCTCGTACAATTTTCCTACAAATGCCTCCGTGGTGTCCAATCCTTGGTATGGAAATAAAGTTATTCTATGGATTAACATGTTAGTGATCATGATGGGCCCTCCCAACCATAGGCACCCATCATGCGCTAGCGTGAAAATTTAATGCACACAGACCACGTTGGTACTACTACAGCTAAAATGTGGCACCCATAACATGTTCAATAACCCCATGCACCCTACTCCAACCACCCATTTCATCGGCTATAATCGGATGACCTTTGATTATTCATAATATACCTTCTTTAGGTGTTTTCTTGGTGTGAGCTGCAGGAACTTCGTATGGTCCCCTAAATCCCAATCCTTCATTTTTAGATATGGTATCCAGGCCAACAAATTGCCCTCAAATGACACATTCTCTGGTAGCAAAGTTGTAGAGCCCTTGAAATTCTCTATGTCCGGAGCTTTGGACACTTTATCTGTGGCTTTTCTTGGTGGAATATATGGTGGTAGCCAATTTATTGGCTCAACCTCCTCTGCGTCAATCTCCTCTATTCCTCCATGTAGTTCTTCCTCATCCAGGTCTAGGGGCTCCATCGACTGTTTGGACCTATCCACGTTTCCCTCATGGCGAACTCTTATTAGACATTTCCACGATGATTTCCTCACCAGTGCTTGCATAGGTTTCTTTTGCTTCTTATCTCCTATCGTGGAAGTAGATGGCTTAGGACTTGGTGACCTAGGTGCTGTAGTAGGAAACCCTGTAGGTACAGGTTGGGTCAGCTTTTTTTCAGGTTGAGTCGTAGTATTTCTCTCGATGAATATCTCACGCTGCCAATCAGTTAAATTTGTGAACCCCGAGTGTGAAATCTTCTCCTTAGTTCTTTCCCAATTCCTGTCAAACATACAACACTTCTTATGGAAAAAACTAAGGTGCAAAAATGTAAGGAAAATTCCTAGGAACAAAAGTGTTCAAATGTGGAGTGGCATGCCACATTTATATCTAAATTTGAATTCAAATCCATCTGTTCCCTCCAAATACCTATCATTAATGCGTATTTGGTGACATATTTCCAAAGATATGCTCCATAAATTCTCTCCCCCCACTCATTTTAATAGAAAAATTGCCATCCAATCAGCTACAATGCTTCCAACAGTCACTTTCTGGTGGTTGCATGCAAGGATAATTTTAGTGGCGAATGTTCGCCCTTTGGCGAAATTAAGGGGTTTTAAATTTTTAGTGGGCGAATATTTTGTATCATAGTACATTTTTACAAATCACCTCAAATAGCCCACCTTATTTTAAGGGAGAGGGTAAAAAAGGTAAATTTAGCCCTTGAAATTAGGACTTACAACCTTACATTCGCCCATTTTCAAGAATAGGTTTTATTTAAGTGAATCCATTCGCCCATTTTCAAGAATAGGTTTTATTTAAGTGAATCCTATGGGCCAAATACCATATTTATAAAAGAGGTATGGTAAATTAATAAAAATATAAATAAATGAGAGGTATGGTAAATAAATAAAACATTTTTTATATTTACTCCATAAGTCACCTTATATACATGTAAGGGTGTAAACAAATAAAAATATAAGTAAAGTGGAGGTATGGTAAATAAATAAAACGTCTTTTTATACTTACTCAAAAGGTATGGTAAATAAATAAAAATATGGTAAATAAATAAAAATATAAATAAATTAGACGTATCGTAAATAAATAAAACCTCTTTTTATATTTAGTCCATAACCGTCGTTCTATTTATGAAGGCTCAAGAAAGAGGTTTTATTTAAGTGAATCCTATGGGCCAAATACCATATTTGTAAAAGAGGTATGGTAAACTAATAAAAATATAAATGAACGAGAGGTATGGTAAACAAATAAAACATTTTTTTATATTTACTCCATAAGTCACCTTATATTTACGAACACTCAAAAAATGGGTTATATTTAGGTGAAACCTATGGCCAAAATACTATGGGACAAATACCATGGACTAGATTGTTATTAATACCATGCAAAAAACCATTATTAACCCTAATATTAGAATTAATAAAAATAAAAATGGCACATGGTATTGACCCATGGTATTCACCAAAATGGCACATGGTATTGACCCATGGTATTCACCTGGAATGTAGCCTATTTAAATGGGGGAATTAAACCATCATGTAGCCTATGCTAAGATTCACTAGGACTTTACAAAGTTTTATTATTTAGCGAAAGACTTGCCAAGATCTTACAAGATTTTATAATTGAGTAAAATATTCGCCATGCCTGGTGAGAGATTCGCCAAAAAATTATATATACATATTATATTATTGATAAAATCGCCTTCCATTTTTCCTATATACCATGGAGATTCGCCCATTTATTATATTTATAAATTTAGGGGGGTTCTTAAAATTTTCCCTGGTTGCATGAGACCCACCATGCTAGTGCATCTCCTTCATCACAACTCTCCTCTGCGCCTTGCCTTGATTCATCACGCAACCCCTTCGCTTCGCCCAACCTTCCTTTTGGCAGTATAGTTTATAATCCCGCATTTCGTTGCAACTGTTTGGAGAACTAAGACTATCCCACCTCCATATATTCATTGCGTAGGGGCGGGATCATCCGTGTACAATTTTAATCGGCTCCCATTGACCTTTCATGGAAACAGTTCCCTGTTTAGCTTTGTGTTCTAGATTGCACCTCCATTCGTAATCTCCTTAATAACATATGGCCCTAGCCAATGTGTTTGGAACTTCCCTGGAAACTTTGTGAACTTAATGTCATACAACAATAACAAATCATTGTTCTTAAAGGTGTGTTGCTTGATATGGATATCATGCCATGCCTTTTCATGATCCTTCTGCACTTGGTGATGAAATCCCTCTAAGAAGTGATCTTCCTCCAGATCAACAAGCTGCACGAGCCATTCTTCTACGGTATCTCGATCAACAATGTCTATAACTACAACAATCCACAAAATGGGCACTATGTACTCCATCAGCATTATAGCTTCCTGTCCATAGACCAATCTGAATGGTCTTTGTCCCGTCAACTTTTTGGAGGTTGTCCTTTATACCCATAGGACAACTGGTATGCACACATCCCAATGATTTCACTTCACATTGCAAACCTTCATGAAGGCGTTCTCTAGGATTTTATTCAATGCTTCCACTGTATCGTTCACTTGTGGATGATATGGCATACTCTTTTGGTGATACATTTGGTACTCTTAAAGAAAAGCAACAATTGTTTCATTTAAGAAGTGTGAACCTCTATCTCTCATCAAGATATTAGGGTAGTCAAAATCAAGATAAAATGTATTCGAAAATGAACTTCGCAGCTATAGTTGTGCTACAATCCTTTACAGGTTGCACCTCGCCCACCTCGGTAGATATTTGGTCATTGTAATGATGTATCTGGCTCTTGTCTTCTTCCCTAGTGGATGAATTGGCCCCACAAAGTCTATCTTCCATTTATCAAATTCTTTTAAGGACACCTGCAGTTCAAGGGAAATTCATCCCTTCACAAGGGTCTTCCCATTCTCTGGAAGACATCACATGCCCTGCAATAAGCCTTGGAATCCTTATGCATAGTCAGCAACCATAGTCCTACTCATAGGATCTTTTACATAGTTTCTCTTCCCGCATAATGTCCTCCCACATCCCCTCCATGCTCTTCAGCGAGGATGCTTTGTCATTCATACTTTAGGACATACCTCCGTAATATTTCATCGCGCCCCATTTTATAAGTGTCCTGTGATGACAGAGAAATCTACATCCTAGACCACCAATTCCTTATTTTGTTGTGTCGAATACCCACCAGGAGATGTACCTATAGACAAGAATTAGATTACGTCCATGAAATGTTCATCTGCAACACGCACAACAAAGAGTTGTGCATCAGGCAATCCATCGTCCAAATTCATAGTTTCATCACCATTCTCAATCCACGAGAGGCGATCTGGTCCAACATTTAGTTTCCATGGCTTCATAATAACTTCAAAGTCATATTCTTGAAAGAAAAGCAACCATATACAAATGGCCCCGTCCAACACATGCTTGTTGACTAGGTACTTCAAAGAAAAATGTTTTATGTACGTCTTCATGTGCGAACCCAAAAAATAGTGCCTAAATTTATGGAATGCGTACACCATTGCTAAGCCTTCATGCTCTGTGGTTGAATAATTCTTTTCCACCTTTTATAAATTCCTACTTGCAAACTATCGGATGGTCGATATCTCAGTGACCTGGTTGGGTTAGCACAACTCCTAGTGCTATGCAGGATGCATATACATGTATGTGGAACTACTTCTTCCATTTGGGGAACACTAAGATGGGAACGGTGACCATTTTTTCCTTCAATACATCCAATATTTTCTGGAAATCCCCATCCCAGAAAAACACTGCATCCTTCTATAGTAATTTCTCCATGGCCACAATGATCTACACATATGCTTTGATAAACATCCTATAATACCCTGTCTGGCCCAATGTTGCACGTAGTTGTTTGACATTCTTTGGAGGCTCCAGATTAATAATTAATGCAATTTTTGTAGGGTATACCATCAAACCCTTCTTATAGACTACATGGCCCAACAATATCCCATATGGTACGCAAAATATGCATTTCTTTAGATTAAGGGATATCTGATATTTCAAACAAGTATCCAACATGAGACGACGACTCGAAACATGTATTTTGACTAACCCAAACACTATCCAATCATCGAAGTAAGCCTCCAAAAACTTGTGAGTAAATTATTTGAAGGTTGTGACTACCACCCGAGAAAATATAGCTAGGGCGTTCTCAAGTCCAAAAGGCATAACTATATACTAGAAAAAACCCCATTCAATAGCGAAGGTAGTCTTACTGTTGGGCATAAAATCCCCCTCAAGGCATGTTTTGGGGCTAAAAGCCCAAGTTTTGATCTAATCTTGTTGTAAAGTCTCCGCAAATTGCAGGCGGGGAGCGTGGAATGTATGATAGAGTCACATGGTTGTCTACCCTAGTCTTGTAATGTAATGTCGGCCTACCCATGGTCTATGAACCATGGGATTGTATAAATAGAGCGAGGCTCAAAGTGAAAAAGAGAACTAAGGAAGGAAGTAGAACAAAAGATCAAGAGTCTAAGTGTCTAAGTGTGTCTTGGGTCATAGGGTAGGAGAAGGCTCTGCAGTTGAGTGTGCAGAGGCCAAGAAGTCCGTAGCTGAGTGCGCAGACCCCTCCAACTAAGTGTGCAGGGTGGAGTCAAGTATGTAACCGAGGAAGAAAATAATAAAGAGAAGTTTCATCTGAATTCTGTGTATCTGTACTTGGTTTATTACATGTTTGATATAAATTGCAAATATACTATTTATTTACTGCTTGCACCTGTATGAATGATTTATATTGCTAAGTATAACTTAAAGCATGCAAGTAGGCTGAATTGATCAACTAACAGTGGAATACTAGTAAGGACTTGGGTAATAACAGCGTTCAGCCCCCGAGTAGGGCTGTGCGAAGGTAGCATCTCAAGCTTCAAGGTATGGGTAAGTGCGCGTAGTGACGTGCATGCGGGGTCAAACTTCGGACCACTTGAACTCATCAGAAATCTCCAGGGTGCAGAAACATGGTTCCAACACCCTCCCATACTACTTCGAGTGAGGCCTCAGTCCGTGCTCCACGAACTGTTGCTGAAAGGATGAGTAGTACCGGGATTTGTTTGGCTAAATCACTTTTGAACCTAGGTTAGGCCCCAACAAGCCAAAAAATGGTTCCATTGTCAGGACCGAGATCTACATAAGAGATGTCTGATGTCGTGTCACTGGAATCCGACAAAGAAAGAAATTGAAGGGTGGTTGGACAAAAAAATTCACGAGCTCACGGCGCAGGAAAGTAGGAATTTGCGATTATCAAAGGAACAATGGTTAGAGCACTACTTATATACGAAAATCCACGAAATTTTCTTTGCATCCTTCCCCTCTGGGTTGTACGAGTGGATCACGAAGCTAGCAGACTGTCAAGGAAGGTGTAGGCTCGACAAAACTATTGTGTGGAATCCAGAGTTGGTTCGTAGACTAGAAGAATCGGAAAATAAGATTGCGCACACTGTGGACCATTTGCTTGATTGAATTATAGGAGGGTTTATCACCGAATTCACGGTAGACATGTTAGTCAGCTACAACGAGGCGGAATGACGCTTCCTCAAAGGACCGTGAGGTAAGTACATTAAATCTTTAAACACTTGGATTAAAATGATACTGTGTGAAAAGTAGATTATCTAAATAAATTGATGTTTGGGGCTATGTGAAGCGAGAGGATCTACAGAAATGAATTTAGGGAAGAATTAGAGACTAGTCCCTTGATTTCACCTCCACGAGAAAGTGAGGAAGAGCTTGCGAAAGTTTCACCAAGAAGTGTGATCCGTCTGATAAGGCAGCGAATTCCATGCATACCACCCCCATTTTCACCATCTTCACCTCCATCTTCGCCCACACCACCTCTACCAGCACCACAGTTCAATATGGCGAGCGCAATAAAGTTGTCGGTATTCAAAGGAGTAGGGAACAAAGATCTAGACTAATTTTGGTTCGTGGTAAAGGCTGTATGTGAAGTGCGAGTCACAGATGTCAACATAAAGAAGGCAATGCTAGTAAGTGCATTGCAGGATCATGCATTGATGTGGTACATTAAGCATTATAATGATAATCTAGACATGGGAATGACGGATATCCAAGTTGCACTAAATAGGGAATTTAGCAGGCCAAAATCAGAGACATAGTCGATTATCAGGTTTAAGGAAATAGCGATGATTCCAGGTGAGACCCCCTAGGAGCTGGATTAGAGATTGAAGGGTATGATTCGTGAAGCCAACATGAACATGATGGATTGGCAGCACCGCACATGGTTTGTAGTGTCACTAATGCCACATCTAAGGACCGTTTTGTCACAACAAAAGCTATCTACTCAGGCCGAAGCCTTGGAGATTGCAATGAGGCTACATGGGACCTTAATACAAGATCCTTGCCTGGGAGTGCAATAGATCCATGCGTAGTTGAAAAACTTGTGTCTCGAGATGCAGAGCTTGAAAAAAGACAAGATAGCTCACACAGAAGCGCGCGAGGAGGTATGGTGCATAAAATGCAAGGCCTAGGGGCATGACAATGACCATTGTCCAGTCTCCGTGAACTACCTAGCGGGAGGAGGGCCAATTCCATTGAGACCAGAGGCACAAGCATGGCCGAGCGTGACGCTTGCATTATGGTGCATGATTTTTCAGATAAGAGGGAAGCACGCTACAGACAACTGTGATCTATTACAGAAATATATGCAGACATCCCAACAGTTATTCTATAATTTCTGCACGTCAGTAGGCCATGATGAGAATACCTATAGAAGTTATGAATTGATGATGGATCAAACTCCTACCTACAGGGTTTAGACTGAAACGTGAGCTCTCGATCAAAATGCAGGGATGGTGCGCATTGGGTTTCAGGGATGCGGATGAGGACGATGTAGAATGGGACCAGGAAGGGGTTGCAACAGCTGATTTGTTACAATTGCAGAGGGCCAGAGCATTATGCTTGTGATTTTACAAATCTAACGAGAGAATCATGTTTATATTGTACCTAGTTTGATCATGAGACGAAGGACTACCCCACACTGATAGCAAGGTTGCGGGATAAATGAATACTCTAGCCTCCCCCAACTCACAACCTACAAATGATGAGGTCTGAGCCACGTGAGGAGGAACCGAATGTAAACATCGTGCTCCGAAGCAGTATCATGATAGGAGATGATAAGGCCAAGTAGCTCGAAGAGAGTGGGTGGGTTCGCAAGGTTCCTACAAAGGAACGAGAGTTCGATTTGGAGCACGCGAAGGAGACATTCATGGAAGCTAAGAAGAGATTCACGGAGGCCTCCAATTCAAATAGTAAAGACAAAATAGAACCGGAGATGGACCCATCAATTCTTACTACCTTTACGGAGACATGCATGAAGCTATTGTGCAATAGCAAGGTTGTGAAGGGACTACAAGAACTCATCACTAGATGTGCTAGGTCAGGGGAACCATGCATAGTACGGAAGCTCAGGAAGCACACAATGCAAACAGGAAGGGAGATGAGATTAACTGCGCAAATCAGGGAATATGAAATGGATCAAGTGATTATGGATTTAGGATCGGACACAAACATACTGCCAAAGAAGACCTGGGAGCACATGGGCAGATCCGTGTTGCAATGGTCTCCTATTCAATTGTGAATGGAAAACCAGCAAAAGATCCTACCAATGGGAAGATTACAGGGAATAATGGTAGATATCGAAGGTGCAAGTGCGCTTGTAGATTTATAAGTGATAGATATTGTCGATGATAACAATCCCTATCCCACGATATTAGGAATATATTGGGCCACTAACATGAATGGAGTGATAAATCTAAAGAAGCGCAAGATGATTTTCGAGAAAAAGTCACTATGCGTAGTGGTACCTTTAGACCCTGCGTAAGGATTGAGCTACACAGAGCCAGTGTACGATGAAGACCTAGACTGTATCTATAAAATCACCATGTGGGAGTAGGACTGGGTGAATCTGATAGTGGATGGTAGGATTTCGTGGGAGTGAAAAAGCCCCTGCACCTCAAATTTAGATGAGGAAATAGCATGATGGTAGAACCAGTTACATGAGGTAACCACGCTCAATTGCAACATGATGGTAAGATCACCGTGCTTCATGACAACAGAGGGAATGGATTTGCCTATGTATGATGGGTTGACTGAGGTGGATGATTTCCTGAACAAATTTGAAAGAGGTGCCAGAACAACAACGGTTTGATGCTCTGAAATGGGCACTGTGTGCTACACCCGCAAGAAGGTGGGGTAGGCATCAAAGAAGTTTTGAGGACTGGTGGGGATGCAGAAGGATGATGCGTCTATGATTTGGGAAACTGCAGATACAGCTAATAGACAAGTATGATGGACGGGATGATCCACGTACACACCTCGCGAGATGGACCAAGTTTTACGGGGAAGAGCCACAACCTGAATGGGTGCATTTTTTTTGTCATACCCTGGATGTCATTGATGAGCCCCAAAAATGGACAATTATTTGGGCTCATTCAACCTCCTAAGTTGACTTAATCCACCATTCTCATTAGTTTATTGCATGTTTTTGATTATATTTATGTTAATAGAGTGAATTTGGTTAGTCATTATGCCAACAAGTCTAATGGGTGCTTTGTGTAGCCTTTTTGGTCAACTTGGAGACAAAATTGAAGGTCTTAATGAGCACTTGGCAGCCAAATTCGTGGGAGAACAAGCTAGAGGATTTGTAGGAAGGTGTCCCCTTCATTTATGGGCCCTTACCTCGAATTCTCCACCATCAGCTCGGAGTTCAAGGGCCACCGAATCAATCAGCACAAGGGCAGCCAAGCAAGTCAAGTAGGACTGCTGTTAACTCCAAGTTTTGGGCAGCCGAGTCCCTAAAGTTTAGGAGGACTGTTGGGTTCTCAATTTGTATAAATAAGAAGGCTTAGGGCCTCATTTTGGTTATCCAGTTAGTCATTTTGTTAGCCAGTGGATGTTAGCTAGTTAGCCAGTAGATAGTAGCTAGTGGTTAGTCATTTTGCAGCCATTAGTTAGCTAGTTTGTAGTTCGATTTTTATGCAATAGATTAGCTTTGCTTTCAGCTCATTTTCAAGTCCTTCTTGTGGACAGTTTTGATGTAACTCTTCATTCTTGATTAATAAAGATGAATTCAGCTTTGCACCAGCTCTAAATCTCTCTTGGGAGGCTGTAGCTCTTGGGGTTGGGCCCATCTCAAGCGCCTAGTACCTCCCCTGTTTATCTTTATGTGTTTGTTGCGTTCTAAAAATAAAATCTGCTATTTAGATTTAGATCTTGCTTCGTTGTTTAGATTTCTTTTGATGGTTAAAGTAGCTGTTTATGTTTAGAATATATTGGTAGGATAATAACAGGGAAAATCTCCAAAAAAGGGTCAGCAAACGCTTTTGGTTTCACCTCTTCCTTATTGGATCAGGGGCTGGAGTTGAAGTAACCATGCTGTCCCAAACAAAAACACTTTCTTTGCTTCACCATGCAATCATTAGTGTTTGAATCTCGTTCGTAGAACTTGATATCAGTTTGGATGCATGCTTAGGTTTATGATCACTTAGTTTCATAGTTGTTTCACATGGTTTCACTGCAAATAAACTTCTGTTCATTTCCTTTTGCTGTTAGGTCAGATTAGAGTGAAGTAACTAGGTCTTAGGTTTTATAACTAGATCTTTTTTTTCTTGCATGTCTTTGTTTGTTTAGTTTGAAAAACCACTTGCAGAGTACCTGTTATCCTTCCTTACCTGCCCATACTCCATCCAACCTACCTGCTTCATCCTTCACTCAGAACCCTTACCTTACATTTACCCCATTCGCTTACTTTGCCATGATTCTCATCTTCTTGTGCAACATCGTTTCATCCCTCCTTGAACAAATCTCACCATCTACACCTTCTCCTCAACTCCAACCTCCAAGTCTTGAACTCCCCTACACCCCTATTTCACCTCCATACTTGTTCCTCCACCTTTTTCCCTCCATCCATTCTTCAAAATCCTCTTTTCAGAACATCCTGTAGAAATCTCTGAACATCCTGTAGAACCCCTGCAGACTTCCTGTAGAAGCTCATAAACACGGTTTCTTGGCAGCCAAACTTTGTGAAACTCTCAGAAAGAATGTTAGGGACCCCTTAGACCCTCTCTGTACCATCCCAACCTTTCCCAAAGCATTTCATCCCTTGATCCATCCCTGCACAGTGGAAAACTAGTTAAAAGCACATGCATGACAATTCTAATAACTTAAACAAAAATACGAAAAGATGTTTTCTTCAGATAGTGATAACTTAGACACATGCATTTTACCTTCTTAGAAGTAATGGCATCTCTTTCGGTAGTTTGCATGCTCTCCTTTGCATCGGTAGGACTATCTGGTAGAATTAGGGTTTGCTAGGGTTTGTGTTTCTTTTTGGCTTTCAGTTTCTTTTCGCAAGTAGATTAGCTTCCTTTGAGTTAGCTTTCGTCCATCAGTTAAAAAGCTTCTTCTAAGAACTCATAGAAGTTGGCTTGAGCCCCTAGCGGACTTGTGCCAGCTGACCAAGTGACAGCTGCGGCAAGAGCTAGTACTTGTGCATACAGCACCGTCGCTTCCAAGTTTGTTACGAACTACCGGGTTGATAAAATTAGAGATAGGAAGCTCCAGGAGTTGTAGCATTATTGCTACAATACTGGAGCCCACCATCTTTTTGGTGCCGTTGCCGGGGAAGCGTCAGAGTATTGGTGATTGTCGCTTTTCTTCTATTTTCCACTACAATCTTCTGCTAAGTAGTTTATTTCATTTCCATTATGCAATTTCGTTTATGCAAAAGTAGATTAGCATTTCCCGCTTTCATAGATTAGCATTTCAATTCCGCAATTTCATTTCTGCAAGCGTAGATTAGCATCTCATTCCTGCAATTTAATTTGAGAAAAATAGATTAGTCCTTTCCTGCTTTCATTTCAATTCCGCATTTTCATTTTAGCAAGATAGTTAGTTGCAGTTCAATCTATTTCATTTTTGCAGGTAGAAGTAGAAAAAAAACAAAAATCAACCAAAAAGATTTCATTTTGTGCCTTGTAGGAGTAGAGATAAGTTAGCAAAATGATTTCACAACACCCCCCATTGCCTCACACAGCCAACCTTCTCTCTTCTTCGATGGCTATGACCAAGAAGAACCCCTGGATGGACATCAAGGCATATTTAAAGCACTTCTAGGGGAGAAGAAGAAGAAAACATTCCTCTGGAGAAAATGGCTACAAGTAGAAATGTTGGGAGCAAT
This sequence comes from Pinus tabuliformis, assembly GCA_031772625.1. Classification (NCBI taxonomy): domain Eukaryota; kingdom Viridiplantae; phylum Streptophyta; class Pinopsida; order Pinales; family Pinaceae; genus Pinus; species Pinus tabuliformis. The sequence continues at coordinate 1,198,750,419 of CM062816.1, read as the reverse complement.
CCCTTGTCCAAAGACGAATTTGAAGATCAGATAGAAGATTTCAAGAGTGATATGAGGCAGTTTCTTGCCATGCAATTGGATACCCTGTGGATCCAACAGAAGCAAGAAGAAGCCAAGAGGGCTTTGGCCATTTTTTGTCCTAGGTGCACTAGAAAGCATCCTAGGAACGAATGTCCATTGTACTCCATAGAAGTGTGTTTTGTCTGTGAAGAATACCATCCTACAAATCAGTGCCCTTCCTTACCCAGAATCAAAGCTGCATATCAGAGAGCCAAAGGAGCCACTGAACCACTCCATTATATGAACCAAAGGAGGCCGCATGAACCTAGATCTTATCAGCAGGAAGTGCAAGGGACATCCGAGACCTATTATGACCCCTATCAAGCGACTTTCATGCCTTCTTGGGGTCCCCCTGCTCATCCTTCCTGGTCTACACCTCCTCCTTGGTCATATTCGCCTTGTTCCTTCACAGATCCATATTATGCCCTACCAGTTGCTCATTCATTTCACTCTTATGCTCAGCCACAGCCTCAGTGGAATGCAACTTATCAGGAGTGGAGGCCCCAGTACAACTCTCATCCCGCTCATTTTCCTCCACCACTTGCTCATTCACAACCATCGCCTCTTCCTCCACCAAGGCAACCCCAAATGCCTGCCCAACCACAATGCCATCCATCTCCATCTCAATTTCACACCTCCACTCAACTACCCGTACCATTTCCAAAGCCATACAATGGAGTAGCTCAACCCAATTGCAAAGCTGAGGCACAACATGTGCAAATGACTCCTTTTGAGCTCAATGATGTTCACCAAAGCTCAGGAAGAGTGTTGCAAAACAGAGATTATATTGACAACATTGAAGGACCAAAGGAAAAAGAAGATTCCAAAGAGGAGATCAAAGAACCATGGGCTGCACTTGATGAAGAGAAGGCATCAAAATCAGAGATCGAGAGAGTTCCCTCATGGTTATCATCAAATCTTCCATGTATTCAAGAGAAAGATCAGCAAAAAGAGGAAGATGAGAAAGTCATGACAGAAGGTGACATGAAGAATGATCCAAATCAGCAAGATGACCAAGGATATCAAAGCTATATTGAGATATGGTTTCAGAAGGTCAGTAAGTTGCAGCGGTACTTTCTTCCTCAGTTATGTTTGATCCCTTCAAAGCCAGATCATTTGGTCTCTGAGATCCGGATACTTGTCAAAGCATGCATTTTGAGCCTTCACATCATTTTGTCTCTAATCTCGATGTGCACATGGCTCCATTGGAAGTTTTCTTATACTTGAGAACGATTTTGTTTTTCAAGTAGGGTAGGGTAAAAAAAAAAAAAAAAAAGAGAAAAAAGAAAAAGAAAAAAAAAATGAAAAAAGAGGAAAATAGAAATCTAAGGTGAAAACCTCCTCGGAGGCGCCTTAGATTGGCTCATTGATTGAAAACCTCCATGAGGCGGTCAATGGGTTGGAAAAAAAAAAGAGAAAAGAGAATAAGATCTTTGGGTGAAAACCTCCCTTGGAGGCGCCCAAGGCAGGCAATTAGGGTGAAAACCTCCATGAGGCGCCCTAGTTGTTTTTCAAAAAAAAAAGAGGAAAAAAGAAAAAGAAAAATAAAGCTAATCTCCATTGAATAATTTCATGTTGTAGCAGTGACATTGCAGGTTGCAAGAAGGACGTTTCACGACAGGAGGAGCACTCAAATCAAGATCAAAGGAATTTTTCTTGTGCCTTCTACAGGAAGCTCTGTATTTCTACAGGAAACATCCTGTAGAATCTTTGGACGAGCCAAATCCAATTTCAAAAGTGAATCTAATGGTGGGAATCTATTGATTAGGCCTACAAGCACTTGTGTGTCCATCCCTTGCCTTTATCCATCATTTTTTTCCCTCCTTGTGCTTCTCATTGTGCTTCTACAGGAACTTCCTGTAGAAATTGTGGGAAACTAGACATGGATTTCAAAAAATGGTTTGGCGAACATTATAGCTTCCTCAAGGGTTCAGAAGCCCTCATGCAATCTTCCAACTCCTCCTCCATCATCTCCATACCTGCATCACAGCCCAAGCTCAGTTTTCCCTTCCATGCAAACACATGCAAAGTGCCTTGAAGCAAAAACACATAGGACAAAATTTGTTTTTGCCATAACTTGAAAACCATGTATCCATTTGACAAACCGTTTTATGGGAAATTGTACAAGGGTAATGGCAACATGCTTGAGCAGTTTCAGCCAATTCCGGTGCACGGTTTCCAAGAAATCAGCCTCCATCACCATCAGCCATTTTTGCATTTTCTCTATATCCGTGCATCCGTTTCAAAACCTGTTTCATGGGGATATGCATGTGAGTGATGGTAACCTACCCAAGCAGTTTCAGCCGATTCCGATGCACGGTTTCCGAGAAATCGAGCTCTGAAATCTTCAGCCATTTTCCATTTTTCTCGAAATTCGTGCATCCATTGATCACGATTTTGCTATGGGAGATGCATAATGAGGATAGGAACATGCTCACCAAGTTTCAGATCAATCCGGTTTACCGTTTGAGAGCAATGGCGAAAACAAGTTCTGGTTTTGTTACCATGCAGCAGCAGCAGCTTGAAGGTGCAGATCTGAACGTGGAAACAATTGCATGCAGCTCAGATCCGGCCAGAGGACACCTGCACAAGGAAAAGCAATCAAAAATCATCAGCCAAGCCCTCATGCAATCAAAGGATCCAAGCATGCAGCAGCAGAATCAGAGCATGCAGCAGCAAAAAGCTTCACAAGCAGTCGTTTGACTTCAGGTACGTGACTAAACCTTGTTCATCTATTGCATGAATCTAGTCTAAGCATTGCATGAACGAATGGAATGGTGAAATTAAGCCATGGATGTAGCAAGACACCCAGTTCTCTAGCGCTCAAGGAAAAATCACGCAGCATACGTGTATGGTCATTCATGAAAAATTTGAAAAACACAGTTAATGGAAGATTTGTTGAACTCTAGTGCACAGGGCATCAGATGATTGACATATAGATGAAGACATGCAGTTCACAACATCACTGCAGTTCTAAAAAGCTAGCGCACATGTTTTCGCCAGCTCACCACAAATCACGCAGCAACTAAAGTAGGCTCGGCTGAATCTCACGAATTGTTGTTCATCTGCACTTGCCACATCGTCAATTGAAGTTTGCACAAGCTGTTAACTTGTTGTCCTCCACCGAGCTTCTCGGTCCAGTTTGAAATCCTCCCACGTACCGGGCTCATTTAGAGGCACAGTGACATCCTTCACAAGCAGACGAGAGTTCTACAAGAAGAAGTTCTATAGGAAGTATGGCATATCCTTCCAAAGCAAAAAAGCTTGGACTTTTCTTCATCGAGTTTGCAGTTCTGAAAGAGAAAACCGTGCAAGATCTCGATTGCTGAGGTTAATAGAAGCTGTGGACAAACTTAAACTCCAGGCTGCTGCTAGTGTAAAGGCTGGCAAGGAATCTTCTGCAAGAGAAATGCTTCTGGGGAAAAAGAAAGTGCTGCAAGCTTTGGAGAATTGTAAAAAAACCATGTGGAGCTTCTAGATGAGCCTTTGACAAAGCTTGGTGAGGCAATCTCAGTAAAGGAAACCCAATTAATTAAAACGATAATGTCTACACGTTTTGACATGGATATTGAAAAAGAGACTGAGGGACCAGCCAGAGTTGTCTCTTCCAAAGAAGTTGCATCTTGTGCCAAAAAATTAGTAGAACATTTCAGTTGGATCCAGGCAGCAAGGATACTAATATGGATGAAGTTCTAAGAACTGCTGTAAATGATGCTAGTGAAAACGACAACAAGATAAATCAGAAAGTAGACACCAAGGGCCTGTTGGCAAAGAGAGATAAGATCGAAGATGATTACTTCCATGCAATTTTCAAAGGGATTGACTCATATCAGAGCTTCTTAATTTACCTTGACGAACAGGTAGCTGAAATGGAGTCAAATTTGCATACATTTCTCAAAATTTTCAAGTTTGATACTTGAGGATGCTAGTGTAGGCAGCATTCACCACTAGAGGGTCAGGTCTCAAGGTCTTGGAACTAGCATCAGCAAAATTGAAGAAGAAGACACCCCCAGCCATGCAAGCCAAATCAGGAAGTGTAAAAACGGCTTGAAGAAGAAGACACCCCCAGCCATGCAAGCCAAATCAGGAAGTGTAAAAACGGCTTCTACAGGAAGCCAGAAATCAGCTACAGGACTTTCTACAGGAAGTCCTGAAAACACTATTTTGGCTTGGTTCTGATTGATTGTCTTGTGTCTCCTTGTTTCACTGATGTTTGTGAAATTTATAAAAGAGGAAGGTGTTTTCAACTTGGGACTTGGGTGTGTTCGTATATTGCTACTTATTCCATTTACTAATATGCTTAAGCACAATAACCTGCTTACCAAAGCCTTTGAAAAGTGGGGTGATTTGGTGATGGCTTCATTCTGCTAACTGGTCCAACTTAGCATTTGAGGAATTGTTGGCAAGATGTTCATCTTTGATGATTTCTGTGAAGATCTTACTTTGGAGCTGAGAGGTGATAGTTTGATGGTATATTTGCTTTCACACAAAATGCTGGTGAATTGTCTTTGACAGAGAAGAGGGCACCATTTCTTCCATATGATTGCATATACTTGTGCACTCATAACAAGGCTGAGGATTCACTAAGAAAAGCAGCAGACAGTGAGGAAGAAGAGCAGAAGGGCAAGAAGACGAAGGCTGCCACAGCCAAGCTGAAAGGAAAAGCACCCTCAGCCAAGCAGGCTAAGACAGTGCCGACTGTTTCTACAGGAAGACAGAGAACTGTTAGCAGACTGTTTCTACAGGAAGACAGAGAACTGTTAGCAGACTGTTTCTACAGGAAGACAGAGAACTGTTTCTACAGGAAGTTTGAAAAGAGGGAAGCCAAAGGAGAAATCAGCCGAGATGTTAGCCAAAGAAGCCACCAGGGCCATCAAAGACGAGGAGAGAGATTGGTTGCTCAGAGGATGAGCAACACTTTCAGTAGGGGGGTGATGATGAGCCCCAAAAATGGACAATTATTTGGGCTCATTCAACCTCCTAAGTTGACTTAATCCACCATTCTCATTAGTTTATTGCATGTTTTTGATTATATTTATGTTAATAGAGTGAATTTGGTTAGTCATTATGCCAACAAGTCTAATGGGTGCTTTGTGTAGCCTTTTTGGTCAACTTGGAGACAAAATTGAAGGTCTTAATGAGCACTTGGAAGCCAAATTCGTGGGAGAACAAGCTAGAGGATTTGTAGGAAGGTGTCCCCTTCATTTATGGGCCCTTACCTCGAATTCTCCACCATCAGCTTGGAGTTCAAGGGCCACCGAATCAATCAGCACAAGGGCAGCCAAGCAAGTCAAGTAGGACTGCTGTTAACTCCAAGTTTTTGGTAGCCGAGTCCCTAAAGTTTAGGAGGACTGTTGGGTTCTCAATTTGTATAAATAAGAAGGATTAGGGCCTCATTTTGGTTAGCCAGTTAGTCATTTTGTTAGCCAGTGGATGTTAGCTAGTTAGCCAGTAGATAGTAGCTAGTGGTTAGTCATTTTGCAGCCATTAGTTAGCTAGTTTGTAGTTCAATTTTTATGCAATAGATTAGCTTTGATTTCAGCTCATTTTCAAGTCCTTCTTGTGGACAGTTTTGATGTAACTCTTCATTCTTGATTAATAAAGATGAATTCAGCTTTGCACCAGCTCTAAATCTCTCTTGGGAGGCTGTAGCTCTTGGGGTTGGGCCCATCTCAAGCGCCCAGTACATCCCCTGTTTATCTTTATGTGTTTGCTGCGTTCTAAAAATAAAATCTGCTATTTAGATTTAGATCTTGCTTCATTGTTTAGATTTATTTTGATGGTTAAAGTAGCTGTTTATGTTTAGAATATATTGGTAGGATAATAACAGGGAAAAGATCCAAAAAAGGGTCAGCAAACGCTTTTGGTTTCACCTCTTCCTTATTGGATCAGGGGCTGGAGTTGAAGTAACCATGCTGTCCCAAACAAAAACACTTTCTTTGCTTCACCATGCAATCATTAGTGTTTGAATCTCATTCGTAGAACTTGATATCAGTTTGGATGCATGCTTAGGTTTATGATCACTTAGTTTCATAGTTGTTTCACATGGTTTCACTGCAAATAAACTTCTGTTCATTTCCTTTTGCTGTTAGGTCAGATTAGAGTGAAGTAACTAGGTCTTAGGTTTTATAACTAGATCTTTGTTTTCTTGCATGTCTTTGTTTGTTTAGTTTGAAAAACCACTTGCAGAGTACCTTTTATCCTTCCTTACCTGCCCATACTCCATCCAACCTACCTGCTTCATCCTTCACTCAGAACCCTTACCTTACATTTACCCCATTCGCTTACTTTGCCATGATTCTCATCTTCTTGTGCAACATCGTTTCATCCCTCCTTGAACAAATCTCACCATATACACCTTCTCCTCAACTCCAACCTCCAAGTCTTGAACTCCCCTACACCCCTATTTCACCTCCATACTCGTTCCTCCACCTTTTTCCCTCCATCCATTCTTCAAAATCCTCTTTTCAGAACATCCTGTAGAAATCTCTGAACATCCTGTAGAACCCCTACAGACTTCCTGTAGAAGCTCATAAACACGGTTTCTTGGCAGCCAAACTTTGTGAAACTCTCAGAAAGAATGTTAGGGATCCCTTAGACCCTCTTTGTACCATCCCAACCTTTCCCAAAGCATTTCATCCCTTGATCCATCCCTGCACAGTGGAAAACTAGTTAAAAGCACATGCATGACAATTCTAATAACTTAAACAAAAGTACAAAAAGATGTTTTCTTCAGATAGTGATAACTTAGACACATGCATTTTACCTTCTTAGAAGTAATGGCATCTCTTTCGGTAGTTTGCATGCTCTCCTTTGCATCGGTAGGACTAGCTGGTAGAATTAGGTTTTGCTAGGGTTTGTGTTTCTTTTTGGCTTTCAGTTTCTTTCCGCAAGTAGATTAGCTTCCTTTGAGTTAGCTTTCGTCCATCAGTTAAAAAGCTTCTTCTAAGAACTCATAGAAGTTGGCTTGAGCCCCTAGTGGACTTGTGCCAGCTGACCAAGTGACAGCTGCGGCAAGAGCTAGTACTTGTGCATACAGCACCGTCGCTTCCAAGTTTGTTACGACCTACCGGGTTGATAAAATTAGAGATAGGAAGCTCCAGGAGTTGTAGCATTATTGCTACAATACTGGAGCCCACCAGTCATACCCATGAATTGGTATACTGAGATGGAGCTCCGCCATGGCACAAGCGAATGGGATATCTTGCGCAAAGGATTCTTGTTAGCCTTCACATTTGAAGATCGTTGGTGGGATACTGTTGACGACGCGATACAAGTAGTAAAATAAGCTATCTTCAAAATACCCCAGGAGCCAATGGAAGTGATTTAGCCGAAATGGGAGACCTAGCTGAACTGCACGCTGGAGTGTTACAATGTAAATATTGAGGAGGATGATGAGGATCCACGAAATATTAACATTCCAAAAACTGAAGGCTGTCGCAAGGTTCGAGGACTATTGATTGAGGATCCTGACATCATCGCGCCACTAAAAGTGAAGCAGGTAAATAATGGGACAGAGGTGGAACCAAAGTATGCAATGCTCGGTAACTATTGGGATGATGCCATGGTGGATAAGGTTGCTGAGTTACTTTGCGAGTACCAAGACTTATTCCCAACCAAAATTACAGATTTAAAAGGGATCGTTGGCGAATTAGGGATGATGAAGATCACCCTAAAACCCGACGCAAAGCTGGTTAGGAAGAGGCCTTACTGCTTGAATCCGAAGTATAAGGAAAAGGTCCACGTAGAATTAGACAAAATACTCAAAGCTGAAATTATTGACTCGATGGAAGAATCTGACTGGGTGAGCCCTATGGTAGTACGGGAGAAAAAATAGAAGGATGAAATAAGAATATCCATGGACCTTATGAAGCTGAATGATGCCTGTGTACATGACCCATTCCCGCACTGTTCATAGATAAATTATTGCAAAATTTTGGTGGACAAGAAGCATACTTAGTCAAGGATGGGTTATCAAGGTAAAACGATATCAAAATCACGCTAGAAGATAGTAGCAAGACGACCTTTGCAACGGAATAGGGCTGCTTTCAATACACCATTATGCTATTTAGGTTGAACAATGCGCCAGCCATTTTTTCATGCATCGTTGTTGCCACATTCAAAGAATACATCCACAAGTTCCTAGAGGTCTACCTAGATGATTGGACTGTCTTCAGATTGGTTAAGAACCACGTAGAAATCTTATGCTTGATGCTAGATACTTGGCGACTACACCAGATTGCGCTGAACCTTAAGAAGTGCACATTCCTCATTCCCTTTGGGAACCTGTTGGGACATGTGGTCTACAAACAAGGACTGATGGTGGACCCCATGAAGATTGCAGTGATTCTAAATTTGGAAGCACTGCGAAGTGTTAAATAGCTGCGCGCTACCTTGGGACACATAGAGTACTACAGGAAGTTCATCAAAATCTATGCCCAAATCACCGCGCCGATGGAAAAAATATTGAAAAAGGATGTCACATTTTGCTGGAATGATGATTGCATGAAGAGCCTAGATGTCCTAAAAGGGAAATTGGCCTCCACTCCAATCCTGGTCTTCCCAAAATGGGATGTGGAGTTTCATGTCCATGTTGATGCGTCGTGTATCATGCTAGGAGCAGTGCTCACACAAAAGGGCGGAGAAGGCTTGGACCACCCTATCGTGTTTGCAAGTTTTAGATTGTCTAAAGCCGAGAAGAACTATTCCATAACCGAGCGCGAGGGGTTAGCGATGGTGTATCCACTCCAAAAATACTGGCACTATTTTCTAAGAGGAAATTTGATGTATATAGACCATTCCATGGTAAAATACTTGGTCAATAAGCCTATGTTGGGGGGGGGGTGCATAGGTAGGTGGCTCTTATTGTTCCAAGAATATGACTTTGAGGTCATGGTCAAACCTGGACACCTGAATGCAGGATTGGATCTCTTGTTGCATATTGAGACTGGAGAGGAACCGACTAGTTTGGAGGAAGAATTACTCAACGCAAAACTCTTTGTTGTGCGCATTGTGGATGGGCACTTCGAAGATATAATCCACTTTCTGACAACAGGAACTGCGCCGAAGGAATACTCCTTCCAATAGAAGAAATAATTGGTGGTGCACGCGGAAAATTTTTCTATCATCATGGGGCACCTATAAAAAATGGGAAATGACGAGATATTTCGAAGATACATACCTGAATTTGAACGAAGTCAGATCCTCGCGGAAGCACATGGGGGTGCTGCAGGAGGACACTATGCAGGATGTGCGACAACACAAAATATTCTTCGCGCAGGGTTGTGGTGGCCCACCTTTCACCAGGATTCAAAAGCACACTGTAAGGCCTGCGATATATGTCAAAGGACTTGAAAACCATCGTGGAGGGATGAGATGTCATTGAATCCACAAATGACACTGCAGCCATTCACGAAATGGGCAATTGACTTTGTGGGACCTATAAAACCTTAGGGAAAGATGGGCGCACACTACATCATCACCACAATAGAGTACCTGACACGATGGGTGGAAGTGCAGTTGGTCAAAGACTGCATGACCGCTATGGCTGCGAAGTTTTTGTTTGAAAACGTGTTGACCCGATTTGGCTGTCTGAAAATCTTAATGAGTGATCATGGAACACATTTCTGGAACGAAACCATCAATGTTCTCACAAAATACTTCCAAGTGTATCATTATAAAAGTACACCGTATCACCCACAAGCTAATGGGACTGTAGAAGAATTCAACAAAATATTGGAAACTGTGCTAACCAAAGTATGCAACACACAACGAAGCGGTTGGGACCTGTGCATACCTTCAATGCTAATGGCTTACAGGATAATGTGCAAGAAACTGATGGGACAAACACGGTTCCAGTTATTTTATGTCATGGAAGCTGTCATACCGATGGAATATATCGTACCTAGTCTACGCATAACAACACTCACAGGGATGACAGACCATGAAGCTCTCGAGGAAAGGCTCGCGCAATTGGAATAACTTGAGGAGGAACAGTTCTTGGCTGGATTTCATCAACAGGTACAAAAGCAACATGAAAAGGCCTAGCACAACTACCATATCAAGTTGAGCACCTTCAAGGTAAATGACTTAGTGCTGTTGTACAACAGTAAGTTTGAAAAAATTCTGGGAAAATTTAGAATGCATTGGTTGGGACCATACATGGTTAAGGAGATCAGAGACAAAGGCGTGGTCCATCTAGTCAAACTAAACGGAGAACCCTTCCCAGGAAAAGTGAATGGCAGCTGCTTGAAGCCCTACACGGGTGGGCTGGCTATCTGACTAGCCGACAGAGGCACATTCTTCACGCTCCAAGGAGCGAGACAAAGGTGCAAGACTATAAACATATGCAGCAGATACTGGTACACATGTATGGAAACAATTCAGACACGGAGGTCTTAGAACAATGGATGCATCAGATACAACAAGTAGCAGCTCAGTGTGCTACGAATCTCAGCACAGTTCGAGAATAGTTGGAGGGACTCCATGCCAAGATTGCCACGTTGACTGAGTGACTCAAGGGTGAGTCACGATTTTTGTGTTGGGGGCTTGTTGGGCATGGAATCCCCTCAAGACATGGTTTGGGGTTCAAAGGCCAAGTTTTGACCCAATATTGTTGTAAAGACTCCGCGAATTGCAGGCACCGAGCACGAAATGTATGATAGAGTCACAGGGTTGTTCGCCCTAGTCTTGTAATGTAATGTGATTGTATAAATAGAGCGAGGCTCTAAGTGTAAAAGATGACGAAGGAGCGAAGTAATAGAGGGAAAAATAGAAGCAAAGAGCAAGAGTCTAAGTGTCTAAGTGTGTCTTGGGTTGTAGGGTAGGATGAGGCTCTACAGCTAAGTGCGCAGAGGCATAGAAGTCTAAAGCTGAGTGCGCGGACCCCTATAGCTGAGTGTGCAGGGTGGATTCGAGTCTGTAACCGAGGAAGAAAATAATAAAGAGAAGTTTATCTGAATTCTATGTATCTTTACTTGGGTTATTACATGTTTGATATCAATTGCAAATATAATATTTATTTATTGCGCACACCTGTATGAATGATTTATATTTCTAAGTATAACTTAAAGCATGCAAGTAGGCTGAATTGATCTGATGGTACCCTAAGAACCCATCTATAAATGAAAATGCTTCCTAATGCTCCAACATTCTTCAGCACTTCATCTGTAAATGGCATAAGAAATGGATCATGGACACGAGCATCATTCAATTGCCTCACGTCTACATATATCCGAATTTAACCCTATTTTTTCTTTTCTTAAGACACCATGGGACTAACCAAGTATCATTCTTCGATAGGTTCAAAAATCCCAACTCCAAGCATCTTATTTAGTTCTTCGCACACTTTTTCTGTATACCTAGGATTCAACTGGTAGGGGTGCTGCTTCACTGGCTTTGCATTAGGCTTCAAAGTGATCTTCATAATGCCCAAATCCCCTACTATCCATTTCAAATTAGAGAACTTGGTGGGAGACAAGTCCTGATATTCCCATAGTAGCTCCGTGACTTTGTCCATTGTATCTTCATCCCAATAGTCACCTATGTTTGCAAACTTTGGTTGCAATTCCAATCCAATATCCACCTACTTCATCGTCAAGGGTTGTGAAATATCAGGAACTTCTACCTTAGGCCTTGTGACTTCACGCTTTCCTTATGCCTTGGGAATACTGATGTTCCTAGGATCTTCTTCACCTTCCTCAGTGGTTACATTGTAGCATTCGAGCGCATGGTACAACTGCATTCTCCAATTCAGTTGTACCCATGCAATAGGTTCTTTAGGTATTCTGAATATGGAAACTTTGCTCTCCTGTAATGCTTGATCAATACACTCAAATCCATCTTCAAAGCTAACAGTGAGCAGAAAAATTTCTTTGAGGACATGCCATTCTGTGGTTCTTTCTCACAGCTTTATTTCTAGATACTAGTTCGTCGGGAGCATATCCAAAGTATGGTAGAATATATGAACCCATTCTGGTTGTGGTTCTTCTCCCCATTCTTTCGTCCATCGATCCAGATGTTCATGTAGATCGTCCCTCATATATTTCTTTGTGATGTGGTATTGGCATACCCAAACTGCAGCTTCGTCATCCATCGATATTCCTTCCAATATGCAAAGCTATTCTTATGCGTACCCAAATATTTGGCAGGTGTAGCTATTAGTGTGATGTCTAACACCTGTAATCGACGTCCCTCCAGTACATCCCTTTCAAATTTATCTAGAAATAAATTGACATATTCTAAACCATCATAATTCAGTAAATTGCATACCTCAGTGGATATACATCGGAGTGACTTTGTAAGCCTATTGCATCGCAACGACCATACCTCATGCAACCTGTTTCTCCAGTGTTTGAGCTTCTCATATGACTCTAATTTGTAGGACATTTCCTTCTCCCATGTAATTTGCCCATCTGTTGTAGGGTTGATCCAATATTCATCCCACACAGGTAGCTTATAGATTTGCTCAATATCATCCTCCTCATCATAATCATGGATTGGTTCAGTATATCGCGCACCCTCGGCTGGATCCAATGGAACAATAACCCTTAGTTATTTATTTTCAAATGTCATACTGCGATTCTTAAGGTTGATGACTGTGTTCATATCAAATTCCTAATCACTTCCAAGTAGTGTTGGGTATGGGTTACTATTGTCCACTATTTTGATCACTTTGAAGTGGGATATGGCACACGCCCCTTCAATATCCATAGTCACTCCATCTAGACGCCCGATAAGAATAATATTTTCTTGATTATCCATTCTTAGCTGGATCGTGGACAACTGTAGCATTGGTATTCCTATTCTTTCCTATGTTTGCTTCGGTAAAACATTTGCATCATACCCTAAATCAAGAATTACCTGGTCCATTTCGAATTCTCCAATTTGGGTAGTCAATCTCTTTTCATGACCAGTCATTTTCTTTATTTTTTCCACCTTATGTATCACACACTCTTCCAGTAGTGAATTTTTCTTACTAGTGCAATTATTTATCAATTCTTGCAGTCCCTCTACTACCTTTGTGTCGCTGAGGAGCTTCATGCACATTTGTAAAAATGATGCTAATAACGAGGGGTATTCCTCCTGCGTAGTACTGACATCCTCAGGCTTTCCTGTGCACGTACTTTGAGTCCTTGATGTAGAAGATCTGCATCCACGAAGCTTCTTTTTGCCTCCATAAACGTTTCCTTTATGTTATTCACATCGAATCAAGTCTCCTTGTCATCACAATTGCGAACCCATATAGTTTCCTTTGGTTGCTTCCCTTTATCCTTCCTGATAGTTATGCCACTTCATATGACGGTATTAACACTAGGACCTTTTCACGTGGTTTATATCTCATCATCTGGATGTTCCAAGTAGGCTATTGAGTATGAGTCTTCTTTTCTTGCATCTTCGCAATGATTAGAGATGATCTTCTATGACATGATCAAACTGTCGACAATATTGTTTCAGGGAAAAATAGTTTCGATTCGAACTGCTAGTCCCACTAAGATGGGTAGATATCTTAGAAATGAACAATGAAAGCCTTTTGAGAGTTCCTTTAAGCGTGATAGATTAGAGGGAAGAAAAGAGGACCAACCTGGATCTTCCACTTTTATCCTAGCTTGATTTCTCCTTTTCCTTGATAGAATTTGCCACTCCTCTCCTACTTGTCTCGCTTCAAAGAGTACCTGTAGAGTCAAAGTAACAGAAAACCATCAAAGCATCTCCATCTAAAACATCATAAACAATGTGGAATCAGAAACACATTGACCATACAATTGCATTCATAAACAATAAGATTCATAAACACACGATTATATGGAGGAAAACTCAAAGAACTTTATTAATAGTGAAAGAGAGGATTACAACCCAGCTGTCTGATCCAGCATCATCCTCCCAGTGTAGAAGCCCTCTTCACCTCATGAACAAGCAAATCACCCAACAATGTAATGTCTCTTCTCACCAACAAACCAACAACACTTCCTTACAAAATACAAAATTCCAGCCTCTAGATCTCTCAGATGGGGGATCCATTTATAGATATCTTTCAAGGGTGTGAGTCAGCTCTAGTTTTTTGATTAGTGTCATTCTTCTTAGTTCCACTTGAGGTTTTCTTTGATCTCTTACTCATCACTGGGCAAATTCAGAGAGGCAAGTGTCACAGGAGAAGTTTCTGGAAGATTCCATGATCATCCACTTAGCAAATAGTCTCTACCATTTGTCTATTCTTGCTCATCGCACCCCACAGAAGGCCATTTCATTATGCATCACAATTGACTAGTTTGGTAGCCAGTATGCATCGTACCTTGACCATGGAGCACTCAGTGTGGTCCAGTTTTGGCCAGTTCTGAGTAGTTTTTCTGGTGGAACTTCTGGGGAAATGATGTAATCAGTTGACCATGATCCTTTAGGGTATGAAACAACACTTTTAGGGACTAAATAGCCCTTCGTTTATGGACATATGAGTTTGGGGTTGCAGTGCCCAAATATGTCTATAACAGCTGCCCCCTAAAGCATGAGGTCATAAATCTTTTGATGTCGGGTGAAATGCTTTATCATGAGGATATGAGGTATTCAAACTGGAAAGTGACTTGTATAAGATACAATACAATACATCATCATCATATTATTTTCATGATCTAGCTGAGGCAGGCATTCCCATGCTCAGCTTTATAAATTCATTTTCATGTACATAGGACAGACAATCGTCCGCTGTTGTAGACTGGTGATTCTTCGCATGAAGAGTCATATTCCCTGGCTTAGATGACTATCTATGTAGATTCTGTGCACATTTGATGTCTTTATGTTCCTAAATATATCGCAGCCTGGATGGATGAAACTAGATCTGGGGTCTTCAAAACTTGTTCAATCTTTGCCCGATGTACAAGTCGATCCATGTGAAAAGATGTTTTGAAGTCGAACATGGAAAGTCATTGCCTGATTACCAACCAATAATGTAAGCTGTTAACAGACATGAGAGGAGTCACCGATAATGATGATGACCCTCAAGGTACTACAGTACAATTCACGTGGTGTGAATATATGAGTCGATGTCGAACACCACACAAAATCTTTCAGTCGAAGGTCATCGTTGTAAACCTGTTGTCGGAAGTGAGAAACTTTCCATTGAGACATGAAAGCTTCAAAGTACTGAAAGGGTTGCTTCTAAGTCAACTTCTTGGATAATCAGCTGATGTCGACAAGAAGTGACCTGTCATAGGAGGGCCTTGATGTATCCCACATCTACAACGCGAATCAGAGCAAATGATTTTTGTGGAGGTGAAAATGATCCGATGATATAAAGTTCAGGAATGGCGGCCATGAAAAATGAAGGGTGGATGTATTGCAGTGGATGAGGCGTTTGCTGGATGGTGAATTATTTGAATGACTTCTCTTGAACATGTTGATGACACTGATATGGATTGGTAGTGTTAACCCCATGGATGGTACAGAGGACCAATGGTGATGGTGAATGGAAAAACCCAACCCAACTCAATCATGGTGATGGAGTGAAAGTGTCATGTTCAAGAGCGACTTGCTACCAATAAATTTCTTCAAGTTTTCTTCCCTTTTTCCCTAGTCATTGTTGACTAGTACCTCTTTATTTTTGTCAAGATTGAGGAGGATAACATATGCTTGGTCTATAATTTTCCCTTCGGGCAAACCTGTCGCTTTGTGTTTAGCGAGCCTAGTGTCATTAAGACTCGTTCTTGTCTGGGTGGACAAGTTTGTCACTATTGTTTTAACGAGTTTAATGACAAAGATAACTAGGTCCTTTTCATGTTTAGAGAGTTTGAAAAGGGACGAAAATGAGACTCCAACAGTCCTTTTTCGTGGCATAATCCCTTAAGTTCGAAAAAGTATAAAATAATATGAAAGGAATGAATTTTTTGATAGCTTTAACGAGCTGACAAAGACAAGCACTCGATCTTTTTGTTTAATAATCCCTTAGGTCCAAAAAGATTAAAATATATGAGAGAGATGGCATTCCCTTTACTTTAACGAACTGGAAAGGCTAATGGATCGACAATCTTGTTATATTTAACGAGTCTAAAAAGAGTTTAAGAGGGACTCGTTTCTGAGGAACGAGTGGTATTTTCGGGTAGCAACCGGTTCCAGGTAAGTTTGCAACTTCTCAAAACATGGCAGTGTGAAGAGGGTGGCAATCAGAATCACTCGTCACAGTTGTTTCTCAAAAGGGGTAAACAATCAAGTGGAAGCATATGGTCGACCAAATGAATGGAGGGGATAGTAGGAACACAACCAATGTTCAAAAGGGCTAATAACATAGCGATCACAAAGGTTATTTACCAAAGGTGGTTTCATTTTTTAATGAGCTTGAACTAGGAGAAAACTATGCTCAGTGCAGGTTTATTTTTTAATGAGCTTGAACCTTATGGGAACATTGCTCTTAATATTGGTCAAAGATATTCAATTTTCCATTTAACATGTTAGATTCTTTTCTCGGTCGTTCAACTTGCTCAATTGCTCCATCAAATTGATTAGAAATACACATATATATGCCTGAAAAATGAATTAAAAACTAACATTTTGCTTGAAGTACGTGAATAGTAACATAAAAAGTCGTTTTACCTCTCATTTTTACCATTTCATTTCAAATTTTGGATTTTGGAGCTCTGGAGTGGTTTTCCCCCTCAAACTTCGTCAGCTAATTTCGGGAGATCCAGTGGAATATTCTCCACGCTGTTAGGACCAGGTAGGAGCTAACCCTGAGCTCTTCAGTTTCATTCCATATTTTTCTGATTTTGAGCAAGTTTTCCCTTCGTTCTGAGCCCCTGGGGTTTGAAGAATTCATTCTCCCATCATCGCACCTGCTCTATATCAAAATGTGCGATGCATACTGAGTTGTACACTGGCCAGTCAGTATGCATCTCACCTAGTTCAAAGGCAGGGTGCGATGGGCACAGAAGGGAAACTTTGCACAGTAAGTTTTCATGAAATTTTTGCCTGTTTTTGCTCAAATTTGGATCCTAATTCATATTTTGTCTATGACTTAGATATTTGCTGAATCAAGATGGCCGTTACATGGTGTGAACATGAACATGAAGAAGAAGACATGATTACTTTACATGATCAGGGTACTGTTACTGCATTGTGAAACTGCAGTTTTCTCAAATTCTTTTGTGTATCTAGCATGAGGCAACAAATCAGTTTGTTGCAGTATTTTCTCGGTGCTTGGGATCCGATCAACCAGGTATTCTAGATTAGAGGTAAATCTATTCCATTGATAGTCGAGGATATCTACTTTTTGATGGGGTTATCGAGGCGTGGTGCCCCTCTTTCACTGTCGGGATCCGTCCGTGGGGGCGAATCGGTGAGAGATTATATCTATCAGCTTTGTAGAGATGGATCTCAGCCTAGCAGAGATGGCAAGATCAATATTTGGGACGTCACTGATTAGTCTCTGAGGACCATTTTATTCACCTTTGCTAGATTGGCTAGTAGCGCGGCTCTTCATTTGGCGAATAGGTCTTATGTGTAGTATGCTTTAGAATGCCTGGAACCAAAGGTATTCAACTGGTGTGAGGCAGTACTTTCGGTGATAAAATAACAACTCTTTAAGGTAAAGAATGGAAGATCCAAGAACTTTGGCTACGGTTCCATTTTGATTGCTTTTGCCTTGGAGAGAATCCCATTGATGCAGCCTCAACATATTTCACTAGGATTGCCAGCACCGAGGGAACCCAGGATATAGAGATGGGTTGATCTCATGGGCAGACATGCTGGCCAGCCATAGATTACTTTCTCTGATGCCTTCCTTGAGTGGTTTGACCATCAGGAGATGGTCTTCTCAGAGTATCCATATGTCGGGATGGATTTCTGAGGCGACCCGGATTTGGTGTTTTCGGCTGGCGAGCAGTGGGGTGTGATAAGTAAAGATGATTTGACCATATCTTTGTTTATCAGTTTTATAATATTTTTGTGATTTATCAAGACTAATTGAACCCATGTACTTGTGCAGATGTTGGGCCAGTGCGACTAGCGGCAGCTGGTGTTCCAGCAGGAGAGGCTGTAGGGAGGGCTGTCCTTTGCGATTTGGACATAGCGGAGACCCTGGCAGTATTGCAAGATCAGATCATGGGTCTTACCCTTGGTATTCAGGATGTGAGGACCGATGAGTTACCTCTGAGGCTACAACACCATACTACTGGCGTTCTAAGTCGATGGACTAGGCTCTTGCATATGATCGCACAGGAGGTGACATGTTATCACCAACATCATTAGTATAGGATGCTTTTCTACATTTACTTTTGAGTTTCTTGGTCACATGACCTATTTTGCCTTGCACACAAAACATTATGTGAAACTATAAATAGTTATATATTTTTGATTTTTGGAGTTTATTTTGGTTAAGTTATGTGATATAGTTGCAAATGTTGATATGAAATGCTTTTCTTTACAAATGCTACAAATGTCTGTCAACACATAATTCGCTAATGAATGAATTAATGTGTTCAAGTTTCTGGAAATGTGTTAATATTGAATGGAATCAAACTACTTTTCCAAAATCTTGACCCTTAGGAACATACAATAGATTGATGGGTTCCGAACTGAATAGACGCCAGTAAGCTGCAGAATGACGAGTTGCGAATCTATCCTGACAACAAGTCGGCGTATGCCATGTGAAATGGCATCAGAGAGAAGCTCTATCAAAGGGCTATACTCAACGATGTTGTTTGTTGATTGCCCAATACATATCCCTATAAAACTCACTAACTCACTGCTTGGATCAAAGATGGCCCAAGCTGCAGAAGATAGGTTTCGCTTTCTACGACTAGCTCTATCAGCGTACCCAACGAATGTTTCCAAAAAGTCTGACATCTGTAACAAATGAAAAGTGGATTACTTAACCAAAATGACAACTCTTGACGAAAACAAAAATGAAATAAATGCATATCTATAAAGAGATTACTACACTTGATCAAGCATAGTATCGCTTAAGATACAACCTGTTTTAGGGTTGCGACAATGGAATTCCATCGTAATCTACCTGCTCGTAGGCTTCTTTTGCTAATACCCGTTTAACAATGTAGGGGTTCATCCATAATGATTGGAACTTACCTGCTCCCAATTTATCAGAGTCCTGATCGTAGAGTAAGGCCAGGTCACCTTCTGAGAATACACAAGGCTTGACATTTTTGTCAAATTGCACTTTGACACGTTTCTTATGTGCTTTGTTAGCCAGCGCAACGTCATGACGAGTTTCATCCAAGTGGATTAGTTCCAAGAAACGAGCCTCTTCCTCTGAAGTTTCAGGAAGTAGATCAATCGCGAGCTTAAGAGATGAAATCTCACACTGAATCGGTAAGACAACTTCCAGGCCATACACCAACTGAAAAGGCATAAATCCAGTTGCATTTCTTACCGAGGTCCTATATGCCCATAGAGCTGAGTACAGGATTAAATTCCAATCCCGTTTATGGACTCCAATCATTCTCTACAGCATGCGCTTAAGGACTTTGTTGATCGCTTCAGCCTATCCATTAGCATGCGGATAATATGGAGTAGAACTATCATGGGATAGTCCTAATTTCGCAGTCAATTCAACCATCATGTGATTGCAAAAATGCGATTCATGATTTGTGAAAGTAGCTTGTGGAACAAAAAACCTAGAGACTACATGATTGGAAAAGAAAAGAGCAGCCGTTTCGCCGCTGTTGTTTAATGTAGGCATCACCTCGGCCCATTTTGTAAAATAGTTGATAGCGACTATGATATACCCATGCCCCTCGGCCGAGGTGGGGTTACATGTCATGAAATCTATGCCCCATTTGGCGAATGGCCCAACAACAACTACTGGATGTAGTGGTGCAGGTGGTAATCTGGTTTTGCGATCAAAAATTTGACAAGCATGGCAACTTCTGACTGCTATTATGCAATCTTTGAAGATAGTAGGCCAGAAGTAACCAGCTCGTAAGATTTTCTATGCAGTAGCATAACCAGATAGATGCCCCCCACATGTGCCTGAATGACAGTCATTCAAGACTTTTTCGGCCTCCTCATGCGTGAGGCACCTTCGCAGAACTGTATCAACACCATGACGATAAAGTGTATCATTGACGATCATGTAGTCTTTTGCTTGGTATCGAGTACATCGCTGTTTCGAGCGAGAGGTGTTAAGCCTAAAGGTTTGGGTTTTGAGATAGATTAGTATATCTCTGTACCACGGGTCGCTTGATGATATCAGAAACAAAGTTTCATCCACGATTGATGCTTTAGATGTTAAATCGTTGGACGATGTTGGGAGGTAACAAAGTAACTCCGCGAAGACTAGAGATTTCTTTGATTTGGATTTGGTGAATTCCATAAAAAACTCTTGCAAAATGGCTATCCATTTTGAATACTTGCCCCCTAGCAATTGACGCGACAGGATGTAGGTCATAGGGTTGCAATCTGACAAGATGGCAGTTTTTCGAAAGAGCATATAGTGTCGAAATCTCTGTACTGCTTGAACAGCTGCCAAAGCTAGCTTTTCAACATAAGAGTACTTGCTTTCTGTATCATTTAAGTTGCAGCTTAAATAATACATAGGATGTTCTATTCCATTGTCTTCTTGTACTAAAACCATTCCGATTGTCGTATCTGTAGCAGTGAGTTACAGGTTAAAGTCTTTTTGATAGTCAGGAGCATACATTAATGATGCTTTTACCAGGGAAATTTTCAAAGCATCAAAGGAAGCTTGCGCAACCTGATCCCAGTTGAAGGGTACTTCTCTTTTCAAAAGATGTGTATAACCTTTAGCAAGTTCAGCATAATTTGGAATGAATCTCCTTAGAAAGTTTGCTTTCCCTTGGAGTTTCTGAATCTGAAGCAAATTTGAAGGTGGAGGCATCTCGATGATTGCCTGAAACTTACATGGGTCGAGTCAAATTCTGTACTTAGAAACTACAAAACCAAGTAACTAACCAGAACCAACACAAAACACACACTTGTGTGGATTGAGTTGTATCTTGTAGTGTCGGCAATGTAGAAATATAGCTCTCAAATGCTGTGGATGATCAATCCGCTTTCGCGAATGAGTCGGTAAATCATCGAGATACGGTTGAACGATGTTTTTGATGTCATGGAAGGCATAGTTCACTGCCCTATGAAATGTTGCCCCTGCATTCATCAAACTGAAAGGTAGTTTGTGGTATGCGAATGTGCCCCATGGACATATAAATGCAGTCTTCGTTTAGTCCTGTGGGTGGATATTAATTTGATTGTATCCGGAAAATCCATCCATAAACGAAAAGACTTCACATCCGGCACATTCATCAATTATCTAGTTGATGAAGGGTGTAGGGTAGTTTTCCTTTGGACAAGCTTGATTTACATCCCTGTGATCGATGCACACTCTAATTTTTCCTTGCTTTTTCATCACTGGAACAATATTCGATACCCAATCAGCGAGAGGAACAGGGTAAATGAAACCAACATGTAAAAGTTTTTCAACTTCTGCCTTAATGGAAGCGGCTTTCTTCGGGTGAACTAGTCAAAGCCATTGTCATACTTGTTAGTGTCAGTCTTTGAAACCTTCCTCCAGTGATCAAACATGCTCTTACAAAGTGATTTTAAGGCGTCAAGGTCAAATTTTGTCATTTCAGTGAGTCTTTAAGCAAAATTTGGTCACTAGGTCTCATTAGGTCTAGGGTTTCGTCAATAAGGTCTTGAAAATGCTCAATAATGGTCAGTAGGCACATGAGGAGGTCAAATAAAGTCTCAACAACTAAAATTTCAATAATCATATGCTCAGTGATTGATTTTTCCTCAAAACCCTGTTTTGAGGAAAAACAAAGTTTTTTTTATGTTTCATGTACAAAATTCATGTAATTTAATTTTTCTATATGTAATAATTTCAGGAGGCAGCCCTGATCACCTTGCCAAGCCTTCGCACTCCAGTTCCTACAAAAGAAACAAAATGTCAAAGTATTTAGTCCATCAAAGGCAAAAAGTAAGACAAACTGCCCAAAATAGAGTTTTAAAAATTAAATGAAAGACAACATTAGCAAAGTGGGTTTTCATAAGTGAAAAATCAAAATAATTGGTATATAAAGTGTTTTCATGTCAAAGGAAGCTCATTTGTGTCCAAAAGTGAATGAGAGCAAGTGCAAGTTGCGTTTTCAAAGCATAGGAGTGATTTTGCATTCAAAACAGTGAAAATTTGAAGCGCGACGCACCTGGGTCAAGGCGCGGCGCACCTGGCCTATGCAGCGCACATAGGGCGCAATTTACATTGCAATTTTTAATTGGCGCAATGCACCAGAGAGGCCCGACGCACCTGTGAGTGGGCGCGGCGCACTAGTTTTCAAACCACGAAATTCATCCAAATCTTCCTCCAAGTTTCAAAATCGCTAATTCCTCATCTCACAAGTAAGTCAACACCTCCATATGGCCAATGCATGAATTTGCTTTAGTGTTTATGGTGTTTCAATATGGAAATAATTAAACCCTAGTTCCTTGCACAGTTTGTTGAAAAAACTGCCTTGGGTTTACAAATCATTGTTTTTGCTATCTAAAACCCACCCCTACTATTTTCACTCCCTCACTACATTTTATTCACCTCTTTTATCCTTCCATTTTCCACTTACATATACCTATTGCCCCTATCCATAAAACCAACAACCCTAATCCCTACCTTCACTTATCCCAAACCATAATTAACAACCTTAAACCCTAAATATTATTCCCCAAACCCTTTCATTCCCCAGAAACCCAACCAACAGCATCCCCAACCCCTCATTCACAGTCCCTTCAAACTCCATATCATCAATCCCTATATTTTAGTAGAAAATACCTATTGTCACTCTAAAATCTCTTCATACTCATCTAAGAAAGCTCAAGCATTAGCAAACATGGAGTCAGATTCTTCTTATGACAGAAATGAGGAAACAGTCAGTGACTCCTGCAAAGAAATTATGCACCAAGGAGACCTCACAAAAGTGGAAAACATAACCAGGAGGAACCTACTTCACTTACTGAGTTGTTGGCTTGTCCTCTTGCTGTGACATGCTTCCAACATCAATCTTGTTATCAATTTTGTGAGATGGTGGAAAGAGCCAAATACCACCATGAGCTTTCCAGACTCTTTGTGCTCCATATTCACAATGGTCAGGTCAATTTGGCAGGTGTGACATTCACTTTGACACCTGAAGCTATAGCTCAATCAACCGGTATTCTGAATGTAGGTGAGCAGTGGAATAAGGGGAAGCTGGTGGATAGAGATCATTATGAGCCTTATATCAAGGCTGGTTTTCAGAGGCATGTCAGTAGGGTCTTCCCTTTCAAGTACCTACAGGACACATATGCTCCCCTTATGAAACTCATAATCAAATGTTTCAGCCATGAATGCAGATTTTCTCGCTTATACGTCTATCACATCAGATTGTTGATGCATTTTACTAGGGTGAGGATGATGAACCTCCCCTATTTCATTTGCTAGAATATTGAGAAAATGACCACACTTGTGCAAAGGAAGCGTCCTCATCAGCAGTATAACAACCCCTATCACTTTGCATTAATCAAGATTGTGGTTTTGCTTCAGCTTAGTTTAGTGAATGTTTCATGGGAGGCTTTCATTTGACATGAGGTCTTTACAGGTCCTCAAGTGCCCTCATCAGTTTTTCATGAGGCAGGAGAGCCTTCACATCAGCAAGAGGTGCATGAGACTCAAACCACTAGTGTGGTGTTTGTCACCTACCAAAAGGGCACTAGAAGATTGTTTGTAGCAACAAAACGAGTACTATCTCCACCCGGGGTGGAAGGGGTATTGCTTCCTTCAACAACAAAGCAGGTACAGGACAAGGGTAAGCAACGAATGCATGATGAGGGACCTTCTGAAGGTCAAGAGAGGGAGTTCACTCTCATTCAGGATGATGACACTGATTTGAGCTCAAAGCTCAAGGAGATCATTCAGGAGCAGCAAGATGACATTCATGACTTGTCTCTCAACCTGGAAAGAGCCAAGTGGATAATCAACTATTTGGAGCAGAGGAACAAATAGTTAGAGGATCAGCAAGCCATCATGGAGCTCCAAAACATAAGAGAAAATTGGCAAGCTGCCAAGAGGAGGAAAACCAAGTTGACACCACTTGAACAAGAAATTGAAGCTAATCATGATCTTGGTTTGAGAGGACAAACATGCACTTGGAGAAGCTATTGGAGAAGGCCAAAAAAGAGAAAAAGATGTTGAGGCACATGACCTATCACTATTTGGTGAGAAACAAAGTTTTCAAAGCGAGAATTAGGACTTTGAAGGCCAAATTGAGGAAAGCTTTGGAAGAGGAAAGAGTAAGACAAACTCAAGATTTTGGTTGAGGCTTCCTTAGCCCAACATAGCACTTGATGCAGGACACTCAGCCCAAATTTCAAGAAATTTGGGATACTTTTTGTCAATTTTAAATTTTTGGAGCAAAACATAGATTTTTCTGCTTGGTGCGCCGCACCACCTGGCGCGTGATTTTGCTAGGGACCTCCTTTGGAGGAAAAATTAGTATTTTTGGATTCCTCAGGAAAAATTATGAATGCCCACAGATGGCCAAGAAATTTTGTCATGTTTTGAGCTTCCAAAAGGGTCAAAAACACCTCAAAAAATGCCCTTTTTGCCCCTTTTTGGCCACACAGGAAGCAGTGTGGGAGAACTCATTTTGGAGGGGAAAATGGACACCAAATTCAGAAATTCCACTTGCTCTGGAAAGTAGACATACAAGCCTTTCTAGAAAGCCCACTTGGAGAAAATTTGGTGCACGGGAATGCCTCCAAAAGCAACTTCAAAAAGGCATGATGCACAGGGACAAAGGCACGGTGCACAGGATGGAAAATTGACTTTTTGGCCAAAAAACTTTATTTTTTCGCCTAGTTTTTTCTCAATTTGACTTTTCTCTCCTTCATGGTCAAAATCATGATTGAATTTGATGTAAATTGATGGAATTTAATGTAAATATGTTAATATTTCACTCATGGAGGTAGATACATCATGAAAAGGTAGTTTGAAACTGAATGAATAAGTTTCCTAGGTTTTAGAGGCAAGTTGTTCCACTGCCTACTTTTCAGTTCATAGTTTAGATCTTGTTGAAACAGCTCCTAAACTCATGAATTCGACCCCTAAAGCCTAGAATGAGTTATTTGTTGCCTATATCTGGTAGTTTTTTAGTCATTGGTAAAGGTTGGACTCTTGTGAATGCTTTGAGCATTATCGTACATTTATCTCTGCAGTTTGGCAAAGGAATAGACCAACGTTTGCAGCATTTTGTGGGATTCTTGTGGCAACTTGATTTGGTATTGTTTTTCCTTTTGTAATGTAAGTTTTCATGTGTTTATGTATGCCATCATCTCTTTATGTTTATCTTAACTAAATGAATCAAGGATAAAGGTAGAATTCTTTGATGTTGCAGTGCTCTACCTAGGGTTTGTTTAGTTATTTATGTTTTCAGTTGTTTGAAGAGGATCCCTAAGACTCTCATGCCCTCTGCAAATCCTCACCAATCTTAAGACTCTCCATCTCACTTATTTCAAAGTACTAAACCATTTTCCTACCTCGCCCCACAGAAACCTCTGGAAGACTGTGTCCATTCCTCGGACCCAAATTTGCCTTTCACATTTGAGCCAACAAACCAACCATAAAACTCAATCAAACTCCTCTGAGCATATACCTAGCCTAAAATTAGTCTTTACATTAGTCATCTCAAGCCTCACTTGCTATATTTTCCTGAGATTGACAAGGAGAGAGCCCTCTCCCAACCTGGTAGGGCTAGCTACCAGGTTAAGCGTGGTTTGATGTTATCCTAGACCTGCCTTTCTCAGCTTGAGGTAGATTTAGGCCATAACAATACTGGTTTGACATCTAGATACATCTTGATTTCATGTTCAATGATGCTTAAGTCAATTACTGACATTTATTCATATGAACAAGCAAAGACATCTCTGAATTCACGAAAGAGAGCACAATATATTTCCAGTTATGAAGGAGAACAAGATTTGCCAACATTTATATTCTCTACAACATTCGGTTTGGTCGAGATATTAATGGCAATAGTTTCTTCAATATTGGATAGATTTCACTCTGAATCCACTGTATTTACAGTATTCGATAGAAAATAAAAAAACTGAAGGATGATTAAGGTCACTAGAATAATCCTCGTTGTTATCTTAAGGTCAGGAATGATGGTGGTGATCTTCCCATGGTGCCTCTCCTATCATCATTTACTGAATGATTCCTTCATCTGTAGAATGTGCATGAGACCATGGATCAGAAGAGGTACCATACTCTAGAGACCTATCTATCCAAACACTTGCCGAGCGTTAATTTGGGTTTGCCGCCCATGCCTAGAATATTGATTGCTACAAAAATTCTATAGGGCTGGGGGGCAACACTTGGTGATGATCCATGCTAACAAAATGTTCGAAATTCTTCTTAATATTTGACAATGTAGAAGATATCATGTGACAGGTTTCCACTATGGCCACTTCTGCCAGATTACTCGGAGGCGGAAGGGCAAAAGTACCCATTAAGGAAGGGTCTTTTAGGAGACCTACTCCGATATTTTGAAGCAATTGAGAGCTTCCATGGATCAATGGAATGCTTCTGGTAACTTGGGAACTGTTGGGGAGGAAGGTTAGTTGGTCAATGACTGTAATTCCGCCTTGAAAGGGGAATACAATCTTTCTAAAATATGTTGACACAACAGTAGCCATAGCATAAATCCAGGGCCTACCCAGTAGGATGTTGTAGTCAAGGTTTCCATCAATGACCTCGACTTCAGTTTCTACTGTCTTGCCCCCAGTTCGATTTGCAAGTTACTTAATATCCCATATGGCATGTATGTTCTTCCATCGAATGCTTTTAATGTCGTTGATGATCATGACAAGGGTGCTGAGCGTAAAGTTTTCCAACAACTCATTGACATAATATAGGTAGATGCTTCGTCATCAATGATTGTTTGATGACTAGTTTTGTTGAGGGCTTTTACCTGTATGAGGAAAGTGAGTTGTGCTGGTAATTGAGGTTCGTATCCTTTATGATTAAAGGCTACCAGATTGAAATCCGCTGGATCAATCCCACCTATCATTGATAACAAAGCCTGTTTTTCGGAGGGGCAATTTTGCAATACTTCAAGTGTCGACATAGAAGATGGTGATTGGGCCAAAGCCTCCACTATATTATAATTTTGTGCTGCTCGAGCATGAGGATTAAATGTCAATTTATGTACTACTCTCTTAGGTGGTTTTATTGTTAATTCAGGAATGATTGGTGGAACAACTTTGGCGAAGTTTTTATCGAACTACTGGGTTGATCTGTAGCCTTTCTATTTGACGAATATGGATTTCCAAAATCTTTATTCCTTGTTGATATCAAAACATCATTTTGCTGTTTTGAGATGGATAGCATAAGCACTTGGGATGGGGAAGCACGATCACTAGCAACCAGATTAGTTTCTGGGTTTGGAAATGGATCAGTCAGTACCGCTGAGGTATTTGAAGTCTTTTTGAAAAAATTTGTGACCTCAGCTCGATGTGGACAATCTCTCATGTAATGGTCCTCATCACATATGAAACATGGCCAATTAGGTTTCTTCTTTCCAGTAGGGTTTCTAGAAGATTTCTCAGGATTCGAATCTTCCTATTTCTTCTTTTTGTTTGTCCCTTTTTTCTTGTCCCCTCGTTGCTTAGGATTTTTGCCTTTGTCGGTTGACACATCATTAACCTTCGAGGCAAGAGGTTCTTCATCTGTTTTTAACTAGAGACCATACGACCTTTTTTAGATGTAGCCTTTGCGGTTTTCGTGCTTGTTGTTCCGATCACGCCATCACCCGCATGAGAGTCCTTGTTTGATTTAGGAGGGGGAGGAACGGAAAATTTTGGTCTAGTAGCATCATGAATTTTGTCATAGAGCGTGCCAAACTTAGTATAGATCAAGTCTAAATATTGTGCATGAGCAATGACTTGATCTTCAGTGACAACTCCTCCCTTAGCCACATCCTCTGTAATAGAGGGTAATAATGACTTTATAAACTATTCAGCTAAAAGCTGATCAAGAACATACATCTTCACCATTCTTCGATGACGTTGCCACTCATGAATATGATCAAATATGTGAGTGGTTGTCATCTGTTTAAAATTAGTAAGGAGTTCTGTCCCTCTTTCGTACCTTATAGGTAAATGAAAATGGGTTAACAAGGTAATGTCAAGGGTGCTGAAGTTATCAAACAAAGCTCTAGGCAATTCAATATACCATTTTGCTGCTGGAACAGTTAGCGTTCGTTGAAAAAGACGAAGCCTAATTGAATCATCATTCAGGGTGTTGGATGAACACCACAAATGGAATGTCATTACATGATTCGATGGATCTTCACCTGGATTTCCATTGAATTTAGGAATATCATAGGGAATTTTATGAGGAATCACAGGCCACCAAGGGGCGTAAGCAATTGGATCATTCGTCAGCCGGTTTAGATCTGGTAATTCTAGAGTTGCTACAAAAGGAAACTGTTGATTTAGTTAGGCGAAACATACCCAGGATAAGATGGAATCTCCTAAGCAGTAGGTCTTTGCATACCAGCATAATGTATTTGATGCTGGTAACTTTTATAAGGTTGATGTGCGTAACCATTATAGTATGGTTGTTGATAACCATTTTGGAAATGCGATTGCCCGTTACTTACAAAGCCTTATTGCTCAGGTCCTTGGTATGATTGCTGGAATTGTGGTTATTGATATTGCACCAGCCATGGTTGTTGGACCATTTTCTGTTGTCTAATACTGGATGATTGGCCAAGATGCGGAGTGATAGTACATGTTTGAGCCTAAGTCGTTCCAGGTAAGGAGGCACTAACCTGAGGTTGTGATTGAATCATGGAGATGAGAGGCTGTTGTATTGCAACCTGAGAGACTCAAGGTTGACATACAACAGGTAGCACTTGTACTTGCGATATAGTCACAATAGCAGGTGTAGTGGGAATATTCAACACAGGTTGGATTGGTTGCATTGAATATACAACCCTTGGTTGTTGAGGCAGTATTGGTATCCAACCGCTGGATGTAATTCTAGTTTGACCTGAATTTTGTTGCAAATTCTCATATGGTTGTTCTCCAAGAGGGAACAATGAAAAGGCTTACTGCCCCCCATATGGTGGCAATCCAATGCTTAAAGGGTATGTCCTTTGAAGGCATATTGGATCAACTTGTTGAGTTTCAACATAAGAAATACCAGATGACATTCTATATGAAGAAATAGGAACAGATCATGTCGTCGAAATAATCCTTGAGTGGACTCCGGCTTGTTGTTGATAACTAGTCGGGACAGATGGTATACCAGCAAACATTGTAGGAATGGCAGCGGGAAGTTCTGCCGTAGCTGTGTCAGTTGACACAATCCTAGATGTTACTGGTTGTTCAAACATATTTAGTCTATCCAAAATATTTCCTAGCGATTCGACAGGAACTTGCGATGAAGGATGATTACAAGAACTGACTTTTGTAGTAGAAGGATGTAGGTGGATCCCAATTCCAAAATGCACAGGAGTACTGGGTAGAAGATCCTCTACTATCTCTTCTATGGCAATCAATCTAGGTGGAAGAGGTAGATCGTTAAGTCTGTAAAATATTTCTGGAGCTGAAGAAAGTGTAGCTTCTACAGTAACAGATACTGGAGGGGTGACACCTTCTGAATTCTGGAACTCAACTTCCAGATGTTCAGGCAAGTGAACTTCCATTTCTAGATCAGTCCTAGGTGGAGCTGCTTTGGGAATAGAGGTGTCTACTGTTACACTAGGATCAGTTCTAATGTTCTCTTGTAATTGCGAAATTTTTTCTGTAAAGGCAGATGTACCAGAGATGATTAGAGTAACTTTAGTCTCTGACGATGTTGAAACACAAGTTTCAAATAAATTAGGTGAATTGGACTCAGTTAAACGAGACCGTTTTTCCCGAGATGGTTTCGTTTCTGGGGTCAAAGATGGTTGACTCACTAGTCTCCGCAAACGATGGGGTTTTGATTGACTTTCTTCCACAATTGCGGATTACTTGATTAACTCAAAATTAAAGGGGAAAAAGTTATTCCAATTTAAGTGAATTTTAAGACACTTTGACGCAACTTGCTTTTTCAATTTTTAAGATTCGAGAAAAAGCTAAAGGTGACTCTAGTAGCCTCTAATTTTTAATGAGCCTGAAGTGACAAGTTCTAAGATGGACCTTTTCTTTTAAGGAGTTGAAAAGGAACAAAAGTGACTACTCCGGAAATCTAGACAGAGGGATTACCAAACCAATCGCAAAACTGCAAAATACACCTTGGTGATAAATGATAGAAAAATTACCAAGGACTTATGTACGGTAGTCAATCTTCCTAAATGCTGTGTTTAGTGCATTACGATCGATAGGGCGACAGACACGACTTCCTAAGGATAAAGGATATCAGCCTATTATGGTCTCCCAATATATACTCGACGGTATGGGGAGCACAAGTCCATACTGGCACTTGTCGTATCAAAGAGGAGGAATCACCCAACCTTCGATGAAAACGATAGATACTAGGTTTTACAACACAGGAACACGTCTCTAGCCTAGACTTCTAGATGTGTTGCGTTAGGTTCCAAAGAGTTTTTATGTTCATTGAAATTTATTTTAGAGTTCATCTTGCTTAGAAGTTTGTATTTCAAGGTTCACCGCATGATGTAGATGTAAAATTCCTAAATATGCAATCTAAAATGATAAACAATCATTTATGTTCTTTTAGCAATGAAAATCCTAGCTACAAAGGAAAGAAGATAATGATTTTTCTTTCAACAGAGAGCATAGAGCACACACTAAATGCACTTTCCTAAATCAAATTTCGTATGTAGTCAAAATTAAAATGCACATGTATGTATTTGTTTTCTGCTTACTTAATGTGTGAATGCCAAAAAGGAAAGCTAAGTACAGATCTGAACTATTTTCTTTCATAGCGACATTTCTAACAATTTCTTTCAAAATGAAAGGAATACTAAGAGGACACTTTTTGATTCAAATTGAAAAATATTTTTGACACTCCAAATGCTAATAATTCAAATCAAGCATGATGACAAAAATTACAATCAACTATCTTGCATAGGAAGACTTTATGACACTCTTCTTTTGATTCAAAACGACAATTAGGACACTTGCATCAAAAATGACAGTTCAATTTAGCTACTTTCGACAAAGGAAGACTGCAAATGATTCACAAATACACAAAAAGATTTACAATTCCTAACTGATGGAGGTTGAAATATGTGAAGGAATAAGGTTCCAGCAAGAAGATATTGATCATGAACAACAAAACTACTGAATAGAGCTGAAAACAAGGAGAAAAAACCAACTCTCGGAGAGAAAAACAATATCACTCAATCATCGCACCTGCAACATAGGGAAACAGGGATGCATCTCACCTGCAACACACGGGAGGTGCGATGCATCCAGGTTGCACAGTTACAGATAGTGTGATGTACCAGGGAGCGAAACTGAGCTTGGTTTTTGCTCAAAATTTGTAGCTAAGTTCAGTAATTTAGGCTAAGTAATGATGGACAAAAAAAACAAAGCATAGGGGTAAGATCTTACGAGGTTCTAAGCTACCATAAGGGCACTTAGAATGCTTTGTAAGTCAGATGTTCACTTCATAACCCAACCAGGAGATTGACTGAAGTAGCATTCATCTACTTCGCAATTACATAGCAAATGTGTTTCGAAGGCTAGCTGGCTAACTTCAGGCTCCGTTTGTAGTTTATAAAGAAAACAATAAACAAACAAAACAAACTATTTGGTCCCCAGTGGAGTCGCCATTTTGTTTTAGGGAAAACTAGTGTCGATTCGAACTGCTAGTCCCACTAAGATGGGTAGCTATCTTAGAAACAAACAATGAAAGCCTTTCGAGAGTTCCTTTAAGCGTGATAGATTAGAGGGAAGAAAAGAGGACCAACCTGGATCTTCTGCTTTGATCCTAGCTTGATTTCTCCTTTTCCTTGATAGAATTTGCCACTCCTCTCCTACTTGTCCCGCTTCAAAGAGTACCTATAGAGTCAAAGTAACAGAAAACCATCAAAGCATCTCCATCTAAAACATCATAAACAATGCGGAATCAGAAACACATTGACCATACAATAGCATTCATAAACATAGGATTATATGGAGGAAAAATAAAAGAACTTTATTAATAGTGAAAGAGAGGATTACAACCCAGCTGTCTGATCCAGCATCATCCTCCTAGTGTAGAAGCCCTCTTCACCTCATGAACAAGTAAATCACCCAACAAATCAATGTATCTTCTAACCAACAAACCAACAGCACTTCCTTACAAAATACAAAATTATAGCCTCTAGAACTCTCAGATGGGGGATCCATTTATAGATGTCTTGCAAGGGTGTGAGTCAGCTCTGGGTTTTTGATTAGTGTCATTCTTCTTGGTTCCACTTGGAGATTTCTTTGATCTCTTACTCACCACTGGGCGAATTCAGAGAGGCAAGTGTCACATGAGAAGTTTCTATAAGATTCCATGATCATCCACTTAGCAAACTGTCTCTGCCATTTGTCTGTTCTCGCTCGTCACACCCCACAGAAGGCCATTTTAGTATGCATCAAACCTAGCTAGTTTGCCAGCCAGTATGCATCGCACCTTGACCATGGAGCAGTTAGTATGGTCCATGTTTGGCTAGTTCTAAGTATTTTTTCAGGTGGAACTTCTAGGGAAATGATGTAATCAGTTGACCATGATCCTTTAGGGTATGAAACAACTATTTTAGGGACTAAAACTCCCTTATTTTATGGACATATGTGTTTGGGGTTGCAGTGCCCAAATATGACTATAACAAATATTCACACGAGGGGTGCTTTGGATTCTAGAAATCTCATGCAAAGTGACCTAGTTCCCCACAATTGTAACAAATGTTCTAGCCATGACCTCTTCCAACTCCTCCTCCTCATCCTCTTCCTCATCCTTGAAACCCTCAATGCACTGCAGTCATTCCTTGATCCTAAGGATGATCCTCCATCTATACTCTATATGTTGGTGTCTTATCCATTGTTAATTCATAACTTCTGTAGTTGTGCTCGTCATGACCCACAGACTTACATAAATTACAAAACAACTACTGGGGAGTTTGCACAAATGTTTGCAGCAAATGACAATTTTTTTTCATGTGTTTTTCCCACTGGGAAATGGTCCTTTTCGTGACCATGGCCCTTACATTTCAAACACCATACCTCTACACAGACTTCATTCTGAACTTCTTTTCCCTTCTTGAGGCATTGCAACTCCATTGGTAAGCTAGCCAACTATGACTAAATCTGTTGTACTCCCAGATTTGTATCCTGAATAGGTGACACTTCTAGTATCATAGAAATCTCTAGGGCCTCAACCTACATTCCAATCTTCTGCTGCAACAATGGAAATCTTAAATGGAGTAATAGTGAAGCAATGTATCAGTCCTTGTGTTGGTCATTTGTGATCTACATATTAGCCTGTTGGAGCAGACATTTCAACCTCTGATGAAAGTCTTACGCGGACTCATTTACCTTCTGTTGAATCTCTTTGACCTTTGTTATTGACTGAGATTGTGATTTGGGCTTCTTGAATTAATTATTTAGTGATTCCTTCATTTCCTTCAGCGTTGCATTTGGATGAGTCAAACAATATTTAATGTACTTTCTTAGTGCCCTATCTTGTAGGGTCATGCTCAACTTTGCTTTCTTCAAGTCATCATCTGTAATCTATTGTGAGTTCCACAAAACATCTGCTAGAAACGAAAATTGTTCCAAGTCTTCTGTCCCTAAACCCTTAAATGTAAGCATCTTCATAGCATTTTCCATATTGAATAGTGTAGGTGGAGGTGGATGCGGAGTTGTAGGTGGTGGTGGAGGTGGAGTGGATGGATGTTATATTCCCATGATACCCTGATTTACTGTCTGCAGTGATCCTAGAGGTGTTTTCAGAATATTACTTTCTTTTTCACTATTAGACGCTCCAAACAGGGGACTATACTCAGAGCCCAAATCTAGATTTCCTCTTAATGTTTTTCCACTCTGTGTATTACCCGTCAATTCTCTTCTAAACATTAATTCAATGGTATAACCCTCATCTCACACAATAGAATTTTAATCCAAGTTTTTAGGGACTTTAGATACTTACCTCTTGGTATTTTGAAAAAATGGTGTTTATCTTCGCTATAAATGACAAATGTATTGACCATGAACTCAGTAATGAATCTGCCCAAAATGCTCTCGATCCAATAATCGAAAACCCTCACAATATTGCTTTTTGAAGCTTCCAAGCACCTTACCAATTCTAGAGTCCACACAATAGGGTTATCCAACTTCCACATACCTTGCTTGTCCTCCAATTTAGACAATCACTATTGTAATTAGCATGGAAAAGAGCAGAAGAAATTTCATGTGTTCTGTATATAGGTATCTATTCAACCACTCTTCTTTTGATGGGCAAGGAATCCTATTTTCCTGGGCTACAAATTCGTGCAGCTTCCGATCTATCCACTTCTTGATTTCCTTCTTAGTTGGGAACCATTTTTTCAACATAACACATTCCTCAGATAGATCTTGGTCTTGGAAATGAAACCATTTGTTGACTTGAGGGGGTCTGGACCTAGGTTTAGAGTTAGCTATGCCAACCAACAAATCCCTACACTTCCGGTTGTTTCGGCAACAACGTAGTAGTGTAGGCTACAGTCTCACCCGAGGCAGTATTGGGGAATGATAGAATTAGGTTTCTACATCCATAGGTCATTGTGATGGGTTTCTATTACTTCTAGGGCCCTATCTCGACCTTTGCAAACCCTAACCCTTGAAATGCGGAAATTATGATAACTTACGGATAACAACTTCTAACTCTGCACTGATTGCTTTAAAAATTCAAGTAAACTAACATATCTAATACTTTCGCGCATAAATTGAGTGCTTCTTATGGTAAATGCAGAAAATAGAGTGAATACACAGAAAATACAAAATTAAACATAAAGGCACAAATACATAGATATTTCCCCAAAATAGTCTTTATTATCTTCAGATCTTTTGTTAAAGACTCCTTCTTCCCCACACACACAGCTACATGGACCCACACACTCAGCTGTGGACTTACGAAGGTCTCTTTGCACATAGCTACAGGAGCCTTCCCCTTTGCTTAAGTACAAAAAAGAGATTCTTCTGACTTATATTACTTTCCCATACACAAATATTCAATGATTTATTATCTCCTATGAATCGCTATGACTCCTTTTTATAACATCTTTCTTTACAATACCATGGTTCGCGAACCATGGGCGAGTCACAAAACAACTTAAATTCCAACACACTAAGGGACTTTGACCTTCCTAAAGCCCCTTTGATTTCTAACGACCTTCACGCTCCGCTCCTTAAAATGCATAGACTTTACAAAAATAATAAAAAATATTACAAAATTGACCCCAAGGGACCCTGTCCCAATAGTAGCACCTCCTGTAGCACTTAAAAACTTAACCTGTAGAAATTCAGTGGCACCCTAGGCAGAATTAGGTAGCATCTAGCTCGTTCTTCGATACCTTGGTGGGTCTCTCCAACTATTTTCTTGGAATGAGAAATTACACAAATGGAATTGAGCCTTGTACTTTTATTCCATTTTGTGGTAATGGTCTCAGAGCGCTTTAGTGACTTGGCCCTTTGAACGAATTTCCTCTTTAAAATATTGTCTCCACTCATCGTAATTATCACCCCTTGAAGTTTCCAAACTACATGGGTGGATGAGTGGACTACAGTTTAGTAATTGAAGCTGGCCAAGTTTACTGGCCACCTCGAGCTGATAAAAACTCCATTCTCGGTCATGAAGCCCATTTTTTTACCATTATGTGCATAAGGAAGATGTGAGCGGTGTCATGAATGAGCCTACTTATGATGTTGAATTACTAGAGATGAATGCATGTTGTTCTTGAGTTGATGATCATTCCAATGTCCTCTAGAGGTGTTGACTTCCTTTTTTTGCTTATGCATAGGTCTTCACAACATAATGATGTAGTCGACCCATGAAATATTTCTTCCATACAAGCCTCTTTTTAGTGTTCGATCTGTTATTGCTGGAGTTAATAGATTACCTCACAACTCCTCCTCAAGGATGGTGTGAAGTATCTAGACCTCAAGTATGGCCCCTTCATCCCTTAGGGTGGCCAAATATTCATTTTGGAGCCACCAGAATTTTTGTTTTATTTTCTTGTTGGATCTGTGCAAGCTGTTATAGGACTGATCTCTTTCCTATAACAGTCACTCAGTTCCTCCTCAAAACCACATATTTCATTCAAGGACTTGTAAAAATCATAGTTGGTCTAGGAAAATAAACACAATCTTCAGAAGTTGGTGAAATTTTGAAAAATAAAAAGGTGAAGACAAAGTCCTTTTTCTATGTTTTTTTATATATAGGAAGAAGTGGAATCTTGAGGATGAAATTGGCTAAATGGAGTGGATGAGGGGTGAAGGAATTTGGGTGGACCTATCCCAACATTTCCCAAGGAAAAAAATGACCTTTTGGCCCCTTTTTCCAAGTGTATCTCCCTTCTATAGCATTTCAGGTTGTTCCTATAGAAATTCAGAACAATCTTGTAGTTGTTGAGGATAGTCCTATAAAATTGCAAAATGAAGCAAAATATGGTCCAATTTCTTTGTACATGATGGAGAGAGGTAGGGAGGTAGATGAATGAGGATTAAAATGCAATGGATTGCTGGGAGAAATGGATAAATAGACTGTGGACCTATTTTGTAACCATTATCCCTTTGACTTTATGGGGTCTTGCAAAAGAGAAATGTTAGCAAAATTGATGTAAGGACTACTCCTTATTTCTTATTTCCTTTTTTCTTTTCTCTCTTTTTTTTTTAGACATGGAGATTAGCTCTGGAGAGGTTTTTAACTTGCATTCCTACCCTACATGCCTTAGAGGAGGTTTTCACCTAGGTATATTTTCATCTTATTTTTCTTCTCTCTCTTTTTTTTTTGCTCTTGGGTTGCGTCACAAACGTTTTCAACCCTAGAGTTGGCCTTAGATTCCTCATGGAGTTTTTCATCTAGGCCCTTTTTTTCAAAATTGTGGTGGAATGAGGGTTGTGAGCCTCCAAATCAAATTCAACTCCTTGCTAATTGAACTGAGAAACTCTTCTTTGGACATATGTCATTTATAAAACTTCAACCTCTAACCATTAACAAGTAAGGGAATACCTTCCTGATCAATTTTTATGATTTGGACAAACCAATTCTCATGACATATTTCCACCAGATAGGGGCCCATCCATATTCTCATTAATTTTCCTTTGAAATCCTTGAATTTGGAATCATACAACAGGGCCCAATCACCTTCTTGAAAATTCCTCTCCCTAATGTGTTTGTCATGCTAAATATTCCTCTATAACTAGATAAACTCAATGTGTAGGAGAGATTGCAACTTGAATTCATCTAAACCATTGAGTTGGATCAATCTCTCTTGTTGTGCTGCAGTGAGGTCCAAGTCTAACTAATCTTCCATCCTTAGGGTATTGTATTCAAATTCAATGGACAATAGGGCCTTATTCCCATAGACTAGTTCGAATGGAGTAAATAGAGTGGTGGTCTTCCAAGTGGTGTTGTAGGCCCAAGTGGATTCTATAAATTTGTCTACCCAATCTTTTATGCTACTGCTAACAACCTTGGTCAGAATGTTCTCCAATTCTCTTTTTGTGAGCTCCACTTGCCGATGTTCCTGAGGGAGATAAGTAGTGGATGCCCTGTGCGTGATGTGGTGTTGCTTCATAAGGTCTTCGATTATATTTGAGGTGAATTATGTCCCTTAGTCAATGAAAAACTCTATTGGAAAACCAAACTTGTAGAATATGTTCTCCCTCCAAAACGCGACCACATTCTACTCATTTTCTACCTTAACTACCTTTGTTTCAACCCATTTAGTCAGGTAATTAGTGCACACAATGATATATCTCTTCTATCTGGATGGTGGATCAATAGGCCCAATGAAGTCCATGCCCCATTTCTCAAATTACTTTAGAGTCACTTGAGTTTTTAAGGGTATTTCATCCTTAGGTGTGGGCTTACCCATCCTTTAGCATTGATCACACCTGTTGGTGTACCTTCTTACATCTTGATGTAGAGTGGACCAATAGTAACCTGCTTGTCGAACTTTGAAGGTTGTTCTCTTAGCAAAAAAGTGGCCTCCAAAAGGTCCATCATGTCATGTTGAGAGGATTTCAAAGACCTCCTCTTGCCTTTCATATCTCCTCAACATCCGATCTGGCCCTAACTTGAAAATATTCCCCCCAATCTAAGTGAATGGGGCACTTTTCATAATAATCTTGCTTTTCTCCTTGGAGGGTAGATTAGGAGGGAACCTCCAAAAAACCAAGTTGTTTGATACATCAAAAATAAAATGCGAGAGAACCAAGATGGTAAAGAAGAGTTCATATGGGAGTTGATCATCTACCATTTCTTTCTTTTCTGCAGGAAAGGTTAGTCTTGACAATAAATCTACAACCACATTCTCTTTCTCTAATTTTTCAATAATAGTAAAAACAAATTGCTACAAACATAACAACCATCTAATTATCCTATCATTTACATTAGGTTTATTCACTAAATACTTTATCGTTGCATGATCAATGGGGAAAAATGTTCAATAACCAGTGATGTAATTCCTAAAATTGTTCAAAGAGTGTACCACAGTGAGAGGTTCCTTTTCAGTGACTACATAATTTAGCTCAACTTTAAAAAGGTTTTTACTGATGAAATAGATAGCATAAGGTAATCTGGCTTCCACTTGTCATAAGGTTTACCCTACAATATTATCTGATGCATATGTGTGTATAAAGGTAATTCCCAACTGGGATCTCTAAGGATGGGTGCAATGGTCAAATTTTCTTTTACCACTTGAAAGGCCTCTTAACAAAAAAAAGTATGAATCTTTAGCCAGTATTCCAAACAATGGTGAAGCTAGTTTACTGAAGTCTTTAATGAAACTTCTGTAATACCTAGCCAATCCAAGGAAGTTCCTGACATCTCTTTCTTTTTAGGGATAGGGACCCTTTTAATAATGGAAATTTTGTTGGGGTCAACCTTTGTCCTTTCGTTGGATATGGAATGGCCAAGGAAAGTTCCTGAATTCATCAAAATTTCATATTTCTAAGGACTCAATGAAAGATTCATCTCAATGCATTTGTTTAAGACTTTCCACGGATTACAAAGAGCTTCTTGGAAGTCACATCCATAAGGAATTAATTCATAAATGTATATCTCAACAATTTCATGAACAAGGTCATAAAAGATACTTAGAAATTGTTTGCTTGAGGGGCCTTGGATGCAGGTTTAGAGTTAGTTACACTAACAAATAAAAACCTACACTATCGGCCCTTTCGGCAGCAGTCCATTTAGTGCAGACTGCAGTCTCACGCAAGGCAGTATTGGGGGATGCTAGAACTAGGATTTTTCATCCAGAAGGATATGTGATGTAGCAGCAAGGAATTTTGACCTTTACGAGCACTTATCTTCAGAATCATAGACTTCAAGCGATTTCTACTTAAATAAAACTATGAGCTTCACCTAATTGTTCTAACATGCATAAGTTAGCATAAAAAAGTAGATCTGAACCTTTGCAATGCAATTAAAACAATATTACATAGAATAGAATCCCAACTAGGCATAAACACAGAAGCATATAAATATACAAGGAACGCACAAATTTTCTTCAAATAGGATTTATTATTTCAGATATTCAATGAATACACGTCTTTTGACACTGCGCACATAGTTGCAGGGTCATCTGAACTTAGCATTGGACTTACCAAGGTCTCTGTGCACTCAGCTATAGTAGCCTTCCCCTTCACTAGAATAAATAATTACAGATAAAATAGACTCAAAATACCATTCATCAATTGAACTTAACTACCTAATGACTCATAGATGACTTCCTTTTATAGATTTTACATTACATTACCATGGTCTGTGAACCATGGGCGAAGCTCATTACTTTATTAAAATAGCCCATCGCTTTACAAAATAAGGGGCTTTGACCTACATAAAATCCCCTTTGACTCTTAACATTCTGCGTTATTCATGCTTCGCTCCTAAAAAATGCAAAGACTTTCCAATATTAGATCAAAATTGACTCAAAATTTAGACAAAACTTAGACTTGGGGAATCCCATCCCAATAAAAATTCCTCTGAAAGGTAGAAGGGCCATTGTATAGACCAAATGGAAGGACCCTATAGGCAAAGCTACCACAACGACATGTGAATGTGGTATTATCTTGATCCTCAAGGATGATATGTATTTGGGTGTACCCACTAAATCCATCTAGGAAGGAGAAGAATCTCTTCCCTACAAGGCCATCTAAGACTTGGTCAATTAAAGGAAAAGGGAAGTGGTTCTTCTTTGTAGCCTTTTTAATATCTCGACAGTAAACATAGATCCTCCACTTCCCATTTTTATTCGGGACTAAAACAAGAGGGGACACCCACTCATTATCTGAAATGGGCTATATGAACTCTAATTCCATTATCTTTTGTAATTCCTCTTTCAAAATGTCCTTAAGAGTTTGGTTCATCCTCCTTTAGGTTTCGCGCATAGGATTGCATCCCTCTTTGATGTAGATATGATGAGTACTTTCTGAGGAATGCACACCCTTCATCTCCTTATAGTCCCAAGAAAAATCATCTAGGTGTTGACTGAAGACACTGCATAATTTTTTTCCTACTCGGCTAAGAGTGAGGGGTTGATATTTAGAGTTCTGGATGGGTAATATCCACCACCTTGGCATGTTCTAGGCTAGAGTCAATAGAGAACAAATTAGTCCAAGGATTACGCTTAGATTCCCTTATCACATCGTCAAATGACATGGAAATAGGAGGCTAATTATGTAAGATATGGTCGATAAGGTAATCTTCATCAAGCTGCCCCCCTATAACAGTGTCTAGTGTGTAGACTACGTAGAGGGATGTCTGACAAAATTATTCCTCTTCCTCATCCTCTAACCACAAGGGAAGGTCATGCTCAATAGAAGGTTGAGCAGGAGGATACAACATAAGATGTTTTGATAGATGCTCATTCTTGATGATCACTCCTAAACCTAAAACTAATGTAGGCATGAGTAGTGGCCAATCAATATCTTCCTAAGATGACAAGATAACCATTAAAGTTTTTTTGGTTGGAGGAAAAGGAAATCAGTGGGGCACTCCCAGGAGTTAATGGATACCATTACATCCTCAATAACTCCCTCAGGAGCTACAGTGGATCTGTCTG
Source organism: Pinus tabuliformis (assembly GCA_031772625.1). Taxonomy (NCBI): domain Eukaryota; kingdom Viridiplantae; phylum Streptophyta; class Pinopsida; order Pinales; family Pinaceae; genus Pinus; species Pinus tabuliformis. The sequence continues at coordinate 1,198,709,122 of CM062816.1, read as the reverse complement.
CACGCTGCAGTACTATAGTTGTCTTCCTCAAGGCCCTTTGGAGGTTAAACTTTACCATGGTTTCCCTAGTCATCACATTCATTGGAGCAAAGTTTAATCAAGATTTTACGGACCATAAAGCCATCATTTTTCACATCCACTACTAGGCTACCAGGATCCAAGTAATTTGGGGATATTATCCTCCCAAGCATCATATTAGATATTTTTCCAACAACATTGATAGTGGGGGTATCTCTTCTTCTCCTCCTGGGCGTTTTGAAACACTCTTTCTTGATAAGCCTGTTGTAAATGGGGACATGTTTGATGGCCCAGAGAAGGTTTATTTTAACACAAAAGTTACTGAATTCTCCTAGAAGTTCAAATTCTTATTGGGTGTGATGTTTAGTGTGGACCAACCTTTCAGTGTAAGGAGGTGCATTGGATCAAGAGGAAATCTCTTGCTTCTCTTCTTCAAGCTATCTAGGTAGAGAAGGTGGGTTATTATCTAGTAGCACCCTCCCAGATCGAAGTTTGATATATTGGATTTCAATAACAAAAGAAGGAAAAGATGTCTCTGTGCTATAAACCTATTGTGCTTGCTTATTGTTTGAGTTCATATTGGGTTCAATGGGAATTTGAGGTGGATATGGCTAGAAAGGATGGTTAATAGGATGAGGAAATTGAGGAGTATAGGGCCAAGGAGGTGTGGGACATGATTTATGAGTGGAAGGATACCAAGGGTAGAAAGGTGCATTCTAATTTATATTGTAATGAGGATATTGTGCACGTTGCATTCCTATTGATATATCTAAGGGACTTGAGGCGTCCTTTGGTGAATGAAGAAGAGTTGCTCTGAACCCCCTTTTTCCCTTTCGTATACAACTTTTGAATTTGTCAAAGAAGGACAATTTTATGTTTCATATTTTTCTTCACAAACAGAGAAAAATTCTATGAGATTCAGTGGGATGTCATTCCTCTTGTGTCTCTTAGTGCATCTATGGAAGAATATAACTCATTCCCTTTGTTGTAGCTAAATATGCAAGGACATGTTTCTCTGTGATATTCTATCCAAATCAAATCACTAGACAGAGAAAGATAACACTAATGAAACAATAGAGTGGTCCCAATCCCAAATGCTCAATCATGCAACAAGCATTCATATATATGATATAACGAAAAGAGATCACACTTGGAATCCTCGTATGTTGGGGAAGGGTTTCAAGTTCAATCCAAATCTTGCACTCCACTGGAGTGATCCAAGACGTCCACACCAGATCTCTATCCTTGCACACAATCACAACCAAAAAATGACGACAGGTGATCTTCCTCGAAATATTGTTAGATCAAAAGAAATAGATACAACCATACAACATGTTGAAGATAAATTCATGTAAGGAAGGGAACATATGTTTCCATTAATTATGAAAGACCATTACAATGTTATACCTTCACATCCAAGATTCCTCTCCACAATATGATAGAGTTTCCCCACTATTTCCAAGAAATGAGTATGAATATTAGTAAACCAATGGAAAATTACCTCACAAGCTCACTTTGGCAGCAAAATAGCAGCATGGGATCATGATCAAGCTCTCAATACTAACTCTCCAAAACTACCTAACCCTCTCGAATGATCTAGTATAAGTAGGCAAAAGAGAGGTCCCGGGAGGATGTATTTGGATGTTCAGGAAAAAGAGAAGTCATAGAAAATTCTAACTGATAATCCTTGGCCATCTTGAATAGATGAAAAATTGAACTAATCTCCTATGGACTAAGTCACTCTAGAAGTTATCCTTGGATGCTGGCACTGAAAGAGGGAAAATTGTTTCTAGACGCTCTCAGAGAGAAGGCCCGAGAGCATATGGGAGGCTCTGGACACTCCCATAGGTTGTTGTGCCTATGTCTGGGGGTCGAGCTGGAAAAAAAGGAGTCTTGGATCTAGAAAAACATCAATCATACTCAAGTACTGAGATTCACTAACCTAGAGGGGTAAAATAGATTGATAACACCCTTTATGGTTCCTCTTGCTTCCTTTTAATTTGTAGAGTATCCATTTGTAGGGAAAAGGTATGTGACATTTCACTCTTAAATTCCTCCAACATACTTCCTATCTCATGTTTCATGGTTGACGTAGAGGTAGACGAACTAACCAAGCCTTGGGTAGACCTACCCTTTTTCCTGGTAACCCTAAAGTGATTCCTCAATATTGTTTTGATGTCATCATAAGGAAATTGGTATATTTCTTCTCTAGATAGCATGTTGAGGATTTCCATTACATCCTCCCTCGTCCCTTGGAGAAGGACTAGCTTGAATGAATCAGGATCAAGGGTACTATTAGCCCTCCTATAATTGAGTTGGAAACTTTCCTCATAGTCTAAAGATTCATTTGGTCCTAGGGTCATCCTAAAGATTTCCTCGATTTCTTTGGACCTATATTAATCCCTGTACTTGTCATTGAAGGATTGTTGCATTTAGGCCTAGGTATTGATGTTGCATCCAGGTAAACTCATAAACTAGTTCAAGGTTGCATCTTTGAGGGTAGATGGAAACAACTTCAGCTTCTCTTCATCAGAGGCATAGTCGTAGCTCTAACATACAATAACAAATTCAAACATGAAGGTGTCAGGGTCCTCAGAGGTTAGACCATGGGAATGTAGAAGGGTAGAAGGGCTTATATTCTTCATTCTAGCCTCCCCGTTGGTTTTTATGATAAGAAAAATTTTGTTTTGTCTATTTTGATCCATTGTTTGGGAAGGTGAGATAGGTTCTTCTTCCCCTATGGGTTCCTAAATTTTTTAGGTTTCTCACCTAGAGGGTCTTTTAACTCCCTTATAGCCAGAGAGGGAAGTTCACAATCACCAAATAAGAATGAAGGTTTGATACTCGAAGGGGTGGGGGTTTTCAGTAAGAATTTCCCTTGACTATCCCTACTCCTATGCGGCATGAAAGAACTACCTCTGTTTGTTTGAATTTTCTCTCTCCTTTTTTAATCTTTCAAATGAATAAGGCTAATGAAAAATAGAAAGAAAAAAAAAAGTAACTCCTGAGTAGAGACAACACCTACTTGGACACCTCCATGACAAAAAATCCAAAAAGTGATGATCCCTGGTATTGCATCAAGGATGTTGAAACCTCCAAGGATCTCAACTTAAATTGTCAACCTAAGGTGCATACAAACTTAGAAGTGACATTACTATATACACAATAGGTTAAGTTCTACTCATGTCACCCTCAGTCATTAGATCATATCAAGGTATACAAAGACCACTCCTTCAACTAACTACAAAGAGAATTTCTATGAAAGGATATCATGATTGCAAGGAAATGAACACGATTCTAACTACAAAAATGAAAATTCCATTCATTAAATGTAAAGGCTAATTGTAATTTCATGAAAGGAATAAACTATTCTAATTGCAGAAATAAACCATGCTAGTCTATTTGCACACTACTCAAATCAATATTATACTTTCATGAATCATTTCTGTAATTGCAACTTGCCTCGAAAAGAGGAATTCAATCTTCAACACAAATATGGAGTTAAAAAAAAGTAAGTCTAATTACACTTGTTATTTTGTGCTTATAGTGAAGAAAAGATACATTTGTAGTTGTATTGGAGTATCCTTAATCATGACATTAAATCTTGGGGGCCATTACTCAAGTTCAAAATGCAAGATTCAAGGTCTAGGGAAAATATGGTTGGATTTAAGCAGTGCTACAGGACTGCTACAGGAAGTGCTACAGGAGGCCCTATTTTGCTACACAACTACCACGTTTTTCTATAAGAGTGGGTCCAAGAGATTTATGAGGGAAATGATTGTAATGATCCTAAATAGGAATACAACTGATATAAAGAAAATAATTTGTGCAACAAATTATAAAAACGAAATACACATTAAAAAGTCACGGAAAAGTTGCAAATATGGGACTGCTGAGCCATTTTATTAATTTTTTGAAGGCCAAATACAATGGATGACAAGATGGTGCCCTTGGGCTTGTCTCAAGGAAAAGCTGGACTAAACACAGGTGATGTAATAGCTGAGATGATGGTCATTTAGTTGCTACACCACTTTGCATTGTGTTGTCCCAACAAACTGCTGATCTGTAACTTCGACCTACAGGAATGTGTCCAAAAACTACCTTAGAAATTTATGTCCTTCTCGCCTTATACTCCTCAGACAAAACCTAGAAAAAAAACTAGAAGGTGTTGGGAATGGGATCCCCTAAGGATAGTTTTGGGGCTAAAAGCCCATGTTTTGAGTCGAATTTTGTAATAAAATAGTAAAGTCTCCACATTTTGTGGTCGTGGAGTGTTAAGGTGTCATGAGTCATAAGGGGTTGTCTGCCCTTATTTTTGTAAAGTAAAGTCAGTTGTAAAATTTCTACCCATGGTCTGTGGACCATGGGATTATATAAAAAGAGCTAAGCTCTAAGAAGTCTAAGTTTCGGGTCATAGCATAGGTAGAGGCTTTGCAGCTGAGTGTGCAAAGGCCTAGGGTGAAAGTCCACAGCTCAATGCATGAACCCCTACAACGATGTGCACAGGGTGGATAGAGTCTGTAATCACTTAGAAGATATCAATAAAGAGAAGTATTATGCAATTTCTATGTCTTTGTTCCTGTTAATGCATCTTGACATGTTATGTATGAATTTCATTTATAATGCTTATATGATGTGTGAATGTATGTAATTACGTTGGTTAAGTGAATGCGAGTAAGAATATCTATTTACATGGTACTAACTATGATTACTTGATAAGATAAGTAAGATTCTTAAGATAAATTGACAATATGTGTAATACATTGCCTTAGCAGCGCAAAAGTATCTGAATCGAAGGTTAGGGCTGTGCGAAGGCCAGCTGTAACCTTTTGTGGATGTATCAAAGGGAGGAATAAGGGGTTAGGAGGATAGAGCCCTAGAACTTAACAACCTACGTGAAAGGAGGAATAGAAGGAAAAAACCAACATCACGACCATCTCAGGGTGCAGAAACTTGGTTCCAACATCTCCCCATACTGCTTTGGGTGAGACTTTGGTCTGCGCTCCGCGGGATGATTCCAAAAGGGCTGGTACTATAGGGATTTATTTGGCTAACTAACACTAAACCTCGGTTGGGTCCCCTCAAGCTAACAAATGCTTCCGTTTCTGAGACCAGAATCTGCATAAGAGATGTGTGATATCATATCACTAGAATCCAACTAAGAAAAATATTGGAGACTGGTTGGATAGGAAGATCCACGAATTCATGGTGCAAGAGAATAGAAGTCCACAACTCACAAAGGAACTGTGGCTAGACGGGTACCTATATATAGAAATACATGAGATCTTTTTATGTTCCTTTCTGGTTGAGCTATACGAGTGGATCACGAAGTTAGCATATAGCTAAGGAAGGTGGAGACTTGACGGTCCTATTGTTTGGACCTCGAAGCTAGTACATAAATTGGAAGCACTGGAGGATAAGATTTCCCACGCTATCGATCATTGGCCCAATCGCGTCATAGGAGGATTTGTAACTGAATTTACAGTCGATACCTTAGTCACCTACAGCGAGGTGGAGTGAAGCTTTTTCAAAGGACCGTGAGGTAAGTACTTGAAATCTTTGAATAACTGGATTAAAATGTTATTATGCGAAAATCGAGTTATGCATCTACCTTGATGTTTATAGCTATGCGAAGCAGATAAACTTACAGGAACGAAGGGAGAAAGGGTCCTGAATATAGCCCATTGATTTCACCTCTGCGAGGTGATGAAGAGGGAATAACACAAGTTTCTCCACGAAGTGCTATTCAATTAATAAGATAAGGATTCCCACGACTGACACCTTTGCCCATACCACCACAAAATTCACCAGCGTCACCTGCGACTTCACCCGTACCACTTCTGCCTCCACCGCAATTCAGTATGGCAAATTCCATGAAGCTACTTTTGTTGAAAGGCTTGGGAAATGAGGACTCGGACTAGTTCTGGTTCGTTGTGAAAGTTGTATGGGAAGCTCAAGGCATTACAAATGGTCACATGAAGAAGGCAACATTGGTTAGTGCTTTACAGGATCGCGCACTAACCTAGTATATCAAGTACTATAATGATAACCCGAATGTTGGAGTGGCAGACATCCATACAACATTGAATAAAGAACTTGGTAGGCCTAAATTTGAAGCATAGTCTATTGTAGGGTTCAAAGAAATCGTGATGCAACTAGGTGAGACACCTTGGGAACTCGATCAGAGGTTGAAGTGTAAAATTTGCGAAGCTAGCATGAACCTAATAGACGGACAACATCACAAATGGTTTGTGGCTTCGCTCCTACCACACCTAATGGTTGCGCTATCACAACAAAAGATAACGACTTAGGCAAAGGCCTTGCAGATTGCAATGAGGCTGCATGAAACAATAATGAAAGATCTGAATCTGGGGGTTCAGCAAATCCATGTGTAGTTGAAAAATCTTTGCCTTGAGATCCAAAGTTTGAAGCAGGATAGAACAGTTCGATCAGAGGTACATGAAGAGGTATGGTGCCTGAAATGCAAGGGTCAGGGGCATGACAAATACCATTTCCTAGTCTTTTGCAAACTACCTGGAAGGAAGAGGACTGATGCCTTTGAGGCTGGAAGTTCAGGCAGGACCAAGCGTGGGGCTTACATTGTTGTGCGCTATATGTTAGGTAGCAGGAAAATATGCCACATATAGCTGTCATTTGTTGCAGAAGTTTGTACAGACACCGCAACAATTGTTCTACAACTTCTGTAGGTTAGTAGGGCATGATAAGTGTAATTGTATAAGCTATGAACTAATGATGGATAGAACTCCCGCCTATAGGTCTCAGGCAGAAATGTGGCCCTTTGACCAGAGTGCGGGAATGGCATATATAGGCTTTCAGGGGCATGGAAGAGGACAAGGTGGAGGAGGACCTGACAAAGGCCGGGGACAGCTGATTTACTACAATTGCGGAGGACCAGGACACTATGCCCGTGATTGCACTAACCCACCACGTCCATCATGCAAGTATTGCACTCCGTTTGATAGTGAAATGGAAGACTGTCCTACGCTGATAGCAAGGATACGTGACAAAGGGGTGCTACCACCTCAGACTACTCAAAACCTGCAGATGATGAGGTCTGATCTACGTGAAGAGGATCAGAACGTGAATATAGTGCTGTTAAGTGGAATAACAATAGGGGATGACAAGGGGAAATAGCTCAAAGGAAACACATGGGTTCGAAAAGCTCCAGCGAAGGAGGTTGAGTTTGATTTGAAGTGCGCACGCAAAACATTCATGGAAGCGAGGAAGAGCTTCGCTGAGCCCTCCACCTCAGGAAGAAAGGATAAGCTTGATCAGGAGATGGACCCCTCTATGCTTACAACCTTCCTAGAGACCTATATGAAGTCACTGTGTGATAGCAAGGCTATTAAGGGGCTACAGGAGCTTATAAATAGATGCGCTCGAAACACCCCGGGTGAGCCACGCGTAGTACAAAAGATTGGTAAGCATAAAACAAGGACAAGATGGGAGATGAGGCTGACTGCGCAGATAGGAGAATATAAAATGGATCAGGTTATTTTGGACATGGGGTTAGACGCAAATGTCCTACCAAAGCAAACTTGGGAGCGGATGGGGAGACCCGCGCTATAGTGGTCTCCGATTCAGCTAAGGATGGCGAATCAGCAGAAGATCATCTGCATTGGGCAGCTGCAAGGGGTGACTGTAGATATTAAAGGTGTGAGTGCGCTGGCTAACTTTGAAGTAATAGAAATTGTGGATGACAACAAACCCTATCTCGCACTCCTGGGAATTGATTGTGCTATTGATATGAATGGGGTAATCAATCTAAAGAAGTGAACGATGATATTTGAGAAGAAATCGCTCCGCGTCATAGTACCCCTAGATCCTGCTAAAGGATCGTGATATACTGAACTAGTCAACGATTATGAGAGCGATGATGATATGGATTGTATCTATAAGATAACAGTGCGAGACCAAGATTAGGTGAATCCAACAGTGGATGGATGAATTATCTGGGATTGTGAGAGTTTCTGCACCTTGGAATCTGATGAAGAATTCAAGTGCTGGTAGAATCAATTACATGAAGTAACTACACTAAGCTGTAACATGATGACCTGATCGCTGCACTGTGTGTTGTTGAAGGTAGGAAATCTACCTACTTATGATGGCCTAAATGATGTAGATATCTTTTTGGATGCATTTGAGAGGGAGGTACTAGAAAAGAAGTGCTTCCACGCATTGGACTAGGCACTACGCGCTATGCCTACAAGGTGTTGGGGTATGCATAAGGGAAGCTTTGATGATTTGCCTGAATGTAGGAGGATGATGAGAACACTCTTTGGGAAGCTAAAGGTATGAATGACAGACAAGTATGATGGGAAGGATGACCCATGGGTGCACTTGGGTAAATGGGCTTAGGCTTATGGAGAGAAGCCCTAACCTGAATGGGTGCACTTGTTCTATCACACCTTGGATGTTGTCCCGATGAATTGGTATGTAGAAATAGAGCTCCACCATGGTATAGGTGAATGGGATATTCTACACAAAGGATTCATAATGACATTCAACTTTGAAGATGGGTTTGACTGTATTGATGAGGTGCTACAAGAGGTGCAAGCAACAATCTTTAGGATACGGCAGGATCCGCTGGACCTGATTCAGCCTAAGTGAGCTACTCAACTGAGTCACGTGCTCAAATGATATAACATGACTGCTAAAGAAGAAGCTGAGGATTGACGAAATATTGACATCCCTAAAACAGAAAGTCACCATGAGGTTGAAGGACCACAGATTGAGAATCCTGTTATAACCGTGCCACTGAAAATAAAACAAGTAAACATTGCTACTGAGGCAAAGCCAAAATTCGCAAAGATTGGAGATTATTGGGACAACACGATGGTGGATAAGGTCACTAAATTTCTCTGCAAATACCAAGATTTATTTCCTACCAAGTTTACGGATCTAAAAGGGATAATCGAGGACCTAGGTGTTATGACGATCATGTTGAAACTTGACGTGAATCCAGTTAAGAAAATACCTTATCGTCTCAATCCAAAATATAAGGAGAAGGTCTACTTAGAGCTAGATAAGATGCTCACGACAGGCATCATTGAGCCTATGGAAGAATCTGACTGCATAAGACCAATGGTGGTACAGGAGAAGAAGTAGAATGATGAAATAAGGATATGTGTGGATCTCAGAAAGTTGAATGATGCTTGCGTACATGACCCTTTCCCAACACCATTCACGGATGAAGTGTTGGAAAATGTAGGTGGCTAGGAAGCATATTCCTTCACTGATGGGTTCTCGGGGTACCACCAGATCAAAATCGCACCAAAGGATAGGAGAAAGACAACATTCACGACTGAGTGGGGTTGTTTTCAGTACACTGTAATGCCGTTTGGATTGAAGAATGCGCGTGTGATTTTTTCGTGCATAGTCATTGATGCGTTCAAGGAGTTAATTCATAAGTTCATGGAAGTATATTGTAATGATTGGACTGTGTTTGGACTGGTGAAATGCCATGTAGCAAGCTTGTGCCTGATGTTGGATACCTATTGAAGATACTAGATCGCGCTCAATCTGAAGAAGTGCCTATTTTGTGTTCCTTTTGGGACCCTGCTGGGTCATGTGGTTTGCAGGTAGGGAATGATGGTATATCCTATGAATATTGCGATGATACTAAATTTGGAAGTGCCGAGGAGTGTGAAACAACTGTGTGCTACCCTAGGACATACAGGATATTATAGAAAATTCATCAAAGGCTATGCCCAGATCACTGCGCCTATGAAGAAGTTATTGAAGAAGGATGTCACATTCTCTTGGAATGAGGATTGTAAGAAGAGCCTGGATGTATTGAAAGAAAATGTGGTCACTACACCGATCCTAGTCTTCCCGGATTGAAAGAAGAAGTTTCATGTACATGTCAATGCATCATGTATAGCGCTGGGAGCAATATTGGCATAGGCTGGCGGAGGAGACTTGGACCATCCTATCGCGTTTGCAAGTAGAAGGTTATCTAAGGGGGAGAAGAATTATTCCACCACTGAGTGCGAAGGGTTAGCTATGGTATATGTGCTCTAGAATTTTAGGCACTACTTGTTGGGAGGCCACTTTAAGATGTATACAGTTGAAGTACCTGGTCAATAAGCCTGTGTTGGGCGGGAGAATCTGTAGGTGGCTATTATTGTTCCAGGAATATGATTTTTAAGTTATTGTGAAGCCTGGATGACTAAACGCAGGACTAGACCATCTGTCATGCATCAAAACAGGGGAAGAGCCCACTAATTTGGAGGAAGGATTGCCTGACGCGCAGCTATTTGTAGTGCACATCGCGGATGGACATTTTTAGTATATAATACACTTCCTAATGACAGGAACTGGCCCGAAGGGATACACCATCGAGCATAAGAAGGAGTTAGTGGTGTGTGCAATAGATTTTTCTATCATTGTTGGGCATCTATACAAAATGGGTTCTGATGAGATATTATGACGATATGTACCTGAGTTGGAAAGAAGCAACATCCTCATGGACACTCATGGGGGCATCATGGGAGGACATTATGTAGTGATAACAACCGCGCAAAAGATTCTATGCACAAGGTTGTGGTGGAAAACCCTCCATCAAGACTCAAAAGTGTATTGCAAGGTGTGTGATGTGTGTCAAAGGATTGGCAGGCCATTGCGGAGGGATGAGATTCCTTTGAATCCACAGATGACATTGCAACCCTTTGATAAATGGGCAATGGATTTTGTGGGACCCATTCAGTCCGAAGGAAAGATGGGAGCAAGGTACATTATCACCACGAAGGAGTATTTGACTCATTGGGCAGAGGAAAAGCCTATGAAGGATTTCACAAGCACAACTGCTGCAAAGTTCCTCTTTGAGTATGTACTGACTCGATTTGGCTGTCCAAAGATATTGATGAGTGATCGTGGTACGCACTTTATGAATGAGACGATTAGCACACTAATGGAGGAATTTCAGGTATATCACTAGAAGAGCATGCCTTATCACCCACATGCTAACCAGATGGTGGAAGCATTCAATAAAGTGCTAGAGAACATGTTGACCAAGGTTTGCAATGCTCAGTGAAGTGATTGGGACCTATGCATACTTGCAATACTATGGGCTTATCGGACAACATGCAAGAAGTTGACTAGACAAACTCCGTTTAGGCTTGTCTATGGTGTTGAAGCGGTAATGCCTATGGAATATATTATGCCTAGTTTGCGCATAGTGATGATCACGAGTATGACAGATCACGGAGCCCTGGAGGAAAGGCTCACATAGCTAGATGAGCTTAAGGAAGAGAGATTTCTAATTGGATTTCACCAACAGGTCCAAAAGCAATGCGAAAAATCATAACATGATATACACATTAAGTTGCGCACCTTTAAGGTAAATGACCTGGTTTTGTTAGATGACAGTAATTTTGATAAATTTACAGGGAAGTTCAGGATGCACTAGTTGGGGCCCTATGTCATTAAGGAAATTACCAATGGGGGAGAAGTTCAGTTGGTCAAATTGAATGGATATCCCTTCCCTGGAAAGGCGAATGGCAGTCAGCTGAAGCCATACACCATCAATCCGGCCATGTGACTAGATGAAGGTAGTATAGTCTTAGCACTCCAGGTAGCTGAAAGGAGGCACGAGACTATAAACTACACTGCCCAGGTTGGGGAGCTGTGCGAGTGGAGGATTGTGCGAAGCATGGAAGTGTCACAAGGTTCGCAACAATGCAAAGGGAGCTGTGCTACCCAGGGAGACATCATGCAGGTCAGCTAGAAAGTGACCTTTAAAGTCACCATTCATGATTTGATGGTAGAAGTGCAGCCAAATGGAGTGGGCAGTTGGCATTTTAGACAAAATTTATGGCTCATATCCTTGAAAATCTACCCCCAATCCGACATTAATGAACCAAATTTGGGGGGAACGGTTAGATTTGAATTCAAAATTCCCTATAAATTACAAGTGATTGTCGAGAGAAAAAGAGTTAGCAGTTTGAGAATTGAGTTGTTGAGCTCTCAGGCGCACATGAATCGTGATCACTATGAACTTCTGATAGCCAGTAAAGTATTTGAGACATTGCCGAAGGAGACACAGGAGTTCCTGTAGAAAATCATTACGGTGCCCACAGAGGCCATAGATACCAAAGCGAAGGAGTCGGTGCCAGAAGTTGAGATGTAGGTAGAAGTAGTTGCTCAAAAGGTTACCGAGGTAGCCGAAGTCCCTAAGTGACCGAGAACACTGAGACAAAAACCGACCCCAACCAAGGAAACCGTGAAGGATAAGAAGGGCAAGCAGCCTACCATACTAGTGCACACATCGCCAAGGAGAAACCCACCAAAACCTGCGTCATAGGCGAAAGGCAAGGCCATAAATTTGGAGCCAGAGGAGGAAGACATTAATGACATCTCGATGGATGATGAGGATGTGGGAGTTGAAGTAGAGGAGGTTGAAGCCCAAGGTGCGGACCCTATTACTCGATTGCCTGAGTATGTCCCTCTACGTAAACCCAAGACCAAGGTGTCGAAGGAAATCGATGAGAGCAAGACCCACTTGCAAACCCCTCTACTACCGGAAAAAATTGTTTTCTATGGACCATGCTTGTCATGGGTGCCGCTGTTAAAACTTGAGGACTGGGACCTTGCTGATCATGAGAAGTTCCCACATCTAGCGACTGAGTAGCTGATGCACTGCATCATCGATACAAACATCGGAATGACTGCATTGGAGCCATGGAGGTGGCTCCGAGGAGTAGACAAGGCAAGGTTGCTAAACCTACTTTAGGTGCCGCACTACAACTGCACCCCAGTGACAGTATTGGTCATCAAGCAGCTGATGTGCTTGGTGCATGATGGGTGTCTATGGCTGGAGGAGCCAACACCCATCACAGATAGATTGATTCACTTGATAACGCGATTGCCTTACACAGGAGAGAATTTTGCCATGATATTTGGTAGATAAGGTGGTGAGAAGGCCCTCGCAGAGTCTATGAAGGAAACGTTTAAACTAGTGAAGAAGCCATGCATATATGCTATATCCACCATCTACGACCCTACTGTGAAGGTAGCCACATAGATCTTAACAAGGAAGGTGATGAGGAAGTGTCGCACTGATGAGGTGGCGATGCCTGTCATCGCGCTAGCAACCTAGTGCGCCGAAGGAGTCCAGTTCAACTGGTCGGACTACCTTCACGGAGAGTTCTTAGCCAACTGCCACGAAGCACAGGAGCTCAGCAAGACATTCCACTACGCGTGGCTCTTGTTGTCAATTGTGCTGATAGCATGGGAGCTGCCAGAGGATAGCCAGTTCCCTTTGGTTGCACCAGACCTCCCCAGAAGTAACAAGGTACGCTTCGCTGTGGGTGACCAAGGATGCACAACAAGTCAAGGAAAGAAAGATCTTCTGGATCTTGATGGAGATGAACATCTGCATTGTTATCAATCGCAAACTACAGTTGTCACCTATGGTGTACGCCACCCTATAGGGCTATGAAAAATTTAAAGCAGACTTCCATCATGTATCCATCAGGGCGTGGAAGGACCTTGTGCAGAAATGGTATAGCTTGCCTTACCTGGAAACGGATGATGCCATTGATGGGGTACTTGATCAATGGCCAGTAGAGTGGGAGGAAGCAAGTCTGCTGTGCAGAAAAAGATGGAGGAGGCCAAGATTAAGATGACACAGCTTGCCGAAAAGAGGAAAATGGAGGTCGTTGATAAGGCCTAGGTGGAGCACAAGTCTGCGTAGCAGATAGTGTAGCAAACAGGTGGGACAAAGTGGGGCTCTGACAAAGGCGCAAGGTTGCCTTCACCTGAGACAGAGGAGGAGATAGAATAGCACGACATGGATCCACAGGAGACATCCGCCCGCATCAAGCACCCAAGGGAGCTGGAGAAAGGAGGGTTTAGGAAGAAATCAAAGGCTACCAAGACATCACTAGACCGTATCATGCTAAAAGAGGGTGATCTCCATGATATCAGTGACACAGTGAGGGATGTCACCGTGGAGGCCCTACAACAATTCGAGTAGCAACAACAGATAATCTTGGGGGCTATCCCGATAGGTTTCCAGGAACTGTAGACCATGCATTACAAGCTAGCATGATGTCTACCAACCTTGCCATCGATACTTCAAAGGATGCCGAGATGTTGTGCAAAAAGGCCTCCAGTGCGATAGTGCTGCCTAATGGAGCACTGACTATAGAGAATGAAGCTAACAGGTCCACTGTCAGTGCCCTAAAGGGAGTAGGGTTGAATATGGCAGTGCTCCTGTGTGAGGCACTCCACCTCTCGTAGGATGGAGTGATTGTAGAGTTGAGAGCCCATGAGCATTGTGCCCTCCAGGTAATCAGTGAACAACGGATCAACAACAAGCAGATGGCACTACAGTGAGACTCTCCATTGCCGTTGAGACCAAGGCAACTAGTCATAAAAAATGCATTATGCAGGTCATTGAGGAGGCATATCGAATGGTCTCGAAGTTGGCCGTTCTTGAGGAGGAGCCAGTTGAGGTGCACATTCACAAGCTGGCCACAGGGGTGCGTGACACTTGTACTAAGATGATGAAGGTTCAGTTAGATTTGAACCTACAAATCACGGAATTACAGTTGAAGGCCAAGACTTCAACTCCACCAAAAGTGAAGGAGTAGTGGGCGACCACTATGACAAAAGTAGTAGTGGCTGTGGATAGTGTAGTAGCAGACTTCACGCAAGTTTTTGAGCAGTCGTTTGAGGTCTTGACAAGCTTGCAGGAGGACCCCAATTTCCAGTGACTAGAGACAGAAGTGCATGAGATACATTAGCGTCGTGATGAGGTTAAGGGCACAGCGTGAACCGTCATGCTGACACAAAGGCTAGCAAAGCTACGGGAGGCCAAGCAGGTGAAGGAACAGGTGGATGTAGTGCTGCACAAGGAAGTAGTGTTGAAGGCAAGACTGAAGCCCTGGCTGGATGAGGCTTACATAGCAACAGGATCTATTGAATCCAAGCTTGCGAGTCTACAAGCAACGTAGCAAAATCTTCAAGTCGACAACTTAAGAGCAATGACCGAGCAGATGGTCGAAGACGCGAAGAAGACGGTAGCTCAGTGCACTACCGAGGTTACGGTCATACGTTGAGCTAGAAGGGCTTCACACAAAGATCTTTGCACTTGTCGAGTGACTCAAGGGCAAGTCATGATGTTTGCGTTGGGTCCTGTTGGGAATGGGATCCCCCAAGGATAGTTTTGGGGATAAAAGCCCATGTTTTGAGTCAAATTTTGTAATAAAATAGTAAAGTCTCCACATTTTGTGCTTGTAGAGTGTGTAAGGTATCATGAGTCATAAAGGGTTTTCCACCCTTATTTTTGTAAAGTAAATTTGGCAGTAAAATATCTACCCATGGTCCACAGACCATGGGATTGTATAAAAAGAGTTAAGCTCTAAGTAGTTTTAGAATGGGGATAAGAGTCAGATGGTCATAGCTATAAAGTAAGAAGTCTAAGTTTCAACTCATAGCATAGGTAGAGGCTCTGCAGCTGAGTGCGTAGAGGCCTATGGTGGAAGTCTGCAGATGAGTGCATGGACCCCTACAGTTGTGTGCTTAGGGTGGATAGAGTCTGTAATCACTCGGAAGATATCAATAAAGAGAAGTATTCTGCAAATTCTGTGTCTTTGCTTCTATTAATGCATTTTGACATGTTATGTATGAATGTCATTTATAATGCTTATATGATGCACGAATGTATGTAATTACACTAGTTAAGTGAACGCGAGTAAGAACATCTGTTTACGAGGTGCTAACTATGATTACCTGATAAGATAAGTAAGATCCTCAAGATAACTTGACAATCTGTGTAATACTTTGACTTAGCAGTGCGAAAGTATCTGAATCGAAGGTTAGGGACACGTGAAGGCTAGCCATACCCTTTCGTGGAGGTATCGAAGGGAGGAATAAGGGGTTAGGAGGATAGAGCCCTAGGAATTAATGACCTACGCGAAAGTAGGAATAAAAGGAATAAACTGACATCACAACCATCTCAGGGTGCAGAAACTTGGTTCCAGTATCCCCCCATACTATTTCGAGTTAGACTTCAGTTCGCGCTCCATGGCTGATGCCAAAATGGCCGGTAGTGTAGGGATTTGTTTGGATAACTAATTATGAACCTAGGTTAGGCCCCCTCAAACCAACATATGGGAATTTCTTTGGTTTTGACTTTGGGTTTTCAGCCTCTTTGGAGCCTCTCCCCCAGCTGCTACATCCAAATTCAACTTGCAAGAAATAACCTGCAACTCCCTCTCAAAATACCCCTGGAACATTGGGCTCACATGTACTGACTAACTCCTTGCTCCCCAGATGACCCTTGGTCCAGATGACTGCTCTCCCAGCACCACGAGTTTGCTGCTACATTGGCCTCTATGGTGATGGCTGAAATGTGTGACTGTACCAGAATCCCTAAAAACCCCTATGTAATAGCCTCCTTAGGGTAGGAATGGATGGTCCCCCAAAGAAGAGGTTGAATCTTCCCTATGGAAGACTTGTGGCTAAACAGTTGATAGACTTGCTGAACAACAGAGCGTAAAAAATGAGTTTGTTTGTCCAAATAATCAGAATGCCTCCAAAATGACAGTCGATCTCTCTTTATAGCTCCTTGGGCCCCCTTAGCCTCATGTAAACCCCTTAATCCTCTAGCTCAAATTCCCTCCAACATATCCTTGGCCAATGTTGAATTATGCATGTGATGGCCCCCACATTCCACTTGTTGCCAAAAATAATTCGAACTGCCTATAGTTCCTAAGTTTTTGCGTGTGGGGTCCTTCTCCTAAACCAAAATTGCTGCCAAAATTATGTTGCTGCATCCCGTGACTAATTCATTTGAGAAGGGAAATGAAAATCCTCCCCTCCCAAATGTTTCTTGTCCTCAAGAAACCTCAAATATGGGTACTCTAGTACGTGCTCACCCTCCCAGGTGGCATCCTCATCTGGTAAGTTCTTCCAGCATATCAAGAACTCCTTGATGATTATGCTCCTCAATTTCCTCTCCCTTATCTCCAATATGGCCTCTGGTTCCAACACCAAATGTCCCTCATCATCCAATGGGGGTAGCTCAGCTGCTGCAGTCACCTACTCTCCCAGCTCCTTCTTCAAGCATAAGACATGAAATACGTTGTGGATCTTGCTCCCCGAAGGTAGTGCTAGCTCATAGCCCACCTCTCCAACCTACCTGGTCACCTGGCAGGGCCCATAGAAGCGTGGTTGTAGATTCTCGACCCCCTTCTGTTTCAGCGTGGATTTTCTGTACGGTTGCTACCAGAGGTACACTAAGTCCCCCTCCACAAAGTGCCTCTCTATCTTGTGCCAATCTGCATACAATTTTTGCTGATTTTGAGTTGTTGCTAGATTATCCTTGAGAGCTTTGAAGAGATCTTGTCTCTCTTGGACCTAGTCTTTGGCCTTTGGGGCCTGTCTGTCTCCGAAAATAATATCAGGAAAAGTTAGAGCATCATAACCGTAGAGGGCATGGAAAGGAGTCATACCAATAGAATTGTGGTGCATGGTTTTGTAGTAGAACTCGCCCAAGTTCAACCACCAAATCCACGTCCTCTGCTGACCTGTAACATAGTTCCTCAAGTACCCCTCCAACCACTGGTTGACCTCTCTGTCTGGCCGTCTGTCTGAGGATGGTAACTGGTGCTATGAGTAAGATCCATCCCAACCATTATGAACCAAAAGCCACCCATAAATCTACTGTCTCTATCGCTAACAATGTTCTTGGGAAGTCCATGTAGTCTGAAAACCTCCTGGAAGAATAACTTAGCTACCTGGGCTGCCGTGAATCTAGTGGGGATGGTGAAGAAGTGGGAAATTTTGGTTAGCCTATCAACCACCACATATATGTAGTCCTTCCCCTGTACTGTGGGGGCCCCCGTGAGGAAGTCATCGAGATATTTTCCCTTTTCCCCTCTGAAATGGGAAGTTGTTGTAATAGCCTTGCCGGGTGAGTCAAGTCCCCCTTGTTCCGTTCGCAGGCCCCACAGTCCCTTACGTGCTGTAGCATCCTTTGTTGGGCATGAAATCCCCCCACACCATGGTTTGGGGCTCAAAGCCCAAGTTTTGAGTAATATTGTTGCAAAAACTCCGCGAATTGTGGGCGCGGAGTGTGAATTGTATGTTAGAGTCATAGGATTGTCCGCCCTAAGTTTTGAATGTAGTGTCAGCCTACCCATGGTCCACGGACCATGGGATTGTATAAATAGAGCGAGGCTCTAAGTTGTAAAGTAGTTAATTTAAGTTAAGTGAAAAATGGATGGAGTTTGAAAGATAGCGAGCATAGAGCAAGAGTCTAGTGTCTTGGGTTGTAGTAGTAGGAAGAGGCTCTACAGCTGAGTGTGCAGAGGCCTAGTAGAGTCCGAAGCTGAGTGTGTGGACCCCTGTAGCTGAGTGCGTAGGCCGGAGTCAATTATGTAAAGAAGGAAGAAGAATAATAAAGAGAATATTTATCTGAATTGTGTGTATCGTTCTTATGTTATTACATGTCTGATATCAAGTGCAATTATACTGTTTATTTACTGTGCGCTTTTGTATGAATGGTAAATATTGTTAAGTATAAATGAAAGCATACAGATAAGCTAAGTTAATCAACTACTATTGGGTTTGTAGTAAGGGTTTTGGCAATAACACTGTTTGGGACCTGAGTAGGGCTGCATGAAGGCAGCATCACTGACTACGAGGTACTGATAAATGCGCGTAGCGTCAAACCGCAGACCTTCAGCACCCATCAAACATCCCTAGGGTGCCGAAACCTGGTTCCAAAACCATCCCATACTACTTCGGGTGAGACCTCAGCTCGCGCTCCACGGACTGTTGCCGAAAGGGCCAGTAGTACCAAGATTTGTTTGGCTAAATCATCTCCGAACCTGGGTCAAGTGCCAACAAGCCAACAAATGGTTCTGTTGCTAGGACTGGGATCTGCATAAGGGATGTCTGATGTCGTGTCACTAGAATCCAACAAAGAAAGAAATTGAAGGGTGGTTAGACAGAAAGATTCAGGAGTTCCCAACGTAGGAAAATAGGAACCCACGAATATCAAAGGAACAGTGGTTGGAGTGCTACTTATATATAGAAATCCACAAAATTTTCTTTACATCCTTTCCCTCTAAGTTGTATGAGTCGATCATGAAGCTAGCAGACAGTCAGGGAAGGTGTAGGCTCAACAAACCAATTGTGTGGACTCCAAAATTAGTGTGCAAACTAGAAGCATCGGAATATAAGATCGTGTGCACTGTGGACCATTGGCTCGATCAAATTATAAGGGGGTTTATCACCGAGTTTGCGGTAGACACAAAATTTAGCTACAGTAAGGCAGAATGAGGCTTCCTCAAAGGACTGTGAGGTAAGTACATTAAATATCTGAACACTTGGATTAAGATGTTATTGTGTGAAAATTGGGTTATGCAAATAAATTGATGTTTGGGGCTACGCGAAGTGGGAGGATCTATAGAAATGAAGGTAGTGCAAAAATAGAGAATAGCCCCTTGATTTCGCCTTAGTGGGAAAGCAAGGAAGAGCTCGTGAAAGTTTATCTAAGAAGCACAGTCAGTCTGATAAGGTAGAAAATTCTACGCCTACCACCTCCACCTACACCGCCACAAGTCTCACCATCTTCACCTCCATCCCCACCCACACCACCTCCACCACCACCACATTTCAATATGACGAGTGAGATAAAATTGTCGGTATTCAGGGGAGTAGGGAACGAAGATCCGAACCAATTTTGGTTCGTGGTAAGGGTCATATGGGAAGCACAAGGAGTCATGGATGACAATATAAAGAAGGCAACGTTGGTGAGCACATTGCAGGATCGCGCACTGACATGGTACATTAAGCATTCTAATGACCATCCGAATGCGGGGATCGTAGATATCTAGGCTGCGGTGAATAAGGAATTTAGCATGCCAAAGTCAGAGACACAATCGATTATTGAGTTTAAGAAGATCGTGATTCTTCCATGCGAGACCCCATGGGATTCAGACAAGAGACTGAAGAGTATGATTCGCAAAGCCAACATGACCTTGATAGATGGGCAGCACCTCGCATGGTTTGTAGTGTCACTAACACTGCATCTAAGAATGGCACTGTCACAGTAGAAGTTATCCACCCAGACAGAAGCTTTGGAGATTGCAATAAGACTGCACGAGACCCCAATACAAGATCTTAGTTTGGGAGTCCAGCAAATCCTTGCATAACTACAAAATTTGTGTCTAGAAATGCAGAGGTTGAAACAAGACAGGACAACTCACCCAGAAGCGTGCGAGGAGATATGGTGCATAAAATGAAAAGGCCAGGGGAATTACAAGGACCATTGTCAAGTCTTCAAGAATTACTTGGTGAGAGGAGAGTTGATGCCATTAAGACCAGGGGCACAAGTAGGACTGAGCGTGGCACCTGCATTATGGTGTGCGATCTGTCAGATATGAGGAAAACAAACTATGGATAATTGTCATCTATTGCAGAAGTATACACAGACGTCCCAACAATTATTCTGTAATTTCTGTAGGTCGGTAGGCCACGATGAGCACACCTGCAGAAGATATGAACTAATGATGGATCAGACTCTTACCTACAGAGTACAAACCGAAACGTGAGCCCTCAACCCAAATGTAGGAATGATGTGCACTGGATTTTAGAGGCACGGACGAGGTCGAGGTGGAATGGGACCAGGAAGGGGTTGTGGACAACTAATTTATTACAATTGCGGCGGGGTAGGGCACTATGCCCGTGATTGTATGAATCCAAGGAGAACATCATGTTTATACTGTACTTAGTTTAGTCATGAGGCCAAGGACTGCCCTACACTGATAGCAAGGTTATGCAAGAAAGGGGTACTCCAACCTCCCTTGACTCAGAATTTTGAAAATGATGAGGTCTGAGCCACGCGAAGAGGACCTGAATGTAAACATAGTGCTTAGAAGCGGTATCACGATAGGAGATGACAAAGGTAATCAGCCTGAAGAAGGTGTGTGGGTTAGCAAGGCTCCTACAAAGGAACCTAAATTTGATCTGGAGTGCACAAAGGAGACATTCATGGAAGCTAAGAAGAGCTTCACGGAGGCCTCCACTTCAAGTAGTAAGGATAAACTAGAGCTGGAGATGGATCCTTCAATGATCACTACCTTTCTGGAGACATGTATGAAATTTCTGCGCAACAACAAGGCTGTGAAAGGGTTGTAGGAACTTATCACTAGGTGCACTGGGTCAAGAGAACCGCGCATAGTCTAGAAACTTGGAAAGCACACATCGTGAATAGGAAGGGAAATGAGATTAACTCTGCAAATCGGGGAGTATGAAATGGCAGTACCACTCCAACAAGGGTGATCGAGGTTCCTATGCCTATGTGTTTTTGAAGGAGTAGCATGACCAGATGGAGATGGAGGCTGGATCAACTGGTTCTGGTTAAGCGAATCACCCCCAGATAAACTGCTCAGTCTGGACCTATCACTGCTACTGGTGGTGGATAAGATGCATTCTCGATCTAGGATCAGATGTGAATGTACTGTCAAAACAAACATGGGAACACATGGGCAGACCCACGCTACCATAGTCTCCTATTCAATTGCGAATGGTGAACCAACAAAAGTTCTTATCCATGGGAAGATTGTAAGGAGTAACAGTGGATATTGAAGGTGCGAGCGCGTTAGCAGATTTCAAAGTGATAGATATTGTTGATGAAAACAATCCCTATCATGTGCTACTGGGAATAGACTTGGCCACTGATATGAACAGAGTAATAAATCTAAAGAAGCACACAATTATTTTTGAGAAAAAGTCACTACGCGTAGTGGTGCCTTTAGACCCTGCAGAAAGAGTGTGCTACATAAAACCAATGTGTGACGATGAGAGCGATGACAAGATAGACTGTATCTACAAGATAACCACTCAGGAACAGGATTGAGTGAATCCTATAGTGGATGACCATATTTCATGGGAGCGCGAAAGCTCCTACACATCAGATTCAGATGAGGAAATAGAACGATGGAAGAACTGGTTACACAAGGTAACCACACTCAATTGCAACATGATGGTAAGATCATTTCACTGCATGACAATAGAGTCAAGAGATCTGCCTGTGTATGATGGGTTGATAGCGGTGGATGAATTCCTGAACAAATTTGAAAGCGTAGTGCTAGAACAATAGTGGTTTGATGCTCTAAAATGGGCACTGTGCGTGACAGCCCCGAGGTGGTGGGGTACACATCAGAGAAGTATTAAGAGTTGGTGCGAATGCAAAAGAGGGATGCTTATACGATTTAGAAAACCTCAGTTACGGATGAGAGCCGGTTATGAGGAGCGAAACATATTGTGTGCCCACCTTTCCAGATGGGTACAGGTGAATGGTATGTAGCTCGCAAAAACACACACCACTATCATGATAGGAAACATGAACAACAAGGAGAAGTAGGAAAGACAAGTGTGCAACTGAAAAAGCATTATACAACTTACCATGCCAAACATCATACAAGCAGAAGCCTTTGACAAGGTGTGGGAAGCACTGAACAGGGTCCACCATGTGAGGCGCACCGACTGGGACCTGCACGTACCAGCAGTTATATGAGCTTATAGGACCATGTGAAAATCTTTGACCGCACAAGCATTTCTGAAGCTGGAGTATGAAGTAGGGGTTGTAGTCCCTGTGGAGCAAGCGAAGACAAGTCCGTGCATAACAGCACCCGTAGATACGATGGTCTGTGCTGATTAGAATAAGGAAATCACACAATTGTGCGAAAACAAATCATATAAGACTTAAGGAAGAAATCCAATAGGGAAACTATAGACTTCGTGAACTTGAAAAAGACCAGGTATGGCTAAGGGAGAAATGCGTTTTAATGGACGCAGAGGTCAAGAAGCTAGAAACCAAAATAAAGGAAGCATTTCTTGTCAAGAAACCGAGGATGGAAAGGCAAGGTGCATACAATCATACTAACAAATTGGAAAGCTATCGTTGGGAATTGGCTAGTTTGATGCTGTGGCTGAGACCGCATCTCACCAAATGTAGTGACCAGGGAAGCGCAGTACAAATAGTAGAGTGCATGATGCTGATCACTATAAGGGAAGATGAGGATTCATCGCGAACCATGGTGGAGGATAAGATGAAGCCCCGCATGCGTGGTCCACCCACCTGACTAGTTGAAGGAAGGACAGTCTTAGCACTCCAAGGAGTTGAAAGGGAGCGTGAGACTCTAAAATATTCTGCCTGGGGGTTGCACGATATGAGAGATGCGCGTAGGAGTACGACGTCACAAGGTTTGAAACCGCGCATGGAGGGCTACGCTGCCACGCGGGTCAGCTGGGAAGTGACCATTGGTGTCACTATTCATAATGAGATGCCCAATTTGAGGCCAATGGCAATTTAAGGCAAAATTTATGGGCAAGATTTGGAAAAATTTGCCGCCAAGAAAGCATTGATGGCCCGAAATGGGGGGGAACGATCGAATTTGAATTCAAAAGGTGCTATAAAACTCAAAGGGCTAGCCAGTTGACAACACTTGGTCAATTGAGCATTGAGTGGTTGAGCAAAGCACAGAGTGTTGAGAGTCGAATGATAATAGATTCCTTGAGTTTGCGAGAGACAAAATATGGTGTAGAAATGATGATGGCCACTAAGGATGGGTTGGGAATTGAGGAAGGAACTGTTGGCGAGGCCGCGTAGACCCCCATGGTACAAGATGTTCCCGAAGGTGCTCAGGTTGTTACAGAAATCCCCAAATCATCGTGGATGCCGAGGTTGAAGAAGGATAAGTAGGCAATGGTACCAGTATGCATGTCCCCGAGGAATCCATGGCACAACAAGTTATCAATGGAAGAAAAAGAGAAGGCAGTCATGATTGAATCAGATGAGGAGAAAGAAGATTTGCAGGCCCTGATTGCTGCCAAAGAAGAACAAGAAGACATGGAGGAGGACATCCAACCATTGCGCTCTACCACGAAACTACCCACGTATGTCCCTCTACAGAAAGGAAAAGCCAAAGTACCGAAGGATTTGGATGCAACGAAGAGTTCACTCCAGACCCCACTCCTCCCCGATGGAATTGTATTTGAGGGCTCGCACCTAGGTCGCGTGCCCACCATGAAATTCGAAGACTGGGACATCGCGGAGAACAAAAAATTGCCACACTTAGAGATGGCAAACCTGATGAAGCAGAATATGGAGGGGGTAGTGATAGCGTTAGAGCCGTGAAAATGGTTTCTCGATGTGGAAAAGGTTGGGTTGCTGCACTTACTATGGGTTCCACATTTCCGCCATGCGCCCATCACCATTTTCGTCATCAGGCAACTGCTCTGCCTGGTGCATGATGGGTATCTATGGCTAGAGGAGCCTATTCCCATCACGGCAGATCTCATCCACCAGATTTCAGCTAGAAAGAAAAAACTATCCTAACTAAAAATCTCCATACCCCATTCTTTTAAGCATAATACCTCTTCAAGTAAAGGCCATTTCTGGGTTTACCCAAAGAGTCCCCATCAAAGTCTACCAATTCATAGGCCCCTTTTGCTAGCTTTCGCTTAACAATATAGGGACCATGCCACATAGAAACGAATTTCCCAGTGCCTAATTTATCATTAGCTTGAGCATACAATAACACTAGGTCTCCTTCCGAAAAATTTCGAGGGGTCACATTCCGATCATACTGAGCTTTCATACATTTTGCGTGAGTCTCGATCGCCAATGCAGCATCACGTCAATTCTCATCTAATTGAGCTAAGTATAACAAACGCTTTTCCTCTTCGGAAGTAGCTGGAAGTAACTCGATGGCCATTTGCAGTGACGGGATTTCGCATTCAATGGGTAACACAGCTTCCAAACCATAGACTAGTTGGAAAGGAGTGAACCCTGTTGATGTTTTTACTGAAGTTCGGTATGCCCAAAGCGCTGAAAATAGCATGTTGTGCCAATTCGACCGATGAATCCCAATGATTCGTTGGATCATGATAACTAAAACTTTGTTGATGGACTCAACCAGACCATTCGCTTGTGGATAATAAGGAGTTGAACTATCGTGACGTAAACCAAGCTGGCCTGTAAGTTCGGCCATCATAACGTTTCGAAAATGATGCCCATGATCAGTGATTATCACTTGTGGGACACCAAACCTAGCAATTATATGATTGAACACGAAAATTGTAGCTGTCTTGCCGTCTGCCTCGAATGTAGGCATCGCCTCGGCCCACTTAGTAAAATAATCTACCGCAAAGATGATATACGCATGCCCCCCGACTGAGTGAGGGTTACATGTAATAAAATCGATACCCCATTTGGCAAAAGGACCAACGACAATTATAGGGTGGAGAGGAGTAGGTGGAACGCGCATCTTAAGATAAAAAATCTGGCAGTTGTGGCATTTTCGGACCGTCGTAATACAATCTTTAAACAAGGATGGCCAGAAATAGCCAGCGCACAATATCTTTTGGGCTGTGGCATACCCAGACATATGGCCGCCACATGCTCCAGAGTGACAGTCATTTAGAACCTTTTCAGCTTCTTCGTGAGTTAAGCAACGTCGAAAAATAGAGTCCGCCCCATGACGATAAAGAGCATCTCCAATAATTTTGAATTGTTGAGACTGGAAGCGAATTTTCCGACGTTCCGACTTTGAAATTTCTGGACGAAAGGATTGGGTTTGGAGATAGACGATGATATCCCCATACCACAGATCTAAAGTGCTGATTAGAAACAAAGATTCTTCCGCAATGGGCTCCTCTGCCACAGTTTCCGTGTCAGCACGCGGGAAGTCACACATTAACTTTGCAAAAACTAAAGATTTCTTAGACTTAGATTTCTCAAACTCCAATTCGAACTCCTACAGGATAACGATCCATTTAGAGTACTTGCCCCCTAGCAATTGTTTGGTCAAAATGTAGATCAAAGGGTTGCAATCCGAAATTACCGTAGTTTTACGTAGTAAAATGTAGTGACGAAAACGTTGGACAGCTTGAACGACTGCCAATGCCAATTTTCTCCACATGTGAGTATTTTAGCTCAGTTGGATTTAACGTTCGACTAAGGTAATATATCACATGTTCCGTTCCGAATTCATCTTCCTAAACTAAGACCATTCCAATAGTGGAATTAGAGGCGGCGAGATACAAAAAGTAATCCTGGTTGTAGTTGGGAGGATGCAACAACGGTGCATGGGTCAACGCGTGTTTGAGTGCATCAAAAGATTTCTGAGCTATCTCATCCCAAGAGAATTGAGTGTTCTGTTTTAACAACCATGTAAAACCCTTTGTAACCTCGGCGTAGTTAGGAATGAATCGTCGTAAAAAGTTTGCTTTCCCCTGCAAACTTTGGAGTTGGCAAAGACTCGAAGGAGGAGGCAAATTGATGATAGCTTCGACCTTCGAGGGATCAACGCGAATGCCGGCTTTCGAAACTACAAATCCCAGCAATCGACCCGTTTCTATAAAAAAGACACATTTGTGTCGGTTCAACCGAATACGATAATGCCTACACCTCATAAAGATTGCTCGTAAATGGACGAGGTGATCAGCTCGATGTAATGAATGAGTAGGCAAGTCATCGAGATAGTGTTGCACAATGTGCTTGATGTCATGAAATGCATAAGACATCGCCCTCTGAAAAGTTTCTCCGGCATTCCTAAGCCCAAAAGTTAATTTGCAGTAAGCAAATGTCCCCCATGGACAAATGAAAGCCGTTTTTGGTTGATCGGCAGGTAGAATATTGATTTGATTGTATTCGGAAAAACTGTCCATAAAGGAAAATATTTCGCTGCCGGCACAATCATCAATGATTTGATCGATATAGGGAGTTGGGTAGTTGTCCTTTGGACAAGCTCGATTAATGTCCCTATAATCGATGCATATTCTTATTGTTCCCTGTTTTTTGTTAACCGAAACAATATTCGATACCCAATCCGTTAGCGAGATCGGATAAATGAAACCTACTTTCAACAGTTTTTCAACTTCTGCTTTAATTGCAGCAGCTTTTCGTGGGTGAATTTGACGCAAACGTTGCTGGACGGGTTTAGCGTCCGGGTAAGTCTTGATCTCATGAGCAACAATTGTGGGATCAATTCCTGGCATTTCCTCATAGGACCAGGCAAACACGTCGCGGAATTCTTGAAATAGGGCCTTATATAATTGAATTTCGTCATCTGTACGCGAGGCACCTATATGAATGTTCTCAACAATTCCGGGCTTAACCGAAATGTCAATGGGAATAGTTCGAGAGATGTTTCCCAAATTTAACTCTGAATCGGGATGTTTCATTGGATTCTGAGGTTCCTTGACATATTCAGTCATAAAGATTGATGAGAAATCATTTTCAAAAGGATCATCCTCAGGTAGAAACGAAGATCTGTGATGGAGATCTTCCCATGGTAAATCATCTACACATAGGATTTCACGAATTTGCTCATCAGAGTGAACAAATTCAGAAAATGTAGTTAAATCCGAGGTTGATGTGAAAAGTGATTCCTCACGGACCACATTCATTAAGTCATTTTCGGTTGAACATGGGTCGACAAAAGACTGCACGGCTTCATAGGCAATTTCATATGGACTCAAAGGCATGGAATTACCAAATGAGTCTATTTCAGATTCAGAAGGAACGATCCAAGGATCGTCATAAAAATTAGTGTCTGATGTAATCATGTGAATGGTTGCAAATGAAGATGATGCGTTGATTGGAGGAAAAGGAAAAGTTCCCAGTAAACCGGCATCTTTAACTAATCCTACTCCAACATCCTTATATGGGATAGTCGTTTTACCGACATGCTGAATACTCTCCGAAGAGGCTGGGTCGGATGAAAAGTAAGCCAGCTGGTCTATTGTTACGATCTTTCCATTATGTGGGAACGTTATTACTCAGACCGATGAAATGATCGCTGTCATAGCGTAAGACCAACTTCGACCCAAGAGAAGGTTGTAGTCTAGAGGGGCATCAACCACCTCCACATCTAGACTAACGGTTTTTCCTTCAACCCCTATAGGCAAATCCTATAGAATGCCAAAAGGATGAAACCCACGGCCATCAAAGGCCTTAAGAATTGTCGGGGATTGATTTAGTGAAGGAGAACCAAGCGATCTCCAACACTGTATCGACATAATACACGTTGAGGCTCCCTCATCAATTACAGTCCGATGAATAGGCTTGTTTTTGACTATCACTGTGTTATAGACATTTTTGTGCCTTACAGCTATAAGCATGAAATGTCCATAATTCAAGGGATCCAAAGTCCCTAAAGATGTTGTTACAGCTCCTAAAGGAACAAGGTCAACCAATGACAGCTTCTCCCAGAAGTTCTCCACCAAAAACCACTCAGAAATAGTCAATTCAGAGGCTCCACTAGCTGCCTGCGTTGAAATGCATAGACTACACTGGCCAGGTGCACTGCAACGCAGGTGGAAGCACTACCAGGGTGCGCTGAGCGGGAAATGACAAATGGCAAGCTCATTCAACGAGGTGGAAAGACCCTGGAAGCTTCCAGAATCTTCTCCAATGACACTTGCCTCAATGAATTCGACTAGTGATGAGTAAGAGGCTCTCAACCTCCAAGTGGAAGCAAGAACTGACAGAGAGAAGCCACAAGTCAAAACATAAGCTGACTCATCCTCTCTGCTTACATCTATATATGGATCTCTCACCCAGAGGTTCAGGGGGGCTGGAATTTTGTACTTTGCAAAGAATTGTTGTTGGTTTGAGATCGAGATTAGTACATTGGGTGATTTATGCTTTGTTGGAGGAGAGGAAGGGATTCCTTTGCTGGGAGGTAGATGCTGGATTGGAACTCACTTGGTTGTATCTCCTCTTGGACTTTCTTATTCTATCAATAAACTATTTGAGTTTCTCCTACATGCTGTGTACTAATGATGTTTTGTTATGCTTACATGTTTAGCTTAATCTGATCTTGAGCTTTTTATGAATGTATATCTGTATCTTTGTGTAGTTTCTCTCTCTTGTGATCTTGCAGGAATTCGGTGAAGTTGGGCCAGTGAAGGAGTAAGAAGCTGGGAGATACCAAAGAGAGGAGTGATTTGGATCGACAAACTAGCGGAAGACACAGGTTAGTTACATCCTTCTTCCTCATTTACATTTCATAAAGAAGAATACTCAATTAGTTTACCTTGTTTGTTGCTAAGGCACTATCACACCTTAGAGTGGGATAGGGGCATTCCGAATTGGATACTTTTCCCAACAACAAATTGGCGACTCCACTGGGGATCGTATCTTGTTAGTTTATTTGTGTTTCTATTGTTGTTCTTCTCATAAACTCAGGAGTGTCGAATCGAAATGCATTTGCCATTTTCAAATGCAAAGTAGAGATCTGCCACTCTAGTCCACTTACTGGGCCTGTTTTTATGATCTAAACAAACTGATCCACAAGTGCTCTAACAACCCTTTGTGATAGATCTTAGTCCTCCTTTAAATCATTCTCCTAATTTTACCTAATTGATAGCTTTTATCCGGCCAAAAACTGTAGATTAAACTGCAAACCGTGACCCAGAACCCAGAGACAATTCTCGTTTCTGCTTCAGCGCAGACTCTGTGAAGAGGTTCTGCATTTCAACGCAGGTCCCGTGAAGGCTACCTGCACTGAATTTCAGTTTCTCTGTGCTGAGGGTGCGCTGATCAGCCCTTGCCTTGTGCAGCTGTGGTTCCCTGCTTCCTTTTGCTCAGTTTTATCTCTGTTTTTTGCAGCCTGTTATCAGTCAGTGTACCTATCTGAAACCCCTTTTCTTTGCCTCAATTCCGCCTCAGTTGTATAAAGAAACTGTATTTGTTCTTTGTGTATTTGTTACATCATTTGCAGTTTCCCATTACAAAAGTAAACTAGTCATACTGTCGCCCTTAGATCTAGACCTGTCGTAAGTGTCGTTTTGATCTTAGGAGTGAGTTTGTTTGCTGTTCACAGTTGATTGAGCTTTTACTTTTGTCGTTTGGTTTGAATTTATGCATTTCTAGTGTCGAAACAAGTAAATCATAAAGTGTCGTAATCGTCTTTTTGATTTCAAAAAAGGAACTTGTTGATGTTTTCACTTGAAATCGAATTCAAATTTGTACAACAGCTTTCTTTTTAAGCATCAATATTAAGAAAGCGAAAACAAATACATGCATATGTGCATTTGCATTTTGATAGTTTGCATGCTTTGATTTAGGAAAAGTGCATTTACAGTGTGCTCTATGCTCTTTGAGAAAAGATTGTGTCTTTCTTTTCCCCTTGTAGCTAGGATTTTCATTGTTGAAAAGATATAAAAGCTTGCTTATCATCTTTAGACTGCATTTAGGAATTGTATCATACATCTCGTGGTGATCCAAAAAGGCAAACTTCTAAGAAAGATCAACCTAAAATAAATTGAATGAACTTAACAACGCTTTGTAACTTAACGCACAACATAGAGGTCTAGGCTAGAGACGTGTTCCGGCATCGTAAAACCTGGTTACTGTCGATCTCGCTGATGGTTGGGTGATTCCTCCTGAGAGACGATAGCGCCAGTACGGATTGTGCTCCCACGTACCGTCGAGTATATATTGGGAGACCCCTATAGGCATAAAAGCTTTATCCTTAGGAAGCCGTGTCGGCTGCCCTACTGATCACAATGCACTGAACACAGCATTCGGGAAGATTGACCGCCCGTACCTTAAAAAGTATTCTGCGGTTTTGCGAAAAGTTTGGCACACCCTCTACCTAGAACTCCAGAGCAGTTCCTTTTGGCCTTTTTCAGACTCTATAACAGAAAAATTCCATCAGAGAATTTGTCACTTCGGGCTCGTTAAAACATCGAAGGAGACTAGAGTCATCTTTTGCTTTTTCTCGACTCTTTAAAATTGAAAAAGCAAGTTGTGTCTAAAGCATCTAAAAATTCATTTAATTCGGAAACACACTTTCCCCTTTTTGTATTTTGGTTGATCGAGTAATCCGCAATCATGGAAGAAAGTCAATTGAAACCCCGTCATTCGCGGAGGCTTACGAGTCAACCGTCTTTGTCTCCGGAATCGAAAACAGTACGGACAAAGCGAACTCATTTAACCGGTTCGAAATCTCCTATCAAAGTTAGAACAAGTGTTCCAACTACATCTGAGATTCCGGTTACTCCAAACATTTCTGGAAACCCTGCCTCTACAGAAGAAGTTCAACAGCCACAGAGGAATAGTGATACTGATCCTAGTCTGAGGGCAAACACTTGTGTTACTGAACCAGTTCCATCTGTAACCGGTTCAGAGAGTCTTGTTCCTCAAACATCTGTCGCTGTTGATTCAACCCCTTCTTCGGCACCAGAAATATTTTACAGACCTGACGGTCTTCCCCTTCCACCTGGTTTGATTGCGATAGAGGAAATTGTAGAAGATCCGCAAGCAAGTACTCCAACACATTTTGGAGTCGGGGTCACTCTATTTCCTTCGACATCAGAAGTTAGTCTACCACCAGTGGAAGTTCCTGTAGAATCGCTAGGTAATCTTTTGGATAGACTCAAAATGTCTGAACAACCGTCAATATCTAGGACTGTGTCGAATGACACAGCGATAGCAGAACTCCCTGCCGTCACTCCGACAATGTTTGTCGGCATACCATCTGTCCCGACTAGCTCACAACCGCTAGAAGGAGTCCATCCAGGGACTATTTCGACAGTATGGTCCGTTCCTATTTGTTCCTCCGGAATAATATCCGGCAACTCTTATGTTGAGACTCACCAAATTGATCCATTTGGAGGTCAATTTTGGCAATCCAGTCCCCAAGGGCAGACAATCCCCTTGAGTTCCGGATTGCCACCGTATGGGGGGGCAGTATGCCCTTTCATTACCCCCTCCGGGAGGATATCCATACGGGAGTTCACAACAGTATTCAGGTTATACTGGAGTTACATCAAGTGGTTGGGTACCTATACTACCCCAACAACCAAGGGTTGTGTATTCTATGCAACAATGTGTACCTATGTCGAACATGCCGACTACACCAGCTATTGTGACAGTGTCGCAAGTTCAAACGTTGCCTGTTGTATGTCAACCTCAGATTTCTCAGGTTGTAATGCAACAGCCCCTTGACCCTGTGACTCAACCAAAATCGCCGACTGGTGGGGCGACACAGGTCCAAACGGGTACAATTACCCCACACCTTGGTCCAACGGTTAGTATAGCACAACAGAACATGGCTTCGCAACCGTGGCTGGTGCAATATCAACAACCACAATTCCAACAAGTATACCAAGGTTCTGAGCAGCAGATCTTTGCGAACAGTGGACAACCGTACATTCAAAACGGTCAAAATCAACCACTTTACGGTGGTCATGTCCACCAACCGTATCAGTCATACCAGCATCAATTACATTATGCTGGTATGCAAAGGCCAACTGCTCAGGCAATTCCATCGTATCCTGGGTATGCTTCACCTAACCTGAATCAACAGTTACCATTCGTGGCAACTTTAGAGTTACTCGATCTACACCGGTTAACAAACGATCCAATTGCTTACGCCCCTTGGTGGCCAGCGATTCCTCACAAACTTCCTTCAGATATTCCTAAATTCAATGGAAATCCAGGTGAAGACCCATCGAATCACGTGATGACATTTCATCTATGGTGTTCATCAAACACCCTAAACGATGATTCGATAAGGCTTCGCCTTTTTCAGAGGACGTTAACGGGTCCAGCGGCAAAATGGTATATTGAATTGCCTAGAGCTTCATTCGACAATTTCAGTACCTTAGCCATGACTTTCTTAACCCATTTTCAATTACCGATAAGGTATGAAACGGGAACAGAAATCTTAACCAACTTCAAACAGACAACGGCCACTCACATATCTGATCATATACATGAGTGGCGACGTCGTCGTAGGATGGTAAAAACGTATGTTCCCGATTAGCTATTAGCTGAATGGTTTATCAAGTCGTTACTTCCTGCCATAACAGAAGATGTGGCGAAGGGGGAAGTCGTAACGGAAGAGCAAGTTATCGCTCGTGCGCAATATCTAGACTTGGTCTATACTCAGTCTGGCATGCTCTACGACAAAATACCTGACGCCCCTAGACCGGAATTCTCAATTCCTCCTCCTCCTAAATCAAACAATGACTCTCATGCCGGCGATGGCTTGATTGGCACGACAAACGCGAAATCAACAAAGGCTGCGTCCAAGAAAGCCCGTAAGATTTCAGATCAAAATGCAAAAGACGAAATTCTTGCTTCGGAAGTAAATGCCGTATCAGTAGATAAGGGTAAAGAAACCAAACAACCAGGAAGAAAGAAGAAGCAAAGCAAAGGGAAGAAGAAGAAACAGGATGAGTCATCTCCTGAAAAAACTTCTTCAAACCCTCCTGGAAATAGGAAACCAAAAAATCCATGTTATATATGCGATGAGGATCATTGGACTGCAGAATGTCCGTACAGAGCTGAGCTTAAAAGATTCTTTAAGAGTTCAAAAACCTCAGCTGTGTTAACTGATTCGTTCCCAAATCCAGGACAAAATCTGGTTGAAAATGGAAATGCTTCCCCGTCGCAAGTGCTAATGTTGTCGATTTCGAAGCAACAAAATGATGCTTTGATTTCGACAAGGAACAAAGATTATGGGAATCCGCAGCTGTCAAACGGAAAGGAAAAAGATCAACCAAGCAGTTCGACAACAACTTCAACAGAAGTTGTACCACCCATCATTCCTGAATTAACAATAAAACTGCCAAAGGGAGTAGTACACAAGTCGACATTTAATCCTCGCGCCAGAGCAGCGGAGCATTATAACATAGTGGAAGATTTGGCCCAATCGCCATCCGCTATGTCGACTCTTGAAGTACTACAAAATTGCCCATCCTAAAGGCAGGCTTTGTTATTAGCCATTGGTGGGGTTGATCCTAAGGATTCCAATGTTGTATCCTTTGACCACAAAGGATACGATCCTCAGTTACCAGCTCAACTAGCTTTCCTTATCCAAGTGAAAGCCCTCAACAAAACTGTTCATCGAACAATTATTGATGAGGGGGAATCTACATGTATTATGTCGATGAGTTGCTGGAAAACTTTAGGATCTCCAACCTTGTCGCGATCCTCGACAACATTAAAAGCATTCGACGGAAGGACATATACCCCATATGGTATCCTAAATAACTTGAAGGTTGAACTACGGGGAAAAACAGTAGAAATAGATGTTGAAGTCATCGATGGGAATCTTGATTACAACATCCTACTAGGAAGACCATGGATCTATGCCATGGCAGCTGTTGTGTCGACCTATTTTAGAAAGATTGCATTCCCCTTTCAAGGGGGAATTACGATCGTCGCCCAACAAAACTTCCTCCCTAATGGTTCACAAGTTACAGGAAGCATTCCCATGATCCATGGAAGCCCCCATTCGCTTCAGAATATCGGAGTAGGCCTACTAAAAGATCCTATACTAATGGGAACTTTCGCTCTTCCACCTCCAATCGACTTGGTAGAAGTAGCGTCGATAGGTACCTGCAATATGATATCTTCCACGAAGACCTCAGAAGACGATATCAACATGGATCATGCAATGGTTTTTCCCCCAAGCCCAATAGAAATATTGTAGCAATCAATGTTTCTGGCATGGGAGGCGAACCCAAATCAACGCTCATCAAGTGTTTGGGTAGATAGGTCTAGAGAATATGGTACCCCTTTAGATCCTTGGTCGAGAGTGCATGGAACCGACGAAGGAATTCTACAATCAATGTTGATTGAAGGGACACCATGGAATGATTGCCACCATCATTCCCTTCTTCCAGAATATGAAGAAGATACTCAATATGACCTTTATCACCCTACAGTTTTTGAATTCCTATCAAATACTGTAAATACGGTGGATTCTGAGTGAAACTTATCAAATATTGAAGAGACTATAGCCATAAATATCTCGACTAAAACAGATGTTGTAGAGAATATTTATGTCGGCAAAGGTTGTTCTCCTTTAGAACTGGAAATATATAATGCTCTTTTTCGTGAGTTCAGAGATGTCTTTGCTTGGTCATATGATGAAATGCTAGGCATTGACTCGAGTATCATTGAACACGAAATTAAGATGTATCCAGATGTCAAACCGATACGACAACAGCTCAGGCAGGTGCACCCCAAGAAAACCGCTGCCATTAAGGCAGAAGTTGAAAAACTTCTCCATGCTGGTTTCATCTACCCAGTACGGAGATATAATAATTTATCTCCAAACCCAAAAGTTTAGGCCTAACACCTCTCACTCAGAACAGAAACGTATACGATACCAAGCAAAAGACTACATGATCGTCGGTGATACGCTTTACCGTCGTGGTATCGATACAGTTCTGAGAAGGTGCCTCACCCATGAGGAGGCCGAAAAAGCCCTGAATGAGTGTCATTCAGGCGCGTGTGGGGGGCATCAATCTGGATATGCTACAGCACAAAAAATCTTACGAGTAGGATACTTTTGGCCAACCATGTTCAAAGATTGCATAACCGCAGTCAGAAGTTGCCATGCTTGTCAAATTTTTGATAGCAAAACCAGAAGACCACCCACACCTTTACAGCCAATAGTTGCTGTTGGGCCTTTCGCCAAATGGGGCATCGATTTCATGACATGTAACCCCACCTCGACTGGGGGGCATGGGTATATTATAGTCGCCGTTGACTATTTTACCAAATGGGCCGAGGCGATGCCTACATTAGATAACACTGGTGAAACAGCTGCCCTTTTCTTTTTCAATCATGTAGTCGCCAGATTCGGCGTACCATAGGCTATAGTTACGGATCATGGATCGCATTTTCGCAATACATGATGGTTGAATTAGCTGCCAAGCTAGGGCTATCTCACGACAGCTCTACCCCGTATTATTCCCAAGCCAACGGACAAGTTGAAGCGATCAACAAAGTCCTGAAGCGTATGTTGCAAAGGATGATCGGAGTTCACAAAAGAAGGTGGCACCTAATCCTGTACTCAGCCTTGTGGGTTTACCGAACATCGGTAAGGAATGCGACCGGTTCACGACTTTCCAACTGGTATATGGCCTGGAAGCAGTCTTACCAGTCCAGTGTGAAATCTCGTCTCTTAAACTCGCAATTGATCTCCTCCCCGTAATTTCAGAAGAAGAGGCCCGTTTCTTGGAATTAATCCAATTGGATGAAACCCGTCGTGATGCCGCTTTGGCTAAGGAAGCCCATAAGAAATGAGTCAAGGCGCAGTTCGACAAAAATGTCAAACCCCGTTTCTTCTCAGAAGGTGACTTGGTCTTGCTTTACGACCAAGAATCCGATAAATTGGGAGCAGGTAAATTTAATTCTTTATGGATGGGCCCCTATATTGTTAAACAAGTGTTAGTGAAAGGAGCCTACGAGTTAATGGATTATGACGGAATTCCACTGGCGCAACCCCGTGATGGGTTGTACCTCAAGCGTTAATATGCTTAAATAATAACCAATATGCTTTTGTTGTATTTTGTTTTCGCTAAAGTGTTCGTTTTGGTTGAGTAATCCACCTTTTACATTTATTGCAGATGTCAAACCTTTTGGAGACATGTGTTGGATATGCCGACGGAGCGATTCGTAGTTCGCGGAACCTGTCCTCCGTAGCCTGGGCCATTTTTGATCCAAGTGGCGAGTTAGTAAGTTTCAGAGGTGCATATATCGGTCGATCAATGAATAACATCGCTGAGTATAGTGCGTTGATAGAACTACTCTCTGATGCCATCACCCATGGTATACGTCGACTAATCGTCAGGCTAGACTCACAACTCGTAATACTACAACTCAATGGTATATATTCCGTCCGAAATCCAGCCATTTATCGCATGTTCCTAAGGGTTAAGATTTTGGAAAGACAATTTGATTTAATTCAATACCAACATATTTCCAGAAACTTAAACACATTAACCGACTCATTAGCAAACTATGTGTTAGATAGACATTTGCGACATTTATAAAAAGAAACACATCATCAATGTTGTACATGTGGATCACATAACCCAACCAGAATAAAACCCCAAAAATCAAAATATATATATAAGCTGTTTATGGTTTACATATAATGTTCTGTAACCAAGACAAAATCGGTCACATGACCCAAAAACTCAAAATGCTAGGGGGCACCCTAGTCTAGTGATGCTCGTGATAGCACGTCACAGCCTGTGCGATCATGCATAAGAGACGAGTCCATCGTCTAGGCACACCAGTAGTATGCCGCTGCAACTGTAAAGGTAACTCATCGATCCTCACATCTGGAATACCGAGAGTAAGGCTCTCAACCTACTTCTGCACAGCTGTAAGGGTCTCGGCCACATCAAGGTCACGAAGGATAACCCTCCCGGCAGCCTCTCCTGCTGGGGCAGCGGCTGGCACTCTCAGGAAAACTACTGGACGAACAGGACCAACATCTGCATGCACACATGAGTTTGATTAAATTCTTGATAGAATAAAGCACAAGGACATTATGAATAAAAACAGTGAACAGTGATATGGTCGAAGATTTTACCAATAGCGCCCCACTGCTCGCCATCCGGCAGTACTAAATCCGGATCACCCCGGAAGTCCATGCCAACATATGGATACTCAGAATAGACCATCTCCTGACACTCAAACCACCTGAAGAAGGTATCAGAAAAAGAAATCTGAGATTGACCAGCATGCCTAGACATGTGGTCAACCCATCTCTGCATGCGTGGTTCAGTAGGAGAAGGCAAGTCGAGTGCAATGTAGTGTGGCTGCATCAGTGGTATCTTCTCCAAAGCAAAGGCGGTCAAAATAGAACCGAACCCAAAGTTCTTCAACCTCCCGACCTTTACCTTGGTCAACTGACTTTTCATCTGAAGAAGTACTGCATCACACCAGTTGAATATTTTCGGTTGGAGGCACTCCAAGGCATGCTGCATATAAGATCTGTTGGCTACATGAAGAGACGCACTACTGGCCATCCTGCCAATAGTGTACAGGATAGACCTAAGGGACCTGTCAGCAACCTCACGGGTAACGATCTTGCCATCTTTACTCGGCTGAGATCCTTCCCTGCAATACTGGAGGACATAATCTCTCACAGAGTCACTCCCTCGGGCCGAACCTGACAAAGAGATGGGGGCACCCCGCCTCGACAAGCCAGTCAAGAAGTAAATGTCTACTGTAGGAATTTACAGGGTAAGTTCCTCAGAAAGAATACCAAGAGGACACCGCTCACAACCAGATCTCAAATCAATACACCAGTATTTTTGACGTGGTTAAAACCCTCAGAGTGCAAGGAGGGAAACAGTCCACGGCCTGTCCCAACGTGGGTACAGACAATTTATTAATCAAAGAATGAAAATTTACATAAGCTTCTCTCATGCACGGATTACGCGAACAATGACCCTCCATGCGCTTTAAATAGAACTCATGGACCAATCGGGTG
Source organism: Pinus tabuliformis (assembly GCA_031772625.1). Taxonomy (NCBI): domain Eukaryota; kingdom Viridiplantae; phylum Streptophyta; class Pinopsida; order Pinales; family Pinaceae; genus Pinus; species Pinus tabuliformis. The sequence goes on along the minus strand of CM062816.1, from coordinate 1,198,670,798 downwards.
TCAAGCCACGGATCAAGTGTCGGTAATACCGAGGTGAGAGTGAACCGTCGGATCACTACATATCGTGACCGTCGGATTGTAAGTTACAAAATGTACAACGGTAAAGAAACACACTTTACCTAACTCTAACCTAACTCTATACTAGACCAAGTTGAACTTAACTATATCCTATGTGTCGGAATATCCTAACATCCCCCCTTAAGAACAACTTGGGATAGGATTGAAGGATTTACAAATATGACACAATAGGAGAAGGAAGGAGGCACTAGAGCCTATCCCCCCTTAGTGACAACTTCCTGAACTCCAAGCATATATCGAAGTTTAGTGAACTTCGCCTCTGTGAGAGCCTTTGTGAAGATGTCTGCAACCTGATCATCCGTTGGACAATATTGCACTTCAAGAACATGGTCATGAATGAGCTTTCTGATGAAGTGCATGTGTAGTTCAATGTGTTTGCTGCGCTGATGCTGGACTGGATCTTTGCATAGCTGAATGGCACTTTGATTATCACACCAAAGTGTGGTTGGATGCTGCTGCTCAAAGCCAAACTCTGATAGGATCTGACGAAGCCACAAGGCTTCCTTACTAGCTTCCACGGCACCACGATACTCTGCTTCTGCTGATGAAAGAGAAATGGCAGCCTGTTTCTTACAAGCCCATGTAATAGGTCCTGAACCAAGAGTGAAGATATAACCGGCAGTAGACTTCCGATCATCAAGGTCACCAGCCCAATCAGAATCAGTGAAACCAACTAACAGAGGAGCTGCTTTGGCACTGTAATGAATCCCAAACTGTACTGTACCTCGAACATAACGAAGTATTCTTTTAGCTGCTTTCCAATGACTTTCACGGGGGTTTTGCATAAAACGAGCAACAAGGCCAACAGCAAAGGAAAGATCAGGACGAGTATGGGTTAAATACAAGAGTTTTCCGACAAGTTGACGGTATAAGGTAGCATCAACTTCAGGAGAAGTACAAGAGACTGAAAGTTTGACTCCAGACTGAAAGGGAGAAGTGGCTGGCTTACAGTCTTCCATGTGAAAATGACGAAGAATATCACAAGCATACTTGGACTGGGAAAGGAAAATACCCTCTTGGGATTGCAAGACTTGAAGACCGAGAAAATAGTGTAAGTGTCCTAAGTCCGTCATTTCAAATTTCTTTTTAAGGCTGGACTTCACATGGTTTATAAGGTTGGGATCACTACCAGTAAGAATAAGATCATCAACATAAAGAACAAGGATGATGAGAGAGTTGCCCACTTTCTTGGTGTAGACAGTATTGTCAGAATGACACCTAGAAAAGCCAGATTCTAAAAGAAAGCTATCCATTTTGGCATACCAAGCTCGAGGAGCTTGCTTGAGGCCATAAAGGGATTTCTTAAGTCGACAAACGAGGCTGGAGTCTGTTTGTATGAAGCCAATGGGTTGTTCCATATAGATTTCTTCCTGCAAGTCACCATGCAAGAAGGCAGATTTAACATCCATTTGATGGACTTCCCATTTTAAAGAGGCAGCAAGGGAAAGAACAAGGCGGATAGAGTTCATTTTGGCAACTGGAGAGAAGGTTTCAGTGTAGTCAATGCCTTCAACCTGTGAAAAGCCCTTAGCAACTAGACGAGCTTTATGTTTATCAACTTTCCCATCTGGTCCATACTTGGTTCTGTAAACCCATTTGCATCTAACAAGTTTGCGTCCCTTTGGTAGAGGAACAAGATCCCATGTATCATTTGTCATCAATGAATGATATTCTTCATTCATAGCTGTTTCCCAATGTGGATGGCCTGAAGCTTCTGCAAAAGTGTCAGGATCATGATTTACTGGAGCTTGAGCCAGTAAAGAAGAGGCTCTTTCAAACTGAGAACGTGTACGTCGCTGATCTGTAGGATCACCGGCAAGATCACCTGCTGCATCCCGAGTAGCATGGACCCATCTTGGAAGTTGAGGATCCTGAGAAGGTGGGGAAGGATTATCATCCTCGCTTTCATCATCAGAAGAAGAAATGTTTTCAAAGATAGAAGAGATAGGAAGAGGTGGCACATCCGCCGGACTAGGCTCGCAGGCCGATTTATTTTCATCAAATTTTACATCTCTTCTAATGATAACATTTTTGGACTTAAATGGAATAAGTCTATAGCCTTTTACATCTTCAGAATATCCAACAAAAGTACATTTCTCACTCTTAGGTTCTAAGGCTTTATGCTTTTCATCTGGAATATGGGCCCATGCTTCACTTCCAAACACACGAAAGTGACTTACATCTGGTTTAATGGAACTCCAGCTTCTTCTGGAGTGATATTCTCTAGAACCTTAGTAGGAGTGCGATTGATTATATAATTTGCACAATTAATTGCTTCGGCCCAAAAACTAAGACTGAGTCCTTTAGATTGCAGCATACAATTAGCCATTTCCTTTAAGGTGCGATTTTTCCTTTCAGCTACACCATTTTGTTGTGGAGTGTATGGAACAGTATGTTGCATTTGAATTCCATTTTCGGTGCAAAAGTTGATGAATGCATTTTTAACATATTCTCCACCATTATCAGTTCTTAGCTTAAGAATTTGATGTCCAGATTGTTTTTCAACGAATGCTTTGAAGGCCAAAAAGGTGGTAAATACTTCGCTCTTGAGTTTTAAGAAGTATACCCAAGTGCGTCTGGAGAAATCATCAATGAAAGTTAAGAAGTACTTGCAGCCAGAGAATGAAGCAACAGGAAGAGGACCACATAAATCACTGTGCACAAGCTGTAAAGGGGCTGAGGCGTGCCAAGAGGCACGTTTGTCAAAACTGTCCCGATGATGTTTTCCGAGTACACATCCGGAACAAACACCATCTTTGCAAGATACCATAGGAAGACTTGTCACCATGTTTTCTTTACATAGATGCTGAAGGGAGCGATAGTTTAAGTGACCATACTGCTCATGCCAAAGTTTGCTCACTTCATCATTATGAGCAACAAATACTGAGGGAAGATGGGATGACCCAAAGTTGTGAAACTTATACAACCTTTTGGAATCATCAGCAAGACCAGTAGCTAGAATCTGTTTAGGATCTTTTAGATCCTTGATTACAACATCATGAGGTGAAAATTCAACAATTTTACCTTCACCTGAATGAGTTATCTGATAGACAGATAGAAGGTTGCAGGATAAGTTTGGAACACATAATACATCATTGAACTGACCATTGTCTAGATGAACAGTTCCAGTCCCTACAACATTAAGAGATCTATCATCACCAACATATATATTTTTGGTGTTACAATCATTTAAAGAAGAAAACATGGCTTGGTTTTTGGCCATGTGACAAGAGGCTCCAGAATCAATGAGCCACTCATGAGAATGAGAAGAAGAAGAAGATACATTTAATGCATAACCAGACTGAGATGATTGACGATGACATGCAGAAAATGCCGTTCCGGAAGTTGAAGTTGAAGTAGGCTCCAGATGGATGTTATGTTTCTTCATTGCGGCTTCCAAGGCTTCCATCTTCTTAAAGCATTTAGATTCTAAGTGGCCATCTCGATTACAAAAGGTACAATGTCTGTCAGTCTTCTTCCATTTGTTTTTATTGGTCTTGTCATATTGCTGAAATGATCTTTCATCTTGAGGCTGAGTTGGTTTAGGACCATTCCTTTGAGGATAAGACTTCTTAGGATTCTTTGAATTTGGTTGCTGCTGGGCGGCTAACGCTTTCGAGGAAGAGTTTCCAAGATTAAGAAGACCAAGGTGTAAGAGTTTTTCTTGTTCTCTTATTAAGGAATCACAAAAGGAGTCAAAGGAAGGGGGCTTGTAGTCTTTGCCTTGACAAATGAAAGCTTCCCTGGTAGAATGGAAAGTGGAAACAAATACAGAGTAGGCTGGTCCCAACTTAGTAAGGATGGAATAAATAAGGTTACCATCTTCTTTCTTAACTTTAACACCTTCCAAGAGATATCTAAGGGTCTTGAATTTGGACAAGAAATCTTCAATGCAAGAAAAATTATTAGGATCCAAAGTAAGCAACTCATTCTCAAGTTGATGGGCTCTAATTTCATTTTTAATCCCAAAAACTTTAGCAAGTTTTTCTAATGCTTCATGAGGAGTTTCAATGTCTGCAATGTGGAATCTAAGATCAGGAGAAACAGACATTCCTATCAAACCACGTGCTTGATCTTGTCGATTTTCCCATTTTTCGGCCTTGTCTTCATCTTTGGGTTTCTTCTCTTGGTCTGTGGCTATTCTGAAGAGACCTTTACTTCTAAGTAAATCTCCCATGTAGGCTACCCATTGGAAGTAGTTAGTGCTGTCAAGAATGACTTGGCATGGACTTTCCATTTTTTGAAAAACAACTGAAGCTGAAGATGCTGAAAGTAAGTGGTCCAATGGATAGATCTCGAAAAAATAGGCGGTTTTAAAAAAAACGGCTCTGAAAAAGGCTTCCGGATGAAGAAGTTATGGCTTTTTGAAAAAAAAATTGTTGACGTTGCCGGCAAAGTGCGCGAATGTGCGGGAATGAAAAAATCCGCCCCCACAAAATGGAGACTTGAACCCAAGACCTCTACTCTCTTAAAAGGTCTTTGAACCAATTGATCTATACAAATATTTGAGAGAGAGAGAGAGAGAGAGAGAGAGAGAGAGAGAGAGAGGGGGGGGGGGGGGGGGGGGGGGGGGGGGGGGGGCCTCGATTTGCGTGCTTGCCTTGGGAAGACTCTTTTCCCCTACAAAACACAAAACACAAAACCCAACACGAATATCCAAAGAAAAACGAACCTTACGGCTCGAAGTTAGCTTTAGCCAAAAAACTAGAAATTTTAAAAAAAAAATCTCAAAGTTAGCTTTTAGCCGAAAAACTAAATATTTTTCTCAATGTTTCTGATTTTCCGAGATCACACTAAGGTGCAGGGAAAAGAGCATACGCATGAGAAAAATCCTTTCTTTCTGTTTCTGATTTGCCCAGATCGCACAGAGTCGCAGGGCAAAGAGCATACGCAGAAATGAAAGGTATAGATCCGGAAAAAAAAAAGGCTAAATAAACCGAAACCGAAATAAGCAGAGAGAAAATGACAGTAAACTGCAAAAAAAACACTGTATACCTCCCAATCTGAAAAATGACGCAGCTAGGGCTACCGGAAACCTTTTCGCGTGAAACGAAAGGGGTTCCTCACTGAAACAGATGCTCCGAACGCAACAGAGCAGTCCTCTCGGCCCGAAAGCAGTCAGAAACAGCAGATCTAGGAAACGACAGCCGCATGCAGTTCTACCGGCTTCAGATTTGGATCACCAACGGACGCGGCCCTCAAATAGCTCTGATACCATGTAGGAATTTACAGGGTAAGTTCCTCAGAAAGAATACCAAGAGGACACCGCTCACAACCAGATCTCAAATCAATACACCAGTATTTTTGACGTGGTTAAAACCCTCAGAGTGCAAGGAGGGAAACAGTCCACGGCCTGTCCCAACGTGGGTACAGACAATTTATTAATCAAAGAATGAAAATTTACATAAGCTTCTCTCATGCACGGATTACGCGAACAATGACCCTCCATGCGCTTTAAATAGAACTCATGGACCAATCGGGTGTCAAGCCACGGATCAAGTGTCGGTAATACCGAGGTGAGAGTGAACCGTCGGATCACTACATATCGTGACCGTCGGATTGTAAGTTACAAAATGTACAACGGTAAAGAAACACACTTTACCTAACTCTAACCTAACTCTATACTAGACCAAGTTGAACTTAACTATATCCTATGTGTCGGAATATCCTAACATCTACTGCGGTCAAGGGTATAGATTTTCCCCTAATCTGGAAAACTTGGTTGATAGGATCCCAAACATCGAGCAAATACTGCAGTAGGTTGATTTGCTGTCTCATGCTAGAGATGCGAAAGAACTTCAGCAGACCACAGTTCTGCACCGCGTTCACCGTAACCGGATCATGTAGGGCAATCATGTCCTCTTATTCATGTTCTCGTTCTCGCCATGTAAGGGTCATTTTGCTCCAATATCTCTGAAAAACAAACATGAGATGAGTTAGATCCTGGTTTTGATGAGAAACAGGCAAAAATTTTCATCAAAAACTGTGCAACAAAATCCTTTTCTGCGCCCAGCGCACCTGCACAGTGTTCCACCTGCATTGAAGGTCAAACTGCCTTCATGCTGCTTGACATTCAGCGCAGGTTTCGAGTGCACAAGGTGCGCTGATGGCAGAGCGACCCCATCAAACCCCAGGGGCTCAGAAAAACAGGAAATCAAGCACAAAATGCAGAAAGGAAACCATGAAATGAAAGAGCTCAGGTTTAGCTCCTACCTGGTCCAGACGGCGCCGAGAATTGTCCACAGAATCTCCCGAAATCAGCTGATAAAAATCAAGGGGGAAGAGGCACCTCCAAAGCTCCAACAAACCAAGTTCAAATGAAATGGTAAAATGAGAGGTAAAAACACTTTTTAATAGCTTTTTACGTAGTTCAAAGTGAAATATTAGTGTTTTAATCTCATTTTCAAGAAAATGTTATTCATTTCTAACTAGTTTGATGCAGCAATTGAGGGTACAGTACTATCTTTGAAAAGGCAAAGCTATTTATGGTAAAAAAAAATCAAAACTAGACCATGTTATTGAGCAGTTTTAGCACATAGTTCATGCTCGTTAAAAAATAAACATAAGATCGAGCAAGTGTTTCAACCCGCGTTTAAGCTCGTTAAAAAATGAACTATCCTCTGGTAAATAACAACCGTGAATGTAACATTATCAGCCATTAAAGCCTTGGTCATGTTTGCACCGTCACCTCCACTTTTCAATTGGCCGATCATTCACCTCCATATGATTGTTTACCCATTTTGAGGAACAGTTGTGAAGAGTGATTTCGCTAGCCATCCTTGTGACACTGCCGTGATTGGAAAATTCCAACCCTTACCTGCAATCAGCTGCTACCCGTTTTATCACTCGTTCCTCAAAAGACGAGTCTTCTTTAAGCTCTTTTCATCTGACTCGTAAAATATGAAAAGATTGCCGAGTTTTGGCCTTCCAGCTCGTTTAAAGCGACGGAAGTGCTATCCCTCCTCTAGATTTTAATCTTTTTGGACCTGAGGGATTATTGCACAAAAAGATCGAGCGCTTGTTTTGTTCGGCTCGTTAAAACTATCGAAAATTCATCCCTTCTGTATTATTTTATACTTTTTCGGACTTAAGGGATTAGATGACGAAAAAGGACTTTTCGGAGTTGACTTTACGTACCTTTTCAGACTCTCTAAAAATGAAAAGGACCGAGTTATCTTTGTCGTTAGACTCGTTAAAAACATTAAAAAGCGACAAACTTGTCTTTAGACGAGAACGAGTTTCACTATCGCTAGGCTCGTTAAAACATAGCGATGGGTTTGCCCGAAGGGAAAATTATAGAACAAGCATATGTTATCCTCCTCAAGCTTGAAAAAAATAAAGAGGTACTGGTCAGAAATGACTGGGGAAAAATTGGGAAGAAACTCAAAGAGCTTTATTGGTAGCAAGTCACTCTTGAACATGACACTTCCACTCCGTGCTTAAGTCGGGTTGGGTTGTTTCATTCACTGGTCACATCGCCATGGTCTCGCCATACCATCCACCTTTGGGGTAAATGCTACCAATCCATCACACAAGTGTCGCCGATATATTTAAGAGAAGTCATCCAGAGAAGTCAACCGTGTCCCATCCACTACCATACATAATCCTTCATTCTTTCATGATCGCCACCCTGAACCATATATCATCAGATCGTTTTCACCTCCATCAAAATCATTTGCTCCGTTCCGTGTCACTGATGTGGGATACATTAAGGCCCTCCTTTGACGGATCGCTTCTTGTCGACATCAGCTCATTATCCAAGAAGTTGATCTAGAGACACCCCCTTCAGTACTTTGAAGCTTGCATGCCTCAATGGCAAGTTTCTCACTTCCGGCGATAGGTATACATCAATGACCTTCGACCGAAAGATTTTGTGTGGTGTTTGACGCCAAGTCCTTTATTCACACCACCTGAATTGTACTGCAGTACCTTGAGGGTCATTATCATTAAAGGTGATTCCTCTCGCGCTTGTTAACAGTTTACATCATTGACCGGTAATCAAGCGATGTCTTTCCATGTTCGACTTCAGAACATTTCTCACATGGATCGACTTGTACTTAGAGTGAAGATCGAACGAGTTTGAAGACCCCGGATCTAGTTTCACCCATCCGGGCTGCGATATATATTCAGGAAAAATAAAGACATTGACATGTACAACATTGCAGCACAGACAATCATCCTACCAAAGGATGATGATTTCAGCAGGATCATCAGTCTATCATCAGACAGTTGTCTGTCCTATGTACATAAAAATGAATTTATAAAGCTGAGCATGGGAATGCCCACCTCAGCTAGATCATGAAAACAGTATGAAAAATAATGTATTGTATTGTATCTTACTACAGGTCTCCTCCCAGCATTGAATGAACTTCGGATCCTCCTAATAAAGCATTTCACTCGATAAACGACCTCATACTTTAGGGGGCAACTGTTATAGACATTTTTGTGCCTTACAGCTATAAGCATGAAATGTCCATAATTCAAGGGATCCAAAGTCCCTAAAGATGTTGTTATAGCTCCTAAAGGAACAAGGTCAACCAATGACAGCTTCTCCCAGAAGTTCTCCACCAAAAACCACTTAGAAATAGTCAATTCAGGATCAATTCAGAGGCTCCACTAGCTGCCTGCTTTGAAATGCAGAGACTACACTGGCTAGGTGCACTGCAACGCAGGTGGAAGCACTACCAGGGTGCGCTGAGCGGGAAATGACAAATGGCAAGCTCATTCAACAAGGTGGAAAGACCCTGGAAGCTTCCAGAATCTTCTCCAATGACACTTGCCTCAATGAATTCGACTAGTGATGAGTAAGAGGCTCTCAACCTCCAAGTGGAAGCAAGAACTGACAGATAGAAGCCACAAGTCAAAACATAAGCTGACTCATCTTCTCTGCTTACATCTATATATGGATCTCTCACCCAGAGGTTCAGGGGGGCTGGAATTTTGTACTTTGCAGAGAATTGCTGTTGGTTTGAGATTGAGATTAGTACATTGGGTGATTTATGCTTTGTTGGAGGAGAGGAAGGGATTCCTTTGCTGGGAGGTAGATGCTGGATCGGAATTCACTTGGTTGTATCTCCTCTTGGACTTTCTTATTCTATCAATAAACTATTTGAGTTTCTCCTACATGCTGTGTACCAATGTTGTTTTGTTATGCTTACATGTTTAGCTTAATCTGATCTTGAGCTTTTTATGAATGTATATCTGTATCTTTGTGTAGTTTCTCTCTCTTGTGATCTTGCAGAAATTTGGTGAAGCTGGGCCGGTGAAGGAGCAAGAAGCTGGGAGCTACTGAAGAGAGGAGTGATTTGGATCGACAAACTAGCGGAAGACATAGGTTAGTTACATCCTTCTTCCTCATTTACATTTCATAAAGAAGAATACTCAATTAGTTTACCTTGTTTGTTGCTAAGGCACTATCACACCTTAGAGTGGGATAGGGGCATTCCGAATTGGATACTTTTCCCAACAACACACTGGGATTTGGAAAGCCATTTGACGAGGCAAACGCGGTGTACTATTTTCTAGATCAAAGATTATTAGGTTCGGGTCCTAAACATCAACAGCTCCTATAGCCGACAAAAGTAATTTATGCTGTGCTGGGCATGATTGCAACACTTCCAAAGCTGACATTGCTGAGGGTGAAACAGCTAAATCCTCAATAATGTTATAATTCTGAGCCACTCTCGCATGTGGATTGAAAGCTGACTTTTGAAGTATACCCTTGGTGGGCGGTTTGATTACTAAGTCTGGATTAGGTTTCTCGATCTGTAGTGGATCGGAACCGGGAGCTGAGGTTGATGGATTAGAATGAGAAGATTCTGCTCCTTTGCCATCAACAGGACTTGTACTACCATAATCTTGCGATCGAGTCGCAATCCTTACATGGTACATCATCAATATGGGTTCTTCATTGGCACTCGAGGAAGAACCTATCATCTTACTGTCTTGACTTGGAAATGGATCTTTCAAGACAGCAGGAGTTTGGGAACCTTTGACGATCTTCGCAACCTCTGCTCGATGAGGGCAGTCTCTTGTAAAATGTTCTTCGTCACAAATGAGACATGGATAACGAGGTTTGCGCTTTTCATCATTGGATTCCGCCTTTTTAGGTTTCTCCTTTGAACTTTTGTCCGTTTTATTCTTCTTCTTTCCTTTCTTCTTCCCATCGGATTTTGATTTAGCCGTAGATGACTGTACAACATGAATATCAGCAGAAACCTTTGCAGAAGAATCTCCTGTCGGGGAATCAGGCAAGGTTATGATAGGAGAAGAATTCTTGGAAGAATTCTCCTTACTTTTAGTGTTAACCGTACCAATCATACCGTCAGCGGCATGAGATCCCGAAGGAGCTGCAGTGATTTGATTTGACTTGGGAAGATCAAGGATATTTTCGTGTAACGTACCTGACTAAGTATAGACCAAGTCAAGGTACTGTGCTTGAGCAATCACTTGCTCCTTAGTAACAACTCCGGCTTTAGCAACATCTTCAGTGATCCTTGGCAACAAAGATTTTACAAACCACTCAGCCAAGATTTGATCCGGAATAAATACCTTCACTAAACGTCGTCGACGTCTCCACTCATGAATATGATCTGAAATATACGTGGATGTTGATTGTTTTAGCGAAGTTAACAATTCCGTGCCATTGTCATATCGGACTGGCAACTGGAAATGAGTTAAGAACGAGGTAGCTAACTGACTAAAATTATAAAAAGTGCCTCGCGGTAACTCAATGTACCACTTGGCCGCAAGACCAATTAGAGTGCACTGGAAAAGTCTAAGACGGATCGAATCATTTGTGATGGAGTTAGACGCACACCAGAGGTGGTAAGTCATCACATGGTTCGACGGGTCTTCTCCAGATTTACCTTCGAACTTGGGAATGTCATTGGGCAACTTATTCGGCATTGGCGGCCAAAACGGAAGATAATTAATCGGATCGTTCGTTAGGCGCGACAAGTCAGGTAAGTCCAAAGTTGCAATAAATGGTAACTGCCGATTAGGATCCCTAAAACTCTGGGTCATGAGACCAGCCCCAGGAGGAGGATATCCAAGATAATTTGGAAGAGGAATCGCGTTCGGGATATTGTATCCTCCCAGAAAACCAGGATTAACCGGACCATACTGGGGTTGTTGAGGTTGTTGATAAGTGTACCCAGGATACGGTTGATACTGATAAACTGGCTGCTGGACAGCAGAACCGAATTGGTACTGTCCCTGGTACGGTTGATAGGTGAATTGAGGTTGACTTGTGACAACCGTACTTAAACCAGGTTTTCCTACAGGCATCTGAACTGTAGTTTGAATCGTGGATCCAGACGGTGGTAAAGATGTCTGAGGAGTAGATACAGGAACAGTAGAAATCGGAGCTGTCGATACTCCAGAAGTAGGTGTGGTAGATTGAACCGATGTTGCGGCAGTTGCAGCAGTCGTTTGAGATGGAGTACGAGGCGCAGTAGGCCCAGACTGAGAAACTACCGAAGGTACAGAAGTTTGAATGTTAGACTGGACTGGTTGCTGGGGTGAACCAGAAACTAAGGGTTGTCCAGTTTGAGATGAAAACTGTACATTTGGCTGCAACACCTGTTGAGTTTGCGATGGATCCCACACTATTTTCATTCCGGGGTACTGACCCATAATAGGTTGAGAATATTGAGGACCATAACCAGGTTGAGGGTAGGATTGATAATTGAAAGGTACATTTCCCGTTCCTTGAACATAAGATTGATCTTGGGGTGGTTGGAAACCTTGGTTCGAGTACTGACCTTGGGGTAGATACCCCTAAGGCACATACTGATACTTGGGTTGACCTTGAGGTATAAATTGATACTGGGGTTGACCTTGGGGTACATATTGAGTCTGGGGTTGACCTTGAGGAACGTATTGTACCGTAGGTACGTACTGTCCTTGAGGTTTCCCCCCAGGCATTAATTGAGGCTGCCCCCCAGGTGGTAATTGGCCACCTTGAGGTTGAGAATTGGGAATAGAACCTGACATCATAAGAATGTCTTCTACGCTTAACGGCTTTGCACCATTGCTTCCAGTGCATAACCCTTGTTCAATGGGTTGAAGAGATGCTCCCGAAAAAGTACCAGAAAGTGACTGATACCCAGAGGGAACAGAAGGACCGCCGTACAAAAAAGATTCAGGCGATTGAGTAAACATGGACGACTGACCTGACATATTTTATGGGAGTATAAAAACCTCTAGGATGATAAGGAGCACGAGGTGGTGGTGAAAAACTTAACGCTGGGTTTTCCAAATAATTAGTCAAAGAAAGATACCAAGTAGTACTTCTAGGTGGACTGTAAAAAATTGATTCACGCTCCCTTAGATCAATAACAGGTTGATTTTCAGGGATAGGGATGCCTACTTCTTCTTCCGGAGCAAGTTCTTCAATAGCTATCAAACCAGAAGGAAGATTTTCGGTGATTACTCTTTCTACCCTAGGTGAATTAGGACCACTAGAAGTTGGAGAGACAAACCTCGATGTTGGAGTAACAGGTTCAGATATCTCAGGTTCTTCACCTATATCACTAGTAGATGAAAAGATACCAGCAAGTTCGGAAACCGAAATAGATTCAGGATTATAACCTATTTCTAGAGTTTGGTAATCAGGATTTACAACCAACGAAGACTCTCCTTCTTCAGGTGACCCAACTTTACTGCCACTAGGAGTTACGAGGACTTTCAAGCCTTCAAGATGGCTCAGGACTTCTTCAGGAGGTTGGCCCCGAAGTCTACGGGACTTCCTCAATAAATCAGCCACGGTTACAAATTCAGGAGACTGGCCCCGAAGTCTACGGGACTGTCTTGGTAATTCAGCCACAGTTAAAAACTTTTAACTACTTCACACGCAAACAAAGTAAAATCTCAATGAAAAACACCTAAAGCCTCTAAAGAACCAAACAAATTTGAATCACACGCCTAAAGAATCTAGAGATCAAACACACACAAACAGTAACTTTCTGGACCGAAAACACTAGTTGGTGATGAAATCCAACGTCGCAGAATTCAGTACAGAAATGGTGGTTGGAATAGTTACCCCGGCAACCTGCTTAATGAATATACTGGACCAAGTTTCTCCACTTAACCGTCTCGAGTGAAGTGAACCCCCCAGAAAATCCAAGTGAGTCTAGCCGACGTCTGCTCCAGGTACAGTGGGATCTTCCCACCACTGTCACCTTAGGAAGAATCCTAAAGAATATGGTCACTAAGGCTACCAACTGAGACAAATACACCTAGGGGAACAGTCTACGATCCGATACGCACGCAAGGGTAGAGTAGCAAGCTCAATCCCCTTGAAGGCTCCTTAACATAATCCAAGGTTTACCAACAAGTGACCCCAGGCTCCTCGACAATGGTTAATCCGAGGTTTACCGTTTTTAATACGTGAATATCTGGTGTCGTTCCCAATGAGGAAGGATTGATTCCCACACTGGTTCGGACACGATCTCGTGCTTCTCCTTTAAGAGGAGCTTTCCCAGAGCATAAATTCAACAATTGGATTTCTTCCTACCACAAGATACAGCTACTTGTTTGTCTTTACTGTCTTGGAGAGTTAATTACTCTCCTACTCCAAGACACTAGCCTAAGCTAAGTTGGTGTATCAGAGCCCTAGAAATAAAATGTTACTAGGTGAATTTTACTTTAAGTGTTAATTTTAGTGGTTGTTGTTTAAGTCAAGAGGTGGTGGAGATGAAACTCGTGGTGTAAAGACTCGACTCGAAATCACTAAAAAGATGCACCTAAGATGATTTAACCAATCTTTTCTCTTCGATGAACTTCTAAACTAAGAAAGTGTCTGAGAATGCAAATACTTTGTAAACACAAATCTTTCTCAATTAAACAAATTAAAAGAAGAGATTTTCCTTTCCAAAGCACTCAAAATGAGACAACGAGCTATTTCACAAAAATTTCCTTTTTATTTTCAAAGCACTCGATCACTACAAAAACAAACTTTCCCAAAAGAGATTTTTTTATATTTTGTAAATAAAACAATCAAAACTAATGAAAATGACTAACTTTGAGAGCTACAAACTATGTAAAAAGCTACTTGAAGTCAAAGCCTACTAAAAGTCTTTTTGAGGATGCTTTACTTAGCTAAATGTGAGCTAAGGACTAATTTATGCAGAATCACAATTAGTCAAAAAACAACCAATCTTTCGTTTTCTTTTTTTAAAAATGAAAATTCCAAACTTTCAACTACAAGCTTTTCGAAATTTTGAAATGAGAAAACTCAAAGCGGATTCCTCAACAAGGGGAGATTTCATCAATGGTCAGACTCATAAGAAGATTGGTAGACACCAAGGTAATCTGAGGTCCCTACGGCTTCTAAGCTCAGAGCCACTACACAACCAAAAATGAAAAACAAACCCAACAAGCAAAATTCCTAGGAATTCCACCTAAAACCCTAATGCTAATGAAATTAAACCAAGGAATGTTTTTGACAGGGAACAAGCAGGTCTGGGCAATGGATAAAACCTATAAACAAATTCTAAACTGATAAAAAAGAGAAAAATTTAAAATTTTTCAAATTTTTGACAGGGTACGCAGGAAACCTGTTTACACAGGTGCGTCTACGCTCTGTGCACAAAGCAAAAGTGCGTACAGGTACGCACTGTTCTTAACTCAGAGGGTGCGTAGCTCTCCCAAAACTATGAAAAATGAAAACTAACTCAAAATTAACTAAATTCACCCAATCCCACAATCATCAAGTCAAAAACAGAAACAGAAAATACATTTTCTCAAGTCAAAGTATAGACAAAGAAAACAATCAAGTCCCCAGTGGAGTCACCATTTTTTCGCACGGAAAGTGTCGATCTTGCGGACAAGATAGACCTTCCTAGAATCTAAAGAAGACCTAATGACAAGCAAACCAACCGGACACTATCTTTCTCTAAATATGCTTTAATAAACAATAGCAAACAAGTGTTTTTAGGGCCTACCTTCGGTCCAACGCAATATTGTGGATGCCCTCGCTCCTTTGATCCAAGTGAGCTCCTTTTCGGGAATCTGCAAACACAAACAAGGCAAACAAATTAAATAGAACCTGAAAAACCAATTGCATAAAACATATTTAACATGGAAGTCAAGGAGTCCATGAAACAAATAACATAAGATAATTGTTGAGAAAAATGAGTCTGATTGTATTAATTCAAAAGAAGAAGAACCTTACAACCTTTGCCTTGACGCTGTACAAGCTCCTCCCAGGGTCCAACAAGATGTCTCCTCTACTTTGACAAGTTTCACTCACTCTCCAATGGAACCAAGAGGTATGTGATCTCTCCTCTCAAGCTCAACCAAAGAGTCTCAATTTCACTAGCATTTACCCTCAAAATGTTTAGCTTCTAACCTCCTTAGTCTTCACCCCAATGCCTGTATTTATAGTGCAATGGAGGGAAGTTACTAGGTCCTCCTTCAAAGGGATAAAGCCCTCCTTCAAAGGGATAGCTCCTTTAGTCAAGGGATTAGCTCCTTCTCTTTTGGGATGCATGAACCACCTCAGAGCGAACAATCCACGTCAAAATTCCTTCTAGAAAACTCTAGAATTAACCCAAAGTGAGTTTTTTAAGATAAAACTTGCGCCTTTTGACTTTCATAGGGGTCCACACCTACACCGTTAGAGACAGAGCGGGTAGGTACGCAGCTTTTGTACACAGAAGGTGCGGGACCGCAGGTGACCATGAGAGAAAGTGCGAAACCAGAGTTACATTGATATTTAATGTCTTTCTCCCACTTCTAAAGCTTGATTTGAAGAGTTGAGGTCTTAGACTTGCTTAGGAGGACAGTACAAGTGATGATAGACCCATACTGACTGCAAATAATCATGGTGATGATATTTTTGTGTAACAGACCTTCTCTTAGTTAACGAGAAAAGAGGGAGATAAACTTCAAGGCTTTAAAATTTTCTTTATGGGAAACTCATGATTTGGTCTAGAAACGACTAAAAAGGCATTATAATATCATGGGCAATCAATTTTTTAAGACGCATAAATAGACTGGTGCTCTTTCATATTTTATAAGTCGAGAAAGAAAAAAGATACCTCTTTCACTTTTGATTAGAAACGAGCTCGAAAGGACTAGCGCTTGAATGATATTTTAAATTTAATGAGTCAAAAAGATCAAATGACTGCTCTAGATGATCTAGTTAAAAAATATTACCAAGAAATCATGAACTGCAGAATACCTCCCAGTGAATCGAGAAGTATGGGAAGGCAATCTCCTTGAATGTTGTGTTCAGTGTATCATGTTTGCAAGGTGGCCGAATCGTCTTCCTATAGATAAATGATTGCAGTCTATAGGGGTCTCCCATTATATACTCAACGATACGGGGAGCACAAATATATACTAGCATTGTCTAGTGATGAAGCGAATGACAATTGCTAGGTTTAAAGATGTCGAAACACATCTCTAGCCTAGACCTCCTAGATGTGATCATTAGGTTTCAAATGTACCTTAGGTTAATTGAGTTCATTTTAAAGTTTATCTTGAGTTATGTCTTAGTTTTCAAGCCTTAGCGATGTGACTCAAAAAACCCTAAATGCAGCTAAATGATACAAGATCCTTTCAATTCGATGAATTGTCTACACTAGAGAGGGTAGAAAACACACAATCAAATGCAAACAAGCAAACAACCGAAAGAAAAATGATTTTTCACTACTTCACTTTTTGAGAAAATAAAATAATGAAAAATACATTCCAATTCCTAATTTCCTTACAAGTATACTCTAACAGTCCTTTAAAAAGCAAATAGAATTTCCTTTCTTTTCAAATGTTAATGCAATCCTATTCTTGAATGATTCTAACTAGCATAACATATTGATGCAGCAACCTAGAATTTTATACTTTTCATTAAATGAAAAAATGAATTTTCTCATAAAACACATCAATGAAAAAGTTTTCGAGACAATCAATTCTCAAGCAAATGAAAAACACGAAAAGATAATCTCTTTCAAACTAATGACATGACGAATTTTCCAAAAACAAGACAAGCATTGTGATCCATGACAGAAAAGAAATGTTTAGACAAGCAAACAAAATCTTTTCAAACTTGTGTAATGGATGTCAAAGGCGTAGAAGGACCATAAACGAAATGCAAGGAGTAAGTGCACCAACAACTTGACTCACTGAGTTCACAATCAAGTGAATGTATGACAACCTAGATTCCCTAGTGCCACTAACCATCTAATGACCCAAGAAATCAAGTGAAAATATGAAAAATCAACAAGAAAAAAACCAAATGAAAAGTAGCATTCTAGTCAGGGAGAAGGCAGTCTAAAAAGCTTACAGGGTCGAAATCATGAGAGAAAAACACACTGGCCAAGATTTGGTGTAGACCCTAATATTCCCTTACAAGCATCAGAATGACTACCTAACTGACAACAAGCACCAGAAGGGGGTCGACACGACTGTTTCTAAGCATATCGCGTTGATCGGCGCGACTCTCAACGAATTAAGCACGTTGAGTGAGGATGCTAAGAAAAAAATAAATAAAAAATAAAAGTGGGGAACAGACTTGCTACTATGAATTTCAAACCCAGACCACTAAGCACATGAAAGAAAGAAAACAAAAGGATTGGCTCCCCAGCGGAGTTGCCAATTTGTGGTGAAGTAAAATTATGAGTGTGGACACAAACAATTCCTCTAGCCCGATAATGGGTCTAGCCACAACCGATACATTCTATGGAACATTTCCTTAGGTTAGAACCAATTAAGAGGGCCTACCTCTTAGTACGCTTATCCCATTTGGTGATGGCCTTGCTTGCTTACTCCAGCTATATCCTATTTCCGTCTTCGAACACCTGAAACAAGTAAACAACACCTAAAAACAACCGTGATAATAGACAAATTGTAATTCAACCTATTTAACAAGTCAAGAAACATTAATCCATAAACATGTTAGATGACACATTATGTAGGAAATCAATCGATAGTTGCATATAGATTAAATCAATAAGAGATGACAACCATTGTCTTGATGTTGTCATTCTCCTCTGACAAAACCAGGTTCCCACACACTTCTGTTAGCATTCCATGATGGCCTCAACAATGATATTTTTAAGGCTCTTCCCTTTAGGTTTCACACTAAACCAAATTCACACTTCTCCCTCACACACAACAAGAGAGTTACAACTATGAATAGCTTGTTGTCTACTCCAAAATTAATTAGCACTAGCACTAGCACTAGCACACCAACATTAACACTTCAACACTAGCTTGTGCTCAGGAAAAATGGAGGTTTCTATAGCATGAATAGACGAGAGATGGTTCCTCTTCTCATGGGAGAAGGATTATCTCTTGAGGTAGTTCCATCCTTATAGGGGAAAGGAGCCCAAATTGACATCCTCGACTCCATCCGACCCAACCATTTACCAGACTTCTGTTACGAAGCTTCTAGAGCTCAAAGCTTCAGCTCCTTATTTAAAAAAAATTCCAAAAGAGGATCAGCACAACTGAAACAAAGCTCAGTCGCTTTGGTCGGTGCTAGGGACAGTGTTAATCCTTGCATATCGGTGCATGGAAGACAAAGGTCATTAGTGTCGGTCTTGTAAACTAGGAAAAACAGAAGATTTGTGGAAATGGTGCAAAAGGGAATTGTTCTACTCATGAACATAGACACTATGGGAGTTTATCCATGAAGGGAAAGAATGTAGGGTTCACTGTAGAGGTCCTCTGGGATCATCGAATGGGGAGTACAACAACAGTGACAAAATGTTGTGTAATAGGAACAAATGAAATGCTGCGAAGGTATGTTCTAGAGTTTGAAAGCACTAGCTTCCTCACAAAAGCACATGGAGGACCGATAGGAGGACACTATGTAGGAAAAGTGACTGTACACAAGATTTTGTGCGTTGGGTTATGGTGGCCGACATTACATAAGGATTCTAAGGTGTAATACAAGGCATGCGATGCTTGCCAAAGCACGAGAAAGCCTTCATGAAGAGACAAACAGCCTTTAAATCCTCAAGTTTTATTATAGGTATTTGATAAGTGGGCTATTGATTTCATAGGCCCAATAAAACCACAAGGGAACAAGATGGGCGTGCGGTATATTATTACTCAAAAAGAGTACTCAACCAGATGGGTGAAAGTACAATGAGTGATGGATTGTACAACTGCCATGGTTGCGAAGTTTTTGTTTGAATATGTGTTAATGTAGTTTGGATGCCCTAAGGTGTTGATAAGTGATATGGATACATATTTATTGAATGACACGATCAGCATGATTCTTGAGGAATTCTAGGTATATCATCAAAAGAGCACACCCTATCACCCACAGGAGAATGGAATGGTGGAAGCATTTAACACAATCTTGGAGAATTCATTTACAAAAGTATGTAACACGCACATGAATGACTGGGATGTGGGTGTACTCGTAGTTATATGGGCATATAGGATGACTTGCAAGAATTTGATAGGCCAAACACCATTTATGTTGGTCTATGGGATTGAAGCGGTGATGCCTATGGAATATATTGTGC
The DNA here is from genome assembly GCA_031772625.1 of Pinus tabuliformis. Lineage (NCBI taxonomy): Eukaryota > Viridiplantae > Streptophyta > Pinopsida > Pinales > Pinaceae > Pinus > Pinus tabuliformis. The sequence goes on along the minus strand of CM062816.1, from coordinate 1,198,651,236 downwards.
CAAGTATACGTACCGCATCTCTGTGTTGACGGTGCTGGACCTGCCAACATGTTAAGGGGATCTCCCCAGTAAGAAGTCCCAATTAGACCTCAGACTATTTGGTGTAGGAGTCCCAACAGTGGGTCATAAGGTAATGCCTTGACCGTGATGTCACATAGAGGAAAGTAGGATAACTTTGTTAGTAGCAAGGGTGTCACCATTGCAGTGAGTCAAGGAAGGTGCATGAGAGGTTCTAACACAAGTGGGTTGAGATGAGGGTGAAGGTGAGTTCCAGGTTGAATGGGATTAGTCCCAACATGGCTAGGAACACACAACACACAGGACATACACATCTTCCAGTGGAGTAGTCCACATAGATGCGACAGTCACAAGATACAAGGTAAGATAACACATATAACACTCAGAGATTAATCTGAATGAGTGCAACGGTTGTTATAGTGAGATTCATATGAAAGGTCTGTCTGATGTCCGACAAAGTAGTGAAAATGGACGGGACAACATTAACAACATACAAAAGACATTTCCATTAATAGATTATGAGTTACAACAAATGAAATAGTTCTGATGTAGAACACAAGTTAAAGCAACATACATTAGAAGTGTTAAAGATCATTCTTACAATAGATACAATACATGTGTGAAAACGTGTTGGCTCTTATTATATAAAGAAGTGTAAGTTCCAATCATACAATACATCCATGTAAACCCGCTAGTCTCAACAGTGGGATGTTACATCCACATCCACTTGCTCCTCCAAAGAGATGAATTATCTCTATGCAATGGAGAAGCCAAGGTGCATTACAATACTATCCAAGCTCTTTCCAAGATAATCTTATCAGAAGCTTGGCTGACCAAAAGCCCTTGCAATGACTTATGAGGGACTATTTATAACAAAGGGTGGGGTGACCCTTGACATTCTCCTTTGGGACAGTTCAACTACCCTCATGACTCTTCACCTACTCTATGACTCTTACATCCAACTATTGACACTTGACTTACACTTCACATGACTCAATGTTACAATGCACATGTACTCATGTGAGAAAAAATGGCTTGAACAAGCCAAGAAAGACATCATTGACACTAGCTCTGTTCTGATGAGACCAACTCTTTGACATGCTTGTAATGGTGAAGGTGGTGAGTTGATGCCAAGCTTGGTCATCCATGATGGTGTGCATGCACCTCATGGTGACATCTTGCTGAAGCGAACTCTTGCCTCCATTGCAACCGGTGCATTGGTTCGGCCCCTTCATCCAACTCGTTTTCTATCATGCACATGGTATTCTTGGGTGTGGTTGAACCAGAAACATACTGATGCATAGCGTCCATGTTGATCTTCAAGTGTGTGATGGTGGTCATGCGCATCAACTTGTCGAAGTACATGTTCAGATCTAGTTGAACTTGCTTCTTGTCTTCACCTTGGTGCGTGTGTTGAATGGGTTGGATTGCATGGGTGTGGACAATAGCATGTATGCTGTTGAATCCCTTGCATGTGATTAAAAACACTACTCACCATGTCTACTCCTTGCCAGCTGGTGGGATGGATCTTTAACTTGTACAACCATAGTTTCATCCATGAGTGCATGTTTCACCCATTGTTGTTCCTGTTCCTTTTGCAACTCACTTGTGTGTCTGTGTAGCTTCATGTTCTTCCTTGAGTTTCTTCTTCAGTACATACAACTCCTTATTTGTTCCATTCCATACCTTCATGCGATCATCATGTAGCACTGCCACCTCATAGCCTAAGTCTCCAAAATTGGTTTCAACATCTTGAGCTTGCAACTTTGTTCTACCTCTGTGTTGTCAACAACCTTCCTCTTGCATTCATTGCATTCATTGTGTTCACTGCATTCACTACATTCAGTATGCTTCCTTCAGGTGTTGTTCATGATGCTGCTTGTTGTGATGTTGTTGTTGTCATATGTTTATGTCCTTCTCTACGAACAACCTGATATCTTCGTGAGTAGGCAAGCTCATAGATATTTCATCGACTACATCTCTAGGTGTGGTCTGAATAGTATTTTCGACTTTGCCCTCTGGGAAACCATTGTACCTACACTGTTAAGAGAGAGATGAACACCTGCAATACCTGCAGACATAGCAACACTCATGGCAAGAAATCTATTAGTCGAAACCAAAATGAACTTGAGAATTGACTTGCAACATACCTGTGTGACTGATCATGAAGGTTGTGCAATTTTGACTGGAAGGTCGGGAGACTGACTACCAAGATTGTGCAACGCACAGTATGGACTACTGGGAGACTAACTGGCTATTGGAACTGCATAATGCATAGTCTAGTCTGGCTGCTGGATGCTAGGATTGCACAATGCACAATTCCAGCTGGGAAGGACTATAGGCCCAGGGACTGATTTGCATAATTTCTTGGGCCAAGTAGTCACTTTCCTCCATAAATGCGTAAAATAGTCTTGGAGTCCAGTGCTAGGCAAAAATGCACATTTCTGGAGAGGAAGGTAGAGACTTCCTTCCCCAGATTACGCAATGTAGCCTTGGTGAACGTAGAGCTTGGGCCAAGGTTGGCCTGAATCGCCGACGAGCAACTGAAACGAAATAGGACAGTGAATGCATGATGATACTGAGTGTAAGCATAAGTGAATGATCATGCATGCAAATGATTAATGATAGATTCAGAAAATGGAACAATATGCATGTGGGTGAGGCGAGTCACCGAATCGATGACCATTCGCAAAAAAAAATTTCATGCATGCAACAATAGTGATATGTTAATGAAAAATGAAACGGTGCTAGGACAAGCTAATATACATGTAAATGACAGCATGCGTTCAAAGAAATCAAACAAATAATACTCATACAAGCGAAAACACAAAAATCGACAGAAATGCAACAAAAGGCATGGGAGGTGGGCTTACCCTAAAGCCACTGAGATGAATGTGTCAACTACTCCTAGATGTGATGTTGGATGTTAGAGCTACAAGGTTGATGTGAGTAATGAGCCCTGCAGTTTCTAGTTGATGAGTTTTGAGAACATCGAGGTTGTGACGCGCATGCCACAAATCTAGAAAAAGGGACACTTGGTGGGAGGTTTCTGAAATGATCCTTGCATGCAACCTCCAACTGCTAAAAATAGATCCCTAAAACAAGGGATGCCTTTGCATGCTACCTTGGAAGAAGCAGCCCATGCATGCAAGTGTATTTTTCTCGGTCTAGGAGGGAACCGGTCAACTCAGCTGCGCATGCAAGAGGTTGTTCGACTGCTTGAAAGAAATGTGTATTTTTGGTTGGGAGATGAACTAACTTGCCAGGAGATTTGCACAATTTCTTGGTAGAGCAGTTGTCTCCTACTAAGATGTGCACAAATTCTGGGCTCAGCAACTCTGCTGGGGAAAGTTGCACAATTCCTACTGGGAGTGTTGACTGGCAAAATTGTGTAATCTTGGAGTCTAGTAGGCTGCCAGAAAGGATTGCAAAATTTCTAGAGGGAAGGTTGGTTTCCCTCCAGAAATGTGCAATTTTCTTGGGGAGGATGCTTAGCTTGTAGCTGAACTAAGTTTGAGTGAACATCGTGTGAGAGGAATACATCAATTTATGATCGACAGTCTGCCTTTGTGCAAGCAAAACACTGAAGCTTGTGAACTTGACGAAGCAAGGCAAGCTACTGTGAAGGTTGGAAGGGAAGCTCCAAAATGACACTTAGGAAAAATTTTGGAGGGTGGTTGTAGTTGCTACAACACATGTCGACACACTAGTAGAACTCTAGCTCTCTCATGGACCTTGTTCGTGAAAAGCAATTCAAACACCTTCGGAAGTATTCTTTAGTTATCAACTCCTCTTGGTTTCACACTAGCTTGATTGTAATATGTAACATCTTCCCAGCTCTTGCTTGATTGACACACATCCCAAGCCAAGGAAACACAATTTTTTTGATTGGGGTTGAGGGGTATATTGGTGCACAAGCATTATAGTCATCAGAGTCTTAGTTTCATCTCTGGTGTTGCTCCGTTACCAGTAGGCCTGGACACTACCTCAGCGGAGTCACATAGGAACAAAAGCATGGCTCCACTACCACCAAGCCTAGTTAGTACCCCAGCAGAGTTATTTGCATCACCTCTCTATGTAGGAAGGCTTTCTCTTCTTTTGCCTTACTCATTTTCATTTTTTTTCAAATTTTTTTCACTTTTTTCATTTTTTTTTTCAACTATGCATAACACTTATTCATTTCAGGGGCAGAAGAGGGATCCCAACTTATTGAGAGCAGAAGAGGTTGTTCTAGCAGAGAAGTAGTTTACTATATCTCTCACATGACTATTAAGGTTTTCTTTAGTCTACATGACTGAGCTGACAAGGGTTAACCAAAAAACATCCGACTAGAGAAGGTGACACTAGTTGTCACGTGAGCATTGTGTTTTCACAAAGGTTCAATTTAAATAGTACGTATTTTCCTTTGATGTATCATGGAATAAAGGTAACAAGTTCATCATATAGAGGCAAGATGACGGATAACCAAGTAGTGATAGTTGTATAAGCCCTCTTCTATTTTACCCAGCTCGCTTCAAGAGTCATACATGGTTTCATGAAAAACTACCATACGAACTAAATAAGTGAACTATACGAAACAAGCGAACTCACAAACAACAAAGGAAAGCAAGAGCAGAAGAGAAATGAAAGAAAATCAAGTAATCAAACAAGCAAGAAAACAAACCAACAAACAAAGCATGTAAGCAAACAAGCATGCAAGCAAACAACTAAAAGCAGACACTCTCCTACTCCTACACTAATAGTGCATGGCCTAGATCATGTGAAGTGATATTTCCAATGCAGCCATCAGCACATTGGTTAACCCATGTTGGTAAAGGCTTGGTCCGCGAGCAACCCAGTTGTGTGAACCAGCAAGCAAGAAAGATATAACAATTAAGACAACCACACTTCATGTTTCAAAGTTCCCACGGGACATAAGTGATTACAAGTGCATGACGAGCAATCCGTGGACTTATCATGGTGCTCTATGACAGTATGTGCAACTTTGAAGCATAAGCACACTCTTGACTGTGACATGCAAGCAAACGAAAGAAACAAAGATAACGTGCGTCACGAACGAGTGCTTACATTGTAATATTCCTCCAATTCATGAGCAATGGGATCGTGAAGTTCAAGTGAAGGAAGTGTGATCTATGTGTGAGATGGATCTTCAATGCATACGAATGAGTGATGAGGAGCCTTGGGAAATTGAATAGTTTCATGATCAAAAGTGAGACTAACCCCAAGAGATCGAGGTCTTGACATAACCATCAGCTCAAGCTGAAGTGCCTCAATGGTCTTGGGTGTTTCAACTTCATCATCAGGTAGATTATCATAAACCAGTGGCTTCGAAAGATCAACTGTTATAGAGTCATGATCTTGATAAAAAATGGAAGTAAATGGATCACGACCGCCATGATCAGAAAAATCAATGATTCCATTGGCATCCTCATGATCAGATGAATCAAACAGAGTGGTAGATGAAAAGCGAGAAAACTCCTCCTCTGTGTTTCTAGAAAAAACAGATGAAAAATCAAGTGGATTTTCAATGAATAGATTATCCTCTCCGTTGTCAAATGATGGACCAACATTCAGTGAGTCCTGTGAGTGATCAACAATGGGTGCATCCATGGATGAAGACACACATGCGAAATCATGGATGGCAGGTTCACCAAAGAGGTCAGGAAAGAACGGAGGGGGCTCGAATAGAAGGGAGTCATCCTTCGCCAAGTGTTGATGCTCAAGATCCTACTCATACTCTTCATGGATGACAGCGCATGTTGGCTATGCAACACCAACTCTGTCAGTGGGTTGTTCCTTGGTCACAACAAGTGAAGGGTCTAGAATGGATGAACAGAAGACAACATCATCCAGAGGAACACTCAAGTGTGAAGATGGACGTCATAGAAAGGAAAGCATATGAGAAATCGAAGGACTCACAACCAAATTTGTGCAAAATTTGAGTGAAGTAATGTTGGGAGAATGTGAAAATTGAGCAGGTGTGTGAGCATGATCCTCAACATCACTGGGCAGTGGTGGAGCTGTTGAATGAGAGGGAGGTGGACAGTCAGTCAAGATAGTGACCACATCCACATGAGATTGCGCAGCCCCATCAATGAAGAATGTTGAGCGAGGCTTGATTTCAAACATTCTCTTGGGACGGGTAGATTTCTTAAGGTAATACTCAAACTAGTCCCAAAGATAAGAAAATTTCATCTCGCTCCTCGGAGATTGAAACTACAAGTCACGGAAGCACTGCCAAAAATCAATAATTGATTCATGCAGAGCCCTCTGTTGCTATAATAGTTTTTTGTCAAGATGGTCTAGATCAAAATGATGGAACGTTTCTTCAACAAGATCAAATAGGTGCTCAAATGAGTGCACTGTGTTAGTTGGTAGGCTGAGAAACCAACGAAATGGAGATTCGAAAAGTGTGTATGCAAGCATCAAGCAAGCCTGTTCGTCAGAAAAATCATCTTCCTCATGAAGCATGGAAATAAAGTCATGTAAGTAATCAGGCCAGGCCACTTCGCCTTCACCATCATACATGAAAGTGGACAAGAGATTGAAAAACTTCCTCGTGATGCATCTTTACGATTCAAAAAACACCACAAGGGAACAAGAGTGTAAGACTGCATGAAAGATCTGAAAAGGCTCCAAACAGGATGAGAGGACACAACTTGTCATCAGGCCCTCCTTCTAGCGCCAGAAGTGTTGACGTGCTAGACCTGACAACATGTCAAGGGGATCTCCCCGGTAAGAAGTCCCAATCAGACCTTAGACCATTTGGTGTAGGAGTCCCAGCAGAGGGTTGGTAGGGTAATACCTTGACCGCGATGTCGCATAGAGGCAAGTAAGATAACTTTGTCAGTAGCAAGGGTGTGACCACTGCAGTGAGTCAAGGAAGGTGCATGAAAGGTTCTAACATAGGTGGGTTGAGATGAGGGTGAAGGTGAGTTCCAGGTTGAAAGGGATCATTCCCAACTCAGCTAAGAACACACAACACACAGGACATACACAAATTCCAATGGAGCAATCCACATGGATGCATTAGTCACAACATACAAGGTAAGATAACATGTACAACACTCACAGATCAGTCCGAACGAGTGCAACAGTTGTTACAACGAGCTTCATATGAAAGGTCTATCTGATGTCCGACAGAGCAGTCGACACGGATGGGACAACATTAACAACATAGACAACACATTTCCATTAATAGATTATGTATTACAACAAATAAATCCTTTTAGATGTAGAACACAAGTTAAAGCAACATGCATTACAGGTGTTAAAGATTAGTCTTACAACCGATACAATACATGTGTGAAAACGTGTTGGCTCTTATTATAGAAAGAAGTGTAAGTTCCAATCATATAATTTTTATAGAAATTTTTGGGCACTGCAACCCCAATCATAAATGTCCATAAACCAAGGGCTCTTAAGTCCCTAAAAGTGTTGTTCCAACCCCTAAAAGAACAAGGTCAACTGATTACATCTTCTCCCAAAAGTTCTCCATGAAAAACTACTTAGAACTAGTCAAAACTGGACCATCTCACCTGCTCCATGGTCAAAGTGCATTGCATCCCACCTAAATACACACGGGAGGTGCGATGCATACTGAAAAGCCCTTCTATGGGGTGTGATGGGCGAGAATGGACAAATGGCAGGGTCAATCTCCAAGGTGGAGGATCATGGAATCTTCCAGAAACTTCTCCTGTGACACTTGCCTCTCTGCATTCGCCCAGGGATGAGTAAGAGATCATCAATCTCCAAGTGGAATCAAGAACTATCAGAGAGAGGACACTAATCAAATCTCAAAAGCTGACTCACCCCCCTTGCAAACATCTATATATGGATCCCTCATCCTAGAGATCCAGAGGCTGGAATTTGGTATCTTGTAAGGAAGTGCTGCTGGTTTCTTGGTGCAACATCATAGTGTTGGGTGATCTAAGCTTTTCATGAGGTGAAGAAGGGCTTTCTTGCTGAGAGGATGATGCTGGGTCAGAACAATTGGTTGTAATCCTCTTTGCTATTCTTGATTATTAATAAAGCTATTCAAGTTTTCCTCCACATTCTTGTATGATTGATGATATATGCATTTGTGTGGTCAATATATATATGGTCCTATATTGTTTATGATAATAGATCTATGTTCTTGGATAGTGTTATGTTGCTTTGAATCTATAGGTGCTCTTTGAAGCTGGGTAGACGAGGAAGCGAGTGGCAAAGATCTATCAGAAGGGAGAGGAATCAAGCAAGGAACCAAGCGCAAGACAGAGGTTGGTCTCCTTTATCCCCCTCTTATCTATTTGTCATAAAGGAAAACGAAAGTGGTTTTAGTTTGTTTGTTTTTAAGGTAGCTACCAGCCTTAGTGGGACTAGCAGCTCTGCATAGACACTAGATTTCCCGATAACAAAATGGCGACTCCACTGGGGAGCGAATAGATTGTTTGTTTGTCTATATTTGTTTACTTTATAAACTTATAGGCGGAGCCTGAAGTCAAGCCAGCTAGCCTTCGAACTGCATTTGCTATGCAAGTGCAAAGTCGATGAATTCTACTTCAGTCTATCTCTGGGTTTTGTTTATGAACTGAACAATTGATTTACAAGCTCTCTAATTGCCCTTGTGGTGGCTCTAGTAACCTCCTTAGATCTACCCCTGTGATTGATTTACTCATTACCACTTGCTCGGCTTAAATCCCTGAACTGAGCTGCAAACTGCGACCCAGAACCCAGTTGAAGTCTCGTCCCTGGACCATCGCACTGTCTCTTCTTTGGATTCTGGATGCATCGCACTTCCCCAGTGTAGTAGGTGCACTGCATCTCACTTTCCCTTTGTTACAGGTGCGCTGATCAGACAAGGCCTCTTCTGCTCTTAGATTTTGGTTTCTGTGTTCACTCTTTTAAGCTCTATTCAGGAGTTTTGCTGTCTATAGTCAGTATACCTCTGTTGAAACCCCCTTCCTTGCCATTATTCTACCTCCATTGTGCAATGAACTATAAATGTTTTTATGTATTGTGATCCATTTTTAGTTCTCTTTACAAAGAAGTAGCGTAATTGAACTGTCGTTTCTCGATTTGAAAGTGTCGCAAGTGTCGTTTTCAGTCATAGAAGAGAATCTGATTGTTTTTGATAGTTGATTACACTGTTACTCTTATATTTGGTTTGAATTAGTAGTTTTTCAAGTGTCGAAAGCAAGTTTTGAATTCCAAATCGCAAAGTGTCGTCATTGTCTTCATTTTGTCTTGAAAAGAAACTTGTTAGTAATGTCGCTTTAAAAAATAATTCAGATTTCCGCTTAGCTTTCTTTTTATCATTCACACATTAAGAAGGCTGAAAACAAATACATGCATGTGCATTTGCATTTATACTGTTTGTTGGTTTGATTTAGGACAGTGCATATAGTGTGTGCTCTCTACTCTATGTTGAAAGAATATCATCTCTCTTTCCTTAGTAGCTAGGATTTTCATTGCAAAAAGAAGATTAAACGATTGTTTATCATCTTAGATTGCATTTTAGGAATTGTACATCTACATCACACGGTGAACATGAAAGGAAAATTTCTTAAACAAGATCAACTGTAAAATAACTTTAATGAATCTAAAAATGCTTTGGAACCTAACGTACAACATTTAGAAGTCTAGGATAGAGACGTATTCCGGCATCGTAAAGCCTGGTAACTGTTGTTTTCATTGATGGTTGGGTGATTCCTCCACTTTGAGATGATAAGTGCCAGTACAGACTTGTGCTCCCATGTACCGTCAAGTATATATTGGGAGATCACAATACGCTTTATCCTTTATCCATAGGAAGCATGTCTGCCGCCCTATCAATCGCAATGCACTGAACACAACATTCGAGAAGATTTACTGCCGTACCATAAAAAGTATTCTGCAGTTTTGCGATTGGTTTGGTAATCCGTCTGTCTAGATTTCCAGAGCAGTCTCTTTCATTCCTTTTCAGACTCCTTAAAGGAAAAGGTCCATCTGAGCACTTGTAACTTCAAGCTCATTAAAAATCGAAGGCGACTAAAGTCATCTTTTGTTTTTTCTTGACTCTTAAAAATTGAAAAAACAAGTTGTGTCAAAGCGTCTAAAATTTATTTTAATCGGAATAAATATCACCTTCCTACGTTGGTCTTAGGTTGATAAAAATGGAGTCCACCAACCAAGGAGTTCCCCTTGGGAGAAATCCTAGTCCTTTCTCCTCTTGGGGAGATGTTGGTGCGCCCCATATGGCCACATTGTTGCTTCCAGGATTGACAATCGGCTTGCCTATATGGCTCTTCTCAACCTCTGTCGTTCAGAACACCGTGATTCCTGAATAATCAAGTCAGCAACTAAACGATACCAGAGTTACCCCCCAACCTTCTACTTCGTCCAATTCTTCCTCTCCTCCTTCCTCTTCGCTTGATGAAGCTGGTAAAGCCAAAAATCAAGTAACCGAGAAGAAGAAGGAGAAGAAGAAGAAAGAGAAGAAGAAGAAGGAGCCAAAGGCGAAAAGGGGCAACCAGGCATCGTCTAGCGAAAATCCACACACTGCACAGTCTAGGCATAAATCGCCATGTGTCATTTGTAAAGGAGACCACTATCATCGATATTGTCCTTGCATCCCTCGGATCTTAAGGGATTGGTCTCCTCGTTTGCACAATTCGGTGTCATCAACCTCTGATGATCATGTTGAAAGTACATCGTCGACTAGTGAAAGTGAAGCTCCTGGACAAAAAGAAAAATGTAAATTTCCTTGTAAACTGTGTGAAGGCGATCACGCCATCCACCATTGTCCCTTCTTAGATGAGGCTAAAAGAGTTTTGGACGACCGTCCGGTTTCACCGTTACGACTTCCTCCTAGATATAAGAAACTCTTGCCGAGTCCGTCACTAGTTTAAAATTCGGCTGACACGCCATTATGGTCACTCGAAGCATCTATCATTGAAGATAAACCATCTGAATCCACACCAGACGAAAGTCAAAAGGCCGAGGCGGCAGTTGACCTGGTCTTGCCTTCAGAGGATCCATCTTCAGATGATACAGTCATCGGGGAGAACAAAACTGACACCATCCAAATTATCTTCATAAGCACAGACTCCGATGAACATGGGGGCAGTCTACCTATTCCTTTACCGCAGGAAGGAAGTTCGTCAGAGTCATATCCGGCCATCTATTCGGTCCCACCTCCAAGCAACCTAGTTGTTTCCTTCGATTGGAATCTACTAGGCAAACCCCACTTACCGGCTAGTGTACCATTTCGAATCATTGCTCAAATATACAGAATGGTCATGGCCGGTACTATCATAGATGAAGGGGCTTCTGTGAGTATCCTTTCCTCAACTGCTTGGAAAGCACTTGGTTCGCCACCGCTTTTGCCTGAAATGAGAAATCTAACAGGCTTTGACAAAGGAACCAGTCGACCGTTAGGGATCCTTCCCAATGTGCCGATAACATTGAGAAGGAAAACTGTTCACATGAACATAATGGTAGTCCAAGGACCCCTGGATTATAATCTACTCCTTGGACGTGACTATATTTATTACATGGGAGCCATTGTCTCCTCACTCTTTAGAGTAATGTGTTTTCTGCATGAAGGAAGAGTGGTCAAGCTCATAGACCAGCTTTCATTCCCCGGTTCACACATAGCAAATAGTCATATACCATCCCTGAATGGTATTTTCACGCAAGGAATGTCTCATCAATCCCCAGTCCATCCTCCTGATGAGCGCGAGTGATTCGAAGGATATGACTGAAACCCAGGGGGCATGCACCCTGGCCTGTTTCAACAGGAAAACCTTGGGTATAGGGTAGGTTTCCGCAAAGGATATATGACTGGCTGATACACCCGTCCATTTAGGAAAATGGGGTTAGACCGAAATAAGATACCTCTGTTATAAGGTAGGCCTTTCCCGATAAAACAAATGTTTTGTCTGTAAATTGAGGGGTAACCTGGAAACTCTACTTCACTATGCCTGGGGGCATGCAAAACTTTTGGCATGCAAGCGAAGAGCGACCATTTATTTTTTTAAATTTGTAGGTCCTCTAACCCTTTAAACTCGTAGGATTTGTCGTTTCCTAGCTAGCATAAAGAAAGGATGTGGGGCAAAGCTTTGAAAAAATGCCATTTTTTATATGAGACATCCTTATTATATGACTGGATTGAGCAGTTTTAACGCGAAATTCAAGCTCGTTAAAAAATAAACATAATCAATGAGCAAATGTTCCCCTAGAGTTTAAGCTCATTTAAAAAATGAACCAATTTCCCGTAAATAACTATCGTGAATGTATTATCGTCAACCTTTGAAGCCTTGGTTGTGTTCTCATCATCACCTCCACTCTATTTTTGGCCGATCATTCACCTCCATTTGATTGTTTACCCCTTTTGAGGAATAGCTGTGAAGAGTGATCCTGTTAGCCATCCTTGTGACACTACCATGATTGGAAAATTCCAAACCTTACCTGGAATTAGCTGCTACCCAAATTTATCACTCGTTCCTCATAAAACGAGTCTCCTTTTAGCTCTTTTTAACTGACTCGTAAAATATGAAAAGATTACCAAGCGATTGGCCTCTCCAGCTCGTTAAAGTGACCGGAAGTGCTATCCCTCCTTTAGATTTTAATCTTTTTGGACCTAAGGGATTATTACACAAAAATATCGAGCACTTGTTTTGTTCGGCTCGTTAAAAGTACCGAAAATTCATCCCTTTTGTATTGTTTTATACTTTTTCGGACTCAAGGGATTATATGATGAAAAAGGATTATTGGAGTTTTCTTTACGTCCCTTTTTCAGACTCTCTAAAGTTGAAAAGGACCGAGTTATCCTTGTCGTTAAACTCGTTAAAACCCAAATAGCGACAAACTTGTCCATACAGACAAGAACGAGTTTCACTATCGCTAGGCTTGTTAAAACATAGCGATGGGTTTGCCCGAAGGGAAAATTATAGAACAAGCATATGTTATCCTCCTCAAGCTTGACAAAAATAAAGAGGTACTGGTCAGCAATGACTGGGGAAAATTGGGAAGAAAACTTGAAGAAACTTTATTGGTAGCAAGTCGCTCTTGAACATGACACTTTCACTCCGCATTCGAGTCGGGTTGGGTTGTTCCATTCACTGGTCATATCACCATGGGTCCATCACACCATCCATATTTGGGGTTAACGCTATCAATCCATCATGTCAGTGTCACCGATATGTTCAAGAGAAGTCACTCAGAGAATTCACCTGTGTCTCATCCACTGCAATACATTTACGCTCCATTCTTTCATGACTGCCACCCTGAACCTTATATCACTAGATCCTTTTCACCTCCATTAAAATCATTTGCTTCGTTCCGTCTCATTGATGTGGGATTCACTAAGGCCCTCCTATTATGGATCGCTTCTTGTCGACATCAGCTCATTATCCAAGAAGTCGATCTAGGAGCAACCCTTTCAGTACTTTGAAACTTGCATGCCTCAATGGCAAGTTTCTCACTTCTGGTGATAGGTTTACATCAATGGCCTTTGACCGAAAGACTTTGCGTGGTGTTCGATGCCAAGTCCCTTATTCACACCACGTGAATTGTACTGTAGTACCTTGAGGGTCATCATCATTATCGGTGATTCCTCTCACGCCTGTTAACAACTTACATCATTGGCTGGTAATCAGGCGATGTCTTTCCATGTTCGACTCCAGAACATCTCTCACATGGATCAACTTGTACTTTAAGTGAAGATCGAACGAGATTGAAGACCCTGGATCTAGTTTCATCCATCTGGGCTACGATATATATTCAGGAAAATAAAGACATCAAATGTACATCATTACTGCACAGATAATCATCCAATCCAAGGGATGATGACTCTACCAGAATCATCAGTCTACACTCAGACGATTGTTTGTCTTATGTACATGAAAATGAACTTATAAAGCTGAGCATGGGAATGCCCACCTCAGATAGATCATGAAAATATTATGAAGATAATGTATTGTATTGTATCTTATTACAGGTCGCCTTCCATCTTGAAAAAACTTTAGATCCTCATGATAAAGCATTTCACCCGACATCAACAGATTAACGACCTCATGCTTTAGGGGGCAACTGTTATAGACATTTTTGGGCACTGCAACCCCAATCATAAATGTCCATAAACCGAGGGCTCTTAAGTCCCTAAAATTTTTGTTCCTACCCCTAAAAGAACAAGGTCAACTGATTACATCTTATCCCAGAAGTTCTCCATGAAAAACTACTTAGAACTGGTCAAAACTGGACCATCTCACCTGCTCCATGGTCAAAGTGCGCTACATCCCACCTAAATACACACGAGAGGTGCGATGCATACTGAAAAGCCCTTCTATGGGGTGCGATGGGTGAGAATGGACAAATGGCAGGGTCAATTTGCAAGGTGGAGGATCATGGAATCTTCCAGAAACTTCTCCTGTGACACTTGCCTGTCTACATTCGCCCAGGGATGAGTAAGAGATCATCAATCTCCAAGTGTAATCAAGAACTATTAGAGAGAGGACACTAATCAAATCTCAAAAGATGACTCACCCCCCTTGCAAACATCTATATATGGATCCCTCATCCCAGAGATCCAGAGGCTAGAATTTGGTATCTTGTAAGGAAGTGCTGCTGGTTTCCTGGTGCAACATCATAGTGTTGGGTGATCTAAGCTTTTCATGAGGTGAAGAAGGGCTTTCTTGCTGAGAGGATGATGTTGGGTCAGAACAATTGGTTGTAATCCTCTTTGCTATTCTTGATTATTAATAAAGCTATTCAAGTTTTCCTCCACATTCTTGTATGATTGATGATATATGCATTTGTGTGGTCAATATATATCTGGTCCTATATTGTTTATGATAATAGATCTATGTTCTTGGATAGCGTTATGTTGCTTTGACTCTACAGGTGCTCTTTGAAGCTGGGTAGACGAGGAAGCGAGTGGCAAAGATCTATCAGAAGGGAGAGGAATCAAGCAAGGAACCAAGCGCAAGACAGAGGTTGGTCTCCTTTATTCCCCTCTTATCTATTTCTCATAAACGAAAACGAAAGTGGTTTTAGTTTGTTTGTTTCTAAGGTAGCTACCAGCCTTAGTGGGACTAGCAGCTCTGCATAGACACTAGATTTCCCGATAACAATAATACATCCATGTAAACCTACTAGACCCAACAGTGGAATGTTACAAAGACATCTGCCTGCTCCTCCAAAGAGATGAACTAGCTCTGTGCAGTGGAGAAACCAAGGCACATTACAATATTGTCCAAGCTCTTTCCAAGGTAGTCTCATCAGAAGCTTGGCTAACAAAAATCCCTTGTAGTGAGTTATGAGGGACTATTTATAGCAAAGGGTGGGATGACCCTTGACATTCCCGTTTGTGACAGTTCAACTACCCTCATGACTTTTCACCTACTCTATGACTCTTACATCCAACTATTGACACTTGACTTACACTTCACATGACTCAACGTTACAATGCACATGTACTAATGTGAGACAACATGGCTTGAGCAAGCCAAGCAAGTCATCACTAACACTCACTCCACTATGATGAGATCAACTCTTTGACATGATTTTGTTGGTCAAAGTGGTGAGATGATGCCAATCTTGGTCATCTGTGATGGTGTCGATGCACCTCATGGCGACATCTTGCTAAAGCGAACTCTTGCCTCTGTCGCAACCAGTGCATTGGTTCAGCCCCTTCATCCAACTCGTCTGCTATCATGTGCATGGTATTCTTGGATGCGGTTGAACTGGCAAAACACTGATGCATAGTGTCCATACTGATCTTCAAGTGTGTGCTAGTGGTCATGCACATCAACTTTCCGTAGTACATGTTCAGCTCCAGTTGGACTTACTTCTTGTCTTCACCTTGGTGAGTGTGCTGAATGGGTTTGATTGCATGTGTGAGCACAATATCATGCATGTTTTTGAATCCCTTACATGTGATCAACAACACTTCTCACCATGTGTTCTCCTTTCCAGCTGTTGGGATGGATCTTTAACTTGTACAGGTGTAGTTTCATCCATGAGTGCATGTTGCGCCCACTGTTGTTCCTATTCTTGCTATAACTCACTCGTCTGTCTGTGGAGCTTCATGTTCTTCCTTGAGTTGCTGCTTTAGCACATGCAACTCCTTCTCTATTCCATTCCCTATGTTTTCACGACCATCATGTAGCACCGTCACCTCATAGCTGGAGTCTCTAAAGTTTCTTTCATCATCTTGAGCTCGCAATTTTGTTCCACCCTTGTGTTGTCAACAACCTTCCTCTTGCATTCATTGTCTTCGCTGCATTTGTTGCATTCGTTGTGTTCACTGCATTCGCTGTGTTTGTTGAATTTGGTATGCTGCCTTCACGTGTTGTTCATGATGCTACTTGTTGTGATGTTGTTGTTGTCATATCTTGATGTCCTTCTCTATGAACAACCTGATTTCCTCATGAGTAGGCAATCTCATAGATATTTCATCGACTGCATCTCAAGGTGTGCTCTGAATATTATCTTTGACTCTGTTCTCTAGGAAACCATTGTAACTACACTACTAAGAGGTAGGTGAACACCTGTAGTGCCTACAGACATAGCAACACTCATGGAAAGCAATCCGTTAGTCAAAAACCTAAATGAACTTGAGAATTGACTTGCAACATTCCTGTGTGACTGATCATGAAGGTTGCACAATTTCGACTGGGAGGTCGGGAGACTAACTGCCAAGACTATGCAAGGCATAATTTGGGCTACTGGGAGATTGAATGGCTACTAGAACTGCACAATGCATAGTCCAATCTAGTTACTGGGTGCTGGGATTACACAATGCAAAATTCTAGTTGGGAAGGACTACAGGCCCAAGGACTAATTTGAGCAATTTCCTGTGCCAAGTAGTCACTGTCCTCCACAAATGTGAAAAAGAGTCCTGGAGGCTAGTGTTGCGAAAATATGTGCATTTCTGGAGAGGAAGGTAGAGCCTTCCTTCCCCAGATTGCGCAATGCAGCCTTGGTGAAGGTAGAGTTTGGGCCAAGGTTGGCCCGACTCACTGACGGGAAACTGAAAGAAAATAGGACAGTGAATGCATGTTAATATTGAGTGTAAGCATAAGTGAATGATCATGCATTAAAATGATGAATGACAGATTCAGAAATGGAACAACATGCATGTGGGTGAGGCAAGTCACTGAATCGACAACTGTTCGCGGAAAGAAGTTTCATGCATGCAACAGTAGTTAGGTGTTAACTAAAAATGAAACGGTGTTAGGAAAAGCTAATATACATGTAAAAGACAGCAAACATTCAATGAAATCAAGAAAAAAATAC
Source organism: Pinus tabuliformis (assembly GCA_031772625.1). Classification (NCBI taxonomy): domain Eukaryota; kingdom Viridiplantae; phylum Streptophyta; class Pinopsida; order Pinales; family Pinaceae; genus Pinus; species Pinus tabuliformis. The sequence goes on along the minus strand of CM062816.1, from coordinate 1,198,633,956 downwards.
TCATAGAAGAGAAAACATAAAAAACGATAGAAATGCAACATAAGGCATGGGAGGTGGGCCTACCCCAAAGAAGCTGAGTTGAATGTGACGACTACTCCTAGATGTGATGTGGTATGTTAGAGTTGAAAGGTTGATGTTAGGAATGAACCCTACAGCATCTGGTTGATGAGTTTTGACAACGTTGAGGTTGTGACGTGCATGCCACAAATCTAGGGAAAGCAACACTTGGTGGGAGATTTCTTTAATGATCCTTGCATGCAACCTCCAACAATTAAGCATAGATCCCTGAAACAAGGGCTGCCTTTGCATGTTGACTTGGGAGAAGTAGTGCATGCATGCAAGTCCATTTTTCTCGGTCTGAGAGGGAATGTGTCAACTCAACTGCACATGCAAGAGGTTGTTTGACTACTTGAAGGAAATGCACATTTTTGGCTAGGAGATGGGTTGACTTCCTAGGATATTTGTGCAATTTCTAGGCAGAGTAGTTGATTACTACCCAGATTTGCACAAATTTTGGGTTGAACAACCTTGCTGGGGAAAATTGCGCAATTCCTGCTGGGAGTGTTGACTGGAAGAATTGCGCAATCTTGGAGCCCAGTAGGTTGCCAGACTGGATTAGGAAATTTCTGGAGGGAACGCTGGTTTCCCTCCAAAAATGCGCATTTTTCTTGGTGAAACTGCTCAGCTTGTAGCTAGACCAAGTCTAGGTGAACAACCTGTGAGAGGAAAACATCAAGTTGTGATTGACAGGCTACCTTTGTGCAAGCAAAAGAGTGAAGCTTGTGAACTTGAGGAAGCAAGGCAAGTTGTTGTGAAGGTTGGAAGGGAGGCTCCTAAACGAGGTTTAGGAAAAAATTTGGAGGGTGTTTGTAGCCGCTACAACACTTTGACAGAGATGGCAGATCACGCAGCTCATGGAGTTGGAAGAGGACTACTTTCTTATTGGATTTCACGAGAAAGTACAAAAGGAATGAGAAAAAGCATGGGATGATTGGCATATTAAGTTGTGCACTTTCAAGGTGGATGATTTAGTGCTGCTATATGACATCAAATTCACAAAATTTCTGGGGAAATTCGAAATGCACTGGATAGGCCCATATGTTATTAAGGAAATCATGGATGGTGGTGCATTTTGGTGCGTGAAGCTATATGGGGAGCCATTCCTTGGGAAAGTCAATGGAAGTAGGTTGAAATTGTATACAAGGGATCCTATCCTCGCGCAATGACTACATGGTAGCAAAATAGTCTTAGCGCTCTAGGTAGTTGCAAGGGAGCGCGAGACTATAAACTACGCCGCCTGAAGAGGAGAAAAATATGGTAAGGTGGCTACGTGATGGAGGCAAGCAGTAGGACAGGTGAAGCTAAGATGGATGAGTTGCCCCACAGGGGGAGGTACCGTGCAGTGGTTCCAAAATAGCCATTGGAGTCACTATTCATGATTGGATGGAAAAACCCTTTGGAGATCTGCCACCAAAGATGCATTTGTTAGTAGAAAATGGAGGGAACAATTGCATTTGAATTGAAAGTTGCCTATAAATCAAGCATGTTGGTTTGCCGAGGAAGAATTTGCTTTCTCTGAAACTGGTATATGCCCTATTGTTTTTTCTATATGAATCGACAAGTTTGGGAGGACTTAATTTCTAGTCCGACATTCGTGAAGCTACCAAAAATTAGCCAGCAACTTATTCTCAAACAAATGTTTGCTCTCGTAAGTTCTGAAGTTGTTGTTTCTTAAGTGGAAGTCCCTGAAACTGTGTCCATGGAAGCTACACCCTTAGTGCCTATGTTGTTGAGGTCGCCTAGGCCAAAGCAATCAGCTACTAAGGAGAAGCAAAAGAAACTTGTACCAGTGAGGCAGTCATTGATGAAGAACTTGTATGTTCGATAGAAAGAAAAGAAGGACAAGGCGAAGCAACCGGAGAAACTAGTGGACTTGGAGGCAGAGGAACTTAGTGAAGGAGTTGAGGAGTTAGATGTTGAGGAGGGCGATCCTATCACATGGCTCCTGACGTATATCCCTCCACGGAAAGGGAAGGCCAATGTACTAAGGACCCAGATTCTGGAAAATTCATGATCTCTACACCACTATTGCCAAAGGAGGTAGTTTTTGATGGCGCGTTCTTAGTGTGCATCCTAGTACTGAAGATGGAGGATTTGGATCTCGTCGACCATGAGAAATTACCTCACATGGCCACCCATAAATACATCATGAAGATTTATTATGAAGAAACTCAGGTCACAAGACTAGAACCCATTAAATGGGTCAAAGGCATTGAGTAGGTTGGATTATTACATATTCTTTATGTGCCACACTTCCACCGGTCGATCATTAACATTGATTGTATGTGCTAGCTACTTATGTTGGTGCATGATGGGTGCTTCTTATGGCTCGGTGAACCCATGCCTATAACTGATATGCTCATTCACAGAATTAGAAAGCTTCCCTATAAAGGGGTGGACCCTGGCAAGGAGTTTGGAGGGAAAAGTAGAGAAAAGGAGCTAGCGAATAAAATGAATATAGACTTTGGCCTGATCAAAAAGTCGCACAGATACTCTATTCACTCAATTCAAGACTAGGCGGTGGGATTTGTTTCCCAAATCCTAGCTAGGAAGATAATGAGGAAATATCATGCAGATGAAATTCTAGTGCTAGTAGTTTCATTGGTTGCACATTGCGCGAAGGTGGTGCAGTACAATTGGGAATAGTACTTATGTAAAAATTCCTAGCGAATTGCCGTGAAGCACAGGAGGAGAGAAAGGTATTTCACTATTCCTGGCTCCTATTGATAATTGTATTACTGCTAGAGGATAATTAGTTTCCTTCACAGGAAGAATATTTAAGGAGGCAGTGAAGCTTGCTTCAGTATGGTCGATGAAGGATCCATACCAAATCATGGAGTCAAAAGCTTTTTGGATACTAGTTGGGATGGACCTATGCACAATGATAAGTCAGTGACAAAGATTGTCTCCAATCTTGTTTAAGCAACTATGGGCATTCGCGGAGTTTAAGGCCGACTTTCATAATGTCTCAATCCGGGTGAGGCGAGGCCCTAAGCATATCTGGCACAAGTTGCCATACGTAGTCTCAGAGACAGACGTACAGGAAATTGTGGGGAGTTGGCTAGCAGATTAGCGACGACCCATGAATATTGGTGCATGTACCACTCAGGGCAGAGAAAGCTCTGGGGCACAGATGACATCTATGTAGAAATCTAAATAAGTAGCATAGACAGTGGCGCGAGTATTATTTGAGCAAAGAAACAAAGAAGTTGCTGCTTAAGAAGCTACTGAAAAATAGCGCGCTCAGAAAGAGTGTGCTGAGACAGATCACACTGACATATTGGAAGCTGAAGCATTTGCTTCCCAGCATATTGAGGAATAAGAACTATCGTGGAGATGGAGGGGAGGATCAGAGTACTCCCTTCACGTTGAAGAAGTAGATTAAGGAGACAACTTTCGGGCCAAGGAAGAAGCGCGAATAAGATAAAGAAGCATGCATTGACCCAGTGGTCCTCACACAAGGGAACCTTAATGAAATTGGGGACAAAGTCAAAAACACCACAATGACGTTGTGGCAACAGTTTGAGAATCAATATATGCAGACGCTAAGGAGTGTCTAGAAGGATCTACGTGAGCTACATATCCAAGAAGGTAGGATTCAAGCGAGCCTAGGGAAAGCGAGCGGGGTGAAAGTGAGCTTGGCACAAGGGAGAGAGAGTGTATTGGACATATAAAGGACTCTCGACCTCAGAGTGATCTCCTTACCAGAAGGATTAGTCTGTATAGAAACAGAGGAAAACCATGCTCTACTAGCCATGATCAAAGACATAGGGGTTAACTTAGCTACGCTACCACTTCAGATGTTCCATGTGCTTCATCAAGGCATATTGGATAAGCTTCGAATCAGATAACAACATACACTTGAAGTAATCAATGAAGTTAAGGTAAATGATGGAAAAAATTTCGCTGAGAAGACTCAAGCCCTAAAAGAAAAGAAAGAGCTAGAAGCACAGAGTTAGAGCTTGGAAGTAGCAATTACATAGGTGTGTAATTCTGTCCCAGAATTACATATTCCAGAAGATGCCTCCGCCACATTGAAGATCAGGAAATTTGCTACTGCAGTCCGAGAATCAAAAGATGAGATTGGCAGAGTCACATTTGACTTCTAGATGAAGATATCATAATTACAGTTGAAGTTATAGCTGACTACTCTGCCAGAGGTCAGGGAGCAATGTGACGCAGCCATAAAGGAGCACATGACTACTCTAGAGAATGCAGTCAAAGGCTACGAATTCCTTTTTAAAAATTCCATTGAGTTATGGGATACTTTGCAGGAGGACCCAAACTTGAAAAGGTTAAGTACAGAAATAAGGGAAGCCAAGGAAAAATATGATGAAATTAGGTCGACTGCATGCACATTAGTGCCAGTCCAGCGCTTCGCCCACCTGCAGGAAGAGAAGCTGCGACAGGCACAAATACAAGAATTCTAGCAAAAATAATGAATATTAAAGGCTTGGCTTCAACCTTGGACAAAGGAGGCTAGCTATATTTCTCAAACCATTCAGGAGAAAATAAAAGCACTGCAGCAGACTCATAGGATGATGCAGCTAGCAGTAGAGGGACCAACTACAGAAAATCTAGTCGAAGAGGTGAAGCAGGTTGTAATATAAGGAATCTCGAAGCTGGAATCATTAATGTAGGATTTCAATGATCTTACCACAAAGTAGATAAGATGACTGAGTGACTTGAGGGTGAGTCACGATATTTGTGTGGGGGGCCTATTGGGATAGGGTACCTAGGGTCAATTTTGGGTTAGTTTAATCAATTTTTTAGTAGAATTTTGTAAATAATGTAAATTCTCTGAGAAATGTGGAAGTGGAGCATGCATCTAAGTAAGAGTCAAAGGCGATTTAGCCCCTTGTATGTGTAAGTGATAGGATGATTTTGAGACTCACCCATAGGCCGTTGGCCATGGTATTGTAATAGAAAGGCTATAAATATTTGAGTCATGGCGAGTATAGGATATAAATTTTTGTGAAGAACAAGTGTAAAAGCAAGTGTTAAGGTAGGAAAGCTTTATTTCCATGTACTTACGTGAAAGGGAAAGGCTCCTGTAGCTAAGTGTGCGGAGACCTTGGCAAGTCTGCAACTGAGTGTGAGGGCCCCTACAGCTAGGTGCACATGGTGGAAGAGTATGTAATTTGAATGTTGAATCTAATAAAGACTGATTTTGGACTGAATCTATTGTATTTGTGTCTTGTTCTTAATTCTATTTAAGCTTAAGCATTATCGCGTAATGATCTGTTATCTATGAAATAAAGTGTATTCTCTTCACGAATCTGTTAAATCTTTAGTATTCATGCATGAAAAGTGTGATGAACTTATTTCACGAAGATATTGAAGCAGATTTGCTACTCATTGTTTGAATCATGTAGATCTGCGCGAAGGAAAATCTAGGGTTGTTATTGACTGAGCGGAAATTGTGAGTCTGCTTCTTTTAGGTCTAATAAGCACGATTGCATCTCTTCGTGGAGGCCTAGAGGTGAACTGAATAGAGTTGTAGTAGTAGACCTTAGGAAGGCATAGATCTGTGTGAAGGTAGATCCGAGTTTCCGGAACTAGGAATACACATCAAACAGTCTCTAGATGTAGAAGTCTGGTTCTAGCACCCCCCAATACTGCTTCGAGTGAGTTGGAAACCTGCGCCATGTGGGTTGTTGCCAAAAGGGCCAACAGTTAGGGTTTTGTTGGTTGGCACAAATAACTCTGAACCTCGGTCAAGCCCCCTTAAGCCAACAACACTTGACACTCCTTTTTAACCATCGTTCCCTACCTTTTGGTCTAGATTAGATCCAACAGTTGGGGTTTGGCTTCCACTTTACAAATCATATCAAGCAATTTTGGTCTTTTCGCCACAGTGTATATCATATTCAGTAGTTGGGGTTTTCACAAGATAGATCATACTTTTTGTGCAGTGAGGGTTTTCGTTACCATAGTCTAGATAATATTATCGCAACACTTTTTAAGTGCCAAAACTTTGGGGTTTTGATTACTATAGTCTAGGCCTGATTTTTGCAGGATATTTGGCAGTATCAAGAATTATAGATTTCAGCCACTACGGGATTGATCAGCTGGAGGCAAACATCCTTTTAGAGTAAAAGAAAGAGAAAATAAAATCTGGGGCCATCTCAAGATGCTTGCAAGAGAATTATCCCATAATATTCAAGATGATGAGCTTATTGCAGTGGTACCATTCACCTGTAAGCCCCCAATTTTCATGCGGCCCCAAATTATTCCCCATGTAGCTTCAAGTGATCCACATCAATAGACTCCTGAGCTTTCCCTCTCTCCAACCATGCTAATCTTAAGTAAGCTCCAAAGTTGACTAGGGCTAGTGTATGTACAATACCAACACTCAAGTTATGCCTATGAAGAAGTCAGTAGAGAGAGTCAAAGATTTTGGGAAAAGACTTGATAACTTACAGGCATCCATCGGAAAAATCTTAGAAGCATTGAATGCCCTCAAGATGTCATGAGTATCCATAAGGGAAGACCACAGTGTTGATGCCCACGTAGAAGGAGAATCTAGACATCACATTAATTTCCATGGAGGTCACCAATATTCAAGCCACCGGAGACCCAAGCCGGACATGTAAAATTTTTATGGCTCCAAGCCAGTAGTATGAGTGGCACAAATGGAACAATATTTTTACCTTAACAATATTTGGGAAGATGAAACTAAAATACATTTGGAAGCTCTTTACTTGGACCAAGAGTGATGGAAGTGGTGGAAATGGAATCATAAATGATATCCATGGAGGCCAACTCGGAACATGTTCTCAAAATCCATTTGTGACCACTTTGAATGGGAATCTCACTTTTTGGGTCGTCTAACTAAACTGAAGCAAACAAGTACAATATGTGAGTACATTGCAACCTTTGAACAATTGGCCATCTGAACTAAAGGAATATGAGATTCCTTTTACTTGGAATGCTGCTTCAATGGCTTAAAGGAAGCTATCCAAGTCCATGTCAAAATGCATAACCCAGCTACTTGGTTGGAAGCATGAAGGTAGAAGTCAGTTTAATTCCCAATCCAATCATCGAAATTTGGTTGCACGGGCATGTCCCACCCTACTACATGCCCCAACGAAACATTTAAGGTTCAATAAGTGTCACTGGCAGGAATGGACACAAGAAGGAAATAAGGAATTTGTTAGTATTGTGATGACATATACTCCCTAAGACATAAATGCAAGGAGCTAAAATTTGCGCAACTGAAAGCAGCTTTGTTGATGAAGCTCAAACCACTAGAGTGAACTAGGAGGAAGAGGGTGAAACCATAACAGACTCAGAAATTGATAGTCCAGCTATGCCAGATGAGTTGATTATCTCACTCCATGCCCTCGCCAAAATTTATTTTCACCAAACTCTCAAAATCTGAGATTTTATTAAAAATTGACTAGTAGTAGTGCTAATTGATAGCAACAGCACACATAAGTTCATCCATAAGAGAGTAGAAGAAGTAGTTCATTGTTTTTTAGGATTATATATAATTTCCAAGCCTTTATCACTGATGGGGGAACAATGAAATGTGAAGCCCACTATGAAAATATTAAGCTTCAGATGGGGGATTATCACCTCGAAACCCACATGTTTTCCATTGAAAAGGGCATTTGTGACATTGTCCTTGTTGTTTACTAGATCTGCACACTAGGCCCTATCACAATGGACTTCCAAGAGTTATCTATGAAGTTTAAGAAGAACGGCCACACTCATACACTGCAGGGACTCCAGGCAGGTGGTCCTACTATCATCAACTCACATTGCATGGAGAATCTTTCAAAAAAGGGATATTATGGGATAATAGCACAATTTAATGCCATTCATGACATTGAATCCACTCCTCCTCTCATTCATCCTTATATGCAATAGGTATTTGATTTCCACCAGTGGGTCTTTGACAAACCTAAGGACCTCCCATCTTTTAGGGTTGAACATGATCACAAAATCCCTTTTCTCCTAGGTACCCAACCACAAAATGTCCACCGCTATCAATAACCTTTTTCCCAAAAGAATGAAATTGAAAAAATCATCAAGGAACTCCTTGAAGCCGGTGTTACTTATCCCAACACTAGCCCTTATTCGTCTCTCGTGGTCATGGTTCGAAAGAAGGATGATGAATGACACATGTGTCCATTCCTTTGGGCCCTTAACAAGCTCATCATAAAGGAAAAATATCCTATCCTCGTAGTTGATGATCTGCTTGATGAACTGCATAGTGCAATTTTTTTTATGAAGATGGACCTCCATTCAAGCTATCACCAAATACAAATGAAGGAATTTGACATTCCCAAGACAGCCTTCTAAATTCGTGAAGGCCATTATGAATTCATATTCATGCCAATTAGTCTTTGTAATGCCCCATTATCATTTCAGAGCCTCATTGAACCGCCTTCTGAAACCATATCTCAGAAAATTAATCCTTGTCTTTCTTTATGATATTCTCATCTATATCATAACATGGGACACTCACCTTCACCATGCTGAATAGGTATTGGAACTACTCCAAGATCATAACTTATTTGTCAAAATATCTAAGTGTTCATTTGACATGGAATAACTAGAGTGTTTGGGACACATTGTTGGTCGTGAAGGAGTTACGGTTGATCTGAACAAGATTTAGGCAAATGCAAGACTGGCCCCAACCAGAAACCTTGAGGTGTTTGAGGGTATTCTTGGGTCTCACGGGCTACTATCACAAACTTGTCTACAATTATGGATGAATTCCTAGGCCCCTCACTAATATTCTCAAGAAAAAATAATTTCTTTGGACTGATGTAGCTCAAAAAGCCTTTCCGGCTCTCAAACAGGGCATGTTATCCACTATAGTATTGGCCCTACCACACTTTACAAAACCTTTTGTGATTGAATGTGATGCTTTAGATAAGGGAATTAGTTTAGTATTAATGCAGGAAGGTAGACCATTGGCTTTCATGAATCAACGAATCAGTGATAAGAATCTGGATCAATTTTCATATGAGAAAGAAATTATGGCGATCTTACATGTAGTAGACATGTGACGACCATACCTGTTGAGGTGTCATTTCCAAATCCGGACTAACAATCATGTCCTAAAATATTTCCTCAAGCAGTGTCTATCATTTCCAAAACAAAATAAATATCTCGCAAAAATGTTGGGAAATGATTATGCGATAATTTACAAGGGTCATGACAATGTAGTGGTTGATGTCTTATCACACCAATTTGAGGATGAGGGCACCCTTTTATCCCTTTCTCTACCCATACTAGAGTGGATTGAAGAGGCTTGTCATGAATGGTTCACTAACCCCTCTCTATCCCAACTCATTAATAAATTAAGATCAGATCCTAATTCCCCAGCAAACTACTCTTGGAAGGATGAGGTTCATCGCTACAAGGATCATATACTTCTATCCCCAACCTCCACTCTCAAAACCCACATATTGAAAGAGTTGCACTCCTCTCCAGTAGCAGGAAACTTAGGATTTTACATGACTTATGCACAAGCACACCACTTTTTATTTTGGCCCAACTTGAAGAATGCCATTCTTACATTTGTAGTTTAATGTGAGGTATGACAATGCAACAAAGTGGAAACAAACAAGCTACGAGGAACCTTACAACCATTGTCATTCCCTGCTTCTGTCAAGATTTTTTTTTTTTCCATGGATTTCATTACAGGTCTCCTAAAGGAAGGAAACAAATTAGTCATCATGGTGGTTGTTGACAAAATTTTGAAATATGCTCATTTTTGTGTGCTACCACACCCATTCACCCCAACATTGATGGTTCAAGTTTTCATGGACCAAATCTTCAAACTATGTGGCATGGTGACTTACATTGTGTCTGATCAAGAGCCTACTTTCACTAGCAAATCTTGGCAGGAAATTTTTAAGTTACAGGGCATGCAACTCCAACTCTGTACAACTTATCATCCCCAAGCCGATGGTCAAATAGAAGTAGTCAAAAAATGTTTGGAGACCTATATACGGTTCTTCACTTCAGAAAAGTGGCATCAATGGGTATAGTTGTTGCCTTTAGGTTAATGGTGGTATAATACTGACTACCATGAAGCAAACAAGATGATTCCATATGAGGCAGTGTATGGCCAAGTCCCACCTTCAACAGCTTCTTTTATCCCTAGATGTTCCAAAGTATAGGTAGTTGATGAGCTCCTACATAATTGTGTCTCCATGATTACTCATCTCAAAGATAATCCACATCAAGCTCAAAATAGAATGAAGAAAAATGCCGACCAACATCATTTCGAGCGGTCATTTCAAGTAGGTGACTAGGTGTTCCTCCAACTCCAACCTTTTAAGAAAACCTCTCTCAAAGAAAAGGGTTGTCACAAACTAGCACGAAAGTTCTATGGGCTTTATTAAGTAATTTAGCATATAGGGGAAGTTTCTTACAAATTGGTTGTGCCGACTACTTCAACAATCCACCAAGTCTTCCATGTATCTTTCGTCAAGAAAGTCGTGGGGAACAATTGTTGGGTTAAAACAAGTCTGCCAAAATTATATGAGGAAGGCTAACTTTGGGTTCAACTAGAACAAGTCCTGGATACTCACAAAAGAAATCTTTAGGGCTGCATGATCAAGGAAGTCATCATCAAGTGGAAAGATACCTCTTCATAAGATGAAACATGGGAACCAACCACTATTCTTCAGTATTTTCTACGACTGTAGCCTTGAGGACAAGGTTGCTTTTGATGGGGGGGGGGGGGGCATGTTAGGGTCCAACCCTAACCCCTTTATTTATGTAATAAGCCTAAGGGGCCTATTTAGAGTCATAATTAGTTTGTTGAATCAATAAATCCTACAAGAAGTTATCCACATTAATAATAATTGTAAGTGGTTGACCCGCATTATAGAAAAGGGACCACTAATATTTATGGTTTTGGATGTCATAAAGCTATAAATAGTGGTAGATAGGAAGGGAACAATCATCGAGTCTTATTATAATTGAGCTTTGCTCTGTTGGAGATTCCTCCCTCGAAGAGGCAAGTGAACATTCTGATTTTCCTATGAATAATAAAATATATATTCAACTTCTCTCAATTCATCTCATATTAAAGTGTTTTTGGAAATGTTGTTTCATATTTCTAGCATTATGTTATTCTCGCAGGGCAAGTGCATAACAATGTGCAAATACCATGGTAGTACCAATAATAAGTGTCAACCTTCTCCAAACACATACCAATACATACCATGGTAATAATAATACAAATACCACATGAAAATACCATGGAAATACCAATACCAAGTACCAACCTGCTCCACAATTCTTTTAGCACCTCTCTCAAAGCACCAATGACATACCTTGCAAATAACAAGCTAAGCATCTTCCAGAGCAACCATTACACAACCATATGCACATAATAAACCAAACAACAAACACCATAACATGTGACATAATCCAAGCACACACTCATTTGTCACAAGCCAAGCCACCTGCAACACAAACATCTTCCATAGAACCCAATCAATCATATGCATAACATGCCCAGGTTGACATCAATTCCAACCACAGATCATCACCTATAACACAACATCGATACCAACAATATCCCCCTTTGTCATTGATGGAAAACCAAGTTGTACCATCCAACTTAATGACCTATGAAACTGGTCTCCACAAGCACAGCCCCTTTGACATCAATGGAAAAGGGATAGTCTCATCAAAGATAGTGATAACTAAATAATTAATAACTCCCCCTATACACTATCCAAAACAACAAGAAAGGATCTCTTTCACTCTTCATGACAACAAGTAGCAATAACATGAACTTTGTTAAAAACTCTATTTTCTAAAGAAGCAAAAGCAGAGAAAATCTGATTACTAACATAAAGTAACATTAGAACATATCCTTTAGAAATAACATAGTGTGGGTAGCAACATTATATCTCATAACTCAATGAGAAACAACAATATCCTCCCAAGCAGCGACAAACCATTAGTATTCTTTAACTCAGTAAATATCAGCATCAAACTCAACCATTAGCTCTATCTACACATAGAAATAACAACATACATATGACTATCATAGCAACACCATTTTCTAACTTGATAAGAAACAATAAAATCTTTTGACCAATACACAGTGGCAACAAGTACCGTGAAAAGAAACTCCCTCAAGCAACACCATAACAATCACATTTGATAGGAAACCACCCACTAGACATGCTCCCCCTTAGTATCATCATTATCATCAACCTCCAATCAATGCCCTTTTGTTGAAGGCTACACCTCATGAACTAAGGGACTATCTCTTGACGAAGAACTTGACCATAAACTGGGCTTCAAATGCATTTTACATGACATCAATAAATGAATTCACATGACATGACCATAAGAAATGGAACATTAGTTAAAAGGCCTCATAAGTAAGTTACATAAAATTTCATAGAGGTTATATGACATCCTAGATAGATTCAACTCTCATCAATGCCAACTAGGCACCAAGAACACCTTTGTACAAACTACAAACTCTTCACATGAATAATGACATAATAATGGCATCTATGAATAGAAATAACATAGGCATTATCCTCTCATTTGAGTGAAGGATGGGTAAAAATTCATTACATCAGCAGGTAATAGTAAGTGCATAAGGAACACCATCAAGAAGACATATGACGTTCCCTCTTCAATAAAATATATTCAAGATAATCATCAGAAAATTGAATATGTAGTACTAGTACTCATAAATTGGTGTCAACAAGCTCAACGAACACTCGTTATCAAGAATCAACATAAAGCCTACACATAATACTATTAGCGGCACATAATCTTATCATATCCTCTAACTCATCCATAACAATATCATAATGGGCAACGATTACTTTCTTTGTCATCAACAACATTTAGCACATTGATACTAACAACATTAGTATAAACCCTCTCATCCAAGTATACCTGGAAAACAATTCTCATCAAACACACACCACCTCTCGGCAAAAAAAACCATCACAAGTTCATTTGTAATACACTTTCACTTTGCATATAAGTCAATAGTGCATAAATTCACCATGCTTCCCTACAATAAAAATAAATATTTTAGCATGCAATATCCTAACACATAACTATTGTTGTTGGTCTCTAGCCCCTGCAAAATTACTGTCCTGATAAAATATAGAAACTATATTCATTACTCTTCATACTTTGTATCTCTCGCACACGGGCTATCCTTGATAGCTCCTCAATTGGGAAAGTAATATCATGAGCTGCATAGTCTTTGCATGATCATTTATTGAGTGTGAACCTTTGCAATCCTTCCAAAACTATACAGCCACTCTCAACTTGATTACCCTTTCATCGAAATCCTTGGTGTTTAAGAAGATATTTGATTGATACAGTTCAGTGTTTTGGTTCTCTACGCCGCCTAGCATGCTATGTTTCACAAAGCTCAAGGAAACTCGATTTTCATTGCCACAAAAATGAACTCCATCAACACTTTAAATACATGTCTCCCCAAACCTTCTCTTGCAAGCAGATGGAATAGGTTTCTTCCACGCGAACAACAAACTCTATCATCGTGATACCTGTAGATACCCCACCGTCTAAACCCCAATGTGTCCCAACAATCCTGCGACGGAGGAGTTTTGCTTATAATATTCAGAACGACTGATGAAACTAAAACAGGAAAATAAATAAGACCTCTTTCTTCTTCCATGGCCATGACCAACCCAAATATCTATATAAAAACAACCAAAGCATAAAATCAAAACCTGCAAAAGTTAACCAGAATACTAGATATACGTTCAAGGGGTACTACCAGCATTATAAGACTTGATACTCTTCTTCCAATTTCAAAGAGAAAATATGCATTGCACAACATCCACCACTGAGTCCAAAAAGACTAGAAAGACAGTCATTCAAAGCCCCTGACTCCATGATCTATCAGAGAAAACAACTGTAAATGCTATTACCCAAAAAAACAAATGCAGAGACCATGACTGTAAATATTTTGTGGTCAGAAACATTGTAATTTTTATGGCAGTTGCTTAATTTTCAACGTTTGCATGAGACTGACAATGTCCTCTTCATCATAAGAATTGTCTTTACAATGCTTTTACACTATGCACTATTATTCATGGCACGTAACACCTTGCACCATATCTACATGGAAATGTTCACCATCGAACCAAATTAATTATTTCCAAGATTTTAATGCACTCCACTATAATGAATGAAATGTTGGAAATATGACCAGATCCAAATACTAACAGTAGACCAAATCATTCCACTGGCTTGATAATTTCACTATCAAAACATTTCACACCCAAAACTTCCTGTGACACACTTGATCAAAATGACCATGTCCATATCAACATTAAATAAAGAAAAATTTTAACTGCCAATCAAACCAATAGTTGAATCGATGATAATTGGAAGACCAAATCATGGATGCACTATCCACCATATCTTCTTGTGCAAACGTGATCTGCTTTTATCATGGGAAATTTCGCTATTTTTGAGCCCATAGTATTCTTCTATGCATGTGCACTGCATTAAAAACTTGACATTGAACTCTCCAATGTTGCATCCATGATATATATATTTTACTTTGACCAAATCCATTTCCTTTGCAAAATTAAAGTTGTTTTGGGACCAAATCAACAAGCACTATGCTTAATGACCATATCAACTCCATTAACCCATAATTAAATTAATTATTGCATTGATATAACAACCAAAATACTACAAACGTTGAAGCCACACAAGTTGAACTCCATTTTAATATTGAACATAACTCAAGCAAGTATGCTGATAATTCCAATGTAGACAAGGCTACCTCTCATGATAACCATTTTTTTTTCTCTCAACAATAATCGTAGTAGCAATTATTCTGTTGAAAATAGTGCTTGGAATGTTGATAATAACACACACTACTTTCCATCACATAATAACACGACCAAGAAAGATAAATGTAGGGTTTAATTTGACCAATCAGAATAACGCAGAGCCTGAGATAAATAATACAACCAAGAATTAGAGCATAGAATATGAAATAGATAATATGATCAAGCAAGATAGTCTAACTAGCTTAAAAGATTGGTAAATTTTTATTTTTTTTTAAATGATTTCCTTTAAATTTTATAATATAAAATTATTCTACCTTAAAAATCACCAACATTATATAGACTATATATAAAATCATCATAATTTGAATAATTTTGTAAATATATCAATAAACATTTTATAGTTTGCATATTAGGGACTAGTGAGATTCCGTGATATTTTTAAATTTCAAGATAATTTTCCTAAATGCTCACATAAGAAAATTTTATTGCTCTTCATAAATCATAAATTATTTTTATTGTACTCTTAATTCCTTTGGATGAAGAAATTGGTCCCATTTTTTAAAATTTCTCTTCCTATGGCACTTGCTTAAATAATCATTTTTAAGAAGTTAACCATCTATATTTTTTGAAAAGTATTGCTAAAAATATTTATCCATTTGTAGGTGAGATGCATAATTTTCTCTATAGAGGTCTCAACACAAATATATACTCTATTCAAAATAGATGATAGCTAAAGTGCACAAAATGATTGAAAACAAGTGTAGAGAAAATAACCCATTTTATTCTTCACCTTTATTTTTCTTAGATAATAAATAAATGTTATGCTCTTAACCTACAAAATAATACCCAGACACAGAATATGCGAAGAAAAGATACCCAAAACACAGAATATGCGAAGAAAAGATACCCAGAACACAGAATAACAATGATTTTATTATTCAAAGAGCAATGTTCACATGCCTCTTCGAGGGGGCAACCTCCAATAGAGCAGAGCTCGATTACAAAATAAGACACAATGCTCCTCGCAGGGAGTCTCTATCCTTTATATATGACTCATACATGCAATACCATGGGTCAATACCGTGAGTTTTATTAATACCATCTATCTAATACTACGGCTACGGCCCATTTGCAACTAACTGTGGTCCCGTCATTAATTTCGGGTTAACCACTTACAAAATATATGGGCTTTATTGACTCTTTGACTATGACGTGATCCCAAGACATAAGTAAGGGGGTTAGGGTGGGACCCTAACATGCCCTCCTCCTTAAGACTAGCCTTGTCCTCAAGGCTGAAGCTGCAGAAACTGCTGATAGTAGCTGGTTCCCAAGTTGCATCTTCCGGAGAGGTGTCTTTCCATTTGACGAGGACTTCCTTAATCATGTAGCCGCGCAGGTGCTTGTCTCTTGTGGCGAGGACCTATTCGGGTTGAAGCCAGATTGACCCTTCGTCATCCAGTTCAGGTAGACTGGTTTGAACTCGGCAATTGTTCCCAATTACTTTCTTGAGGCATGATACATGGAAAACTGGATGGACTTTTTAGTAGGTGGCAAAGCCAACTTGTAAGCCACTTCTCCAATGCGCTGAAGTACTTGGTAGGGTCCGTAGAATTTTGGAGATAGCTTCTGACACCCCTTGTCTTTGAGTGATGTTTTCTTATATGGTTGCAGCTTCAAAAAGACTTGGTCCCCTTCTTGAAACTGGCGCTCTGAGCGATGCTGGTCGACCTATTGCTTCATGTGGTTCTGAGCTTGATGAAGATTCTCTCTAAGATGGGCGAGCATGGTGGCGCGGTGTTGTAGTAGTTGATCCACAGCTTGTACTTTGGAGCATCCCTGGAGATAAGAAATAGGGGAAGGCGAAAGTTGACCATATACTGCTTCATAAGGAGTCATTTTAGTAGAGGCTTGATAGTTGGTGTTATACCACCATTCCGCCAGAGGTAACCACTGTACCCAAAGGTGTTGCTTTTCTGAAGTGAAACACCTGAGGTAGGTTTCTAGACATTTGTTGACTGCTTCGGTTTGACCACCCATTTGCGGATGATAGGAAGTGCTGAGTTTTAGTTGAGTGCCCTGTAGCCTGAAGAGTTCTTGCCAAAAATTACTGGTGAAGATCGGGTCGCGATCAGACACAATAGAAGTGGGCATGCCATGTAGTTTGAATATCTGATCCATGAAAGTTTGCGCAACAAAAGTTGGTGTAAACGGGTGGGGTAGGGCACAAAAATGAGCATACTTTGACAAGCGGTCCACCACCACCATGATGACGGACTTGTTCCCTGATTTTGGAAGACCTATAATGAAATCCATGGAAACCTCCGTCCAAATTGATGTCAGAATGGGCAATGGTTGTAATGTGCCTGGTGTGTTGACGGTTTCTCCTTTGTGGCGTTGACAGACATCACATTCTGCGACAAAAGTAAGAATGTCCTTTTTCATGCCGGTCCAAAAAAATGATCTTCTGGTGCGAGCATAAGTTTTCTGAAAGCCCGAATGTCCTGCAATGGGGGACGAGTGCAATTCAGCCAATATGCGACTTTTGAGGGTTGATGTTGGTGATATTACTACTCTGTCCCGGTAGCGAAGAATGTCATCCTGCCAGGAGTAGCCCTTGATGGAATTTGGATCGACTTGCAATTGAGAAATGAGCTGGGATAGCCCTGTGTGTGAAAACCATTCTCTGCGAGCTTCTTCAATCCATTCTGGGATGGGGAGGGAAATTGCTAGCAGAGTACTTTCCTCCTCAAATTGGTGAGATAATGCATCTGCTACCTTATTGTCTTTCCCTTTCTTGTAAATGATCTCATAATCATATCCCAACATTTTAGCTAGCCATTTATTTTGTTGTGGGGAAGATAGGCGTTGCTCCAGAAAATATTTAAGACTGTGATGATCTGTGCGGATTTGGAAACATCGCCCCAATAAGTAAGGGCGCCAGGTGTCGACTGCATGTAAGATGGCCATCATTTCTTTTTCATAGGTAGATTGGCCCAGATTCTTCCCACTTAGTTGTTGGCTTGTGAAGGCCAAGGGTCACCCTTCCTGTATTAAGACTGCCCCAATACCTGTCCTTGAAGCATCACATTCAATGACAAAAGATTTGTTGAAGTCAGGTAGTGCTAAGATTGGAGTGGAACACATGGAATTTTTGAGGGCTGTAAATGCCTGTTGGGCTTCCTCATTCCAGAAGAAGGAATTTTTCTTTAGGAGTTGAGTGAGGGGCTTCGCTATGCGGCCATAGTTGCGGACAAATTTGCGATAATAGCCGGTGAGTCCCAAAAATCCTCTCAAGCTCTTCAAGGTCTTAGGTTGAGGCCATTCTTGCATTGCCTGGATCTTTTTGGGGTCCACCTTGACACCTTCCCGCCCCACAATGTGGCCCAAATACTCAACTTCTTCCATGCCAAACAAACACTTGGACAATTTGACAAATAATTTATGTTGGCGGAGCAGTTGCAAGAGTAGATCTACATGGTGAAGATGTGCAGCCCAAGTGCCACTATAGATGAGGATGTCATCGAAGAAGACCAGGACAAATTTCCTGAGATATGGTTTAAGAAGGTGATTCATAAGGCTCTGAAAAGTAGAAGGGGCATTACAAAGACCAAATGGCATGACCAGGAACTCATAATGGCCTTCATGAGTTTGGAATGCCGTCTTGGGAATGTCGACTTCCTTCATGCGAATTTGGTGGTAGCCTAAGCGAAGATCCAACTTAGTGAAGAATTGAGCCCCATTGAGTTCGTCCAGCAAATCGTCAACCACCGGGATGGGAAATTTATCTTTGACTGTCAACTTATTGAGGGCCCTGAAGTTTGGACACATCCGCCACTCTCCGTCTTTCTTGAGCACCATGACCACTGGGGATGAAGAAGGACTAATGCTGGGACGAATGACACCTGCTTCCAGAAGTTCCTTGATTATCTTTTCTATTTCATTCTTTTGGGTGAATGGATATCTGTATGGCCGCACATTTGGGGGTTGGGCCCCTGGAACCAATGTGATGCTATGATCATGTTCCCCTCGTGATGGCAGAAGCTCCTTAGGCTTGTCAAAGAACTGCCTATGTTTATTTAAAATTTGTTGCATCTCAGGATGAATTTGCGGGGACTAGGTTTCAACGACCTGGATGGCATTAAATTGAGCTACCACTCCATGATTCCCTTTTTTAACAATTTTTCCATCCTATGCGAGCTGATGATCGAGGGGGGTCCCGCCTGGAGTCCCCGGAGGGTATGTGTGAAGTTGTTTTGCTTAAAACTCATATATAACTCCTGGAAATCCATTGTGATTGGCCCAAGAGTGCGGAGCCATTCAGCGCCGAGGACAATGTCGCATCCCCCCATATGGATGGCAAACATGTGTGTTTTCAACTGATAATCCCCCATTTGAAGTTTGACATTTTCACAGCGGCCTTCACATTTCATTGTGCCCCCATCCACGATTTGGACTTGGAAGTTAGAAACTGCGTGTACAAAACAATGCACTGCATCGGCGACTTTTTGATGGATGAAATTATGGGTACTTCCACTATCAATCAAGACTACTACTGGGCGATGTTTAATAAAACCCCGGATTTTGAGAGTTTGAGGGGAAGAAATTCCGGCCAATGCATTTAGCGAAATAACTGGTTCGTCAAATACAATCTCCTTTTGGTTGTCTTCTTCTATCGCCTCAGGTTCCTCGAGTGGTGGATCTTCCTCTGTTGAGCTGTAGTCATTGGCGTCTATTTGAAAAAACTTGGGCTCCTTGCATTTATGACCAGGGGAATATTTTTCATCACAGTAGTAACATAGTCCTTGCTTCCTTCTTTCGGCCATTTCCGCAGGTGACACCTTTTGGATCTTAAGTGTCTGAGTCGTATTGTGAGCTTGTGGGGGACGACCTTTAGTGGGGAAACTGGGGTGGCTGTATTGGGCTCCTAATGCACGTTCCACCTTACAAGCTACCTGGCAAGCTTCCGTCCACGTGGGAGGGTGGTGGAGTAGAACTTGAGCTTTGATGGCTTCTTTAAGACCGCTGATAAAACATTCCGTGTAGAACTCATCTGTGAGACTTTTAGTGCGGAAGGCTAAGGCTTCAAAAGCAGTAATATATTCATCCACTGTACCCGTTTGTCTAAGCTTAGTGAGACGCCCCAAAAAAGAGTCTTCCTGTTCAAAGCGAGCTCGAAGAGCTTTGGTAAATTGGGCCCAAGTCGGAAAAGGTCCATTGCAACGCTGATGCCATTCCGCCCATTGCCATCGTTCATTGTCCAAGTACATGGTCCCTACCATAAGCTTAGTCCAATCATCATGGATATGATTCAGTCTGAAATACTGATCCATTTGTGCTAGCCATGCGGATGTGTGAGAACCGTCAAATTTACGCATATCCAACTTGGGAGGTTGCTGACTGGGTGGTGGATTGGTGTGCCAGACGTGAGGAGAGTGGCTAGACTCACCCTCATGGTGTTCATGGCCATCATACGCTTCCTCGTGGGCTGGCGCCTTGCCCTTATCGAGTACTTCCTGTACCTGGGTAGTTAGGCCTTCAATCATACGTTGGAGGGTGTTCAGATTTGCTTCAATTTTGTCTATCCTTTCATTGGCCATCGCTTGAGCTCTAGTTTCTACCATACACCAACTGGATGAAAAATTGGGACCGCCAAAAAAATTTGTACTACTAAATTGAATGGTACCACCGTGATCAGCTCGTCGTCCTGATCCTGATGGGCTAGATCACAAATAAGCGCTCCGGAAGATCTCAGACTCGAAGGGGTACCCACAGGGGTTACAAGGGAGTCCAACAGACGTGACCACCTCTTGTATTTCCTGTGTGCATGCCTCCCCAAATCCGCAGGTTTATGCGCTTAACGATAGATCCCGTGGTTTAAAGACGCCGGAACACGTCTCTAGCCAAAAAAAAATTTGCTAAAAATTGGAGATCCCGCCGAGCCCTGGAAAGTGCTCTGATACCACTTGTTATGCTCTTAACCTGCAAAATAATACCCAGACACAGAATATGCGAAGAAAAGATACCCAGAACACAGAATATGCGAAGAAAAGATACCCAGAACACAGAATAGCAATGATTTTATTATTCAAAGAGCAATGTTCACATGCCTCTTCGAGGGGGCAACCTCCAATAGAGCAGAGCTTGATTACAAAATAAGACATGATGCTCCTCGCAGGGAGTCTCTATCCTTTATATATGACTCATACATGCAATACCACGGGTCAATACCGTGATTTTTATTAATACCATCTATCTAATACTACGGCTACGGCCCATTTATAACTAACTGTGGTCCCGTCATTAATTTTGGTTAACCACTTACAAAATATATGGGCTTTATTTACTCTTTGACTATGACGTGATCCCAAGACATAAGTAAGGGGGTTAGGGTGGGACCCTAACAATAAAGCCCCAGTAACTCTTCATCACCATTATGTTCAGCTGCAGGTGTTGTTAGATTCTCAAAACATAGGTTCAACCATATCGCCCATATTTTTCTTGAGCGACACTAATATCTTGATTCTCAATGATGCTAACTCATGAATGATCATAGATATGCACACTTGCACATTGGATCAGAGAAAATGTTTCTAGAAGATCTCAGATATTACTTCAAGTATTAAAACGAACCACATTAAAACAAAACACCTACCATGCACATGAGAAAATTCTTTAAACTAAAGTAGACAAGAAAATATTCCCTCCTTTTTTGTTATTGGAAGATCTCTCCCCTTGAAGTTATGCCCATTCTACATCATGCTCCTAAGGTCGAGTTGAACTCTATTATCCTTTTGCTCCTTTCTTTTCAAGAGTTTAGCAATTTGATCTCTCCCTTCTGGCAATTATTTCCTTTTCCATATTCTCTTGAATTTCACATGCAAGTTGCTTTGATGCATGTTGGAGGTACTTGCATAAGTATCCTTCTTCTTTCATCTAGAATCCGTGGTGGACATAGGAAACTTAGAGTATTTTGCCATATGGCCTAAATTATCAAAGAAATAACATCTAATATGTCTATAAAATAGTGGAAAGGGAACAAATCCTTTATTGATATGTTTTCCATAGTCAATACCTTTATGCCTGAAATTATTTCATAAATAATAGTACCCATAAAAGGAATTTTTGTATTTGGAAACTAATTAGACAACTCTTCCTTCGCTGACTGCTTGAGAATTCTTGTTATCAGACTACTTCTTTTGCTAGGAAAATCTCATCATTTTTCTTATACAGTTAAAAGAAATGTGACCAAATTTATGACAGATAAAACATCTAATATTTTTCATATCTTTCTTTTCACATTCTTTGGCTTTTGTTCTTCATGGTGGCTTCCTTTAGTGCTACTACAAATTTTTGCTCTAGGCTCTTCAAAGGTTGCCTCATTTAGTCTTTTTAGGATCAATGTGAACTCTTCTAATTCTCCTTCAAGTTTCTTGCAATTGTTGATCTGATCCTTAAGTTGATTTCCAACTTCCACTTTAGTCTTCCTTTCCTTCTCCAACTGATTTATTCCTTGAAAGCATGCTCTCTTTCCTCAAGAATCTGAAGAAGTTTCTTCAAATCTTTATTCTCCAATGTGAGCTTCTCTATCAAACTTACTTGAGATTTTTTAACGGCTTCTAGGGTCACTAATCTCCCTAACTCTTCATCTTCATATCCGTTAACTGAAATACACCTTCCTCGCCTCTTGAGGAATTAACTTCAAAACTATGATTATCATATTCTTCAATGATCCCAAAATCATTGTCATTAGACTTACAACAAGGAACTAAATCTTCAAGAATAAAGCACTTAGTGTAAAACCTTTTGGTGGGAGAAAAGAACTTCCAGTTTTTGTGGCATTCTTGGATTATTTTCAGCTCAATTTCTTCTGAAATTTCTTTTGTAGAATTTCTTGTAGATTCACAAGCTTATGCAATGTACTAAAGCTACTTCTACTTTCAATCAATGGAATCTAATAGATCGATGAAAACAATATGAACAAGAAAAAGATAAACAATGGTACATAACACAATAA
Source organism: Pinus tabuliformis (assembly GCA_031772625.1). Taxonomy (NCBI): domain Eukaryota; kingdom Viridiplantae; phylum Streptophyta; class Pinopsida; order Pinales; family Pinaceae; genus Pinus; species Pinus tabuliformis. Next base: position 1,198,611,090 of record CM062816.1, on the reverse strand, counting down.
GTATCTGGGGAAATACTGAGCTGAAAACCCCCACTATTTGTATTGCATTAAATAAAAAATCCAAGATGATAATACAATGCCTGTTTGCACAAGAAGAATCCCAACACCCAATATGATCAATCTCCCTGCTCACAAGCAAGCTCAAGCCAATCTCTAGCCTCTTCTGCTTCTCTCCAAGCCCATGATTCCTTGCACCCTTCATCAAAGAATTTGGATGAATACAATATGCTCTGATTAACCTTGAGCTTAATCTACACAAGTATTTCCTATCCTTTGTCTCATGACTTCATTTGGCCAATGCTTAGCCTAATTTCCAAGCCTCCAAGCTTCTAATTATTTGCTCAATTCTTGAGAGAATTAGCCTGTATTTAAAGGGAAATTCTTCATTCATAATTGTGCAATCCAAAATTAGGTCCTTCTCTGATTGCATGCATGATATTTACAACTCAATAAATCATACAATTGATAGTACATTGTCCCTGCACTCTAGTCTCAACTGAGTCTTTCTCAGAACTAACATGCATGAGTTTTTTATGAGTGAATCTTCAGTTATCTCGAGTAGCACTTGTGGATGCACCAGTGCACTAATTGACTCCTAATCCTCTATTAGTTCCACAAACACTTAGAACTAATTTAACTAAAGATAACTTAGTAAACAGAGTTATCTAATTACAATTCACAATTAAACTCATCCTCGGTCCCTAAGACTTAGGGAGAAGATGTAAATGAATTCCAAAAAACTTCCAACTTGAAATTCTTATGTTAACAAAGTCAACTTAACTTAGTTAACTATTACAAGTTGCTATGAAAAAAAATTGCAATTTTAATTAACAATTTAATTCAAGGACAAATTAAATTGGAATTTATGGATTATATGTTTAACATTTCTTGTTTCTATTTTCAGCACTCCCTCTCAACAAGAAATGAATTAAACTCTATCCCAATCCTGAACCTTTGGAATGTTTTGCATGCAACACTTATCTCTAGTATTGTTGCTACAACAACTACAGAAAAAAAAAAAAAAAAAAAAAAAAAAAAAAAAAAAACCATCCAACCTAAATCAATATAATGCATCTGTCATCAAAGTATTTGATTGCTATTGCCTCTCTCTGCTGAAAATTTTGTTCTTCTATTCACTCTCCCTTTCGACACTGTCGTCAACCTTCTCTGTGCTCTTCAGTATCTAACTTCTCTAGCCTCTTTCACTCTAATCTCTCACTGCATTAATCACCATTAATTCCTCTTGCTAGTATGTACTTTGGGCTCCCGTAGCAAGGTACGATCCATCAGATAAAACCTTTCAATGGACCCTACCCAATTTCAGCCCTTTTGGGACTATAAATTCACATCGCCCCACCTCACACGTGGAGGTATGGCTGCATGTGATCCCTCTACCCACTTGGTTCGAATTGTCTCCTACTGGAGGTCTCTACATGAGTGGATGCCTCCACTCGATCAACTTTCAACTTCTCCAATTGCGGTTGTTCCACAATTGTCTGAGACTAATTCTGAGATTGCTTCTTCTCTAATTGATTGGATCTCTCCATTCGGTCTCCTCTTAGCTTCTCTAATTGTGGATGGTCCACAATTTCTTGAAGCTACTTCTCAGACTTCTTCTGGGTCTGCATGTTGAGAGGTAATTTACTCTCTCTCTCAACCACCAAGCCTTTAACCTTTTCCTTGCTCCTCAAGGCTTTACATGCATCTTGTACCTCAAGTTCATACATGTTCTTAGCTAGCACATAGATTTTATTCATATGTCTTGTTGTCACAAAATTTTCTGGAAAAAAAGTTGATTTTAAATCAATGATATCTCCCTCATCCGATCTCTGATTTGGTCGATTTGTTTTTTGAATTTGGGTAGTTTTTCGCAAGGAACACATAGATGCCATTTGTTTCTAAAAATTTTGCACATTTTTTTTGATCTTCTCTTCAATCTCACAACCCAAAAAACAAATCCTGCTCTGATACCATGTAAAATTTCATGTACATTCACAAGTTCATGCAATGTACTAAAGCACAGGACAAGAATCTACTTGTAATTTCAACCAGTGGAAGCCAATAGATCGATGAAAACAATATGAACAAGAAGAATATAAATCAATGACACATAACACAATAAGTATCTAGGGAAACCCTCAGCTGAAAAACCCCACTATCTAATTAGCAATCCAAAATGATATTATAATGCTTGTTCACACAAGAACAATCCCAGCACTCAGCATGATCAATCTCCCTGCTCACAAGCAAGCTCAAGACAATAGCTAGCCTCTTATGCTTCTCTCCAAGCCCCTGTTTCCTTACACCCTTGGTCAAAGAAATTGGATGAATAAAATATACTCTACTCAACCTTGAGCTTAACCTGCACAAGTATTTCCTTTCCTCCATTTGATGGCTTCCTTTGGCCAATACTTAGCCAACTTTCCAAGCCCCCAAGATTCTAATTGTTTTCTCAATTCCTAAGAGAATTAGCCTGTCTTTAAAGGGAAATTTCTCATCCATAACTCTGCAATCCAAAATTAGGTCCTTCTATGAATGCATGCATGATATTTACAACTAAGTAAATCATACAACTGATAGTACATTGTCCCTGCACTCTTGTCTCAACTGGGCCTTTCATAGAAATGAAATGCATGAGTTTTTGATGAGTGAATATTTAGTTATCTAGAGTAGCACTTGTGGATGCACCAGTGCACTAACTAATTGTTAATCCTCTATTACTTTCACAAATAGTTAGAACTAATTTAATTGAACATAATTGAGTAAACTGAGTTATTTAATTACAACTCACAATTAAACTCATCCTGGACCCCTAAAACTTAGGGAGAACATGTACATGACTTCCAAAATACTTTTAACTCGAAATTCATAAATTAACTAATTCAACTTAACTTATTTAACTATTAAAAATTGCTATGAGAAAAGAATTGCAATTTTAATTCATAATTTAATTCAAGGACAAATTAAATTCAAATTTCTAGATTCTAGTTTTATTTCTTATTGCTATTTTCAACAGCTTCCTCTTGTTCTTGGCCATGGCCCATGATCTTCTCTTAAGAGATCAAGCTTCACCAAGAGAACCTATCTCTCATACTAATTGTTGGAAATGAGCTCACTACTAGGGCGAGGTGAATCAGTAGTGCTAGGGTTTATGTTATTTTTATTCTTTTTACCAAAACAAGCAAGAGTGAGTAACCCAGTAGCTAACATATGAACCAAACATAAAATTAACATCTAAAATAACCATGAAAAATAGAAAAAACATACACATAAGACAACATGAGTGTTTTGGTGGAAAACCCCCTTAAGGGAAAAAAACAACCCATTGTTATTGTTGCTCAAATATTTTATTACTAGCTTAACAAATTTGTGCATAGAGTAGCTAGCACCCACTAGCTTGAACACTCGACTCCTACAACAGTGTGTTGATATCCTTTAGCTGAGAAGTTCCTAATCAGATGACTCTACAGATAATCATCCACTAGAAGCCACCACAACCAACAATCCTCACCCAACATCCATTGGACTATCCAAATACAATTGGATTGATATTCTATTCCTCTAAACATTATATGCTAGTCTTTGCAAGAATGAATTCTCTACACCTACAACTCAATGTGAACCACGTTTCAAAATATTTTAGACTGGGTTGTCAAATCTACTCAACATGAGCAACCTAACAACTTTTCTTTGATATGATCTCAAAGTGTAAATTGGTGAACACACTCCTCAACCCTGCTACTAATATACAATGTTATTTTAAAAGAATTGTATCCCTCTCTCACACTCGTCACTTAATACACACCATACACCAACTCAATACTTACACACAAGTATATGGTAAATCGTCCTCATTAATCTTGAATCCAATACCATAGGAAAATATATAAAGTGTAAAACCCTAGAAAGCCAAAATACCATGTGCAATTACCATGGTAATACCAATACCAATACCATGTGAAAATACCATGGTAATACCAATACCAATTTCCAACCTGCTCCACACACATACCATGGTAATACTAATACCAATGCCACATGCAAATACCATGGTAATACCAAAACGAGGTACCAACCTACTCTGCAATTCTTCCAGCACCTATACAATTATCAAAGCACCATTGACATACCCTGCAACTAACAAGCCAAGAATCTATGATAGAAACCATTTACCCAACCATCTACACATAAGAAACCAAACAAAAAACATCGTAACCTCTGACATAATAGAAGCACACACTCATTCATCACAAGGCAAGCTGCCACTTGCAACATAAGCATTTTCCATAACACCCAATCAAGCATATGCATAACCTCTACAATACATGCCCAAGCTGACATCAATGATAGCCATATATAATCACTTGTAATGCAACATCAAAAGCCAACATCAACTAGTTGTAGTCCTATGGTGAAGTAAAATTATAAGTGCATACACAAACAAATTCCTCTAGCTTGATAATGGGTCTAGCTACAACAGATACATTCTATGGAAGATTTCCTTAGCTTAGAACCAATTAAGAGGGCCTACCTCTTAGTACACTTATCTCATTTTATGATGTCCTTACTTTCTCGCTCCAACTCTCTCTTGCTTCCTTCTTCAAGCACCTGAAACAAGTAAACAACAATAAACAACAACTGTCATAATAGAAAAATTGCAATTCAACCTACTTAACAAGTCCATAAACATTAAGCCATGTATATGTAAGATGAAAAAACATGTAGGAAATCAATCAATAGTTACATATATTGATATCAAAGAGACATTACAACCATTGTTTTGATGTTGCGGTTCTCCTCTGACAAGATCGGGTTCCCACACACTCGTGCTAGCATTCCATGATGGCCTCAATCAACAACAGTTTTAAGGCTCTTCCCTTTACGCTTCACTCCAAACCAAATCACAGTTCTCCCTGACACAACTATATAGCTTCAACTATGAATATCTTGTTGTTTACTCCAAACCAAAATAGCACTAGCACACCAACATTAACACTAGCTTGTGCTTGGGAAGAAGGGAGGTTTATATAGGATGAATGGATGGGAGATGGATCATCTTCTCATAGGAGAAGGTCTTATCCCTTCAGGCAGTTCCATCATTAGAGGGGAAAGGAGCCCAAACTAACATCTTTGACCTCATCTGGCTGAACCATTTACTAGACTTCCGTTACGAAGCTTCTAGAGCTGGAAGATTCAGCTCTTAATTTAAAAAACTTTCCATAATAGGACCAGTGTGACTGGAATACAGCTCGGTCACTTTTTTCAGCACTAGGGATAGTGCTAATATCTACACATCAGCGTGGGGGAGAAAAAGGTCATTAGCACTGGTCCTGTAAACTGGGCAAACCAGAAGTTTCAAGGGAAATGGTGCAAAAGCGAATTGATCTGCTCATGAAGAGGGAAACAATGGGAGTTTCTTCATGAAGGCAAAGCATGTGGGGTTCACTTTAGAGTTCCTCTAGAATCAAGGAATGGGGAGTACAAGGATAATGACAAAATGTTGTGTAACAGATGACCCCTAAATCATGAAGGCTGAACTAGAGTGAGGGATGAAACGCTTTATAAATCAGTGCAGAGAACCTTAGTCTGCCATTGGAAAACCTACAAACAAGTATTGATACATATACATAATTGAGAAATCTGTCAAATGATGCATGAATCATGGCATGGACACAACCATCCAGAGAAAGATCATTCAAAGGGATCAAGGTATGGGCACAACCATCCACCAAAGAGGATCATAATGAAACCAAGGTATGGTCGCAACCATCCAATAATGAGAAGGATCGCATATGATAACTCATAGTATGGTCATAGCCATCCATCTGAAAGAGACATGCATATCAACATAATCATGTCACATCACTTCGCAACCTAGACTTTTGTGATCTTAGTCCAGGGTCTTGCGCTCCAACACGACCTGATCAAAGTACAAATTCTAACATGTGAATAGATGTGTTAACGTCGAACATGCTAGAAAGTCGCTTGATTACTAGTCAATGACGTAAACTGTTAGCAAGCTCGAGAGAAACCACCAATCATGGAAATGGTCCTCAAGGTACTATCAGCATAATCCACGAAATGTGAATAGAGGAACTGAAGTCGAACACCCATGAAATCACTCGATCGAAAGCTAATGATGTGAACTTGTCGTCGAGTGCGAAGAACATGCCATTAGGGCATGCAAGCTCTAAGGTACTGGAAGGGAGTCGCTCGGTCAATTTCCTAGATAATGAGTTGAGGTCAATGAAAAGCGAGTGTGTCAAAGGAGAGCCATAATGTTTCCCACACCATCGACATGAGACAAAATGATGCAAAATGATTTTGGATGATATAGAGAATCATAGGTAAGTTTAAGTGTAGAAGGACAACTCTTGAACATATCGGCGAAACAACTGGAAGTTTGGCAGCTTTTGGATCCATGGGATCTGTGGTCATGATGATGTGGCAAAGATAAAATGGAAGGAAAAATGAACGGCCCAACCCAGGAAGGTCAATGATACAAAGGAGGATATCCCAACCCGACACAAAGCAGAAAGTGTCATGTTCAAGAGTGAGCTACCGACACAACTAATAGATTTCCAAATTTTTCCCCACCATTTCTGGCAGGTACCCAAATTATTTTTTAATTGCAAGCTTAAAGGGGATAGCATATGCTTGCACTGTAAGTTCATCCTTTTAGACAAATCAGACCTAGTATTTTTAACGAGCCCTAGGAAGGAGAAGCTCATGTTCATCATGGTAAAAAATCTTATGTCGTTTAATAGTTTAATGAGTTCGACAAAGGTGTAAGTCAATATCTTTTTCATGTTTAGAGAGTTTGAAAGAGACACGGAAAATAAAAATCCACATGGTCCCTTTTCATACGCTTGTGTCTCTCGAGCCCGAAATGGTAGAAAACGATACTTGAGATAACCGCTTGACCATTTCAGTCAAAGAGTACCTTTTTTGTAAATAGTGCATCCTATCCCGAAAAAGGGGTAAACTTATACTAGGCGCACAACATTTCGCATCCATTAAACAGTTAAAAAGGAAAAGGGCTCAACCATATTTTCATTTTAAAGGGTTGGAAAAGAGCTTGAAAGCGGACCCCCCATTTTATTTTATTTTACAAGTCAAAAGGGAAAAACACTCTGCAATCTTTTCATATGAGCTTAACGAGTCAAGAAAAGAGTTGAAACGTGACTCATCATTATTTTCAAACATCCATCACCCATCGCTGTGCAAAAAGGTAAAGTGTATTATCTAGTTCTTGAGGCAAAATAGGTTAAAATATTTACAAAAGCTTGATATTTTTATGAAAAAATGAATAGAAAGGAGAAAAGTAAATATATTTTTACCATTTACCATTTTACCTTGCTATGAAAACCCTTTACTCACTTTTTCCCTAATTGTTCTGCAACAGATTGTGGGAGATCCGAGAGGTCAATCACCGAGCCACCAATTACAGGTAAAATTGAAAGCCCTGAGCTACATTTTCATGTCCTTTATTTCCGTTTTTAACCATTTTTTTAGTTTTTTGAGGGGGTTTTGTAAACTCTTTTTCGCCCTCAGTTGGCATGACTTCCGACCACAGAATTGCACCAGTCGAGGGTGATTAAAAAAGCTAGTCACACTATCGGTGCAACTATTTTTAAAATAGATGCACCTACACCGTGAATAGGGAAAAACCATATTTCCTCAAAAAATCACCGTTAAAACACAAATTTTATAGGCCAAGCATGATTGTTGACTCAAATTAATGGCTTTTGCTGGAAATAATCGTCAAAAATGGTGGATTGGAAAGAACGGGAACATGAAGATGTTGACACCTAGGCAATGAATGACCCAAATTTCATCGAAGCTTTAAGGGCTTGCGGGCTCCTCAAATTCTTTCTCACGCGAGGGATGTGGGCCCAACCTGATTTCTTCAGTACCTCATTAGTCTTTGGGACATTAATCGAGAGATATTTGTCATTGGTGACCACTCGCTGGAGTTGGAAACTTCAGATATATACTTCATCACTGGACTACCCTGCCGAGGGGAACCAGTGAACTTGTATGGGTCACGACCGATTGGGGTAAGCATATCTTCACTGCTTGCTGAACACTGCCCTAAGGACCTAAAATCCAAAAGTGGGAAGATAGAGATTTCCAATGTTCAGGATTTGACATTGAGAGTGCTTCTGTTGACCATCAACAAAGTGGCAGGGTCTCAGGTGGAACATGATACCAACAAGTCAAAGTTCCTTTATGCTATCGATTATACAAATCCTACAATCTTCAGCTAGGCCAAGGCCATGAAGATCAATATCAAGTGCTAGCTGTCCAAAGCTAAGGCGAGGAATCTAAAGCAATTTTGCTTCGGATATGTGATTTTGACCTTCTTCTTGGAACAGGTACCATTGTTCCAGTATCAGCTGACTGAGGTATATCCTCCTATGCCATGTAATCTATGGATGGTCTGCTAGAGTTGTTTGACACCTAGGATCACTGGGGGATAGCACATGTCATACCGAACAACATTCTTTTCATGGCTATGATGACAAAAGATCATCATGGAGGACTGGCCATATAGTGGCATGGACTTCCATGGAGATCCTTACCAGATGGAGAGGATTTTGACGATGAAGGTAAGAAATGAATGTTTTAATTTTGAGATTTTTTAATTTTTTTTGGTATATATGCACTTATAACATTTCTCTTGTTAATGCAAATGTTGGACCAGAGCAGTCTACTGGGATGTCCCCAATATCCAGGCACGTCCCCCACCCTATTGATGTTGTCGCTCCTTATCAAGAAGGGAGTGACAACGAGGAGGAGATCGTGAGGAACCTTGATGGGTTAACGCGTGGCATCCTACAGTATGCTCGGGTAGGAGACATTCCTCATCAGTACCATAGACACATGGTGGGAGTCTCGGATCGGATCGCCGATTGCTAACTCGTGTTGCAGGAGCCATATCATGCTACCACAATCACCATGCTGATTAGTTCCTAGGTCCAACACTTACATTTTTTGAGGCCTATGTTCCACGGATATATGAGGCCTGCAAGTCGTCGATGTTATTTTGGACACGTATATTATTTTTTTGGGTTCTGATGTATCAAACATTATCACCATATATATATATATATATATATATATATATATATATCTATATGTATCAAACATTATCACCATATATATATATATATATATGTTGTATTTTCTTGTCTACTGTGGTACAAATGGTTTGTTTTATATTTTCACATGTTTCGTAAATATCTATCCAACACATGCTTATCTAATGCATCTGTCAATGTATTCATGCGTCTAGGAATATGATGATATGGAATGTAATCAAAATGTCCTTCCAATAGATGGATACGGAGATACATTCTCAATATTTGAAGGTTTCTTGAATATTGCCCGTTGAGTTGAAGAATGACAAGCTATGAATCCAGGTTCATAACCAACTCTCTAATGTCAAGAGCAATGACTTCTAACAATAATTTGATGACTGCACTATATTCAACAATGTTGTTAGTTGTGCGACCTAGACAGATTTGAATGTCAATCAACTCACCGTTAGGGTCATAAATAGCCCATGCCGCAGATGATAGGTTCTGGGTACTACGGCATGCACCATCAAAGAAAACAATGTGGGGAGTCATAGACATCTGCAAAGCAAGAAAATCATAGTAAACAAGAAATTTGTTTGAAAACTAGCACACAAAACTAGACTGCACAAAAAAGAGTGACACACTAATGTACACAAGTAACCATGCAAGATGACCTAAGAATAGTAATTTTTGAGAGAGTCCATGCTGGGATTCGCGTAATCAATCAACATATATGCATACTATATTTTTACTGTTAACATGATGAGTAAGAATCAACTCGGCCAAATAATAGAGTAACACTCATATAAGGCTTTGTCCCCATGCCCCTTGGGCGAGGGAGGGTTGCGAGTTAGAGAACAACCCCATTGTAATAATGGGAAATTGGTAAAAACTTGGGGAGGGAGAAAAATCCTAAATCCACGATAGGATAAAGGTGCCCTCAGTTGAAAGATATTGATTATATCAGGATAAACTGACACATCAATAGGCAACTGAGAAGAGAACTCTTTGAGATTGATAGACATGATCGCCAGGCGAGGCAAGAATGATGAACAATAATGAATATCAGTCCAAGGTGGTTCCTCGAGAGACATGACTTCCATGATACCTTCATTAGCAAGGAAGGTCTCGGCTAAGGGATCAAGTGAGTCCAAATCGCCAAGCCACGGGGATTGAGAGTACGTATCGGGAGAGGTCTTCAAAATAATAGAATCAGAGGATGTGGAACTCAAAAGAAAAATAATTTCCACGTAATTGACTTCAGATGGAGTAAGCAGCATAACCTTGCCCTAGGTATCAACAAGATTTGGTGAAGGTATGACCCAAGGATGAGAGTTGACCGAGATCATGTTGATATAGGAAACATCAGGAGGTGGGAGTGGAAAAATTCCCATTAAGGCAAAATATTTGAAAAGACTTGCCCCCAAACTCTCATAGGGAGCACTAGTGTGCTTGATGTGTGGTACGTTTCCATCTGAGGAGGAAGAGGCAAAGAAAGACAGCTGGTCGACAGTGACAATCTTCCCTTGATGGGGAAAATGAATCACGCGAAATAAAGAGGAGGCCATGGCATGCATGGCATGGGTCCAACTTCAACCAAGTAGAAGATTATAATTGATATTGGCGTCAACAATTTCTACCTCAAATTGCACTGTCTTACCTTGTAGAGTGATGGAAAGGTTAGGTAAGACACTGAAGGGTCACGAATCATGCCCATCGAAAGCTTCTAGAGTGTTCAGAGATTGGTTCAAAGCAGGAGAACCAATAACCTTCCAGCATGCGGTCGACATGATGCAGGTGGAGGCATCTTCATCAATGACAGTCTGGTGGATGCTCTTCTCATTGATGATTACCTGAATGAGAATGACAATCTGATGAGGGAGATGTAGAACAAGGTTCTCTAGATCAAAACATATCAAATTGGAATTGGTGGGATCAATGCCCCCGATATCTAACAACAACGATTCTTGCTATGATGGGCAACTTTGGAGCACCTTGAGGGTTGACATAGCTGATGGTGCCTAGCCAAGTCCTCAACAATATTATAGTGCTGAGAAGCTTAAGCGTTGGGATTATACGAGGATTTATGTTAGCTACCTATACCAATAGGTTTCATTTTTCATGATTGGCAGGGGAAGTACCAATATGATCTACTTTGGTGATGCAAAGATCTCATATTTGTGTGGAAAACACCTATCTGCAGTTGGTTGATGTTGTCCTACTTCTGAATGGGTGACCCAACAGTCTAAGCTGGGTCATGCCATGTTTCAATTGATTGTTGTAGATTAGAGAAAGAAATCTGTCCAAACTGTTCAATCTTGGCAGATAAAGTAGTTAGGTAGAGAATGAAGGTTCCCAACTGTTTAATCTAGGGCCTTGGAAGTAATAAGGCTAGCCTTAGATAGAAAATCAAAAGGAAAAAGCCAAAGGAAAAGAAAAGGCACATGAGGGTTTGCAAGTCTAAGTGCACCCTCCTTGAAGTAACAAAAAATGCTAGGCAATAGAATGGGTAGGTAGATGGGGTTGCAGAAGCATGATTTATGACATTTCACTGGCCTAAGCAAAGGAAAAGCATGGTGTCAGTGCAGATCTATTCAGCAGTGTTGTAGCAACAAGATGAAGCATGTCTAACTTCCCAATCATCCCCCATCACATTCCTTGCTAACATCCCAATACCACCTTTGCTCATGAGAGAAAACAAACTCATTGATTGATCCTTGTTGCATAAAGAGCCACTTTTCCTGTGTAAAAATATTTTCATTTTGATCTACTCTCCTAACTAAGTTTGTTTCCTATAAAACTTAGTCTTTGCATCCTCTTCTCCATACCTTCCATCCAATACTAACCACTAACTCTATCTATGCTTAATTCCCTATGTTCCCCTTTCCATATTACTATAGCACTATGGTGTATAAAACCCCAAAAAATATGTATATTCCCTCCCCTTTGGCATTATAGCCATATGCTCAAATATTGGAAAACCATGCAGAAATAAAGTCTTGTTGTATGTGGTTGTTTAAAGTGAGGGATTAAACTAACCCCTGGTTGGTTTAATAGCCTAAGCCCTACCATTTTTTCGCATTACAACCCGTTCACAATGTTCTACTCGCCCTATTTGCAACAAACCTTGTAAAAACCCACCTTTACCGCGTATCCAAAGTTTTGGGTTATAAAGCGCATTTCACAAAAAACATTGAAAAACCCAAAAATCCGCCGAAGTCCAAAGTCCTGCCCGGGCGCACATTTCAAGAAATATAATAAATTATTGCTCGCCCCACTGCCGTATCGTCCTATCATTTTTATAACCCGTAAACCGTCGGATCTGGGCTTTCCCATCCGACGGCCCATATCAATATCGGGTCGCCCCCGATGTCCGGACTATAGCACCTGAAAAGTGTCAGAGGGTGACGTCAGGGCAGTGCCACGCGTCGCTCCCAGGTTATATCGGGAGGCCACCTGCCAATACCACCCCCGTACAATAAGCGGTCCGAAATTACCGCTTACCGCTTTGGTTTACCGCCCGCCCACGTCACGCCCACGCAATGCCCACGCCATGCCAACTCAGCGTCGCGTCAGCGCCCGGCCCGCCATCGCTCCGACCTGTCTGCCACCTCATCAATCCCCGTGGACCACTCACAGGCCGCCACGTCACCCTTCCATACCCGACCCCACCCGATGACATCATGCTGACGTCATCCAAAAAAAGCGCGCCAAAGCCAAAATTGTCCATATTTTGCCAAAATTCACGGTTTTTTCGCATTTTTTAGCGAAAGACTGTTCTGCCTCCTGCATGCGAATTACGTCCATTTCACCGCCAACCTACTGAAAGCTACTCCAAAGTTGCTGCCGCCTACAAGTCGACTTCAACCAAGCCTCCACCATTGCTCCACGACTAGGTACTTACCAAATTCTCCATCCGCTTGGTCTATTCCATTCTGCATTTGTAAAAAACTGCTGAACTGCCCTTTTCACCTAAGAATTCGACCTGCACTGCCTTGGAATCAATCTAATTGCTCCTACACCGGCCAATTGTGCCCAATTGCACCTAAATTATCCTGTCAACACTGTAAACCTGCAAGTTTACCTTAACCTGTTGCGCAAAACTGAATTTTCCCGGAGTTTGTTATAATTCCGATTGAAAACACATACAGACCATGGAAACACCAGTAGCATTGAACATTCCACCCTTGAATGCCCCACACAGAGAGCTGGAATGGCAGGCCCTGGGTGATAGAGATTACCAAATGACAAAAACGCTCTCAATGGACACCAAATATAATATTCATGTACTCAATGAGCTGAAGGCCAAGCACCTCAGTGGAACTGATATTCTAGGGATTTGGGACTCCAATTTGCCCATTTATAACCTCCCTCAAGTCAATGTCCTTCCAGATTTAATTCACAGATGCAGTGCCAACTATGACCCATGTCAAAGAGTTGTCCTCAATTCCTCAGGTTCAGTTTTGTTCCATGTCACCCCTGAGGCTATAAATCAAATGCTGAACTTTCACTCTACAAAGCCATTGACTCCTCTTTCCATGATGGACTTGCTAAAGAAAGGAGGCAAGCTGTCTAGTGCCCAAATCATAAAGATTAATCAGCTATTCATTGAATCAGGCTCTCAAACTGTGAGGACCCCTCCTATAGGAAATGTATATTTTAATGGGTTGGGCAAGTTGCTTGTGGATTTGATCAGTTATGTCCTGGGCTACAGATCAGCTGAGGATGCTGATGAAACCATTCTGGCAATGATGTCTATCTTCTCCCCTGGAATGCCTCCTTCTGTTCACTATGATTATGCTGCATACATTGCCAATAAGATTCATGAGCAATTGATGAATCTAGAGAGGGAAAAGGTGTTTAGATACACTTCATACATCTATCATTTGTTCCTGTTTTATCAACCTGATGGCTTCCCTATTACTCTCAAGAAGTTTGATGCTCAGGGAAACCCAAGGTCTGTGGTATTTTGGACTTCAGTCTTTCATCACATATCTTATTCACCATACAACTATTGTGAATTCATAGACCTCTTTATCCATCCAGCTATGTCCTTGCTTTTGGGTACCCCTCCTCCAAGATTAACAGATGAGATGCAAAGGATTCTCCAGCTCTCAAAGGCCTACAGCATTGGGGATTGGTACTTTTACCAAAACCATACAGTGATCAGAATATATGGCTGTAAATTGGCCCCATATAGGCTGCCAAGATATGTCCCTGTGAGACTCTTTGCCTTAGAGTATTTCAGGCAGTTTGGAAATGCAGACATGGTTCATTTCCACAGCAAAAACAAGAAGGTACAACTCAAAATCAGAAACCAGCGAGGCCCATTTCTTTATAATAAAAGGGAAGAAGGATGGAAAGAAGCAGATAAGATCCTAGAGGGTCTCCGATTGCAAACCAGTTTCCTTTGGTCACCCTATGACCCCAATCACTTCATTAGTCTTAGAAGGGTCAAGTTTAAATTGGCTAGCTATGATCATGTCAGGCTACCCCACATTGAGAAATATGCCAATTTGTTAAGATGGAAAGAGGGCACATTAGAGGAAGCAAGTCCTAGAGAGGAAATACTACATAAAGAAGCAAAGAATCTTGAGAAAGAAGCTGACTTGGAAACTTGTGGGCAGGTTTCCTCTTCTTATCAAAGGCAATTTGGAGCAGCTGCCTCATCCTCTATAGCCCACCAGCAAGCAGCTAAAACTACTCCTCAGGCAGCCAGCAAGGGTAAAGAAAAGGAGATGGAGTAGGAACATCCACCCCCTACAGCAGAACAGCAAAAAGAGCAGCCAAAGCAGCAAGAAGAAACAGCTGAAGCCCCAATATCTACAGAGCAGCAGGCTCAAGAAAGTATGCCTCCAAGGCAGGAAATAGTAGTGGAGGCCTCGGTGCTGCAAACTCCACTAAATGAAGAAAGAACCAAGAAGAGGGATAGAGAGCAGGAAACTCCCCTCACCACATCAACAAATCAAGGGGAGAAAAGGCAGAGATTAAATACTCTTTCTGAAGAGGAGATGCCTATTGGGCAATCCTTGGGCATGGGCCCCCCTAGCATGGAGGCATCTACCAGTTCCTTTCAGAAGGAACAAGAAAGAACCCTTGGAGGAGAGGTCAGCTCCTCAAGCCAGTAAAGGAGAGTTGAATCAGGCATAAAGCAACAATTTATTGACATCAAGAAGAGAAATGAGCCAGTCAGGCTCCAACTCTACAATCACTTGCTTAAAATGGCCCCTACAAACTAGCAGAGGCTTATGTCAGCATATAACATAATAGAGGGGAAAATGACTATGAGTCATTTCATGCCCACTATGCTGCAGCCACAGTCAGCTGCAGATTATATAAGGACCAACCTTGAGGTTCTTGCAAAAGACATCCACCCTATGGACCAGATAGAGCTTCATAAACAAACGGGTGAGATGGTCTATTCAACTCTGGCAGACAAGACCTTCCTGGCACACAAGTTGCAAAATAGCCTTCATAATACAACAGCCCAACTTGAATTGGAGAAGGAATCCTCCTAGGCCAAAGACAATAGAATCAGGTCTTTGGAGGATATTATTATAGAACTTGGGCATGACCCAAAGGATCCCAAAGCTGTACAAGCACTGCTAAAAGAAAGAGATGCAGATATAGCAGCCTTGAGAAAGATGGTAAAAATTCCAGCAACTCTTCACCCTCAAATAGAAGAGGTTTCTCAGCAGAGGAAGGACCAGGATGTGGCAGCCATGCTGCTAACACTACACAAACAGCTGGTCCAAACAGAAGGCAAATTAGTAGAAACAGAGGCTGCATGACAGGCAGGCCTGCAGCAGAGAGAAGGAGGCCAAACATCTCAGCCCCCTCAGCCAGTGATCAACCTTGAGGAGCCTCCTCAAATTGTCACTCCTCCCACATGAAAGATAGCTGAAACAGGTCCATCAACATCAGCACCAGCAACAACATCAGAGCAGGCTCCAAGCCTTGACATGCAAAAGATGATGAAAGAGATTCAAGTTCTAGAGGCCCAAATGGCTGAACTAAATGAGGCCAAGGAGAAATTAGCTACTCTTAATGAAAAATATGATAAATCCAAGCAAAGTGTAGCTGAAAAAGCAAGAGAGGTGAAGGCTCTCAAGGAGAAGATAAAAGAGCTGGAGAAAGAGCTCTCTCTTGACAAGGTTGTGGCTGAGATTAAGAAAGTCCTATGGGCCAATATTGGCCAATCAATAACAGATCAATGGCAATACATAGAAACCATTCATGAGCACATGGAGCTCATAGGCAGGGCACACAAGGAAAGCCAAAGAGCAAGGGCATCTCTAGGCACTATGCCTGAGATAGCCAATAGAATGATCAATGTTCTCAATAACCGCACAGGCCCTCAGCTGGCAGCAATAGGAATCACCAATAGAACTGACACCATCTTGCTGATAAAGAGGGTCCTCACTTTGAGAAATCTGGTGCAGACATTGGATAGAAGGTGCCAGGAAATGCAAACAGAGGTAAACAAGTTCACAGATAAATTCACAGCATTGCATAGCAGAGGCCTTCCCAGCTTACTGAACAGCGCAGGAAGGCTACTATCCCATGAGAACTATGCAAAAAGGGTAAATACATTTGCCACCAATCAGATCATTGCAGGATCAAGTATCCCAGAGGAAGCAGGGCCTACATCTGGGCAGAGCCTCTATGAGAAAGTAGAAAATTTGTTTTTTATCATTAATGAAATCAGGCATCTGTTTGAAGTGCCTCCTAATTACTTCAAATATACTAAGGCAGATGAAACATTAGGCACAATTTTGAGGCATCAGTTGCCTACACAGGAATGGTGGACCAACATGATACATATATTGCTGTGAGCCAACAGGTCTTCATCAAGTTTTTTCATAAAAAATATAAGTCATCATGTTCAGACAGTTGATACATTCACCATGACAGTAAAAGAGAGGATTGAGCCAACTCAGCAGATAGATTCGGCCACTAAAGCAACACTGACAGGTGCAGATGATAGGGCCGAGAAAGCTACAACACGACAGAGAAATAAAGAGCACAATATTCAGAATCGGTGTAAAGCACCTTGCAGAGCCAGCTGCCCTCAAAGTCAAAAACTTCTGACAAACAGCAAACAACTGTTATGTATTCATTTAAGTAGCTTTCAATTTTGTAAAAATATCTTTGAAAGTTGGTAAGAACATTTATTGTACAATAACTCGGCACTAAAATATTTTTCTGATATTTTTGTATATATCCACCCCCGCGCTGTTTATTGGGGGTTGTTGTTACTCATATTGTTCAAGAGAACTTGGCTATATTTTTCCTGAAAGAAATAATAAAAGGAGTTGTTGGTTTCCAGAAGAGATGTATGGCTCGGATGTGCTGTGATGAAATTACTGAATGCTGCAAGATTCTCGTGCTATGGCCTGATACAATAAGTGTTTTCTAACTATATTCATGTTTTATTTCTTTTCTAATCTGTTTGTGAATGTATGGTGTTAAATCTTGGTAGAAAGGTGAAAGACTAGTTCAGGACTTGTCCATTAAAAGACACCCTAAACTCAAACCTTACTACTGTATATGTTTTCTTCAAGGTTAGCTGCAACTGTGGAATTCTTAAATGCTCCCAATTTCTCTAATGTCATGATGAGTCCTTATCCAATAATTCTTGTTGCTGCTGGGTAGGATTTGTTCTTCATCTTGTATTGCACTGTGAAAGAACTCTTAATTGCCTTTCCTGGTGTAATTTTCACTGTTTTATTTTGCTAAAAATCAAAGTTTGTATCATGAATACCCATCTAGCCTTGCAGTGAACCTTTCTTTATTACAGACATCAAAACCTACTTATTTCTCGACTCCACATGCCCAATGGATTAAACTCTCCTTCATATTTGCATGCCCTTCTTTGAACAGCAGTCTTCAACCAAAAATCAAACAAACTCTGAAGTCATAACTAGCCTAAGATCCTCAAAAACAAAGTTAAAAAACTAAAAGAGAGAGCCCTCTCTGATTACAGGTTGGCTAGAACCTGTAATCCAAAGCTTGGTTAGTGGTTACCCCGGCTGTATTCCCTCAGGAGTCAAAGGGAACAACCTGGGTGTTAACAATTTCCACAACACACCTCGAGAGGGTGGCTGTATAGCGAAATTAGGGTTAGGGCGCTCAATATGAAGAGGGCTAGAACTCGGGGTAGAAGAAGAAGGTGTGGTTTCTTTCTCTTTCCCAACTGAAGTAGGAGTTTGATAATCTTTCGATTTGTTAGCCACATTAATTTGCATACTCATCATGAACACTTAAGATCCAAGGGAAGCAGATTGGGGTTTGTCTACCATTTTGATTTGCTGAGACGGAAATGGATCTTTGAGGACAACGGGGATCTATTTGAGTAAGCGACTAACTTTGGATCGTCACAGACAATCCTTGTGTAGTGATATTCCTCACAAATGAGGTAAGGATACTTAGGTTTCCATTGCAAATATTCGCCAGTAGACGATTTTGGAGGACGTTGTTTCGGAGCATCCGCTTCACCCTTGCCTTTGTCTTTCTTCTTTCCTTTCAAGGATTTTTCCATTGCAGTAGACTGGACAATGTGGACCTCTGAGGTTTTATTAGGGCCAGGTGGATTTTGGGATGAACTATTAGAAATAGTATTTGATACTGAATTTTGTTTGGAAGAAGATTTAGTTGGGGTCTAGGATATTGAACCAATAACTCCATCAATGGGAGGTACAACTTGTGACTTTGATGCTACGGGATTGGATCATGGCCACAGAGCATTGGGTAATAACTCATACAAAGTGCCAGACTGAGAGTAAACTAGATCTATGTACTGGGCACGAGAAATGGCTTGCTCTTCAGTAACGCACCCACCCATCCCTATATCGCGAGCAATTAGGGCCACGAATGGTTTGGTGAACCATTTAGTGAGAAGCTAATGAGCAGTCTCAAATTTGATTAGGCGATGTCTATGTCTCCATTGCTGGATGTGATGAGAGATGTGTGTAGCAGTATCTTGCTTAAGTGTTAAAATTGGCAACCAGGGAAAAACTTCATGTGGGTCATCTTATTCATGGCTGATAATATTTTTATTAGATTCCTCTCGCCGAGAGGTGTAGGATTGATATAAAGATCATCCGATTCCGATAAGTATTCATGGAGATATGAATTTATTTTGATTATGGAATTATTATCAAGCCGACCTACAACTCATGTAGGCTCAGAAGCCCAACAGTCGCATCTATTCACCCACCAATGTTGTGTATAAATATAAGAGAACTTTTCCTCATTTGGACTCACTCATCTCATCACATCTCTCTCTCTCTCTACTGCGCAGATATGAGTCTCTTCTCTACTGCGCTGAAATGGGTCTCTCTCTCTCTCACATGTGAAGCCGGAAACTGCTGAAACTGAAGTTGCAACTGCAGAAGTAAAGATTGACTTGCGTGGCCTAGAAGATCTCCTCATCTGAACTACGTTGTAGGTTCATATGAACCTCCTATGAAATCCAAAACTTTTGGTGGTGGAATGAAGTCAATCCGACTGTCGGTTTGTGAGATATGGTCTGCCCTAGTTTGATAATGAAGCCGCTAATGCTGATGCTACTGATCTAGGGTTTGCTACTGCTGATATGAATCAGATTTATTGTACGATTTCTCTCTACTGAATTATTGAAGATAAAAGAAGATTTGATCAAAGGGTTTCCCCACACATTGTGGGGTTTGTCCTTGGCTAGCCGCCACATCTTGTGTCTCTTGTCTTGGCTTGTTTTCTATCGATCGTTTAATGTTCTATCTGCACTTTACTTTATGTACATGTGATTGCTAATCGGTGGAATATAATAAGAAAAAGAAGTAAACTGTTATAAGCATAGAACATACCATAACTCAACATGGTATCAGAGCTAAGGTGAAGACAAATCCCGAGCAAGAGCAAGAGCAATCATTGAAGAGAAGATTGGCAAGGCTATCCTAAAAGAACTATGGGGTCCTCAACACTCTTTCCTGCCGAAGAAAAGCTCTGTGAGAAAGCTGACTATCACGGATGAAAGATGTCTATCGATCTAACCCTTGAAGATCAAGGAGTGCTGGACCATGTAAGAGGCAATATTGTTGAGCCTTCATCAAATGCATCTGCTGCTGCCTGGAACAAATGGAAAAATGGAGAAGTAAAAAATAAGAAGATCATCCGGGACTCTATCGACAAGCGCTTGGTGGCCTACATCTCTGATCTAGACACCTCCAAGGAAATCTATGACAGACTGGTGAGTTTAGAATCACCGAGATCAAGAACGATCTCCTATCTATTCGAGAAACTATTACTGACAGAGAAATGGCACTCACAACTCTTGAAGGATTACCATCTGAATGGTATGTGTTCAGGACTACTCAATGTAATTCCTGGTTTCGAGGAATTAATGGCTAGATGCATTCAAGAAGAAACAAGGGAAGAAGTGTAAGAAATGCCTCCTGCTGTCTTTTTCTTTTCATGCAAAGAAAAGAAATAATTCCGAGACTAAATCAAAAGGAAAGGCTGGACCTAAGGCTAGAAGAAAATGACGATGTTACATTTGCGATAAAGCAAGTCACTATGTATGAGATCATGAGCATCATGATGAATGAGATCATGGACATAAAGGGCAACATGAGATCATGAACATATAGGATAGCATGATGATGATGCACACTAGTTTGAGCAACATTATGATGGATAAAATCATGGACATGGGCAGCATGATGATAATCATGATCAGAGAAGCATGGTACAGTATGCAGTGGTGCAACTCGAAATCCCTCTAATGGCAATCAAAGGAATGAAAAATTCAAAAGCAAAGGTAAGAGGAGAGCTGGGAATCAAGGAAGAGGACAAGCATTCAAGAAGGCCAGAAATTCCAGGATGTATTAAATGCACCTGACCTCAAAAAGAACCTAGTGTCCATCTCGGGAAAGGAAGACAAAGGCTACAAGGTAACCTTCAGCGATGGCAAGGTATGTATATGGAAAAATAATGTTAAAGATGCCTTTACTCTTGGGTTTAGTGTTGATTCATTATATCAGGTCGATGGAAGTCTGCCAGGTGTCATGTCTTATGACATATCTCTTCAGTCCGAACTTTGGCATTAGAGGTTTTCCCCCCTTCATTATAAAGCTATACTCGGTGTAAGACAAATGGTGATAGGGATGCCCGAATTCTGAATAGAGAATGAAGGTGTATGTCCAGGATGTACTGAAGGAAAGCTCGAAAGGGGACCATTCCCCTCAAGCCAAAGCAAGTCCTCTGATATATTACAATTGGTTCACTCAAGCATACCTGAGGTTGGCATTAAGAGGGAGACTACTACACCACATACTCCTGAGCAGAATGGTGTGGTGGGAAGGAAGAACCGCACGATGATGGAAGCTGTCTAGGCCATGCTACATGATCAAAGACTTCTGATGTTTCTATGGGCTTGTTAACGGGAAAAGTGTCTACTCAGAACGCCCCTATCCCACTAAGGTGTGACAGTACCTTAGAAACAGACAAGGAAAACTACTTTCGTATTCTTCTTTATGAACTATAAACGAAGAGGAATAGGATGAACCGACCTGTGTCTTGCGCTAGTCCTTTGATCCAATATCTCTCCTCTTTGACAGCTTCCAGCTACCTGCTCCCTTACTTGCCCAGCTTCACCAAGTTCCTGCAAGATCACAGAAGAAGAAAACTACACAAAGACATGGATTTATATTCATAAATAGCTTAGGATCAGATTTAAGCTAAACATGCAAATATAACAAAACATCATTGATACACAAGCATGTAGGAGAAACTCAAATAGTTTTATTGATATAACAAGAAGGTCCAGGAGGAGTTACAACCGATGATTCCTGATCCAGCATCAACCCCCCAGCAAAGGAATCCCCTCTTCACCTCCAACAAAGCATAAATCACCCAATACACTGATCTCTATCTCAAAACCAACAACAATTCTCTGCAATGTACAAAATTCCAGCCTCTGGATCTCTGGGATGAGGGATCCATATATAGATGTATGCAAAGAGGATGAGTCAGCTTATGATTTGACTAGTGGCTTCTCTCTGTCAGTTCTTGCCTCCACTTGGAGACTGAGAGCCTCTTACTCATCCTTGGTCGAACTCAGTGAGGCAAGTGTCATTGGGGAAGATTCTGGAAGCTTCCATTGTCTGTCCACCTCGCGGAATGACACTGCCATTTGTCATTTCCCGCTCAGCGCACCCTGGTAGTGCATTTAGGTGCGTTGCAACGCACCTAGCTAGTGTACTTGGGTGCTATGCAACGCAGCTAGCTAGTGGAGCAGCTGAAATGATCCTGATTTGACTGATTCTGAGCAGTTTCTGGTGGAGAACTTCTGGGAGAAGCTATAATTGGTTGACCTTGTTCCTCTAGGGGTAGGAACAACACTTTTAGGGACTTAGGATCCCTTGGTTTATGGACATTTCATGCTTAGAGCTGTAAGGCACAAAAATGTCTATAACAGTTGCCCCCTAAAGTATGAGGCCGTTTATCGGGTGAAATTCTTTATTAGGAGGATCCGAAGTTCTTTCAATGCTGGGAGGAGACCTGTAATAATATACAATACAATACATTATCTTCATACTGTTTTCATGATCTAGCTGAGGCGGGCATTCCCATGCTCAACTTTATAAATTCATTTTTATGTACACAGGACAGACAATCGTCTGATGGTAGACTGATGATTCTGATGAAGTCATCATCCTTTTGGTAGGATGATTATCTGTGCTGAAATGCTGTACATGTCAATGTTTTTATTTTTCCTGAATATATATCGCAGCCCGGATGGATGAAACTAGATCCGGGGTCTTCAATCTCGTCCGACCTTCACTCGAAGTACAAGTCGATCCATGTGAGAAATGTTTTGAAGTCGAACATGGAAAGACATCGCTTGATTACCGGTCGATGATGTAAACTATTAACAAGCGCGAGAGGAATCACCGATAATGATGATGACCCTCAAGGTACTGCAGTACAATTCACGTGGTGTGAATAAAGGACTTGGCATCGAACACCACACAAAATCTTTCGGTCGAAGGTCATTGATGTATACCTGTCGCCGGAAGTGAGAAACTTGCCATTGAGGCATGCAATCTTCAAAGTACTGAATGGGGTGTTCCTAGATCAACTTCTTGGATAATGAGCTGATGTCGACAAGAAGCGATCCATCAAAGGAGGGCCTTGATGAATCCCACATCAATGACACGGAACGGAGCAAATGATTTTGATGGTGGTGAAAACGATCTGATGATATATGGTTCAGGATGGCGGTCATGAAAGAATGAAGTATAATGTATGGTAGTGGATGGGACACCGATGACTTCTCTTGAACATGTCAGTGACACTTATGTGATGGATTGGTAGCATTTACCCCAAATGTGGATGGTATGGCGTGACCATGGCGATGTGACCGGTGAATGAAACAACCCAACCTGACATAGGCATGGAGTGGAAGTGTCATGTTCAAGAGCGACTTGCTACCAATAAAGATTCTTTGAGTTTCTTCCCAATTTTTCCCCAGTCATTGCTGACCAGTACTGTTATAGACATTTTTGTGCCTTACAGCTCTAAACATGAAATGTCCATAATCCAAGGGATCCAAAGTCCCTAAAAGTGTTTTTCCTACCCCTAGAGGAACAAGGTCAACCAATGACAACTTCTCCTAGAAGTTCTCCACCAGAAACTGCTCAAAACTAGTCAAATCAGGATCAATTCAGATGCTCCACTAGCTGGCTACGTTGCAAAGCACCCAAATACACTGGCTAGGTGCATTGCAATGCACTTGAATGCACTACCCAGGTGCGTTGAGCGGGAAATGACAAGTGGCAGAGTCATTCAACGAGGTGGAGAGACAATGGAAGCTTCCAGAATCTTCCTCAATGACACTTGCCTCACTGAGTTCGACCAAGGATGAGTAAGAGGCTCTCAGCCTCCAAGTGGAAGCAAGAACTGACAGAGAGAAGCCAAAAGTCAAAACATAAGCTGACTCATCCTCTCTGCTTACATCTATATATGGATCCCTCATCCCAGAGATCCAGAGGCTGGAATTTTGTACTTTGCAGAGAATTGCTGTTGGTTTTGAGATTGAGATTAGTGCATTGGGTGATTTATGCTTTGTTGGAGGTGAGGAAGGGATTCCTTTGCTGGGAGGTAGATGTTAGATCGGGACTCACTTGGTTGTATCTCCTCCTGGATCTTTTTATTATATCAATAAAACTATTTGAGTTTCTCCTACATGCTTGTGTATCAATGATGTTTTGTTATATTTGCATGTTTAGCTTAATCTGATCCTAAGCTATTTATGAATGTAAATCTATATCTTTGTGTAGTTTCTCTCTTCTGTGATCTTGCAGGAACTTGGTGAAGCTGGGCCGGTAAGGGAGCAGGTAGCTGGAAGCCAACAAAGAGGAGAGCAATTGGATCAACAAACTAGCGCAAGACACAGGTTAGTTCATCCTTCCTGTTCATTTACATTTCATAAAGAAGAATACACAAGTAGTTTTTCCTTGTTTGTTGCTAAGGCACCGTCACACCTTAGAGTGGGATAGGGGCATTCTGAGTAGATACTTTTCCCAACAACAAAATGGCGACTCCGTTGGGGAGCGTGTCTAGTTAGTTTGTTTGTGTTTCTCTTGTTGTTTGCTTCATAAACACAGAAGTAGCAATCGAACTGCGTTTGCCATTATCAAATGCAAAGTAGCTGCTACTTCAATCCACCCATTGGATTTGTTTATGATTCGAACAACTGATCCACAAATGCTCTAATTGCCCTTTGTGATAGCTGTTAGTCCTCCTTTAAATCATCCCTCTAATTGTACCTTACTGATTGCTTTTACTCGGCCAAAATCCATAGATTAAACTACAAACCATGACCCAGAACCCAGATAGAAGTCTCGTTTCTTCCCCAGCGCAGGCTCTGTGAAGAGGTTCTACATTTCAACACAGGTCCCGAGAGTGCTACCTGCGCTGCAATTCAGTTTCTCTGTGCAACAGGTGCGCTGATCAGCCCTTTGCCCTGTGCAGCTGAGGTTCTTTGCTTCATTTTGTTCAGTTTTATCTCTGATTTTTGCAGCCTGTTATCAGTGTGTGTACCTATTTGAAAACCCCTTTTCTTTGCCTTAATTCCACCTCCTTTGTACAAAAATACTGTAGGTGTTCTTTGTGTATTTGTTACATCATTTACAGTTTTCCATTGAAAAGTAAAATAGTCATACTGTCGTCCTTAGATTTAGATCTGTCGTAAGTGTTGATTTTGATCTTAGGAGAAAGTTTCTTTGTTGTTGACAGTTGATTATACTTTTTACTTTTGCTTTGGTTTGAATTTGTCTCTTTCTAGTGTCGAAACGAGTGTTTATTTCAGAATCATAAAGTGTCGTAATCTTCTCTACCTTTTTGATTTCAAAAAAGAAGCTTGTTTGTGTTTTTCACTTGAAAGCGAATTCAAATTTGTACATCAACTTTCTTTTTAGGCATCAATATTAAGAAAGTGAAAACAAATACATGCATATGTGCATTTGCATATTGATAGTTTGTATGGTTTGATTTAGGAAAAGTGCATTTACAGTGTGCTCTTTGCTCTTTGAGAAAAGATTGTGTCTTTCTTTTCCCCTTGTAGCTAGGATTTTCATTGTTGAAAAGAGGTAAAAGCTTGCTTATCATCTTTAGATTGCATTTAGGAATTACATCTACATCTCGTGGTGATCCAAAAAGGAAAAATTCTAAGAAAGATAAACTTAAAATAAATTGAATGAATCTAACAACGCTTTGGAACTTAACGCACAACATAGAGGTCTAGGCTAGAGACGTGTTCCAGCGTCGTAAAACCTGGTAACTGTTGTCCTCACTGATGGTTGGGTGATTCCTCCACTGTGAGACGATAAGTGCCAGTAAGGATTGTGCTCCCACGTACCGTCGAGTATATATTGGGAGACCCCTATAGGCTTAAAACCTTTTATCCATAGGAAGCTGTGTCGGCCGCCCTACTGATCGCAATGCACCGAACACAGCATTCGGGAAGATTGACTGCCGTACCGTAAAACGTATTCTGCAGTTTTGTGATTGGTTTGGCACACCCTCTACCTAGATCTCCAGAGCAGTCCCTTTCATTCCTTTTCAAACTCCTTAACGGAAAAGGTCCATCTGAGCACTTGTCACTTCAGGCTCATTAAAAATCGAAGGAGACTAGAGTCATCTTTTGTTTTTTCTCGACTCTTAAAAACTGAAAAAGCAAGTTGTGTCTAAAGCGTCTAAAATTCATTTAATTCAGAAATATATTTCTCCTTTTGTATTTTAGTTGATCGAGTAATCCGCAATCGTGGAAGAAAGTCAATTGAAACCCCGTCGTTCGCAGAGGCTTACGAGTCAACCGTCTTTGTCTCCAGAATCGAAACCAGTACGGACAAAGCGAACTCGTTTAACTGGTTCCAAATCTCCTATTAAAGTTAGAACAAGTGTTCCAACAACATCCGAGATTCCGGTTACTCCAAAAATTTCTGGAAACCCTGCCTCTATAGAAGAAGTTCAACAACCACAGAGGGATAGTGGTACTGATCCTAGTCTGAGAGTAAACACTTGTGTTACTGAACCAGTTACATCTACAACCGGTTCAGAGAGTCTTGCTCTTCAAACATCTGTCGCTGTCAATTCCACCCCTTCTTCGGCACCAGAAATATTTTACGGACCTGACGGTCTTCCCCTTCCACCTGGTTTGTTTGCGATTGAAGAAATTGTAGAAGATCCTCAAACAAGTACTCCAATGCACTTTGGAGTCGGGGTCACTCTATATCCTTCTTCATCAGAAGTTAGTCTACCACCAGTGGAAGTTCCTGTAGAATCGCTAGGTAATCTTTTGGATAGACTCCAAATGTCTGAACAACCGTCAATATCTAGGACTATGTCGACTGACACAGCGACAACAGAACTCCCTGTCGTCACTCCGACAATGTTCTCCGGCATACCATTTGTCCCAACTAGCTCCCAACCGCTAGAAGGAGCCCACTCAGGGGCTATTTCGACAGTCTGGTCCGTTCTTGTTTGTTCAACCGGAATAATATCTGGTAACTCTTATGTTGAGTCTCAACAAATTGATCCATTTGGAGGTCAATTTGGGCAATCTAGTCCCCAAGGGCAGACAATCCCCTTGAGTTCCGGATTACCACCGTATGGGGGGCAGTATGCCCTTTCATTACCCCCTCCGAGAGGATATCCATACGGGAGTTCACAACAATATTCAGGTTACACTGGAATCACCTCAAGTGGTTGGGTACCCATGCTACCTCAACAACCAAGAGTTGTGTATTCAATGCAACAATGTGTACCTATGTCGAACATCCTGACTACACCAGCTATTGTGACGGTGTCACAAGTTCAAACGCTGCCTGTTGTGTGCCAACCTCAGAATTCTCAGGTTATTTTGCAACAGCCCCTTGACCCTGTGACTCAACCACAATCGCTAACTAGTGGGGCGACACAGGCCCAGACGGGTACAATTACCCCACATCTTGGTCCAACGGTTAGTATAGCGCAACAGCACATGGCTTCACAACCGTGGCTGGTGCAATACCAGCAACCACAATTCCAAAAAGTATACCAAGGTACTGAACAACAGATCTTTGCGAATAGTGGACAGCCGTACATTCAAAACGGTCAAAATCAACCATTTTACAATGGTCATGTCCACCAACCGTATCAGTCATACCAGCATCAACTGCATTATGCTGGTATGCAAAGGCCAACTATTTAGGAAATTCCATCGTATCCTGGGTATGCTTCACCTAACCTGAATCAACAGTTACCATTCGTGGCAACTTTAGAGTTACCTGATTTACACCGGTTAACAAACGATCCAATTGCTTACGCCCCTTGGTGGCCAGCGATTCCACACAAACTTCCATCAAATATTCCTAAATTTAATGGAAATCCGGGTGAAGATCCATCGAATCACGTGATGACATTTCATCTATGGTGTTCATCAAACACCCTAAATGATGATTCAATAAGGCTTCGCCTCTTTCAGAGGACGTTAACGGGTCTAGCGGCAAAATGGTATATTGAATTGCCGAGAGCTTCGTTCGACAACTTCAGTACCATAGCCACCACCTTTTTAACCCATTTTCAATTACCGATAAGGTATGAAACGGGAACAGAACTACTTACCAATTTCAAACAGACAACAGCCACTCACATATATGATCATATACATGAGTGGCGACGTCGTCGTAGGATGGTAAAAACGTACGTTCCCGATCAGCTATTAGCTGAATGGTTTATCAAGTCATTACTACCTTCCATTACGAAAGATGTGGCAAAGGGGGGAGTCGTAACGGAAGAGCAAGTTATAGCTCGTGCGTAATACTTGGACTTGATCTATACTCAGTCCGGCATGCTCTACGACAAAATACCTGACGCCCCTAGACCGGAATTCTCAATTCCTCCTCCTCCTAAATCGAACAATGACTCTCACGCCGGCGATGGCGTGATTGTCAAAACAGACACGAAATCGACAAAGGCTACATCTAAGAAGGCCCGTAAGATTTCAGATCAAAATTCAAAAGACGAACTTCTTGCTTCGGAAGTAAATGCCGTATCGACAGATAAGGGAAAAGAAACCAAACAACCAGGAAGCAAGAAGAAACAAGGCAAAGGGAAGAAGAAGAAACAGGATGAGTCATCTCCTAAAAAACCTTCTTCAAACCCTCCTGGAAATAGGAAACCCCCTTCAGGGTGTCATATATGTGATGTGGATCATTGGACCACAGATTGTCCATACAAAGCTGAGCTTAAAATATTCTTTAAGAGTTCGGAAACCTCAGCCGTGTTAACTGATCCGTTTCCAAATCCAGGAACAAATCTGGTTGAAAGTGGAAATGCTTCCCCGTCTCAAGTGCTAATGTTGTCAGTTTCAAAACAGCAAAATGATGCTTTGATTTCGACAAGGAACAAAGATTATGGGAATCCACAGCTGTCGAACAACAAGGATAAAGATCAACCAAGTAGTTCGACAACAACTTCGACAGAAGTTGTACCACCCATAATTCCTGAATTAACAATAAAACTGCCAAAGGGAGTAGTACACAAGTCGACATTTAATCACTGCGCTAGAGCGGCGCAGCATTATAACATAGTGGAAGATTTGGCCCAATCGCCATCCGCTATGTCGACTCTTGAAGTACTACAAAATTGCCCATCCCAAAGGCAGGCTTTGTTATCAGCCATTGGTGGGGTTGACCCAAAGGATTCCAATCTTGTATCCTTCGACCACAAAGGATACAATCCTCAGTTACCAGCCCAACTAGCTTTCCTTATTCAAGTGAAAGCCCTCAACAAAACTGTTCATCAAACAATTATTGATGAGGGGGCATCTACATGTATTATGTCGATGAGTTGCTGGAAAAATTTAGGATCTCCAACCTTGTCGCGATCTTCGACGACATTAAAAGCATTCGACGGAAAGACATATACCCCATATGGTATCCTAAATAACTTAAAAGTTGAACTAGGGGGAAAGACAGTGGAAATAGATGTTGAAGTCATCATTGGGAATCTTGATTACAACATCCTACTAGGAAGACCATGGATATATGCCATGGCAGCTATTGTGTTGACCTATTTTAGAAAGATTGCATTTCCCTTTCAAGGAGGGATTACAATCGTCGATCAACAAAACTTCCTCCCCAATGGTTCTCAAGTTACAGGAAGCATTCCCATGATCCATGGAAGCCCCCATTTGCTTCAGAATATCGGAGTAGGCCTACTAAAAGATCCTGTACTAATGGGAACTTTCGCTCTTCCACCTCCAATCAATCTAGCGGAAGTAGCAACGATAGGAACCTGCAATATGATATCTTCCACAAAGATCTCAGAAAACGATATCAGCATGGATCATGCAATGGTTTTGCCCCCAAACCCAATAGAAATATTATAGCAATCAATGTTTCTAGCATGGGAGGCAAACCCAAATCAACGCTCATCAAGCGTTTGGGTAGATAGGTCTAGAGAATATGGTACCCCTTCAGATCCTTGGTCGTGAGTGCATGGAATCGACGAAGGAATTGTTCAATCAATGTTGATTGAAGGTGCACCATGGAGTGATTGCCACCATCGTTCCCTTCTTCCAGATTATGAAGAAGATACTCAAAGATGACCTTTATCATCCTTCAGTTTTTGAATTCCTATCAAATACTGTAAATACGGTAGATTCCGAGCGAAACTTATCCAACATTGAAGAGACTATAGCCATAAATATCTCGACTAAAACAGATGTTGTAGAGAATATTTATGTTGGAAAATGTTGTTCTCCTTCAGAACTGGAAATATACAACGCTCTTTTTTGCGAATTCAAAGATGTCTTTGCTTGGTCATTAAGTGAATTGCCAGGCATTGACTCGAGTATCGTTGAACACGAAATTAAGATGTATCAAGATGTCAAACCGGTAAGACAACGACTCAGGCAGGTGCACCCCAAGAAAGCCGCTGCCATTAAGGCAGAAGTTGAAAAACTTCTCCATGCTGGTTTCATCTACCCGGTTCCTCTAACCGATTAGGTATCGAATATTGTCCCTGTTATGAAGAAACAAGGGACAGTTAGAGTGTGTGTCGATTATAGGGATGTAAATCAAGCTTGTTCGAAAGACAACTACCCTACACCCTTCATCGACCAGATAATTGATGAATGCGCCGGATGCGAAATCTTTTCATTCATGGATGGATTTTCCGGGTATAATCAAATAAATATCCGCCCACAAGACCAGTCAAAGACTGCATTCATTTGTCCGTGGGGCACATTTGCATATCGAAAATTACCCTTTGGTTTAAAGAACGCAGGGGCGACGTTTCAGAGGGCAATGAATTATGCCTTCCACGACATCAAAAACATCGTTCAACCATACCTCGACGACCTTCCAGGTCATTCGCGAAAGCGGACTGATCATCTGCAGCATTTAAGAGTGATATTTCTACGTTGCCGACACTACAAGATACGACTCAATCCACAAAAATGTGTATTTTGCGTCAGTTCTGGTCGTTTACTTGGCTTTGTAGTCTCCAAGGATGGGATTCGTCTCGACCCGTGCAAGGTCTAGGCAATCATAAATTTACCTCCACCTTCAAATTTGCTTAAGATTCAGAAACTCCAAGGGAAAGCAAACTTTCTGAGGAGGTTCATTCCAAATTACGTCGAACTTGCTAAAGGTTATACACGTCTTTTGAAAAAGGAGGTACCCTTTGTCTGGGATCAGGTTGCGCAAGCTTCCTTTGATGCGTTAAAAGATTCCTTAATGAAAGCATCATTAATGTACGCCCCCGATTATCAAAGAGATTTTAACCTGTATCTGGCTGCAGCAGATACAACCATTGCAATGGTTCTAATTCAAGAAGTCGATGGAATTGAACACCCTATATATTATTTAAGTAAAAACTTAAATGATACAGAAAGCAAATATTCTTATGTTGAAAAACTAGCGCTTGCGGTTGTTCAAGCGATACAGAGATTTCGACACTATGTCCTCTTCCAAAAAACTACCATTCTGTCATATTGCAACCCCATGACTTATATATTGTCGCGACAGTTGCTGGGGGGCAAATATTCAAAATGGATAGCAATCCTTCAAGAGTTTGATTTGGAATTTGTAAAATCCAAATGAAAGAAAGCTCTAGTTTTTGCAGAATTATTATGCGATCTCCCATCGTCATCCAACGATGAAACATCCGAAGAATCAATCGTGGATGAGAATTTGTTTCTGATATCTACAAGCAATGAGTGGTATGGAGATATAATAATTTATCTCCAAACCCAAAAGTTTAGGCCTAACACCTCTCATTCTGAACAAAAACGTATTCGATACCAAGCAAAAGACTACATGATCGTCGGTGATACACTTTACTGTTGCGGTATCGATACAGTTCTGAGAAGGTGCCTCACCCATGAGGAGGCCGAAAAAGCCCTGAATGATTTTCATTTAGGAGCTTTTGGGGGGCATCAATTTGGATATGCTACAGCACAAAAAATCTTACGAGTAGGATACTTCTGGCCAACAATGTTCAAAGATTGCATAACCACAGTCAGAAGTTGCCATACTTGTCAAATTTTTGATAGAAAAACCAGAAAACCACCCGCACCTCTACAGCCAATAATTGATGTTGGGCCGTTCGCCAAATGGGGCATCGATTTCATGACATGTAACCCCACCTCGACTGGGGGGCATGGGTATATCATAGTCGCAGTTGACTATTTTACCAAATGGGCCAAGGCGATGACTACATTAGATAATACTGGTGAAACAGCTGCCCTTTTCTTTTTCAATCATGTAGTCGCTAGATTCGGTGTACCATAGGCTATAGTCACAGATCATGGATCGCATTTTCGCAATCACATGATGCTCGAATTAGCTGCCAAACTAGGATTGTCTCACGACAGCTCTACTCCGTATTATCCACAAGCCAACGGACAAGTTGAAGCGATCAACAAGGTCCTGAAGCGTGTGTTGCAAAGGATGATCGGAGTTCACAAAAGAAGGTGGCACCTAATCCTATACTCAGCCTTGTGGGCTTACTAAACATCGGTAAGGAATGTAACCGGGTTCACACCTTTCCAACTGGTATATGGCCTGGAAGCAGTCTTACCACTCCAGTGTGAAATCTCGTCTCTTAAACTCGCAATCGATCTCCTCCCCGGAACTTCAGAAGAAGATGCCCATTTCTTGGAATTAATCCAATTGGATGAAACCCGTCGTGATGCCACTTTGGCTAATGAAGCCCATAAGAAACGAGTCAAGGCGCAGTTCGACAAAAATGTCAAACCCCGTGTCTTCTCAGAAGGTGACTTGGTCTTGCTTTACGACCAAGAATCCGATAAATTGGGAGCAGGTAAATTTAAGTCTTTATGGATGGGCCCTTTTATTGTTAAACAGATGTTAGCAAAAGGAGCCTACGAGTTAATGGATTATGACGGAATTCCACTGGTGCAACCTCGTAATGGGTTGTACCTCAAGCGTTACTATGCTTAAATAGTAACCAATATGCTTTTGTTGTATTTTGTTTTCGCTAAAGTGTTCGTTTTGGTCGAGTAATCCACCTTTTTACATTTATTGCAGATGTCAAACCTTTTGGAGACATGTGTTGGATATGCCGACGGAGCGAGTCGTAGTTCGCGGAACCTGTCCTCCGCAGCCTGGGCCATTTTTGATCCAAGCGGCGAGTTAGTAAGTTTCAGAGGTGTATGTATTGGTCAATCAACGAATAACATCGCTGAGTATAGCGCGTTGATAGAACTTCTCTCTGATGCCATCACCCATGGTATACGCCGACTAATCGTCAGGCTAGACTCACAACTCGTAATACTACAACTCAATGGTATATATTCCGTCCGAAATCCATCCATTTATTGCATGTTCCTAAGGGTTAAGATTTTGGAAAGACAATTTGATTTTATTCAATACCAACATATTTCCAGAAACTTAAACACATTAACTGACTCATTAGCAAACTATGTGTTAGATAGACATTTGCAAAATTTATAAAAAGAAACATGTGGATCATATAACTCAACCAGAATAAAACCTCGAAAATCAAAATATATATATAACTGTTTATGGTTTACATATAATGTTCGGTAACCAAGACAAAATCGGTCACATGACCCAAAAACTCAAAATGCTAGGGGGCACCCTAGTCTAATGATGCTCGTGATAGCAAGTCACAGCCTGTGCGATCATGCGTAAGAGACGAGTCCATCGTCTAGGCACACCAGTAGTATGCCGCTGTAACTGCAAAGGTAGCTCATCGATCCTCACATCTGGAATACCGAGAGTAAGGCTCTCAACCTGCTCCTGCACAGCTGTGAGAGTCTCGGCCACATCAAGGTCACGAAGGATAAACCTCCCGGCGGCCTCTCCTGTTGGGGCAGCAACTGGCACTCTCAGGCGAACTACTGGACGAACAGGACCAACATCTGCATGTACACATGAGTTTGATTAAAGTCTTGATAGAATAAAGCACAAGGACATTATAAAATAGTAAACAGTGATATGATCAAAGATTTTACCAATAGCGCCCCACTGCTCGCCATCTGGCAGTACTAAATCCAGATCACCTCGGAAATCCATGCCAGCATATGGATACTCAGCATAAGCCATCTCTTGACGACCAAACCACCTGAAGAAGGTATCAGAAAATGAAATCTGAGACTGGCCAGCATGCCTAGACATATGGTCAACCCATCTCTGCATACGTGGTTCAGTAGGAGAAGGTAAGTCGAGTGCAATGTACTGTGGCTGCATCAGTGGTATCTTCTCCAAGGCAAAGGCAGTCAAAATAGAACCAAACCCAAAGTTCTTCAACCTCCCGTCCTTTATCTTGGTCAACTGACTTTTCATCACAAGAATTACTGCATCACACCAGTTGAATATTTTCGGTTGGAGGCATTCCAAGGCATGCTGCATATAGGATTTGTTGGCTACATGAAGAGACGCACTCCCGGCCATCCTACCAAAAGTAAACAGGATAGACCTAAGGGACCTGTCAGTGACATCTCGGATGATGATCTTGCCATCTTTACTCGGCTGAGATCCTTCCCTGCAATACTGGCGGACATAATCTCTCACAGAGTCACTCCCTCGGGCCGAACCTGACAAAGAAATGGGGGCACCCCGCCTCGACAAGCCAGTCAAGAAGTAAATGTCTACTGCAGTCAAGGGGATAGATTTGCCCCTAATCTGGAAAGCTTGATTGATAGGATCCCAAGCATCAAGAAAATACTTTAGTAGGTTGATCTGCTGTCTCATGCTAGAGATGCGGAAGAACTTCAACAAGCCACAGTTCCGCAGCGCGTTCACTGTAACTGGATCATGTAGGGCAATCATGTCCTCTTCTTCATGTTCTAGTTCTCAGCATGTAAGGGTCATTTTGCTCTGAGATCTCTGAAAAACAAACAAGAGAGGAGTTAGATCCTGATTTTGATGAGAAACAGGAAAAAATTTTCATCAAAAACTGTGCAACAAATTCCTTTTCTGCGCCCAATGCACCTGCAGGAGTGTTCCACCTGTGTTGAATGTCAAACTGCTTTCACACTAGTCAACATTCAGCGCAGGTTTCGATAGGCCCAGGGTACGTTGATGGCAGAACGAAACCATCAAACCCCAGGGGCTCAGAAAAGCAGAGAATGAAGCACAGAATGCAGAAAGGAAACCATGAAATGAAAGAGCTCAGGTTTAGCTCCTACCTGGTCCAGACGGCGCCGAGAATCGTCCACAGAATCTCCCGAAATCAGCTGATGAAAATCAAGGGGGAAGAGGCACCTCCAAAGCTCCAACAAACCAAGTTCAAATGAAATGGTAAAATGAGAGGTAAAAACACTTTTTAAATGCTTTTTACGTAGTTTAAAGTAAAATATTAGCGTTTTAATCTCACTTCCAAGCAAATGTTGTTCATTTCTAACTAGTTTGATGAAGCAATTGAAAGTACAGTACTATCTTTGAAATGACAAAGCTATTTATGGTAAAAATCAAAACTAGACCATGTTATCGAGCAATTTTAGCACATAGTTCATGCTCGTTAAAAAATAAACATAAGACCGAGCAAGTGTTTCAATCCGCGTTTAAGCTCGTTGAAAAATGAACTATCCTCCGGTAAATAACCACCGTGAATGTAACATTATCAGCCATTAAAGCCATGGTCATGTTTGCACCGTCACCTCCACTTTTCCATTGGCCGATCATTCACCTCCATTTGATTGTTTACCCATTTTGAGGAACAGCTGCGAAGAGTGATTTCACTAGCCATCCTTGTGACACTGCCGTGCTTGGAAAATTCCAACCCTTACCTGGAATCAGCTGCTACCCATTTTATCACTCGTTCCTCAAAAGACAAGTCTCCTTTAAGCTCTTTTCATCTGACTCGTAAAATATGAAAAGATTGCCGAGTTTTGGCCTTCCAGCTCGTTAAAGCGACCGGAAGTGCTATCCCTCCTCTAGATTTTAATCTTTTTGGACCTGAGGGATTATTGCACAAAAAGATCGAGCGCTTGTTTTGTTCGGCTCGTTAAAACTATCGAAAATTCATCCCTTCTATATTATTTTATACTTTTTCGGACTTAAGGGATTAGATGACGAAAAAGGAATTTCAGAGTTATCTTTACGTACCTTTTCAGACTCTCTAAAAATGAAAAGGACCGAGTTATCTTTGTCGTTAAACTCGTTAAAAGTATTAATAGCGACAAACTTGTCTTTAGACGAGAACGAGTTTCACTATCGCTCGGCTCGTTAAAACATAGCGATGGGTTTGCCCAAAGGGAAAATTATAGAACAAGCATATGTTATCCTCCTCAAGCTTGACAAAAGTAAAGAGGTACTGGTCAGCAATGACTGGGGAAAATTGGGAAGAAACTCAAAGAATCTTTATTGGTAGCAAGTCGCTCTTGAACATGACACTTCCACTCCGTGCCTGAGTCGGGTTGGGTTGTTTCATTCATCGGTCACATCACCATGGTCTTGCCATACCATCCACATTTGGGGTAAATGCTATCGATCCATCACATAAGTGTCGCCGACATGTTCAAGTGAAGTCATCTAGAGAGGTCACCCGTGTCCCATCCACTACCATACATTATACTTCATTCTTTCATGACTGCCGCCCTGAACCATGTATCATCAGATCGTTTTCACCTCCATCAAAATCATTTTCTCCGTTCTGTGTCATTGATGTGGGATTCATCAAGGCCCTCCTTTAACGAATCGCTTCTTGTCGACATCAGCTCATTATCCAAGAAGTTGATCTAGGAACACCCCATTCAGTACTTTGAAGCTTGCATGCCTCAATGGCAAGTTTCTCACTTCCGGCGACAGGTATACATCAATGACCTTCGACCGAAAGATTTTACGTGGTGTTTGACACCAAGTCCTTTATTCACACCACGTGAATTGTACTGCAGTACCTTGAGGGTCATCATCCTTATCGGTGATTCCTCTCGCGCTTGTTAACAGTTTACATCATTGACTGGTAATCAAGCGATGTCTTTCCATGTTCGACTTCAAAACATTTTTCACATGGATCGACTTGTACTTCGAGTGAAGATCGGACGAGATTGAAGACCCCGGATCTAGTTTCATCCATCCAGGCTGCGATATATATTCAGGAAAAATAAAGACATTGACATGTACAGCATTACAACACAGATGATCATCCTACCAAAAGGATGATGACTTCATCAGAATCATCAGTCTACCATCAGACGATTGTCTGTCCTATGTACATAAAAATGAATTTATAAAGCTGAGCATGGGAATGCCCGCCTCAGCTAGATCATGAAAACAGTATTAAAATAATGTATTGTATTGTATCTTATTACAGGTCTCCTCCCAGCAATGAAAGAACTTCGGATCCTCCTAATAAAGCATTTCACCCGATAAATGACCTCATACTTTAGGGGGCAACTGTTATAGACATTTTTGTGCCTTACAGCTCTAAGCATGAAATGTCCATAATCCAAGGGATCCAAAGTCCCTAAAAATGTTGTTCCTACCCCTAGAGGAACAAGGTCAACCAATGACAGCTTCTCCCAGAAGTTCTCCACCAGAAACTGCTCAAAACTAGTCAAATCAAGATCAATTCAGATGCTCCACTAGCTGGCTGCGTTGCAAAGCACCCAAATACACTGGCTAGGTGCGTTGCAACGCACTTGAATGCACTACCCAGGTGCGTTGAGCGGGAAATGACAAGTGGCAGAGTCATTCAATGAGGTGGAGAGACAATGGAAGCTTCCAGAATCTTCCTCAATGACACTTGCCTCACTGAGTTCGACCAAGGATGAGTAAGAGGCTCTCAGCCTCCAAGTGGAAGCAAGAACTGACAGAGAGAAGCCACAAGTCAAAACATAAGCTGACTCATCCTCTCTGCTTACATCTATATATGGATCCCTCATCCCAAAGATCCAGAGGCTGGAATTTTGTACTTTGCAGAGAATTGCTGTTGGTTTTGAGATTGAGATTAGTGCATTGGGTGATTTATGCTTTGTTGGAGGTGAGGAAGGGATTCCTTTGCTGGGAGGTAGATGATGGATCGGGACTCACTTGGTTGTATCTCCTCCTGG
Organism: Pinus tabuliformis; assembly: GCA_031772625.1. Classification (NCBI taxonomy): domain Eukaryota; kingdom Viridiplantae; phylum Streptophyta; class Pinopsida; order Pinales; family Pinaceae; genus Pinus; species Pinus tabuliformis. Next base: position 1,198,572,933 of record CM062816.1, on the reverse strand, counting down.
ATATTTTTATTATATCAATAAAACTATTTGAGTTTCTCCTACATGCTTGTGTATCAATGATGTTGTTATATTTGCATGTTTAGCTTAATATGATCCTAAGCTATTTATGAATGTAAATCTATATCTTTGTGTAGTTTCTCTCTTCTGTGATCTTGCAAGAACTTGGTGAAGCTAGGCCGGTAAGGGAGCAGGTAGCTGGAAGCCAACAAAGAGGAGAGCGATTTGATCAACAAACTAGCGCAAGACACAGGTTAGTTCATCCTTCCTCTTCATTTACATTTCATAAAGAAGAATACGCAAGTAGTTTTTCCTGGTTTGTTGCTAAGTCACTGTCACACTTTAGAGTGGGATAGGGGCGTTCTGAGTAGATACTTTTCCCAAAAACAAGTACCTCTTTATTTTTGTCAATCTTGAGGAGGATAACATATGCTTTTTCTATAATTTGCCCTTCGGGCAAACCCATCGCTATGTTTTAACGAGCCTAGCGATAGTGAAACTCGTTCTCGTCTAAAGACAAGTTTGTCGCTATTAATCTTTTTAACGAGTTTAACGACAAAGATAACTCGGTCCTTTTCATTTTTAGAGAGTCTGAAAAGGTACGTAAAGGTAACTCCGAAATTCCTTTTTCGTCATCTAATCCCTTAAGCCCGAAAAAGTATAAAACAATACAGAAGGGATGAATTTTCGATAGTTTTAATGAGCCGAACAAAACAAGCGCTCGATCTTTTTGTGCAATAATCCCTCAGGTCCAAAAATATTAAAATCTAGAGGAGGGATAGCACTTCCGGTCGCTTTAACGAGCTGGAAGGCCAAAACTCGGCAATCTTTTCATATCTTTCGAGTCAGTTGAAAAGAGCTTAAAGAAGACTCGTCTTTTGAGGAACAAGTGATAAAATGGGTAGCAGCTGATTCCAGGTAAGGATTGGAATTTTCCAATCACGGCAGTGTCACAAGGATGGCTAGTGAAATCACTCTTCGCAGCTGTTCCTCAAAATGGGTAAACAATCAAATGGAGGTGAATGATCGGCAATTGGAAAAGTGGAGGTGACAGTGAAAACACGACCAAGGCTTTAATGGCTGAAGTGCTTCATTCATGGTGGTTATTTACCAGGGAATAGTTCATTTTTTAATGAGCTTAAACGCGGGTGGAAACACTTGCTCATGTCTTATGTTTATTTTTTAACGAGCTTGAACTGTGTGCTAAAACTACTTGATTAATCTAGTCATATGATAAGAATGTCTCATATAAAACGACAACTTTTAGATTTTTGCCCCACATCCTTTCTTTATGCAAGTTAGGTGATGACTAATCCTACGAGTTTAAAGGGTTAGAGGTCCTAAAAATTTTAAAAAAATAAATAGCCGCCCCTCTCTTGCAATCTAAAAGGTTTGCATGCCCCCAGGTATAAAGTATGGTTTCAAGGTTACCCCTTCTTTAGTCCAATAAAACATTTGTTTTACCGGGAGAGGCCTACCTCTTACAGGTCACCCAAAGACTGTTCGATTCGCGGTGCAAACAAAACACTTCTTCGGCGATGTCTACCGAGATAAACAAAGGCGAGTGACTCAGTTCTGTCAACTCACATAACTTTGACAAGAGAATCTTTTTCTAGAATAACCCCTCTTCCAATCATGGACGGGGTACAGACTAGTCATATTCTCCCGCGGAAATCTACCCTATACCCGAAGTTTTCCTGCCGAAACAGACTAGGATGCATGCCCCCTAGGTTTCAGTCATATCCCTCCGAATTACTCGAGCTCATCGGGAGGACGGACTGGAGATTGAGACATTTCTTGCGTGAAGAGACCATTTAGGGATGGTATATGACTATTTGCTATGCGTGATCCGGGAAATGAAAGCTGGTCCACGAGCTTGACCACTCTTCCTTTGTGCGAAAAACACATTACTCTAAAGAGTGAGGAGACGATGGCTCCCATGCAATAAATATAGTCTCGTCCAAGGAGTAGGTTATAATCCAAGGGTCCTTGAACTACCATTACATTCATTTGAACTGTCTTCCCTCTCAATGTTATGGGCACATTGGGAAGGATCCCTAAAGGTCGACTGGTTCCTTTATCAAAGCCTGTCAGATTTCTCATCTCAAGCAACAACGATGGCGAACCAAGTGCTTTCCAAGCAATAGAGGAAAGGATACTCACAGAAGCCCCCTCATCTATGATGGTACCAGCCATGACCATTCTATATATTTGAACGATAATTCAGGATGGTATGCTTGCTGGTAAACGGGGTCTGCCTAGTTGATTCTAGTCGAAGGAGACAACTAGGTTGCTTGGAGGTGGGACCAAGTAGATAGCCGGGTATGGCTCTGACGAAATTCCCTCCTGCGGTAAGGGAATGGGTAGATTGCCCCCATGTTCGTTGGAGTCTGTGTTGATGAAGAGAATTTGGACAGTGTCATCCTTGTTCTGTTCAATGACTGTATCATCTGAAGATAAAACCTCTGAAGGCAAGACCGGGTCAACTGCTGCCTCAACCTTTTGACTTTCATCTAGTATGGATTCAGATGGTTTATCTTCGATGATAGGCGCTTCAGCCGACCACTTGAGCGGGCCGGCTGGATTCTCAATTAGCGACGGACTCGGCAAGAGTTTTTTATATCCAGGAGGAAGTCGTAACGGTGAAACTGGACGATCATCCAAAACTCTTTTCGCTTCATCTAAGAAGGGACAGCGGTGGACGGCATGATTGCCTTCGCACAGTTTACAGGGAAATCTAGCTTTCCCTTTTTGTCCTGGGGCTTCACTTTCGCTAGTTGACGGTGTGCTTTCAACATGATCATCAGAGGTTGATGACACCAGATTGTGCAAACGAGGAGACCAGTCCCTTAGTATCCGAGGGATGCAAGGACAATCTCTGTGAAAGTGGTATCCTTTTCAAATGACACATGGCGATTTAGGCTTGGTCGGTGCAGTGTGTGGATTTTCGTTAGACGACACTCGTTTTCCCCCATTCGCCTTTGGCTCCTTCTTCTTCTTCTCTTTCTTCTTCTTCTCCTTCTTCTCCTTAGGAACTTGACTTTTGGCTTTGCCAGCCCCATCAAGCGAAGAGGAAGGAGGAGAGGAAGAATTAGAGGAAGTAGAAGGTTGGTGGGCAACTCTGGACTCGTCTAATTGCTGATTCGATTGTTCAGGAATAGTGGTGTTCTGAACGACATTGGTTGAGAAGAGCCAGACTGGCAAGCCAATTGTCAGTCCTGGAAGCGACAATGTGGCCATATGGGGTGCACCAACATCTCCCCAAGAGGAGAAGGGACTAGGATTTCCACCAAGGGGAATTCCTTGGTTGGTAGACTCCATTTTCTCAACCTAAGATCAACGTAGGAAAAGGGGGTGAATATTCCGTTTAAAATAAATTTTAAGACGCTTTGACACAACTTGTTTTTTCAGTTTTAAAGAGTCGAGAAAAAACAAAAGATGACTCTAGTCTCCTTCGATTTTTAATGAGCCTGAAGTGACAAGTGCTCAGATGGACCTTTTCCGTTAAGGAGTCTGAAAAGGAACAAAAGGGACTGCTCTGGAGATCTAGGTAGAGGGAGTACCAAACCAATCACAAAACTACAGAATAATTTTTACGGTACGACAATCAATCTTCCCGAATGCTGTGTTCGGTGCATTGCGATCAGTAGGGCGGCCGACACGGCTTCCTATGGATAAAAGGTTTTAACCCTATAGGGGTCTCCCAATATATACTCGACGGTACGTGGGAGCACAAGTCCATACTGGCACTTATCGTCTCAAAGTGGAGGAATCACCCAACCATTAGTGAGGATAACAGTTACCAGGCTTTACGACGCCGGAATACGTCTCTAGCCTAGACCTCTAAATGTTGTGCGTTAAGTTCCAAACCGTTGTTAGATTCATTCAATTTATTTTAAGTTGATCTTTCTTAGAAGTTTGCCTTTTGGGATCACCACGAGATGTAGATGTAATTCCTAAAATGCAATCTAAAGATGATAAGCAAACTTTTATCTCTTTTCAGCAATGAAAATCCTAGCTACAAGGGGAAAAGCAAGACACAATCTTTTCTCAAAGAGCAACGAGCACACTGTAAATGAACTTTTCCTAAATCAAGCCAAACAGACTATCAATATGCAAATGCACATATGCATGTATTTGTTTTCACTTTCTTAATATTGATGCCTAAAAATCAAGTTGATGTACAAATCTGAATTTGCTTTCAAGTGAAAAACACAAACAAGCTTCTTTTCGAAATCAAAAGGTAGAGAAGATTACGACACTTTAGGATTTTGAAATAAACACTCGTTTTGACACTAGAAAGTGACAAATTCAAACCAAAGGCAAAAGTAAAAGCATAATCGACTGTCAACAACAAATAAACTTCCTCCTAAGATCAAAATCGACACTAACGACAGATCTAAATCCAAGGACGACAGTATGACTATTCTACTTTTTCAATGGAAAACTGTAAATGATGTAACAAACACACAAAGAACATCTACAGTCTTTTTGTACAAAGGAGGCGGAATTAAGGCAAAGAAAAGGGGTTTTTAAACAGACACACACTGATCACAGGCTGCAAAATCAGAGACAAAACTGAAAAAATGAAGCAAAGAACCTCAACTGCACAAGGCTAGGCTGATCAGCGCACCTGTTACACAGAGAAACTGGATTGCAGCGCAGGTAGCCCTCTTGGGAACTGCGTTGAAATGCAGAATCTCTTCACAGTGCCTGCGCTGGGACAGAAACGAGAATTCCTTCAGGGTTCTGGGTCATGGTTTGCAGTTTAATCTATGGTTTTTGGCCGAGTAAAAGAAATCAGTAATGCACAATCAGAGGGTGGATTTAAAGGACGTCTAAGAGCTATCACAAAGGGTAATCAGATCATTTGTGAATCAGCTGTTCAAATCATAAACAAATCCAGTGAATGGATTGAAGTAGCAGGTGTCTACTTTGCATTTGATAATGGCAAATGCAGTTCGATTGCTACTTCTGTGTTTATGAAACAAACAACAAGAGAAACACAAACAAACTAACTAGACACGATCCCCAACGGAGTCGCCATTTTGTTAACGGGAAAAGTGTCTACTCAGAACGCCCCTATCCCACTAAGGTGTGACAGTACCTTAGAAACAAACAAGGAAAACTACTTTTGTATTCTTCTTTATGAACTATAAACGAAGAGGAATAGGATGAACCGACCTGTGTCTTGCGCTAGTCCTTTGATCCAATCTCTCTCCTCTTTGACAGCTTCCAGCTACCTGCTCCCTTACTTGCCCAGCTTCACCAAGTTCCTGCAAGATCACAGAAGAAGAAAACTACACAAAGACATGGATTTATATTCATAAATAGCTTAGGATCAGATTTAAGCTAAACATGCAAATATAACAAAACATCATTGATACACAAGCATGTAGGAGAAACTCAAATAGTTTTATTGATATAACAAGAAGGTCCAGGAGGAGTTACAATCGATGATTCCTGATTCAGCATCAACCCCCCAGCAAAGGAATCCCCTCTTCACCTCCAACAAAGCATAAATCACCCAATGATCTCTATCTCAAAACCAATAGCAATTCTCTGCAATGTACAAAATTCCAGCCTTTGGATCTCTGGGATGAGGGATCCATATATAGATGTATGCAAAGAGGATGAGTCAGCTTATGATTTGACTAGTGGCTTCTCTCTGTCAGTTCTTGCTTCCACTTGGAGACTGAGAGCCTCTTACTCATCCTTGGTCGAACTCAGTGAGGCAAGTGTCATTGGGGAAGATTCTGGAAGCTTCCATTGTCTGTCCATCTCGCGGAATGACACTGCCATTTGTCATTTCTCTCTCAGCGCACCCTGGTAGTGCATTTAGGTGCGTTGCAATGCACCTAGCTAGTGTACTTGGGTGCTATGCAACGTAGCTAGCTAGTGGAGCAGCTGAAATGATCCTGATTTGACTGATTCTGAGCAGTTTCTGGTGGAGAACTCCTGGGAGAAGTTGTAATGGGTTGACCTTGTTCCTCTAGGGGTAGGAACAACACTTTTAGGGACTTAGGATCCCGTGGTTTATGGACATTTCATGCTTAGAGCTGTAAGGCACAAAAATGTCTATAACAGGGCTGAAACTACAATCACCGTCGTATATGTACAAAATCAATGCCCTCATCGAGCATTGGGTTCCAAGACTCCTAAAGAAAAGTTCACCGCAAGGTGAACAATCTTTCGACTTTGAGGAGCTCTCAAGAAGCCAACACCAGGGAATCGAAAGAAAAGGATGATGAATCAATGCCTGATGTAGAAGAACCCATGGATCTGATAAATTCTCATCCACATGAGCCTTCCTCTTCTAAGCAGAGGCCTTCATGGCTTAGGGGGATACTTGATGATGCTAAAGGACATGCTGCACCCTGAGGAACCTTCCGTCAAAGTAAGAAACTTAATAGGTATCAAGGATACCTGACCATCATGAGCACGATCATACAAAATGAGCCTTCGTCATTCTCAGATGCCGTCAAGCATCAAGTATGGAAGGATGCTATGACCGTAGAATATGAGTCTATTATGGAGAATGATGTCTGGGAAGTAGTTCCCAGACCATGGACAAGACAATTGTTACTTCAAAATGGCTTTACAAGATAAAGCATGCAGCAGATGGAAGCACGGAAAAGTATAAGGCTCGTTTTGTTGCTCGAGGTTTCTCCCAAAAGGAAGGTATAGACTATGATGAGATTTTTGCACCTGTTGCCAGATATACGACCATCCGCTCGATCATAGCCCTTGCCGCTTCATAAGGATGGAACCTACATCAGATGGATGTCAAGACTGCATTCTTGCATGGCTCGATCAAAGAAGAGGTCTTCATGGAGCAACCCGAAGGATTTGAGATTTATGATCGAAAATCTCATGTATGCAGGTTGAAGAAAGATCTCTATGGGCTGAAGAAAGCACCCCGAGCATGGTATGAGAGGATCGATAGCTACTTGATAAAGCTAGGATTCACTAGGAGTGAAGCCGATCCTAACCTTTACTTTAAGGTTGAAGATGACAAGCCTCTCATACTGGTATTGTATGTGGATAACCTCTTTCTAACAGGTGCAGACCCTCTCATTCACAAATGTAAGAGGGAGCTGGCCTCTGAATTTGAAATGAAAGACCTAGGACTGATGCACTACTTCCTAGGACTTGAAGTATGGCAGAAGCCAAGGGAAATTTTCCTATCTCAAGGGAAATATGTGGTAAAGATATTGGAAAGATTTGGTATGATGGCCTGCAAGCCTGTGACTACCTCGAGGATCTTAACTTTTAGAAGTTATATGGTAGTGATGTCGGACCAGATTTGGGAAATGCCTCTGAGTTTCGTAAACTCATTCGCATTGATGTTCTTGGTGAACCTCCGTCCGAACATATTTTTTGCAGTTAGCATTGTCAGCTCATATTTGGTTGAGCCTCACTAGATTGATGCCAGGAATCTTCTGAGATGTCTTCAGGACACAATCTCTCATGGATTAAGATACACTGCCGAAGATGTGAGACTACTTGGATATACTGATGTTGATTGGGTAGGCAGTGTGGTGGACTGTAAGAGCACTTCCAGGTGCTGTTTCACCTTGGGATCTGCTTCGATATCCTGGATGAGAAGGAAGCAGAAGTCGGTGGCTTTGAACACCGCCGAAGCAGAATATATTGTTGCTAGCATAACCTCATGTGAGGTAGTCTGGTTGCGAAAGATCTTCAGTGAGCTGTATGGATTTACATTGGATACCATTGTGATTCTCTATAACAACCAGAGGTGGGATTCAATTATTGAGGAATCCCGTATTCGTCGATTGCTCCAGCAGATAGACATCATCTTGGATATGGTAAGTTGATGAGCAAGGAGGCTCCATCGCATTAAGATGATGTACAGGTTGATACACCTTGTCAAAGCCCCGAGGAAAGATCTAATCTGTGATTTTCCCAAACGACTTGGAGTCGGTAAGAAACCCTTGTACAAGGGTCCTACATGTTGCATACATTGAGCTCTGGGAGCTCTAAGGGCTTGCGGTTATTACTGGAGCAACATACGACCATAGGGTGACTCACCCTCCCCTGGTGGTGCGCACTAGAACAAGATGATTCTCTCTCTTGTGGGACAAGATGATTCGCTCTCTTGTGGAACAGGATGATTCACTCTCCTATGTAGCAGGATGATTAGTTCTCCTATGAGGCCTGGATTGATGTGCATACGACCACAGGGTGACTCACCCTCCCCTGGTGGTGCGCACTGGAACAAGATGATTCGCTCTCTTGTGGGACAAAATGATTCGCTCTCTTGTGGAACAGGATGATTCGCTCTCCTGTGTAGCAGGATGATTAGTTTTCCTGTGAGGCCTGGATTGATGTGTTCTCCATGGAAATTGTAGCAGGATTGATGTGTTCTCCTGTGAGGACAGGATTGATTAGTTCTCCTATCGAGGCGTCCTACCCATGCAGTCTGGGACTCATGGGAAGTACCTCTCATCTGATCAATGAGCAGGGAAATGAAGTTAGGGACCATAGTAGTACCGATGGACGCATCGTTGTAACTACCATACTCCCTACACTAGGATGACCTCCATTGATCTGGGATCAATGATACTGGTCTGGGACCAGTGGTAGGAGTGGTACTTACTATGAAGCTGACTTCGGGTCAGCTGAGACTGGTCTGGGACCAGTGGTACGCACTCTGAGACTGACTTTGAGTCAGTGGAGGATGATATTAGTCTAGGACTAGTGGAGTTGTACTCACTATGACGCTGACTTCGGGTTGGTTGAGACTGGTCTGGGACTAGTGGTACATACTCTGAGACTGACTTTGAGTCAGTATGATACATCCTCGATCATTTCTTCTTCTTCATAATTCAGACAAAAGCAGAGCAGAATAGAACAATGCAAGAGCAGAGCAGAACAGAGCAAAACAGTAGAGATCAGTGCAGGGCATAAAAAGACAAAGCAGAACAGGAAAAATAGAGCAGAGCAGGGCAAGGGTCAGGCTATACAAGGCAGTGCATTTGATGGATGAATAGTAACGACCAATAGACAAATTGCAGATGAAGTTCTCCATGGTTGAGAGGGAGTGTTAAAAATGGCAACCAGGGCAAAACTTCATGTGGGTCATCTTATTCATGGATGATAATATTTTTATTAGATTCCTCTCATCGAGAGGTGTAGGATTGATATAAAGATCATCCGATTCCGATAAGTATTCATGGAGATATGAATTTATTTTGATTATGGAATTATTATCAAGCCGACCTACAACTCATGTAGGCTCAGAAGCCCAACAGTCGCATCTATTCACCCACCAATGTTGTGTATAAATATAAGAGAACTTTTCCTCATTTGGACTCACTCATCTCATGACATCTCTCTCTCTACTGCGCAGATATGAGTCTCTTCTCTACTGCGCTGAAATGGGTCTCTCTCTCTCACACATGTGAAGCCAGAAACTGCTGAAACTGAAGCTGCAACTACAGAAGTAAAGATTGAATTGCGTGGCCTAGAAGATCTCCTCATCTGAACTGTGCTGTAGGTTCATCTGAACCTCCTCTGAAAGCCGAAACTTTTGGTGGTGGAATGAAGTCAATCCGACTGTCGGTTTGTGAGATATGGTCTGCCCTAGTTTGATACTGAAGCCGCTAATGCTGATGCTACTGATCTAGGGTTTGCTACTGCTGATATGAATCAGATTTATTGTACTATTTCTCTCTGTTGAATTATTGAAGATAAAAGAAGATTTGATCAAAGGGTTTCCCCACACATTTTGGGGTTTGTCCCTGGCTAGCCACCACATCTTGTGTCTCTTGTCTTGGCTTGTTTTCTGTCGATCGTTTAATGTTCTATCTGCACTTTACTTTATGTACATGTGATTGCTAATCGGTGGAATATAATAAGAAAAAGAAGTAAACTGTTATAAGCATAGAACATACCATAACTCAAAATTAAGCGACATAAGCAAATAGGTACCAGTTTCATAGTGAACCGACAACTAAAAATGTGTGAGGAAAGCCATGGATAAAGAGTTAAAGTCCTGGTAAGTACTTCGAGGCAACTCGATGTACCACTTAGCTACAACGCCGGTGAGGGTTCGTTGGAAAGGATGGAGATGAATGGAGTCATCAATGTACGAGTTCAATGAGCACCAAAGGTGATATGTCATCACATGGGCCTAAGGATATTCTTTAGCTTTTCCATCAAACTTTGGATAATGACTTGTTATCTTGGATGGCATAGGAGTCTAGTATGGCAAATGAAGGATTGGATCATCTGTAAGGTGATATACATCTGGCAGCTCGAGTGTAGCAAGAATGGAAATTAGGTGTTAAAAGGAATGGGAGGTTGATAAGTGGGTCTGAACAGAGGAGTCCATCCCTGCTAGTAAGGATTTTGGCCCCACAATGGGGGATTTTGGCCATATGGAATTTGAGGCTACTACCATTATGGATTACCTTGATCATAGTGAGGATTTTGACCTTGAATACCTTGGAACTGTTCGGCCATAGGTTGCTGATAAAAAATGTACGGGTTAAAATGTTGTTGAGCCTATTAACATTCGAGATATGGATATTGGACCTATTGTCCTTGAACATACGGGTGATTAACCTGTTTTTCTTGAGCAAGAGGATTTTGGACATGCTGTCCTTGGGCATAAGATTGATACACTTGTTTCCCTTGGACATAGGGATTATGTACCTACTGCCCTTGACCAAAAGGATTTTGAACATGACAACCTAGGGCATTAGGGTTTTGAGCCTGTTGCTGCAGGACTTGACCTTGACCCTACCCTTGCAAGGGTTGACCTTGCTAATATGTATACAAGGGTTGCTGCTCCCCTGGTTGGTTTTTCTGTTGCAAGGTTTGACCTTGTGATTACAAAATATGTCCCTGAGGCTACAGAGGTTGGCCTTGCGAGGACATGGGCTGGGAGGTGTGCGAAGCATATTGCATCTGCTATTGCACGGTTGTTGCAGGTTACCTTGTTGTGGGATCATTTTCCCTTGAGGTTGCGTGGAGAGTCCTTGCTGCAACAAAGGTTGCTCTTGCGATACAAAAGGTTTCCATTGTTGTTGTAGAGGCTGTTCTTGCTATTACAAGGGTACTTGAACAATGCTTGGGAAATTTTTGAACTGAATCCGGCCATATGCAGGCTAAATGTACTACCCAGATTGGAGGGTGTAAGGTTGATTAACCATTCCTTGAGAACCATATGGAATGTCTAGAGTTTTCTATTGGACCTGAGCCCCATAGGGCTGCTGATATTGAACATTTCTCGATCCAAACAGACCAACGAGATTCTGAACTTATTGGTACTTAACATTGCTTGATCCAGTAGGATCAGTAGGGTTGTGAATAATACCAGAAGAAGGCTCATTCATACCAAGCATGTGATCTTGTGAGCCACCAACATTGGTGGCACCTGACACGATAGAAATATTCAAGTTTTTCCCCTAGGCGGTGGCATAGCCTAGCCACTAACTAGAGGGATACAGGAACTAACAACGACATTCTTTGAAACTACCAGTTGCACCTGACGGGTAACTGGGATTAACAATACAAGTGTATTTGGAATGGTGGGTTGCACTGGGACTGAGGTAATAGCATGTTGGGAATTCATGCTCACAACGAATGGACCTGACATAGACATGGCGCCTAATGCTGAAACAGGGTTATTGTAAAGTGATGAGGCACTAGGTGTACCTGAAACCAACTGTTCCAAAGACACATAGTTGGGTGGAAAAGTGGCGGGAATACCCTCTGAATAGGGGAAACCCTCAGGAGGAAAAGGAAACACTTCCTCCTCAACAGTGTATGGAGTAGAAACTTCAGACTCTTCCAGAGAGGTGACTGGAGCATTGCCTTTGGGTTCCATGTCTGGAAACAAATGACGGCGAATGGCCGATGAAGTACAAGTGGATAGTTCCAAAGGAACACCTGGTTGGTCGTACAGACTGTATGGATGCTGTGGTGATATCACAATAGGGTAAAACAGAGGATTCAGAGGATGGATAACCAGTCTAAGTTGACCGTCAGTGATCAACGAGTCCTCAGGAGTTTGAACGGGATTGTCCAGAGATTCCAGGCCAATATGAGTAGATGACCCAGTATTGAAAGTAGGCAGAGGAGGAGATGATAAAGGTTTAATGCTCAGAACAATTCCAATTTCAACACCTTTGTCCTCGAGTGACTCTGGTAACTCAAGAAACAACTCCTCAAACAATCTTTCAGATGGAGAAGAAGAAGAGGAATTGGGTGAACCAGATAGTTTAGTGACAATGCCCTTGTCTTAGTCGACAAAGAAATTAACTTCAAGGCTTTAAAAAGTTCTTTAAGGGAAACTCATGATTTGGTATCAAAAAGACTAACAAGGTGTTTCCAGATCATGGCAAATCAATTTTTAAGATGCATAAAAGACTGGTGCTCTTTCATTTTATAAGAGTCGAGAAAGAAACAAAGATGACTTTATCACTTTCGATTTGGAACAAGCTCGAAAGGACAAGTGCTCAAACGATATTTTAAGTTTAATTAGTTAAAAAGATCAAATGACTGCTTTGGATGATCTAGGTAAACGATATTACCAGGCAACTGTGAACTGCAAAATACCTCTCGACGAGCCGAGAAGTACGAGCAAGCAATCTCCCCCAATGCCGTGTTTGATGTGTCATGTTTGCAAGGTGGCCGACTCGACTTCCTAAGGATAAAGGATTACAGCCTAGAGGGGTCTCCCATTATATACTTGATGGTAGAGGGAACACAAATACATAATAGCGTTGTCTAATGCTGAAGCTAATGACAGCTGCTAGGTTTAAAGATTCTGGAACACATCTCTAGCCTAGACCTTCTAGATATGATCGTTAAATGTCAAATGCACCTTAGGTTAATTGAATTCATTTTAAATTTTATCTTGAGTTATGTTTTAGCTTTCAGGTCTTAGTGATGCAACTCAAAAAACCTTAAATGCAACTAAATGAGATAAGACCCTTTCAGTTCAATGAAATGCCTACACTAGAGGGGGTAGAAACTACCCAATAAAATGCAAACAAACAAGAGACTGAAAGCGAAATGATCTTTCACTACCTTACTTTTCGAAAAACAAACTAATAAAAAATGCACTCCAATTCCTCATTTCCTGACAATCACATATCTAACAGTGCTTTTGAAAGCAAAAGAGTTATTTTTCGTTTCCAAATTCCAATGCAATTCTAGTCTTTCAATGATGCAAGATATCGTAGCACAATGATGCAACAAACTAGAATTTCATAATTTTTCATGAAGCAAAGAAATAAACTTTTCGCATACAATTCTTTGATGAAAAAGTTTTCGAGACAATAAGCTCTTCAAGTAGATGAAAACATGAAAAGAGAAACTCATTTAGTCTAATGAAACATCGACTTTACCAACAACAAGACAAGCAACGTAATCAATGTCGGAAAAGAAATGTTTAGACAAGAAAACAAAAACTTTTCAAACTTGTGTAATAGAGGTCAAAGTCGTAAAAGGACCAAAAACGAAATGCAAGGAGTAAGTAAACCTACAACCTGACTTACTGAGTTCACGAATAGTTTAATGGACGACAAACTAGATGCCCTAGTGTCGCTAACCGCCCAATGACTAAAGCAATTAAGCAGAAGGATGATAAGCCAACAAGAAAACAAAAACAAATGAAAATAAACTTTCTAGTCAAGGAGAAAATAGTCCAAAAGGCTTACGGGGTCAAAATCACAAGAGCAGAAAACATTGGCCAAGATTGGGGTCACACCCTAAACTTTAGTTACAGGCATCAGCGTGACTGCCTAACTGACAACAAGCACCAAAGGCTAGTCGGCGCGACTGTTCCTCAGCAGATCACGCTAATCGACATGACTATCAACAGATTAAGTGCGCTGATCAGGGGAGATAAGAAAAAAATAAAATAAAAATGAAATAGAGACCAGATCTACTACTATGAATTTCAAACTCAGGCCAGTAAGTAGGATAAAAGAAATAGAATCAAAAGGGAAAAGTGGAACTAGGAAATTTCTCACGAAATCATGAAATCCAAGACAAACAAAAGGATTGGATCCCCAATATGGTCGCCAATTTTTGGTGAAGTAAAATTATAAGTGCAGACAAAAACAAATTCCTCTAGCCTGATAATGGGTCAAGCCACAACGGATACATTCTATGGAATATTTCCTTAGGTTAGAACCAATTAAGAGGGCCTACCTCTTAATATGCTTGTCCTGTTTGATGATGCCCTTACTTGCTCACTCCTGCTATCTCTCGCTTCCTTCTTCAAGCACCTAAAACAAGTAAACAATAGCAAACAACAGCCATGATAATAGACAAATTGCAATTCAACCTACTAAACAAGTCAAGAAACATTAAGCCATGAATATGTAAGATGCCAAAACATGTAGGAAACCAATTGGTAGTTGCATATATATTGATATCAAAGATAGATTACAACCATTATCTTGACGTTACAGTTCTCCTCTGACAAGACTGGGTTTCCACACACTTCTGCTAGAATTCCTTGACGGCCTCAATCAAAAATAGTTTTAAGGCTCTTTCCTTTAGGCTTCACTCCAAACCAAATCACACTTCTCCCTTACACAACTAGATAGATACAACTATGAATAACTTGTTGTTTAATCCAAACCAAAATAGCACTAGAACACCAACATTAACACTAGCTTGTTCTTGCGAAGAAGGGAGGTTTATATAGGATGAATGGATGGGAGATGGATCCTCTTCTCACAGGAGAAGGTCTTATCCCTTGAGGTAGTTTCATCATTATAGGGTAAAGGAGCCCAAACTGACATCCTTGAGACCATCTGGCCAAACCATTTACTAGACTTCCGTTACAAAGCTTCTAGAGCTGGAAGCTTTTGCTATTAATTTAAAAAACTTTCCATAATAGGACTGGTGTGACTGGAACACATCTCAGTCGCTCTTGTTAGCGCTAGGGATAGTGGTAATCTTTGAACATCAGTGGGAGGGAGACAAAGGAGTGTCGCTCTTGTAAACTGGGAAAAACAGAAGTTTTAGGGGAAATGGTGCAAAAGGGAATTGATCTTCTCATGAAGAGGGACACAATGGGAGTTTCTTCATGAAGGCAAAGCATGTGGGGCTCACTATAGAGGTCCTCTAGGATCAAGGAACGGGGTGTACAAGGATAGTGACAAAATGTTGTGTAAAAATTCCCTTTCAAGTGGATTTGCGATTTCAACCATCATGATTAATTAATGTTGCCATGCCTCATGCAACTACACAAGAAGAATTTGGACATGAACAATCCAAGGATGATAATTTTTTTTAATGCGCCTAACACATCCACCTACAACAATTGAGAAATCAAATTCCGAGTATAAGCAACAACATGAGTAGCATCAAGTGCCACATAAGTTTCAGGTGGGTGAAAACATTTGGTTTCATTTATAGAAATATTGCCTTGTCGGAGCCCATTAGAAGCTCTGACCACTCTGATATAGCCTTACACCATTACCAAGGTTGTGGGAGACAAGGATTTCAAGCTTAACATTCACCCATTCCTTGGCTTTTACCCAATGTTTAATGTGGACCGCCTTCATTCATACATTTTGACATTGTCGAATAGATGACACTAATAGAGCTCAACCCAGACTACATGGAATATGCCACATATGATGGGATCATGGTCATGAAAATCGATAACACTTTCCAATAGAGGATCCAACTATATCGGGTTGTCAAATATCTCTAGCTCCTGCACCAAGGGAAGTGGCTCACTAAGGACCAAGTTCAGTAGAAATTTCCCCATCTCATGGAGGCACAACGCAATGGGGACCATTACTTCCTAAGGGGGAAGGACTGATACAGGTGGATATTGGTGGCCACCTTCCTATTCCATTTGGACCCCCAACATTGTTTTTTCAGTTTCCTTAATTGTAGCACAATTTAATATTTTTGGCATTTGTTCAGTCCTAAACTTCAAGAGTTGTTTTGAGGCCTTGAACGATGTTTTTTTTCTTCAGAAAATAGGAAAACTAGGAGCCTATGGTAGGGGTTTTCAGTCGAAATTTTTATTCCTTGAAAGGATATTTCTAAAGAGGCATCGTACCTGTCAAAAACAGATCATATACCAAAGTTAAGACCCCGAGAAGTTTGGTTAGGTTCTTGTATATTTATGGTTTTCCATTATTTCACAATAAGAAAAAGGCCTTTGAGCCTCATTATAAGATAGTTCAAAAGAAATATAAATATCGCACCTCTTCTCAAAGATAAGCTATCAACTCCTTAGCTAGTTTGTTCCATTATGCATGTAACAATTTCAGTATTTTTTATTAATTAATTGAAGTTATGTTCTTTAGCTATATCGATGTGTTCTGTTTAAATATGTATTTCATTTCATTCCTTCATAAATCAAAATTAGTGGTATTATAATGGTCTTCCCTTTCTCTATTTTTTTACATGTCCCCAAAAATGTCAGGGTATAAGGAGTTGGGACTTGAACTAGTTGAGCCTTTACAAGACCATCCTCCTTGACATCGAAGACATCCCGTGGCAGAAGAAAGGAAAGATGAGGGAGTAGGAACTCCTATCAAATAGTTTCTTAAACAATCCTCGAGTGGAAATGGGGCGATTTGATGGAAGACTTTCCCAGATCCTTCGGTAGATGAAAAAAATTGACGCATATTCTTCCAGCTGTTAGTGTCAGTATCTTCATCCCTCCATCACAGATCAAATCTTCTTGTTGCATTTCATATTAGGTGTCCCGCCTAGTCAGCTACATTCCATTAGGAGCATGGATCATCTGACGGTAGTGGCTTCTCCTACATTTTCCCTCATGTCCTTTATCTGCTGGCCCATGTTTATTCATCAAAATCATATACAGTCACCTTTTTGTCTTTAAAGTTTGCAAGGGCCTTTTCTAGGGTTTCATTGTCATTAGATCTAGGGTTTCATCAAAAGGTGTTTCAAAGTGTCCAATAATAACCAAAAAGTACATGAGGAGGTTTCAGCATCAATAAATTTCATCATCAAGTGTTCGAAAATGTGTTTTTCCTCAAAACTCTATTTTGAGGAAAAAACAGAGTATTTTTTATTTTATTGTACAAAAATCATGAAATTTTGTTTTCTTCATTGTAAATCACTTCATCTGTAACCCTGGTTTCTTTCCCTAGCCTATTATTTCCAACACCTACAAAACAAGCAAAGCTCAGGTCATTTAGTCCATCACAAAGCTAAATAAAGTGAAAAATTCCAAAAAACAGAGTTTGAAAATAAAGTCATTTCAAAAACCATTGTAAAAATGGGTTTTATGAGCCAAAAATCTAAAAGCTCCTTATTTATAAGCCATTTCTTCATTTCAAGAGTTCATTTGCAAAGTGGAAACAAGGCAAAGACATTTTGGGGTGAGCAAAGAAAAGTTGGAGAAAATCGGTCAAAAACCAGGGGTGCGGCGCACATAACTGGGGTGGCGCATTGGGCCACATTTCTCAGTGCAAAAAGACATGGGCGCGACACATACACTAGGTGCGGCGCATTGGGTTGGATGCGCAGTGCATACAACCGACAAGACCGAAAACTACCAAAGCTTGCCCCAAATCACTCAAAATGTGTGCGTCTTCTCTTTTATAAGTAGGTTGACCCTCTGTCATGGCTTTTCATCCAAATTTGATGGTTGTTTGATGGTGTTTGTTGTATGGTGACTATTTAAAGGAAACCAAACCCTATCATTTGAAATTTCTCAAAGAAAATTACTGCCTAGGGTTTTATATTGACTGTTTTGCTACCAAGTTATCCTCTCACCTTACCACTCCCTTACTCCATTATTTCCCTGATTTCCCTATCCCCAAATTCACATACCCTTAAAACTACTAATCCCCTATCCCCATTCCCATTTCCCAAAATCCAAACTCAAACTCCCAAACCCTAGTCCTATACTAAAAACTCCCACACTACTCCCTAATTTCTTGTTCCCTTAAACTAAACCCTACCCCAACAGTCCCTAAATCCCTCACTGTTTTCCCCCTCCACAGTCCCTCATATCACTGTTTCCCTTGGTGGCAAAAGTCAAAAACATCACAGTCACCTATTTCTCATCAAGGCAGCTCCAAGGCAGTTTATCTACTAGCAGAGATGGCATCTGACCCTTCATATGAGTATGAAGAGGAGACCTACAGTGACTCACCAACAGAGGTACAAGCACCCAGGAGGCCTCATAGAGGTGGCAAACATATTAGAGAAGAACCAACTACCCTTGCTGAATTACAGGCCTGCCCTCTTGCCATCTCTTGTTTCCAACATCAGTCCTACTATGAATTTTGTGAGAAGGTTGCTAGCATTCAGTTTCACCATGAGTTGGCCCACTTGTTTGTGTTGCATTTACATGATGGTCAAGCCACTGTAGCTGGTGTCACTTTCACATTAACAGTAGAATCCATTTCACTAGCAACCGGTATTCCCAACATTGGAGAGCAATGGAACAAGAGGCAGCAAATTGACTGGCAACATTATGAACCATACATCAAACTAGGCTATTTGAGACAACTCAGCGGAGTATTTCCTTTCTGGTACCTTAAAGATGCTTATGCTCCTTTGATGAAATTGATCATGAGGTATTTCAGCTCTGAGGGCCGGTTTTCAAGTTTGTATGCTTATCATATTAGGCTGTTGATGCATTTTACCAGTGTAAGGATGATGAACATCCCTTACTTCATGTGCCGAAACATAGAGAAGATGACCACACTAGTGAAACACAAGACTCCTTAGCAACAGTTCGACAGTATTTACCATTTTGCTCTCATTAAAATTGTGGTCATTCATCAGCTTGGCTTACAGGGCATCACCTGGGAGGACTTCCTCTCATGAGTTTTTTAGAGCTCCATAGGGACCTTCAAAGGCTTTACATGAGACAGGTGGACCTTCTTATCAACAAGAGGGCCATGAGACACAGACTGCTAGCATACCGGTGTTCATCACCTATTAGAAGGGCACTAGACGGTTGTTTGCAGCAACAAAGAGAGTGTTATCTCCACCCGGGGTGGAAGGGGCCTCGCTTCCATCATTAGCACAACAGGTTTAGGACCGAGGTAAGAGGCCACTATAGGAGGAAGGACCATCAGGTGAGCGGGAGATTGATTTCATTCTCGTTGAGGGTGATGACACTGATATGGGCCCGCAAAGCACAAATCTTAGATAAATCATTCAGGAGCAGCAGGCGGACATTGATGCCTTGTCTATCAACTTGGATAGAGCCCAATGGACAATAGAGTACCTGGAGCAAAGGAGTAAGTAGATTGAGGACCAATAGGTGATTATGGAGTTGCAAAACATTCGGGAGAATCGCCAAGCTTCCCAAAGGAGGGGGGTGGAGTTCACTTCACTTGAGCAAGAGATTAATGCCGATATGGAGTCATGGCTTGAAAGAGTCAATATCCACTTGGAGAGGAAGCTAGGGAAGGCCATTAATGAGAAGAATATGGTTAGAAACCTGTCATATCATTACTTGTCAAGGAACTTGGTGTGGCAAGCGAGAATCAGGAGTTTAAAGGTAAAGTTGAAGAGAGCATCAAGGAGGAAAAAAGAGGATGAAGGACTCTAGATATTTGTTGAGGCTTCCTTGGCCCAACACCATGTTTAATATAGGAGACTTAGCACAAATTTCAAAAAATCTGGAGCAATTTTTTCATTTTTGAAAATTTTGGCACAAAAAACAGGTTTTTTTGCCCTATGTGTCGCGCCACGTGGCTCTCGCTTTTGCTAGGAGCCTCCAAATCACAAAAACTCAGCATTTTTGGATTTGGTATGAAAAAAATATGCTTGCCTACCAATGGCCAAGAAATTTGGACAGGTTTTGAGCCCTCAAAAAGGTCAAAAACACTCAAAAAATGACCTCACTACCCCTATTTTTACACACAAGAAGTAGTGTTGGGAGAACTGACCTTTTGGGGGGGCAAATGGAGGCCAAATTGAGAAATTCCACTGGCGTTGGAAAGTGGACAGGTAGACCTTTTCAGAAAGAACACCTAGAGCTCATTTGGAGACTAGGAAGGCCTTCAAAAGTGGGTCAAAATAGGCATGATGCATAGAGAATCAGGTGCGACGCATAGAGGAAAAATTGCTAGTTTGACCAAGTTTTGCTCTGTTTTTCGCCCAGTTTTGGCTAGTTTGACTTTTTCACTTTCCTAATGGCAAATTTGTGATGTAATTTGATGTACATTGATGGATCATGATGCAAATATGTTAAATTTTCACTTGTAGAGGTAGATTCATCAGTTTAAAGGTTGTTTGAAACTGAATGAATCAGTTTCCTTATTTCTAGAGACATGCTGTTCCATTGCCTAATTTCTAGTTCTTAGTTTAGAATTAGTTGGAACAGCTCCTAAACTAGTGAGCTTGACCCCTAGAGGCTAGGATGAGCTATGGTTTGTCTATATTATGTGGTTTTTCAGTCATTAGCATGGTTGGACTTTTGAGAAAGCCTTGAGCTTCATTGTACATTCATATAAGCATTTTGGCTAAGGAATTGACACTAGGGTTTGCGACACTCTTTGGGATCCATGTGGCAATTTGTCTTGGTACAGTGATTCTCTTTGAAAGTGTGAATTTTCTTATATGTCATGTATGCCATTCTCTATCTTGTTTCTTCTGAACTAAACAAACAAGAGTGTAAGTAGAATTCATTGAAATTGCAGTGCTCTACTTGAAGTTTGCTTTAGTTTCTTGATGTTTTCAGCTATTTGGGGAGGATCCATGATTGCTCTTGCCCTCTTCAACACCTCACCGGTCTATTCCTTCCATCTCATTCAATTTTTAGTGCCAAAAACAATTGCCTACCTTGCCCCATTGAGATCTCTGCGAGACTGAGCCTCAATCCCCGCACCCAAAATCTATCTTTCCATCTGAGCCAACAAAGCATTATTTTATTCAATCAAACTCTCCTGCACATATACCTAGCCTAAGATCAGTAGATATTTTAGTCATCTCAAGCCCTCATAGATCATAATTTTTTGAGATTGACCTGGAGAGAGCGCTCTCTTGACCTAGTAAGGCTAGCTACCAGGATGAGCGTGGTTTGATGTTGGCCTTGGATCCTACCTTTTCAGCCTAAGGCAAATCTAGGCACTAACATAGTGGTGACCATACTAGGGAAGAAAAGTTTGTTGTTTGCTTTATAGACTACAGAAGGAGCCTGAAGTTAGCCAGGTAGCCTTCGAAACGCTCTTGCTTTGCATTAGCGAAAGTAGATAAATGTTGCTTCAGTCAATCTCCGGTCTAGTTTATGAACTGAACATCTAGTTTCCTCACTAAAATGTAATCAAGTTCAGATCTAATTGTTGATGGTGGACAACGATCAGACATCAAAAGGCTGAAATCATTCAGCTTGTGACTCTAGTGTCAAAGAATCTCAAGCTTCAGAATTTTTATGGCGACTCTACTCTTCAAGAACTAGTAGCCTGAAGAATCTCTTGGTGAATTCATTGTTATCAAAATGGTTTCGTTGGATCGAAGATATGCTCCCATGAGCCAAGATCACATTCCAAGTTTTCCAAATAAAATTCCTAAGGTAGATTGGCAAAGGATTTGCTTATGTTTAAAGATGATAATAGGAATGATGCTGCTTTACATCTGGTTAGATTTCACATACATATTCTCAAGTTGAAGGTTGATTTTCCTGAAGATTGCTTGATGAAGATATTCATGGCCACTTTGGAAGGTGAAGCCCAATCTTGGTATGAAAGTTTGCCACCTGCTTGTATTTACTATCTGAAGGATTTTCATGTCATGTTCTTTGAAAGGTATAAAGAATCTTATCCATCATTAAATTTGGTTCAGAACTATTGCAAACATGTTTATAGTTTTATAGAAAATCTTGAGAAAGTTTATGAAGATGATGACTTCATGGATGATGAGATCATGGAAGCCCTGTATGAAAATCCATTTCAGCAGCATAAAGAGAGTGATACTTATCAAGATGATCAAGAAAATTTGCAGCAGGATCAAGATCTTAGTATAATGGAAAATGATGAAAGAGAAGGTTATATTTCAGATCTGTCGATAGAAGAAGACAACATGCAGGAAAGTCAAGTTTGAATCTTAGAATGTGATAAATTCAAGTTGGTTATTTCAGATCTAGATTCAGATCGTCATGATCAAGAGTACCTTGGTCTGAATCCCATGAAGGAGAGCTCTGCTGTTGAGATCATCTAGAATGAAGAAGACAAAGTTATTGAACAAAGCCTTCATGAGGAGGTAATCCAGTCATTTTATGAAAAACAAGATGAAACCATTGTTCAAGTAAGTGAAAAATCTTCTTTCAATAACTCAGTGGTAAATGATAATTTGGTTGCCATGTCATATGAAGATGATCAACAATGTTTCCGAATTTCAAAAGATCAGGACTGTCATTCAGATTTTTCATGTTTTGAAATGTTATTTCAAGAAGACAAAAATCACTTGAGCAAAACAAAACAAAAAGTATTATCTCCTCTGTCTGAAGATGAGATAGATCAACTCTTGGAAAGTTAGGTTACAGCCAAAGCTAATGTAGGTGTGAAGTGTGCACATGGTCAAAATGGTGTTGGTGAAACTTCTTCTTCTTTTGAAAATGATGACAGTCTTGAAATTAACTTTATTAATTAGCGAAAAGATAATGCTTTCCTTCATGAAAACGATAAGGCTGTCATGTTTAATAATCTTGAAGATTGTTTTCTATTTAAGAATGACCTAGACCATGAAATTGAGGAATGTGAATATGAGAGACACAGTAAGCCAGAATCCAAGTCAGTTACTATCAATCAACAACCCATTATTCTTTCAGATCAGAATAAAGGGAGTACTTGTATTTTTGCTGTTGGATCTCAAGACAAAATAGTGCTTCAGGATTATCAAGATCCCTTTGGCATTCTTTTGCAAGCATTAGAGAAGATAAATGTTGCCTGGTTCTTTATCATAAGCCTTGGTTTCAGTGGTTCTTGTGAGCTGCCTACATGTACATCGTTCTGCCTGCTCGGGGAAAGTGAGAGCAGAATTTCAGTATGTAGCCATCTATTGGATTGGTTACATTGCAAGGCTCACTACACATGATTGTACATATTTCATCAGTAGGCAGGTGGTTGTCATCATGATTTGAAGCTCTCAAATCTTGATGGTCTGCTGCCATTAAAAAGCTTTGTAAGTACTTGTTTCAGTTAAGTCTTGAGTCATATTTTGTTTTCGTCAGTTTTGAGTGTCTAGTTTCAGCTATTGAATGTCTAGTTTCAGCTTTTGAGTATCTTGTTTCAGTTTGAGTTAGTCTTACTCATTTCAATTATGAGTCTTGAGTCTTGAGTCTTGAGTTTTGATGTTTTTTTGTCAAGATATTGGTTTTGGTTTGTCGAATTTATTGACTCCATAGCCCAATGGACGAAGGCATTGCTTGCTTTCCCAGAGATCTGTAGTTCTTGGCACCTCCAAGGAGCTACCATCCCCATTGGAGCCAATGTTAGTGTTGGTATCTTCATCCCTCCATCAGAGATCAAATCCTCTTGTTGCATTCCATATTAGGTGTCCCACCCAGTCAGTTGCATTCCATTAGGAGCATGGATCATCTGACGGTAGTGGCTTCTCCTACATTTTCCCACGTGTCCTTGACCTGCTGGCCCATGTTTATTCATCAAAATCATATACAATCACCTTTTTGTCTTTAAAGTTTGCAAGGGTCTTTTCTAGGGTTTCATTGTCATTATATCTAGGGTTTCATTAGGGTTTCATCAAAAGGTGTTTCAAAGTGGTCAATACTAACCAGCAGGTACATGAGGAGGTTTCATCATCAATAAATTTCATCATCAAGTGTTTGAAAATGTGTTTTTCCTCAAAACTCTTTTTTGAGGAAAAGACAGAGTATTTTTGCTTTTATTGTACAAAAATCATGAAATTTTGTTTTCTTCATTGTAAATCCCTTCATCTGTAACCTTGGTTTCTTTCCCTAGCCCAGTAGTTCCAACACTTGCAAAACAAGCATAGCTCATGTTACACTAAAATTTGTCACCATGACTATTTGCAGTCAGTATGGTTCCATCAACTGTCATACTATCCTCCTTGGCAAGTCTTATACCTCTGCTCCTCATGTCAAACTCCAAGAAAGAGAGAAAGTCCTTAAAAAATCAATTTAACTCTGGTTACGCAGTTTCTCTTAACCTTACCTGCATGTACGCACCCCAAGTTCACAATACCTGCGTACTTGTACACTCTGCCTGTAAAGGGGTGGGTGCGTACTCCTGTAAAGGTCAAAAGGCGCGAGTTTTACTTCAAAAAAGTCACTTGTGGTCGAATCTAGAGCATTCTAGAAGATGGTTTGACGTATATTGAGCGCCTCCAGATGGTTCATGCATCCCTATGAAAGAGGAACTTATCCCATCAAGAGGGGAGCTATCCCATTGAAAGAGGGGCTTATCCCATTGATGGTGGACCTGATTAACTTCCTCCAAAGCATTATAAATACAGGCATTGGGCCAGAGGGAGGGGAGGTTGAAAGCTGAACATTCCTAAGGGTAGATGCTGCTGAAATTAGGACTCCCTTATAGAGCTTGAGAGGAGAGATTCCAATCCTTTCTTAGCTTCATTTGGAAGTGGGTGAGCTGATCAAAGTAAAGGAGCACTGTTGCTTGACCCTGGGAGGGACCTGCACAACACCAAGGAACTGGTTGTAATGGTTCTTTTGTTTCCAATTAATACAATTAAGTTCATTTTTCTCAACAAGTTGTTATATATAATTTGTTTCATAAACTCCTTGGTCTTTATGATGAATATGTTTTATTATATGAGTTATTCAGGTGCTATGTAATTGTTTGCTTGTTAGTGAATGCAGGCTTCAAGGAGAAGGAGGAGCTCATCTGGATCGGAGAGGCTTCGTTGCTACAAACAGCGTTGGACTAAAGGTATGCTTTAAACACCTGGTTGCTTTTATTTTAAATGCATATTTAGGGAAAGATAGTGCTTGATTCTCTTGTTTGTCACTAGAAAGCCTTAGCTTCTAGGGAGGTCGGTTTTGTCCGCAAAATTGACTCTTTCCGCATGACAAAATGGCGACTCCGCTGGGGAATCCATGGATTTTATTGATTTCTCTTTTGATTGATACTTTGATTTGAGAAACGTTGATTTCTGTTTCTGTTTTTGACTTGATGATTGTGGGATTGGGTGAATTTAGTTAATTTTGTGTTAGTTTTCATTTTTCATAGTTTTGGGAGAGGTACGCACCCTCTGAGTTAAGCACAGTGCGTACTTGTACGCACTTTTGCTTTGTGCACAGAGCGTGGACGCACCTGTGTAAACAGGTTGCCTGCGTACCCTGTCAAAAATTTGAAAAATTTTAAATTTTTCTCTTTTTTATCAGTTTAGAATTTGTTTATAGGTTTTAGCCGTTGCCCAAACCTGCTTGTTCTCTGTCAAAAAACTTTCCTTGGTTAATTTCATTGGCATTCCTACTTTAAGCTTTTATCAATTGGGTGTTTTGAGTCTCTTTTTGAGAAATTCTTGATTTGTTTTCCTTTGGTCATTACTTGGAGGTTTCTCTCAGTCCTTTCACAATTTTGCATCTTTTTGCTTTTGTTTTTGCAAGGGCTAAATTGTGTATGAGTGTTAATCGCCTTTGAGTGTTTTTATTTTTTGATCTTTGGAACTCTCACCCAATTTTCTCAACTTGCACTTGATTGGTTCTTAGATTACATTAGAATCATCTTGTGTTTGAGAATTCTCTTGCATAGATCACATTTGCATAATTAGAATTCTCAGTTTCAGAATATGAATGAAAAATGTGCATAGATTACATTTGCATACTTTTCAAGTGAATTGTGCATAGATTACAATTGCATAGTTTACATTCTGAAAAATCAATCGTAGATTTAGATCAACTTTCTTTGATTTGAATTTACACAAAAATAAAAATAAAAAAAAACTATTTTGGAATTGATTTGCATTAGTTTTTCTTTATGAAATTAGTGCATTAGAGAATTTCTTATATTTTATCTTAGTGATCAATTTTTGCATTGTTGGAAGTGAATGGAAACTCTCTCCTTACTTTAGTTAGGATTCATCGAATTGAAAGGGTTACATTATCATATTCGATTGCATTCAGTTGAGTCGGGTCATAACACCATTGGTTTCATATCCATTTACCTCTTTGAGTAATAACAGCCTAAATAACACTGCGCTTAATTAAAATTCATCTAGTAATTTTTACATTTCTAGGGCTTTGATACACCAACATAGCTTAGGCTAGTGTCTTGGAGTAGGAGAGTAATTAACTCTCCAAGACAGCAAAACCAAACAAGTAACTCATCTTGTGGTAGGATAAATCCAATAGTTACATTTATGCTCTGGGAAAGCTCCTCTTAAAGGAGAAGCACGAGATCGTGTCCGAACCAGTGAGGGGATCAATCCTCCTTCATTGGGAACGACGTCAGATATGCACGTACTACAAACGGTAAACCTCGGATTGACCATTGTCGAGGAGCCTGGGGTCACTTGTTGGTAAACCTTGGATTATTGTCAAGGAGCCGGCAAGGGGATTGAGCTTGTTACTCTGCCCTTGCGTGCTATTGGATCGTAGAATGTTCCCCCAGGTATATTTGTTGTTGTTGGTGACCTTAGTGACCATTATCTTTAGGGTTCTACCCAAGGTGACGGTGGAGGGAAGATCCCACTGTACCTGGAGCAGACGTCGGCTAGACTCACTTGGATTTTCTGGGGGGTTCACTTCACTCGAGATGGTTAAAGTGGAGGAACTTGGTCCAGTCTATTCATTAAGCAAGTTTCCGAGGTAACTGTTCCACCCGCCACTTCTGTACTGAATTCTGCGATGTTGGATTTCATCACCAACTAGTGTTTTCGGTCCGGAAGGTTACTATTTGTGTGTGGTTTGACTCCTAGATTTGATTGTGCGTGTTAATTTGTTTTTTTTTTTACTTTTAGAGACCATAGGTGTGAACTGTGAATTTTAATTGTTAGGTGTGAATTGTGAATTGTTAATTTTAGTTTTAAATTGTTAATAAAATTCACTGAAGTTGAATATAATGGCAAATGTTCCGGAATTTACCAACCTAGGAACCCCTCCTGACGAGAATCCTAGTACTTTTCCTTACTTTGGAAATGTTGGTCCTCCTTATATGGCTACTTTGTCATTACCTGGATTCACAATAGGTTTACCGATATGGTTATTTTCAACTTCGTTGGCCCAAAATACTCCAATTGTTCCACCTCAACCGAATGCTTCACCTCAACAGAGTTCACCATCTCAACATCACCAACCTTCTGTTGACCCTTTACCTTCTTCGCCTAATTTTTCTTTCTCCATTTCTTCCTCTTCACTTGGTAAAAGCCTTGACGCTAGTAACCAGGTGTCTAAGAAGAAGAAGAAAGGGAAGAAGAAGAAGAAGAAGAAGCCAGATAAGAAAGAAGTCAACCAACCAACCATGGCTGTAAGTGTTAGTTGTGTTGAGGAAAACTCCGACATGCATCGTAAACCCAAATACCCTTGCAAGCTTTGTAAGGGTGACCACTTCCTTATCAATTGTCCTGGTATTCCAAAGGTCTTGGAAGTATGGTCAGAAAAATCTCATCAACTTTCCATTGATCCATCAACCAGTGATAGTCAGGTTCCTGGGAAAAAGGGTAAAGTTAAGTTTCCTTGTAAGTTATGCAAAGGGAATCATCAAACTCACATTTGCCCTCACATGGAT
Organism: Pinus tabuliformis; assembly: GCA_031772625.1. Taxonomy (NCBI): domain Eukaryota; kingdom Viridiplantae; phylum Streptophyta; class Pinopsida; order Pinales; family Pinaceae; genus Pinus; species Pinus tabuliformis. The sequence goes on along the minus strand of CM062816.1, from coordinate 1,198,545,268 downwards.
GAAGCCTCAAAATTGTTGGAAAACCTTACTGTTCCACAGCAAAAATTTCCAACTGGTTACCATAAACTTTCTCCCAACCTACCGTCAACTGACGGAGTGATCGATCTAATTTCAAGTACAGTCGATCACGCTCTTCCATTGGAGAGTGAAACTCATGTCACTTAGGTTGATGATCCATTAGTTGATCAAGTGGTCGATTCAATTTCACATTCGGTCGATCCCACTTTCCCTTTAGAGAGTGAACTTCATACCGCTCAGGTTCTTCTTGTTACATTAGATTCTTCTATGCCGGGGGCATTTCACCTGTTTCTACAGAACCCCCTCCAAGTACTGAGGTCTTTTCCTTTGATTGGAATAGACTGACAGAACCTCATCTTCCTTCCTCCATCCCTTTCCAAATCATTGTCAAGGCTAGTGGTAGGGACATACATCGCACACAGGTAGATGAAGGTGCTTCTATTAGTATTTTATCCTCAACTGTTTGGAAAGCTTTGGGTTCCCCTCAGCTTGTGCCTATTACGCAGAATCTGAAAGCTTTTAACAGAACCATTAGTGAACCTTTAGGAATCCTTCCTAAGTTTTCTATTACCTTGGAAGGTAAAACTGTCTGTATTGATCTTATGGTAGTTCGAGGTCCCTTGGATTTCGATTTACTCCTTGGACGAGACTATGTTTATGCAATGAAAGCTGTCGTATCGACACTCTTTCGCGTGATGTCTTTCCCTCACAATGGTAGTATTGTGACTGTAGACCAGCTTTCGTTCCCTAGTCTTGTTTCAACTACCAATAATATGACACCCCTAAATGTTCCTGATTCTAAAGTGGTATCTACCCTGCCATGGGTTAATTATGTGGCAACTGGTCCCATTTTTTCAGTTACCAATATAAGTGAGCCTCTCACTGTTTGCTCATGTTCCTTTGATTTATATCCGGTAATTGACATGGAAAACTCTATGGGATTACTTGAAAACGATGTTCTTATCCCTTTTGAGTCCCTTGACATGTGTTCTTTCCAAAGAAGTATTCTTCCTTCTGATGAAGACCTTTTGGAAGCCATGATCAAGGTGTGTCCATTGACATGTCTTTCTTCTAGTTGGAAGCCATGATCAGTGAGTGCGAGGATAGTTTTTTTTTTTTTTCTTGTATCAACCTCATTAAAAATGAAATAAAGAGTGTGAGGAAAGTTCCTTTTACTGTGTCAACCTCGTTAAAAAATGAATCAGTATGTGCGAGGATAGTTTTTTCTTGTATCAACCTCGTTAAAAAATGAAACAGGCTACCATGAGCATAGTTCCTTGTCTTATGTCAAGCTCGTTAAAAAATGAATCAAGGATTTTAGAGCACAGTTCCTTGTCTTGTGTCAAGCTCGTTAAAAAATGAATCAAGGTTTTTAGAGTAGAGTTTTTGTTAGGTAAATTGTAGAGAGTAGTCATGAGCATAGTTCCTTGTCTTGTGTCAAGCTCGTTAAAAAATGAATCAAGGATTTTAGAGCATAGTTCCTTGTCTTGTGTCAAGCTCGTTAAAAAATGAATCAAGGTTATTTGGGCATAGTTCCTTGTTTTTTTTCAAGCTCGTTAAAAAATGAAACAAGGGTAGGTTAAGTAGGTAGATTGTAGAGAGTAGTTATGAGCATAGTTCCTTGTCTTATGTCAAGCTCGTTAAAAAATGAATCAATGATTTTAGAGCATAGTTCCTTGTCTTGTGTCAAGCTCGTTAAAAAATGAATCAAGGTTATTAGAGCATAGTTCCTTGTCTTGTGTCAAGCTCGTTAAAAAATGAATCAAGGTTTTTAGAGTAGAGTTCCTTGTTAGGTAGATTGTAGAAAGTGGTTAGAGCATAGTTCCTTGTCTTGTGTCAAGCTCGTTAAAAAATGAAACAAGGAGTCTTGAGCATAGTTCCTTGTCTTGTGTCAAGCTCGTTAAAAAATGAAACAAGGGTAGGTTAAGTAGGTAGATTGTAGAGAGTAGTTATGAGCATAGTTCCTTATCTTGTGTCAAGCTCGTTTAAAAAATGAAACAAGGGTTTTGAGGATAGTTCTTTTCCTGTGTCAACCTCACTAAAAAATGAAACAACTCCCACGAGTCTGTCCAAGATTTCGAAAGTAAACCTTCATTTCATCCACCTGGTTGAATGCAATGAAGCTTGGGGGGCATGTACCTTGATTTGCGTCATTATGCTGGGGGCATGTGAACTTATAACAAGCATAGTTTTTCATTTCAAGCTTGCGTAAACATGAAACTGGATCCGAGCATAGTTCTTTTCCTGTGTCAAGCTCGTTAAAAAATGAAACAAATCCTCCTCTACTTGAGTCGAGAGTTTGACTAGATCTCATAAATGTTAAGTTGTATATTTAGGTTAGTTATTTCAGTGTTTTGCATAATTTTCTTACAGTTTTAGGTCGAGTCTTTCAAATGATCTCGTACATGAACCTTCATTCCATCCAGCTTGTATTTAGTTGAATGAAATGAAGCTGGGGGGCATGCGCTCTAGAAGTTATGCTTAGGGGGCATCAAGCACAGTTTTCTCTCTGTTTCAAGCTTGTGTAAAAATGAAACTACTTTGAAGCATAGTTTTTATCTGTTTCAAGCTTTTGTAAAAATGAAACCTATCTCGAGTCAATTTCAGTTATTTTCAAGACTCGTTAAACTCATGAAAATCCCAAGATTATTTTGCTATCTTTCATTCTCGTAAAACAAATGAAAATGCCGAGTTCTTTCCGTTTTTTCCTGCTCGTAAATTAAATTGAAAGTCGGCCATATGAGTACATTTTTATCATTTTTTCGAACTCATTAAAACTTACGAAAAAATGAAAACCATGAGTACATTTTTATCATTTTTTCGAACTCGTTAAAACTTACGAAAAAGTGAAACCTTAGAGTCATCTTTAAGCTCTTTTCTGACTCCTAAAACATGAAAAGATTGCCGAGCGTTTCTTTTACACTCGTTAAAACAGAATTAAAAGACGGTCCTCTTATAGCCCTTTTCTGACCGTAAAAACATGAATAGATAGCCGGATTTTTGTCGTTTCAAATTCGATATTGGAAATAAAACGACGTGTCCTTGATCGCTTTTTACTTTTCAGGTCAAAGACACTAATCATGAAAGTACTCCTTGGTCGTAAAGATCAAGCGGTTCTCTCAAGTATTATTTTATACTTTTTCGGGCTTGGGAGACACAAATTTACGAAAAAGGTCAACCCTGGAGTCTTCTTAAGTTTTTCAGACTCTCTAAAATTGAAAAACACCGAGTTTCTCCTATACTAGACTCGTTAAAATTTCACAGTAAAGGACCTGTTTGATTACAAACAGGAACGAACCACTCCTTCTTAGGGTTCGAATCTAAACTAAGTTGGACTCATCCGAAGGGTGAGCTTATAATCAAGCATATGTTATCCTCCTCAAGCTTGTAAAAAATAAAGAGGTACTTGCCAGAAATGGTGGGGGAAAAGAGAGAAAAATGAGCCTATTTGTTATCCTTTGTCTCAGAGAAACCTTATCACCACTCTTGAACACGACACCTTTCATTCACTTGGGTTGGGAAATCCTTTGCCTAACAGTTGATCAAACCACATTGAAAATCTTCAGCCGGTTCCGGGTATTAACTTTGGGTCAATTTTCACCAAGCCATCTGTTGTGTCGTTATGTGTTCAAGAGGTCACTGCAAACAAACCATTCATCTGCAAAATACCCGTCATCCATCTTGACCATCCCTGAGTTAGTCCTTACAGCTACATTTCTTCAACTTGATCTATGATTTCGTGTTGTGGGCTTGCCTGAAACGGGTCGCTTTCTATCGACATCAGCACATTATCTAGAAAGGTGACCTAGAAATCGTCAGTACCTTGAAATCTGCATGCATCAATGGCAAGTTTCTCGCCTTTGACGATATTTTACATCATTGACTTTCGATCGAAGGATTCCGTGATATGTTCGACATCAACACATTCATTCACATCTCATGGATTGTACTGGGTACTTTGAGAACCATTGCAATCACTGGTGGTCTCTCTCACACTTGTTAACAGTTTACATCATCGACTGGTAATCAAGTGGTTTCTACCATGTTCGACATCAACTCATTTATTCGCATGGATAGAATCATACCATTTCGGGAAGTAGAAATGAAGACCCTGGATCTAGTTTCTGCCATCCAGGTTGCGAGGAGTTTTGTATTCATTATATAGTAGACTAATTATAAATAGATGGCTGCGTCCATACTGTGTCTACATGAGTCTATGATTATGATGTACTGCGAAATCATTCCTATATCATAGCAGTAGTTAGTTTGTTAGTTAAAGTTTTTGATCTGAGTATGGGAATGCCTACCTCAGCGATGATATGATCTCATATATGTATTTTGTGTTGAATATTTGCAGGTTCCGACTGGGCTCTCCACAAGATAATCCTTGAAATGATAAAGTACTTCACCCTTCCTAGATGATATGAAACCCTAATCTACTACAGGCTTCGCACTTTAGGGGGCAATCTGTTACACTAAAATTTGTCACCATGACTATTTGCAGTCAGTATGGCTCCATCAACTGTCATACTATCCTCCTTGGCAAGTCTTATACCTCTGCTCCTCATGTCAAACTCCAAGAAAGAGAGAAAGTCATTAAAAAATCAATTTAACTCTGGTTACACAGTTTCTCTTAACCTTACCTTCGTGTACGCACCCCAAGTTCACAATACCTGCATACTTCTACGCTCTGCTGTAAAGGGGTGGGTGCATACTCCTGTAAAGGTCAAAAGGCGCGAGTTTTACTTCAAAAAAGTTACTTGTGGTCGAATCTAGAGCATTCTAGAAGATGGTTTGACGTGTATTGAGCGCCTCCAGATGGTTCATGCATCCCTATGAAAGAGGAACTTATCCCATCAAGAGGGGAGCTATCCCATTGAAAGAGGGGCTTATCCCATTGATGGTGGACCTGATTAACTTCCTCCAAAGCATTATAAATACAGGCATTGGGCCAGAGGGAGGGGAGGTTGAAAGCTGAACATTCCTAAGGGTAGATGCTGCTGAAATTAGGACTCCCTTATAGAGCTTGAGAGGAGAGATTCCAATCCTTTCTTAGCTTCATTTGGAAGTGGGTGAGATGATCAAAGTAAAGGAGAACTCTTGCTCGACCCTGGGAGGGACCTGCACAACACCAAGGCACTGGTTGTAATGGTTCTTTTGTTTCCAATTAATACAATTAAGTTCATTTTTCTCAACAAGTTGTTATATATAATTTGTATCATAAACTCCTTGGTCTTTATGATGAATAGGTTTTATTATATGAGTTATTCAGGTGCTATGTAATTGTTTGCTTGTTAGTGAATGCAGGCTTCAAGGAGAAGGAGGACCTCATCTGCATCGGAGAGGCTTGGATGCTACAAACAACGTTGGACTAAAGGTATGCTTTAAACACCTGGTTGCTTTTATTTTAAATGCATATTTATGGAAAGATAGTGCTTGATTGTCTTGTTTGTCACTAGAAAGCCTTAGCTTCTAGGGAGGTCGGTTTTGTCCGGAAAATTGACTCTTTCCGCATGACAGCTCAGGTCATTTAGTCCATCACAAAGCTAAATAAAGTGAAAAAGTCCAAAAAACAGAGTTTGAAAATAAAGTCATTTCAAAAACCATTGTAAAAACGGGTTTTATGAGCCAAAAATATAAAATCTCCTTGTTTATAAGCCATTTCTTCATTTCAAGAGTTCATTTGCAAAGTGGAAACAAGGCAAAGACATTTTGAGATGAGCAAAGCAAAGTTGGAGAAAATCAGTAAAAAACCAGAGGCGCGGAACACTGGGTAGGTGGCGCAGTGCATTGGGCCGCATTTCTCAGTACAAAAAGACACGGGCACGACGCAAACACTGGGTGTGGCACATTGGGTTGGATGCGCGACACATATAGCCGACAAGCCCAAAAAATGCCAAAGCTTGCTCCAAATCACTCAAAATGTGTGCATCTTCTCTTTTACAAGTAGGTTTACCCTCTGTCGCAGCTTTTCATCCAAATTTGATGGTTGTTTGATGGTGTTTGTTGTATGGTGAGTGTTTAAAGGAAACCAAACCCTATCATTTGAAATTTCTCAAAGAAAATTGCCGCTTAGGGTTTTATATTGACTGTTTTGCTACCAAGTTATCCTCTCACCTTACCACTCCCTTAGTCCATTATTTCCCTGATTTCCCTATCACATACCCTCAAAACTACTAATCCCCTATCCCCATTCCCATTTCCAAAAATCCCAAACTCAAACTCCCAATCCCTAGTCCTATACTAAAAACTCCCACACTACTCCCTAATTTCCTGTTCCCTTAAACTAAACCCTACCCCAACAATCCCTAAATCCCTCACTGTTTTTCCCCTCCATAGTCCCTCATATCATTGTTTCCCTTGGTGGCAAAATTAAAAAACATCACAATCACCTATTTCTCATCAAGGCAGCTCCAAGGCAGTTTATCTACTAGCAGAGATGGCATCTGACCCTTCATATGAGTATGAAGAGGATACCCACAATGACTCACCAACAGAGGTACATGCACCCAGGAGGCCTCATAGAGGTGGCAAACATATTAGAGAAGAACCAACTACCCTTGCCGAATTACAGGTTTGCCCTCTTGCCATCTCTTGTTTCCAACATCAATGCTGCTATGAATTTTGTGAGAAGGTTGCTAGCATTCAGTTTCACCATGAGTTGGCCTGCTTATTTGTGTTGCATTTACATGATGGTCAAGCCACTCTAGTTGGTGTCACTTTCACATTAACACCAGAATCCATTTCACTAGTAACAAATATTCCCAACATTGGAGAGCAATGGAACAAGAGGCAGAAAATTGACCAGCAACATTATGAACCATACATCAAACTGGGCTATTTGAGACAACTCAACAGAGTATTTCCTTTCCAGTACCTCAAAGATGCTTATGCTGCTTTGATGAAATTGATCATGAGGTATTTCAGCTGTGAGGGCCGGTTTTCACGTTTGTATGCTTATCATATCAGGCTGTTGATGCATTTTACCAGGGTAAGGATGATGAAAATCCTTTACTTCATGTGCTAAAACATGGAGAATATGACCACCCTAGTGTAGCACAAGACTCCTCAGTAGCAATTCAACAGTTTTTACCATTTTCCTCTCATTAAAATTGTTGTCATTCATCAGCTTGGCTTACATGGCATCACTTTGGAGGACTTCATCTCTCGTGAGTTTTTTAGAGCTCCACAGGGACCTTCAAAGGCTTTACATGAGATAGGTGGACCTTCTTATCAGCATGATGACCATGAGACACAGACCGCTAGCATGCTGGTGTTCATCACCTATTAGAAGAGCACTAGATGGTTTTTGCAGCAGCAAAGCGAGTGTTATCTCCACCTCGGGTGGAAGGGGCCTTGCTTCTGTCATCAGCATAGCAGGTTCAGGACCGAGGTAAGAGGCCACTACAGGAGGAAGGACCATCAGGTGAGCAGGAGACTGATTTCATTCTCATTGAGGGTGATGACATTGATATGGGCCCGCAAAGCACAAATCTTAGAGAAATCATTCTGGAGCAGCAGGCAGACATTGATGTCTTTTCTATCAACTTGGATAGAGCCCAATGGACAATACAGTACTTGGAGCAAAGGAATGAGCAACTTGAGGACCAGCAGGTGATTATGGAGTTGAAAAACATTTGGGAGAATCGCCAAGCTGCCCAAAGGAGGGGGGTGGAGTTCACTTCACTTGAGCAAGAGATTAATGCCGATAGGGAGTCATGGCTTGAAGGAGCCAATATCCACTTGGAGAGGAAGCTATAGAAGGCCATAAATGAGAAGAATATGCTTAGAAACCTGTCATATCATTACTTATCAAGGAGCTTGTTGTGTCAAGCGAGAATCAGGAGTTTAAAGGAAAAGTTGAAGAGAGCATCAAGGAGGTAAAAAGAGGATGAAGGACTTCAAATATTGGCTGAGGATTCATTGGCCCAACACCATGTTTGATAGATGAGACTCAACCCAAATTTCAAAAAATTTGGAGCACTTTTTGCATTTTTGAAAATTTTGGCACAAAAAACAGGTTTTTCTGCCCTATGCACCATGCCACATGGCGCTCACTTTTGGTAGGAGCCTCCAAAGCACAAAAACTCAACATTTTTGGATTTGGAATGAAAAAAATATGCTTTCCTACCAATGGCCAAGAAATTTGGATAGGTTTTGAGCCCTCAAAAAGGTCAAAAACACTCAAAAAATGACCTCACTACCCCTATTTTGACACACAAGAAGCAGTTTTGGGAAAACTGACTTTGGGCCGGGGGGGGGGGTGGAAAATGGAGTCGAAATTGAAAAATTCCACTTGGGTTGGAAAGTAGAGAGGTAGCCGTTTCCAACAAGTACACTTGGAGCTTATTTGGACACCAGGAAGGCCTCCAAAAGTAGGTCCAAATAGGCACAATGCATAGAGAATCAAGTGCGGCGCATAGAGGAAAAATTGCCAGTTTCACCAAGTTTTGCTCTGTTTTTTGCCCAGTTTGGCTAGTTTCAATTTTTACTTTCCTGATGGAAAATTTGTGATGTAATTTAATGTAAATTGATGGATCATGATGTAAATATGTTAAATTTTCACTTGTAGAGGTAGATTCATCAGTTTAAATGTTGTTTGAAAGTGAATGAATTAGTGTCCTTGTTTCTAGAGGCATGCTGTTCCATTGCCTAATTTCTAGTTCTCAGTTTAGAATTAGTTGGAACAACTCCTAAACTAGTGAGCTCGACCCCTAGAGGCTAGGATCAGCTATGGTTTGTCTATATTATGTGGTTTTTCAGTCATTAGCATGGTTGGACTTTTGAGAAAGCCTTGAGCTTCATTGTACTTTCATATCAGCATTTTGGCTAAGCAATTGAGACCAGGGTTTGCAACACTCTTTGAGATCCATGTGGAGATTTGTCTTGGTACAATTCTTCTTTTTGTAATTGTGAATTTCCTTATATGTCATGTATGCCATTCTCTATCTTATTTCTTCTGAACTAAACAAACAAGAGTGTAAGTAGAATCCACTGAAATTGCAGTGCTCTACTTGAAGTTTGCTTTAGTTTCTTGATGTTTTCAACTGTTTGGGGAGGATCCATGATTGCTCTTGCCCTCTTCAACACCTCACTAGTCTATTCCTTCCATCTCATTCAATTTTGAGTGCCAAAAACAATTTCCTGCCTTGCCCCATTGAGATCTCTGTAGGACTGAGCCTCAATCCCCACACCCAAAATCTATCTTTCCACCTGAGCCAACAAAGCATTATTTTATTCAATAAAACTCTCCTGCACATGGACCTAGCCTAAGATTAGTAGATATTTCAGTCATCTGAAGCCCTCATCCATCATAATTTGCTGAGATTGACTCGGAGAGAGCCCTCTCCTGACCTGGTAGGCTAACTGCCAGGCTGAGTGTGGTTTGATGTTGGCCTGGATCCTACCTTTTCAGCTTGAGGTAAATCTAGGCACTGACATGAGCAGTCACTTTGGAGGAATCACCCCCTTCAAGGTACAGGTTAACTTTGATATGCCTATATTTGAAGGTCAGATAGACGCAGATGCCATAGATAAATGGTTAAATTTGCTATATGCGTATTTTTTAGTTCATGATGTTAGTATGAAAATTCCTCGAAGATGTACCAAAAACCTTCACTTAAGTCACTAGGTGACAAGTGACCCTAACAACAAGTTAGTGGTTGTTGTTATTCTAGATCTACAACACAAATGGAAAATCTGCAGTAAAAGGAAATAAGATCTTATACAAATAGCAATAGAATGATAGATCCAAACTAATAAGCTAGTGGAAATACGATTCTAAACAAATAAATCTTTATTGATACCACCTGGTGAAGGAGATCTACATATTGGTATGTAAGTACCCCTCCATGGGATGGGTCCTTTGATATCCTTGATGCTTCAAAAATAGATTCTCTCTCTCAATCATGTGAAAAACCAAAACAAAGTGTAGAACTAAAGTGGGAGCTGAAGAGAAAATGACAATAATGTTGACGATGATAATAATCATGGCCAAGAATGAATCAAAAAAACTCCTTCATATAGCAAAGTATGGAGTTAATCTCGAAAATGGAGAATAATAAAATATTATTGACAAAATTCATGTCTAACTACTTGGAATACTTTATTATATTTATTAGAGAGGGAAGAGGAATTTAAAATGGTTAAATTCATTTATTAAGAAATAATTAACAAATAAAATAATTTATTAATTATTTCGTGAGAAACAAGAAAGGTGTGAAATCAAAATAATTATTAAATAGTGATTTAATAATTATTCTAATAATAGAAATACGGAAATTCAAATAAATAATCATTTATTTAAATATGCCTAATGGATTTATTCAAATGGGACAAGGAATAATTATTGAATAATGATTTAATCATAATTCCTAGAGAAAATTAAATAAATAATGATTTATATAATTATTCTCATGGGGTTTTTTTATTTAAATAAAATAATAATTTAATAAAAGTGGTTTAATAAAGTATTTTCTACAGTGACAGTGATTTTACTATGGTAAAATTAAATCCACATGGTTTATTTCAATCTGCCTAGTTGGAAATGGATAGCTGATCATTTTTTGGTGATAACAGTTTGCCCCCACACGTATGAGTGTTAGGAGCAAATCTTATGGTTGAAATATGTTGTAGATTACACTTCCACAAGACACCAAAAGGGGAGTCAGAGAGAGAGAGAGAGAGAGAGAGAGATCTGAAGCAGGTCAAGGATGGACAAATAACGGAGGAGGCGAGACCTAAAATACTAATAGACATCTCCTTTTATATGGTATTACATGATCTCAAATGAAGCGGGGGAGGCATACCCATACCCATCGAGATAACTGAGTAAAAAGAATAGTGGTGGACCCAAAAATGTGGGACTAAGTTATAAAGTACATGATGCATGATGCATGATACACTGGCATCAATGGGCCAAAAAATAATAGAATGGATCCCATATACATATTACACTTGGAAAAAACATAGGCCAGGACTGAATACAATGATATCTAAGTACATGAGATACAATTCTCCTCCAATGAACATGGGGAGGGGGGATCACAACCAAGGAAGCATTGTTGGATCATCTAGAGGAGACATGCATGCTATGGGTGCTGCAAACAGAGAAAACCAAACACATGAAATCTATAGAACCATCGGAGGCTGGATCAACATTTGTGGTCATTGGGGCATGTGGTGGGCTACCTGAAGGGACACCTGAAGGGACACCCCCTCATGAGGTCTGAAACATCTCACACACACCCGGGAATCACTAGGACAATCGCCTAGATCACTGAACTGTTAAGCATAAAAATCTCAATTGCAAAATAAAGAGTTGATGTCGAGCATGTGAGAAACAACCAAGTCAAAGCAAAATCATGAGTCCCTTTGCCTGATCCAAGGCACTGAACAAAGATGGAAGATGGAACCAAGGTACACTGCCCTGTAGACTACTTTTCTAGAATAAATGTGCTGAGGTCGATAGAAGAGAGCCCACCACAGTTGAGGCAATGAGGAATCCTCAACAAAGGAATGAGGGAACAAAAGAGAGTGACTAATGGGTTGAAACCAGGGATGATGATGGGAGGAAACATGATTGATGGTCGACTGACGATTTCCCTTGTCAGAGCATAATAAAAATGGTTGACCTCGCAATGATTGACTCGAATCCAGAGTGGATGGTCAATGACTCAAACAGGGGTTCATCAAAGATGGAGTAGAAGGGTTGGAGACCAAATATAAGTATAATGGAAGAATTTCAGCATGACAAAAAATGAAACACTATAACGGGATGCAATGTCAACTCATAATAGACTCCATAAGTACAAGGGCGACAAATCTCATATGCTCTAAACAAGGGTGACTCAATAATGATACCACATGGGGGAGGCTTATTGGGGACCATAAAAAAATGAGTAAACGATGGTTACTAATGACGAAAATTGACATGAGAGTCAACCAGTTCAGAGGTAAAGTGGTACCAGAGAACAAGTGGCTTAAATAAAGATATTCGAGTTTAAAGGATGACAAAGTGAAACTTCATGGAAAAAAATGGCTTTGAGGTGAAGTGTCAAATTACCAAAAACAAAGAGAGGCCCATTATGGAACTCGGTGAGAGCTTTCCAATGGTGTTGATGATTCATCAAACAGAACTATGGTTTGGTTGCAATGGGTGACAAAAAAGACTATGGTTTTTCCTATAAAATGTCTTCTTCTTCCAAGTCCAATTCATTTGCATAGTGAGTTGTCGATAATTTGGAGAGGAGAAGAAGGCCCTAAATCTTCTGGAGATCGTAGCAGACAAACCAACCATCAGAATTAGGATCTGCGAGTTGGAGGTAGGTGGCCTAACCATAATCATTAATTTCAATGGTTTAGCTTTTTAGATTAGAGCCTCAATTTTTTCTGGGAGGCCCCTGCTTTTGCTTATGGTCGTACCGTACTTTTGGGGGTGAGATCTACACTCTATAGTGCAGAAATGGGACCCAAAAGTGCACTCAATGCCGTTTTTGAGGGAAAAAACAATTCTCTAGACTAAGAGTTTGGGAAGGGCTATGGTCTACTAGGAATTGAGGTTAAGTGCAACCATGACTGTCATTTTCATTCTGAATTGAGAAAAAAATTTGGTGCCTTGTAGGTATGCAAAAGTTAAAGATATTTTGGAAAGAAAGAGAGTTTGATATCCTCCACGCTGAGATTCACGAGGATCAGGAAGTGAGAGGTATATTGGAACGATATGGTGTGCTAAAGTTCTTGGTGAACCCATTGATGAGGGCTGGTGAGCCCTTGATATCAAGGATAGTGAGTTGTCATGATCTAGATCAGGAGGCCTTTGTAGTGCAAGGGCTCCGAATCGATCTCACGATCCAGGATATATACTTTTTGACCGGACTACCCCCCTTGGGGGTGGTAGGGGAGACACATCTAGTGTTGCCTCATGGGAGGCATATTGAGGAGTTTTTTGAGTGTCATTATAGATAGGGTAGTCATGTGATAGGAAAGACTATCTGAATCGATGACATGGAGAGATTGGAGACACGATCTATATCTGTGGTGGTGCTGTGAATTTGTGGTAGCCATGCCTTCCATCATATCACATGAGTGTTGATGATGTTCATGGAGAGTGTTTTGGGAGGGACCTACTATAGTTGCGTCGAAATTTGTTGTTGTCATTGAAACTATAGTTGACATTATGCAAATAGGGAATCAATGATAACTATTCGTTTGGGATAGTCTTATACTCACTCTTCTTTGAGAAGATCCCTAGTATACGACCTCATGTTCAGATCTATGATGGGGGCCCACATGAACATAGGATGCTACTGAGACGAGGAGGTGAAGGGGGAGTCATACGAGTGTTCTAACTTGAGTTTTCTTCTCATTAGGACCAGATGCCGCTATACATAGATGACTATCCATACAATGAAATGAACTATCAGGGGGATCCTGACTTACCACTTCCGCCAGGAGGAGCATGAAGCCCGAATGGTAAGTGAAAATTGATATATATTTGGTGCATTGAAAGTTTAGGAAATATGTGTATATGGTATTCATTTATAAACTTTGTGGAATGAAGATATAGTACTGGTGAGGCCGGTAGGATATGCAGGACGATGTGCAACACCTAGGGCTAAAGATTAGGGTAGAACTTCATCACAACAGAGGTTGGATGAAAGAGCTCTGTTGGAGGACCTCTAACGTAGATACGATATACTACTGACTGAGGTGACTATTGGATTGTGTTATATTCTTTCCATGAAAATTTATTTGAACCCTATATTAGGTGGGTAGACCTACCTATGGTTTTTGCATGGATTTCTCACATGGTTTTCGGTCCATGGTATTTTGTAGATCTAGTCAAGGGAAGTACGGTTATGCTCTAATCCAGGGTTAATGGATTGGGGTTTATGGATGCTTTGGCATGTATATATATGTATTGTAACATTGAAAGGAACATAATGAAAAATCAATCTGGTAGTCCTGGTTTTGGGATCCAGGGGAACATCTTTGTGTATATTTGTTTTATGTGTTATGCTCTCACCATTGTTTATTTTCTATTTTTTAGAACTCCTATGCAGGTAATTTCTGTACCAGGTTAAAATTGATAGTGACAAAGCATGGATGGCATGATCTAGAGGATCAATACACAACTGAGTGTGTAGGTCTTCCCCCAGAGTGGCGGGGAATCACACGGCGCCTTACGATGGCTGATCATGCAGTACAGGATCTACAAGCTGGTGGGTTGGAGCCGTTGACTTTGGGATATCAGATGATATTGATTGGGCATAGGGACATGTGGGTCCCCTTTTTGGTTTTGTGATAACATGATATTGGTAATGTCAGATGTATTTAGAGTTATGGACTCAAAGCACTTGTATGACTATATATATATATATATATATATATATATATATATATATATATATATATATATATATTATACATATTTTTTGTGTGATGAATGTGTTTCTCCATTTGTTTTATGGATGTCTGCTTACATGTGATAAATTCCAATTTAGAATGTTATTAGCAATGGTATCTACATGGTGATTTTTGGCTCTAGGTACATGAATGAATGAAATGGATTCAAATTCACACATCAAAAGCTTAACTTGTAGATATTTTCTAAATAAGATAGGATTATGAAAACAAGAAACACCATTCAATTGCATGAAAAGTAGCAAGGAATCTAAACAAACATGAAGGTGAAGGATGCAATGATCAAGGGAATCAACTAACAAACCTATCACCACATCATATTCGACCTAGTTATTGGTGGAAGATCCAATAAAAATGCCATTGGACTATACTAATGAATGCATGGGGGTAAAAATGGCCCAAACTACTGAGGTAAGATTTCGAGTGAAGCAACTTGCACCATCGACAAAAATGATATAAGGTGTGGATGATGGATCCATCTGAAAGACACAAGAAGACAATGTATAATATAGTGGGGGACGAAAGCTACCTAAATGCAAGAAGAAAGATAGAGATACACACACTTCGATGGGAAATGATATGGGTAAAATTTCTTGAGGTAGAGCACATTCTGATGATTGGGAAGGATTTTTCCCTCTAGATCCTCTAATAGGTATGCCTCCATGCCCACAGCATATGGTCATGGGTCTGCTGCAGAAGGAAGTACACATGATGGTGCATATCATACCAAGGGTAATCAGGAGTGGTCATGGCTTCGATGATGACTTCATCAAAGTGGAAGATGGGTGAAATCAAGGAAGAAAGACTGCATGTCAAGGAAAAGCTACCTGAAGCATCTTCATGAGAATCTAAGTTCACATATGCATCATGAAGGCTGAGAGACAGATGACTAGTAGATGGAGTATCTACCAATGTGGAGACTGATGTGCCCACTGAAGAAGGTTCAACAGAATCATGAGAGGGGACATTGAGGGAGTTCTTAAGGAGTTATCTCATGAATGATGATAGGTAGAGGATGTGAGCATAATTGTTTGTCATATTGACATTAGGGGGAGGGATCACCATGGGTGGTTGGGAGACCTCCTATTCTGGAGTAGGGGTGGGATCCAACATCGTGGGTAAAGGAGAAGTGGACTCATTACGAGTGGTCTCTATTTCAAGAACTACTTGAAGTGTATAGTGAAAATATTCAAGATGAGGACAGTGATGGGAATAATGGTCGTAGTTATCGTACAAAGCGCAAGGGTGGTTTATGTGTAACGAACAGATTCTCTTAGCCAATTCAGGAAGGGTTACTTGGAACTCGAGATGTTAGGATCAGGAAAGGTATCAGTGATGACCTCTTTAATGTGAGGGAGTTCAGGAAATTTATTGGTGGCATGAATGAAAACATAAAACAAAGTGCAAGGAGGAGGAGGATTTCGAGGCTTAGGGGCAGTTGGAGTTGCTGAGGGAGCCTTGTCCTGAGATCCCTTCTTTCGGGTTTTTCCCCCCTGTTGAAGCCCCAAAAATCGGGTCTACAACAAGGGGGATACCCACCTAGTCTGGACCTTGGTTAGCAGCTCCTTTTCTATTTGGTATAGTGGGTCCGACTGGGGATATGGGACCAGTTTCTCAATTTACGTGTGTGTGTGTGTGATGGACTGATATTTCTCTTTCTAACAGTTTCTAAATGGAATACTTCTACTCTAATTCTAATCTAATAATGTAAAAAATTGTATTCTAATAAGCAGAAATATCTAAGTCTACACTAACCCGGGGTGTAACCTTTCTTTTATGCGATTTAAAATGATTTCAAATAACAACTAGTAATAAAGATCATTCAACTATTATGAGAAAAGAATTCAATAAACATGGACCACTTCATATTAAAAGTTAGACAAAACAGTTGTGAAAAACATATCGCATAATAAGCTATTCATACATTAAGCATAAATAAATAGCTATCACCATACAAAAGTGCCAAATGATAACTCAGGCATTCATACATCACTATATAAATAACTGAACATGGAAATCACTTTAACACAAGGGAAAAAATAGTTAAGAGATAGAAGTACCATTTATAACTAGTTCTACTCATGAGCTTCAATCGATAATGATTTATCTCTTCTTGATCTAACATCCACTAAGAGTACAAAAGTGCAACATCAGTAGCAGATATCAAATGCAAACATCAATAAATCCTATTCCATTCATTCATCAAAACCTCCTCAGAGGGAAGAGAAGTGCATGTTCTAGCGATAAGTTTTTGACAAATTTCAGGACCCTTCTCTAAATGCATGAGAAGGGTTTAAATACTACTAACTAAATCTAAAAATAAATTATTACAAAAATGTAGGATGCGGTTTAAATGATCGTCCTCATTGTAGTAAAATAAAACAAAATTAAAACTAAAATTGAATCTAAAATTAAAACTACTTCTGTTTCTGCTCCTTAAAATCGCATGCATTCAGCATCTATTTGAGAAGAGTCAGCTGGCCGACTTCCGATTTTAGTTGGGCTGAGAAAACAGAATCGACAAGAGCTAGCACCATCTTTTCAGCTGAATTGACGATACACTTAAGAGTCATCCACTGGCTATGTGGCTTTACGAAGTATGCCCAGTAATAATCCCAGTTCAACTTGGTTAACCCTTGGATTGCTTCTACCTTTTCTTGGGCCTTCTGCTTCCAATCTGTCTCTATCGTTGCTTTCTTGCAATTTTCGAGGCTTGCAGGCAACTGATCAATTAGAAGCTTTCCTTTTCGACAATTTTTTCTCAGCAATGCGCGATTAGCGCTAGGCACTAATCGTGCATCGGAAACTACCTCTATTTCTTGGTCCGGGTTTCCTTGATGTGTTTTTTGCCTTTTGCGCTTTTTCCTTCCAGCAGATATAAAATTCAAATTTTGTGAAAATAATGATTCTGTAAGTTCTTTACCTTGAGTTTTAAACTGTCTATTTCTGATATCAACGATGTCCAGTATCCACTTAACCATGTCCGTGTATGGGAGAATTTTGAGCCTTGCTACTATCCAGTGCAAGAATGAGCAAGCTAGCTCTGTGATGGATGTCTCAGAAGAACTATTTGAGCCCGCATTAGCAGTAACTTCCATTACTCTGGGATTCTCCTCTTCAAGTAGATTATACATGCCTTCCCACGTAGCAATTCCTGCATCTCTGTTACAGGCCGTGTCTGTATACAAGGGTGCCATTTCTTTCTCTTCAGAGCTCGGAGCTTTGCTTTGCTTTCCCATTTTATTCTACGTATTGCTTTGTATCATTCTCTATTCTCTGTTCCTGCAGTTTACAAGTGAAGTGAAAATAATGACAAGGAAGGGTGATGGGAAAGTTTTAAATGCTGAAGATGCATAAAATATACCACCTTACGTGAGATGATATTTCAATAAGTACGAAACCATATTCCATTAATAACTGGCAACTAACTCATTTATTAGCATTAAAGCGCATAACCAGGTGTCAATTTATGGAAAATACTTTTTTGAATAACGAGCCCGAAAGATCTGCAATGAAGCAATTTTGTGATTTTCTTCGCAATATCGCAGATCGTAACATTGCAAAGTTGATCGCTCGTGACATCGCATTATCGCATTGTCTCTGTATTGCGAAATCGCAATATCACAATATCGCAGATCGCAAGAACGTAATATATGACAATCTTTATTAACCTAGTTTTCTACGAAATGCAATTTGCGATCAGCGTCATCGCATATTGACAAATTAAAGTGTTTCAATGTAAATTGTGCTTGATGTATGTGATGTGATATTTGTTTCTTATCGCATATCGTGATCTCACAATGTTGGAATTCGGCTTGTGAGGTGGTATCCTATCATCTTTTTGCGATGCGATATTTCTTAAGGAAAGATTTTGTCTTACCTTATCATAAAACTTAGATTTTTAGATTTTTCAAGGGGGTTTTCCTAAGCTTATGATGGTAAGTTTTATTCGAAAATGAAATTTAAGCACTACTTTGATTTTTTAAATTTTTAACTAAGGGTCCCCACTTATTTAGTATTAGGAATAACACTAAATAAGAATGGGGGTTGTTGCTGGCCACAACACCCCTCATAAGATTATTTCACAGTAGGAGTATGTTTCTACTAATTTTGTTGTTGAACTGAAGAAAAGGTAGGGGTAGGAATGAAAATTTGGATGGGGGTCAAAGAGATGTAAGGTTTTAACTGATGAGGTGGAGTGTTTGCAGGGGGATCAATGTAGCAGGCTGGGATCCCTAGGGTGATATTAGGTAGACTCAATGTGGCCATGACAGGTGTAGAATAAATTCTGGGAGGTGCAAACAAGAACCATATCTCACCAAAAGGGTAGTGACTTGGAGGAACATCTCTCACATGGTTAAGGGATGGATGAATGGAATTGGGCGGAAAAGGATTAGGAGAGACACCAGAAAAATGAGGTGGTCCTTGAGGAGTTTTACCGTTAGTCTTGGTTGAGTCAAGCACAATAGGTTGAGAAGGTGTGGACTGTTCTGCAGACGTAGCGAATCGTTTGAGGGAAACTCATGATGCTTGGAGCATGCAAACACTCGATGAGATAGGCTCAAAAGGAGTAGAAGGTGGGCGATAGTAAGCACGAAGAAAAGAGAAATATTTATAGACTCCGGGAAAAACATATGAGACAATCTTATAGTCAGCCATGGACAAAATGTTGGTCTGAGGTGAAGTCTGGGATTTTGGATCCTAATATGTCAATTGATCGATGGTGACGATATTTCCATTGTGAGGAAAACACATCTTACAGTGAACCGCAAATGTGACAACTGACATGGCATAAGTATAACTACAACCGAAAAGGATGTTATAGTCAAGGGAATCATTGATGACTTCAATGTCAATATAGAGGGTCTTGCCAGCCACTGTGACTTGGTAGTTGCGATATAAGCCAAGGGGATGTGAAGGATGACCATCCCATACATGAAAATTGATGGTGGATGGGGATAGATCATGGGAACCAAGTTGTTTTCAATAACTGACATCCATCGCACAAGTGGATGTGCCTTTGTCAATGATACACCACTCGACAGTGGTGTTTCGAATGGAGACTGGAATTTGGGATGTAACAGATGAAGATAAGGAGATTATCTGACTTGTCAACATGGAAGAAAATCATATGATCATCTTGAGGATCTACAGTGCCTAGAGAAGATAATATATCTTTTCATTGTGCTTAGCACATCTGGAGGACTTCCAATGCTGACATGGAAGTAGGAGACTACACCAAGTCATCTACTATGCTATATGTATGGGCGGTTTTGGCAGAAGTAGCATTTCAACGTAAAGGACCTTTGGAGATCTTTGGTATAGCCTCAACCTTATGTTGAGGGATTTGTAAGGTACTGTTGGGTGTTGATAGAGGCTTGTTAGACACTTTGGGTTGGGACTCAGTCGCAGAATTAGAAGGTGTCTTGTCATACTGACACAATTGATTCTAGACATTGATTTGTTCGATGTTTAAGTCATCAGAGTTCATCATGAGAATATGATAATCGTGGTGACCAAATGGAGGAGCTATTTTAGCATCCTGACCTTGCGAAGGTTGGACAACTATATATCCTTGGTGGGGAAAAGGGTTGGTAAGCACAGTGGGTTGAGATGAAGCAGGACAGGGAGGAGGAGTGGAGGGTTGCGATCCTCGAGAAGCTACTTGAGCTTCCCATGCTTGGTGCATCTTAGGTAACAGGGGACACTCGTGAGTATAATTACCATCGACTCCATAACAAGCATAAGGTTTTTTTGTATGAAGACCCTTGTTCTGCTTGGGATGATCGCCCTATTGTTGGGTTGCGGGGTTAGGTGGAGGACCCTGAGGGTCATTGGGTGGAGAAACCTAGTTGCCTTGACTACCTTACTACCACTGGTTCGTATGTCCCTTCCCCTTGTTTCTTTTCTTAGTATTCGAGTGATTGGGACAACTCTATTGAGCGCACACTTGTCCTTGTGGAGGAGGTCCTTGATGCGGCGGAGGGGGAGTAGGCATGGGGGGCTGGGGCATTGGTGCCGAAGGAGTTTGAGCACTAGGCTGTGCATATGGATAATATGGAGATGGGGAAACATTGGTATATGTAGGTTGTGCAACAGTTGTTCCTAGCATCGATTGATGTAGATGGGAATATGCATATGGTGTGATGGGACTTGGATAAGGAGTGCCCTAATCAAGATTGGGGGAAGGATAATTGTAGATGGGACTGGTCCATCCCTGAGGTTGACCATTACTCATATGAGGAGGAGCATATGGTTGGGGGTGTGAAAGAGTTCCAACAATACCATCGGAAACATGGGATGCCCTCGGTGCATTAGCTGAGGTGAAGGTTTTAGAGTTAGATGCATGGTCCAAATTTGAGTCAAAACCAAACAAGGGGAATGAAAATGGGAATCATATTACTGATTTGGAGCCTAGTGCCACCATTAACACCACCAAGGTCCATAAGATTGAGCCCGATGTTCCATAGGAAGGGGAAGTCTCTTCCACTCACAAATATGGTTGAAGCGGACTACGATGTAAATCATTTTCAACTGTGGGAGGTAAAATAACCTCATCTCGGTAGATGTGTCTAATTGGTTTGACCTACCTACCATACTACACCTATATCCATACACCATCAAGTGGCTCCACTGAGGATGAGATTTTCCTGTCAACCAGTAGTGTTGCCTTCCCTACACCATCAAGCCTTTGAGGAATGAAGTAATGTGTGATGTTTCTCCTCTTCAAATCTATGATTTGCTATTATGCCAACCATACTTTTGGAAGTTTCATGAGATGTATGAGTCTATGCCTGACAGTTTTATTATTATTGATGAGCCCTATTATCACAAAAATATTATTGAGACTCCTAAGGCTCCCACTTTAATTATCAACGTGGGGTTTCATACAAACTTAAGAGGTGATAGTTCTATATACATAGCAGGTCAAGCTCTACTTATGTCACCTTGATTCAATGAATCATATTAGGGCATATAGAGACCACTCCCTTTACTAGTTTTCAAAAATAACTTGGATGAAAAGACAAGAGTCTACTTTTATTGCAGGAAGGTAAACATTATCCTATTTGTAGGAATTAAGGTGGCATTCATCAAATGTAAAGACTAACTACAATTTCATGAAGGTATAGGATTGTACTAATTGTAGAGATGAAATATCTTAGTCCACTTGTAGATAGAAAGCAAGATTCTACTTGTTGAATGTAAATCATTACTGTACTTGAAAAATGTGAAAAATTGCTTGACAAAGGAAACTTGATCTAAAGCATATGACTAGAAAATATAAGAACATAACTTCAAAAAATAGGTCTAATATACGTGCATTGAAGAGTTCCCATTCTTATCACTAAGTTCAAGATATTTTTTCTTCAGTAACAAATTCCTTACACATTGCATAAGAGAACAATATTTCTTATTAAAGTGTGGAAATTTGTCTATTAATTCTAATTGTTCTTTTTTACTTGTAGTGAAGGAAGGATGGGTCTAAAGTGGTCCTTGGTCATCACCAACCATGAATTTAAATTATATAGTTCATTATTCAATCCCAAGGTAAGAAAACTAAGATCTTAAAGAAAATATGGTCAATTTGAACAACACTACTGGATTCTACAAGATTACTACAAGATTCTACTAGATTGCCCTATTTTTCTACAAGATTGGATCCAAGAGAATCCTAAGGGTAGGAAATGTGTTTTTAAGTTATGATAAGGTATATTAGGGTGTATTAATAATACGTGAGGCCTTTTTCGAAGATTAGCACCCCTCATAGGCCCAACTTGCACAAAGTACATGGTCACATTGTCCCCTAATGACCCCAAAAAGATGATGATGGTGGATGAATTTGAGATAAGTTTGAGGTGTCAAGAAGGAAAATGGTGATGAAAAAATTGGATGTAGGATGATTTCTCCAATCCCTACAAGTCACTTGTAGTTTCTCTAGACTAATAACAACCTCTTTTTACTCTTGGAAAGAACATAAATCTAGTTATCAAATTTCAACAAAACAAATCAAGATGGAAAGGATGAGTTGAATTTTATTTTAGCAAGAGATACTCTATCCTACAATATGCACTGAATCCATGTGAAAAGGAATGACACTAACTTCTAGGATGCAGAAATAGAGTATGCAAGAGAACTGTAAACCAAAGCCTAGCAAATTTCAAAGGAAAATAAACACATACTTTTAGCTTGTTGTTGTAGACTCCTCAACCAAAATTCCCTCAAGAGAGTTGGTAAGCAGGCCTACAACCACAATTTTCACAATCTAACTTATGCCTAAGAAAGGAAATAAATAACACTACTCAAAAAATGACAAAATAAAATACATAAAGAGACTAGATCCTCTAGGTTGGGCCCTAACCCAAGGTTCTCAATCCTCAAAAGTTAAGTTAGATGTAGACCAACAGTGAACATTTCATTAATAATAAATGGAGTTCAGATGCATCATATCATAATGGAAATAATAGTTCCAAGAACATGGCTCTCAGTAGCTCTTCCTAGCTCCAAAATTTTGAATCTTGATGAGCCCTTAGGCCTGTTTCTTTATACAAAATATTACTGAGGGGAAGCTCCATTGGGAATAGAATTTCTTCCCTCCAAAACCTCAAAAATAGTGGATCTAGTTCCCTTAGATCCTCTCATGCACTTGAGTTCATCACTTACTAGTTGACCTCGAGCTATAGATGAGTGATTCTAGGGATCACTTCGAGTGAAAGGAGAGTAAATGTAGGAGACAAGCCTCCTACACTTCCTCTATTTGCCTCCAACGCACCTATACATCATAAATGTACTAAAAAATGCTCTTTTTCTTGCACATAAATCAAATTAGACCACAAAGTATGACACTAACCCTTTAGTCTCCCTACTAAGCACATTATAGCCAAAAAAATGTAAATTAATGTGAGAAAAAAAAGATTTTAATAGGATGAAGGATAGAAAAATGGGCCTTAAAATATACCTATTGATGGGACCCATCATCAACCCATACTAAAAGTGTTTCACATCCTCGAAGCAAATTACTCACTAATGTGTAGTTCATGCATGGCCCTAGTGGCCTCTCTGACATCCCAAGGCATCCCAAATGGTGTTCCCTCATCTAGATAGAATCCTGCATTTGCTTGTATGGATACCCATTCCCTTTGTTCCTCTGATTGATATCTTCTCTGTTGTAGGCCCAATAACAAGGGAGGATTCATTTTTAGCCCTATCCAATTTATTTTCAAGCTTCAAATGACTCTTTTATAGAGTAGGGTCCTTTCTGGGTTGTTCCTCAACCTTTTAGGGGAGTGATATTCTCTAATTTGCAGACTATGGGGAAAGGCATGCCATCGCCTTAGGAAATCCTACAAGCTCTTAGTCTCTAATAACCTAAATGTATCCTCAAAATGAAGGATAGATTTTTCTTGTGTTGCCATGTAGTGAGGGGCCAATTGGGGATCAATAGAGATGATGTTGTGGTTGCTGATGATAGCCTTGATGGTTATTAACTCTAATAAGGTGTATAGGGGCTCACTTGCTTCATTGGCCATAACCTTATTTAGTTGTACATCACCTAGTCTTGAGTTGGGTCCCCAAAGTTCATTTTTGTGATGATCATGTTATGCATATAAAATTCAACCAATTTGGTTCTATCCTCAATGATCACCTGCTGGAAGAAGTCAATGAACCTCCTATAATCTTGAAATAGTAGGGATCCATATTTTTCCAATGTTTTGATTTGGAATTGCAACCATTGTTCTTTGAGGAATATGGCATAGGATTTGGATGGATACTTGCACTAAATGGCTTCCATGGAAAAACTTTCCATGGTGGCAAGTTGTGCCTCCCTTTCCTATAGTTGCTCTCTCAGCCTCTTGTTTTCTAACTATATCTGCTCATTCATGATTGATTCCTTTAGCTTCAATTTGTCCAATTACTTACCCATTTATTTCACCTTTTCCTCCATGAGGCCCACATCCTCTACTTTCTTGGATTTTGTAATTTGCATCTATTGGTGAGTTCTACCTCTCCCTTTTTCTAGCTCAGAGAAGAGGTGAATTCAAAATTTTGTATGTATAATTCTTCCTCCCTCAATAAATTTTTAATAGGATCAAATATCAGGTTGTGGAGTGAGATATTGGAGTCTCTTTTTACCTTCTCCCTCCTCTTGAGTGGTTTTCATCCCTTCTTGTAGCACTTTTTCTTCGTCCTATAGAAACTTTTCTATTTCTTCTAGCAGTTTTGTTCCTTCCTATAGGAGCTCTATTTTTTGTTCTAGCAACCTTGTTTGTGCCTTGAGTTGCTTGGTTTTAATTGCCGTAGTGGTTGGCCTTCTCATGGGTTTCAAAGGTTGTTTACCCTTGGATTTAGGGGAGGTGACCTCCTCAATTTTCCCGTCATGGGGTTCTAATTCATTCTCTTGGTGGCTAGTTGATTCATCAATTTGGATTGGGATTATTGAGGGAGGTTGAAGATTCCCTTCCTTGATTCTGGTGCTCTTTCATGTTTTTAAGTATAAGGGGTATTTTTGGGGCTACCTTTTATTGGGCTTCACATGTGTGCTAAGTGTCGCCAGGGTAGCATCCACCTCTTATTATGTGTTTCCTCATGAGAGGCTTAACTATTGTTTTTTCTTCCTCTTCATTCTAGGCCTAGAAAGTTCTTCATGGGTGTTCTCTTCTTCCTTTTGCTTCCCTTTTTCTTATTTCCTTTCTTCTCCAACTCTTCCTCCAACCTCTTATATATTTTCCTTAGCTTCTTCCTCCTCCTCTTCTATCTCTTATCCTTCTTCTTCTTACCTAACTCCAACACTAGATTTTGGTGTCTCTTCTTGTTGTGTTATGTTGAGGCATTATGCTTAAATGAAGGATTCCATATCCGTCTCCACAAATTTAGTCCACAATCTAGGGCTTTTGAGATGGCTTAAGACATTCATGACAATGATCCTCATGAGGCTGTGATGGGAAATGTACTGGTGGTTTTTGCTTAAGGGGGCTTGGACCCAGGCTTAGAATTAGCTACGCTACCCAACAAAACCCTACACTATCAGCCCTTTCAACAACAACCCACGTTGCAAAAGCTATAGTCTCACCCGAGGAAATATTGGAGGATGAAAAAACTAGGTTTCTGCATCCATAGGTCTATGTGATGTGTTTATGTTACTTCTAGGGCTTTACATTAACCTTCATGAACCCTACCCCTTGAAACAAGGAAATTATAGTAACTTACAGATATCAAATTCTAAGTCTGCGCTAATATTTCTAAACATTAATAACATCATGTAACTTAGAAAAGCTACCACTTTTGTGCATCTATTAAGTGTTTCTTATAATAAATATAGTAAACAAAGTGAATACATAGTAAATGCAGAATTAAAGATTAACACACAAATACACAAATATTTCTCTAAAACAGTCTTTATTATGTTCAGATATTCTATTGCATACTCTTTCTACCCTACACACATAGTTGTAGGGGCCCACGCACTTAACTACAGACTTACCAAGGTCGTTTCGCACACAGTCACAAGAGCCTTCCCTTTTGCCTAAGTACAGAGTAGTAAATATAGACCCATAACTTGCCTATCTGTGTTCTTCACTTCTTCGCTTACCTCTCTATGACCTTCTATGACTCTTTTATATCTTTATCTTTTACAAAACCATGGTTCGTGAACCATGGGAGGGTCATAAAACAGTTTAACTTCTAAAAAAATAAGGGGACTTGACCTTCCTAAAGCCCCTTTGACTTCTAACAACCTTCGTGCTCCACTCCTAAAAATGCGGAGACTTTACAATAATAACAAAATTGTTTAGAAAATTTTCCCCATGGGACCCTATCCCAACAGGCCCCCAACACAAAGTCCTGACTCATCCTTAAGTCACTCTTCTAGTGGCACCTTGAAATTCACCTACAACTAACTGAATTCTATCTTCAATACTTGAAGATTGATTGTTCCTTGCACAGCGGCCTGACGAACTTCCTCAACCAGTTTTTATGTGGTTGGGCCTTCGACTACACGGC
Source organism: Pinus tabuliformis (assembly GCA_031772625.1). Lineage (NCBI taxonomy): Eukaryota > Viridiplantae > Streptophyta > Pinopsida > Pinales > Pinaceae > Pinus > Pinus tabuliformis. The sequence goes on along the minus strand of CM062816.1, from coordinate 1,198,518,829 downwards.
CCATGGTTCTCTGCGTTTGTTGCATCACCTTCAGCTTGCTCTGTACTGATAGTGTCAACTGACTTGCTTCATCTGCCTAGGGATATGTCCTTCAAGATATGATGGATTCCTTTTGATGTAGCTCATTGATCCTGCTTTGGATAAGCTTTCCCTCCTATAATCTGGTTAAATTTTTCTCTAGTGCTAAGGTTCGCACTATAGACCTGATCTCATCGAACTGCCTCTACTTTTCTCATATATATGCTTCAATCTTCTGTATAGTTGGATCCTCCTACAATGAGGTCCACAGTTCCATGGCTTTTTCAAACAAATGGGTGCAACCCTTGATTGCGGCTTCTAATTTAGCCATCTCTTATTTTATAGTAGCCTTGCATTGCTCTCTGACTTCTGGAGGAGTGGTTGGCTGCAGTTTAAGTTGGAACTCAAAGATATGCAACTGTAGCTCAAATTGAACTTTTCTACTTTCTTCCTTCAACTCCTTTACTATAAAAGCTAGATTCGGAACCTTCTCTATAGAGGCCGCTTTTGCTAGAATTTGGAGCTCGGGAAGCTCACTATAGGCTTGTGATATTGCTACTTCTAGTTGTTGACTACGTGCCATCACTTCCTCCCTATCCTTGAGGGCTTCCACATTTTTCTTGAAAATCTTCTGATTGTTGGTTTTGACTTTGTTGATGATCAATAACATGTGTTATTCCTGAACTCTGAGCTCATTTGATAGCCCTTGATGCAACTCGTGCGATGTCTGAATAGGAAGTGTTGACATGTTCAAACTCAAATCCTTCATGTGTAATAGGTGGGCCCTATCTTTTGATTCCTCAATGTGCACTGACCCATCTAGTAACTACACTATGCAGAGGTCTATGGTGAGCTTTGCTACTAAGGTTGACCCGCTTGCTTGTTTCAGGCTCACTTTCTTGAGGCTCGCATATCCAACTCTCACTTGAATGATTCTTGTTTGGACCTACAATTCCCTTAGGCCTTGCTGCACCTTATCCAACGTCTGATGGTACTGGTCCTTGATGACATGATGTGGTTCTAGATATTCTCCATTGCTTCATCAACCACATCATCGATCTCGTATAGGTCCCCTTCTATGAGGACCAAAGGCATCACTCTTACCGATTTGTTTGACTTCTACTTCTTGTGCGGCCCTATAGAACTCTGTTTCTGCCTCCTTTTAATGATGAAGGGGGATTCAAAGCCTATGCCCCATTCCTCTTCACCCTCTGTCTCTCCCTCCACATTGGTGTGCTCCATGTTAGACTCATTGATGTCAATGGTGGCCTACGATGTAGTGGTAGTTTTCTCCTTTGGCGCATTGGTCCCTTTGGCAGAGACCTTCTCTTTTGTTTCTTCTTTCTCCTTTGTATCCACTTCTTTCTGCTGCACAACCTGTTATTTTGTTGTGACCTTCTCTTTCATGGAATCCTTCTCTACTTCCTTCTTCCTCTCTTTTGATGTTGTTTTTGTTGTTGTGGTTTGTGCTACTTAACCCTCACTAGCCTTATCAGTTCCTACGTCGACATCAGAAGTGGTGAGCCAATCACTCGACCATTTACTGACGACCCTTAGAATATCATCCTCGACAACTAACTATGGAAACTTGTGCCAAGTTCCCATGACATATTTCTTCATGTGGATGTGCAGATTGTGAAAATATACCTTGAAATCATTAGTATTGACTTATAGTGTGTGAAAACTTAGTGATAATCTTGGCTACTGGTTAATCACCATCCTCAACTTCGATTCAAACAAGACCCAAAATATCTTCATCTCCATAACATGGTCAGGGTCCTTGGTCACACACAACGAGGAAAACTTCATAGCCTCAGGTAGATATGGATCATGTTGAGGGAACTAACTTTCTTTGGGCATCCTCCATGCCACTAATGTGATCAACAACAACGTCCACACATAGTGGAGTGCCTTGCCCTCATCTTGGGACTCTCTACAATCCTCCAAAAATTTGTGACATAAGTATTGAGGCACATTGTATTGGACTCTGGTGCATTGCCTAGCCAAATATACTACTGGCGATGACACTTCATCGGCGCAACACTTCCTCATGATTTTCTAGACCAAAATTTGTGTAGCAAACTTCCTGCGCTATTGGAGATGGAATGAATTGAATAATCGTGTGACTTATTTACTAGGCCCAAATCCCTCTTCATTTTCCCTACCAACTTTTTCAACTATGATTTTCCCACATATGCACTCGTAGGGTCCACTCCTTGATAAGGCATTAATGTAATTCTATGAATCAACATGTCAATAATTAGAATGGCCCCTCCCAACCATAGGCACCCATCATGCACCAACATCAACAATTGACGCATGAAAATTGGTTTCTTGGTGACCTAGGCACTATAGTAGGATCAATAGTAGGCACAGGTTGTTCTGGCTCAAGTCAAGTTTTCATCATTCTCTCTAGGAATCATTCATTCCGCTAATCTATTAAATTCATGAATCCTGGTTGTAAGATCTTCTCTTGGAATACTTCACTCTCTTTTGTAGACATAAAACAATACTCTTGGCACAAACTAAAGTGCAAAAGCTCAAGACCAATTCTCAGGAATAAAAGTGTTGATATGTTGAGTAGGATGTTGTATTTATAACATAATTTTAATTAAAATCCATTCATTCCCTCTAGAAACCCTATCATTAATGTGCTTTTGGTGGTATATTTCCAAAGATATGCTCCTTAAATGCTTCCCCCCCCCACCTTTTAACAGAAAATCACCATCCATTAAAGAGTTCAGGCTTCTGTGATCCATATCAAGATTGTGAGAGATTTTTCAGCGAAAATCACATGGAGTACCATTTGTCGACACGTTTTGAACCAACTAGTGTGGTTCATCGTCAGGACAAGTTGGACCACACTAGTTGGTTCGAAACGCGTCGACAAATGGTACTCCATGTGATTTTCGCTGAAAAATCACCATCCAATCATCTACAGTGCTTTCAATGGTCATGCTTTGGCTAGGCTACACAGGACCCATTGTGCTAGCGCAACTCTCCTATGTGCCTTCTGTCAATTCATTACATAGCCCATGCACTTCGCCAAACTATCCTGCTAGCAGTGTAGTTTATATTCACATACTTTCTTGCAACTTCATAGAGTACTAAGACTATCCCACATCCATATAGTCATTTCATAGGGGTTGGATCACCCCTATACAATTTTAACTGATTCCTACTGACCTTTCCTTGAAACAACTCCCCATTCAGCTCCATGAGTTGAACTGTGCCTCCATCTGTAATCTCCTTAACAGTATGGACCCCAACCAATGCTTTTGAAACTTTCTTAGAAATTTCGTGAACTTATTGTCGTACAAAAATACCAAATCTTCATTCTTAAAGGTCCATTGTTTAATATGGCGATCATGTCATGCCTTTTTGGGATCCTTCTGCACCTGCTTATGAAAACCTGCCAATAAGTGATCTTCCTCCAAATCAACAAGTTGCGTGAGGCATTATTCCATGGTATCTCGATCGACCATGTCTGTAACTGCAGCAATCCGTAAACTTGGCATGATGTACTCCATCGGCATTACAACTTCTTGTCCATAAACCATTTGGAAGGGCATTTGTCCAGTCAAAGTTTTGTAGGTAGTTTTATACGCCCATAGAATAGCTAGTATGCACACATCCCAATCATTCCACTTCACATTGTAAATCTTCGTTAAGCTGTTCTCTAGGATTTTGTTAAAGGCTTCGAGTGTGTCATTTGCTTGAGGATGATACAACATACTTTTTGGGTGACACATCTGGAATTCTTCAAGCAAATCCACAATTGTTTTGTTCAAGAAGTGTAAATCCCTATCGCTTATCAATATTTTAGGGCAACCAAATGGAGACAAAACGTATTAAAAAATGAACTTTTCAGTTGTGGCTACTCTGCAATCCTTCATAGTTTGCACCTCAACCCACCCGTTATATATTCAGCCGTTGTAATGATGTATCAGGCTCCTGTCTTCTTTCCTAGTGGCTGAATTGGTCCGACGAAGTCTATTTCCCACTTATCAAATGCCTGTAATGATACATGTGGGTTTAGAGGAAATTCATCTCTTTGCAATAACCTAACCATTCTCTAACATACATCTCATGCTCTCCAATAACCCTTGGAATCCTTATGCATAATTAGCCACCATAGTCCTGCTCGTAGGATCTTCTGTATAGTTTCTCTTCCCACATAATGTCCTTCTTCAACCCCTCCATGCGCTTCAGCAAGGATGCTTTGTCATTCATACTCCAGGACATACCTAAGCAATATTTCATCAGATCTCATTTTATGTAAGTGTCCTACAATAACGGATAAATCTGCAGCACATACCACCAACTATTTATTTTGTTGTGTCGTATATCCTTCAAGAGCTATACCCGTAGACAAGAATTTGATTACGTCTCCAAAATGGTCAGTTGCAACACACACAACAAAGAGATTCACGTCAAGCAACCCTTCCTCCATATTTGTAGGTTCATCACCATTCTTAATCTGTGAGTGGTGATCTAGTCCAACATTTAGTCACCATCACTTCATAATTACTTCAAAGTCATATTCCTGAAAGAGCAGCAACCACCTACAAATCCCCCCCCCTAGCACAAGCTTGTTGACCAGGTACTTCAAAGTAGAATGGTTTGTGTACATTTTGAAGTGCGCACCCAACAAATCATTCCTGAACTTCTTGAGTGCATACAACATTGCTAATCGTTTGCGCTCTGTGGTTGAATAATTCTTTTCTGCCTTTGATTACTTCCTTCTAACAAACATTATCAAATGGTTGATATCACCTTTTCCTAGTTGGGTTAGCACAACTCCTAGTGCTATATAGGATGCATCTACTTGTACATGGAACTCCTTCTTCCAGTTAGAAACACTAGAATAGGTGCGTTGGCCATTTTTTCCTTCAATACATCCACTGGCAATCATCGTCCCAACAAAATGTCTCATCCTTTTTTAGGAATTTTTCCATGGGCACAGTGATTTGTGCATATGCTTTGAAAAACTTCCTATAATACCCTGTATGGCCCAATGTCATGCATAGTTGTGTGACATTCTTTGGAGGCTCCAAATTGATAATTACTACAATTTTGGTAGGGTCGACCATCAAGCCGTTCTTGCAGGCAACATGGCCCAAAAGTACCCCATATGGTACACATAGTATGCATTTATTCAGATTAACGGATATCTGATACTTTCAACAAGTATCCAACATGAGGCGAATACTGGAAACATGTCTCTTTACTAACTGAAACACTGCCTAATCATCAAAGTAAACCTCCAAAAACATATGAATAAATTCTTTTAAAGCTATGACTAACACCCTAGAGAATATTGTAGGGGAATTATTAAGTCCAGAGGGCATAACTATATACTGAAAACAACCCCATTCTGTATCGAAGGTGGTGTTACTCTGATCCTTTGACACGATCTTGATTCGATGGTACCTTGAGAACCCATCTATAAACAAGTAGGCTTCCTAACTACCGACATTCTCCAATACTTCATCTATGAATGGTGTAGGAAATGGATCATAGACACAAGCATCATTCAACTTCCTTAAATCTACATAGATCTGAATTTCTCCCTTTGTCTTCTTTTCTTTAACCACCATAAGACTAACCAGTCTGATTCCTTGAAAGGCTCAATAATCCCAACTGCATGTATCTTATCCAATTCTTTGTGCACTTTTTCCTTGTACTTAGGTTTCGAACAATATGGGCATTGTTTCACTAGCTTTGCATCTGGCTTCAGAATTATCTTCATGGCACTTACATCACCTACTATCCATTTCAGATTAGAGAACTTGGTGGGAAACAAATCTTGGTACTCCCATAATAACTTTGTGACTTTTTCCACTGTGTCTTCATCCCAATAGCCACCTATGTTTGCGAACTTCATCTATGCTTCTGATCCAATATTAACCCGCTTGGTCTTCAAGGGCTTTGAGATATCAAGGACTTCTACCTTAGGCCTTGTCACTTTGCATTGTTCTTCTGACTTAGGAATATTGATGTTCCTAGGATCTTTTTCGCCTTCCTCAGTGGTGACACTATGGAATTAGAGTGCATGGCACAGCTACGTACTCCAGTCTGGTTGTACACATGCAACAATTTCTTTAGGCATTATGAATATTGCAGCTTTGGTCTCCTATAATGCTTCGTCAATAAAATCAAATCCATCTTCAAAGTTGAAAGTTAACAGAAAACATTCATTTAGAACATCCCATTCTATGGTTCCATGTCACAGCTTTGTTTCTATATACCAGTGCATTGAAATAGTATCCAAAGTGTGGCAGAATATGTGAACCCATTCTGGATGTGATTTTTCTCCCCATTCTTTCATCCATTGAGCTAGATGCTGGCCCCAATCATCCTTTCCTGTATATTTATTTGTAATGTGGGTATTGTCATACCCAAACCACAGCTTCATTATCCATCGATATTCCTTCCAATCTACAAAGTTTTTCTTATGTGTACCCCACCATTTGGTATACATAGCTCTTAGCACGATGTATAATGCCTAGAACCGATGTTCTCCATTACATCCCTGTTATAGACATTTTTGGGCACTGCAACCCCAATCAAATATGTCCATAAACCAAGGGTTCCTAAGTCCCTAAAAGTGTTGTTCCATCCCCTAATAGAACAAGGTTAGCTGATTACATCATCTCCCAGAAGTTCTCCATGAAAAACTACTCAGAACTGGTCAAAACTGGACCATCTCACCTGCTCCATGGTCAAAGTGCGATGCATCCCACCTAATGCACATGGGAGGTGCGATGCATACTGAAAAGCCCTTCTATAGGGTGCGATGGATGAGAATAGACAAGTGGCGGAGACAATTTGCAAGGTGGATGATCATGGAATCTTCTAGAAACTTCTCCTGTGACACTTGCCTCTCATAATCGCCCAAGGATGAGTAAGAGATCAATGAGATCTCCAAGTGGAATCAAGAACTATCAGAGAGAAGACACTAATCAAAAACCCAGAGCTGACTCACACCTCTGCAAATATCTATATATAGATCTCTCATCCTAGAGATCTGGAGGGAGAGGCTGGAATTTTGTATCTTGTAAGGAAGTGCTGCTGGTTTCTTGGTTAACATCATAGTGTTGGGTGATCTAAGATTTTCATGGTGAAGAAGGGCTTTCTTGCTGAGAGGATGACGCTGGGTCAGAACAATTGGTTGTAATCCTCTTTGCTATTCTTGATTATTAATAAAGCTATTCGAGTTTTCCTCCACATTCTTGTATGATTGATGATATATGAATTTGTGTGGTCAATATATATCTGGTCCTATATTGTTTATGATAGTAGATCTTTGTTCTTGGATAGTGTTATGCTGCTTTGATTCTACAGGTACTCTTTGAAGCTGGGTAAACGAGAAAGCAAGTGGCAAGGGTCTATCAGAAGGGAGAGGAATCAAGCAAGGAACCAAGCACAAGACAGAGGTTGGTCTCCTTCTTTCCCCTCTTATCTCTCTCTCGTAAAGGAAAACGAAAGTGGTTTTAGTTTGTTTGTTTCTAAGGTAGCTACCAGCCTTAGTGGGACTAGCAGCTCTGCATAGACACTAGATTTCCTGATAACAAAATGGCGACTCCACTGGGGAATGAATAGATTGTTTGCTTGTTTATATTTGTTTGCTTTATAAGCTTACAGACGGAGCCTGAGGTCAAGCAAGCTAGCCTTCGAACTGCATTTGCTATGCAAGTGCAAAGTAGATCAATGTTGCTTCAGTCTATCTCCGGGTTTTGTTTATGAATTGAACAATCGATTTACAAACTCTCTAATTTCCCTTGTGGTGGCTCTAGTAACCTCTTTAGATCCACCCCTGTGATTTATTTACTGATTACCACTTGCTTGGCCAAAATCCCTAAACTGTGATGTAAACTGTGATCAAGAACTGGATCAAAAGTCTCGCACTGTACCATCGCACCCTCTCTTAAAGGATATCAGTATGCATCGCACTTCCTGTGTAATGTAGGTGGGATGCATACTGGAATCCTTGTGTAATAGGTGCGCTGATAAGAAAGGGCTAATTTTTCCTTCAGACTTTGGTTTTTTCACTCTTTTCAGCTCTATTCAGGAGTTTTGCTGTCTGTAGTCAGTATACCTCTGTTGGAAACCCCCTTCCTTGCCATTATTCTGCCTCTATTGTGCAAAGAACTGTAAATGTTTTTATGTATTGTGATCCATTTTCAGTTCTCTTTTACAAAGAAGTAGCGTAATTGAACTGTTGTTTCTTGATTTGGAAGTGTCGCAAGTGTCGTTTTCAGTCATAGAAGAGAATCTGATTGTTCTTGATAGTCGATTACACTGTTACTCTTGTATTTGATTTGAATTAATAGTTTTTCAAGTGTCGAAAGCAAGTTTTCAATTCCAAATAACAAAGTGTCATCATTGTCCTCATTTTGTCTTGAAAAGAAACTTGTTAGTAATGTCACATTGAAAATAATTCAGATTTGCGCTTAGCTTTGTTTTTATCATCCACACATTAAGAAGGCTGAAAACAAATACATGCATGTGAATTTGCATTTAGATTGTTTGCTGGTTTGATTTAGGATAGTGCATATAATGTGTGCTCTCTACTCTATGTTGAAAGAACATCGTCTCTCTTTCCTTAGTAGTTAGGATTTTCATTGCAAAAAGAAGATTAAACGATTGTTTATCACCTTAGATTGGATTTTAGGAATTGTATATCTACATCATGCAGTGAACCTGAAAGGAAAATTTCTTAAGCAAGATCAACTGTAAAATAAATTTAATGAATCTAAAAATGCTTTGGAACCTAACGCACAACATTTAGAAGTCTAGGCTAGAGACGTATTTCCGCGTCGTAAAGCCTAGTAACTGTTGTTTTCATTGCTGGTTGGGTGATTCCTCCACTTGGAGATGATAAGTGCCAGTATGGACTTGTGCTCCCACGTACCATCGAGTATATATTGGGAGACCATAATAGGCTTTATCCTTTATCCATAGGAAGCCGTGTCTGCTGCCCTATCGATCACAATGCACTGAACACAGCGTTCGGGAAGATTGATTTTCGTACCATAAAAAGTATTCTGCAGTTTTGCGATTGGTTTGGTAATCCCTCTGTCTAGATTTCCAGAGTAGTCTCTTTCTTTCCTTTTCACACTCCTTAAAGGAAAAGGTCCATCTAAGCACTTGTCACTTCAAGCTCATTAAAAATTGAAGGCGACTAGAGTCATCTTTTGTTTTTTCTCGACTCTTAAAAATTGAAAAAACAAGTTGTGTCAAAGCATCTAAAATTCATTTAATTCGGAAACTTTTTCCCCTTGATTTTTAGTTGATCGAGTAATCCGCAATCGTGGAAGAAAGTCAATTGAAACCCTGTCGTTCGTAGAGACTTACGAGTCAACTGTCTTTGTCTCCGGAATCAAAACTATTACGGACAAAGCGAACTCGTTTAACCGGTTCCAAATCCCCTGGTAAAGTTAGAATAAGTGTTCCAACACCATCGGAGATTCCGGTTACTCCAAACATTTTTGGTATCCCTACCTTTACAGAAGAAGTTCCGCAACCACCAAAGGACAGTAGAGCTAATCCTAGTGTGAAGGTAAACACTTGTATTACTGGACCAACTCCATCTGCAGCTGATTCGGAAGGTGTTATTCCCCAAACATTGGTCGCTGCAGATTCTATACCTTCTTCGGCACCAAAAATATTTTACAGACTGTTATAGCTCCAAATCTCACTCTTATGGTTTGTGATGCTGCACTTATGGCCTAGGGCAACCCCTCCTTCTAGACCTGGTCCAAAAATTTAAAAAACAGTGTTTTATTTCCTATACGCGACTTTGCCCTGTGTTAAACGCGTGTACACGCGGGTCTGTCATACCCAACCCGCGTGTATCTATTAAAACACTTAAAAAAATATAATTTCCTCTTTTTCGGGCGGTGATCGCGGGTTTACCTGCTGGATCACCTGTTAGTGCCCGTGGCCCAACTGTTCCCAACCAACTCCTAACTAAAAAACTACTTTGGAGAGGGTATAAAAAGACATCAAAGGGAAGGCCAAGGAGAGAGAGAAAGGAGAGCAAGATTATTATGCTGAGATTTTTCCCTTAGACCAGGTCTGAAGTCCTTGGTGCATTCTGCACTTCCCCCATTTTGCATAGGAAACCCTTGTTTCCATGTGTATTGGTGATCATTCATCCTTGACATCATCATTGAGTAAGACTTGGAAGGAGCTCTTGTTGGGAGGCTTGAGGCTGGAACGAATCCGGGAGGAAGCTTGCTTGGAGCCTGCTGAAGGTGTTCAGGTGATATCTTTCCGATATATGTACTTTATTTGCCTTTATATATAAAGAAACACGTCTTTGTTCCCGAATAATCTTTCTTTATGCTTATGAGATTCTTGTGTTGAATTCTTATGAAAGTGGTTACTTAAAGATTTTTTATAACTAACTTTATAGCATGAAGATGATTTATATATAAGTATTTGCACTTGTACTGTTGTGTTCCTTGATTTGTTTGTCTTGCAGGTCAAAGAAAGAAGAAGGGAACTCCAAGAAGGGTTTGGACCCTTAAGGTCTTCTCGAACGTAGGACCTTAGGTAAGTGCCCTTAACGTTAGCATTTGCTTAAAAGTAAAATGATGGCTGTGTGTGTGTGTTTCTTTGAATAAGCAATTTTCAGTCTGGTAGAGTCTTAGCCCAAAGGACCCTAGGGGTATTTTCCCTTCAACCAGAATTGGCGACTCCACTGGGGACAACACTCTTGTTGTTCCTAGTTTGGGTAGTCCTCAAGCCAATCAAGGCTCAGTCCCTCTGTTTGTTGGTTCTGACTGTCTGATATTTTCTTGAACTCCAAGCTTTTCCAGTTTTTCAGTTTGTGTTTTTTATTTTTCTTGAAACACTTCATATACGCACTTTTTCTGGATTACAGAAGCGTATATACGCAAGTTGCACTAAGTAAACCCGCGTATATGCAGGTTTCCTTAGTTACAGTCGCGTATACACGCATTCTGCAAATAATTGTAGGCGCGTATATCACATAATTTTCAAGATTTATAATTTTTCTTTTGCTGAATGTCTGTCTGGTGGTTTGGGTCAGTTTAAAACAGTCAATTCCCAGTGATAGTTCTCTGTTTAACAGGGGGCATCTTGTTTCGAACTCTCTCTAGTTATAAGGAGTACTAGTCTTGTTTTTCGTTGATTGCAAGCGTCATTGATTTTTGACACACAAGATTTCTGTTTGAGAATCTTGATTGCTCTGTTTCGGCAGAGTGGGAAGATTGTGTTCAATCTTTGTGTCCATTTTATTTTCATGACACTTTTGTTTGCTTAACGAAATCATTTTTATGACCATTTACTCCTTTGTTTCGGGAAATTTGCTTGTTACCAGTTTCTTGAAACTTGTCTTTTGATATTTTGGACTTTCATTGCTGCTTTTGATTGTCAAAAGCGTTTTCGAACACATTTTATTTTTGTTGAGTTTTCATCATTTGAAAGGTGTCAATTCACAAAAGTGTTTGGTGGCTTGTTTATCAATCATTAGTGTCAGTTTTTTTTGAGAGTTTTCCTTTGAAAAAGACTTTTTGGTTTGATTGAAAGAAAATCTTTTGAAAGTTTTTGAGTTTCGCTTTCTTAAACTTGCTTCTCATCTGATTTCCTTTTTCGCGAAGTGAAAGTGCCTTGTTTTTTATCTTAAAACTTGTTTTTATTGTTTGGACGAAATGATTAGTAACAAATCATCTTCTATCTAAGCATTTCAGTGGCAAGACAAAATTTGGTAAAGCAGCAACTTTCCTTCTTTGTTTGCAGAGTAGTCTTAAAATCTTGCATTCACATATAGTTGTTGCATTAGGATAGATTTGCATCCCTTTTTATGCATACATAGCTTTGTTAGCTTTTGTGAGTGTGGAGTTTGAAAAGAAAGCAAAAATTTTGTTTAATTTGAAGTTCATCTGAACCTCATAGAAATTGCTCTTCATCGAAACGAAAAAGTGCATGTGCATGTAGTTAGGATAGTTTTTTTTTTGCGTCCTAAAAACACCACAAGTTTCACTTTCGTTACCTTTGACTTAAAGAACAGCCTAATAAAATCAAGCGCTTAATTAAAATCCACTAGAACTTTTTGTTTTAGTTATTACACCAACAAGTTTAGGATTTTAGGGCCTTGGATTAGGCGAGTGGAGAGTTAACTCTCCAAGGCCACATAAAACATCAAACATAAGAGTCTGATTAAAGAGAGTAAATCCAACAGCGTTAGGAAGACCAGGAAAGCTCCGGATCTGGGAGTTAAGCACGAGGGTCTGTGAAGACAGGGAAGAGAGATACCCCCTCTCCTACTTGTCCGAACTCACCTCACGACTGTTCCGCCTGGCTTCTGCGACGAGTTGGTACCCATAGTTGCCTCTCCTAGGGATCTGCATAGGTGGCTACGGAGGGGAATCCCGTGGCACCTGAGGTCGACGTTGTATCACTCTCGACAGTACTTCTGGAGGGCACCCTTGCGAAGCTTGGGGGCTTGCACCGGCGCAGGCTGTTGTTAGGAGGTCAGCGTAACTTCCTCTGATACCTTCGCTGATAGGACTGGGCCCTCATCATCCCAGACTATCTTCGGAAGGCCCTTTGACTCCACTTTCTTGTATTTTGGTGTCCGGTCCTCACCACCCGGAGCGGAAATACTTGGAAGTTGTTTGACTGGCTGTTTCTTTAGGGACTTTATAGTGAGTGCTCTTTGCTCCTTGTATATAGTTGGCTTTAGGTATTTTTGTCTAGTCACATTTGGACTTTGTGTTCTGAGTGACTGGCTTGCCACTCTACCAATCTTGAAAGGCTTTTGGTCGTTCTTTCAGAAGTTGCGGAGTTGCCTCCTCAAGGGCAAAGGTTTTGATTGCTTATCCATATTCTTTGAAGAGTTATTTCTATATTCCCGCAAGGGAAGGGTCTTTGGATTACTTAGATATGACTAATATTCCTGTGGAAACCAACCAAGGTACCCTTCCAAAAGGGGATCCTTGTGCTTTTCCTTTCTTTGGAAACGTTGGTACTCCCTTGATGGCCACTTTGAATATTCCTGGGTTGAATGTTGGACTACCCGTTTGGCTGTGGTCCACTCCGAATATTCCGAATGCTCTTGAAGCTTCTCAGATGAATGCTTTATTTCAGGGGCATCATATGGGTGCTAATTGTTCATCTTCTTTCAAAGAGAAATCTGGGATTCCTTCTTCTTCTCCTTCTTGTAATAAGAAATCTAAAAAGAGGAGAAAGAGGAAGTCAAAGAAGAAGAATAATTCTATCCTTTCATCTTCAACCTCTGCGAGTCATGTTGGAGATGAGTCTTCAGCCACTGCAAGTCATGCTGGGGGCATAAGTCTAGTCACTGCAAGTCATACTAGCACTTCATCTTCAACCTCTGCGAGTCATGTTGGAGATGAGTCTTCAGCCACTGCAAGTCATGCTGGGGGCATAAGTCTAGTCACTGCAAGTCATACTAGCACTTCATCTTCAACCTCTGCGAGTCATGTTGGAGATGAGTCTTCGGCCGCTGCAAGTCATGCTGGAGGCATGAGTCTAGTCACTGCGAGTCATACTAGCAAAGAGTCACCGACCTCTGCAAGTCATGTTCAGGACTCTCCGCAAACCACTGCTAGTCATGTTGGCGGAATGGAGGTTGATAAGAAACCTGGACGTCGAAGTTTTAAACCTAAGTTCCCTTGTAAGATATGCAAGGGAGACCATCTTACTCATTTATGCCCTGGTATTCCAGAGGTTCAAAGGATATGGTCCGAGTCTGAAAGTACTTCTGCTCCTAGATCTGATTTGGTTTCTCATCAATCCCATCAACCATTGGTTGATAATGTGGTAAAGCCAGTGCAATCGCTGGCCGATTACACTCCTCTTTTGGGGGGTGAAGTGCCTAACAAAAGAGTCTGTTTGATCTCTAGTACAGAGTCTTCTAGTATAGGGGGCATTCCGGTTTCTTCAAATGTTCCCCCTCCAAGCTCTAAGAGTGTTTCCTTTGATTGGGATAGTCTTGTTGAGCCTCGTCTTCCTTCCGCTGCACCTTTCCAAATAAAGGTCAGGGTTAATTCCACAAATGTCTATCGATGTATGGTGGATGAAGGATCCTCTACAAGTATTATATCCTCTTTGACTTGGAAAGCTTTGGGTTCCCCAAAGTTGTTGACAGCTCAGAGTCAGTTGTTAGCCTATGATAGAAGGCATGGTGAATCTATGGGGGTTCTTCCTCAAGTGCCTATCACTTTAGGTGGGAGGACTGTCTTAATCGATATGATGGTGGTTGATAGCCCTTTAGACTTTAATATGCTACTTGGGCGTGATTATGTCTATGCTATGAATGCTGTGGTGTCTTCACTCTTTTGAGTAATGTGCTTTCCTCATAACGGGAATATTGTCACTATTGATCAGCTTGCATCTGATAATCACCACCCTAATTCGACTTTAATGCAGAATGCCCCTTGGTTTGTTCCAAGTGTTCAAGTAGACTCTACCCCGCCACGGGTGAATTATGTGGCATTGAATCCTCAATGTTCAATCGCTTCTAAGAAGGATCCTTTGACTTATTATTCTCCTTCTCGGGACTTGGTCCCGACAGTTGACCGAGAGATTCTTCCTATAGGGACATGGGACCCTTTAATTCCCTCTTTTGATCCTTTTAGTTCTCATGATTTCTCAGATCTTGTTTTGCCTTCACAGGAGGAACTCTTTGAAGCCATGAGTTATGACTACCAAAGGAGTCCTTGGTTTGAACCCTGCCAGGGGTTTATTCCAAAGAGCTATTATACGTAAGCCGAAAGGTTGCGTGGTTCCCTGTACCATATTGTATATATGAGGTACGCATCCTTCAAGTTTTGTATTCTATAACACAAAGATCTTATATGAAGTTTATATGTGGGATGTATTAACTTCTTGTCTAGTGTTCCTATTTATGTTTACAGAACTTGGAAGATTTCTCCTTTGGAAGTTTATGGTTGGTCCGTTCTGACAGGTATTGGTTTTCGAAACTGGCATCTAGGTTAGGTTTTTCCACCTGCATTGTTCACTTATCAGTTTCCTTTCCCATTTGGCCTTAGGATCGACCCCACCAAGTTATGGTGCGGAACCTTCTCATTGCTTAGAAGTATCATGACTTGTGTGGTAGAGCCTACCTTATCATGGGTGCCCTAGTTAGTACCTTATTGTCGCTTGGCACTCATGTAGATTTTTCATCCCTAGGCTCGGGAGTCCTCTGTAGTCCCACCATGACTTATGCGTTGAAGACTCATTCCTCTGTGCTTCTTCGTTTAGTTCTGGCCTTATACCCTAGAGGCTCCTATGTGTGTTGAGTTGTACTTCTGCATTGCATGTTGACTATTTGCACCTTTCGGCCTATAGCCGGCTTCACTTGGACTTGTGTTTAAGCCAACTTTTGACCATGATGTCTGCAAAATCAACCTTGCATACCCTTGACCTCTGCAGCTTGACATACCCAGATCCGTGGAAGGAACATACCTCTGAGTGTCACTGACCAGTTTTTCACCTCCCTGCATTGAGCATAGGAACGTTCCTTTCCCAGGAACTAGATCATCTGTTTCACTGACACTCGTTCTTTCCACTGTACCATAGCATTCTTTTATTCTTTTTCCGGCTTATCAGAAAAAGACAAAAAAATTAAATATTCCAAAAAGAGCGGGAACAGGGACATTATTTCCATTTATTGTTGGCAGCTAGAGTCAGTCGTGTCGCCCTTGAACAAAGCACTCAAAACAAAGTCTCCTCCGCATGGGTGGGATTTAGTTTGACTTAGGTAAGCCATAACCTTGTTATCAAGTCAGTTCTCCCCCGATTGGTTATCTCTTCCAATCATATGGAGGGTTCGTTCGTGCCTCCTGCATGACGAACTTATACAGATTCATTATATGCTGCCACATAGTCACATTGAGTCGTGCTTTTGTTCAAGGGAAGTTAGCCTGAGTCGGCCTTTCTGCGGTGTCTCTTGACTCATTTTTCAGTCGGCCATCCCTGGTTGTCAGTGTCATGTCTATCATCACATCAGTTATATTGGTCCTTCACTCGTGCCGGTTTGAGAAGGTCCCCATTGACTTCTTGCTGGCGGGTCTTGTCCTTATCGACGACGACACATTGCTCTGAGGGCAGACCTAGAGACCGCACCCTGGCCCTATTTTCATTATTGATAGGTCACCTTGTGCTCAGCATCGATTAGTATCATGGGTCTTTGACTGAGTGGTTTCCCTTGTGTTCGACATCAGCATACATTATCACACATTGGGATTCGTGCAGTACCTTGGTTTCCATTTGACCCTATTGGTGGATACCTCGCCTCTGTGTCAGCTTTCATTATTGGTTGGTTCAGAGGGTTTCTGCCGTGCGCTAGCCACATCTTGTGTACGCCGGAAACGTACTTCGGTTGGGTTACTACATCTTTTTCGTCCGATTCCTTCCACATTATTGGCCTACGGGTTACACTCGCGCTAGATTGATGGAGGATGCCTTAATGCCTTCCTTCTAGCAGATCTTTCCCTATCGACTCCGACTCATTGCTCTGGGGCAAAGATCTAGAGTCCATTTGGCAGTACCTTGGGGTTTGCAGTCATTAGTGGCAGATTCCTCGCTATCGACAGTGGGAAACCATCATTGTCTCCTGATTGATAGATTCTTACAGGTGTTCGACTTCAGCTCATCTATTCACACTTGTTAGATTGTACTGGGTACCTTGACGCTCATTATCATTATCGGTGAGTAGTCTCGCATTTGTTAACAGTATACATCAATGACCGGTAATCAAACGATTTCTCACATGGTCGACTTCAGATCATTTATTCCCATGGTGTAGAAATGTACCACGGCGGTCGGTGAAGACCTCAGGTTGTATCAGCATTCATTGGTTCACTTGACAGTTGCTCCTGTTGCTGCTAGTTGATACCATTCCACCTTATATGTTGCAGTCAGTCATGGCGACATTCTATATGCTGGCACCTGAGTTTGCAGTGTAGTACCATCCTATTCCATCATGTTCAGTTGGTACCTTATGGGATCAGTCTTTGATTTCAGTGATCCGTTGCATCTTTCAGCATCATTGACAGTTTTATATGTGATATTCAGACATGTACTTACTCATTATGATCAGATGATCCATTATGTATTTTTACAGTCATTTATACTTGTATACTTAGTGGATCCGCTTGTACTTGATATGCGGACATGCTTTACTTTTCCTGAGCATGGGTATGCCCGCCTCAGACAGTGTTTCTTTCTGATCTCCTTTCGGTGGCTTGGCAGGCTGAATTCTGGTGAAGTCCTCCTCGGTTTTTCGGCAGAGTTCCTTTCCTTGTACTTACTTAATGTATTTCGGCCATCATGTTCCCCTTCTGACCTCATACATTAGGGGGCATCTGTTATAGCTCCAAATCTCACTCTTATGGTTTGTGATGCTGCACTTATGGCCTAGGGCAACCCCTCCTTCCAGACCTGGTCCAAAAATTTAAAAAACAGTGTTTTATTTCCTATACGCGACTTTGCCCTGTGTTAAACGCGTGTACACGTGGGTCTGTCATACCCAACCCGCGTGTATCTATTAAAACACTTAAAAAAATATAATTTCCTCTTTTTCGGGCGGTGATCGCGGGTTTACCTGCTGGATCACCTGTTAGTGCCCGTGGCCCAACTGTTCCCAACCAACTCCTAACTAAAAAACTACTTTGGAGAGGGTATAAAAAGACATCAAAGGGAAGGCCAAGGAGAGAGAGAAAGGAGAGCAAGATTATTATGCTGAGATTTTTCCCTTAGACCAGGTCTGAAGTCCTTGGTGCATTCTGCACTTCCTCCATTTTGCATAGGAAACCCTTGTTTCCATGTGTATTGGTGATCATTCATCCTTGACATCATCATTGAGTAAGACTTGGAAGGAGCTCTTGTTGGGAGGCTTGAGGCTGGAACGAATCCGGGAGGAAGCTTGCTTGGAGCCTGCTGAAGGTGTTCAGGTGATATCTTTCCGATATATGTACTTTATTTGCCTTTATATATAAAGAAACACGTCTTTGTTCCCGAATAATCTTTCTTTATGCTTATGAGATTCTTGTGTTGAATTCTTATGAAAGTGGTTACTTAAAGATTTTTTATAACTAACTTTATAGCATGAAGATGATTTATATATAAGTATTTGCACTTGTATTGTTGTGTTCCTTGATTTGTTTGTCTTGCAGGTCAAAGAAAGAAGAAGGGAACTCCAAGAAGGGTTTGGACCCTTAAGGTCTTCTCGAACGTAGGACCTTAGGTAAGTGCCCTTAACGTTAGCATTTGCTTAAAAGTAAAATGATGGCTGTGTGTGTGTGTTTCTTTGAATAAGCAATTTTCAGTCTGGTAGAGTCTTAGCCCAAAGGACCCTAGGGGTATTTTCCCTTCAACCACAGACCTAACGGTCTACCTCTTCCACCTAGTCTGATTGCTATAGATGAGATTGTGGAGGATCCTCCATCTAGTACTCCATCGCAATTTGGAGTCGGGATCACCCTATATCCTTCTTCATCAGAAATTAGTCTACCGTTATCGGAAGCTCCTGTAGAATCGCTAGGAAATCTTTTGGATAGACTAGAAATGTCTGAACAACCATCGACATCTAGGACTGTGTCATCTGACACAGCAACAACAGAACTTCCTGCTGTCACTCCAACAATGTTCACCGGCATACCATCTGTCCCAACTGGCTCTCAATCGCCAGATGGGGCCCACTCAGGGGCTATTTCGACAGTATGGTCCATTCCCGTTTGTTCATCTGGAATAATATCTGGGAACTCTTATGTTGAGTCTCAGCGAATTGATCCTTCACGGTGTCAATTTGGGCAGTCCAGTCCTCAAGGACAAACAATTCCTTTGAGTACCGGATTACCGCCGTATGGGGGGCAATATACCCTTTCACTGTCTCCTCTGGGAGGACAACCATACGAGAGTTCACAACAAAATTCAGGTTATGCTGGAATTACATCTAGCGGTTGGGTGCCAATACTGCCTCAACAACCAAGAGTTATATACTCGATGCAACAATGTTTACCTATGTCTAATATACCAACTACGCTAGCTATTGTGACGGTATCGCAAGTACAAGCATTGCCTGTTGTATGCCAACCCTAGGTTTCTCAGGTTGTAATGCAAAAGCCTCTTGTCCCTGTGACTCAACCAAAATCGCCAACTAGTGGAATGACACAGGCCCAAACAGGTACAATTACCCCTCATCTTGGTCAAATGGCCAGTATTGGACAACAACACATGGCTTCACAACCATGGCTAGTGTGATATCAACAACCGCAATTCCAACCAGTATAATGGGCAGCTGTATATTCAAAATGGTCAAAATCAACCATCCTATAGTGGTTATGCCCATCAACCTTATTAGAGTTACCAGCATCAAATGCATTATGCTGGTATGCAAAGACCAACTGCCCAGGTGATTCCATCTTATCCTGGGTATGCTTTGCCAAACCTGAATCAACAGTTACCCTTCGTGGTGACTTTAGAGTTACCGGATCTAAATCGGTTAACGAACAATCCAATTGCTTACGCCCCTTGGTGGCCAGCGATTCCGCATAAACTTCCATCAGATATTCCTAAATTTAATGGGAATCCAGGTGAAGACCCGTCGAATCATGTGATGAAATTTCATCTGTGGTGTTCATCAAACACCCTAAACGATGATTCGATTAGGCTTCGCCTTTTTCAGAGAACGTTAATTGGTCCGGCAACGAAATGGTATATCGAATTACCTAGAGCTTCATTTGATAACTTCAGTGCCCTAGCCACAACCTTTTTAACCCATTTTCAATTACCCATAAGGTATGAAACGGGAATAGAACTTCTTTCCAATTATCCGATCATATTCATGAGTGGCGACGTCATCGTAGAATGGTAAAAATGTATGTTCCTGATCAAGTTTTAGCTGAATGGTTTATTAATGTCTAGTCAATTTAATGTCTTAAATTGCTCTACATAAATTATCAATCCGGGTATCGTAAACTAATGAAGTGTGGTGCACTATATGTGCTTAGTTAACCTTTCTCTTACTTCATTGATTTATAGTTTATGTTGTTTTTGGGGTTTTGTTCTTGTTGGTTTTCTTAAGTGTTTAATGCAAATGGAAATCCTATTCTAAGGTATTAAGAATACTTTTAAAGGACAAGTGTGGATAAAGATTTCAAGACAAGGCCTATGTCCCTAATGGTAACTTCCAAAACTTAGCACTTCAAAAGAACTTAAAACATGTTATTGATGGAGTTAGTATTTAAACAAAAGTGTAAATATACAACTAGTTCAATCAAAATAAAATGCAATAACCAAACAATGAGCTAATGACTATGAGACCCAGTATCCTTGCTGCTTCAGCAAAAGGACAAGATGATTCTATCATGTCATTAGTTCAATCAAAATAAAATGTAATAACCAAACAATGAGCTAGTGACTATGAGACCCAGCATCCTTGCTGCTTCAGCAAAAGGACAAGATGATTCTATCATGTCATTAGTCATTAAAAGGCTATGTGCATCACTAATCTACAATCAACTTGAAAGTAATTTATGTACAGCTAATATACATAATCACAAGAAAATTAAATGCAAAATTAAATGACAACTATACAAGGCAGGGGCCCTCTGCCACCTATGAAATCAAAGCAAAATTGAACACACTTGCATGAATTAAAATTGCATGAATGAAAAATCTAATCTATCAAACTTGAAAGCAATCAAATCAAATCAAAGCAATATTTACAAAATGAAATCTACTCTACCTTACATTCTACAAACCAATATTTACAAAATGAAATCTACTCTACCTTACATTCTAATATGCTCCATGACATCTACTTCACATCTCCTTCCATGTTGAGAACATCAAAGCTTTATTCAAATTCTTCAAAAGTACAAAGTACAACAAAGTTCTCCAAAGCTTTCAAAAGCCATCAAGGAAGAACTACAAACATAAGAACTAGGGACTAAAGACTAACAAATGAAGGAGAGAGATCTCCTATTTATACAAAAAGATGAGAGCCATCTCATTAATGATAGTCCATGAATCTCTCCCTCTACCTCTAGAGTCCTAACCAAAATAGGAACTGATAAGACACATGTCTCTTTAGAGTTACAATACAATTAGGAGATGTGACACATATCCTCATGATCCCATGATTCTTTCCAACCAAATTCGAATTTGGCCTTAGAGTTGCACATAAGGGTCTTCTAGAAGTCTCCTTTCAACCTACACATGTCAACAACCTCAACCCATTTGTTAGGTATAAGCATATGCACATTATTTTCTAATTTTTAACCACAAATTCACTTAAAAGACTTAGAATTAATAAAGATTGGAAAAACATAAATGTGGCCCAATGATAATGAAAGTGGGATGAATGTGGTGACATAGTAGTGAAGTGGAGGTGATATAATGGACATAATAGTGAAAGTGTAATGGAAATGAATGACATTTTCAAGACTCAACAATTAAGTCATTATTACCTCCATTACAGAAGATGTGGCAAAGGGAGGAGTCATCACTAAAGAGCAAGTTATTGCTCGTGCGCAATATTTAGACTTGATTTATACTCAGTCTGGCATGCTCTACAGTAAAATCCTTGATGCTCCCAGGCCGGAATTTTCCATTCCTCCTCCTTCTAAATCAAACAATGAATCTCATGCTGGAGATGGCGTGATTGGTACGACAGACACGAAATCAACAAAGGCTACATCTAAAAAGGCCCGTAAGATTTCTGGTCAAAATACAAAAGAAGAACTTCTCGCCTCGGAAGTAAATGCTGTCTCAACTGATAAAGGCAAAGAAACCAAGCAACCAGGAGGCAAGAAGAAAAACAAAGGGAAGAAGAAGAAACAGGAGGAATCATCACCTGAAAAATCTTCTGCAAACCCTTCTGGAGATAAGAAACCAAATCGTCCATGTCTTATATGTGATGAGGATCATTGGACAAGAGATTGTCCATATAAAGCTGAGCTTAGAAAATTCTTCAAGAATTCAAAAACCTCGGCGGTATTGACTGATCCGTTTCCAAATCCAGGAACAAATCTGGTTGCTAGTGACAATGCTTCCCCGTCCCAAGTGCTGATGTTGTCGGTTTCAAAACAACAAAATGATGCTTTGATAACGACAAGGAATAAAGATTACGGGAATCCACCAATGTCGAACAACAAAGATAAAGATCAACCTAGTAGTTCGACAACAACTTCAACAGAAGTTGTGACGCCCATCATTCCAGAGCTAACAATAAAACCTCCAAAGGGAGTAGTACATAGGTCGACATTTAATCCTCATGCCAGAGCAGCACAACATTATAATATAGTGGAAGATCTGGCCCAATCGCCATCCGCTATGTCGACACTTGAGGTACTACAAAATTGCCCCTCCCAAAAGCAGGCTTTATTACCAGCAATAGCTGGGATTGACCCAAAGGATACTAATCTTGTGTCCTTTAATCACAAAGGATATGATCCTCAGTTACTAGCTCAACTAGATTTCCTCATTCAAGTGAAAGCCCTCAACAAAACTATTCATCAAACAATTATTGATGAGGGGGCATCTACATGTATTATGTCGATGAGTTGCTAGAAAACTTTACGATCTCCAACCTTGTCGCGATCTTCGACGACATTAAAAGAATTTGATGGACGAACATATACCCCATATGGGATTTTAAGTAACTTGCAAGTTGAACGGGGGGGAAAAACAATAGAAATAGATGTTGAAGTAATCGACGGAAACCTCGATTACAACATCCTACTGGGAAGGGCCTGGATATATGCTATGGCTGCGGTTGTGTCGACCTACTTTAGGAAGATTGCATTTCCTTTTCAAGGAGGAATTACAATCGTTGACCAACAAACATTTCTCCCCAATAGTTCCCAAGTTACGGGAAGTATTCCGATGATCCATGGAAGCAATCATTCGCTTCAAAATATCGGAGTAGGCCTCCTAAAATACCTTGCCTTAATGGGTACTTTTTCCCTACCGCCTCCGAGTAATCTAGCGGAAGTGGCCACAATGGAAACCTGCAATATGAAATCTTCTATATCTAATGGATTCAGAAGATTCCTGAACATTTTGACAGCATGGATCATTGCCATTTTAGAAATATTGTAGCAATCAATTTTCTTGGCCTGGGGGGCAAACCCAAATCAACACTCATCGAGTGTTTGGATAGATAGGTCTAAGGAATATGGTACCTCTTCAGATCCTTGGTCGCATGTATGTTCTACAGACAAAGGAATCATTCAGTCAATGATGATAGGAGAGGCACCATGGGAAAATCACCACCATCGTTCCCATATTCTGGATTACCACAAAGATTATTCCAGCAATCTTAATCATCCTTCAGTTTTTGATTTTCTATCAAATACTATAAATATGGTGGATATCGAGGATGGTTCTTATCTCATGTCGACCTCGTTAAAAAATGAAACAAGGAGTCATGAGGATAGTTCTTTTACTGTGTCAACCTCATTAAAAAAATGAAAAACTCCCTTTCCAACTCAAGTCTTTCAAAGATATCGGCAGTAAACTTTCATTCCAATCACAACATTGAATGCAATGAAGCTTGGGGGGCATGCACCTCGATTTACGTCATTATGCTAGGGGCATGCAAACTTATCGAGCAGTTTTTATGTGGAGTTCAAGCTCGTTAAAAATTAAACATAAGCGGTGAGCAAATGTTTTCCCCAGAGTTTAAGCTCATTCATTAAAAAATGAACCAATTTCCTGTAAATAACCATTGTGAATGCATTATCATCAACCTTTGAAGCCTTGGTCGTGTTCTCATAATCACCTCCACTCTGTATTGGCCGATCATTCTGTTGTGCCCTACAACAACCCCCCATTTCATAACATTTTTATCACAAATAATTTACATATGAAATGGGTCCCTTTTAAAATTTTTAATTGGCATTAATAAACTTGTTCAAATAAGGTATGATAATCAAATGAATTTATGCAAAAAACCCTTGTTGAACAAATGATAAGCAATTTTTGGTTAAGTCCAAAAAAGTAATCGCAAGTTCGGTTGCCATCTTGGTTTTTCCCGATGCGATATCACTATCGGCCATCGGCAATAGCCAATGCACACACAAAAGGGCACATACCTTTTCCCCGATGCGACGCGATATCGGCGATCGGCTATCGGCATGGCACTATGTCTTGTGAAAAATGTTTTAACACTCCGGCCCGATGCGATATCGCATATCGGCAATCGGTACAATCCTACGCATTTTCATAAGACGTTTATATCCTTTCCCCGATGCGATATCGCTATCAGCATTCGCTAAAAGCAATTGATACACATTTGGGGGTTATGTTCGCGCGCCGAATGCGATATCGCAATCGGCGTTCGCTAAAGAACTTTCCCAAGTGATAACGCCACACACACACTTCCGATGCGATATGATGACGCTTAATGATGACCTCAGTTCCAAAAGGTGATTATCTCAAAGCATTAAAGTTATATTTAAAATCGAGTTGACAAAATCACAGATTTCAAAATGCCGTTAAGTAAAGGGATAAGGTAATGCATGCGTATTTAAAGCTTTGCCCCTTCGAATTAACGAGCAATTACGATTAGACCTTTGAAAAAATCTATTACACGCTTTAAGGGGTCATTCGGTTTAATAACTTAAGTAATGGTCATTTATGAAGCTGCAGGCCGTAAAATCACCATCATTACATCTACGGTGCCTTCTCAAATCATTAGATCCGCAGCCTCTTTTAGGAATAATCTCGCCACGCTTCAAATCATATATTTATCCCGTTATGGATTGTCATTGTTATTTCTTTGTTACGATTTCTCTTGCACTTGTGTAGAATTCGACTAACGAGAGAAGTCTGAATATGATGGGAAAAAAGTTCAAGAAGATGGCAGGTTCTACTGCGACACCCGCCTCAGGCCAAGCTGCTACACCTTCAAGGAAAGGCTTAATCTCAGATACTACATGCACTGGTCTTACTGGTACTACATGGCAAGGGACATACAATTTGCTAGAAGGAGAACAACCAGAAGTGACAGTAACGGAGGCAAGTGTGGATGAATTAAGAAAGTCTGAGGCAACTCTTAAAGATTTGGCTGACTCTTTTCTGCACAGAATAGCAGCCAGGGAACAAGTCTTTCCTTATACTGATGTGGTACGTTGGGCAATTGAAGAAGTTCCTCTCACTAATAGAACCTTCATTTCTAAGGATGGAAGGATTTTCGGCTCCTTCAAGCCTGACGACTTAAGACGAATGTATCATTTGCCCAATCCCGAGCAAGTCTATAACAGAGCATTTGTGGAAAAATTTGCCAGAGAGAATGAATCACCAGCCGAACCTCTCCGAGATTGGAGGCAAAATCCAGCAAAACACAAACAGGATATGTCGGGTAAGTACTCCAATGCCTCTCTGGCTTCACCTTACTGCTATGCTGGAATTATGATGTGTAGATTGTGGGGATTTCATGATTCTGCAAATATCCATGTTGATATGGTTCCCTTAATGGAAGCGGCCGTTAATAGTATAATTATGGATTGGGCCACTATCCTGTCTGATAAGTTGGTCTTAGCTATTCGTGAGTTTAGGGCCAAAACCAGAGTCACTGAGAGAAAAATCCCACCTTTTTATTACTCTGCATACATTATGGATGCCCTTTGTTTTAATTCTGAGTTTCCTGTCCTTGGTTGGAGATGGACAACCCATGACCCAACACCTATTCATTTGTATCATCGTAAATTGTGGAAACCTTCTCACAAAGACCATTTGTACCAAATTTGCAATGGTTTTATGGTTCCCGTTCACTATTCTATTTTTGACAGACCTATCCCTAGGATTTCCTATGAAGCCTCTTTTGACCTGCCAGCCGTAGCCCATTGGTTCGGCGAAGAATGTTTTTCTTATATCAGAGTTTTTGGAAGCAAGGCCAGGCCACATGTTCTTCCCGTATACATGCCAGACAAACTGTTAGCCCGAGAAATCTCTTATCAGATAATGTCTGAAGGTGTTACCCAAACTCTCAAAGAGGAGAAGAAGAGAGGATGGCCATCATTTCCTTTAAGAATTGGAGTTTATACGCTGCTAAATTATAAGCATGCAGAAAAGGAAGCAGCAAAACTCCAAATGCTATCTCTAGTTTCTATTCCCAACAGACTCTATGACCCGAACAAGGCTGCTTTCATTGCCTTGGAACAGGCTAAGCTGACAAAGGTTGTTCACCAAGAAGACCAGTTTGACGACCTGTTCATGGGTGCTGATTCAATAAGCCAAGTCAAACAACTTGCTGCGATGAGATATGAAGATATGGAATTAACTGAATTTAATAAACTTAGAAAGCAAAGGTTGCAAACTTTGCCTCTAAAGTTATTATCTACAACCCCAACTTCATCCTCAAGCGAGCCTGATCAGCCAGAAATAAATTCACCTCCCGTTACAATTAGAGAACAGGAGGAAAGTCAAAGAAAGCTGCAGGCAGAAAGTCATAGAAGAGAACAAATAGAAAGGCAGCAAAAAGCACAAATTGAACAAGAGCAGAGAAGGCAAAGGGAGATAGAAGAACAGAGACAAAGAGAGATAGAAGAACAGAGGAAACGAGAGGAAGAAGAAAAAATAAGGAAAGAACTGGAAGATAGGCAGAAAAAGGAATTGGAGGAACAGCAACGGAGAGTACAAGAGGAGCAACAGCGGAAGGCATTCGAAGAACAGCAGAGAATTGAAAAAGAAAAAGAACAGAGTAAGCAAATCTCTGTCGATACTGAATTGATTAAGGAATGGAACCAATTTGATTCCATTATAAGTGGTAAAGAAGCCTCCAAAGACTCAGATGCCTTAAAGACTCCCGATATTACTGTTTCTCCGGTTCTTGAAGGAACCAGCGGCCCACCCATAGTACAGAACGTTGAAGAAGTTACTCAGAATCCATCAGATCAAGTTGATCTTCAGGTAGAGGAAATCCCTCCTCTAGACATTTTCTACAGCCCTAAGCATAAAGCCGTTGTAAGACGCTCAAGGAAGAGGCGAAGGCTTGATCAACCTTCTGTTTCAAATGAGCAAACAGTCACGGGCAATGTCGTCTGGAAGGGAGAATTAAGTCCCTCTGAAGATTTAACAAAGCTGTCGCAATTTGCGGGAGCTTATTCAGCAGCAACCATTGACAAAGCATCCGAAGTGAGTCTTCTTTTGAAGACTAAAGAGCATGAGGTATATGCATTGCAAGCAGAAGTGATAGAGGCAAAGAATAAAACGACACAGGCGGAAGAACAATTGCTGGCTCAACAACAAGAGAATCATTTGTTAACCCAGCAAATTGAAAAACTAAGGATAGACCAAAGTGACATTAAAGCACGTGAATTAGCAGAGGCATTATCACAGTTGGAAGCATCAAATGAGCTGTTAATGAAATCTAAAGAAGATCAAATAGTTCAGCTCTCAGCACAGCTTGAAGGTATTAAAGGTGCCAAGAGTATTGAAGATTTCATAACAGAGGCAACTCTGATAAACGGCGCTTTAATATCTCAGATTAGACTTTTGTGCCAACAGCTAGTTGAGGCTGAGTCACTTTGTGATATATCTACAGCAGTATGTAAGCAAATCGAGAAAGCCAGGACTAACTTGGATCAGGCCGAAGATGAAATAATAGAATATATTGAATGGCAAGATACTCCAGAAGGGCAAGCTGCTAATTTAGCCCGAATTAGTGAAACATACAAGAACATACTTTTCATGGAATGGGAAACACAGGTAATGAAGGCAGAGAGGGCAGCATCCAGATGCAAAACAATTTCCAAAAACATGATCAATATAGTCAATGATACATTGTATCTGGCTAACATGATTTCACAATGCACACCTGGAAACATAACAACCGCGAATATGCTGGAGCATAAGAATTATCTTAAGCTGGAAGAACAAGGGCGGTTAATTGCTGGAGTGAATACCTTGACCTCCGATGCATACTGGCTTTTCTTGATTAAACCGCATTCTCAAAGGTCGGCTCTTAACTGTCTAACCGACGCTCTCCAATACCTGATTGCCGATTTCCAAGATGCTACATATGATGCACAGCTGACTTCTCACCTCAATACTCCACCTGAAGTAGAGCCAATGCTGGCGATATGTCAGCGAAAGAGTAAAGGCAAAGAGACAGCTGACTGAAGCATCGCCGCCGACTGCCGAATCACCCAAATGCAAAATGATATTTGTTGATGCCGATTTCTTAGTTTTCAGTTTTTAGATATTTAGTAGTTAGATTAGAATAGTATTTATAGACCCTTTCATTGTTTTGGAAAGGGTCGTAAAATTTTGTAAAAGACTAAAAGGCTGAAGTTTGCACTATTGTGCTTCGGTCTATATTCTTTTTGAAACTCGACCACTGGTCCTTAATTTTACTTGGAATGCTGTTTAAGTAAATTGTGCACTATTGTCGTTTGCTTGGAATGCTTTCTGGTTGGAAGGAAGGACTGCTACATAGCGATTAATACATTGGATTGATCAAACAGCTTGCATGGTACTATTATCTGTATCTGTTCTCTTTTCAGTTATATGAATTGCTGTGTTATTACTTTGCTATTATTGAATACATGTATGTAATACAACAACAAGTCTTCATTTCATATCACTATTGAATGTTTTGAGATTTGTTATCTTTCACCCATGTATGTATCAATGATATAAATGACTGAGTACAGTAATTCGCTATTATAGCTCTGCGTAACTACTTACGCAGAGCAATCTCAAATGATTAAACATCTATGCTTGATGTTAGTGTCATCTATATGCCTGTCATTAAGCATAGTTTATTAAATGCTGTACTGTCTGAATTGATAAGTCCCGGGATTAGCTTATAGTTTTTTGTATTTCTTTTATAGTTTAGTTATTTTGTTTATTATCATTTCATATCTTAAATCATCCATCCATCCCGTTCACTTATAATCTTTGGGAAACTGGTCCCGTTATCCCCAGTCGGAGCCACTATTCCAAACGGAAAAGGAGCTGCACTAAGTTCCGGACCGGGTGGTTTCCCCGATGTTGTTGCAACGAATTTCGAGGCATCAACATTTTTGGCGCTAGAAGGAGGGCCATCAACTGTGAATGGCAAGTAGGTCCAACTCCACAAACCATTCTAAGAGTAATTCCCCCTCCAAACCATCTTCTCCTTCTCAATCACATGCTGGTTTACCAGCACATGATCAAAGAAAGGAAGGATCAACCACCACTGCTCACACCCATAATATTTCAGAACAACTAAGTCTTGAATCTCCTGAAGTCCAGTCTCTAATCCAGAAACTTCAGAGCTTCTCCATCTCACCACAGAAATCTGAGATATCAGAAGGCAGTGCGACTTCGCAGTTCAACCTGACTCATCCTCTCACCAGACTTCAGAGCGAAAAACTTGGTATTGAACCCACTGAGTTTCCTTTACCCAAAAGGAAAAGGCCAAAGAAAAATACTGAAGGATCTGATAGTGGAGATTTTTCTTCCACATCCTCCATTTCATCTCCTCATCTGCAAAGTCGACCATCCACTCCTCCATTACATATTGTTGTTCATCAGGGAATAGGAGCCTCAATATCCCAACCTATTCACTCTTCATTTTTGATACCTCCTCAAACATCTGGAACCCCGAAAGTAGTGTCAACCACTGTTGCTAGCACAATGGCAGATCCATGGACTAGGCCAGGTGCAGTCAACATGCCTGGACCATTACATGATCTACCAGACGCTCCCGAAAAATGGTTGCCTAAATTTAATCCAGATAACGGAACCCAAGCTGAAGAACATATTAACAATTTTATGTTAGCAGTTAACTTGAAAGGAGTGACAGAGCAAGATGTTGTTGTCAGACTTTTTCCCTACACTTTACAAGGATCGGCAGGATCCTGGTATTTTTCCTTACCTTCTGGTTTAATTACCAGTTGGAACACATGCCAAGAGGAGTTTCTTACCAAGTATGGAGATGATAGGTCCTTAGCTACTTTAATAAATGATCTCTCCAACTTGAGAATAGAGCATAGGGAACCAATAAAAGAGTTTAATGCCAGATTTAATAAACTCCTGAATAAAATCCCTACCGCCTCTAAACCAAGTGAACAAATCAGAAGCGAATGGTATATTACCGCCTTACCTGCCAACATAGCTATTTTTGTAGACAGGGCTGGCAAACCTACCTTAGCTGAAAACATGAAAGAAGCACTTGCTGTTGAAAAGCGCATTAATGCTCTTGAGAAGAAAACTGCTCTTGAAGACCGAAAAGCTAAAAAAGTCTCGTTTAAAGAAGATTCCAAGAAGAAAACCCCAAAGGACCCCTATGATATGGAAGGTTTACAAAAGCTCCTTAAAACATTGTCTAATGAAATGGTTGATATCAAGAAACAGGTGGCCGAAACCTCAAATAAAAGACCATTTAGAACTTACAAGAAAACTGAGTCAAAGCCACCCAATGTTATATCCAATGCAGATTCAGACCAAGAAGAAGAGGAAGGTGAAACAACTGAACAGACCAATGATGAAGAAGAAGTAGCTGAATGCCATGGAATGTGGGATTTTATACTCCCAAACTCTGATACTGAGAATGAAGAAGAAGCCTTTCCGGTTACTACAAGAAGTAGAAGCGCTTCTGAACCTACTCAAACAAAAAAGAGGAGTGCAGGTGCTGCCACACCAAAAGAAAAAATTCTTCCAAAGAAATCTCCGGTAGCAGCCCCTCAAAACCAGCCTCCAATTTCTAATTCTCCTTCAACATCCAAAACACTAGTGGTATCTGACCATATGGAGTATAATATTGTTGATGACATGAAAAAGACCAAGGCAAACATAACTATGTTTGAACTAGGTAAATTAAAACATCAGCAAAAACTGCTCCTAAGGGAATTTAATGCTATTCCCTCTTCCCCTCTTCCTAGTTCAAAAGCTGCTAATGATTCAGGACAACCCCCTCCAGATATGGTTGAGGCTACCGATTCGGTTCTGATTGGAGATAGATCCAATTCTCATACCCCACCTTTTTTGCTCACCTATGAAATCTATAATCGAAATCTGCATAACTGTTTAATTGATTCAGGGGCTTCATCCAATATTATGCCAGCTTCAGTTTGTTCTAAGCTGAACATAGAACCCCAGAAGTCAGCCATCCACATTGTACAGTTAGACAGAACCAAAGTACAGGTCATAGGAGAAATTAATTCCGTGACTATTAGGTTGTCTGCTGATCCCAGAATAGTACAGAGAATAGACATTTTGATAGCCGACATACCTGAATTTTACGGTTTAATTTTGAGCAGAGACTGGTCTGAGAAACTACATGGATACATTTCCACCGATTGGTCACATATGTGGCTCCCCTACAAGGGTAAGCCAAATCAAATAAGGATCGACCGTGAGAAGCATATGACTCATACAGTAACCGATTTCGAACAAGAAAACCAGCCGGTGGCTTTCAACAATAACATTTTGGGAAATTATTCTTCACAATCATTCTTTGGCAATTTTGTTGCCCAATCTTCCCCTTTTCAAGTTAATCATTGTACATCTCAAGTAGAAAATTTTTCACAATCAAATTTATCCAAATGCTTTAATGTAGATCAAAAGGATGTAAATATTTCTGATTCTCCTTTATTTTGGTCTTTGTATTTTGATGGCTCTAAGTCCAGCGAGGGCTCAGGAGCAGGTTGCATTTTGATTAGTCCAAAAGGCGAAAAGACAATGCTTTCTTGTAGATTAGAATTTGAATGCACCAACAATACAGCCGAATACGAAGCACTACTTCAGGGATTATATAAGGCAATTGACCTTAAAGTCCAATATTTAAAAGTATTCGGCGATAGTGAGATCATTGTTAAACAGGTAAGGAATACAATCCATTGCCTCTCAAGCCACCTTAAGCATTATCAAACGCTAGTGCAAGATCTCACTTCGCATTTCTCAGCATTCAATATTTTATCAATCCCAAGATCGCAAAATTCAGCAGCTGATTTACTAGCCAACGTAGCTTCCAAGCTTCTCCCTTCCGAAGACTATAGTCTTGATAGATTTTCTGTAGAGTTAATTTTTAGACCTTCAGTTCCTGATAACATCACTAGCTGGAGGGTTTTCAACCATGACGAGGATATTTTGCAATTTTTGACCTCTGAAAAGTCCTATGACAATCAAGTCATTGAAGAGGATGAGCATGATTCTCAAATGAAGCAAACATCTCAAGATAACGTTATTCCTAAACCTGTGGTAAAGCTTGAAGACCTTTATGACATCAAAGATAGGTTTAAACCTGTAATTAATGCTAAACTCCAGAGCTCTACTCTTAGGTTTGAATTGATTAATTTAGGAACGGCTCAAACTCCTCAGAATATAAATTTAGGATTAGGACTTTCTACAATAGAAAAGGAAGCATTTATCAAACTTTTAAGAAAAAACAAACAAGTTTTTGCTTGGAAGTATGATGACCTTAAAACATATGATACATCTATCATACAACACACTATTCCTATGCTTCCCGATCAAAAACCAATTCAGCAGAAGTTAAGAAAAATCCATCCAAATTTGGAGAGCCAGATAAAGTCGGAACTTAATAAGCTTTTAAAAGCTAAGATTATCTTTCCTGTCCGACACTCAAACTGGGTCTCCAATATGGTACCCGTCAGGAAGAAAAATGGCGACATCAGAATCTATATTGATTTCAGAAATTTAAATAAGGCAAGCTTAAAAGATAACTTCCCTCTGCCTACCATGGAGCAAATCCTTCAATCGGTAGCAGGATCTGAATTGATGTCTTTTCTTGATGGTTTCTCAGGATACAATCAAGTGCTGGTCCACCCTGATGACCAATTAAAAACTACATTCAGAACAAAATGGGGAACTTACGCATACCAAAAGATGCCTTTCGGACTCATAAATGCAGGAGCGACATTTCAAAGAGCTATGGATACAGCCTTTAGAGGGTTAATTAACCGAACAGTAGTTGTCTACCTCGATGACATTACTGTATATTCTAAAAAGAGATATAATCACTTGCATGATTTAAATCAGATTTTTCAACGATGCAAAACATATGGTATCTCTCTTAACCCGAAAAAGTCTTTTTTCACTCTCAACCAAGGCAAGCTCTTAGGGTTTATTGTATCTAAGGATGGCATTTATGTAGATCCTGAGCGAATTAAAGAAATTTCTGAAATTCCTTTTCCACACAATAAAAAATCGATGCAGTCGTTTTTAGGACAAATTAATTTCGTTAAGCGATTTGTTCCAGATTTTTCACAGATTGTACTACCACTGCAAAAGATGATTAAAAAGAATTCAACCTTCAGATGGGGACTAGAAGAAAAGCAAGCTTTTCATGATATTAAACAAGCCATAATCAATGTCCCAGCCCTGAATACTCCAAATCTTTCTAATCATTTTACATTATATACTATTGCATCCGGCTTATCTTACGCAGCAGTACTAACTCAGTTGAATGATGACAATTTGGAAGCGCCCATTTCGTTCTTCAGTTCTAACTTCCAAGGCGCCGAATTGAATTATTCCGAAATTGAGAAACAAGCTTTTGCTGTCTTTAAAGCAGTCAAACATTATCGACCCTTTCTTCTTAAAACCCATACTAAAGTAATAGTTCCTTTCTCCGCAGTTAGGCAACTATTAATTCAAAAGGAATTGGGAGAAAAGAGGGCAAACTGGGTCGCAGCCCTCCAAGAATATGATCTAGAAATAAAGCCAGCAAAATTTGTTAAAGGTCAAGGTTTTTGCAGGATCTTAGCAGGAGCATCAAACATTCCTGAATCAGGTGATACAGAGCAAAACCAAGAAGTCAATCAGCTAAGTATACCAGATTCCGAATCTCAATATTCAGATCTAATCTTTTATTTAAAGAATGGTTATGCACCTACCAATTTGTCCTACAAGAATAAGAGAGCCATTAGATTGAAAGCTAAGAGTTTTTCTCTTATTAACGTGTGCTCTTCAGGAGAAACTATGATTCTGTATTACTAAGATGCCTTGAGAAACCTGAAGCTCAAAAGGTTTTGCAGGAGCTACACGATGGACCGGCAGGAGGACATTTTGGAGCTGATACAACAGCTCATAAAGTAATTCATGCCGGATATTACTGGCCTACTTTGTTTAAGGATGCTCATGAATATGTAAGGAAATGCATTAAGTGCCAAACTGCCAGTGGAAGACAACGAAAGCCAGCTTTCCCTTTACAACCAATCAACATTGAACAACCTTTTGAACAATGGGGATTGGACATCATTGGAGAAATAAATCCTTCATCTTCCAAGCAACACAAGTATATCCTTACAGCAACTGATTACTTTACAAAGTGGGTAGAAGCAGTTCCATTAAAGACAACAAACTCGGAAGCAATCATCAAATTTATAGATCAGTTCATCGTAACCAGGTTTGGTGTTCCAAACGCTCTTGTCTTTGATAATGCTTCTTACTTCTCAGGCAATGCAATGATTGATTTCGCTATCAAAAGAGGATTCAAATTAAAGTATTCTGCCAACTATTACCCCCAGGGTAACGGCCTAGCAGAATCAACTAATAAAAATCTAATCAAAATCATTAAGCGAACAATTGAAGAAAATCATAAGAACTGGCATAAATCCTTGGTATTTGCATTATGGGCCGATAGAATTACACAGAAAGCTTCCATAGGGACCTCTCCTTTTAATCTTGTTTATGGAAAAGAAGCAGTCGTACCAACCAATCTTCTTCTCCCATCTTTAGCCTTAGTGCAATTTATAGACGAAACTCCTTATTCTTCTATACAGTTTAGACATGATCAAATACTCAAACTTGAAGAAGAAAGGGATAAAGCCAAGGTTACACATGCAAGACATCAGCAAGTCATTAAAGCAGCTTTCGATCTAGCCTCATCCAGCCCTAGACAATTTGAAGTCGGAGATCTAGTCCTGAAATGGGACAAAGCCCATGAAGACAAAGGTAAACATTCCAAATTCCAAAAACTGTGGCTAGGACCATTTCAAATCTGTGAAAAAGTAGGCCATTCCACATTCATACTTCAAAATCTATCAGGGGTGAGAGATTCTCTCCCTGTCAATGGTCTAATTCTGAAGAAATTCTTTAACTGAGGAGGTAACCCTTCTCTTTCTAGCTTATTAGTTTTTCATAGTTTGTAGGATTTGTAGGAATAAGAATGTGGGACATTCCCATTGACCTTTCGCTGTAAACAAAAGCTGTCTCGCCATAGTAATATTAATATTTACTTTTTAAAAATAGCATCCTGAACCAAGAGAGATCATTTCTAGGAAATTAGATATCTTTTTATTCTAAGCATTACAGACTCACCTTTGTAAATTTCACTCTAAACAAAGATCTATGAATCATCTTGAGTGGTTGAAATTAGTCCCCAAAGGTTATCTATATGAAAATAGGAGCTAATTCATCTTCAGCATCTTCAACTCTTAAACCTGTCATCCATTTATTCTTAATAAGATAATTGTTCATCCCATTCACCAACAGTTTTTGATTACTCAGAGTGTAATTCTAAAATATAAAAGATTAAAGATAAGAGGTCTTATCACAAGCCTGCTTACCATGTTCATAGGAAAATAATTTAACTGACATTACCAAAACTGCATACCAAACAGGGTAATGGCTTGAAATCTCAAGACAAGGGGTCTCATCACGAGCCAGCTTGTTCAGTTTAATTACTACCCGTGAACGGCATTGTCACCTATCTGGCCACCAAACCAGGACAATGGCTTTTATCTTAAACGAAAAAAGAAATTGAAATTCAAAAAATACGAGAATATCTTTTGAATTCATTCTGTTTAGTCACACTCTAAGGTGAATGGAACAATGGACAAGAACATGGTTAAAAGGTAACCCTGCCGAGACTATGAACGTTTGCTGGCAGCAGAGGCTCTACCTGTGACAGAGGAGTTTATTTTAAAAGCTGATATGGAAAAGTTTTCTATTTTTACTTTTACAAATCAATAAGGACTTATTTTAATACTCGAAGTGCATTTATAAAAAGAGGAAGTTTAATGAAGAAACCTGTTTTATTTAGAATCAATAGATATCTAGTTATATTAGAAATTTCCTTTCTTTTATAAAGATTCTATTTGAGAAATGTAAATATAATTGTTAGTTCAGAGATAACTGGTTCTGCCAGCGAATCGCCAATTGTTGTGCCCTACAACAACCCCCCATTTCATAACATTTTTATCACAAATAATTTACATATGAAATGGGTCCCTTTTAAAATTTTTAATTGGCATTAATAAACTTGTTCAAATAAGGTATGATAATCAAATGAATTTATGCAAAAAACCCTTGTTGAACAAATGATAAGCAATTTTTGGTTAAGTCCAAAAAAGTAATCGCAAGTTCGGTTGCCATCTTGGTTTTTCCCGATGCGATATCGCTATCGGCCATCGGCAATAGCCAATGCACACACAAAAGGGCACATACCTTTTCCCCGATGCGACGCGATATCGGCGATCGGCTATCGGCATGGCACTATGTCTTGTGAAAAATGTTTTAACACTCCGGCCCGATGCGATATCGAATATCGGCAATCGGTACAATCCTACGCATTTTCATAAGACGTTTATATCCTTTCCCCGATGCGATATCGCTATCGGCATTCGCTAAAAGCAATTGATACACATTTGGGGGTTATGTTCGCGCGCCGAATGCGATATCGCAATCGGCGTTCGCTAAAGATCTTTCCCAAGTGATAACGCCACACACACACTTCCGATGCGATATGATGACGCTTAATGATGACCTCAGTTCCAAAAGGTGATTATCTCAAAGCATTAAAGTTATATTTAAAATCGAGTTGACAAAATCACAGATTTCAAAATGCCGTTAAGTAAAGGGATAAGGTAATGCATGCGTATTTAAAGCTTTGCCCCTTCGAATTAACGAGCAATTACGATTAGACCTTTGAAAAAATCTATTACACGCTTTAAGGGGTCATTCAGTTTAATAACTTAAGTAATGGTCATTTATGAAGCTGCAGGCCGTAAAATCACCATCATTACATCTACGGTGCCTTCTCAAATCATTAGATCCGCAGCCTCTTTTAGGAATAATCTCGCCACGCTTCAAATCATATATTTATCCCGTTATGGATTGTCATTGTTATTTCTTTGTTACGATTTCTCTTGCACTTGTGTAGAATTCGACTAACGAGAGAAGTCTGAATATGATGGGAAAAAAGTTCAAGAAGATGGCAGGTTCTACTGCGACACCGCCTCAGGCCAAGCTGCTACACCTTCAAGGAAAGGCTTAATCTCAGATACTACATGCACTGGTCTTACTGGTACTACATGGCAAGGGACATACAATTTGCTAGAAGGAGAACAACCAGAAGTGACAGTAACGGAGGCAAGTGTGGATGAATTAAGAAAGTCTGAGGCAACTCTTAAAGATTTGGCTGACTCTTTTCTGCACAGAATAGCAGCCAGGGAACAAGTCTTGCCTTATACTGATGTGGTACGTTGGGCAATTGAAGAAGTTCCTCTCACTAATAGAACCTTCATTTCTAAGGATGGAAGGATTTTCGGCTCCTTCAAGCCTGACGACTTAAGACGAATGTATCATTTGCCCAATCCCGAGCAAGTCTATAACAGAGCATTTGTGGAAAATTTGCCAGAGAGAATGAATCACCAGCCGAACCTCTCCGAGATTGGAGGCAAAATCCAGCAAAACACAAACAGGATATGTCGGGTAAGTACTCCAATGCCTCTCTGGCTTCACCTTACTGCTATGCTGGAATTATGATGTGTAGATTGTGGGGATTTCATGATTCTGCAAATATCCATGTTGATATGGTTCCCTTAATGGAAGCGGCCGTTAATAGTATAATTATGGATTGGGCCACTATCCTGTCTGATAAGTTGGTCTTAGCTATTCGTGAGTTTAGGGCCAAAACCAGAGTCACTGAGAGAAAAATCCCACCTTTTTATTACTCTGCATACATTATGGATGCCCTTTATTTTAATTCTGAGTTTCCTGTCCTTGGTTGGAGATGGACAACCCATGACCCAACACCTATTCATTTGTATCATCGTAAATTGTGGAAACCTTCTCACAAAGACCATTTGTACCAAATTTGCAATGGTTTTATGGTTCCCGTTCACTATTCTTTTTTGACAGACCTATCCCTAGGATTTCCTATGAAGCCTCTTTTGACCTGCCAGCCGTAGCCCATTGGTTCGGCGAAGAATGTTTTTCTTATATCAGAGTTTTTGGAAGCAAGGCCAGGCCACATGTTCTTCCCGTATACATGCCAGACAAACTGTTAGCCCGAGAAATCTCTTATCAGATAATGTCTGAAGGTGTTACCCAAACTCTCAAAGAGGAGAAGAAGAGAGGATGGCCATCGTTTCCTTTAAGAATTGGAGTTTATACGCTGCTAAATTATAAGCATGCAGAAAAGGAAGCAGCAAAACTCCAAATGCTATCTCTAGTTTCTATTCCCAACAGACTCTATGACCCGAACAAGGCTGCTTTCATTGCCTTGGAACAGGCTAAGCTGACAAAGGTTGTTCACCAAGAAGACCAGTTTGACGACCTGTTCATGGGTGCTGATTCAATAAGCCAAGTCAAACAACTTGCTCCGATGAGATATGAAGATATGGAATTAACTGAATTTAATAAACTTAGAAAGCAAAGGTGCAAACTTTGCCTCTAAAGTTATTATCTACAACCCCAACTTCATCCTCAAGCGAGCCTGATCAGCCAGAAATAAATTCACCTCCCGTTACAATTAGAGAACAGGAGGAAAGTCAAAGAAAGCTGCAGGCAGAAAGTCATAGAAGAGAACAAATAGAAAGGCAGCAAAAAGCACAAATTGAACAAGAGCAGAGAAGGCAAAGGGAGATAGAAGAACAGAGACAAAGAGAGATAGAAGAACAGAGGAAACGAGAGGAAGAAGAAAAAATAAGGAAAGAACTGGAAGATAGGCAGAAAAAGGAATTGGAGGAACAGCAACGGAGAGTACAAGAGGAGCAACAGCGGAAGGCATTCGAAGAACAGCAGAGAATTGAAAAAGAAAAAGAACAGAGTAAGCAAATCTCTGTCGATACTGAATTGATTAAGGAATGGAACCAATTTGATTCCATTATAAGTGGTAAAGAAGCCTCCAAAGACTCAGATGCCTTAAAGACTCCCGATATTACTGTTTCTCCGGTTCTTGAAGGAACCAGCGGCCCACCCACAGTACAGAACGTTGAAGAAGTTACTCAGAATCCATCAGATCAAGTTGATCTTCAGGTAGAGGAAATCCCTCCTCTAGACATTTTCTACAGCCCTAAGCATAAAGCCGTTGTAAGACGCTCAAGGAAGAGGCGAAGGCTTGATCAACCTTCGGTTTCAAATGAGCAAACAGTCACGGGCAATGTCGTCTGGAAGGGAGAATTAAGTCCCTCTGAAGATTTAACAAAGCTGTCGCAATTTGCGGGAGCTTATTCAGCAGCAACCATTGACAAAGCATCCGAAGTGAGTCTTCTTTTGAAGACTAAAGAGCATGAGGTATATGCATTGCAAGCAGAAGTGATAGAGGCAAAGAATAAAACGACACAGGCGGAAGAACAATTGCTGGCTCAACAACAAGAGAATCATTTGTTAACCCAGCAAATTGAAAAACTAAGGATAGACCAAAGTGACATTAAAGCACGTGAATTAGCAGAGGCATTATCACAGTTGGAAGCATCAAATGAGCTGTTAATGAAATCTAAAGAAGATCAAATAGTTCAGCTCTCAGCACAGCTTGAAGGTATTAAAGGTGCCAAGAGTATTGAAGATTTCAGAACAGAGGCAACTCTGATAAACGGCGCTTTAATATCTCAGATTAGACTTTTGTGCCAACAGCTAGTTGAGGCTGAGTCACTTTGTGATATATCTACAGCAGTATGTAAGCAAATCGAGAAAGCCAGGACTAACTTGGATCAGGCCGAAGATGAAATAATAGAATATATTGAATGGCAAGATACTCCAGAAGGGCAAGCTGCTAATTTAGCCCGAATTAGTGAAACATACAAGAACATACTTTTCATGGAATGGGAAACACAGGTAATGAAGGCAGAGAGGGCAGCATCCAGATGCAAAACAATTTCCAAAAACATGATCAATATAGTCAATGATACATTGTATCTGGCTAACATGATTTCACAATGCACACCTGGAAACATAACAACCGCGAATATGCTGGAGCATAAGAATTATCTTAAGCTGGAAGAACAAGGGCGGTAATTGCTGGAGTGAATACCTTGACCTCCGATGCATACTGGCTTTTCTTGATTAAACCGCATTCTCAAAGGTCGGCTCTTAACTGTCTAACCGACGCTCTCCAATACCTGATTGCCGATTTCCAAGATGCTACATATGATGCACAGCTGACTTCTCGCCTCAATACTCCACCTGAAGTAGAGCCAATGCTGGCGATATGTCAGCGAAAGAGTAAAGGCAAAGAGACAGCTGACTGAAGCATCGCCGCCGACTGCCGAATCACCCAAATGCAAAATGATATTTGTTGATGCCGATTTCTTAGTTTTCAGTTTTTAGATATTTAGTAGTTAGATTAGAATAGTATTTATAGACCCTTTCATTGTTTGGAAAGGGTCGTAAAATTTTGTAAAAGACTAAAAGGCTGAAGTTTGCACTATTGTGCTTCGGTCTATATTCTTTTTGAAACTCGACCACTGGTCCTTAATTTTACTTGGAATGCTGTTTAAGTAAATTGTGCACTATTGTCGTTTGCTTGGAATGCTTTCTGGTTGGAAGGAAGGACTGCTACATAGCGATTAATACATTGGATTGATCAAACAGCTTGCATGGTACTATTATCTGTATCTGTTCTCTTTTCAGTTATATGAATTGCTGTGTTATTACTTTGCTATTATTGAATACATGTATGTAATACAACAACAAGTCTTCATTTCATATCACTATTGAATGTTTTGAGATTTGTTATCTTTCACCCATGTATGTATCAATGATATAAATGACTGAGTACAGTAATTCGCTATTATAGCTCTGCGTAACTACTTACGCAGAGCAATCTCAAATGATTAAACATCTATGCTTGATGTTAGTGTCATCTATATGCCTGTCATTAAGCATAGTTTATTAAACGCTGTACTGTCTGAATTGATAAGTCCGGGATTAGCTTATAGTTTTTTGTATTTCTTTTATAGTTTAGTTATTTTGTTTATTATCATTTCATATCTTAAATCATCCATCCATCCCGTTCACTTATAATCTTTGGGAAACTGGTCCCGTTATCCCCAGTCGGAGCCACTATTCCAAACGGAAAAGGAGCTGCACTAAGTTCCGGACCGGGTGGTTTCCCCGATGTTGTTGCAACGAATTTCGAGGCATGAACACATTCACATACACTTGGTTCTTTACACTTTTTGAGGAACAACTACGAAGAGTGATCTTGTTAGCCATCCTTGTGACACTGCCGTGATTGGAAAATTCCAAACCTTACCTGGAATTAGCTGCTACCCGAATTTATCACCCGTTCCTCGAAAAACGAGTCTCCTTTAAGCTCTTTTCATCTGACTCGTAAAATATGAAAAGATTGCCGAGTAATTGGCCTCTCCAGCTTGTTAAAGTGACCGGAAGTGCTATCCCTCCTTTAGATTTTAATCTTTTTGGACCTGAGGGAATATTACACAAAAAGATCGAGCGCTTGTTTTGTTCGGCTCGTTAAAATTACCGAAAATTCATCCCTTGTGTATTGTTTTATACTTTTTCTGACTTAAGGATTATATGACGAAAAAGGATTGTCGGAGTTTTCTTTAATTCCCTTTTCAGACTCTCTAAAATTGAAAAGGACCGAGTTATCCTTGTCGTTAAACTCGTTAAAACCGAATAGCGACAAACTTTTCCATACAGACAAGAACGAGTTTCACTATCGCTAGGCTCGTTAAAACATAGCGATGGGTTTGTCCAAAGGGAAAATTATAGAACAAGCATATGTTATCCTCCTCAAGCTTGAAAAAAATAAAGAGGTACTGGTCTACAATGACAGGAAAAATTGAGAAGAAAACTTGAAGAAACTTTATTGGTAGCAAGTCGCTCTTGAACATGACACTTTCACTCCGCATTCGAGTCAGGCTGGGTTGTTCCGTTCACTGGTCATATCACCATGGGTCCATCACACCATCCATATTTGGGGTTAATGCTACCAATCCATCATGTCAGTGTCGCCAATATGTTCAAGAGAAGTCGCTAAGAGAATTCACCTGTGTCTCATCCACTGCAATACATTTACACTCCATCCTTTCATGACTGGCACCCTGAACCTTATATCATCATATCGTTTTCACCTCCATTAAAATCATTTGCTCCATTCCATGTCATAGATGTGGGATTCACTAAGGCCCTCCTATGACGGATCGCTTCTTGTCGACATCAGTTCATTATCCAAGAAGTCAATCTAGGAACAACCCTTTCAGTACTTTGAGGCTTGCATGCCTCAATGGCAAGTTTCTCACTTCTGGCGATAGGTTTACATCAATGGCCTTCGACCGAAAGATTTTGCGTGGTGTTTGACGCCAAGTCCCTTTCACACCACGTGAATTGTACTGTAGTGCCTTGAGGGTCATCATCATTATCGGTGATTCCTCTCACACTTGTTAACAACTTACATCATTGGTTGGTAATCAGGAGATGCATTTCCATGTTCGACTCCAGAACATCTCTCACATGGATCGACTTGTACTTTGAGTGAAGATCGAACGAGATTGAAGACCCCGGATCTAGTTTCATCCATCTAGGCTGCGATATATATTCACGAGAATAAAGACATCAAATGTACACCATTGCTGCACAGATAATCATCCAATCAAAGGGATGATGGCTCTACCAGAATCATCAGTCTGCACTCAGACGATTGTCTGTCTTGTGTACATGAAAATGAATTTATAAAGCTGAGCATGGGAATGCCCACATCGGCTAGATCATGAAAATATTATGAAGATAATGTATTGTATTGTATCTTATTACAGGTCGCCTTCCAACTCGAAAAAACTTCAGATCCTCATGATAAAGCATTTCACCTGACATCAAAAGGTTAACGACCTCATGCTTTAGGGGGCAACTGTTATAGAAATTTTTGGGCACTGCAACCCCAATCAAATATGTCCATAAAACAAGGGATCCTAAGTCCCTAAAAGTGTTGTTCCATCCCCTAAAAGAACAAGGTCAGCTGATTACATCATCTCCCAG
This sequence comes from Pinus tabuliformis, assembly GCA_031772625.1. Lineage (NCBI taxonomy): Eukaryota > Viridiplantae > Streptophyta > Pinopsida > Pinales > Pinaceae > Pinus > Pinus tabuliformis. Next base: position 1,198,475,623 of record CM062816.1, on the reverse strand, counting down.
AAGTTCTCTATGAAAAACTACTTAGAACTGGTCAAAACTAGACCATCTCACCTGCTCCATGGTCAAAGTGTGATGCATCCCACCTAATGCACATGGGAGGTGCAATGCATACTGAAAATCCCTTCTATAGGGTGTGATGGACGAGAATAGACAAGTGGCAGAGATAGTTTGCGAGGTGGATGATTATGGAATCTTCCAGAAACTTCTCCTGTGACACTTGCCTCTCATAATCGCCCAAGGATGAGTAAGAGATCAATGAGATCTCCAAGTGGAATCAAGAACTATCAGAGAGAAGACACTAATCAAAAACCCAGAGCTGACTCACACCTCTGCAAATATCTATATATAGATCTCTCATCCTAGAGATCTGGAGGGAGAGGCTGGAATTTTGTATCTTGTAAGGAAGTGCTGCTGGTTTCTTGGTTAACATCATAGTGTTGGGTGATCTAAGCTTTTCATGGTGAAGAAGGGCTTTCTTGCTGAGAGGATGACGCTGGGTCAGAACAATTGGTTGTAATCCTCTTTGCTATTCTTGATTATTAATAAAGCTATTCGAGTTTTCCTCCACATTCTTGTATGATTGATGATATATGCATTTGTGTGGTCAATATATATCTGGTCCTATATTGTTTATGATAGTAGATCTTTGTTCTTGGATAGTGTTATGCTGCTTTGATTCTACAGGTACTCTTTGAAGCTGGGTAAATAAGGAAGCAAGTGGCAAGGGTCTATCAGAAGGGAGAGGAATCAAGCAAGGAACCAAGCGTAAGACAAAGGTTGGTCTCCTTCTTTCCCCTCTTATCTATCTCTCGTAAAGGAAGACGAAAGTGGTTTTAGTTTGTTTGTTTCTAAGGTAGCTACCAGCCTTAGTGGGACTAGCAGCTCTGCATAGACACTGGATTTCCCGATAACAATTCCTTTCAAAATTATCTAGAAATAAATTGACATCTTCTTAACCATCATAATACTGTAAGTGGCGTACCTCAGTGGATATACATTGGAGTGTGTCATGCGGAAAGAGTCAATTTTGTGGACAAAACCGACCTCCCTAGAAGCTAAGGCTTTCTAGTGACAAACAAGACAATTAAACACTATCTTTCCCTAAATATGCGTTCAGAATACAAGCAATCAGGTGTTCATAACATACCTTTAGTCCAACCCTTTGTAGCAGTCCAACCTCGCCGATCCGGATGAGCTCCTCCTTCTCTTCGAAACCTGCATTCACTAACAAGAAAACGATTACATAGCACCTGAATAACTCATAAAATAAAACATATTCATCATACAGACCAAGGAGTATATGAAACAAATCATGTATAACAACCTGTTGAGAAAAATAAGCTTAATTGTATTAAGTGGAAACAAAAGAAACCATTACAACCTGTGCCTTGGTGTTGTGCAGGTCCCTCCCAGGGTCCAGAAAGAGTTCTCCTTTACTTTGATCAGCTCACCCACTTCCAAATGAAGCTAAGAAAGGATGGGAATCTCTCCTCTCAAGCTCTATAAGGGAGTCCTAATTCCAGCAGCATCTACCCTTAGGAATGTTCAGCTTTCAACCTCTCCTCCCTTTGGCCCAATGCCTGTATTTATAGTGCTTTAGAGGAAGTTAATTAGGTCCACCATCAATGGGATAAACCCCTCTTTGAATGGGATAGATCCCCTCTTGATGGGATAAGTTCCTCTTTCATAGGGATACATGAACCATCTGGAGGCACTCAATACACGTCAAACAAACTTCTAGAATGCTCTAGAATCGACCACAAGTAACTTTTTGAAGTAAAACTCGTGCCTTTTGACCTTTACAGGGGTACGCACCCATCCCTTTACAGACAGAGCGTACAAGTATGCAGGTAATGTGAACTTGAGGTGCGTACACGCAGGTAAGGCTAAGAGAAACTGCGTACCCAGAGTTATATAGATTTTTAAAGACTTTCTCTCTTTCTTGGAGTTTGACATGAAGAGCAGAGGTATAAGACTTGCCAAGGAGGATAGTATGAGAGTTGATGGAGCCATACTAACTGCAAATAGTCATGGTGACAAATTTTAGTGTAACAGATTGCCCCCTAAAGTGCGAAGCCTGTAGTAGATTAGGGTTTCATATCATCTAGGAAGGGTGAAGTACTTTATCATTTCAAGGATTATCTTGTGGAGAGTCTAGTCGGAACCTGCAAATATTCAACACAAAATACATATATAAGATCATATCATCGCTGAGGTAGGCATTCCCATACTCAGATTGAAAAATTTAACTAACCGACTAACTACTGCTCTGATATAGGAATGATTTCGCAGTACATCATAATCATAGACTCTTGTAGACACAGTATGGATGCAACCATCTGTTTATGATTAGTCTACTATATAATGAATACAAAACTCCTCGCAGTCTGGATGGTGGAAACTAGATCCAGGGTCTTCATTTCTACTTCCCGAAATGGTACGATTCTATCCATGCGAATAAATGAGTTGATGTCGAACATGGTAGAAACCACTTGATTACCAGTCGATGATGTAAACTGTTAACAAGTGTGAGAGAGACCACCAGTGATTGCAATGGTTCTCAAAGTACCCAGTACAATCCATGAGATGTGAATGAATGAGTTGATGTCGAACATTTCACGGAATCCTTCGGTCGAAAGTCAATGATGTAAACCGTCGTCAAAGGCGAGAAACCTGCCATTGATGCATGCAGATTTCAAGGTACTGATGATTTCTAGGTCATCTTTCTAGATAATGTGCTGATGTCGATAGAAAGTGACCCGTTGCAGGCAAGCCCACAACACGAAATCATAGATCAAGTTGAAGAAATGTAGCTGTAAGGACTGACTCAGGGATGGTCGAGATGGATGATGGGTATTTTGTAGATGAATGGTTTATTTGCAGTGACCTCTTGAACACATAACGACACGATAGATGGCTTGGTGACAATTGACCCAATAGTTAATACCCGGAACCGGTTTGAAGATTTTCAATGTGGTTTGATCAACTATTAGGCAAAGGATTTCCCAACCCAGGTGAATGAAAAGTGTTGTGTTCAAGAGTGGTGATAAGGCTTCTTCTGAGACAAAGGATAACAAATAGGCTCACTTTCCTCTCTTTTGCCCCACCATTTCTGGCAAGTACCTCTTTATTTTTTACAAGCTTGAGGAGGATAACATATGCTTGATTATAAGCTCATCCTTCGAATGAGTCCAACTTAGTTTAGATTCGAACCCTAAGAAGGAGTGGTCTGTTCCTGTTTGTAATCGAGCAGGTCCTTTACTGCGAAATTTTAACGAGTCCAGTATAGGAGAAACTCGGCGTTTTTCAATTTTAGAGAGTCTGAAAAACTTAAGAAGACTCCAGGGTTGAACTTTTTCGTAAATTTGTGTCTCCCAAGCCCGAAAAAGTATAAAATAATACTTGAGAGAACCGCTTGATCTTTTACGACCAAGGAGTACTTTCATAGTTAGTGTCTTTGACCTGAAGAGTAAAAATCGATCAAGGACACATCGTTTTATTTCTAGTATCGAATTTGAAACGGCAAAATTCCGGCAATCTTTTCCTGTTTTAACGGTTAGAAAAGGGCTATAAGGGGACCGTCTTTTAATTCCATTTTAACGAGTGTAAAAGAAATGCTCGGCAATCTTTTCATGTTTTAGGAGTCAGAAAAGGGCTTAAAAGATGACTCTGATGCTTTTGTTTGTGAAAAATGACAATTTTCCCTGAAAATCCTTTTATCCTGCACAAAAACCAACACATTACTCATACCTGTTTAAGATAGATAAAAATTCTTTGAAAAATACCTTTTCATGGTGAAAAATAAACAAATTTAGCATTTATTTACCCAAAAAACCTATAAAAAGGGCTTTTACCATTTCATTTTTACCATTTTACTGTTGAGGAGAGAAAAAGGGCTTTTGGCAAGAAACTTCCCGTGGACATTGCGGAGAATCCGACCGTTGAAATCGAACACCGTCTCATCAGGTATTCTACAACATCCTCCTCTTCATTTCCATCCGTTTAGAATTTATTTTTAGGCCCTAGTTTCATTTTTGGGGGTTTTGGGGTTTCAAGGTCCGCTTTTCGGGGTATGCAGGTGCTCCAAAGGTGACCCGCGTACCCTGACATTTTCTCAGTTGGGAAAATGCCGGGAGTACGCACCTTGCCTTAAGGGAACTTGCGTACGCACGCCGTGTTCCTAAGGGCGTGGTGCGTACCCCGCAAAACGCGTTTTCAAACCCTAATTCCTTCAAAAATGGACCAAAATTTTTGATTTCACTGATTCTAACAGATGTCTTTTGGTGTGTAGATTGCCCACCATGCTTGATTGGCGTGAGAGAGAGCACGAAGATGTCGATTTGGCTGCCATTAATCATCAACCTTCCATTGATGCTTTGAAGGCATGCGACCTTTACAAATACTGGGCCATACCTGGCATGAGGGCCCAGGTGCACTTTCTAGAGTGGCTGGTAGAGAGATGGAACGTCCAGGACCAGTGCTTTTACATTGGAGGGCACTAGCTCGAGATAGAGCCCTCAGATATTTACTTTCTCACTGGTTTGCCCAAAAGGGGCGAACAATTGACTCTGTCCGGGACTAGGCCGGGTGGCCAGTCCATTGCTAGTCTCCGACTAGAGTGGTGCAACATGCAGAACCAGGATAAGGGGATAGAGATCAAAACTATATCCCGCCCTGAACTTATGGTCATTTCTTTCACCATTACCAGACTTTGCGGGGCTGCCGCTTTGCACATTGCCACTGGATCCCAGATGCGGATGGCGATTGATTACTATCGGGGCACCATTTTCAACTGGTGTGATGCTGTGTTGGCTAACTTAAAAAGCCAACTGACTAAAACCAAAACCGGACAGCTGAAGACCTTTGGTTATGGGGCTTTAGTTGTCAGTTTTTCTTTAGAGAGGGTTCCGATGCTGATCCCACAGCATCTCACTGTTGAGGCTGGGCATCCCCGAGAGCCCAAATTGACGCGATGGGTTGCGGTTATGGCCCGTCATCCTGACGAGGGCACGGAGGTTGTCCGATTTAGATCGGAGTATTTTCACTGGTTGGAGGACCAGATCTTCTCGATACAGGATTTTCCTTATGCCGGATTTGATTTTCGTGGAGATCCAGACATGGTTCTTCCACCGGGAGAACAGTGGGACGACACAGGTACTTTATTTTTCACAAGTTTTTAAATTATCTATTTTTTTTTGTTTTTATATCGTCTCAAAACTGACAGTAATAATTTTCAAAATGCAGATGTAGGCCCACGCCATCCAGCCAATCTCCGGCCTTTCGAGAGGAGACAACCAGTTGCACCGGCATCGGCCCCACAGGATGCGGCCGCAGAGACCTTAGTTGAGTTGGAACAAGACCTAGAGCGTCTTACGGCAGATATACCAGAGACTACTATAGACGATATTCCTATCAGGCTTCAGCGCTATGTAGTCGCAGTCCCAGGACCTTTTGGGAGGTTCTTGTGTAGGGTGGCTCGTGCAGTGGTGTCGTATAGAGAGCATCACCAGTGATTGGATGGTCATTTTTGTGGACACATGTGACATTTTGGTTTTTTGTACTTATCATTTTTGCCGATCATAAGGTGTTTTTCAACCTATGATTGAAGACGATTTATTTTTTGACACACTCCTATATATATATATCATTATTACCAGCTTATCTTGTTAAACATGTGTGATTAAATGTTTTTAAATTTACATGTATGATTATCGCAAATGTCTGTCTAACATTCGAGAAGCAATTGCATCTGCTAATGTATTTAAAGACCTTGGAATATGCTGATATTCAATGTAATCAAATTCACGTTCCAAGAGATGCACTCTCAAAAATAACCTTAATAACACTGGATTTCTAATGGCATACACTCTATCAAGCTGTAATACAACGAGTTCAGAATCTAACCTCGCTATCAAACTCTGAATCCCAAATGAAATAGATTCAGACAATAATTCAATCACTGCACTGTATTCTACAATGTTGTTTGTTGTTTGACCGAGGCTCACCCCATGCATAGAAACTAACTCGTCAGAGGGCAAATAAATAACCCAAGCTGCGTAAGAGATATTCCGTGTACTACGACAAGCACCATCAACAAATCCAATGTATGTTTGGAGAGGCATCGACATCTGCAAACATCAAGCGTAAAACCAAGATAAGCAGAATAACGACGAAAAACACACTTTCTAAGCTAAGCACACTGCCTAAACTAACAAACACACCAGCTAGAAAGAAAAACCTAACTTAACTAAAATCTCCATACCCATCATTTAAGCATAATACCTCTTTAGGTAAAGTCCATTTCAGGGTTTACCGAAAGAGTCCCCGTCAAAGTCAACCAGCGCATAGGCCCCTTTTGCTAGCTTTCGCTTGACAATATAGGGCCCATGCCACATAGGAACGAATTTTCCAGCACCTAATATATTGTTAGCTTGATCATATAATAGCACTAGGCCTCCTTCCGAAAAATTTCGAGGGGTCACATTTCGATCATACTGAGCTTTCATACGTTTTGCGTGAGTCTCGATCACCAATGCAACATCACGTCGAGTCTCATCTAATTGAGCTAAGTATAATAAACGCTTCTCCTCTTCGGAAGTAGCTGGAAGTAATTTGACAGCCATTTGAAGTGACGGGATTTCGCATTCAATGGGCAGCACAGCTTCCAAACCATAAACTAGTTGGAAGGGAGTGAACCCTGTTGATGTTTTCACTGAGGTTCGGTACGCCCAAAGCACGGAAAATAACATGTTGTGCCAATTCGACCGATGAATACCAATGATTCGTCGGATCATGATAACTAAAACTTTGTTGATGGACTCAACCAGACCGTTCGCTTGTGGATAATAAGGAGTTGAGCTATCGTGACGCAAACCAAGCTGGCCTGTAAGTTTTGTCATCATAACGTTTCGAAAATGGCGCCCATGGTCAGTGATTATCGCTTGTGGGACACCAAACCTAGCAATAATGTGGTTGAATACGAAAATTGCAGCTGTCTTGACGTCTGCCTCGAATGTAGGCATCGCCTCGGCCCACTTAGTAAAATAATCAACCGCAAGGATGATATACGCATGCCCCCCGGCCGAGTGAGGGTTACATGTAATAAAATCGATACCCCATTTGGCAAAAGGACCAACGGAAATTATAGGGTGGAGAGGAGCAGGTGGAGTGTGCATCTTGCGATCAAACACTTGACAGTTGTGGCATTTCCGGACCGCAATAATACTGTCTTTAAATAAGGACGGCCAGAAGTAGCCAGCGCGCAATATCTTTTGGGTTGTGGCGTACCTAGACATATGACCGCCACACGCTCCAGAGTGACAGTCATTCAAAACCTTTTCAGCTTCCTCATGAGTTAAACAACTTCGAAAAACCAAGTCCGCCCCACGGTGATAAAGAGTATCTCCAATGATTTTGTACTGTTGGGACTGGAATCGAATTTTCCGACGTTCCGACTTTGAAACTTCGGGCCGAAAGGATTGGGTCTGGAGATAGACGATTATATCCCCATACCACGGATCTAAAGTGCTGATGAGAAACAAAGATTCGTCCGCAATGGGTTCCTCTGCCACAGTTTCTGTGTCAGCACGCGGGAAGTCACACATTAACTCTGCAAAAACTAAAGATTTCTTAGACTTAGATTTCTCAAACTCCAGGTCGAACTCTTGCAGGATAACGATCCATTTAGAGTACTTGCCCCCTAGCAATTGTTTAGTCAAAATGTAGATCATAGGGTTGGAATCCGAAATAACTGTAGTTTTACGGAGTAGAATGTAGTGACGAAAACGTTGGACAGCTTGAACGGCTGCCAATGCCAATTTCTCCACATGTGAATATTTGAGCTCAGTTGGGTTTAAGGTCCGACTAAGGTAATATATCACATGTTCCATTCCGAATTCGTCTTCCTGTACTAAGACCATTCCAATGGTGGAATGAGCAGCGGCGAGGTACAAAAAGTAATCCTGGTTGTAGTTGGGAGGATAAAGCAACGGTGCATGGGTCAACGCGTGCTTGAGTGCATCAAAAGATTTCTGAGCTATCTCATCCCAAGAGAATTGAGCGTTCTGTTTCAACAACCGGGTAAAACCCTTTGTAATCTCGGCGTTGTTAGGAATAAATCGACGTAAAAAGTTTGCTTTCCCCTGCAAACTTTGGAGTTGGCGAAGACTCGAAGGAGGAGGCAATTTGATGATAGCTTCTACCTTCGAGGGATCGACGCAAATGCCGACTTTTGAAACTACAAATCCCAAAAATTGTCCCACTTCTATACAGAAGACACATTTGTGTGGGTTCAACTGTATACGATAATGCCTACACCTCATGAAAGTTGCTCGTAAATGGACAAGGTGATCAGCTCGATGTAATGAGTGAGCAGGCAAATCATCGAGATACGGTTTCACAATGTGTTTGATGTCATGAAACGCATAAGACATCGCCCTTTGAAAAGTGGCTCCGGCATTCTTAAGCCCAAAAGGTAATTTGCAATAAGCAAATGTCCCACATGGACAAATGAAAGCCGTTTTTTGTTGGTCGGCAGGTAGAATATTGATTTGGTTGTAACCGGAAAAACCGTCCATAAGGGAAAATATTTCACTGTCGGCACAATCATCAATTGTTTGGATAATCTTCGGCAAAATCACATAACCAATCTTTTGTCGACGCGTTTCGAACCAACCAGTGTGGTTCATCGTCAGGACAAGTTGAAGAACCAATCCGGCTTAGCTTGTTTAAATAGAGTGTGCAAAGACTCCAACGGCTATGTTGCTAACGGCTAATTTTGACCTAAAGATCTTAGTCAAACCCCTAATATTCTAGTTATATTTAATTATTATTATTCCTAGAAAATAGCTAAATCAGGTAAATAATATATTATATTAAAAGAATTCAATTGATAATTTAAATAAATGTATGTGCATAACTAAAACCAAATAATATAAAATTTTATTAGAAATAAGCTAAATCAGGTACCTTATATATTAAAAGAATTCATTTGTTAACTAAATGTATTTGTTTAATAATGAATAATATATAATATTTATATAATCCATATTTATTATTTAAATATAATGATCATTAAATTAATAAATTATATTTATTAAATAATCTATATTTATTATTATTCCCATATTATCTAAATACAAACAAATAGTATTAAATTACTACTATCCTTAGAATCTAGTTACATTAGGTCATTGTATATTTAATTTAATAATTATTTAAATCTAATGGTCTATTGGTAAACTAGATCATCTCTATTTGTTTCCATAATTTCAATTATTTATGCATTTATATTTAATTCTACTATACCTTTAGAATTGAAATTCCCTTTATTATTTAATTAGTAAAAAACCCCCCTTCTTTAAACCTTATAAGTAATAATATATTTACCTAGTTACATAGTTAATTTTTAGTAATTTTAACAGATTATTGAATAAATTTTGATTATTTATTGAATATAAATTAATTAAATTAATTATAAAATCTCAGGATGAGATCTAATTTACCAATGGACCATTAGATTTAAATGGTAAATAAGAAATTATTATATGATATACCATTAGTATCGAGTTAGTTTGAGCTAGTTCTTTTTTATAGATATACAATTATCCTCAATTATGGTATTTACCTAATGTAACTAAATTCTAGGAATATTAATGGCTTAACAAGAATACTATTTGTTTGTTTTTTAATAATATTTAACATATATAACTTATGGATTTAATTTCATTATATTTAAATAATAAATTAAAATGATATATTATTCGTTTTTAGATATGCATATTTATCTATAAAAAACAAATAGAGATGATCTAGTTTACCAATAGACCATTAGATTTAAATAATTATTAAATTAAATATACAATGACCTAATGTAACTAGATTCTAAGAATAGTAGTAATTTAATACTATTTGTTTGTATTTAGATAATATGGGAATAATAATAAATATAGATTATTTAATAAATATAATTTATTAATTTAATGATCATTATATTTAAATAATAAATATGGATTATATAAATATTATATATTATTCATTATTAAACGAATACATTTAGTTAACAAATGAATTCTTTTAATATATAAGGTACCTGATTTAGCTTATTTCTAATAAATTTTATATTATTTGGTTTTAGTTATACACATACATTTATTTAAATTATCAATTGAATTCTTTTAATATAATATATTATTTACCTGATTTAGCTATTTTCTAGGAATAATAATAATTAAATATAACTAGAATATTAGGGGTTTGACTAAGATCTTTAGGTCAAAATTAGCCGTTAGCAACATAGCCGTTGGAGTCTCTGCACACTCTATTTAAACAAGCTAAGCCAGATTGGTTCTTCAACTTGTCCTGACGATGAACCACACTGGTTGGTTCGAAACGCGTCGACAAAAGATTGGTTATGTGATTTTGCCGAAGATTATCCAAACAATGTTATGGATCACAGAAGTCTAAATTCCTTAACAATCATCAATTATTTGATCGATATAGGGTGTTGGGTAGTTGTCCTTGGGACAAGCACGATTAATATACCTATAGTCGATACATATTCTTATTGTTCCCTATTTTTTGTTAACCAGAACAATATTCGATACCCAATCCATTAACAGGATCGGATAAACGAAACCTGCTTTCAACAGCTTCTCAACTTCTGCTTTAATTGCAGCCGCTTTACGTGGGTGAATCTGACGCAAACGTTGCCGGACGGGTTTAGCGTCCGGGTAAGTCTTGATCTCATGGACAACAATCGCGGGATCAATTCCTGGCATTTCCTCATAGGACCAGGCAAACACGTCGCGGAATTCTTGAAATAGGGCCTTGTATGTTTGAATTTCGTCACGTCGCGGAATTCTTGAAATAGGGCCTTGTATGTTTGAATTTCGTCATCTGAACACGAGGCACCTATATGAATGTGCTCAACAATTCCAGGCTTGACTGAAATGTCAATGGGAATAGTGCGAGAAATGTTTCCCAAATTCAGCTCTGAATCAGGATGTTTCATTGGACTCTGAGCTTCTTTGACATATTCAGCTATAAAGATTGATGAGAAATCGTTTTCAAAACAATCATCCTCAGGTAAAAACGAAGATCTATGATGGAGATCTTCCCATGGTAAATCGTCTACACACAGGACTTCACAAAGTTGTTCGTCAGATGACACAACTTTGGGAAACGTTATTAACTCCGAGGTTGAGGTGAAAAGTGATTCCTCACAGACCACATTCATTTGGTCGATTTTGGTTGAACTCGGGTCGGTAAAAGACTGCACGGCTTCATAGGCAATTTCATATGGACTCAAAGGCATTGCATCACCAAATGAGTCTATCTCAGATTCAGAAGGAATGATCTAAGGATCCTCATAAACAATGGTGTCTGAAGTAATCATATGAATAGATGCAAATGAATACAAGGCGTTGATTGGAGGAAAAGGAAAAGTTCGCAGTAAACCGACATCTTTAACTAATCCTACTCCAACATCCTTATAAGGGATAGTCGTTTTACCGACATGCTGGATACTCTCTGAAGAGGCTGGGTCGGATGAAAAGTAAGCCGATTGGTCTATTGTTACGATCTTGCCGTTATATGGAAACTTTATTACTCTGAAGACCGATGAAACGACCGCTATTATAGCGTAAGACCAACTTCGACCCAAAAGAAGGTTGTAGTCTAGAGGGGCATCAACCACCTCCACATCTAGACTAACGGTTTTTCCTTCAACCCCTATAGGCAAATCCTGTAGAATGCCAAACGGATGGAACCCACGGACATCAAAGGCCTTAAGAATGGTTAGGGATTGATTTAGTGAAGGAGAACCAAGCGATCTCCAGCACTATATCGACATAATACACGTGGAGGCTCCCTCATCAATTACAGTCCGATGAATAGGCATGTTTTTGACTATCACTGGAATCTGGAAAGCCATTTGATGAGGTAAACGCGGTGTACTATTTTCTAGATCAAAGATTATTAGGTTCGGGTCCTGAACATCAACAGCTCCTATAGCCGACAAAAGTAATTTACGTTGTGCTGGGCATGATTGCAGCACTTCCAAAGCCGACATTACTGAGGGTGCAACAGCTAAATCCTCAACAATGTTGTAATTCTGGGCTGCTCTCGCATGTGGATTGAAAGCAGACCTTCGAAGTACACCCTTGGCGGGTGGTTTGATTACTAAGTCCGGGTTAGGTTTCTCGATCTGTAGTGGATCGGAACCGGGAGCTGAGGTTGATGGATTAGAATGAGAAGATTCTGCTTCTTTGCCATCAACAGGACTTTTACTACCATAAACTTGTGATTGAGTCGCAATCCTTACATGAGACATCATTAATATGGGTTCTTCACTGGCACTCGAGGAAGAACCTATCATCTTACTCTCCTGCTTTGGAAATGGATCTTTCAAAACAGCAAGAGTTGGGGAACCTTTGATGATTTTCACAACCTCGGCCCGATGAGGGCAATCTCTTGTAAAATGATCCTCTTCACAAATAAGACAAGGATATCGAGGTTTGCGCTTTTCGTCATTGGTTTCTGAATTTTCTGTTTTCTCCTTTGGAGCCTTGTCTGCTTTATTCTTCTTCTTACCTTTCTTTTTCCCACCGGATTTTGATTTAGCCGTAGATGAATCTACAGCGTGAATATCATCGGAAACTTCAGCAGAAGATTCTCCTGTCGGGGAGTCTGGTAAGGTTATAATAGGCGAATAATTCTTTGAGGATTTCTTCTTGCTTTTAGTATTTACTGTACCAATCATGCCATCAGCGGCATGAGACCCCGAAAGAGCAGCAGCGATTTGATTCGACTTAGGAAGATCTGGGATCTTTTCGTGTAACGTACCTGACTGAGTATAAACTAAGTCAAGGTACTGCGCTTGAGAAATCACTTGCTCCTCAGTAACTACTCCGGCCTTAGCTACGTCTTCGGTAATCTTCGGTAATAATGATTTAACAAACCATTCAGCTAAGATTTGGTCCGGGATAAAAACTTTCACTAATCGCCTTCGACGTCTCCATTCATGAATATGATCGGAAATATAAGTGGACGTCGATTGTTTTAATGAAGTTAGTAACTCCGTGCCATTATCATATCTGACCAGCAACTGAAAATGAGTTAAGAACGAGGTAGCTAACTGGCTAAAATTATAAAAAGAGGCGCGTGGTAACTCAATGTACCACTTGGCCGCGAGACCAATGAGAGTACGCTGGAAAAGACGTAAGCGGATCGAATCATCCGAGATGGAATTAGAGGCACACCAGAGGTGGTAAGTCATCACATGATTCGACGGGTCTTCTCTAGACTTACCTTCGAACTTGGGTATGTCACTGGGCAACTTATTTGGCATTGGCGGCCAAAACGGAAGATAATTTATTGGATCGTTCGTTAGGCGCGACAAGTCTGGTAAATCCAAGTTGCGATAAACGGTAATTTCCGATTAGGATCCCTAAAGCTCTGGGTCACAAGACCAGTCCCAGGAAGAGGATATCCAGGATAACTTGGAATAGGAATCGCGTTCGGGATATTGTATCCTCCTGGAAAACCAGGATTAACCGGACCGTACTGGGGTTGCTGAGGTTGTTGATAAGTGTACCCAGGATACGGTTGATACTGGTAAACTGGCTGCTGGACAGCAGGCCCGTATTGGTACTGTCCCTGGTACGGTTGATAAGTGAATTGTGGTTGACTAGTGACAACCGTACTTAAACCAGGTTGTCCTACAGGCATCTGAACCGTAGTTTGAATCGTGGATCCAGACAATGGTAAAGATGTCTGAGGAGTAGTTGCAGAGACAGTAGAAACCAGAGCTGTCGATACTCCAGAAGTAAGTGTGGTAGATTGAACAGATGTTGCGGTAGTTGCAGCAGTCGTTTGAGATGGAGTACTAGGGGCGATAGGCCTCGACTGAGAAACTACCGAAGGTACAAAAGTTTGAACATTAGACTGGACTGGTTGCTGGGGTGAACCAGAAACTAAGGGTCGTCCAGTTTGAGATGACAACTGTACACTTGGTTGCAATAGCTGTTTAACTTGCGATGGATCCCACACTATATTCATTCCGGGGTATTGACCCATAACAGGTTGAGGATATTGAGATCCATAACCGGATTGAGGGTAGGATTGATAATTGAAAGGTACATTTCCCGTACCTTGAAAATAAGATTGACCTTGGGGTGGTTGATAACCTTGACTCGAGTACTGACCTTGGGGTAGATATCCTTGAGGTAAGTACTGATACTGGGGTTGACCTTGAGGTATAAATTGATACTGAGGTTGACCTTGGGGTACACATTGAGGCTGGGGTTGACCTTGAGGAAAGTATTGCACCACGGGTACATACTGTCCTTGAGGTTGCCCCCCAGATGGAATTTGTGTACCTTGAGGTTGCCCCCCAGGCGGTAACTGGCCACCTTGAGGTTGAGAACTGGGAATTGAACCTGACATCATGTAAATGTCTCCTACACCCAACGATTTATTACCATTGTTTCCAGTTAATAACCCATGTTCAATGGGTTGAGGAGATGCTCCGGAAAAAGTACCAGAAAGTGACTGATACCCAGAGGGAACAGAAGGACCGCCGTACAAGAAATATTCAGGAGATTGAGTAAACATAGACGACTGACCAGACATATTTACAGGAGTATAAATACCTCCAGGTGGGTAAGGAGTACGAGGTGGAGAAAAACTTGACCCTGAGTTGTCCAAATAATTAGTTAACGAAAGATACCAAGTAGTACTTCTAGGTGGACTGTAAAAAATGGATTCACGCTCCCTTAGATCAACAGTAGGTTGATCTTCAGGGATAGGGATGCCTATTTCTTCTTCTGGAGCAAGTTCTTCAATAACTATCAAACCAAAAGGAAGATTTTCGGTGATGACTCGTTCTACCCTTGGTGAATCAGGAGCACTAGAAGTTGGAGTAACAGGTTCAGAGATTTCAGGTTCTTTGCCCATATCACTAGTAGATGAAAAACTACCAGCAAGCTCGGAAACTGCAATAGCTTCGGGATTATAACCTGTTTCTAGACCTTGGTAATCTGGATGGACTACCAAATACGACTCTCCTTCTTCAGGTGAACCTACTTTACTGCCACTAGGAGTCACAAGGACTTTCAAACCTTCGTAATGACCCGGGACGTCTTCAGGAGGTTGGCCCGAAGTCTACGAGACTTCCTCAACAAATCGGCCACGGTTACAATCTCAGGTGACTAGCCCCGAAGTCTACAGGACTGTCTCGGTAATTCAGCCACAGTTAAAAACTTTTAACTACTGCACACGCAAACAAAGTAAAATCTCAAAGCAAACCGCCTAAAGTCTCTAAAGAACCAAACAAATTCGAATCACACGCCTAAAGAATCTAGGGCGTCAAACCATACACAAACAATAACCTTCCAGACCGAAAACACTAGTTGGTTATGAAGCCCAACATCGTCGAATTCAGTACAGAAGTGGCGGGTGGAATAGTTACCCCGACAACCTGCTTAATGAATAGACCGGCACAAGTTCCTCCACTTTAACCGTCTCGAGTGAAGTGAAACCCCCGGAAAATACAAGTGAGTCTAGCCGACGTCTGCTCCAGGTACAGTGGGATCTTCCCTCCACCGTCACCTTGGGTAGAACCCTAAAGATAATGGTCACTAAGTCACCAACAGCAACAAATACACCTGGGGGAACAGTCTACGACCTGATAGCACGCAAGGGCAGAGTAACAAGCTCAATCCCCTTGCCGGCTCCTTGAAAATAATCCAAGGTTTACCGACAAGTGACCCCAGGCTCCTCGACAATAATCCGAGGTTTACCGTTTGTAGTACGTGCGTATCTGGCGTCTTTCCCAATGAAGGAGGATTGATCCCCTCACTGGTTCAGACACGGTCTCGTGTTTCTCCTTTAAGAGGAGCTTTCCCAGAGTATAAATGTAACAGTTGGATTTATCCTACCACAATATGAGCTACTTGTTTGGTTTTGCTATCTTGGAGAGTTAATTACTCTCCTACTCCAAGACACTAGCCTGATCTCTATTGGTGTTTCAGAGCCCTAGTAAATAAAAAGTTACTAAGTAAATTTTACTTTAAGCGTTAATTTTTTATGGCTTTTCTTTAGGACAAAAGGTAGTGGAGATGAAACTGATGGTGTGTAGACTCGACTCAAATCCACTAAAAAGATGCACCTAGGATTTAAACTATTTTTCTTTTTCAATGAATTCCTTAGCTAAGAGAGTTGGAGAATGCAAAATTGATATAAAGACAACTTTCTTGGCAATGAAAATCAAAGAAACAAACTCTTTATCTTTCCCAAAGCATACAACACATGACCACTAATTATTTCATGAAAATTCCTTTTTCTTTTCACAAACTTCAAATGCTACTAAAACAAACTTTTCTTCAAAAGAGATTTTTTGTATTTTTTTTCTATATTAACAAAGCATGTAAAACTACTTCAACAAAAATCAAGTTTAAAAAATCTATGACAATCAAATCAACTCAATTTCACCCAAAAGCAAATCTAAGAGAAATTCACCTAAAAGTAAATCTAATGAGGAAAAAGCCTACCAAGTATAATTCCAGGATGTTTTACTCAGTTACAATTCAACCAACGACTCGTTCATGCAGAATCATAAACCAGTCAAAAACAAAAATCAAAATCTTTTGTTCTTTTTCTTAAGAATGAAATTCACAACTTTAAACAACAAGCTTTGTCGAAATTCCGCAAAGAGACAACACAAAGGTAGGTTTCTCACACAGGGGGATTTTATGAAAGGTCCGACTCCTAAGAAGACTGAAAATACCAGGGAGATCCAAGGTTTTACAACTTCTAAAGCCAAAGTCACTACAGGACCAGTACAAAAATCAAACCCTAGGGCTAGAACTTCTATGAATTTCACTAAAACCCTTGATACTAATGAAACAAGCTTAGATGAAGACTTCTGACAGGTAACCAGTGGATCTGGGCAGCAAAAACAAATTAAAAACAAAATCTAAGAGGCAAAAAAGGAAAAATTGAAATTTTCTCAACTTTTGACAGGGTATGCAGGCAGCCTGTTTGCACAGGTGCATGTATGCTCTGTGTACAAAGCTGCAGTTCGTACAAGTACGCACTGTGCTTAACGCAGAGGCTGCGTACTTCTAGCAAAAACAAGAAAAGTAAAATCTAACTTAACCCTAAGCTATTCCACCCAAATTCACAGTCAATCAGCCAAAAACCGGAAAGAAAATGACTTTTCTCAAATCAAAGTATCAATCAAAAGAGAAATCAATCAAATCCATGGATTCCCCAGTGGATTCGCCATTTTGTCATGCGGAAAGAGTCAATTTTGCGGACAAAACCAACCTCCCTAGAAGCTAAGGCTTTCTAGTGACAAACAAGACAATTAAACACTATCTTTCCCTAAATATGTGTTTAGAATACAAGCAATCAGGTGTTTATAACATACCTTTAGTCCAACGCTTTGTAGCAGTCCAACCTCGTTGATCCGGATGAGCTCCTCCTTCTCTTTAAAACCTGCATTCACTAACAAGCAAACGATTACATAGCACCTGAATAACTCATAAAATAAAACATATTCATCATACAGACCAAGGAGTATATGAAACAAATCATGTATAACAACCTGTTGAGAAAAATAAGATTAATTGTATTAAGTGGAAACAAAAGAAACCATGACAACTTGTGCCTTGGTGTTGTGCAGGTCCCTCCCAGGGTCCAACAAGAGTTCTCCTTTACTTTGATCAGCTCGCCCACTTCCAAATGAAGCTAATAAAGGATGGGAATCTCTCCTCTCAAGCTCTATAAGGGAGTCCTAATTCCAGCAGCATCTACCCTTAGGAATGTTCAGCTTTCAACCTCTCCTCCCTCTAGCCCAATGCCTGTATTTATAGTGCTTTAGAGGAAGTTAATCAGGTCCACCATCCATGGTATAAGCCCCTCTTTGAATGGGATAGCTCCCCTCTTGATGGGATAAGTTCCTCTTTCATAGGGATACATGAACCATCTGGAGGCGCTCAATACACGTCAAACAAACTTCTAGAATGCTCTAGAATCGACCACAAGTAACTTTTTGAAGTAAAAATCGTGCCTTTTGACCTTTACAGGGGTACGCACCCATCCCTTTACAGACAGAGCGTACAAGTACGCAGGTAATGTGAACTTGAGGTGCGTACACGCAGGTAAGGCTAAGAGAAACTGCGTACCCAGAGTTATATAGATTTTTAAAGACTTTTTCTCTTTCTTGGAGTTTGACATGAAGAGCAGAGGTATAAGACTTGCCAAGGAGGATAGTATGAGAGTTGATGGAGCCATACTAACTGCAAATAGTCATGGTGACAAATTTTAGTGTAACAGAGTGACTTTGTGAGCATGTTGCATCGTAGTGGAGATACTTCATGCAATTGATTCTACCAGTGCACAAACTCCTCATCTGAATTTGAGTTAGAGGATTTGTCCTTCTCCCAAGTAATTCACCCATCCGTTGTAGGGTTGATCCAATCCTCATCTCATGTAGTCAGCTTATAGATTTGCTCAATATCATCTTCCTCATAATAATCGTGAATTGGTTCAGTATATCACACATCCTTGGTCAAATCTAATGGAATAATAACCCTTAGTTCCTTCTTTTCAAAAGTGATACTGTGCTCGTTAAGGTTGATGACTAAGTTCATATCAAATTCCCAATCAAGGACAAGTAGCGCTGGGTATGGATTATCGTCATCCACTATTTTAATCACTTCAAAATCGTCTATGGCGCATGCCCCTTCAATATCCACTGTCACCCAATGTAGGTTCCCCATAGGAATAATCTTTTGTTGATTCGCCATTCTTAGGTGGATCGGGGACCACTGTAGTATTCGACTTCTCATTATTTCCCAGGTTTTATTTGGAAAAATAATTGCATCAAACCCCAAATCAAGGACTACCTGGTCCATTTCGAATTCTCCAATTTGGGAAATTAATCTCATTTTGCAACCAGTCCTTTTCTTACCTTTGTCCACCTTATGAACTTCATGCTATTTTGGCAATGGCTTATCCTGGCCAGTGCAATTATCTATCAACTCTTGAACTCCCTCTATTTCTTTTTAGTCCCTCGTGAGATTCATGCAAGTATATAAGAAATATGCCAACAATGATGGATCAGTTTCTTGTGCAGTAATGACTCCTTTATGCTTCTCCATGCACGTACTTTGAGTCCTTGATGTTGAAGCTCCTGCACTCGTGAAGCTCCTCTTTGCCTCCATAAACGTTTATTTTACTTTATTCACATGGAATCTAGCTTACTTCTTAGCAGCATTGTGAACCCATACATTTTCTTTTGGTTGTTTTATCCTCCCCAGTAGCTGTACCACTCCGCATAACAATATTAACACCGGGTCCATCTTCACGTGGTTTTGATCTCATCATCTGGATGTTCTGAGTAGGTTGTTTGTTGGGGGGAAAAGTATCTAATGCAGAATGCCTCTATCCCACTCTGAAGGTGATAGTACTTCAGCAA
Organism: Pinus tabuliformis; assembly: GCA_031772625.1. Taxonomy (NCBI): domain Eukaryota; kingdom Viridiplantae; phylum Streptophyta; class Pinopsida; order Pinales; family Pinaceae; genus Pinus; species Pinus tabuliformis. The sequence continues at coordinate 1,198,456,140 of CM062816.1, read as the reverse complement.
CAACTGAATGCAAAGCTATTCAAAGTTTCTTCTTTATGAGATGAGAGAGGGAAGAAAAGGATGATCTACTAACCGTTATCTTGCGCTAATAGTCGATCCAGTCTTCACTCCTTGCTGCTTGCTCCTAGCTCCTTGCCCTTTCACCGGCCCAGCTACACACAGATCCTGTAAAAGCACAAGAAGAGGAAACTACAAGAAGCATACATCCATAATTGATTATAGGATTAGCATAAATCAAATATACAAGCATCTATTCATCATAAAGACACATGCATATAGAAGAACCTCAAATACTTTATTGATAATAGAAGTAAAGTTCTGAGAGAGTTACAACCACAATGGGCCCAATCCAGCAACACCTCCCAGCTGAAAGAAATCTCCTCTTCACCTCCTTCAAGCAAAACACCCAATAGCTCTATACACAAACCAACAACACTTCCTTACTTGCACAAAATTCCAGCCTCCCTAGACCTCATGAGAGAGCTCTATATATAGGAGATTTGGAGAAAGGATGAGTCAGCTTGAGGCTGGCATAAAGCTGACTAGTGTCCTCTCCCACTTTAGTTAATCTTCAGTTCTTGAGTCCACTTGGAGAATCTTGCTTCCACTTGGAGATCAAGACCCTCTTACTCATCATGGGGCGAATTCCTTGAACCAAGTGTCAGTTTGGAAGCTTCCTGGGCAGTTGACACCTTGCAGAATGACTGTGCCACTTGGCCAATCTCGCCCAGCGCAGGTAGCCTTCATTAGTTTTGACCTTCAGCGCAGGTACAAGGAGGAGCAGTTGACATTCAGCGCAGATGCTCAGTGGAGCAGCTGACATGATCCAGAAATAGCCTGTTTTTGAGTGTTTTCAGGTGGAGAACTGATTTTCAGTGCTGTGGTTTGCAGACCTTGTTCCTCTAAGGGTAAGAACAACATGTTTAGGGACTTTGGATCCCTCAGATTATTGACATTTCATGCTCCATGCTGTTAGGCACAAAAATGTCTATAACAGTTGCCCCCTAAAGTATGAGGTCATTTATCGGGTGAAATGCTTTATTAGGAGGATCCGAAGTTCATTCAATCGCTGAGAGGTGCCCTGCAATAAAATTACAATACAATACATTATTTTTCATTCTGCTTTCATGATCTAGCTGAGGCGGGCATTCCCATGCTCAGCTTTATAAATTCATTTTGGTACACATAACAGACGATCGTCTGATGATAGACTGATAATTCTCTGCTGAAATTATCATCCTTTGAGTAGGATGATCATCTGCTGCAATAGTGTATATATCCAATGTCTTTATATTTCCTGAATATATATCACAGCCCGGATGGATGAAACTAGATCCGGGGTCTTCAATCTCGTTCGATCTTCACTCTAAGTACAAGTCGATCCATGTGAGAATTGCGCTGAAGTCGAACATGGAAAGACATCGCTTGATTACCGGTCAATAATGTAAACCGTTAACAAGCGCGAGAGGAATCACCAATAATGACAATGACCCTCAAGGTACTACAGTACAATTCACGTGGTGTGAATAAAGGACTTGGCGTCGAACACCACGCAAAATCTTCTGGTCGAAGGTCATTGATGTATACCTGTCGCCGGAAGTGAGAAACTTGCCATTGAGGCATGCAAGCTTCAAAGTACTTGGGGGGTGTTCCTAGATCAACTTCTTGGATAATGAGCTGAAGTCGACAAGAAGCGATCCGTCAAAGGAGGGCCTTAATGAATCCCACATTAGTGACACGGAACGGAGCTAATGACTTTAGTGGAGGTGAAAACAATCTGTGAAATATGATTCAGGGTGGCGATCATGGGTGGATGAAGGATAATGTATGGCAGTGGATGGGACACGGTTGACTCTTTCTGAATACATCTCTTGAACATATAACCACACTGATGTGATGGATCGGTAGCATTACCCCAAATACGGATGGTTTGGCGAAGACCATGGTGATGAGACCGGTGAATGAAACAACCCAACCCGATGTGATACGGAGGACAAAGTGTCATGTTCAAGAGTGACTTGCTACCATCAAAGCTTTGAGGTTCTCCCAATTTTTCCCCAGTCATTTCTGACCAGTACCTCTTTATTTTTGTCAAGCTTGAGGAGGATAACACATGCTTGTTCTATAACCTGCCCTTCGGGCAAGCCCATCGCTATGTTTTAACGAGTCTAGCGATAGGGAAACTCGTTCTCGTCTAAAGACAAGTTTGTTGCTATTTAATCATTTTAACGAGTCTAGCGACAAAGACAACTCGGTCCTTTTCATTTTTAGAGAGTCTGAAAAGGTACAGAAAGTTAACTCCAAAATTCCTTTTTCGTCATCTAATCCCTTAAGTCCGAAAAAGTATAAAACAATACAAAAGGGATGAATTTTCGATAACTTTAACGAGCCGAATAAAACAAGCGCTCGACCTTTTTGTGCAATAATCCCTCAGGTCCAAAAAGATTAAAATCTAGAGGAGGGATAGCTCTTCGGTCTTTTTAACGAGCTGGAAGGCCAAAACTCGGCAAACTTTTCATATTTTACGAGTCAATTGAAAAGAGCTCAAAGAAGACTCGTCTTTTGAGGAACGAGTGATAAACAGGGATAGCAGCAGATTCCAGGTACAGGTTGGAATTTTCCAATCACGGCAGTGTCACAAGGACGGCTAAGTGAAATCACTCTTCGCAGCTGTTCCTCAAAATGGGTAAACAATCATATGGGGGTGAATGATCGGCCAAATGGAATGGAGGTGGCAGGTGTAAACACGACCAAGGCTTTTATGGCTAATAAATTTACGATCACAATGGTTATTTACCGGGATAGGTTCATTTTTTAATGAGCTTGAACTCTGGTGGAACCCTTGCTCACGCTTTTCTATTTTTTAACGAGCATAAATTCCGCGGTAAAACTGCTCGAACTTGCGTTTATTTTTTTAATGAGCATGAACTTTATGCTAAAACTGCTCGAATTGTGGTCAAATTTTTTAATTTTTACCATTACTAGCTTTTCTCTTTTCAAATGTAGTACTGTATTTTTCAATTGCTGCAACAAACTATGTTAGAAATGGATAATATTTGCATGAAAATGAGATTATAACCCTAATATTTCACTTTGTACTATGTAAAAGCCATTAAAAGGTGTTTTTACCTCTCATTTACCATTTCATTTGCATTTGGTTTGTTGGAGCTCTGGAGGTGCCTCTTCCCCCTTGATTTTCACCAGCTGATTCCGGGAGATTCTGCGGACGATTTTCGGCGCCGTTTGGACCAGGTAGGAGCTGAACCCTAGCTCTTTCTTTTCATGGTTTCCTTTTCCTGTTTTTTGCCTGTTTTCCAGTCTTTCTGAGCCCCTGGGGTTTTGCCAGGGCGCCCTAGGATCAGCGCAGGTTTCCCTTTCGAAACCTGCGCTGAAGGTCAAGCTGCCTTAAGGCAGCCTGACCCTCAGCGCAAGTGGGAGACTTCCTGCCTGCGCTGGGCTCAAAAAGACTGAGTTTTAAGGTTATTTTTGATGATTTTTCCGCCAGTTTTTCATCAAAACAGGAACTCATTCTCTCTCTTGTTTGCTTTGCAGGGTGACTTGAGCAAAATGTCCCTTACATGGCGAGAACGAGAACATGAAGAGGAGGACATGATTGCCCTCCATGACCCGGTCACGGTGAACGCGCTGCGGAACTGTGGCCTGCTGAAGTTCTTCCGGATCTCTAGTATGAGAGCACAGATTTCTTTACTGCAGTATATGCTTGATGCTTGGGATCCTGTTAACCAAGTATTCCAGATTAGGGGGAAGACCATCCCCTTGACCATAGAGGACATGTACTTCTTGACTGGGTTGTCAAGACGTGGTGCCTTCGTTTCCTTATCAGGTACGGCTCGGGGGACTGATTCCACCAGAGATTATGTCCGCCAGTATTGCAGGGAAGGTTCTCAGCCGAGCAGAGACGGCAAAATTGTTATCCGTGAGATTACTGATCGGGCTCTCAGGTCCATTCTGTTTACTATTGGTAGGATGGCCGGTAGCGCAGCTTTACATGTTGCCAACAGGTCCTATATGCAGCACGCCTTGGAGTGTCTCCAACCGAAAGTATTCAACTGGTGTGATGCAGTACTTGTTCAGATGAAAAGTCAATTGACCAAGATAAAGGACGGGAAGCTGAAGAACTTTGGATTTGGTTCTATTCTGACTGCCTTTGCCTTGGAGAAAATCCCACTGATGCAGCCTCAGTACATCATACTTGACTTGCCCTCTCCGACCGAGCCACGCATGCAGAGGTGGGTTGACCACATGTCTAGGCATGCAGGTCAACCTCAGATTACTTTCACTGAGGCCTTCTTTAGGTGGTTCGAGCGCCAGGAGATGGCGTTTTCTGAGTATCCATATGTGGGTATGGATTTCCGAGGTGATCCGGATTTGGTTCTACTGGATGGCGAGCAGTGGGGTGCTATTGGTAAACTCTTTGACCACATTACTGTTTATTGTTCTTGTTCATAACGTTGCTGTGCTTTATTCTATCAAGACTTTTAATTGTACTCTTGGGTGCATGCAGATATTGGTCCTGTTCGTCCAGCAGTTCGTCCGAGATCGCCAGCTGCTGCCCCAGCAGGGGAACCTGCTAGGAGAGTCGTTATCCGCGATCTTGACGACACTGAGACCCTTACAGCTGTGTAGGAGCAGGTTGAGAGCCTTACTCGTGGCCTTCCGGATGTACAGATCGACGAGTTACCTTTACATATGCAGCGTCACACCATTGGTGTGCCTAGACGATGGACTCGTCTCTTGCGCATGATTGCACAGGCCGTGACGTACTATCATGAGCACCACTAGGCTAGGGTGCCCCCTAGCATCTTTTTGAGTTTTTAGGTCATATGACCAATTTTGTCTTGGTTACAGAACATTATGTATGAACTTATATAAACAGCTTATATATTTCGATTTTCGGATTTTATTCTGGTTGATTTACGCGATCCATATGTACAATCTTTGATGATGTGTCCTTTTTATGAATGTTGCAAATGTCTATCTAACACATAGTTTGCTAATGAGTCGGTTAATGTGTTTAAATTTCTTGAAATATGTTGATATTGAATTGAATCAAATCGCCTTTCCAAGATCTTAACCCTTAGGAACATGCGATAAATAGCTGGATTGCGAACAGAATATATACCATTGAGTTGTAGTATTATGAGCTGTGAGTCTAGCCTGACAATTAGTTGGCGTATGCCACGTGTGATGGCATCAGAGAGTAGTTCTATCAACGCGCTATACTCAGCGATGTTGTTCGTTGATTGCCCAATACATACACCTCTGAAACTTACTAACTCGCCGCTTGGATCAAAAATGGCCCAGGCTGCGGAGGACAGGTTCCGCGAACTACGACTCGCTCCGTCGGCATATCCAACACATGTCTCCATAAGGTTTGACATCTGCCATCAATGAAAAAGGTGGATCACTCGACCAGAACAAATACTTTAGCGAAAACAAAATACAACAAAAGCATGCAGGTTACTATTTAAGCATAGTAACGCTTGAGGTACAACCCGTTGCGGGGCTGCACCAGTGGAATTCCATCGTAATCCATTAACTCGTAGGCTCCTTTTGCTAACACCCTTTTAACAATATAGGGGCCCATCCATAAGGAATTGAATTTACCTGCTCCCAATTTATCGGATTCTTGGTCATAAAGCAAGACCAAATCACCTTCTGAGAAGACACGGGGTTTGACATTTTTGTCGAACTGAGCCTTGACTCGTTTCTTATGGGCCTCGTTAGCCAAAGCGGCATCACGACGGGTTTCATCCAACTGGATTAATTCCAAGAAACGAGCCTCTTCCTCTGAAGTTCCGGGGAGGAGGTCGATCGCGAGTTTAAGTGACGAAATTTCGCACTGGATTGGCAAGACTGCTTCCAGGCCATACACCAATTGAAAAGGCGTGAACCCGGTTGCGTTCTTTACCGAGGTTCGGTAAGCCCACAAAGCTGAGTACAGGATTAGGTGCCATCTTCTTTTATGAACCCCGATCATCCTTTGCAACATACGCTTCAGGACCTTGTTGATTGCTTCAACTTGTCCGTTGGCTTGCGGATAATATGGGGTAGAGCTGTCGTGAGATAGTCCTAGCTTGGCAGCTAATTCGACCATCATGTGATTGCGAAAATGCGATCCATGATCTGTAACTATAGCTTGTGGTACGCCGAACCTGGCGACTACATGATTGAAAAAGAAAAGGGCAGTTGTTTCACCAGTGTTATCCAATGTAGGCATCGCCTCGGCCCATTTGGTGAAATAGTCGACAGCGACTATTATATACCCATGCCCCCCGGTCGAGGTGGGGTTACATTGCATGAAATCGATGCCCCACTTGGCGAAGGGCCCAACAGCAACTATAGGCTGCAAGGGTGCGGGTGGTCGTCTGGTTTTGCTATCAAAGATTTGACAAGCATGGCAACTTCTGACTGCTGTTATGCAATCTTTGAACATGGTTGGCCAGAAGTATCCTGCTCGTAGGATTCTTTGTGTTGTTGCATATCCAGACTGATGCCCCCCACACGTGCCTGAATGACAATCATTCAGGGCTTTTTCGGCCTCTTCATGGGTAAGGCACCTCCTCAGAACTGTATCGACACCACGACGGTAAAGTGTATCACCGACGATCATGTAGTCTTTTGCTTGGTATTGTATACATTTTTGTTCTGAGTGTGAGGTATTAGACCTAAATTTTTGGGTTTGGAGATAAACTATGATATCTCCATACCACTCATCGCTTACAGATATCAGAAACAAACTTCCGTCCACGATTGACTCTTCCGATGTTTCATCGTTAGACAACGATGGGAGATCGCATAATAATTCTGCGAAAACTAGAGCTTTCTTTGATTTGGATTTTACAAATTCCAGATCAAACTCTTGAAGGATCGCTATCCATTTTGAATATTTTCCCCCCAGTAACTGTCGCGACAGTATATAAGTCATGGGGTTGCAATCTGACAGGATGGTAGTTTTTCGAAAGAGGACATAATGTCGAAACCTTTGAATCGCTTGAACAGCTGCAAGCGCTAGTTTTTCAACATAAGAATACTTACTTTCTGTATCGTTTAAGTTTTTACTTAAATAATAGATAGGATGTTCAATTCCATTGACTTCTTGTACTAAAACCATCGCAATGGTTGTATCTACTGCAGCTAGATACAGGTTAAAATCTCTTTGATAGTCTGGGGCGTACATTAATGATGCTTTTACTAGACAATCTTTCAGAGCATCAAAAGAAGCTTGCGCTACTTGGTCTCAGACAAAAGGTACATCCTTTTTCAATAAACGAGTATAACCTTTAGCAAGTTCTGCGTAATTTGGAATGAACCTCCTCAGAAAGTTTGCTTTCCCTTGGAGTTTCTGAATCTGAAGCAAATTTGAAGGTGGAGGCAAATTAATGATTCCCTGAACCTTACAGGGGTCGAGACGAATCCCATCCTTAGAGACTACAAAGCCAAGTAAACAACCAGAACTGACGCAAAACACACATTTGTGTGGGTTGAGTCTTATCTTGTAGTGTCAGCAACGTAGAAATATCGCTCTTAAATGCTGCGGATGATCAGTCCGCTTTCGCGAATGAGCCGGAAGATCGTCGAGATAAGGTTGAACAATGTTCTTGATGTCATGGAAGGCATAATTCATCGCCCTCTGAAACGTCGCCCCTGCGTTCTTTAAACCAAAGGGTAATTTTCGATAAGCGAATGTGCCCCATGGACAAATAAATGCAGTCTTTGACTGGTCCTGTGGGCGGATATTTATTTGATTATACCCGGAAAATCCATCCATAAATGAAAAGATTTCACATCCGGCGCATTCATCAATTATCTGGTCGATGAAGGGTGTAGGGTAGTTGTCCTTTGGACAAGCTTGGTTTACATCCCTATAATCAACACACACTCTTATCGTCCCTTGTTTTTTCATAACAGGGACAATATTCGATACCCAATCGGTTAGAGGAACCGGGTAGATGAACCCAGCATGGAGGAGTTTTTCAACTTCTGCCTTAATGGCAGCGGCTTTCTTCGGGTGCACTTTGTTGTGGGGAAAAGTATCCGATGCGGATGACCCTATCCCTACTCTAAAGGTGACAGTCTTTAGCAACAACTGAAAGTAAAGTTTTGATGATTTCCTTTATGAAAGTACAGAGAGAATGAAGAAAGATTAACCAACCTGGTGTCTTTCGCTTAGTCGATCCTTGTCCTCTCTCTTTGTCTCTTGTTCCCAGCTCCTTGCTCTCTTTGCCGGTCCAGCCACACACAGATCCTGCACAAACAAGAGAGCAAACTACAAGATACATGTACTCATAACTGAAGCATGGATTAGGATGAATCAAATATACATGTAAATACAATACATCAATGCAATACAAGTATATAGGAGAACATGCAAAACTTTATTGATAGAAGTAACAGGGTTCTGAGAAGGTTACAACCAATGATGGCTCCAATCCAGCAGCACCTCCCCAGCAGCAAGAACTCTCCTCTTCACCTCTAGTAAGACAATCACCCAATAACTCTAACTGTAAACCAACAGCACCTCCTTGCTTTACACAAAATTCCAGCCTCCCTAGACCTCATAGAAGAGCTCTATATATAGGAGAGAAGAAGAGAGGATGAGTCAGCTTGAGACTGACATGAAGCTGCCTTGTGTCCTCTCCCTCTTCAGTTAATCTTCAGTTCTTGAGTCCACTTGGAGATCCTTGCTTACACATGGTGATCAAGTACCTCTTACTCATCACAGGGCGAATCTCATGAACCAAGTGTCAGTTTGGAAGCTTCCTGGGCAGTTGACACCTTGCAGGATGACTGTGCCACTTGGCCAATCTCGCCCAGCGCAGGTAGCCTTCATTAATCTTGACTTCCAGCGCAGGTACAAGGAGGGACAGTTGCATTCCAGCGCAGAAGCTCAGTGGAGCAGCTGACATGATCCAAAATAAGCCTGTTTTGAAGTGTTTTCAGGTGGAGAACTGATTGGAAGTGCTGTTGTTTGATGACCTTGTTCTTTTAGGGGTAAGAACAACATGTTTAGGGACTGAGGATCCCTGTGATTATTGACATTTCATGCTCCATGATGCGAGGCACAAAAATGTCTATAACAGTTGCCCCCTAAAGTATGAGGCCGTTTATCGGGTGAAATGCTTTATCTAGAGGGTCCGAAGTTCATTCCAGTGCTGAGGAGGCGCCCTGTAATACAATACAATACAATACATTATTTTTCATTCTATTTTCATGATCTAGCTGAGGCGGGCATTCCCATGCTCAGCTTTTATAAATACATTTTGGTACATATGACAGACGATCGTCTGAAGGTAGACTGATAATTTTCTGCTGAAATTATCATCCTTTGAATAGGATGATCATCTGTTGCAATGATGTACATGACAAATGCTTTTATATTTCCTGAATATATATCGCAGCCCGGATGGATGAAACTAGATCCGGGGTCTTCAAACTCGTTCGATCTTCACTCTAAGTACAAGTCGATCCATGTGAGAATTGCGCTGAAGTCGAACATGGAAAGACATCGCTTGATTACCGGTCAATAATGAAAACCGTTAACAAGCGCGAGAGGAATCACCAATAATGACGATGACCCTCAAGGTACTGCAGTACAATTCACGTGGCGTGAATAAAGGACTTGGCGTCGAACGCCACGCAAAATCTTCTGGTCGAAGGTCATTGATGTATACCTGTCGCCGGAAGTGAGAAACTTGCCATTGAGGCATGCAAGCTTCAAAGTACTGATGGGGGTGTTCCTAGATCAACTTCTTGGATAATGAGCTGAAGTCGACAAGAAGCGATTCGTCAAAGGAGGGCCTTAATGAATCCCACAGCAATGACACGGAACGGAGCTAATGACTTTAGTTGAGGTGAAAACAAACTGTGACATATGATTCAGGGTGGCGATCATGAATGGATGAAGGATAATGTATGGCAGCGGATGGGACACGGTTGACACTTTCAGAATGACCCCTCTTGAACATATAACAACACTGATGCGATGGATCGGTAGCATTACCCCAAATGTGGATGGTTTGGCGAGGACCATGGTGATGAGACCGGTGAATGAAACAACCCAACCCGATGTGGTACGGAGGAAAAGTGTCATGTTCAAGAGTGACTTGCTACCATTAAACTTTGATGTTCTCCCAATTTTTCCCCAGTCATTTCTGACCAGTACCTCTTTATTTTTGTCAAGCTTGAGGAGGATAACATATGCTTGTTCTATAACCTGCCCTTCGGGCAAGCCCATCGCTATGATTTAACGAGCCTAGCGATAGGGAAACTCGTTCTCGTCTAAAGACAAGTTTGTCGCTATTTAATCATTTTAACGAGTCTAACGACAAAGAAAACTCGGTTCTTTTCATTTTTAGAGAGTCTGAAAAGGTACGGAAAGTCAACTCCATAATTCCTTTTTCGTCAGCAAATCCCTTAAGTCCGAAAAAGTATAAAACAATACAGAAGGGATGGCTGTTCGGTACTTTTAACGAGCCGAACAAGACAAGCGCTCGATCCTTTTGTGCAATAATCCCTCAGGTCCAAAAAGATTAAAATTTAGAGGAGGGATAGCGTTCCGGTCATTTAACGAGCTGGAAGGCCAAAACTCGGCAAACTTTTCATATTTTACGAGTCAGTGAAAAGAGCTGAAAGAAGACTCGTCTTTTGAGGAACGAGTGATAAACAGGGATAGCAATTGATTCCAGGTACAAATTGGAATTTTCCAATCACGGCAGTGTCACAAGGATGGCTAGGTGAAATCACTCTTCGCAGCTGTTTCTCAAAAAGAGGTAAACACACAAATGGAAGTGAATGATCGGCCAAATGAACAGTGGAGGTGATGGATGAAAACACGATCAAGGTTCTTATGGCTAATGAATTTATGATCTCAAAAGGTTATTTACCGGTTCATTTTTTCATGAGCTTGAACTCTGGGGGAAACTTTTGCTCACACTTTTCTATTTTTTAACGAGCATAAATTCAGTCATAAAACTGCTCGAATTTGCGTTTATTTTTTAACGAGCATGAACTATATGCTAAAACTGCTCGATATACCAGTCATAAAAAGAACGCCTCCCGTAAGGACCAATTTTTATAGAGCTTATGCCTTACCACAGCTATGCTCACTTTTGGCAAATTTTACTTTTGCCCCACAGGCTTCTTTCATGCAAGTTTGGAAACAGCTAATCTTAAAACCAGATAAATAACCGCCCCTAGCTTGCACTCCAGAAGGTTTGCATGCCCCCAGGTATAGGATAGAATTTCGAGGCTGCCCCTCCTCTCCCCTACCTCTGCTTTTCTTTGGGTGTTCACAGTTACTTGTCATCTTGCCAATCTAATGTTAACGATACTTGTCTTCTCGTTATTCTAAGGGGTCTTACGCAGTACTTAGGCTTCCCGTCGGCCCACTTTTAACAAACAGCTATTTGTGACAATGGAAGAACACTACTCAAAGATAAAACATTGGTATTATTGAGGGAGGCTTGCCTCTTTCTTATTATTCCAAAGACGGTTCGATTTGCTGCCGCAAATCAATCTCTTTCTTCGGCGATGTCTAACGTTGGGTTACTAAAGATGGTGACCACCCGTTGTAGCAATAGAATCTCTTTGAAGGCTGCCCCTGCTTATCCTTCAAAACATTCGTTTTAATGGGCGAGGCTTGAATTCAAAGACGGTTACTACTTGTTACCGCAAACGGTCTTCATCTTCGGTGTCCCTATTACCTAGACAAGGGGAGCGAGAAGCCAATTATCTCACTCACATAACTTTGACAAAAGAATATTATTCCAGAACAACCCCACTTCCTTCCACGGACGGGGTACGGACTAGTCATATTCTTTTGCGGAAATTCTTCCTTATACCCGAGGTTTCTTCTGCCCGAAGCAGACCAGGGTGCATGCCCCTTGGGTTCCAGTCTTTCTTTCCGAATCACTCGCACTCATCGGGAAGAAGGACTGGGGGTGGAGGCGAATCTTGAGTGAACAGACCATTTAGGAATGGTATTTGACTATTTTCGATGCGAGATCCCGGAAACGAAAGTTGGTCTACGAGCTTGACCACCTTTCCTTCGTGTGGAAAACACATTACTCTAAAGAGTGAGGAGACTATCGCTCCCATGCAATAAATATAGTCCCGCCCAAGGAGTAGGTTATAATCCAAAGGTCCTTGGACGACCATCACGTTCATCTCGACGGTCTTCCCTTTCAATGTAACAGGTACATTGGGGAGGATCCCTAATGGTCGACTGGTTCCTTTATCAAAACCTGAGAGATTTCTCAACTCAGGTAAAAGCGCTGGGGAACCCAGTGCTTTCCAAGCAACAGAGGAAAGGATACTCACAGACGCCCCTTCATCAATGATAGTACCAGCCATGATCATTCTATAGATCTGGACAATGATTCTGAATGGTACACTGGCTGGTAACCGGGGTCTGCCTAGTTGATTCCAATCAAAGGATACAACCAGGTTGCTTGGTGGTGGGACCGAATATACGGCCGGATATGACTCTGATGATGTTCCTTCCTGCGATAAAGGAATGGGCGCATTGCCCTGACGCTCATCGGAGTCGGTGCTGATGAAAAGAACCTGGATGGTGTCATCCTTATTCTCTTCAGTGAGGGTGTCGCATGAAGATGACTCTTCGGCGACGGTGTCATTTGAAGATGGGTCTTCAATGACGGAGTCATTGGACGATAGAACCTCTGAAGGAAGAACCGGGTCAACTGCCGTTTCGACCTTTAGACTTTCGTCTGGTCTGGATTCAGTAGGTTCATTCTCAATGACCGACACTTCAGCTGACCACTTGAGCGGGCCAGCTGGATTTTCAACTATCGAGGGATTAGGCACGAGTTTTTGGTATCCAGGAGGAAGTCGTAACGGTGATACCGGACGATCTTCCAAAACTCTCTTTGCCTCATCTAAGAATGGACATTTGTGGATGGCATGATTGCCTTCACACAATAGACAGGGTGATCTTGGTCCCCTTCTTCGTCCTTCACTCTCATTAGTCGACGGATTGCAATCAACATGACAACCAGAGGTTGATGCTACCGGATTGTGCAACCTTGGGGACCAGTCCCTTAGTATCCGGGGAATACAAGGACAATCACGATGGAAGTGGATCCCTTTGCAAATGACACATGGCGATTTAGGCCCGGTCGGTGCAGTGTGTGGGTTTTTGTCAGCTTTCTTCTGCTTGCCCCCAGTCGCCTTCGCCAGAGGCTCCTTCTGCTTCTTTTCTCTCTTCTTCTTTTCCTTCTTCTCCTTGGGAGGCTGACTTTTGCCAGCTCTACCTTGGGAAGATGAAGGATCAGAGGAAGTATCATAAGAAGTGGAAGGCTGGTGGGTAGTTCTAGATTGTTCTGACTGTTGATTCGACTGCTCAGGATTAGTGGCGATCTGGACTACATTAGTTGAAAAGAGCCATACAGGGAGGCCGATTGTCAATCCTGGAAGTGACAATGTAGCCATATGAGGCGCACCAACATCTCCCCAAGAGGAGAAGGGGTTTGGACTTCCGCCAAGGTTATTTCCTTGGTTGGTGGGCTCCATACTTTTCAACTGAAAGATCAACGTGGGAATAACAGGTGATTATGTTCCGCTTAAAATAAATTTTATTAACGACGCTTTTAGACACAAACTTGCTTTTTCATGTTTTAAGAGTCGAGAAAAAGCTAAAGATGACTCTAGTCGCCTTCGATGTATTAACGAGCCCGAAGTGACAAATGCTCGGTTGGACTTTTTCAGTTATAGAGTTTGAAAAAGGCCAAAAGAAACTGCTCTGGAGATCTAGGCAGAGGGTGTGCCAAACCTTTCGCGAAACCACAGAATACGTTTTACGGTACGGGTGGTCGATCTTCGTGAATGCTGTGTTCACTGCATCGCGATCAGTAGGGCGGCTGACACGGTTTCCTAAGGATAAAGGATAAAAGCCTATAGGGGTCTCCCAATATACGCGACGGTACGCGGGAGCTCAAGTCCGTGTTAGTGCCACCGACTCTCAGGAGGAATCACCCACCTTCGTAGAGATCGACAGTCACTATGTTTAACGACGCCGGAACACGTCTCTACCTAGACCTCTAGATGTTTGCGTTAAATTCCAAAGCGTTGTTATGTAAATTGAGTTTATTTTAATGTTGATCTTTCTTAACAGTTTGCCTTTCAGGTTCGCCACGAGATGTATATATACAACTTCCTATATGCAATCTAAGAATGAGAAGCAAATCTTTTCAATCTTTCAACTTTGAAAACCTTAATCTACTTGAGGGAAAAGAAAGACACAACTTTTTCCACAGATCAAAGAACACACACTAAAATGCACATCTTCCTAAATCGTCAAGCATACAGTCAAATGCAAAATGCACAATGCATGTATTTCTTTTCGTTATCCTTAATGTTGATGCTAGACAGAAAGGAAACTGTTGTATAATTTTGAATCTAATTTCAAGTAGAAATAAACAAGCTTGTCCACAATCAAAAAGACACCTTATGATAGACTTGTTTAAAACACAGGAAATGTATAGATTCAAACCATGAAATGAAAAGCAAACAAACTCAAACAGCCATGAACAGTAATAAAACTAGCTCTTAAGATCACAAAGACACTTTTACAGTTCAGGATCTAAGAGGTCACAGCTATACTGGTTCGCTTTTCACAATGGGAAACTGTAACTGAAACAAGAAATACTGAAAGAACATTCACAGTTTCATCACACAACTGAGGCGGAATAATGTCAAGGAGAAGTGGTCTACAGCAAGTACAATGACCAGCAAGCAATCAGCTAAAACTCAGTGAAAACAGGGCCAAGACACAAAGGGAAAGCTGAGCAAGACTATGGCTAACTGGACCAGCGCAGGTTCTAGTCTGCCAGTTTGACTCTCAGCGCAGTTCCCGAAGGGAGCACCTGCGCTGTAATGCAGACTGCCTGTGGACAGCCTGCACTGACACACGAGAGTTGCGTCTGCAAAGAATTCCGGGTCATAAAAAGCTCAAAAATGCACTGTTTTTGCTGAAATAAAAAGCTATAGGTCAAGTACAGGCTAAGGGATGATCAAGAGGATGAAGATCTATCACAAAGAGTAAAGAGTCTTTTGTAGATTAGCTCTTTAAATCTTGAATTTGCTCAGCAAATGAGCAAGAGTAGCAGTCCCTCTACTTCGCTTTTGATATAGTCAAAAGCTTTTCGATTTGGTACTCTTTTCTTCAAGAAATGAATAGCAAAATACTACAAACACCAACAAGATACTAGGCTCCCCAGCGGAGTCGCCAGTTTGTTGTGGGGAAAAGTATCCGATGCGGATGACCCTATCCCTACTCTAAAGGTGACAGTCTTTAGCAACAACTGAAAGTAAAGTTTTGATGATTTCCTTTATGAAAGTACAGAGAGAATGAAGAAAGATTAACCAACCTGGTGTCTTTCGCTTAGTCGATCCTTGTCCTCTCTCTTTGTCTCTTGTTCCCAGCTCCTTGCTCTCTTTGCCGATCCAGCCACACACAGATCCTGCACAAACAAGAGAGCAAACTACAAGATACATGTACTCATAACTGAAGCATGGATTAGGATGAATCAAATATACATGTAAATACAATACATCAATGCAATACAAGTATATAGGAGAACATGCAAAACTTTATTGATAGAAGTAACAGGGTTCTGAGAAGGTTACAACCAATGATGGCTCCAATCCAGCAGCACCTCCCCAGCAGCAAGAACTCTCCTCTTCACCTCTAGTAAGACAATCACCCAATAACTCTAACTGTAAACCAACAGCACCTCCTTGCTTTACACAAAATTCCAGCCTCCCTAGACCTCATAGAAGAGCTCTATATATAGGAGAGAAGAAGAGAGGATGAGTCAGCTTGAGACTGACATGAAGCTGCCTTGTGTCCTCTCCCTCTTCAGTTAATCTTCAGTTCTTGAGTCCACTTGGAGATCCTTGCTTACACATGGTGATCAAGTACCTCTTACTCATCACAGGGCGAATCTCATGAACCAAGTGTCAGTTTGGAAGCTTCCTGGGCAGTTGACACCTTGCAGGATGACTGTGCCACTTGGCCAATCTCGCCCAGCGCAGGTAGCCTTCATTAATCTTGACTTCCAGCGCAGGTACAAGGAGGGACAGTTGCATTCCAGCGCAGAAGCTCAGTGGAGCAGCTGACATGATCCAAAATAAGCCTGTTTTGAAGTGTTTTCAGGTGGAGAACTGATTGGAAGTGCTGTTGTTTGATGACCTTGTTCTTTTAGGGGTAAGAACAACATGTTTAGGGACTGAGGATCCCTGTGATTATTGACATTTCATGCTCCATGATGCGAGGCACAAAAATGTCTATAACACACTTGCCGAAGTCGTTGCCTTACTGGTTGGACATCAGGATACATTTTAATTTCATGTTCAACGATACTCGAGTCAATGCCTGGCATTTCATCATATGACCATGCAAAGACATCTCTAAATTCGCGAAAAAGAGCGTTATATATTTCCAGTTCTGAAGGGGAACAACCTTTGCCGACATAAATATTCTCTACAACATCTGTTTTGGTCGAGATATTTATGGCTATAGTCTCCTCAATATTGGATAGGTTTCGCTCGGAATCCACCGTATTTACAGTATTCGTTAGGAATTCAAATACTGAAGGGTGATAAAGGTCACTTTGAGTATCTCCTTCATATTCCGGAAGAAGGGAACGATGGTGGTGATCATTCCATGGTGCCCCCTCAATCATCATTGATTGTAAGATTCCTTCGTCAGTCCCATGTACTTTAGACCAAGGATCTAATGGGGTTCCATATTCTCTAGATCTATCTACCCAAACGCTTGACGAGCATTGATTTGGGCTCGCCTCCCATGCTTGAAACATTGATTGCTACAATATTTCCAAAGGGCTTGGGGGCAAAACCATTGAATGATCCATGTTGACCTTCGTGGAAGATATCATGTTGCAGGTTGCTACAAACGGTACATTTCCTATATAAATAGGAGGTGGTAGCGCGAAAGTTCCCATCAATGTGGGGTCTTTCAATATTCCTACTCCGATATCTTGAATTGAATGGTTACTCTCATGGATCATGGGAATGCTTCCTGTAACTTGTGAACCATTAGGGAGGAAATTCTATTGGTAGACGATCGTAATCCCTCCTTCAAACGGGAATGCGATCTTCCTAAAATAAGTCGACACGACAGCTGCCATGGCATAAATCCATTGTCTACCCAGTAGGATGTTGTAGTCGAGATTTCCATCAATGACTTCTACATCAATTTCTACTGTTTTTCCTCCTAGTTCAACTTTCAAGTTATTAAGGATACCGTAAGGGGTATAAGTCCTTCCGTCGAAAGCTTTTAATGTTGTTGATGATCGAGACAAGGTTGGAGATCCTAAAGTTTTCCAGCAGCTCATCGACATAATACATGTCGATGCCCCCTCATCAATTATCGTTCTGTGAACAGTTTTGTTGAGGGCTTTCACTTGAATAAGGAAAGCTAATTGAGCTGGTAACTGAGGATCATATCCCTTGTGATCAAAGGATACTAGATTTGAATCCTTAGGATCTACTCCACCAATTGCTGATAGCAATGCCTGCCTTTGGGTTGGACAATTTTGCAGCACTTCAAGGGTCGACATAGCGGATGGCGATTGGGCAAAATCTTCCACTATATTATAATGCTGCGTCGCTCTGGCGCGAGGATTAAATGTCGACTTATGTACTACACCTTTTGGCGGTTTTATTGTTAATTCAGGGATGGTGGGTGTAACTTCTATTGAAGTTGTTGTCGAACTACTCGGTTGATCTTTACCCTTTTCGTTCGACACCTGAGGATTTCCATAATCTTTGTTCCTTGTCGAAATCAAAGCATCATTCTGCTGTTTTGAAACCGACAACATAAGAACTTGTGACGGGGAAGCATTTCCACTATCAACCTGATTTTGACCTGGGTTGGGAAATGGATCAGTTAACACAGCTGATGTTTGGGAACTTTTAAAGAACCTCTTTAACTCAGCTTTGAATGGGCAATTCTTTGTGTTATGATCCTTATCATCACATATTAGACATGGATAATTTTGTTTCCCTTTGCCAGGAGGGTTTGAAGAATCTTTTCCAGGGGATGACTCACCTTGTTTTTTCTTCTTCCCTTTGTTTTGTTTTTTCTTCTTGCTTCCTGGTTGATTAGTTTCTTTGCCTTGATCTTCCGAAACGGCATTTACTTCCGAAGCAAGAATATCTGCTTTTGCATTTTGATCCGAATTCTTACGGGCTTTCTTTGCGGAAGCCTTTATCGATTTCGTGTTTGCGGTGCCAATCACGCCATCACCGGCATGAGAGTCACTATTTGATTTAGGAGGGGGAGGAATTGAAAATTCCGGTCTAGGGGCGTCAGGTATTTTGTCATAGAGTGTGCCGGACTGGGTATACACCAAGTCCAAATACTGTGCACGAGCAATAACTTGCTCCTCCGTCACGACTCCCCCCTTGGCCACATCTTCCGTAATAGCCGGAAGTAACGAATTTATAAACCATTCAGCTAATAGCTGATCAGGAACATATGTTTTCACCATCCTACGACGACGACGCCACTCATGTATATGATCAGATATATGGGTAGCAGTTGTCTGTTTGAAGTTGGTTAATATTTTTGTTCCCGTTTCATACCTTATCGGTAATTGAAAGTGGTTTAAAAAAGTCGTGGCTAGGGAACTAAAATTGTCGAAAGAGGCTCTTGGCAATTCAATATACCATTTGGCCGCTGGACCTGTCAATGTCCTCTGAAAAAGGCGAAGTCTTATCGAATCATCGTTAAGGGTGTTCGACGAACACCACAGATGAAAGGTCATCACGTGATTCGACGGGTCTTCACCTGGATTTCCATTGAATTTAGGAATGTCAGATGGAAGTTTATGAGGAATCGCTGGCCACCAAGGGGCATAAGCAATCGGATCGTTCGTTAACCGATGTAAATCAGGTAACTCTAAAGTCGCCACGAGTGGTAACTGTTGATTCAGGTTAGGCGAAGCGTAACCAAGGTACGATGGAATCGCTTGAGCAGTGGGTCTTTGCATACCAGCATAATGTAATTGATGTTGGTATGATTGATACGGTTGATGGACTTGACCACTGTAAAGTGGTTGGTTTTGACCGTTTTGGATATACGGTTGTCCACTATTCGCAAAGATCTGCTGCTCAGAACCTTGGTATACTTGCTGGAACTGCGGTTGTTGGTATTGTACAAGCCATGGTTGTGACGCCATGTTCTGTTGCGCCATGCTAACCATTGGACCAAGGTGTGGGGTAATTGTACCTGTTTGTACTTGTGTCGACCCGCCAGTTGGCGATTGTGGTTGTGACCCATGGTCAAGCGACTGTTGCATTACAACCTGAGAAATCTGAGGTTGACATGTAACAGGTATCGCTTGAACTTGCGACACGGTTACAATAGCTGGTGTGGTTGGGATGTTCGTCACAGGTACACACTGTTGCATAGAATATACAATCCTTGGTTGTTGAGGTAGCATAGGTACCCAACTACTTGATGCAATTCCAGTATAACCTGAACATTGTTGTGAACTCACGTATGGATACCCTCCTGGAGGGGGTAATGAAAGGGCATATTGCCCCCCATACGGTAGCAATCCGGAATTAAAAGGGATTGATGGCCCAGATTGACCTCCATGAGGATCAATCTGTTGAGTCTCAACATAAGAGTTGCCGGGTATTACTCCGGATGAACAAACTGGAACAGACCACACTGTCGAAATAGTCCCTTGGTGGACTCCTTCTAGCTGTTGAGAACTAGTTGGGACAGCTGGTATGCCGGCAAACATCGTCGGAGTGACGGCAGGAGCTTCTGCTGTCGCTGTGTCGTTTGACACAGTCCTAGATGATGACGGTTGTTCAGACATTTTAAGTCTATCCAATAGATTGCCTAGCGATTCTACAGGAACTTCCACTTGTGGTGGATTAACTTCTGATGAAGGAAATAGAGTGACCCCGACTCCAAAATGAGTTGGAGTACTTGCTTGCGGATCCTCTGCAATTTCCTCTATCGCAATCAAACCCGGTGGAAGAGGAAGACCGTCAGGTCCGTAAAATATTTCTGGTGCCGAAGAAGTGGTTGCTTCGACAGCGACAGTTGTTTGAGGAGCAAAACTCTCTGGACCGGTTACAGATGGAACTGGTTCAGTTACACAAGTGTTTGCCCCCAGACTAGGATCAGTATTACTGTCCTTCTGTGGCTGTTGAACTTCTTCTATAGAGGCAGGGTTTCCAGAAATGTTAGGAGTAACCGGAACCTCGGATGTAGTAGGAACACTTGTTCTAACTTTCAAAGGAGATTTTGAACCGGTTAAACGAGTTCGCTTTGCCCGTACTGTTTTCGATTCCGGGGACAAAGACGGTTGACTCGCAAGCCTCCGCGAACGACAGATTTTCAATTGACTTTCTTCCACGATTGCGGATTACTCGATCAACCAAAATATGAAAAGGGGAAATTTGTGTTTCCGAATTGAATGAATTTTATTAGACGCTTTTAGACACAACTTGCTTTTTCACTTTTTAAGAGTCGAGAAAAAGCTAAAGATGACTCTAGTCTCCTTCGATGTATTAACGAGCCCGAAGTGACAAATGCTCGGTTGGACTTTTTCAGTTATAGAGTTTGAAAAAGGCCAAAAGAAACTGCTCTGGAGATCTAGGCAGAGGGTGTGCCAAACCTTTCGCAAAACCACAGAATACGTTTTACGGTACGAGTGGTCGATCTTCGTGAATGCTGTGTTCACTGCATTGCGATCAGTAGGGCAGCCGACACGGTTTCCTATGGATAAAGGCTTTGATCCTATAGGGGTCTCCCAATATATACGCGACGGTATGTGGGAGCACAAGTCCGTATTAGTGCCACCGACTCTCAGGAGGAATCACCCACCTTCGTCGAGATCGACAATCACTATGTTTAACGACGCCGGAACACGTCTCTAGCTTAGACCTCTAGATGTTTGCATTATGTTTCAAAGCATTGTTAGGTTCATTCAATATATTTTAAGTTGATCTTTTTAAAGTTTGCCTTTCAAGGTTCACCACGAGATGTATTGATACAAATTCCTAAATGCAGTCTAAGATGAGAAGCAAGCTTTTCAAATCTTTTCGACTTATGAAAATCTTAACTACTAAGGGAAAAGAGAGATGAAATCCTTTTCACACAGATCAAAGAGCACTCGCTAATGCACTTTTTCCCTAAATCAACATACAAACTTAATGCAAAATGCAAAGATGCAAGTATTTCTTTTCTCTTCCTTAATGTTCGATGAAATACAAAAAGAAAGCTGTTGTATAATTTCGAATTCAATTTCAAGCGAAAGCAAACAAGTTTGTCCAAAATCAAAAGATACCTTACGATTCACTTGTTTCGACACTTAGAAATATATCAATTCAAACCATATAACGAAAGCGACAAACTCAATCAGCTATGAACAACAAATAAACTAACTCTTAAGATCAAAACGACACTTAATCACAGGTCTAGATCTAAGAGGTCAATGCAAGACTGGTTCACTTTCGTTATGGGAAACTGTAAATGACACAAGAAATACAAAAGAACAAATACAGTATCTTTATACAACTGAGGCGGAATAATGACAAAGGAAGATGATTTCAGATAGGCCTACTGACTGGCAACAAACAGCAAAAACAATAGTGAAAACAAGGCAAGACACAGTAGGAAACCTCAGTAACTCAAGCCAAGACTGGTCCAGCGTAGGTGTAACACTGCCTGTTTGACCTTCAGCGTAGGTAGCCCCTTCGGGAACTGCGCTGAAATGCAGACTGCCTTTGTACAGTTTGCAATGAAGAACGAGACTTTCGTCTGTTTTGGTTTCCGGGTCACAGATTGCTAAAAAATTCACAGTTTTTGCTCAAATCAGAAGCTATCAGTCAAGGACACACTAAGGAATGTAAAGGAGGATGAAAAGCTATCACTAAGAGCTTATTAGAGTCCTTGTGGATCAGCTCTTCAAATCATAAACTTGCCCAGAAACTGAGCTAGAGTAGCTGCCCTCTACTTTGTGTTTAATGGACTCAAACACAGTTCGATTCGGTACTCCCTTTGTTTATGAAATGAATAGCAAAAACCACAAACAACCAACAAGATACGCTCCCCAGCGGAGTCGCCAATTTGTTGGGGGGAAAAGTATCTAATGCAGAATGCCTCTATCCCACTCTGAAGGTGATATTACTTCAGCAACAACTGAATGCAAAGCTATTCAAAGTTTCTTCTTTATGAGATGAGAGAGGGAAGAAAAGGATGATCTGCTAACCGTTATCTTGCGCTAATAGTCGATCCAGTCTTCACTCCTTGCTGCTTGCTCCTAGCTCCTTGCCCTTTCACCGGCCCAGCTACACATAGATCATGTAAAAGCACAAGAAGAGGAAACTACAAGAAGCATACATCGATAATCGATTATAGGATTAGCATAAATCAAATATACAAGCATCTATTCATCATAAAGACACATGCATATAGAAGAACCTCAAATACTTTATTGATAATAGAAGTAAAATTCTAAGAGAGTTACAACCACAATGGGCCCAATCTAGCAACACCTCCCAGCTGAAAGAAATCTCCTCTTCACCTCCTTCAAGCAAAACACCCAATAGCTCTATACACAAACCAACAACACTTCCTTACTTGCACAAAATTCCAGCCTCCCTAGACCTCATGAGAGAGCTCTATATATAGGAGATTTGGAGAAAGGATGAGTCAGCTTGAGGTTGGCATAAAGCTGACTAGTGTCCTCTCCCACTTTAGTTAATCTTCAGTTCTTGAGTCCACTTGGAGAATCTTGCTTCCACTTGGAGATCAAGACCCTCTTACTCATCATGGGGCGAATTCATTGAACCAAGTGTCAGTTTGGAAGCTTCCTGGGCAGTTGACACCTTGCAGAATGACTGTGCCACTTGGCCAATCTCACCCAGCGCAGGTAGCCTTCATTAGTTTTGACCTTCAGCGCAGGTACAAGGAGGATCAGTTGACATTCAGCGCAGATGCTCAGTGGAGCAGCTGACATGATCCAGAAATAGCCTGTTTTTGAGTGTTTTCAGGTGGAGAACTGATTTTCAGTGCTGTGGTTTGCAGACCTTGTTCCTCTAAGGGTAAGAACAACATGTTTAGGGACTTTGGATCCCTCAGATTATTGACATTTCATGCTCCATGCTGTTAGGCACAAAAATGTCTATAACATTGTTGAGTATGGGTCTTCTTTTCTTGCATATTTGTGATGATCACAGGACAATCTTCTATGACATGATCAAACTATCAACAATATTGACATGAGGGGTGTGTTGGATTCTAACAATCTCACGTGAAGTGACCTAGTTCTCCACAATTGTAACAAATGATCTGGCCATGACCTCTTCCAGCTCCTCCTCCTCATCCTTGGAATCCTTTGCATGCTACAGTTGTGCCTTGATCCTACTGAGGACATGCCTCCATCTGTACTATATATGTTGTTGTTATGTCCATCATCAATTCATAACTTTTGCAATTGCGCTCGTCATGGCCCACATAATTACATAAATTAAAAAACAACTGATGGGGAGTCTTGACAAAACTTCTGTAGAAAATGAAAATTTCCCATCATATGTTTTCCTATAATCTGACAAATAGTGCACCATGGTACCACACCTATACTTGGCCTAGTGGTATTTTCTGGCTTTAGGGGGATAGGACCCCACCGAGCTAGATAATTTTGGTACACCAGGCAATGATCCTTATCATGACCATGGCCTTTACATTTTAAACACCATAATTCAACACAGACCTCATTCTAGACTTCTTTTCCCTTCTTGAGGCTCTGCAACTCCATAAGTAGGTTAGCCAACTGCGATTGAATCTGTTACACTCCCAGATTCATATCCTGAATAGGTGAGGCTTCCAATTTCATAGCAATCTCTAGTGCGTTAACTTGCATCCCAATTTTTTGCTGTGAGAGTGGCAATCTCAAATGGGATAATAGAGAAGTAATATACTAGTCCTTGTGTGGGTCATATGTGATCTGCATATTAGCCTGCTGTAGCAAACATTTCAACCTCTAATCGAAATCCCATGTAGACTCATTTACCTTCTGCTTAATCTCTTTGACTTATGTTACCAGCTAGGCTTGTGACTTAGGCTTCTTGAATTCACTATTTAGCACATCCTTTGTATCCTTCAGCGTTGCAATTAGATGAGTCGAACAATACTTAATATACTAGCTCAACACTCTATCTTGCAATGTTGTGACCAACTATGCTTTCTTGAGGTCATCATCTATTTTTTGTTGTGACTTCCACATAGCATCTACTACAAACCAAAATTGTTCAAGGTGTTCTGTCCACAAACACTTGAATATGGGAATCTTCATAGCATTCACCATATTGAATAGTGGAGGTGGAGATGGATGCCAAGGTTTAGGTGTATGTGTGTGAGAAAGAGGTGATCGTGGAGGTGGAGTGGATGGATGTGGTATTCCTGCGATACCCTAATTTACAGTCTACGGTGAACCTTGAGGCATTTTTAGAATACTACTCTATTCATCACTATCAGACGCTCCCAAAAGAAAACTGTAGTCAGCACCTGAATCTAGATCTCTTCTAAATTTCTTTCTACTACGCATAGTTCTCGTCAAGTCTCTTCTAAACATCAATTCAATGGCATAACACTTTTCTCACACAATTGCATTTCAATCCCAGTTTTTAGGGACTTTAGGTACTTACCTCTTGGTCCTTTGAAAAATCAGCATTCAACTTCACTATAGCTGATAGATGTGTCAATTGAAAACTCAGTAGTGAATCCACCCAAAATTTTGTGGATACTATTATCACCCCAAGAAACTCTCCTAGGTTGTAGCTTGGAGATTCTCGGGAACATTACAAACTCAACTTAATGTTGGAAATGGTGGAATGGAAGAGATGATGCTTGTTCAAGCCAGATAACCACTTCTACTTTGCTTTACTCCAGACATGCGTGAACAACCCCAGACTACAAGGATTTAGACCACCAATTACTCACAGTTCAGAGATTGGGTGAATATGGAGAATACTGACCACACCAGCAGATGGACAATACCTTGTGATGGCCGACTGCAACCAGTAAAGAGGTCTGCAAATCTAATTCCCTAGTGTACAGAGAGGATGACAGCTCTCTGTAACTAAGTGAAAAGAAACATGATCAACACATTCACTGATACATGCAAGATTTAACCACAGAGGTAGGATGACAGCTCCTCTAGTGCTAAACATCAAGAGTTCAGGAAAACTGCATATTAGGCACAACCTAGAACAGAATAGAAATTGAAAGTGAGCAATTAAAGGCAAAAGAAGCTTTTATTAGCTGAAAATGAAGACGAGACGCTGCAAGTATCAAAGTAGCTACAATCCCCAGAAGTTGAACCTTACACCAAAACAACAACCATCAACCTTGATTACATCTTGTTTTCCGGTATTTATAGAGTTTCATTACAAAGGCACTCAACCATTCTAAGTATGGAGGGGCCATAATTGACCACAAACCACTTTAATTGCTTGGTAGAACTTCTGAATGCAATTGCTTGCTGTAGCAGATGAATCTGATCCTTTCCTGTGCTCTATTGTCCTCTTGAGCGGGTGGAGTGTTGTATAGGATGAAATCCCATACCTATTAAGTGCATTTACCTGATCGAGGTTTGTCCTCTTCCTTCTCAGGTATACAGTCTGTTGAATGCGGTGGTTGAGGAGGAAATGCATCAGGTACAGGTAGATGGTCATCTTCGTTCTTCGGGTGCACAGAAAGATCAGGGCGAGGGGAGTGCACGTCGGATGCATGAGCAGGATGGAGGGAGAAAAGCAGCTGTCAGATCCAGCCGATAAATGGTGGAGATCATTTGGAAGGAGGTATCAGGAACAAGATGATCGTGAGCTGTCGGATCTCGAGTGGGTAGATCCAATGGCTATCGAATGGAGGAGATGTGCGGGAGTTAACGGGCAGGGACGAAGGATGGGCGGTAAATGGTATTGCCCGCACCACCGTTAACAGTCAGGCGGTAAAGGTACAATGGTGCACAATCCCATTCAACGTGTGACGTGTGGCGATGGGGAGCGAGTGAAAATAATTTTCATCACAAGTTAACATGTTGTTGGTTCGCGATAGTGGCGATAGAAAACGCCATCCAATCGCAGCGGAGATGATCAGACAACGGGGGGTTGATCACGTGGGTTTTCGTCAGATGTGATAGGGAAAGAGCTTATGAGGGTGCATGGTCATGTGAACACAGTTATATGATGGTTTAAGCTCCGCACTCGAGGGCTTGGGGGAGCATGGGTTTATACAGGGTTTTAGAGGTAAGACGGAGGCAGCGGGGGTTATGCGAGTGTAAGTGGTGCAAAGGAGAAGGAGGAAGATGACTGGTGTGAGTCCTGTTTGAGCGTAATCAACATGGCCAGGCCTGTATTTGACTCTCAAAATGTCAAATTATGTAGAAAAGCTAACACTGGCTCCTTGTGGGGATGAGATCCTCCCTGTGAGGTCTCAAGAACTGCAGACCAATGCCTTGCCTGTCAAACCAAATAAACAAAATTTCCTAATGTTGCATTGGGCATGGAGGCTAACTGAGCCTACACTAAACTAATAAAGCAACACATTTACAATTTTAAGGCCAAAAGACCTTAAATAACATAAATTTTCAGAAAACACCCATTAACTGGGCCATTAAAAACTGTCTCCCATCCCATACTTTGCAGTATGAAGGTATTGTTCCCTTGGATCTAAGAAATGATGAAAGGCCCTGTCCAAAAAGCATCAAACTTCCCATGGTTGCCTTTCTTCTCTTTCAGTGCATCACACTTAAGAACCAAGTCTCCAATCTGAAAATTATCTGTTTTTGTCCTTATATCAAAAGTTTCCTTGACTTTCTTTTGATATGTTGTAGACTTCTCCACCAGCTGTTCTCTGATCTGATGTACATCTGCTAAATCAGTGATCCTTTTTGCCATGTATTCTTCCCCATCCTGCTCTTCTTGTAGGAGTTTTGCCACAAGGAGGGTTAATTGAATTGGGAATACAGCCTCGGTGCCATATACAAGCTTGAAAGGAGAATTCCCTGTGGATCTCTTGGTGGTTACTCTGTCAGCCCACAGTGCATACTTGAGTTTAGAATCCCAGTTTTTCTTATTGTCTTCCAACAACTTTTTAATTATACTTATCAAGCTTTTGTTGGAAGATTCTGCTAGACCCATTGAGTCACACATGTCCACCAATTATTTTGCCCTAAAGTCTGTTGCGTTGTCTGTGACCAATTTATGTGGACAGCCAAATCTGGTGAAGATATTCTCTATCAAGAACCTCATGACCACATGATGATCAGCCTTTCTGGAAGGGATTTCTTCAACCCACTTAGTGAAGTAATCAGTGGCTACTAAGATCCATCTATGCTGGCCACTGGAATGTGGATTGATTTCTCTAATGAAATCCAAGCCCCATTGCTGAAAAGGTCCATTAGCATGTATGGGTTTTAAGGGCGGGGACTTCAATTGCTGTTTCCCTTCAAATATTTGGCAGATGTCACAAGATTTAACAAATGAAAAGACATAAGCAAACAAGGTGAGCCAATAATACCCAGCTCTAAGGATTTTGTGGGTTATAGTTTTCCAAAAATGGTGTCCTCCACATATGCTGGAATGGAACTGCTGCATCACTTCTATGGATTGTTCTTTGTCTAAACACCTCAAAAGAATTCCAGAGGGGTCCCTCCAGCAGAGTAGATTTCCATGAATGCAATATTTGGCTGCCCTAAGCTTAACAGTTCTGGTTTGGCTTGAACTAAGACCTGTAGGAACTTCTAGCTTCAACAAGAATTGAGCTATTGCAGAGTACTAGTCGCAAGAAGCTAGATTTTCTACTAATGACTGTCTTTTCCCTGGTTCAGCTGCTTCTTCTTCTGCCTGACCATTCTATGAAATTGTGCTCATGAGATTTATGTCCAACATTCTGCAATTTTTCTCGGCCATCAGTCTGGCAAGGCCTTGACCTCTGATAAGCTTAGTGGGCTTCAGTTCTATGTTAAATTCAGTAAGCTTTGCAATCCATTTATCCCTTCTTCCATCAACATCAGGCCACGTTAGAACATCTTTTATTGAAGCAGAGGGTACATATGCAATTATCTTGGAATGCAGAATGTAAATTTTGAAGGCATTTAAAGACTTGATAAGAGCATATGCATGTTTTTTGATGATATCATAGTTCAGCTCAACATCCCTTAATGTTTTGCTGAAAAAGGCCACTAGATGCTCTGAGCCTTCTTCATCTACCTGTAATAAAACTACTGCAAGGGTGTCTTCAGAGGCAAATGAAAATATATGGAACTCCTTGCTGTAATCTGGACTTCTTAAAGTGGGAGATTCCATAATAGCTTTCTTAATGGACTCAAAGGATCTTCTTACTGTATCAGTCCATTTGATCTCTGACCCCTTTCTCACCATGGAGGTAATGTGATTTACCAGCTCTGGAAAATTTGGGATAAACCTCCTGACAAAATTTATTTTGCCCAGAAAGGACTAGATGTCATTCTTTGATCTCAGGATAGACAAAGTCTGTATTGCTCTTACTCTTTCTGGGTCAATTCTGACACCTGTGGCAGAGACAACATGTCCTAATAGCTTTCCCTCTTCTAAAGCAAACTGTGACTTTTTATGGTTGACTGAAATCTCAAACCTTCTGCACTTCAGGAACGCTTTATTCAAATGCTCCAAATGGTCTTGGTGGCTGCTGGAGTACACTGTTATATCATTTAGGTAGATAAGGACGAACTTATCCTTCTCTCCCACAAATGTATATCCATAGCTCTCTGAAATGTGGCTCCAACATTCATCAACCCAAAAGGCATCTTGGAATACATAAAAGTTCCCCAAGGAGTGGTGAATACAGTGTTCTCTTGGTCATCTGGATGTACAACAACCTGATTGTACCCTGAAAATCCGTCCAGGAAAGACATCACTTTGGCCCCTGAGACCTTCTGCAGCAAATGCTCCATCTTGGGTAGAGGATAGTTGTCTTTTTTAGAGCATTTGTTCAAGTTTCTGAAATCAACGCAAAGCCCGATTTCTCCACTTTTTTTACTTACCACTACCAAATTAGCCACTCATTTTGAGTATCTGAGAGGGACTATGATTTTGGCAGCCAATAATTTCTTGATTTCTTTTTCAATCAGAGGGAGGAGCAAAGGATTTATTGGTCTCAGCTTCTGTTTGAAAGGGATGGTGTCTTTTTCTAAAGGAATTTTATGTTGGATGATCTTTTTGTCATATGTTTTTAGGTCACTATATTCCCAGGCAAAGACATCAACAAATTGCTTCATTAAATTACAGTATTTAGCACTCTGGGTAGCGGATAGATGAGTGGACAGGTTTACGTATCTGGGCTGATCTGGACTCCCTATATTATGCTTATAGACTGCAGATTGGTCTTCTTTTTGGGCAGCCTTATAAGGCATGTCATTTTGGTCAAACAACTTTTCTAATGGAACCAAACCCTTAGGTATATGATTGCTGGGCAGTAGGACAATGCTATCCCTACTAACTCTGTTTCTAAGCTGGGACTAGGGATTTTCTTCCAAGCATTCATTTTCTTGGTCAATTTTCATTTTAGAACATTCATCAATGACTTGCAAAAACCTATTCACTTCATCATCATCTTCAAAGACTTTTGAATGCTGGACATTATCAGGCAAGGATGGTCTGTATTTAATTTTAACTTCATAAAATAGTCTGGGAGGCATGGGAGGGATAAACATTCTAGCAGACACAACAAGGGAATCGACAAGCTGATTTTTTACTCTAGGGATATATGAGATACAAAATTTATCAAAAGAATCTTTAAGTCTCCATACCTCATCTCTGTATGCTTTCAGTCTTGGGTGCTCTGCTTGAAATGTTTTATTTACTTGCTGAATGATAAGATCAACATCTCCAAACACCTTTATGCTCCTGATTCCTCTGTCTTTAGCTGCACTAAGACCCAATATCAGAGCCTCATACTCTACCATATTGTTGGTAACTTGAAAGGCCAGCTTAAAAGACAGATGTGTGCTTTCTTGTTTTGGAGATATCAGCACCACCCCTGCTCCTGCAGTCTCCCTAGAACATGCTCCATCAAAGAACATTTCCCAATCTTGACTTGCTTGCTCTCCCTCGGTCTGATTTATTGGTTTCTTTATCTACATTGAGGCCTTCTAGGATTCTTCAATTTGGAGAATACAAGCTCCAAAGTCAGTGTCCACAACATATATGGGATGATTAGAAGGATTCCTCTCATTACTGATGATGTAGGCCAGCTGTGCTTCTCTATACAATCTTCTGCTTTCCCCTCCAAACACTAGGATAGTGGCATAAGATAAGTCATTCT
Source organism: Pinus tabuliformis (assembly GCA_031772625.1). Taxonomy (NCBI): domain Eukaryota; kingdom Viridiplantae; phylum Streptophyta; class Pinopsida; order Pinales; family Pinaceae; genus Pinus; species Pinus tabuliformis. The sequence goes on along the minus strand of CM062816.1, from coordinate 1,198,425,743 downwards.
ATAATGTCCCACCCAGTCTCTTAATCCACCCTATGGACAACAGCATACCGAACTTGGGAGGGACATCTGCTACCACAATATCCATAATCATGCTCTTCATGGGCAACTGAGTGAGGGTGATGACCAGGTCTTTGATTAATCCTAGGAATTTTACCTTCCTTGAATCAAATGAGAATAAGTCATGATAAGGTCTAGTGATATCAAGGCCTAACTCTTCCATGACAGCTTTAGGCATCAAATTGTGGCTGGCCCCTGTGTCTAGCAAGAAAGTGTGGAGGATTTTTTCATGAATGGTCAAAGAGACATAAAATGATGGGGAATTATCATCAGCAAGTTCAATATTGGGCTAAGCACAACTGCGGGTTTATCATCTTGCAAATTGACACAGTCGGTGGAGGTTTGTGTGGCTTTCAGCTCAAGAGCCTCAAGGATAGGCTTTCTAAAAACTTCACTCTTTGCTAGTTCTAACAGAGGCACATATATTTTTAACTTCTGGACTTCTGATTCAAAGTTAAAAGGAGAAGGTGACTTATCAGGACCTCTTACCTCTTGAGTTGGTGCTTTAAGGATGATTGGGTCAACTGCTGGTCTCTTCTGTCTAGTATTCTGTGACTCTATTGGGATAGCAGCTTTTTGTGCAGGATTCTCCTTGACATTATTTTCTTTTGACCTCAAATTGTATCTCTGTCATTCATCAATATGTAGAACAGCCTCTTTGTCCCACTCTCGACTGTATTAGTCCTACAGCAATGATTTTTCATAGGCAGCCAATGTCAAAAAGGCAGCGCTGCCTTTATCTTCCATGCAATGAATTTCATCCTCGTCTTTGAACTGCTCTTCCTCCATGACTACATTATGGAAAGGAGCCTTAACCTTATGCTCTTCATTTTCATCTTTACCCCTTTGAATGATTTGTAATTATTCATTTTCTCTTCTAAATGGATTTGGATTTCTTGGAGCAAATGTGTTTGGAAGCCTTGTCTTTCCAGAGCTTTTCTCAATCTTCAACTTAGATATCTCAACAGCCAATGACTCTATCATCTTAGTCATCTTATCTAATTTGGGTTTTGAGGATGAAGCAGAGGAAGAAGAAGTCTCACCTCTTTGCCTCCTTTTTTCAGCATGAATTTTGAGCTTTTCTGCAGCCATAATATTTGATTCCACCTCTAGTTCTACATCTTACATATCAACTAGAGTGGCACATCTTCTTTCTCTCAAAAGTAGGCAGAAGTCAGAGTCAAAAGCATTAGCATAAGTGAGCTTGGTAGAGGTGGTGGTAGACTTTACTTCAGCTGGTATCTCACTGTACATACGGTTAAATCTTTTATTAAAATCAGGCAATGATTCCCCATTCTCCCTCTTTAGATTTCCAAACTCTATATGGTAATAGAGCAGATCTTCTTGATCCCCCCATTACTTCAAAAATGCATCATCTAATGCTTCAATGTCTACTATGGACCTATGGGGCAATTTTCTAAACCACTTTCTAGCCTCTCCATCAAGGCTCTAGACAAACACTCTCATCCACACATCATCGTCACTGATATCTAGGTTATCAGCATAACTATAAAAAGACTCAAGCTGTTACTCCCTCTGTACCAGTGAATTTGGGCATATATTTCTGATATTCTCTCACAGGCATGGCATTCAAAGGAACAGGCAAGACTAGCGGTACATACTCAGCAGTTATGATTCTTTCCATCTTTGTGGGAGCTTGTTGGCCTACCATGACTGGGCTAGGTGGAAGGATACTGGCAGATGGAATGGTAGCAAGTAATGAAATAGATGACAAACACAAAGGAATATGATGGGCTATATGGGAGGCTTTCTTTGGACTAAGATCCAAAGGGGAACTGACTAAACAAGGAGCTTTATGAATCTTTGAAGGTATTTATTTACTAACAATGGTAGGCTCTAAATCTTCAAACTGTATATCTTCAGCTATAACCTTCTCTTTCAGACATGCATAAGTTTTCTTAGGCTTACCTGATCCTGATGCTCCTTTCTGTGATGTTTTCCCTCACTTAGCAATCTTCTCAGGGTCAGGCACTCGGTCAGTTGGTGATTTCTGAGGATTTCTATGGGTATGCATCACAAACTGAGCCAGAACCGTAATGTGGAGTTTCCAATAGGTTGGTTCTCCAGCAGAGTCGCCAGATAGATGATTACAACCAGAAATGTATCCAGACTTTGTCTATCATCAAAGCTGGATCCGTGTCATTCTCCCAGGGAAGCTGAGCTTCAATCTCCTCTCCTCGGCAACAACGCCAATTAATGTTATCACCCCAAGAAACTCTCTTAGGTTGTAGCTCAGAGATTCTCGAAAACATTACAAACTCAAATTTATGTTGGAAATGGATGAATGGAAGAGATGATGCTTGTTCAAGCCAAATAACCACTTCTACTTTTCTTGACTCCAGACATGTGTGAACACCCCTAGAATAAAAGGATTTAGACCACCAATTACTCATAGTTCAGAGATTGGGTGAATATGGAGAATATTGACCACACCAGCAGATGCACAAGACCTTGTGATGGCCGGCTGCAACTAGTAAAGAGATTTGCAAATATAATTCCCTAGTGTGCAGACAGGATGACAACTCTTTGTCACTAAGTGAAAAGAAACCTGATCAACACATTCACTAATACATGCAATATTTAACCACAAAGGTAGGATGACAGCTCCTCTAGTGCTAAACATCAAGAGTTCAGGAAAACTGCATATCAGGCACAACCTAGAACAGAATAGAAATGGAAACTGAGCAATTAACGACAAAAGAATCTTGTATTAGCTGAAAATGAGGACAAGACACTGCAAGTATGAAAGTAGTTACAGTCTCCAGAAGTTGAACCTTACACCAAAACAACAACCATCAACCCTAATTACATCTTGTTTCTGGGTATTTATAGAGTTTCATTATAAAGGAACTCGGCCATTCTAAGTATGGAGGGGCCATAATTGACCGCCAACCACTTTAACTACCTGGTAGAACTTCTAAATGCAATTGCTTGCTGTAGTGGATGAATCTGATCCTTTCTTGTGCTCTGCTGTCCTCTCGGGTAGGTGGAGTGTTGTATAGGATGAAATCCCATACCTATTAAGTGCATTTACCTGATCGAGGTTTGTCTTTTTCCTTCTCAGGTATACAGTCTGTTGAATGCAGTGGTTGAGGAAGAAATGCATCAAGTACAGGTAGATGGTCATCTTCGTTCTTCGAGCACACAGAAAGATCAGGGCGAGGGGAGTGCACATCGGATGTACAAGAAGGATGGAAGGAGAAAAGCAGCCATCAGATCCAACAGATAAATGGTGGATATCATTTGGTAGGAGGTATCGGGAACAAGATGATTGTGAGCCATCAGATCTCGGGTGGGAATATCCAATGGCTATCAAATGGAGGAGACACGGGGGAGTTAACGGGTGGGGACAGAGGATGGGTGGTAAATGGTATTGCCGCCACCACCGTTGACAGTTGGGCAGTAAAGGTACAATGGCACGTGATCCCATTCGACGTGTGACGTGTGGCGATGGGGAGTGGGCGAAAACACTTTTCATTGTGAGTTAACATGCCGTTGGTTCGCGGGAGCGGGGATAGCGAATGTCGTCCGATCGCGGCAGAGATGATCGGACGACGGGGGGTTAATCATGCGGGTTTTTGTCAGATGTGACAGGGAAAGAGCTTGTGAAGGCATGCGATCATGTGAACACAGTTATATGATGGTTTAAGCTCCACGCTCAGGGGCCTGGGGGAGCATGGGTTTATACAGGGTTTTAGAGGTAAAACGGAGGTAGCGGTGGTTATGCGAGTGTAAGCGGCATGAAGGAGAAGGAGGAAGATGACTGGTGCGAGTCCTCTTTAAGCATAATCAACACAACCAGGCTTGTATTTGACCCTCAAAATGTCAAAGTATGTAGCAAAGCTAACAGATACAATAATCGATGGCCCTCACAACCTTGTTTTCTGAAGCTTCCAGGCACCTCACCAATTCTAGAGTTCACACAATAGGGTTATCCAACTTCCACATACCTTGAATGTACACCAATTTAGATAACCATTCATATACTTCACACTGAAAAGAGCATAAGAGAATTATGTGTACTTCCCTATACAAGTATCTGTTCAACCACTCTTCCTTTGATAGGCACAGATTCCTGTTTTCCTAGGCTACAAAATCGTTGGGCATCCGATCTATCTACTTCTCGATCTCTTTCTTAGTTGGTATCCACTTATTAGTCATCACATAATCCTCAGATAGATCTCGGTCTTGAAAATGAAACCATTTGTTGGCTTAAGGGGGCTTGCATCCAAGTTCAAAGTTAGCTACACTAACCAACAAAACCCTACACCACTGGCCCTTTCAAAAAAAACCTACATAGTGTAGGCTACAATCTAACTCTAGGCAAAACTGGAGGATGACAGAACCAAGTTTCTACATTCAGAGGTCTATGGGATGTATTCCTGTTACTTCCAGGGCTATACTCTAACCTTTGCGAACCATAACACTTGAAACAAAGAAATTATAGTAACTTACAAATATTAGATTCGAAGTCTGCGCTAATAGTTCTAAACATTGATCACATCATGTAACTTAGAAGATCTACTAGTTTCGTGCATCTATTAGGTTCTTCTTATAAAAGATACAGTAAACAGAGCGAATACATAGTAAATGCAGAAGTAAAGATAACATGCAATGCATAGATATTTCTCTAAAAAGGTATTTATTATGTTCATATATTCTATTATAGATTATTTTTACCCTGTGCACATAGCTGCAAGGGCCCACACACTCAGCTGCGGACTTACCAAGGTCTCCATGCACACAACCGTAGGAGCCTTCCCCTTCACCTAAGTATAGAGTATGCAATACAAAATAAAAAATTTCCTATCTGTGTTACTCTCTATCTTCCCTTACCTCTCTATGACCTTCTATGAATCTTTTATATCTTTCTCTTTTACAATACCATGGTCAATGAACCATGGGTGGATCATAAAACATCTTAACTTCTAACAAACTAAGGGTCTTTGACCTTCCTAAATCTCCTTTGACTCTTAACGACCTTCGAGCTTTTCTTTTCAAAATGTAGAGAATTTACCATAATAACAAAACTATTTACAAAATTTACTCTAGGGGACCCTATCCCAACTATGCTTCACTTCCCTCACTCTCTGACTCATTTTGATTGTGGACTAAAGGAGGGAAAGTGGAACATTGAGATTGCTTGGAATTGGTAACTTTGCCTGGAACCTCAGCTCATATAGTAGCCCAAATTGATAGGAATACACAACACTCAACCTCCATTCATAGGATATTCACATAAGTATGCTATAGAGCATTTCATCCCAAGTTTAGTGGAGGATTTCCCTTCTTACTCCATTTTTGTCATCAACAAACTTCTCTTCAGGGAGGAAGAAGTTTTCCTTGGATGTGATGGCTATTATCCTATGTTTCTTGCCCCATCAAACTATTATGGGTATGGTCGTAAGTCTACTGATGATCTTTGCATTCAAGTGAATGGAAAGTCCTCTAACAATAGTGGTGTCGTTGTCGTCTCCATGAGAATGGAGGGCCATGGAAAATTCATGGGTTACCTCATCATCATACCCCTTCAATTTTTAAAATAAGCCCATCCACTAGTGTCTTAGGAAAATTTCTCTAAAAGGAGGATCCTTATGGATTCTATTGGTGTGTGTAGGCTCTCTTCGATTGAAACCTTCCCCCACAGATCTTGCTAGTGACTTCTTAAGTTATTCCAAAGAGAATTTTTTGAATGATTTTCCCCTAAGTAGTTTAGGGTGTCAAGGTAGGATAGGGAGGTTGATGCCTCCTTTTATTCAGAGAGAGAGAATAATTATATCCCTTGCTTCAAGAAAACTTTTTTTCTCCCACTTTTCCTTTCTTAGGTAAGAAAACAATATTTCCAAAGAAATTTAACTCTATAGGGGTCTGCAATAGGATGCCTGTAGCAGGGAGAATTCACTCAACAATTACATGGAAAATGAGGAGAAAATTTTCCACTTACCCCTCTTGGGATGATTTATTTATGTTTTTGGGAGTTTGGAGGAAGGTTCTCCTTGGTTTGGACACTTTTTCACCTCCTCTCATCCCTATCTTGTAGCACCTCCTTTGCAATCTTGTAACAAATTTGGTATTCATATAGAAATTATGCCTAATCTTGTAGAAACAACAAATCAACTTTTTAGCTCCTTTATAGCACCCTAGGTAACTTCTGGTAATAGTTATTTCTAGCTCAACCTTCATTTCCTTAATGAACCTCTCTAATTGTTTTGGGAATGAGCATTGCTACAACTAAAGTTGAGTCTCGTCCTTTTATTCCTTTTTGTCATAGTGGGCTCGACCTGCTTGATGATCTCACCTATACACATATTTCCTTTTTTAGCCATTGTCCACACTCCTCATAATTATCACCCTCTCCACTCTAACATTTCCACATTGCATGGGTGGCTGAGTAGCCTACACTTTTATTATTCGAAGGTTTCCAAGTTTACTGGCCACCTCCATCCCATAAAAACTCTATCATCGCTTAAAAACATTTTTAACCAATATGTGCATAGGGGAAGAGGTGATGGGTTTCATACCTAAGCCTACTTATGATGTCGAGTTATTTTTGATGCATGCATGTTGCTACTGAACCAGTGGTTGATCAACTGCTCTCTGAATATCTTATCTTCCATATTTTTTCTTGTGCATAGGTCCTCATTTGGACAAAATAATTTGAAGATGCTTTTTTATCGGTATTTTAATGATGAAGTCTATATTTCTTATAGGTTATTCCATTGTTTGATATGTTTTTTTTGGAGTGGATTAGTGAGATTGCAACTGCTTATCAAGGATGGTGTGGCTTCTTCAAATCTCAAGGAGGGCCTCTTAATGATTAAGGGTGGTCAAATCTTCATTTTAAAACATTAAAGTTATTTTCTTCTAGTTTTGTAGGATTTGTGTATTCTGCTGCAGGATTGGTTTCTTTCTTATAGCAGTCACACAACCCCTTCCAAAACTACAACCAGCTTCATTAAATGCACCCAGTGCATTGGATAACTCATGGTGAGATTATAGATAAGGATTGGAAATTTTGATGATGATGGAAGTTTGTGAAGAAGGGGTGAAAATGGCATCTTTTTATGAGCAAAGGTGGAATTTCGGGAAGGATATTGACTAGATTGAGTGGGTGAGAGGTGAAGGGGGCTTGATGAACATATTTTGTCATTTTCCCAAGGAAAACATGACTTTTGATCCCTTTCCCTAAGTAGATATCAATCCTATAGCACTTCTAGTCGATCCTATAGTAGTTCAGGAAAATCCTATAGCATTGTAGGATTGAGGTAGAATCAAGTGTAGTTGCTTTCTTGATGATGAAGGGATGTAGGGAGATGGGTGACATGATGGAGGAAATGTATGGGCTAGGTTGAGATATGGAGAAATGGGTTGTGGAAACTTTTCGTTCAATTCTTGTCACTTTGACTATATGGAATCTTCCAAAAGAAAAGTGTTAGAAGAACTGATGTAAGGAATCCTTGACCTCTGCGTGCTCTCCCTTCTCTTCTCTTTTTCTTTCGCTTTTCTTGTATTTTTTTTTTTTTTCTTTTTTTTTTTCAAGACCTACGAGTTGCCTCCCAAGAGGTTTTGAATCTATAGGCCTTCACTAGGTGCCTAAAATGAGGTTTTCACCTTGCGATATTTTTATTCTTTCATTATTTATTTTTCTCCCTTGGTCTGCCTCATGAAGGTTTTTAATGATAAAGTTGGCCTCAAGTGCATTATGGAGGTTTTCACCTAGGCCTTCTATTTATTTATTTTTTCTTTTTCTTGTGTTGATCAAAGGTTAGATAAACTGAGGGTTGCGAGCCCCCCAATCAAATTCATCTCCTTGCTTACTAAAATAGTAAACTCTCAATTTAATAGAGGATTCTTATAAAATTCAACTGGTAGCCATTAAAAAGCAGCGGAATACCTTCCTCATTGATTGATTTGATTTGGATAGGCACATTCTCATAACATTTTTCCACTATATAGGGGCCCAACCACCTTAGCATTAATGTCCCTTTGAAATCATTGACCCTTGAATCATACAGGAGGGCCCAGTCACGCTGATGAAAATATCTCTCCCTAATATTCTCTCATGCTAGAGATTCCTTTGTAGTTGGACTACCTCAATGTGTAGGAGAGCTTGTAATCTGAGCTCATCCAAACCATTAAGCTACATCTACCTTTCCTCCTATGATGTAGTGAGGTCTAAGTATAATTGAGCTTCCATCCTTAGGGCATTATATTTAAACTCAATGGATGGTAGGGCCTTCTTTCCATAGAAAACCTTGAAAGGGATAAATCTAGTGGTGGTTTTCCAAGTGGTATTGTAGGTTTGAGTGGCCTCCACAAGTCAGTCTACCTATTCCTTTCTACTATTGCTAACAACCTTAACCAAAATATTCTTCAAGGATCTATTTGTGACCTCCATTTACCCATTTTCATGAGGGTAATAGGTAGTGGATTTCCTATGCTTGATGTGGTGCTGCTCCATGATGTCTTAAATCAGATTTGAGGTGAACTGTGAACCTTAATCAATGACAAACTCCCTTAGAAAATGAAACTTGTAGAATATGTTCTCCCTTAGAAATTCAACCACTTTATGATCAACTCATGCCTTCACTACCTCTTCTTCAACCCATTTAGTCAAGTAATCAATGCACACAATGATGTACTTCATTTGTCCTGATGGTGGATCAATAAACCCAATGAAGTTCATGTCCCATTTCTCAAATGGCTACAGTTTCACTTGAGGTTGTAGGGATGTTTCATCATTGGCTATGGGCTTGACCATCCTCTGACATTGATCACACCTAGTGGTGTAACTTCTTGCATCTTGATGTAGATTAGGCTAGTAATAACCAACTTGTAGAACTTTGAAGGATGTCCTCTTAGTAGCAAAGTGGCCCCCACAAGGTCCAACATGGCATGATGAGAGGATGTAAAATACATCCTCTTCCCTCACACATCTTATCAAAATATGATCTGGACCTAACTTGAAAATATTTCCCCCAATCCAAGTGAAAGGGGCACTCTTTCTAAGAATATTTATCTTCTCGTTAGAGGATAGATTAGGAGGGAACCTCCAAGAAACCAAGTAATTTCCTATAGCATAAAACCAAGAAGATAGTACCGAGATGGAGAAGATGTGTTCATGTGGAAGCTGGTCATATACCATCTCCTCATTTCCTATTAGAAGGGTTAGTCTTGACAATAAATCTGCAACCACATTCTCTTTCCCTGGTTTGTCAACAATAGTTAGACCAAATTGTTGCAATAGTAACAACCATCTAATGGTTATGGCATTGACATCAAGTTTATTCATTAAATAATTAATGGTTGCATGAGAAGTGTGATTTTTTTTTATATCAACTGATATAGTACCTAAACTTATTCAGAGAGTACTCCACAACCATATATTTGTTTTCAGTGACTATATAGTTAAGTTTAGCCTTAGAAAGGTTCTTACTACTGAAATATTTAGCATAGGGAATTTTTCCTTCCACTTGTCATAAGGCTAATCCTATAGCTTTATTTGATGCATCTATGTGGATATGGAAAGGTAATTCCAAATTGGTACCCCTAAGGATCGATGTATTGGTCAACTTTTACTTCAGTACTTCGAAGGCCTATTGACATTTGTGTGTCCAATATAAGTCTAAGTCTTTAGCCATTAATTTAAACAAAGGTGAATCTAGTTTATTAAAGTCCTTAATGAACCTTCTATAATACCTAGAAAATCTAAGGAAACCTCTAAAATCTCTTTGTTTTTTAGGGGTAGGGACCCTTTTAATGATATCAAATGTGTTGGGGTCAACCTACATCCCTTCCTTAGATATGGAACACCCTAAGACAGTCTCTACAATCATAAAAAACTCACATTTCTTGGGAATTAACGAAAGATTCATCTCAATGAATTTATTTAAGACATTACATATATGAGAAAGAGCTTCCTAGAAGTCACATCCATAAGGAGTGAATTCATCCATGTATATCTCAACAATGTCATGAACAAGGTCAACAAAGACACACACAACTACCCCTTGGAAGGTAGCGAGAGAAATTCATAAATTGAATGGAAAGAATCTATAGGAAAAGACAACCCAAGGACATGTGAATGTGGTCTTTTCTTGGTCCTTAGGGAGATCTGTATTTGGTTGTACCCATTAAAACCATATAGGAAGGAAAATAATCTCTTCCCTACAAGGCCATCAAGGACTTGTTCAATGAAATTCAAAGGGAAACAATCCTTCTTTTTATCCTTTCTACTTTTTAATCAACACAAATTCTCCACTTCCCATTCTTCTTAGGGACAATCAAAAGAGGGGACACCCACTCATTATATGAGATGGGGGATATGAAACCTACATCCAATAGTTTTTGTTTTTATTCTATTACAATGTCCTTAAGGGAGGGATTCATCCTCCTCTGGAGTTGGTGTACAAGTTTGCATCCTTCCTTGATGTAAATATGGTAAGTACAAATTGAGGGATGCACAAATTTTATTTCCTTATAATCCAACATCAAGGTGTTGCCTTAGCATAATGCATAGTTTCCTTTCTTAATTGGAAGAGAGAGAGGGGCTAATACTTATAGTTATGGATGGGAGAATTTCCATAAACTTAACACGATCTAGATCAGGTTCAACATAGCACATATTAGTCCATGGATTTCCCTCAGTTTGTTCTAAGGATTCTTCCACCAGTTTATCAATTGGCATGGTAGTGAGGTTCATTATGTAAGATATTCCTAATCAGGTCATCTTCATCAAGCTGCCTACATCCTACAATAGTGTCCACTGTAAAAACTGGGTATAGGGATGTCTGATAAAAGTATTCTTCTTCCCCAACCTCTATCCATAATGGAAAGTCATGCTCAATATAATGTTAATCAGGGGGATACAATATGAGTTTTTTCGAGAGATTCCTATTCTTGATGGTCATATTTCTAGTCCTGCAACTAATGTAGGTATCAATAGTGGCCAACCAAGGTCTTCCTAGGATAAGAGGGTAACCATTAAACTTGCCTTTGGACTAGAGGAAAAGGAAATCTGTGGGATCCTCCCATGAGTCAACAGGGACCTGTTGACAGTGCTGGACCCGCCAACATGTCAAGGGATCTCCCCAATAAGAAGTCCCAACTATACCTCATACTGTTTGGTGTAGGAATCCCAACAATGGGGTAGACAATATTGCCTTGAATGCGATTGGAAGGGCGTGACATTTGCAACAAGTCAAGGAAGGTGCATGGAAGGTTCTAACACATGGAGAAGGGGATGAATGCACCCCTTAGAAACTTGTGACAACACGTAGCTTGAAAGGGAACATACGAGCATCAAGACATCATATGATAGAAAGCAAGTTAGCTGGCGGTCCAAAGTGATGGTTATAAAAACAACACATTTCGGCAAGATTCATACAAACATATACGAAAAAGTCCATACATACATGCATAACTAACAACTACATATATCATTAGAGTAACCAAGATAGTTGAACTACAATAAAAAATTATGCATGAGATGTGATGATTTTGTTAAATTAAGAAAGGGTGAAAGATACAATCATACAACAACCATGTCCAACCAGTAGTCCCAACAGCGGAATGTTATAGACACTGCCACCTGCTCCAGCAAAGAGATATACTAGGTCTACACTCTAGAGAATCCAAGGCTCATTACAATACACTCCAATATTTCTCTAAGATACACCTATAGGAAGCTTGCCTCCCAAAATCCCGTACAATGAGTTATGAGGCTCTATAAATAGAAAATGGTGGGGTGACCCTTGACATTCCCCTTCGTGAATATTCACCTATCCTCATGACTCTTCACCTACTACATAAATGTTACACTCTACTATCAACACTTGGTCTTTCACTATTACAACATGTTTACATTTCATTATGCACATGTACCCATGTGAGACAAAATGGGATTGAGAAAGCCATGCAAGACATCACTAATACTTGGACAACCATGGGAAGACCAACTCTTCGACATCCTCGTGATGATCGACGGTCGTGAACTGAATCCAAGCTTTGTAGTCGGTTATGGTGTCCGCTTTGATCTATGGTGACATCCATTGAAATAGAACTCTTGCCTCTGTTGCATCTGGGTACACTGATTTGGCACCCTTTTCCAACTCGTCTGATAACATGTGCATCATAGTCTTGAGTGTATTTGGATTAGCAACATACTGATGCATAATGTCTGTGCTAATATCCATGTCTGCCCTAGTGGTTACATGCATCAACTCATCAAAGTACATGTCCATCTCCAGTTGAACATGGTTCTTGGACTTCACCTCAGTGAGTGTGCCAATGGATGGGATCGCATGCGTGTGCACAATGACATCCATGCTTTTGAACACCCATGCATGTGAATCTTGCAAACTAGTGATGAGCCACGAGAGTTCCTCATAGTTTTGGATCTTACTCTGGATGTGTGCCTTCAACTCTACCACCTTTGGCTTCATCATCTTTATCAAGTGCAATGGGGCTCCTTTGTACCTCATTGTCCATGTTTACATGTGATCGACAATAGTGTGTAGATCTAACAAGATGCATGCTCTCCTAGCACAACACTTCTGCCAATAGTTTAGATGGACAACTAGCTTATGCACAGTGATGACTCTAGAATACAACCTTAGCATGACTATCTCGAGAGCTAATACTTCATCCAGTGTCACTCTCCTCAACTATACTTTGGTAGATGTTGTAACTTTTTCTCCTCCCTACTTGGCCGCTTGTAATTAGATAGCCATGTGCACATTCTTAGCTATTAAGAATCTAACACTTGAGCTAGTGGCTTCGGCATATGCTTTGGTAGAATTGACCAATGTTACTGGATGCTTGCCCATGTTGGATACGATCACTCATTCTTCAAATTGCGTTGGAGATATATGGACATTCAGAGTGGGAACTCTACCTGACTGCACAACTCTGTGTTGTGACTCGTCAAAATAAATGTTGTGCATCTCCACTTCTGGATTGCCTTCAAGGATCTCTATGTATCCTTGATCACTTGGGACTTTATCTACTTCAGATCTGGTGAAGTTGGTGGGGTGACCTCCTGGTTTTGAGGCATAAAGTAAATATCCTGATCTCACTCTTGCTAAACCATATCTGTGTCCATCTATTCTAGCATCTAGTCAATCTCTTGAGCTAATTCCTGCTCCTATGACTACTCACCTTATCTGCTTTGTGACAGCTGCTTGGATGAGTCTATAACCTATATGGGTGCAGTTTCATCAATTTGTGCACATTGCGCCTCCTACCATACCTGTTCCTGTTGTGCTTACTTCTCTCTTTTATGCAACTCCTGTTCTTACCTCATTTTCCACTTCAACTCCTACAACTCCTTTTCTGTTTCCTCCATCCTCTCTTTCTCTCTTTGCTTTTGCATGATCCTCCTGTCACGCTGTCACCTCTTAGCCTCAATCTCCAAAGCTAATTTCAACACAAGTGGATTTTTTCTTTGATCTTGCATCTTTTCTCTACTTCTGCACTATCAAAAACATTCCTCTTGCCTTTTTCACGTGCAAGTTTGCTAACCTATGCTACTGCTGATGATGCTACTCTTTGGGATGTTTCTTCCTTCATCTTTACTAACCAATATACAGCTATGATTTCCAGATCATTGAGCATGGAGAAGTGATAACTATATCTCCATGGGTCTTCCTTGGGCCAATGACATGCCCCAAGGATCCAAGGATGTTGGACTCTCACACAGTGGTCCTTCACTAAGAAATGTGGGTCATACGGATTGAAACTTCTGGTGATGACTGTGAATATTTTGAACTCCTTCATCTCTCCCTTAGCATGCTTGAGATTCTGAATCTCATACGACCCAATCCGCAAAGGAAGAGCAGGCCAAGGTTCCTTCTTCTTCTTGTGTAGTCTTGCTAACAACCCTATCGAGATGTGATATGACACTTCTTTCATGAAAACTTTGTCCATGGAAAACTTTGGTAAAACATGTGGAGCCTTCTTCGCGTTATACATCTATATGAAGGTGCCAAGGGGTGAGGTATACCAATCTATTATGTCGATCAATGCCTCCATCATTTCTTGTGACATGCAAGGTGGATCTTGCTCAAATATTATTTTGTACACTGGGGTAACGAAGCAATTTGATAATTGTATGATAACTTGATGGAAGTTGCATTAGAAGAAAAACTTGGAATAAGTGTGCATAGAAGTTTCTGAAAGTACCCATGCCCAACCAAAGCCTGAGAACTGTAGACAAGCACAAATTGCATCTAGTATGTAGGCAAACATGTATATGTTTGCTTGTTGACCCTTGCGTGGATGTCAGCATTTTGTTACCGATTCTTTCAACTTGAGAGCCAAAATGTTGGACCAGTTTCAAGGTCTTCCTTCACTCTCCAGTTGATCGAACATGATCACCCAATTATGGGAGAAGGTTTCTATTCCCTCTTGGCTATATAAGCGGCATGAAAAGATGATCAAGATCTGATATTCCTTCCCTCGTATCTTCATCTTGTAAACTTGGTTGGGTGTTGTCTTGAACTTGGCTGGCTCTTTCACCCAACTCTTCAAGATATCTCTTGAGTTTGCACTATTGCTAGGTTTGTTGAAGGGTTTCTCCATCGTGAACACTGACTGTGGCAAGCGATACATCTTGTGAAATTCCTATGCCCTGAAGGTAGAAAGCTATGTTCCACTAGCACTGCTCAACACCATTTTCTCTAGATTAGTATGAGAGACAATCCATTGGATCATGTGTGTGCATGGAAATGTGGGATACCTTCATGCAATATGGTACAAGCCAAACATGTGAATATTGACATAGACCTTGCGGTCTTCCAGATTTTCCTCAAATGTGCTAGAGAATATATCGTTGATTTCCTTCCATTTCATCTTGATATCTTTGTCTATGAACATCTTAGTTTCTTCGTAAATAGGTAAGCTCATAGACACTTGCTCAACTACATCTCCAATCACACTCTCGACAGTGTCCTTTGACCCTACTCTCTTGGAAGCCATTGTACATGTATTGTTGAGAGATAGACGAACACTTGTGATACCCAAAGACATAGCAACACTCATGGAAACCAATATATCAGTTGAAAATCAAAACAAATTTGATTGACATGCAACATACTTGTGTGACTAACTAGGAGGATTGCACAATTTTCACCAGGAGGCTCGGAGACTGACTACCAAAATTGTGCAAGGGATAGTCTGTGTTATTAGGAGGTTGACTAACTGTTGGAACTATGCCTGGTTTGCTGAGGACTGAAACTGCGCAATATCCTTGATCTTCTTACTTCCCTTGAGTTTCTTACTTTCCTTGAGTTTCTTAAAATCCAGTTTGCTTGTTTGTATTCCTGACTGACTGAAACTACGCAATGTGCAGTTTCAGTCAACAAGGACTACAAACCAGCAAACTGGACTTGCACAATTTCTAGGGCCCACAAGGCACTCCCTCTCAGAATTACACAGAGCAAGCCTACAGGCCACTACTGGGCTAACTTTGCATAATTTTTGGGAGGAAGGTAGAGCCTTCACTCTAAAAAATGTGCATTGCAAGCGAGGAATGACAAGGTCTAGGCCAAGGCAGCCCAGACCTGTCGACGATCGATTGAAAACATGAAATCCTTTGAAGGCATGGCAAAGTTGAGTGAAAACAAGAGTGAATGATCATGGATGCAAACAATGAGTGAAAGATTTAGAAAATGGGAATACAAGCATGTGTGTGAAGAAATTCGCCACAATAGTGACCGTCAGTGCATAAACATTGTCTTGCATGCGACAATAATGAGATGCAATGGAAAACTTAAAACAATGCTTCTACAAGATAACATGAATTAAAATGATAGAAATCGTTCAACAAAACCAAGGAAATAGTATTCACACAAAGCGAAATACAAAAAGCGATAGAAAAGAAGCAAAAGACATGAAAAATGAACTTGCACGGAAAAAGTTGATCTGAATGTACCAAATGCTCCTAGATGCGATGTGGGATGTTATAGCTCCAAGGTCGATGTGAGGAATGAGATCTGAAGTGTTGAATTAATAAGTTTTGATAATATTGAGGCTTATGATGCACATACAACAAATCTAGGAAAAAGTGACACTTGGTGGGAGGTTCCTAAAATGACTTTTTCATGTAACCTCCAGCTGCTAAAAATGGATCCCTAAAATATAAGGATACTTTTTTTTCTTTCTTCTTTTTTTTTATTTTTTCGTGAAAATGAAGCCTATGCATGCAAATCAAGATTGCTAAGTCCCGAGGGGACTGGTCAACCTAGGAGCACATGCAATAGAGTACAAGCCTGGGAATGACATTTGCACAGTTTCTAGGTTGACCAAGTCTAGTCGTCCCTCATGCATTATGCAATTTTTGCACTAAAGCCCTCGGTGTCAGTCAAGATTACGCAATTTTTGAGATGAAGCCTAGTATTGGGCTGCATTGCGTAGTTTCCAAAGGGAAGGCTGCCTAACTAGATTGTGCATTTATAGAGCCTAGTAGGTAGCCTAGATGGATTGTGAAATTTCCATAGGTAAGGTTGTTTACCCTCTAGAATTATGCAATTTCCTAGGTGAGCAGCACAACCAAAAAATGGTGAAGTCCTAGAGTGTCAGCCTATCGGTGAGAGACAAACAAGTTGACAAGCACAGGTTGGTAAGCCATTGAAACTCAGCAGAAGCATCTGTACCTAGATAGAGCAATAAATTATTCTTAGGATGGTTGGTAGGGAGGCTCCAAAATGAAGCTAAGGCAAAATTTTGGAGGGTCATTGTAGGCGCTACAACACTTGGTGACATAGTGGTAGAACTCCGGCTCTATGAATGGACCTTGTTTTATGAAAATCAAGTCTAACTCCTCCAAAAGTATTGTTTAGTTATCTGATCATCTTGGTTTCCACACTAGCTTGATTGAAAGATGTAGTACTTTCCATGCTCTCGATCGGTCAGCACATATTCTAAGCCAAGTCAACACATTTGTTTTGATTGGGGATGAGGGGTATATTGGTACACAAGAAATATGATGGTCAGAGTTTAAGTTTCATCTCTCGTGTTGATTAGCTGCCAGCAGGCTTGGACATTACCCCGATAGGGTCACGTAGGAACATAAGCATCACTCTGCTACTAGTGAGCCTATTTAGTACCTCGATGGAGTTACTTGCATCACCTATCTCTACAGAAAACCCTTCTCTTCTTTCACCTTATTCATTTTCAAAATTTTGACATTTTCTTTTTTCATTTTCATTTTTTCAAGAAATATGCATAGAACTTATTCATTTAAGAGATGGAAGAGGGATCTCAACTTATTGAGAGTTGAAGAGGTTGTTCCTTTAGAGAAGTATTTTGTATATACCTCTAGCATACTTGTTAATGATTTCCCCCTCACCTTACTCTACTTGACTGAGTTGACAGGGGTTAACCCAAAAACAACTGACTAGAGTAGGTGGTACTAGTTAGCTCACAAGCATTGTGTTTTCATTAAGGTTCACTTTGAACAGAACGTATTTTCCCGTTGGTGTATCATGGACTAAAGACAAAAAGTTATACATAAAGAGACATGACAACAAATAACCAAGTATTGATAACTACACAATTCCTCTTGTACATTACCTTTCTTGTTTCAAGAGTTGCACATGATTTCATGTGAAACTAACGTAGGGATGTAAACAAGCAAACATAATAGAATAACAAAGCAAAGAGTAGAAGTAAATGTGAAATAAAATCAAGTAAGAAAAGCAAGAAAGTAAGAAAACAAACAAACAAGAAAGAAAGAAAACATGCATGCAAGCAAACAATACATGAAACAAACTCTACTCCTACTCCTAAGCTAAAGGTGCACAGGTCTACTCATGTAAAGTGATATTTCCAATGCAACCACTGGTGCATTGGTTGACCCTGTTGGTGAAGGAAAGGTTTGTGAAGAGCACAACCATGTGAAGCAACAAACATGAAAGATATAACAATGAAGAAAAACAAAATCTGAGTTTAAATGCATCCATAGAAAAGAAAAAAGTGAAAGCGCATGAAATGCACTCTGTGGAATTTCCATGGTGCTGTGCTACACTACGTGCAGATGTTAATCACATGAATCCTCTTGATTGTGACATGCAAACATATGTGACAAAGATAGAAAACTTATGTCATGCAAGTGTGCTTGTTGTGTAATATTTCTCCAATGCATAAGTGATGGGATCATGTGGTTCGAGTGGAGGAAGCGAAATCTATGTGTTAGATTGATATTCAATGCATAAAGATGAGTGATGAGAAGCATTTGGTGTTTCAACAATTTCTTGATCGCAAGTAAATCCAACCTCATGAAAGCGAGGGCTTGACATAACCATCAGCTCAATCTGAAGTGCCTTGACAGCCTTCGGGGTTTCAACTTCGTCGATAGATAGATCATCATAAAAAGGTGTCTTTGAAAGATCAACATCAATAGAATCATCATCGTGATCAAATACGGGGGTAAATAGATCACGAAAGATACGATAAAAAAACTCAATGATTTTATCGACATCCTCATGATTAGATAAATCAAATAGAGGGGTAGATGAGAAGCAATAATTTTCACCCTCTACGTTTCTGGAAAAAGCAGATGAAAAAACAAGTGGATTTTCAATGAATAATTTGTCCTCTCCATTGTCGAATGATGGATTGACATCGGGTGTATTCTGCGAATGATTAACAGTAGGTGCATCTGTGGTTGGATTTACAAAAGGAAAATCAGAGATAGTGGAATCACTAAAGATGTTTGGAAAAAGAGGAGGAAGCATAGACAGAAGGAGATCATCCTTTGTCACTGGTTGATGTTCATGTTTCCAGTCATATTCATCATAAATGATAGCACAGGTTGGTTTTGCAGCACAAATTGTGTGAGTGGCTAGATCCTCATTCAAAACGTGTGTAGAGTCCGGAACAAAAGAACACAAGACAATGCAATCCAGAGGATCAGCATAAGGCAAATACAAAGGCTAAGGTAACAAATGCATGTGACAACCCATGGGATTCACAACGGAATCTGCACGAAAATTGAGAGAAGTGATGATGGGAGGATATGAAAATTGAACAATCATGTGTGCATGTTCTCCCTTACCACTCTACATTGGTGGAGTTGTTTGATGAGGGGAAGGCAGAGAGTACTTTGTGACAACACCTGTGTCTGCTTGTGATTATGCAGCTCCATCACCAAAGTATGTTGAGCAGGGTTTTAAATTCAACTTCATCTTGGGATAGAATGATTTGTGAAGGCAATATTTGAATTTGTCCCAAAGATATTGGAATTTCATTTGGTTGTTCGGAGCTTCAAACTGAAGTACACGAAAGCACTCCCAAAAATCCATAGGTGATTCATGCGGAGTCTTCCATTGTTTTAATTGTTTTTTTTCAAGAGGTTCAAGATCAAAATGATGGAAAGTATATTCAATTAGATCAAAAAAATGCTTAAGTGAGTGAACACAATTGTGAGGCAAGTTGCAGCATCATCGTTCTGGGGATTCACGAAGTGTGTGTGAAAGAAGCAAGCTAACCTCGGCTTCATCAAACTCATCTACATCCTCTAAGAATACAAGGAGCTCATATAAGTGCTTAGGTAAGGGCACTTTCCCTTCACCATCATATGTGAATTCCGACAAGAGATCATAAAACTCCCTCATGCTATCGACAGATTGAGCATTAGATAGAAATTGTGAAGGGAGGAGTCTAATGATATCCATGACAGATATGTGAAGATTCAAAATAGGATTTGAGGACTCACCTTGTCATCTGGCCCTCGTTCTAGCACCACAAATGTTGACCTATAGGACCCACCAACATGTTAGAGGATCTCCCCTGTAAGAAGTCCCAACTAGACCTCAGACCATTTGGTGTAGGAGTCCCAACAATGGAGTAGTACGGTATTGCCTTGACTGCAGTAGAAAGGGTGTGACATTTGCAGCATGTCATGGAAGGTGCATGGAAGGCTCTAACACATGGTACAGGAGTTGAGTGCACCCGTTAGAAATGAGTAATAGCATGTATCTTGAAAGGGAACACATGAACAGGAAGACACCACAAGCTTGAAATCAAGTTAGCTGATGATCCAAAGTGATGGTTATACCAAAATCACATTTAAGTAATATTCATACAAATGTATACAAAATATTCCATACATATATGCATAAGTAACAACAACATATATCATTAGAGTAACCAATATAGTTGAACTACAATAACAACATATGCACGAGACATGGTGGATCTATTATATTAAGAAAGAGTGAAAGATCCAATCATACATACAACCATGACCCACCACTAGTCCCGACAGTGGAATGGTATAGTCACTGCCGTCTGCTCCTCCAAAGAGATATTCTAGCTCCGTACTATGGAGAAGCCAAGGCTCGTTACAATATAATCCAAGATTTCTCTAAGATACACCTATAGGAAGCTTGGCTCAAAAAATCTTGTAGAATGAGTTATGAGGTTCTATAAATAGAAAAGTGTGGTGTGACCCTTGAGATTCCCCTTTGTGACTCTTCACCAACTACATGATTGTTACACTCTACTATCGACACTTGGTCTTTCACTGTTACAACATGTTTACATTAGAATATGCACATGTACCCATGTGAGACAAAATAGGCTTGAGAAAGCCATGCAATACATCACTAATACTTGGACAGTGGTGGAAAGACCATCTCTTCGTCATCCTCACAATGATCGATGGTGGCGAACTGATGCCAAGATTGGTAGTCCGTTATGGTGTCCGCGTGCTATATGGTGAGATCATGCTGAAAGAGAACTCTTGTCTCCATTGCATCTGGGTACACTAATTTTGTACCTCTTTCCAACTCATATGATAACATGCACATCATAGTATTGAGTCTAGCTAGGCCAACAACATACTGATGCATAATGTCTACGCTGATCTCCAATTCTGCATTGGTGACTATGCGCATCAACTCATAAAAGCACATGTCCAACTCCAGTCAAAATTGGTTCTTGGACTTCTCCTTGGTGAGCGTGCCAATGGATGGGATCACATTTGTGTGTACAATGACATCCATGCTATTGAAGACCCGTGCATGTGAAGCCTGAAAACTGTTGATGAGCTACGGGAGTTCCTCATAGTTCCGGATATTACTCTGGATGTGTGCCTTCAATTCTACCACCTTTGGCTTCATCATCTTTAGCAAGTGAAATGGGGCTCCTTTGTACATCATTGTCCATGTTTGCATGTGATTGAAAATAGTGTGTAGATCTAACAAGATGCGTGCTCTCCTAGCACAACACTTCTACCAACCGTTCAGATGGACAACTGACTTATGCACAATGATGAGTCTGGAATAAAACCTCTACATGACTATCTTGAGAGACAATACTTGATCCAGTTTCACTCTCCTCAACTCTACTTTGGCAGATGTTGTAACTTGTTCTCCTCCCTACTTGGCTGCTTGTAATTACTTAGCCATGTGCACATTCTTAGCTGTTAAGAATCTAACACTCGAGCTAGTGGATTCGACATATGCTTTGGTAGCATCACCTAATGCTACTAGATGCTTGCGCACATTGGATATGATCACTCGTTCTTCAAACTGTGATGGAGATATATGGACATCCAGAGTGGGAACTCTACTTGAATACAAAATTGTGTGTTGTGACTCGTCGAAAGAAACATTGTGCATCTCCACTTCCAAATTGTCTTTAAGGATCTCTGTGTCTCATTGATCACTTGGGAATTTCTATACTTCAAATCTAGTGAAGTCAGTGGGGTGACCTCTTGGTTCTGAGGCATGAGGTAAATATCCTAATCTCACTCTTGCTAAACCATATCTGTGTCTATCTGTCCTAGCATTTGGTCAATCTCTTGAGCTAATTCCTTCTCCTCCAATTGCTCACCCTATATTCTTTGTGGCAGCTGCTTGGATGAGTCTATAACTTGTATGGGCATAGTTTCATCAATTTTTGCACGTTGCACCTCATGTTGTACCTATTCTTGTTGCGCTTCCTTCTCTCTTCTACACAACTCCTATTCTTCCCTCATTTGCCACTTCAACTCTTACAACTCCTTTTCTGTTTCCTCCATCCTCTATTTCTCTCTTTGATTTTGCACCATCCTCTTGTCATGTTATCGCCTCTTAGCCTCATTCTCCAAAGATTCTTTCAACACAAGTGGATATTCTTTGAACTTGCATCTTTTCTCTACTTATGCACTATCAAAAGCCTTCTTCTTTCTTTTTCCAAGCACAGGTCTACTAACCTCTATTGCTTCTGATGATGTTGCTCTTTGAGATGTTGCTTCCTTCTTCCTTGCTAACCAATCTATAGCTATGATGGCTGGTTCATTGAGCCTGGAGAAGTGATAACAATATCTCCATGGGTCTCCATCAAGCCAATGCCACACCCCGTGGATCCAAGGATGTTGTACTCTTGCATAGTGGTCCTTCTCTAAGAAATGTGGGTCATACAGATTGAATCTTCTAGTGCTGAATGTGAATCTTTTGAACTCCTTCATCTCCCCCTCAGCATGTTTGAGATTCTAAATCTCATACAGCTTGATCCGCAAAGGAAGAGCAGGCCAAGGTGCCTTCTTCTTCCTGTTTAGTCTAACTGAAAACCCTATCGAGATGTGATATGACACTTCTTGCATGATGAGATTATCCATGGAAAAATTCAGTAAAGCATGTAGAGCCTTCTTCACACTATACATCTGTATGAAGGTGCCAAGGGGTGAGGTATACCAATCTGCTATGTCGATCAATGCCTCCACCATTTCTTGTGACATGTAAGGTGGATCTTTCTCAAATATCATTTTTTACACTAGGATGATGAAGTGGTCTGATAATTTTATGATAACTCGATGGAAGTTACATTCGAAGAACAACTTGCAATAAGTGTGCACAAAGGTTTATGAAGGTGTCCATGTTTAACCCAAGCCTAGGAACTATTGACGTGAATAGACTACATCCAGTATGTAAGTGTACATGTATATCATTTATTGCTGACCAGTGGGCGGATGCCAAGATTTTGTTACCTGTTCCTTCAACCTGAGAGCCAACATGTCGGACCATTTGCAAGGTCTTCCTTTGCTCGCCAGTTCATCCAACACGATCACCCAACTCTACGAGAATGCTTTTGTGCTCGCTTGGCCATATAAGTGGCATGACAATATGATCAAGAGCTGATATGCCTTCCATAGTATCT
Source organism: Pinus tabuliformis (assembly GCA_031772625.1). Classification (NCBI taxonomy): domain Eukaryota; kingdom Viridiplantae; phylum Streptophyta; class Pinopsida; order Pinales; family Pinaceae; genus Pinus; species Pinus tabuliformis. The sequence continues at coordinate 1,198,402,523 of CM062816.1, read as the reverse complement.
TCATCTTGTAAACCTAGCTGGGTGTTTTCCTGAACTTGGCTGGGTCTCTCACCCAACTCTTCAGGATATCCCTTGAGTTCGTGTTGTTGTTGGGTTTGCCGAAGGGTATCTCCATCATGATCACCAGCTGCGGAAAGTGATACATCTCCTGAAATTCCTTCACGCAAAAGGTAGCAGGTTGTGTTCCACTAAGATTGCTTAACACCATTGTCTCTCGATCAGTATGTGAGACAATCTAGTGGATCATGTCTGCGCATGGAAACACGATATACCTGCATGCAATCCAGTATAAGCCAAACTTGTCAATGTTGAAATAGACCCTGCAGTCTTTCATATTTTCCTCGAATGTGTCTAAGAATATATTGTTAATGTTCCACCCTTTCATGTTGATATATTTGTCTATGAACAACTTGGTGTCTTTATATATAAGCAAGCTCATAGACACTTGCTCAATTGCATCTCCAGTCACACTGTTGATGACGTCCTTTGACCTTGCTCTCTTGGAAGCCATTGTACCTATAGTGCTGAGAGATGGATGAAGAAATGTGATACCTGGAGACATAGAAACACATGGAAAGCAATATTTCAATTGAAAACCAAAACAACTTTGAGGACTGACATGCAGAATACCTGTGTGACTGACTGGGAAGATTACACAATTTTCACTGAGAGGCTAGGAGACTGACTTCCAAAAGTGCACAAAACACAATCTAGGCTATCAGGAGGCTAAAAAACTACTGGAACTATGTAATTCATAGTCCATCCTAGTCCTGTGCAGTTCTTGAGCTAGAAAGGCACTGCCTCTCAGAATTGGATAGAGCAAGGATGGAGGCCAGTGCTAGGATAGCTTTGCACAATTTCTAGGAGGAAGGTAGAGCCTTCACTATTAGCAATGTGCATTTCAAGGTAGGCAAGGCAAGGTCTAGGCCAAGGCAGCTCAGACCCATTGACGGGTGACTGAAAACATGAAACGGTTTGAATGCATGGCGAAGATGATTGCAAGCAAGAGTGAATACTCATGCATGAAAACAATGAGTGCATGATTTAGAAAATGGGAAAACAATCATGTGTGTGAAGCAAGTCCCTACAATAATGATTGTTAGTGCAGAAACAATGTCATGCATGCGACAATAGTGAGATGAAATGGAAAATTTGAAATGATGCTTATACAAGCTAACATGCATTAAAATGACAACAATCACTCATAAAAACCAAGAAAAGAGTACTCACACAAAGGGAAATACAAAAAGTGACAGAAAAGGAGAAAAAGACATCAAAAGTGGACTTACTCGGAAAAAGTTGAGCTGAATGTGTTGAATGCTCCTAGATGCAATGTGGGATGTTAGAGCTCCAAGATCAATGTGAGGAATGAGCTTTGAAGCATCGAATAAATAAGTTTTGATAAGATCGAGGCTTATGACGTGCATGCCACAAATCTTGGAAAAAGAGAAACTTGGCGAGAGGTTCCTAAAATTAATTTTTCATGTTACCTCTAGCTACTAAAAATGGATCCCTAAAATCTAGGGATTTTTTTTTCCTTTTTCCATTTCTTCTTTTTTCGAGAAAAAGAAGTCTATGCATGCAAATCAAGATTTATCAGTCTTGGGGGAAACTGGTCAACCTGGGAGCACATGCAATAGTCTGCAAGCCTGAGAATGACATTTGTACAGTTTCTGGGCTGAGCAAGTCTGGTTGTCCCTCATGCATAATGCAATTTCTCTACTGAAGCCCTGCGAGTTAGTCAGGATTGCATAATTTTTGAGATGAAGCCCAGTGTTGGGCTGCATTACGTAGTTTTCAGAGGGATGGCTACCTGACTAAACTATGCATTTCTGGAGCCCAACAGGTAGCCCAAATGGATTGCACAATTTGTAGAGGGAAGGCTAGTTCCCCTCCAGAATTGTGCAATTTCCTAAGTGAGAAGCACAACCAGGAAATGTTTATGTCCAGGAGTGTCAGCCTGCGGGTGGGAGACAAAGAAGTTGACAAGAAGACGCTGGTAAGTCACTGGAACTCAATCGATTCATTTCTACTTGGATAGAGCAAGACATGATGCTAAGGATGGTTGGTAGGGAGGCTCCAAAATGAAGCTAAGGAAAAATTTTGGAGGGTGGTTGTAGCGACTAAAACAATACCATCACATCCCTAATAACTCCTTTAGGGGAGACTGTGGACCTATCTACAGGTTGCAGTGCTTTGGTTTCTTTTTCACAGAGCTCCTTGGAGGATGAGTTGAGCATGGTTTCTTTGGCCATAACATTGATTGCAACCCCAAGGTCAATCAAGGTATTAGGGACGATAATTATATTAGTGTGCACATCCACCACTAGCCTACCAAGATCCAAGTACTTTGGGGAGATCACCCTCCCAAGCATTAGATCATACAATTGACCAACAACAATAATAGTTTGGGTATCTCTTCTTCTTATCTAGGGAATTTTAAAACATTCTTCCTTAATAAGATTTTTGTAAATTGGGACATCTTTGATGGCCTAGAGAAAGGGTATTTTAAAACACAAGTTCTTCAATTCTCCCAAAAGTTCAACTTCTTCTATAATGTGTTGTTTAGATTGGATCAACTTTTCAGGATAGGGAGCTACATTGGCTTGAGGGGTAGTATCTGTTAGTGTCAGTCTTTGCAGCCTTCCTCCAGTGATAAAAAATGCTCATACAAAGTGATTTTAAGGTGTCAAGGTCAAATTTTGTCATTTCAGTGAGTCTTCAAGCAAAATTTGGTCACTAGGCATTAGGTCTAGGGTTTGATTTTACCCTTGTCAAAGTTGTCCAAATGTCGGTCCATGTCACCGTTCAGCTGAGTGTACCATCATTCAGAGAGTTTTCATTATCATGTCAAGTCCCACTGGGTCATTTTACACCTTGTTCATGCTTCAGTTGCGCCTAGGTAAGGTCATTTCCCTCTCCTAGGGTTTTGAAGGCAATTTCTCTTGGACGGCCAAATCATCGGAAAAACTTGTATCCTGATGTTCATACACCTTCCCCTATCCTTAAAGTACCTTATCAAACACTTCCCATCACTGAGATTCCCCAAATTCCTCATTTTCGCACAAACCCTAGTTTCTTGCTACAACTTGGCAATTTTCTAGGCTAGGCCTGTGTTTTTCCTTTTTGGACCCCTTCCCTGATCGAGGTGGATATTGGTGGCCACCTTCCAAGTCCACCTGGACCCCCACCATTGTCTTTCTCAGCATTTTCAGTTTCCTTAATTGTAGCACAACTTACTATTTTTAGCAGTTTTTCGGGTCCTGAACTTCCGGAGCCGTTTTGAGGCCCTAAACGAAATTTTTTGGGGAATCCGGGGGCAACATGGGTCCATGGGATGGACCGATGTTTCCCATTCCAACAATGATAGTGCTCGGATAGATCTTTCTAATGAGCTATTGTACGCGTCAAACGGAGATCATGTGCCAAAGTTACGACCCTGGGAAGTTGATGTACCAACTTACCCCCAAACGGGGCCCATAGTTTGGCGTTCCATCTCCTAGGGTTAGGTTTTGGAATGTTAAGGGTTTTCCATTGTTTCTCAACAATAAATAGGCCTTCGAGCCTCATTGTAACACAGTTCAGAGGCATGTAGCCATCACATCTCTTCTTAGAGATAAGCTACCATCGCCCTAGCTAGTTTATTTCCATTTCTGATTGTAAGCATATTTCAGTATTTTCCATTAATGAAGTATTATTTCCGCTGCATCTTTGTGTATATGGTTATCTCTGTAATTTGTTGCGTTCCTGTTTAAATCTGGATCAGTGGTATCAGAGCGGTCTGCTTTTTCTCTGTTTTTCTTTGCATGTCCCCAACAAGGTTGGGATATAAGGAGTTAGGGCTTGAACTGGTTGAACCTTTGCAAGACCAGCCTCGCAAATCCCGATGGCCTCCCATGGCGGACGAGAAGAAAGACGAGGGGCAGGAGATCCCATCAAAATCTTGCTCGAAGAAGCCCTCGAGCGACAACGGAACGCGATGATGGACAGCTTTGCTCAGATCCTTCAGAGGCTACCCAGAAGCAACGCATCGGCTTCCAGCAGCTACTCTGGAAACGCCACACCCTTTAAGGTACAAGTTAATTTTGAAATCCCCATATTTGAGGGTCAGATAGATGCAGATGCCGTAGATAAATGGTTAAATCTGCTAGAGGGTTATTTTTCGGTTCATGAATTTTTGAGTCGGGAAAAGATTGTTTTTTCTCTCCTCAAAGCAGCCCCCCACGTCAAGGACTGGTGGGAAACCTACTGCGAGCAGAAGGATGAAAGTACTGGCTCACTATTTTCAGCCGCACCCACCTGGGATTTGTTCCGGGATGCCATCAAGCAGCAGTACTACCCTGTTGGGAGCTATGAGGATGAATACATAAAGTGGACCACGCTGCGGCAGGGAAGGGACCAAGACGTGCCGGAGTTCACCAATCTTTTCCATACCCTTTGCACAAAGTTGGGTATCAAGGATTCGGAGCAACATTTGATACTCAAATACTGTGGCTGCCTGCACAAGTACATCCAGGAATAAATACAATTCCTAAACATCCCCTCGCTCGGCGCAGCATACCGGTATGCCATCAAGGTCGAGCAGAAGTTTAAACAAAAGAAGCGAGACTTTGGATCTACGAATCCAAAGCAGGGGAAAGGTGCCCCTAAACCACAGAACAAAGGACAAAGCCAAGGCGGGACAGCCCAAGACAACCAGCTGAAGCTGCAAGCAAAGAACAACGCCGCGAAGCCGAGAAAGGACATTGGAAAATGGTGCGAGTTCCATAAGAGCTCCACTCACAACACAAGTGAGTTTCGGGCCAAGCAGTCACTGGTGGCTGAGCTAAAGGTTTCAGAATCAGATGCATGTTCCGACTCTGAGTCAGAACCCGATAAGGGGTATGAAAAAGGGAAGCAGATCATTGATGCGGACCCTAGCGCCACTGTTGCTACCGCAAAGATCCAAAAAAATGAACCCGAAGATCCAGAGGAGGAGGAGCGTCTCTTCCACTCCCAGATGTGGGTAAAGGGCTCCCCGAGACAGTTCATTGTTGATAGCGGGAGTCAAAAGAACCTCATTTCGGCAGAGGTCGTGAAGCGGTTGGGCTTACCGACCACAGCACATCCACAACCATACACCATTGGGTGGCTTCACCAAGGACGAGATCTTCGCGTGAGCCAGCAGTGTCGCCTTACATACAACATCAAGCCCTTCACGGATGAGGTATTGTGTGACATTGCTCCCGTTGAAGTTTGTGATGTATTACTAGGACAACCATACTTGTGGAAGCGACATGCTGTGTATGAATCAAGGCCCCATGCTATTATTATTACATTGGGAAATAAGTTGTTCAGGATACCAGAGGTAGCACCACCTGCCGCCCTCTCTTTGATTACTGCAAAACAATGCAGTAAGATCATTTCCAAAACCAGGAAATTTGTTTTCCTGATGATACGCCCTCAAGGAAAGAAGAAGACAGTGGCCGCGGCCTCCAAACGGGGCCCCTCTGCACGACAACTACAGATGGACAAGATTGTGGAGGAGTACGAGGACATGTTCACCTCCCCGGCAGGGGTTCCTCTGCACTGTCAAGTCAAGCACTCCATCGATCTGACCCCAGGTGCGCCGCTACCCAATGGACCAATTTATCGGTGCTCCATTCTGGAGAACGATGAAATCAAGAGGCAGATTCAGGAGCTCCTGCAGAAAGGTCACATCCGTCCGAGTTCATTGCCCTGTGGGAGCCCGATCGTGTTGGTACAGAAGAAGGAGGGGACATGGAGGCTCTGTATTGACTATTGGGCGCTGAACAAGATCACTGTCCGTAACAGGTACCCGATCCCGCGGATTGATGACCTCCTAGACCAACTAAAGGGGGCGAAATATTTCAGCAAGATCGACCTGAAGTCGGGATATCACCAGGTACCAATCGAACCCTCCGATGTGTGGAAAACTGCCTTCAAATCCAAGGAGGGCCTCTTCGAATGGTTGGTCATGCCTTTCGGATTGACGAATGCTCCTGCAACCTTTATGAGGCTAATGGATGACATCTTGCAGCCATTCACCAACTCCTTTGTAGTAGTATACGTGGATGACATTCTGATCTTCAGCCAGAGTTGGGAAGAGCACCTCCACCACATCCGACAGGTTCTCCAAACACTGCGGCAACACAAGCTATGTGCCAATTTGGAGAAATGCACTTTTGGCATGACCCAGGTTCAGTATCTGGGATACATCATTGATGAACAGGGGGTGCATGTCGATCCAGCCAAGATCCAAGTCATTCGGGATTGGCCCTCTCCAACCACTCTAACAGAGCTCCGTAGCTTTCTAGGTCTTGCTAACTTCTACCGCAGGTTTGTGTTGGGGTTTTCTCATATTTCTTGGCCCTTGAGTCAAGTCACCAAGGGCGGGGCGAAAGCAAAATTCTTTTGGTCTGAATCTCAACAGAAGGCATTCAGGGAGTTGAAGGATCGCCTCTGCATGGCACCAGTGCTCGCGTTACCAGATTTACAACAACCATTTGAGGTCGAGACAGATGCCTCTGACTATGCTATTGGGGCAGTCCTTACTCAACATGGACATCCAGTGGCATATCACAGTGAAACACTTTCAGACACAGTCCGGAAGTACCCCACTTATGATAAAGAGATGTATTCCATTGTACAGGCCTGCCGAAAATGGAAGCATTACATATTGGGGAAGGAAACAGTCATCCACACGGACCACCAACCTCTACAGTTCATACAGACCCAAGGGAAATTGCAGAATGATCGCCATCAGAAGTGGTCTACATACCTGCAACAGTTTCATTTGAATATCAAGTATAAAAAGGGCAGCACCAATAATGTTGCAGATTGCCTCAGTCGACCACTGATCATGGCGCTAACCACCGTGCTCAACTCTTGTGGGCACGAGACTTCTGATTGGCCACTTCTCTACAAAAGCGACCCAGAATTCGGCCACACATACCAGACACTCTTGGAGGGTCGGCAGGTTGCAGATTTTCACCTCCAGGATGCCCTATTATGCCACCTCGGTCACCTTTGTGTTCCTTCAAGCGAGCGTGCCAAGATGATTTGGGAAGCACACTACAGTCGGGCTGCTGGGCATTTCGGGGTCGAGAAAATAGTGGCAGTGCTGCAAAATTATTTCTATTGGCCGAATCTTCGACAGGATGTTGGGAAGTACATCCGATCATGTACTGCCTGTGCCATTGCCAAACCGGCCATTAAGAAGCAAGGCCTCTATACCCCGTTGCCTACCCCTAGTCGACCTTGGGAATCCATCTCCATGGATTACATGTCAGGCCTTCCTTCCACTAAGCATGGAAATGACTGTGTTTTTGTGGTCGTCGACAGGTTCTCGAAGATGGCCATTATGGTGGCCTGCAAGAAGAATATCACAGCAGAAGCCACTGCTAAACTCTTCTTTGAACGAGTGTGGGTGCACATTGGGATCCCATAGTCTATCATCTCAGATCGGGACAGTCAGTTTCTCAGCACATTTTGGTCCAGTCTCTGGTCAATGCTGGACACCAAACTCACGAAGTCCACAGCCTTCCATCCTCAAACTGATGGCCAGACAGAGGTTGTCAATAGGATGATTGTGCACATTCTGCGCGTGTATAACTCAAAGCATCCACGCACATGGGATGAGAGCCTCCCCTATGTTCAGCACAGCTACAACCGAGCTCTTCACAGCTCCACTGGCCATAGCCCTTTTCAGGTGGGTTTGGGATTCCAGCCACTATGCCCCATTGATGTGGCCATGCCACCTGCAGCTACTCACATGAATTCAGCTCATGTCCAGTCCGAAACAGATAAGGCCACCAGCTTCATTGGGCGCATCCAACATATTCGCCAGCAGGTCCATGACATTCTGGAGAAATCAAATGCCAAGTACAAGCAGCGACATGATCAACATCGGGTGCCACACAAGTTTCAGGTGGGCGACAAAGTCTGGTTGCATTTGCAAAAGGAACGCCTTACTGGAGCCTATCGGAAATTGAGACAACTCCGATATGGTCCTTACACCATTACTAAGGCTATGGGAGACAATGCATTTGAGCTCAGCATTCCCCCATTCCTTGGCCTGCACCCAGTGTTCAATGTGGACCGCCTCCGGCCATACTTTCCACCATTGCTCGACACATCCGACATTGCAGAACAGCTCAAACCCACAGAATTAAATCCAGATTGCATGGAACAAGCTGCAACTGATCGGATCATGGACACACAGATCAAGAACACTCGCCAACAGAATATCCAACTGTATCGAGTTGTCAAAGCAGGCCAACTCCTTCAGCAGGGCAAGTGGCTCACCAGGGAACAAGTTCAACAGAAGTTTCCTCATCTCATGGAGGAACTCAACGCAATGGGGACCATTGCTTCCTAAGGGGGGAGGAATGATCCAGGTGGATATTGGTGGCCACCTGCCAAGTCCACCTGGACCCCCACCATTGTCTTTCTCAGCATTTTCAGTTTCCTTAATTGTAGCACAACTTACTATTTTTAGCAGTTTTTCGGGTCCTGAACTTCCGGAGCCGTTTTGAGGCCCTAAACGACGTTTTTTGGGGAATCCGGGGGCAACATGGGTCCATGGAATGGATCGATGTTGCCCGTTCCAAGAATGATAGTGCTCGGATAGATCTTTCTAATGAGCTATTGTACGCGTCAAACAGAGATCATGTGCCAAAGTTATGACCCCGGGAAGTTGATGTACCAACTTACCCCCAAACGGGGCCCATAGTTTAGCGTTTCATCTCCTAGGGTTAGGTTTTGGAATGTTAAGGGTTTTCCATTGTTTCTCAACAATAAATAGGCCTTCGAACCTCATTTAACACAGTTCAGAGGCATGTAGCCATCACATCTCTTCTCAGAGATAAGCTACCATCGCCCTAGCTAGTTTATTTCCATTTCTGATTGTAAGCATATTTTAGTATTTTCCATTAATGAAGTATTATTTCCGCTGCATCTTTGTGTATATGGTTATCTCTATAATTTGTTGCGTTCCTGTTTAAATCTGGATCATTCCCCTCACTAAATTTCTGATATTCCACTTTCCCCTACTTTTTAACATCCCTCCCCACTACCCAAAATTTTATCAAGAATTTATAAGCCCCCTATCCCCTTCATTTCGCTTCATTTCGGCAAATCCCTTGTCCCACACATCGGGATAGGTTTCACTCAAATGAGGTTTCTGAGCAATAAAAAATGAATTTTGGAAAACTAAGAGAGGTGTTTGTCCCAAACATTGCAAGGAAGAAAAAACTCCTTCATTTTTTACACAGGTGTCATGGTTTTGTAGAAATGTCAAAAATATAGTTGCCTCGGGAGAATTGATGCGCCTCTAAAGTGACCTTGGGAAAATCAAATTTTCTCCTAACGCAGTTGGCCAAATGACTTTCTTGATGAGCCAAATGATAACTAGACACAAATATCTTTCTAATGAGCTATCATGAGATCATTTTTCAGTTTGGGAAGGCATTCAAAGGTTGACAGTAACAGCACTCTGCCTTTAGGCAGCCTCATTTGGCACATTTTGACCAGTCTTGGGAGATTTGATTTTTGACAGGGAAAATGAACTCCAAATTGAAAAATTCTGGTTATTTTGGAAAGTAGACTCAACGGCCTCTCCAACGAGCTATCTTGCACCCAATTTTGACACCAGGAAGGCCTCTAAAAGTCACCTGGAAAATAGCGGAACGCACAGAGGGAGCGCGGCGCACTGGGAGAAATTTTCCAGTGTAAATTTACACTGGCGCAGCGCACATAGAGAGCACAGCACACAGGGCTAAAAGGCCTAAAATTGTCCCAAATTGCCTCAAGTTGCCTGTGAACCCCTAAAATCAACAGGTAGGCTCTATATCATGGCTTTTTCATCAAATTTTATGAGTGATATGGTGGTTTATGCCCATGATTGAATGCAACAAATTTCATAAAACCAACCACAAGAAAATGCCAAAAAGTCATTGTTGCTAGGGTTGTATAAGTGTGGTATTGATGCTAAGGTTTCATTTTCCTTCCTTATCATCCCCCCTATGCTATTGTTTCCTATTCCCACTACCCTAAAATACTACCAAACTCATACTCCTTATCCCCTCCACTATTTGGTCAATACAAACCCCAAACCCTTCCTTGTCAAACTCCAAAACCCTACCCTATTAAATACCCCAAACCCCTTACATATCCCTAAACAAACTTCTCCCCATAACCCCTATTTCCAACACATTACTCCGCTCCTCATACCCCCTTTGTTTCATTGTTCCCCTTAGTGGAAGATATCACGAAAAACAACACCTAGCTTCACACCGTCATCAAAGAGCAGCCTAAATACAGTACACACATCAGTCACAGAATCACAACATTCATCAGAGAATGAGATAGGTGGTCCTTCTCATCAATATGAGCGCCATGAGACCACTGCTATGCCAGTATCCATCACCTATCAGAGAGGCAATAGGCACCTTTTTGCAGCATCAAAGCGAGTGTTATCTCCACCTGGGGTGGAAGGGGCCTCGCTTCCTACATCGACAACACAGGTACAGGACAAGGAAAAGAAGCCCATGCATGACGAGGGGCCATCAGGTGAACAGGAGGCCAATTTCATCCTCATTCAGGACGATGATGTAGATGTGGAGAGTGCCCGACTTAGGATGAGTATTCAGGAGTAGAACACGGAGATCCAAGAGTTGTCATTCAATGTGGAGAGGGCCAAATGGATCATCAAGTATTTGGAGCAGAGAAACAAGTAGCATGAGGACCAGCATGAGATCATGGAGCTGCAAAACATCCGTGAGAATCTACAAGCTGCCCAACAAAGGAGGATCGAGCTCACTACCTTGGAGCAAAAGATCAACAATGACCGTGAGTCCTGGCTAGAGCAGATCAACATCCACCTAGAGATAATGCTAGAGAAGGACAACAGAGACAAAACCATACTGAGGAGGATGGTTTATCATTACAGGGCCCGAAATATGAGTGCAAAGGCCCGAAGAAGGAGCTTGAAGGCGAAACTGAGGAAAGAAACAAGAAAAGTAAAAGAGGCAAAAGAGAAATATCGGCTTCGAATCTTGGCTAAGGCTTCCTTGGCCCATCATAACACCCCATAGAGAAACTCTAGCCCAAATTTCAAAAAATTTGGGGAATTTTTGGTCACTTCACAAATTTTTGGGTAAAAAACAGGGTTTTTCTCCCTGTGCGCCGCGCCACTGGCGCGACGCTAAAATTCTAGGGCTCCAAATGAGGAATGTCTTGCAATTTTGGATTCAACATAGAAAATTACGACTATTGGTGTCCAGGCAAGAAATTTGGGCAAGATCTGAGTCTCCTAAAGGTCAAAAAACACCCAAAAATGGCCTCTCTGCCACTTTTTTGACACACAGAAAGCAGTCTTGGGAGAATGGATATTTGGAGGGGCAAATGAGCAGCAAATTTAAAAATTCTAGTTGGGTTAGAAAGTAGACAGGATAGGCTTTCTAGCACGCCAACTTGGGCACATTTTGGACACCTGCAAGTGCCCAAAAACAGGCCCCAAAGTAGTGCGATGCACAGAGAAAATGGCGCGGCGCACAGAGGAAAAATTGACAGTTTGCTTCCGTTTCGCGAAATTTCGGTTCACGACTCCTCCAAGTGGGCCCGCTCATCTACACTTCATTTTTTTCGCACAAAAGGTGGCATTTAAAGTTTTTTTTTCTCTAGATTGGCTTCTATCCAAGTGGCGAAGGAAGGCAAACGGTCACCCAAGCCAAATGTCATGTTTGTAGCGCTGCACCTGTAGCTGATGGTTGGCTCTCCATCTCCATTTTGTAATGATTCGAGTAACTCCCCAACCCCTGGGTGTTCTATCTCTTCCTTACACATTATATATATTGTATGCAAGCTATTTGCAAAAGGTTGGTTGGCTTGTAACTTCTGGGAGACTGTGGGAAGGAAACTCTGTTTCTGCACTATGTATTTTTGACAGATAATTAATGAAAGGCAGCAGCTCTATTTCATGAGATTATTGTGGTTGTGAGTGTAGAAAATGTATTTCTTATGTGTTCATATGTATTTAGTTATGTTTCATAATTCTTTTCATGCTCATTTCCAGTGAAATTTTCTGAGTGAGATTAGGTAGAATTCAATTTTAATTGCTCTACCTGTGGGAAAATTTCATGTTTAGTGTTTCTTATTCTGTTGAAAAGGATTCATGTAACTATGCCCTTTTCACTTTCTTCAGCAATCTTTTCATTCCGCATTACCTCAAACTAAAATCACCGCATTTTCCGCCTGCCTTGCCTCACGGAATAATCTGTGACTTCATTTTAAATTCTCTGTTCTTTGCTGAGCGTCGGTCCCATAACATCCCAGAAGCTCGGTCATTCATGAAAATTGTTTCCCGAATCCCTATTCACTTACTAGCCTAAGGTAAATATTTCATTGTAAGTCATCTCAGACCATTTTCGATTATCTATTCACTGAGCGTGACTCGGAGAGAGCCCTCTCCTGTTCTGGTAGGGCTAGCTACCAGACTGAGCATGGCTTGTGGTTACCCTAATTTTTTCCTTCCTTCAACCTAAGGCAGATTTATGTGCTAACATAGTGACAACTCCATTGGGGAAGAAAATGGTTTGCTTGAAGATTGTTTTGCCCCAGTACATTTATCAAGCTCAGATCTGATGGTTGACGGTGAACAATGATTAGACATAAGAAGACGACTGAAATCATTCACCTGGCGACTCCTTTCATTGAATAATACAGCAACCGGTGCTTCATGGTGACTCCACTGTAGAGAGATCGGTAGCTTTGAGATTTTCAAAATGGAGAGGATTGCAAGAAGATATGCTCCCATGAGCCGAGATCACATCCCAGGTTTTCCAAATAAAATTCTGAAGGTAGATTGGTCAAGGAATATGCCTACGTTTCAAGATGATGGTAAGAAGGACGCTGCTTTACATCTAGTTCGATTTCACATGCATATTCGCAAGTTGAAGGTTGATTTTCCGGAAGATTGCTTGATGAAGATATTCCTGGCCACTCTGGAAGGTGAAGCCCAATCTTGGTATGAAAGTTTGCTGCCTGCTTGTATTTACTGTTTAAAGGATTTTCATGCCCTGCTCATTGAAAGATATAAAGACTCTTATCCATCATTAAATCTAGTTAAGGATTGTTGCAAACATTCTTCTACTTTCATTGAGAGCCTTGAAAAATACTATGAGGATGATAATTTTATGGATAATGAGATCATGGGAGCCTTGTATGAGAATCCATTTCAGCAACATGAAGAGAAACTAGAGGAGTCCCATCAAGATGCTCAGGAAAATTTGCAGCAGAATCAAGATCTTTGTACGGTGGAAAATGCAGGAATTTTGCATCTTGACAGTCAACATGAATTACATGAAATAGATCAGCAGGTTGAAGAGTTCCATATGGATGAAAATGAGGAAAGAAGAAGTTTTATTTCAGAGCTGGTTGAAATAAATGAGGATACACAGGAAAATGATGTTCAAATCTCAGAAAATGATGATGATAAACCAGATCGAGAAACAGATTGTGATGAGGAAAAACATGTTGTTCCGGATCTCATAGAAGAGAATTGCATTGTTGAGGCCACCTCAAATGAAGAAGATAGAGTTATAGACCTAACTGCCCTCATCTCATCAGAACACAGCCTTCCTAATGAGGTAATTCAGTCAATTCATGAACAACAAGAGGATATCTTTGTTCAAGTAGGTAAAAAAGTTTCTCTGGATGAATTTATGATAAAGGACAGAAAGGTCATGCTTGAGTTTCACGAAGCATTTGAAGTTTCTTTTCTTATGATTAATGAATGTAATGAGAATCTGGTTGTCATATCATATGAAGATAACCTGCAAGATATTTAGGCTACCGAAGAGCAGAACCTTCAGGATTGTCTTTCAGACTCTTCCTCATATGTTTCATGTTTTGAAGTGTTCTTTGAAGAGGAAATCCGCTCATCTGCTTGTTCAGAATTTTTTGAGGACCAGGAACATACTTTTTCTGAAGTACATTATGAAGGAAGATCAAAATCAAAAGAAAAAGACATCTTGTTTCCTCAGCAAGAGGTAAATCTTCATGTTTTTCATGATCTAATGGCAAATCTGTTACAGTCAGCAGTGAAGGTCATTATTGCAGTATTCAACGATGAAGGAGATCATGGTCAATTATGTTTTTGGAGGCCCAGTTACCAGTATCTGTTGTTGACCAGAAGATCTGATCCGGATAATCAATCAAGGAAGCATCTACTTGATTGGTTACATTGGAAGACAAATTACACATGATTGTACATATTGCATTAGTACGCAGGTGGCTGTCATCATGATTTGAAACCCTCGAATCTTGATGGACTGCTGCCATTGAATAAGTTTTGTCAGTTCTTGTTTTAGTTAAGTCAGTCATGAGTCATTTCCTTTTGCATAGAGTCAAGTTTTTCAGTCATTTCAGTTCGCATTGAGTCAGTTTGAGTCAAGTTTCAGTCAGTAAATTGAGTCATGTTGGTTTTTCAGAATATTGGACTCCATAGCCCAATGGACAAAGGCACTGTCTGCTCACCCAAAGATCTGCAGTTCTTGGCACCTCCAAGGAGCTGCCATCCCTATATTAGCCAATGTTAGTGTCAGTCTTTGCAGCCTTCCTCCAGTGATCAAACATGCTCTTACAAAGTGATTTTAAGGTGTCAAGGTCAAATTTTGTCATTTCAGTGAGTCTTCAAGCAAAATTTGGTCACTAGGCATTAGGTCTAGGGTTTGATTTTACCCTTGTCAAAGTTGTCCAAATGTCGGTCCATGTCATAGTTCAGCTGAGTGTACCATCATTCAGAGAGTTTTCATTATCATTTCAAGTCCCACTGGGTCATTTTACACCTTGTTCATGCTTCAGTTGTGCCTAGGTAAGGTCATTTCCCTCTCCTAGGGTTTTGAAGGCAATTTCTCTTGGACGGACAAATCATCGGAAAAACTTGTATCCTGATGTTCATACACCTTCCCCTATCCTTAAAGTACCTTATCAAACACTTCCCATCATTGAGATCCCCCAAATTCCTCATTTTCGCACAAACCCTAGTTTCTTGCTACAACTTGGCAATTTTCTAGGCTAGGCTTGTTTTTTGCCTTTTTGGACCCCTTCCCCTCACTCAATTTCTTAGATTCCACTTTCCCCTACTTTCTAACATCCTTGCCCACTACCCAAAATTTTCTCAAGAATTTAGAAGCCCCCTATCCCCTTCATTTCGCTTCATTTGGACAAATCCCTTGTCCCACACATCAGGATAGGTTTCACTCAAATGAGGTTTCTGAGCAATAAAAGATGAATTTGGGAAAACTGAGAGCATTTTTTGTCCACAACATGCCAAGGAAGAACAACCTCCTTCACATTTTACTCAGGTGTCATGGTTTTGGAGAAATGTCAAAAATATAGTTGCCTCGAGAGAATTGATGCACCTCTGAAGTGACCTTGGGAAAATAAAATTTTTTTCTCGCTCAGTTTTCCAAATGACTTTCTTGATGAGCCAAATGATAGTTAGACACAAATATATTTCCAATGAGCTATCATGAGCTCAATTTGGAGTTGGGGAAGGCATTCAAAGGTTGACTGTAACAACACTCTCCCTTTAGGCAACCTCATTTGGCACATTTTGACCAGTCTTGGCAGATTTAATTTTTGATAGAGAAAATAAACTCTAAATTGAAAAATTCTGGTTGGGTTGGAAATTAGAGTCAAAGGCCTTTCCAACGAGCTATCCCGCACCCAATTTTGACACAGGTAAGGCCTCCAAAAGTCACCTGGAAAAGAGCACGACGCACAGAGGGAGCGTGGCGCACTAGGAGAAATTTTCCAGTGTAAATTTACACTAGCGCGACGCACAGGGCTAAAAGGCCTTAAATTGTGCCAAATTGCCTCAAGTTGCTTGTGAAACCCCTCAAATCAATAGGTAGGCTCTATATCATGGCTTTTTCACCAAATTTTATGAGTGATATGGTGGTTTATGCCCATGATTGAATGCAACAAATTTCATAAATCCAACCACAACAAAATGCCAAAAAGTCATTGTTGCTAGGGTTGTATAAGTGTGGTGTTGATGCTAAGGTTTCATTTTCCTTCCTTATCATCCCCCCTATGCTATTTTTTCCTATCCCCACTACCCTGAAATACTACCAAACTCATACTCCTTATCCCCTCCACTATTTTGTCAATACAAACCCCAAACCCTACCTTGTCAAACTCCAAAACCCTACCCTATTAAATACCCCAAACCCCTTACATATCCCTAAACAAACTTCTCCCCATAACCCCTATTTCCATCACATTACTCCCCTCCTAATACCCCCTTTGTTTCATTGTTCGCCTTGGTGGTAGATATCACGAAAAACAACACCTAGCTTCACACTGTCATGAAAGAGCAGCCTAAATATAGTACACACAGCAGTCACGGAATCACAGCATTCATCAGAGCATGAGATAGGTGGTCCTTCTCATCAATATGAGCACCATGAGACCACTGCTATGCCAGTATCCATCACCTATCAGAGAGGCAGTAGGCACTTGTTTGCACCAGCAAAGCGAGTGTTATCTCCACCCGGGGTCGAAGGGGCCTCACTTCCTACATCGAAAACACAGGTACAGGACAAGGACAAGAACCCCATGCATGATGAGGGGCCATCAAGTGAAAAGGAGGCCAATTTCATCCTCATTCAGGACGATGATGCAGATGTGGAGAGTGCTCGACTTAGGATGACTATTCAGGAGCAGAACACAGAGATCCAAGACTTGTCACTCAATGTGGAGAGGGCCAAATGGATCATCAAGTATTTGGAGCAGAAAAACAAGCAGCATGAGGACCATAATGAGATCATGGAGCTGCAAAACATCCGTGAGAATCTACAAGCTGCCCAACAAAGGAGGATCGAGCTCACTACCTTGGAGCAAAAGATCAACAATGACCGTGAGTCCTAGCTAGAGTGGATCAACATCCACCTAGAGAGAATGCTAGAGAAGGCCAACAAAGACAAAACCATACTGAGGAGGATGGTTTATCATTACAGGGCCCGAAATATGAGTGCAAAGGCCCAAATAAGGAGCTTGAAGGCGAAACTGAGGAAAGCAACAAGAGAAGTAAAAGAGGCAAAAGAGAAAGATAGGCTTCGAATCTTGGCTGAGGCTTCCTTGGCCCATCATAGCACCCCATAGAGAAACTCCAGCCCAAATTTCAAAAAATTTGGGGAATTTTTGGTCACCTCAAAATTTTTTGGGTAAAAAACAGAGTTTTTCTCCCTATGCGCCGCACCACTGGCGCGACGCTAAAATTCTAGGCTCCAAATGAGGAATGGCTTGCAGTTTTGGATTCAGCATAGAAAATTATGACTACTGGTATCCGGGAAAGAAATTTGGGCAAGATCTGAGTCTCCTAAAGGTCAAAAGAACACCCAAAAATGGCCTCTCTGCCACTTTTTTGACACACAGAAAGCAGTCTTGGGAGAATGGAGATTTGGAGGGGCAAATGAGCACCAAAATTAAAAATTCTAGTTGGGTTAGAAAGTAGACAGGACAGAATTTCCAGCAAGCCCACTTGGGCACATTTTGGACACCTGCAAGTGCCCCAAAATAGGGCCTAAAGTAACGCAATGCACAGAGAAAATGGCGCGACGCACAGAGGAAAAATTGCCAATTTGCTTCCATTTCATGAAATTTCGGTTCGCGACTTCTTCAAGTGGGCCCGCTCATCTACACTTCGGTTTTTTGGCACCAAAGGTAGCATCTAAATTGTTTTTTCTCCATATTGGCTTCTATCCAAGTGGCGAAGGAAGGCAAACGGTCACCCAAGCCAAATGTCATGTTTGTAGCACTGCACCTGTAGCTGATGGTTGGCTCTCCACCTCCATTTTGTAATGATTCAAGTAACTCCCCAACCCCTGGGTGTTCTATCTCTTCCTTACACATTCTATATATTGTATGCAAGCTATTTGAAAAAGGTTGGTTGGCTTGTAACTTCTGGGAGACTGTGGGAAAAAATCTCTGTTTCTGCACTGTGTATTTTTGACAGAGAATTAATGAATGGAAACAACTCTGTTTCATGAGATTCTTGTGGTTTTGAGTGTAGCAAATGTATTTCTTATGTGTTCATATGTATTTAGTTATGTTTCATAATTCATTTCATTCTCATTTCCAGTGAAATTTTCTGAGTGAGATTAGGTAGAATTCAATTTTAATTGCTCTGCCTGTGGGAAAATTTCATGTTCAGTGTTTCTTCTTCTGCTGAAAAGGAGTCATGTAACTATGCCCTTTTCACTTTCTTCAGCAATCTTTTCATTCTGCGTTACCTCAAACTAAAATCACTGCATTTTCTGCCTACCTTGCCTCACGGAATAATCTGTGCCTTCATTTTAAATTCTCTGTTCTTTGCTGAGCGCCAGTCCCATAACATCCCAAAAGCTCGGTCATTCATGAAAATTGTTTCCCGAATCCCTCTTCACTTACTAGCCTAAGGTAAATATTTCATTGTAATTCATCTCAGACCGTTTTTGATTATCTATTCACTGAGCGTGACTCGGAGAGAGCCCTCTCTTGTTCTAGTAGCGCTAGCTACTAGACTGAGCGTGGTTTGTGGTTACCCTAATTTTTGCCTTCCTTCAGCCTAAGGTAGATTTAGGTGCTAACAGTATCTTCCTTCTCTTCTTTAATTTCTTAAAGTGGAGAAGGTGGGTGAACATTTGGAAGTACCTTTAGAGACTGAAGGTTGGTCTCTTGAATTTCCACATCATAAGCAGGATACAATGTCTCACCATTGTAAATCTATTGTGCCTACTTATTATTCGAGTTTAGATTGGATTGGGAAGGAATTTAAGGTTTCTTACATGGGTTTTGGTGAGGGAGTTGTGGTTGAGGTTGAGAAGGATGCATTAAGGTAGGAGGTTGGGCTTCTTGAAGCCTCCATCCTTGCAAGGGGTCGCGCCATTAAGGAGGTTGAGATTGATATGGATGGAAATGTGGGTTGATAGGGTGATGGGGATACCGAGGAACATAGGACCAAGGAGACAACATGGACCAATATGGATGAGTTGGGGTGCCAAGGTTGGAAAATTGCATTCTATTTTGAATTGTAATAAGGATACTATGAACCTAACATGCCTTGTTGATAAAGTCGAGAACCTTTGGGCCCTCTCTAGTTGATGAAATAGAGCTAATCCAGGCCATTATTAGCTCCTTGATACAAATAATTTATGCTTAGAAGAGAGGTGCACTTTTTTGTTGCATGGTTCTCCTCACAGACAAAGTAGACCTCTATGGTATTTAATGGGCACTCATTTCTAGGATACCTCTTAGTGCATCTAGGGAAAAATATGGCTACTACCCTTTCTCCCACCTCTTGCTTCCTTTTGATCTCCATAGTATCCATATATAATGGAAAGGTATGCAACATTTCACTCTTAAAGTCTTCCAACATACTATGTATCTCATGTTTGATAGTTGATGCCGAGGGAGATGAGTTAACTAGGCTTTGACTGGACATACCCTTTTTTCTGGTAGCCCTAAAATGATTCTTAAATATTGTCTTGTTGCCATCATAGGCTAGCTAGTAAATGTATCCTCTAGACAACATATTGAGGGTCCCCATTACATCCTCCCTGATCCCTCCAAGAAGTACATGCTTGAGTGACTCAGTGTCAAGGGTACAATTAGCCCTCCTATAGTTGAGTTGGAATATTTCCTCATAGTCCTCTAAGGATTAATTTGGTCCTAGGGTCATCATAAATATTTCCTCTTTTGTCTCTTCAGATCTATAGTAGTCCCTGTACTTCTCATTAAATGCTTACTAAATTTGTGCCTAGGTGGTGATACTTCCTTCGGGTAAACTCAAAAAGCAACACAAGATTATATCCTTGAGGGTGGGGGGAAACAAATTTATCTTTTGTTTGTTAGAGGCATAGTCATAAGTCCTACAAACTACCATAGGAATTAATGCATGGGTGTCTGGTGATGTAGAAACCCTCAAGGATCTTCCCAAGATCCTTGGCAGACTGTCAGATTAGCTGCAACTGTCACAAAGATGCATGCATATCTATTCTAAATAAATTAGAATCAAAGCACGAAGAAGGACTTATTACCTTAAGTCTTGGTGTGGTGTTGCTGGAGTTCACAAAGTAGCAAGGTGGAAGACCCCTTAGCTGGATCCAGATAAAAAATTTCACATACATAAGGCAAGCGTAATATCACAACATATAACTTTAACAAACAATGCATTAACATATAAAGATATCTAATTACATGTATCTAAGCCACTCCTAATAATGTCATTGCATAAATATGTAAACAGATTACATACCAACATTGTAGAGTGGAAAACACAATTGCAGTTCTATTTTGATGTAGAAAAGAGTGATTACAACCATCGGTTGTATCAGCCTTCCCTTACTCCATCTCCTCTCTCTCTCTCTCTCTCTTCTTAACCTATTTCTATGCCTTAGTCAGAGACTAGTATCGACAGTCAAATAGGCAATCCTTTCAAATGGTTCAACCTCTTCAACAATGGCCCTAGCCTCTCATATATAACATGGGAGGATAAGCCTTGCCAAATCCTTCATGATTTCCATTAGGAAAAAGTAGTGATGCTTCAATTCCTTTGTGCTCTTTCTCGTTTGTAGACTCCCTTAGGAATGGGTAATTCCTTTAAACAGGTCAAGTTCTAATGTTTCCTTTCTTTTCTGAGTTGACATAGGAGAGAATCTTGGGATATTTCTCAATCAATTTATTCCTTTGACCCATGGAAACTCAATTAGGTTGACTAATGTGCTTGCTGAGGTAACAAACAGAGCTACCCTAGGCACTAACACATCCTTTGCCTTTGCTAGGAAGCTTTATAAAGTGTTAGGATATTCCGACACATAGGATATAGTTAAGTTCAACTTGGTCTAGTGTAGAGTTAGGTATAGAGTTAGGTAAAGTTTGTTTCTTTACCGTTGTACATTTTGTAACTTACAATCCGACGGTCACGATATGTAGTGATCTGATGGTTCATTCTCTCCTCGGTATTACCGACACTTGATCCGTGGCTTGACACCCGATTGGTCCATGAATTCTATTTAAAGCGCATGGAGGGTCATTTGTAGGGTAATCCGTGCATGAGAGAAGCTTATGTAAATTTTCATTCTTTGATTAATAAATTGCTTGAAGTGGCCGCGTTGGCTCAGGCCGTGGACTGTTTCCCTCTTTGAGGGTTTTAACCACATCAAAAATATTGGTGTATTGATCTATGATCTGGTTCTGAGCGGTGTCCTTTTGGTGTTCTTTCTGAGGAACTTACCCTGTAAATTCCTACATGGTATCAGAGCTATTTGAGGGCCGCGTCCGTTGGTGATCCAAATCTGAAGCCGGTAGAACTGCATCCGACTGCCGTTTCCTAGATCTGCTGTTTCTGACTGCTTTCGGGCCGAGAGGACTGCTCTGTTGTGTTCGTAGCATCTGTTCCAGTGAGGAACCCCTTTCATTTCACGCGAAAAGGTTTCCGGTAGCCCTAGCTGCGTCATTTTTAAGATCTAGAGGTATACAGTGTTTATTTTCAGTTTACTGTTATTTTCTCTCTGCTTATTTCGGTTTCGGTTTATTTAGCTTTTTTTTAAACCGGATCTATACCTTTGATTTCTGCATATGCTCTTTGCCCTGCGACTCTGTGCGATCTGGGCAAATCAGAAACAGAAAGGAAGGATTTTTCTCATGCATATGCTCTTTTCCCTACACCTTAGTGTGATCTCGGAAAATCAGAAACATTGAGAAAAATATTTAGTTTTTCAGCTAAAGCTAACTTTGAGCCGCAAGGTTCAATTTTTGAAAATATTTAGTTTTTTGGGTAAAGCTAACTTCGAGCCATAAGGTTCGTTTTCTTTGCATGTCCATGTTGGGTTTTGTGCTTTTTGTTTTGTAGGGAAAAAGAGTTTTCTCAAAGCAAGCACGCAACCCAATGGCCCCCCCCACCCCCCCCCCTCTCTCTCTCTCTCTCTCTCTCTCTCTCTCTCTCTCTCTCTCTCTCTCTCTCTCTCAAATTTTTTGTATAGATCAATTGGTTCAAAGCTATTTTAAGAGAGTAGAGGTCTTGGGTTCAAGTCTCCATTTTGTGGGGGCGGATTTTTTCATTTCCGCACATTCCCGCACTTCGTCGGCAACTTCAACAACTTTTTTTCAAAAAGCCATAACTTCTTCATCCGGAACCCTTTTTCAGAGCCGTTTTTTTTAAACCAGCCTAATTTTTCAAGATCTATCCATTGGAACACTTACTTTCAGCATCTTCAGCTTCAGTTTCTGTTGAAATGGAGAGTCAATACCAAGTCACCCTTGACAGCACCAACTACTTCTAATGGTTGTCCTACATGGAGGATTTACTTAGAAGTAAAGGTCTCTACCGAATAGCCACAGGCCAAGAAAAGAAACTGAAAGATGAAGACAAGGCTGCTAAATGGGAAAATAGACAAGATCAAGCACGTGGTTTGATAGGGATGTCTATTTCTCCAGATCTTAGATTCCATATTGCAGAACTTGAAACTCCTCATGAAGCAATGGAACAAATCAATAAAGTTTTTGGGATTAAAAATGAAATTAGAGCCCATCAACTTGAAAATGAGTTGCTTACATTGGACCCTAATAATTTTTCTTGCATTGAAGATTTCTTGTCTAATTTCAAGACCCTTAGATATCTTTTGGAAGGTGTTAAGGTTAAGAAAGAAGATAGTAACCTTATTTATTCCATCCTTACTAAGTTGGGACCCGCCTACTCTGTATTTGTTTCCACCTTCCATTCTACAAGAGAAGCCTTCATTTCTCAAGGAAAAGACTACAAGCCCCCTTCCTTTGACTCTTTTTGTGATTCTTTAATAAGAGAACAAGAAAAACTCTTACACCTTGGTCTTCTTAATCTTGGAAACTCTTCCAAGAAAGCGTTAGCCACCCAGCAGCAACCAAATTCAAAGAATCCTAAGAAGTCATATCCTAAAAAGAATGGTCCTAAACCAAACAAGGGTCCTAAGCAATTTCAGCCCCAAAATGAAAAATCATTTCAACAATATGATAAGATAAATAAAAACAAAGGGAAGAAGACTGATAGACATTGCAATTTTTGTAATCGAGATGGCCACTTAGAATCAAAATGGTTTAAAAAGATGGAAGCCTTGGAAGCAGCAATGAAGAAG
The DNA here is from genome assembly GCA_031772625.1 of Pinus tabuliformis. NCBI lineage: Eukaryota > Viridiplantae > Streptophyta > Pinopsida > Pinales > Pinaceae > Pinus > Pinus tabuliformis. Next base: position 1,198,379,364 of record CM062816.1, on the reverse strand, counting down.
CATAACATCCATTTGGGGCAATCTTCAACTTCAACTTCATCTTCAGGAATGGCACTTTCTGCATGTGGTTGTCAAGCATCTCGGTCTGGCTATGCATTAAATTTATCTTCTTCTTCTCATTCTCATGAGTGGCTCATTGATTCTGGAGCTTCTTATCACATGGCCAAAAACAAAGCCATGTTTTCTTCTTTAAATGATTGTAACACCAAAAATATATATGTTGGTGATGATAGATCTCTTAATGTTGTAGGGACTGGAACTGTTCATCTAGACAATGGTCAGATTAATGATGTATTATGTGTTCCAACCTTATCCTGCAACCTTCTATCTGTATATCAGATAACTCATTCAGGTGAAGGTAAAATCGTTGAATTTTCACCTCATGATGTTGTAATCAAGGACTTAAAAGATCCTAAACAGATTTTGGCTACTGGCATTGCTGATGATTCTACAAGGTTGTATAAGTTTCACAAATTTGGGTCATCAAATCTTCCCTCAGTATTTGTTGCTCATAACGATGAAGTGAGCAAACTTTGGCATGAGCGATTTGGTCACTTAAACTATCGCTCCCTTCAGCATCTATGTAAAGAAAATATGGTGACAGGTCTTCCTATGGTATCTTGCAGAGATGGTGTTTGTTCTGGATGTGTACTCAGAAAACATCATCGAGACAGTTTTGAAAAACGTGCCTCTTGGCACGCCTCAACCCCTTTACAGCTTGTGCATACTGATTTATGTGGTCCACTTCCTGTTGTTTCATTCTCTGGCTCCAAGTATTTCTTAACTTTCATTGATGATTTCTCCAGACGCACTTGGGTATACTTCTTAAAACTCAAGAGTGAAGTATTTAACACTTTTTTGGCCTTCAAGGCCTTTGTTGAAAAACAATCTGGACATCAAATTCTTAAGTTAAGATCTGATAATGGTGGAGAATATGTTAAAAACACATTCATCAACTATTGCACTGAGAATGGAATTCAAATGCAACATATTGTTCCATATACTCCACAAAAAAATGGTGTAGCTGAAAGGAAGAATCGCACCTTAAAGGAAATGGCTAATTGTATGCTACAATCCAAAGGACTTGGTCTTAGTTTTTGGGCAGAAGCAATTAACTGTGAAAATTACATAATAAATCGCACTCCTACTAAGGCTTTAAAGAATATCACTCCAGAAGAAGCATGGAGATCAATCAAACCAGATGTAAGTCACTTTCGTGTTTTTGGAAGTGAAGCGTGGGCCCATATTCCAGATGAAAAGAATAAAGCTTTAGAACCTAAGAGTGAAAAATGTACTTTTGTTGGATATTCTGAAGATGTAAAAGGCTATAGACTTATTCCATTTAAGTCCAAAAATGTTATCATTAGAAGAGATGAAAAATTTGATGAAAATATATCGGCCTGCGAGCCTAGTCCGACGGATGTGCCACCTCTCTCTATCTCTTCTACTTTTGAAAACATTTCTTCTTCAGATGATGAAAGTGAGGATGACAATCCTCCCCTACCTTCTTAGGATCTTCCTTCAGCTCCTGAGCTTCCAAAATGGGTTTGTGCTACTCGAGATGCAGCAGGTGATCTTGCCGGTGATCCTACAGATCAGCGACGCACACGTTCTCAGTTCGAGAGAACCTCTTCTTTACTGGCTCAAGCTCCAGTAAATTATGATCCTGACACCTTTGCAGAAGCTTCAGGCCATCCATATTGGGAAGCAGCTATGAATGAAGAATATCATTCATTATTGGCAAATGATACATGGGATCTTGTTCCTTTACCAAAGGGACGAAAACTTGTTAGATGCAAATGGGTTTACAGAACCAAGTATGGACCAGATGGGAAAGTTGATAAACATAAAGCTCGTCTTGTTGCTAAGGGCTTTTCACAGGTTGAAGGCATTGACTACACTAAAACCTTCTCCCCTGTTGCCAAAATGAACTCTTTCCGCCTTGTTCTTTCCCTTGCTGCATCTTTCAAATGGGAAGTCCATCAGATGGATGTTAAATTTGCCTTCTTGCATGGGGACTCGCATGAAGAAATCTATATGGAAAAACCCATTGGCTTCATACAAACAGACTCCAACCTTATTTGTCGACTTAAGAAATCCCTTTATGGTCTCAAGCAAGCTCCTCGGGCTTGGTATGCCAAAATGGATAGCTTTCTTTTAGAATCTGGCTTTTCTAGGTGTCATTCTGACAATACTGTCTACACCAAGAAAGTGGGAAACTCTCTTATCATCCTTGTTCTTTATGTTGATGATCTTATCCTTACTGGTAGTGATCCCAACCTTATAAACCATGTGAAGTCTAGCCTCAAAAGGAAATTTGAAATGACAGACTTAGGACACTTACACTATTTTCTCGGTCTTCAAGTCTTGCAATCCAAGGAGGGTATTTCCCTTTCCTAGTCCAAGTATGCTTGTGATATTCTATGTCATTTTTACATGGAAGACTGTAAGCCAGCCCCTTCTCCCTTTCAGTCTGGAGTCAAACTCTCAGTCACTTGTACTTCTCCTAAAGTTGATGCTACCTTATACCGTCAACTTGTAGGAAAACTTTTGTATCTAACCCATACTCGTCCTGACCTTTCCTTTGCTATTGGCCTTGTTGCTCGATTCATGCAAAACCCCCGTGAAAGTCATTGGAAAGCAACTAAAAGAATACTTCGTTATGTTCGAGGTACAGTTCAGTTTGGCATTCATTACAGTGCCAAAGCATCTCCTCTATTGGTTGGTTTCACTGATTCCGATTGGACTGGTGACCCTGATGATCGGAAGTCTACTGCCGGTTATGTGTTCACTCTTGGTTCAGGACCTATTACATGGGCTTGCAAGAAACAGGGTGCCATTTCTCTTTCATCAGCAAAAGCAGAGTATCGTGGTGCCGTAGAAGCTAGTAAGGAAGCCTTGTGGCTTCGTCAGATCCTGTCAGAGTTTGGCTTTGAGCAGCAGCATCCGACTACACTTTGGTGTGATAATCAAAGTGCCATTTAGCTATGAAAAGATCCAGTCCAACATCAACGCATCAAACACATTGAATTTCACATGCACTTCATCAGAAAGCTCATTCACCAACCATGTTCTTGAAGTGCAATATTGTTCAACAGATGATCAAGTTGCAGACATCTTCACAAAGGCTCTCACAGAGGCGAAGTTCACTAAACTTCGATTTATGGTTGGAGTTCAGGAAGTTGTCACTAAGGGGGGATAGGCTCTAGTGCCTCCTTCCTTCTCCTATTGTGTCATATTTGTAAATCCTTCAATCCTATCCCAAGTTGTTCTTAAGGGGGGATGTTAGGATATTCCGACACATAGGATATAGTTAAGTTCAACTTGGTCTAGTGTAGAGTTAGGTATAGAGTTAGGTAAAGTGTGTTTCTTTACTGTTGTACATTTTGTAACTTACAATCCGACGGTCACGATATGTAGTGATCCGACGGTTCATTCTCTCCTCAGTATTACCGACACTTGATCCGTGGCTTGACACCCGATTGGTCCATGAATTCTATTTAAAGTGCATGGAGGGTCATTTGTAGGGTAATCCGTGCATGAGAGAAGCTTATGTAAATTTTCATTCTTTGATTAATAAATTGCCTGAAGTGGCGGCGTTGGTGGTGGGCTCCATTATTGTAGCAATAATGCTACAACTCCTGGAGCTTCCTATCTCTAATTTTATCAACCCGGTAGTTCGTAACAAACTTGGAAGCGATGGTGTTGTATGCACAAGTACTAGCTCTTGTCGCAGCTGTCACTTGGTCAGCTGGCACAAGTCCGCTAGGGCTCAAGCCAACTTCTATATGCTCTCAGAAGAAGCTTTCTAAATGATGGACGAAGACTACCTCAAAGGAAATTAACCTACTTTGCAATAATGAACTGAAAGCCAACAAAACAGGGAAACCCTAGTAAACCCTAATCTGACTAGTCTAATCTCTATGATGCTATGGTGGGTGTTCAAACTTCTACAAATGATGCCATTACTTCTAGTGATATGAGATGCATGACACTAAGCTACTTCTACTGAAAAGAACATTGTTTTTGTATTTTTGCTTAAGTGGTTTGGAGTTATTATGATTTTGTTTCTTATTAGGGTTTGACTGCGCAGGGGTAGTTCGAAGGGAAAGAAAGCTTGGGAAAGGTCAGGAGGGCTAGGAGAGGTTCCAGAGGATCCAAAACATCATTCCATAGAAGTCCACAATGTTCAAGTGCTCGGCAACCGAGGTTACAGGTTTCTACAGGATGTCTGTAGGGGATCCTACAGGAAGCTTGGGATTTCTACAGGAAGTCTGCTAACTTCTACAGGATGTTCTGTGGTTGGAGTTTTGGGTGTTGGAGGAGTGGAGGAGTGGTACAGGTGGATAGGTAGGATGGGAAGGGGGCTTATGATGGCTCAGGGACAGAGATATGAGATGAGGAAAGAGTGCTTGCAGCTAGTTAGTGAATGGAAGGGTGGAAGCAATGAAAAGTCCAAAAAGATGGAGCTACGTGAACAGTGGAAGTGTTGGAAGGAAAACGACCTGAACAGAGGTTGGGTAGGTGGCTTTAGATGCGGTTGAGAAGAAGAAAAAGATAACGGAGTGATGCAACGCAGTGTAAAGGAAACAAATCTGCACAAAACCGAGAATTCATCAACTTATCCTAACTGTGTTATTAAATCAACGAACATCAATGTATACTTTAGAGAAAAATCATGCATGGAGTTGGAATGAGGAAATACTGCTCAAGATCAGAATGCATGGATGGATCTATGGTTGAAATGACTGTGTTGCAGCTTGAATGAAAGTGTATGACTGCGTTTTTGGTGGCTGGTACGGTCTACACCCCCAATCTCTAAACAGAGATGGCAGTGAGTGCACTATCAGCCTTTTCTTGCAGCTCTAATGAATGCTGATCCTTCTACTCTAATCTAAGCAACTAAAAGCACTTGAACCATAAACTAGTCCTACTCAATCACATAAAAGAAATCAAATCAGCAGACTGTAATCTCTAAATGCATGTCGAAACAGAGGAATAAAATGCTGAAAAGAAAGACAAGTAACAATACAAAGAAGAGGAGGTCTATTTCTCTCAGGTTGGGCCCTAACCTGAGAGCTATAGCTCCCTTAGAAACTCAGAATTGAATCAAAAGCTGCCTGTCTTTATTGAATAATCATGAGTCTAATGACATGCCAAAACTGGCTTACAAAGAGCAAAAAACCGAGCTGTAGCTCGTGCTTAGAAATTGCAATAGTAGTTGAAAAGTTCAAAAAGCTCCTATCAAAGGCCACGGCCTTAATATTTATACATGATGAGGATCAAGCTGGCTTCCTCAATTAATGGAGCTCGGCTGTCCAACTAAAAGTTAAACTGCTGTAAACTGTTGTTCCTGTAGAACCCGTTGGCTGCCTTTAAGCTCGGTGGGGAGAGCTGTTGGAGCTCGGAGTTAGGGTGGAGATCACGAGGGAGGTCATTAAGGCTGTAGACAACCTCCCTATAAACCTGCAATGCCACCTTTGTTGTCTCCTTGTCTCCTTCTGCGTGGTCTTTGCTCCCTTTAATGCCAAAAAACCTGAAATCATCATGTATTAGCCACATAGATATAATGTCTGCCCTTCTTCCTACAAATAACACGAATATACCAAGAAATGAATGCATAAGTGATAAAAGATGAAGGGTTGAGCAAGGTAAGTAGGCCAAATGAGCCCAATTTGTTACCAAAAATTGGGGCTCATCATCACCCCCCAGCTAAAATATTTGCTCATCCTTGAGCAATTTTTCCCCAGCTCCTTGTCCTTGGCCGAGAACTAGGCTCCGGAATACGCTCTTTCTTCCCTACTCTTGGTGGCTCTGCCTGTTCTGCCCTTGGTGGCGATGAGGGTGCCGCTCCTTCCCTCTTCTCTGCTTCCTTGACCTTGAGCCGGGCTTTTGAAGGCGATTGGTCTATCCTTCTTTTCCAAGTAGTTGCTTTTGGGCTCCCCTTCTCGTAGGTGACCGATATCTTCGAGGGGGACCTCTCACTGGGTGAAGTAGGGGCATCCCCTGTAGTGACTTGGCTGCTGGATGGGGGTTGTGGCTTGCCCGTCTTTATTCTCGAACTTCTTCGAACTTCAGAGTATAGAGGGGTCTCCCTCTTCCTCTTTTCTTTTGGCTTAGGTGGCGTGCTGAGGCCAGCCAGTACAGCTGCTGCCTCTCTTTCACGAATATCAGCCTTCTTCTCCTTGGGGTTCACCTTTCCAGGGCTTCCTGTAGAAGACCCTGTTTTAGCCAATTTCGGGCTTCCTGTAGAAGCCCCTTTTTCAATAATTTTCGGGCTTCCTGTAGAAGACCCTTTTTCTGTTTTCGGGCTTCCTGTAGAAGACCCTTTTCCAATAATTTTCGGGCTTCCTGTAGAAGCCTGTTTCTGCTTTCCTGTAGACACAGGTGTCACCACCTTGGCTTGCTTTGCTGCATGGGTTTTGCTTTTTGATTTGGTTGCGGGTGCTGACGAGGTACTTGTGCTGATGTGGACCTTCTCAGCTTTGTCCGTTCTGCTCTGCAACCTTTTCTCTCTTGCTGACAAGATGGGTGTGTCACCTTTTTCCTCAGCATCCTTTTTCTCGTGCTTCCTCCTTTGTTCTTTCTTCTGCACTGTGGTCGGGGTCTTCTGGCCTGTTTCTTTCTTTTCCGCGGCCACTGCTTCTTTTTCCTCACTGCTGGAGGAACCACTTTCCTCGGTCAGCATCCTTATGTCTCCATCTCTTGTCAAATTTCTGAATGATTCCCATGAGAGGGGAACCTTATATGAATGAAGCGCATCCTCCACGAGAAGTTTGATCAATCCATGGTGGGCTACCTGATCTGGTATGCCTTCTTTTAACTTTGTGGCACACTCCATTAGAGACTGTAGCAAGAAATAAGGAATGCTCAGTTTGTTTTCTACAGGAAGATCAATCTGGTGTCTCAATTCAGTGAGCAACCTGAAGTGATACGCGTATACGATGCTAAAACGGCCTTCACAGGTTATATACTTCATGATTTGCAGGCTAACTTCATTCCATGGTGGCAGCAAGCTGGTTCTTCGCACCCCATTTTTGTCCTCCGTGAATTCCTCCTCAGGTGGAAAGAATTCTTTCTTTGCCTGCTGGCTCAACTTCCTTTCTTCCTTATCCCATGGAAAACCCATTGGAAGTTCAGTAATTCGACTGATATACTGCGGGGTGAGCTTGAGGCTTAGGCCCCTGAAGTTCACGGTGGCCAGTGTTTTGGATTTCGGCCTCAAGGCTTGTAAAAATTCTTCTGCCACTTCGTCGTCATGACCCTGCAACTTGTCGCAAAAGGATATCCATTGTGCCCGTGTGAAGAGCTCCACCACCTCCTGGTTTTCTCTTAATTTTGATGAATCAGTGGGTTCCCGTCTAATAAACCCACCCGGCATGATAAAAACTGTTGCTAGAGGTGGCGAATGCGGAAGAAGTTTAGCTTATTGGGACAGAGCGTAGAATTACGCTTCCGTCGTGCAAATAATCCACAAAACTTATCCCTGAGGACCTTAACACAGTTTAATTTACTGACATCCTGTAGAACGACAGTCTATGCACAGCAGACAACAATTTCAACCATTTCCTACAACCAGACTGTAGACGACGATCCTGCCACCTTTAAAAACCAATTGCATGGAGATTTCAGGGTTAGCTTTTTATCTGCCACCTTTTTTTACGTGAGGAACCCACCTTCCTGTAGAAACAGCTTTCCTGTAGGAGCAGCGCGTGATTCCTGCGGAAGACTGCAGTTGGTCTGCGCTCTCGGTGGTGCTTCTCAGCCGTTTTGATAGCCAAAGGCTCGGAGTTTCGAACTGCAGAGGGATCTGAATGTTCACTCGAGGTTCAAACGGTGAATGATAAATGCATGCGGCCAATCTAGCTGATTAGATTTGAATCGGCGGAATCCGTGGCGCAGGGGTGAGCTGTCCCCGCCGGACCGTTGGATGACGTCGTTCCATCATTTGACTGCGCGTTCACTTACTACCGCATCATCCCTCCAGCAGATCCGCCGCCGTTTCTTCTGCTAAATCTGTTTTTTCCGACGGGGATTGTTCTCACGTGTGTGCTGATCATTCCTTTTGTCACGGCCACCACCAAAACATCTGACTGGACCATTAATCGGTCGACGTGGCCAGTCAACTAGCCATACAGCTGCTCAACCCATTCACCTTACACTTTGCAAACAATTCAAAGTAAAATTCATGCGATCTGACGGAAGAGAGGGTCGAGACACTTACCTGCGCAGCTGCAACACGATTTTTCGGGTTTTGGACGATGATGAATGGATCTATCTGCTGCTGGTGAATTTTCACAGGCCCGGAGGTTCACGTTTACAGGCTGCCGATGATGGAGTTGATGCTTGGCTGCATGCGTCCGCGTTCATTGCATATGGCCAGCGCTGTGAATAGTATACACTCTAGCGGGCTTAACTGTTACAGGACTCCCGCAGGATGTCTTGTAACAGTTCTTCCTCCTTGGGTGCATGCTGCACGATGAAGGATCTGGCCTCCCGATCACTCTCCCAACGCTTCTGGATGACTGGGTTGGATATGGTATGAGATCTTAGAGTTTTTTTCATTTAAAAATTTCTTTTCCTTGAGAACTCATCGATCTGCTTTGCTGGTGCAGGTAACTTCATTGCATGTCGACAAGGAGGGCAGGACGAGGTGACAACAATGTGCAAGGGAGATAACAATAGCTTGCATGCGTCCAAACTGATCCTTAGTCGTTAGATCTCCTCATAAGATTGATTCTGTGCCGTCCTGAACTTCTACAGGAAGTTTCCTGTAGAAATACAGAGCTTCCTGTAGAAAGGTTGCGTTTCCTGTAGAGAGTCTACACCTTCCTGTAGAAAATCTGCATCTTCCTGTAGAAAATCTGCGTCTTCCTGTAGAAGACTCAAGCTGTAATAAAATTGCACATACCTTAGAGAAAATGAGTATTCTTGGAGGAGGTGCTGGTGAGGTCTCCTGACAGCATGATAAGGACCCTTAGCTTTGAGTTGAGAGGCTTCCTCTCCTCCATAGAACACCTGCAACCTGCATGCAATTTTACATTATGAATCTGCTGACCTTGTTTTTTTTCTTTTTTTCTTTTTCTCTCTTTTTTTTTTTTTTTTAAAAAGATAACAGGGGCGCCTCAATGAGGTTTTCACCCTTGCCATCTGCCCTGAGCGCCTCAGAGAGGTTTTCACTCAAGGATCTTTTTTCAAATCTCTTTTTTTTTTTTTTTTGAAAGACAATAGGGGCGCCTCAATGAGGTTTTCACCCCTACCGCCTGCCTTGGGCGCCTCAGAAAGGTTTTCACCCAAGGATCTTTATTATTATTATTATTTTTTTTTTTTAGATATTTCAGGGTATGCCCAAAGGAGAGGCAGAACCCTTCTCTATGACCAACACTGATTTCTCCATAGTTTTGATGAACTCTTGTCTTGAGAGAGGCTTCCTGTAGATCTTCAATCGATGCCCATTGACAAGCATGGGGATGGCTTCCTTATCAATGGTCCGAATAAGCACAGATCCATTGTCATGACATTTTTCCACTGCATATGGTCCTAGCCATCTGGTTCTCAGCTTTCCCTTGAAATCTTTGTATCTGGAGTCATACAACAAAGCCCAATCTCCCAGCTGGAATTGCTTGTCATGGAGATGTTGGTCATGCCACACCTTTCTCTGAAGTTGAACCACTTCTGAGTGAAGGAGGGCCTGCATTCGGTGCTCATCCAGTCCATTCAGCTGCAATAACCTTTCTTGTTGTGCATGGCTGAGATCTAGATCTAGCTGAGCTGCCATCCTCAAAGTGTTGTATTCGAACTCAATGGACAGCAAAGCTTTCTTCCCATAGACCAGCTCATAAGGTGTGAAGCTGGTGGTGGTCTTCCAGGTTGTGTTGTAAGCCCATGTGGCCTCAACCAGGCGATCTGCCCAGTCCTTTCTGCTGCTGCTCACCACCTTAGTCAAGATCCCTTCTAATGCTCTATTGGTGACTTCCACCTGCCCATTTGTTTGAGGGTGATAGGGGGTGGAAGTCCTATGCTTGATATTGTGGTGAGCTAGTAAGTCTTCAACCAGGTTGGATGTGAACTGGCTCCCTTGATCGGTGACCAGCTCTCTTGGGTAGCCAAACTTGTAGAAGATGTTTTCTCTTAAGAACTCGGCCACCTTTTCTTCTGTTGCTGCTTTGATTGCTTTAGTCTCTGCCCACTTTGTCAGGTAGTCAGTACACACAATGATGTAAGACCTTTGCCTCGAAGGAGGGTTGATTGGACCCACAAAGTCCATGCCCCACTTCTCAAATGGCTCAAGAGTCACTTGAGGTTGGAGAGGCATCTCATCCCTTTGAGTCGGTTTCCCCATTCTTTGGCATTGGTCACATTAGCTGATATATCTTCTGACATCTTGATGAAGTGTGGGCCAATAGTAGCCTGCCTGCAGGATCTTGAAGGCAGTCCTCTTTGATGCAAAATGTCCTCCACAAGGCCCATCATGACAGGTGAGGAGGATATCAAGGACTTCCTCCTCCCTTACACAACGCCTTAAGATCTGATCGGGGCCAAGCTTGAACAGATTGCCCCCGATCCAAGTAAATGAGGCACTTTTTCTGATGATTCTGCTCTTCTCTCTTGAAGATAGGTGCGGAGGGAACTGTGCTGAAACAAGGTAGTTTGCTATATCAGCAAACCATGGAGAGAGTGCTGAGATAGCAAACAGATGTTCATCAGGCATCTAGTCATCCACTGTTCCATCCTCATCTGCAGACAAATCCAATCTAGATAAAAAGTCAGCAACAACATTTTCTTTACCTGGTTTGTCAACAATGGTCAAATAAAACTGCTGCAACAAAAGTAACCATCTAATAATACGAGCATTCACATCTGGTTTATTCATTAAATATCTAATTGCAGCATGGTCTGTATGTACAAATGTTTGATAGCCAGTGATATAGTGTCGGAACTTGTTCAGTGCATGGACCACAGCCAAAAACTCTTTCTCAGTTACAGTGTAATTCAGCTCAGCTTTGGACAAGTTTTTACTAACAAAGTAAATGGCATATGGAAGTTTTTGTTCGACTTGTCCTAAAGCTGCACCTATGGCTTTGTTCGAGGCATCAGTGTGGATGTGGAAAGGTAGGGCCCAGTTTGGACCTCTCAGGATTGGGGCTGACACCAACTTGTCCTTTAATTCATTCAAAGCCCTCTGACAATCATTAGTCCACTTAAACTCCACATCTTTTGCCAACAGGCCAAACAATGGCGAGGCTAGCTTGCTGAAGTCCTTAATGAATCTCCTGTAATACCCTGCTAATCCTAAGAAACTCTGAACATCCCTTACCTTTTGAGGAGGTGGAACCTTCTTGATGAGAGCAATTTTGTTAGGATCCACCTGTAACCCTTGGCAAGAAATGGTATGGCCTAACACGGTCCCTTCAGTCATCAGGAATTCACATTTTTTAGGACTAAGGGACAGGTTCATCTCAATGCATTTGGTTAGGACTTTTCCCAGATTGGACAATGCTTCCTGGAAGTTGGCCCCATAAGGAGTGAAGTCATCCATATAGATTTCCACTGCATCATGGACCAGCTCCGAGAAGATGCTCAAGACAGCTCTCTGGAAGGTAGCAGGAGCATTGCATAGCCCAAAGGGAAGAACTCGGTAGGCAAAGGTACCCCAAGGGCAAGTGAAGGTGGTCTTATCTTGGTCTTCCGGGCTGATTTGAATCTGGTTGTACCTGCTAAACCCATCCAGGAAAGAGAAGAACTTCTTTCCTGCCAGTCCATCCAACACTTGATCTATGAAAGGTAGAGCGAAATGGTCTTTCTTGGTAGCTTTGTTCAGTTCTCGGTAGTCCACACAGATTCTTCACTTCCCATTCTTCTTGGGAACCAACACGAGAGGGGACACCCATTCACTATCTGAGATGGGGTAAATGAATCCGGCATCCAACAGCTTTTGCAATTCTTCCTTGACAATGTCCTTAAGGGCTGGATTCATTCTCCTCTGAGGTTGCCTAACCAGTTTACAACCCTCTTTGATGTATATGTGATGGGTACAGACCGAGGGATGGACTCCTTTCATCTCCTTATAGCTCCAAGCAAAAGCATCTAGGTGACTGGCCAACAGGCTACACAGCTCCTTTTCCTGGGAAGGAGATAGGGAGGAGCTGATCTTTAACGTTCTCTCAGGGCCGAACTCCACATTTTTGACTCTGGGAGTGACAGGGTTGGTCGTACAAAGATCCACTAAGGTGCTGGCTTGGGCATCCTCCACCAATTTCTCTAAGGATAGTGCACTGGAAGGTGGATTCTGGATCAAGGTCTCAATCAAGTCATCCTCGGTTGGGGGGTCTCTTCTGGTGGTATCTAGGGTGCACAAAGGTGTTGAGTACACTTCATCCTCTTCTCCTTCCTCCAACCAAAGTGGTAAGTCATGCTCTAAGGAAGGTTGGGTAGGAGGATATAGGACTAGCTGCTTGGACATAGGACCATTTTTGATGGTCATATTTCCTGCACGACAACTTATGTAAGCATCTGCAGTGGCTAACCAAGGCCTTCCCAAAATAAGAGGATATCCAGTAAGCTTTGCCTTGGGTTGCAGAACCAAAAAATCTGCAGGGTATTCCCAAGAGTCGACAGAGACCAAGACATCCTCCACAATCCCTTCGGGAGTCACAGTGGAGCGATCTGCAAGTTGCAGAACTGTCGAGGTCTTCCTCAAGGAACCCTGAAGATTGAGTTTGAGCATGGTATCCCTGGTCATCACATTAATGGCGGCCCCCAAATCAATCAAAGTGTGAGGTATGATGATGCCATTGATGTGGACATCTACTACAGGACTCCCAGGATCTAGATACTTTAGGCAGATGACTTGTCCTAACATAAGGTCAGACAGTTGTCCTAAGACATTGATGGTTGAAGCATCTCTCTTTCGCCTGCCTGGGTGTTTGAAACACTTTTCCTTAACCAGTTTGTTGTATATTGGCACATCCTTGATGGCTTGGAGAAGTGGTATTTTTACACACAACTGCTTGAGCTCACCCAGAAGCTCATCCTCCTCTGGGTTGGGTTGTGTGGTGGCTGTTAGTCTCTCAGGAAAGGGTGGAATAGCCTTTGGTTCACTTTCCTATTTATCTTCCTCATCCTCTGGGGGAGGAGGTTGGCGATCTGGAAGAGTCTTGCCAGATCGAAGATTGATCTCCTGGATCTCCACAGCATAAGTAGGGCATGATGTTTCCCCAGTGTACACCTGCTGGGCCTGTCTATTGTTGGGGTTTGGGTTCGGTTGAGCAGGTATTTGAGGTTTCCTTGGAGGAGCAGGAGGTAATGGTTGAGGTTGAACTGGTGGTGGAGGAAAAATGGCAGGAGGAGTGTTGTATTGGGGCCTCCACCCCGATTGAGGTGCATTCCACTGAGGCTGTGGCTGGGCATGTGAGTGATAAGAATGAGTAGTGGGTTGGGTAGGGTACTGAGGTGGATAAGACCATGGAGGAGGCATAGACCAGGAAGGATGAGCAGGGGGACCCCATGAAGGCATAGGAGTCGATTGGTTGGGGCTGTAATAAGCTTGAGGTGCCCCTTGCATCCCCTGCTGGTAAGTTCTAGGTCCTTGTGGCCTCCTTTGGTTGAGGTAATAGAGAGGTTCAATGGGAGCTTCTGTCCCTTGGTACATGGCTTTAAATCTAGGTAAGGTTGGACATTGGTTTGTGGGATGGTCCTCCTCACAAACGAAACACACTTCAACCGAATGCAATGGACATTCGTTCTTAGGGTGTCTCCGGGTACATCTAGGGCAGAAGATAGCCAAGGTTCTCTCAGCTTCTTCCTTCTTCTGCTAGATCCTGAATGTGTCCAGCTGCATGGCAATGGTCTGTCTCACCTCACTCTTAAGATCTTCCAATTGATTTGCAAACTCATGTTTGGAGAAAGGGACACCAGTTGAGAGGAGGTTTCCTCTACCTCGTTTCCGAGCTGCCCTGGAGTGGTTTCTAAACACAGTCTTGATATCCTCATAAGGCAGTTGGTAAATGTCCCCCCCAGCTAACATGTGAAGGGTATCTAAGAGGTCTTCAGGGACTCCTCGGAGCAGGACCAACTTGAGGGATTCAGGGTCAAGTGTGCACCTGGCCCGCTTATAGCTAAGTTGGAACCTCTCCTCATAATCCTCTAAGGACTCATCATTTCCCATGGTCATCCGAAAGATTTCTCCCTTGGTTTCCTTGGACCTACAGTAATCCCTGTACTTGGTATTGAAAGCTTGCTGCATCTGAGCCCAAGTGGTGATACTATTCCCAGGTAAGCCCATGAACCAGCGTAATGCTGCATCCTTAAGAGTTGAAGGGAAGAGTTTCAGCTTCTGCTCATCTTCAGTATAGTCATAGGTTCTACAAAGGACAGCAAAATCAAACAGGAAGGTATCAGGATCTTCAGTAGTCAGTCCATGGAAGTGAGGTAAAGCGGAGGGGCTAATGTTCTTCATTTTCATCTCTCCATTGGTCTCTCGGATGGGGAAGGCACCTTCTATTCTCTCATCTTCTCTTCTATTGTCAGCCATAGCTTTAGATGGGGTGGTCTCTAATTCTTCTTCTCCTATAGGATCTTCGTATATCTCAGGAGGTTCACCTATAGGTTCTTCTGGATCACTGTCACTGAAGAAGAGAGAAGGGTGACTCAGTGATGTGGTGGGGGTGTTGGGTAAGAATTTGCCTGTTTTATCTCGATTCCTACGAGGCATGAAATGGAAAGACTTTTTGATTGCTTTTGTTTTTTCTGTGGTACCTGCAAAACTGAAACAGATTGATCTACAACTAACTATAAAGATGCAAAATTAAACTGAAAGCAGGAAAGAACTAATCTACTTTGCTCAAATGAAATTGCAGAAATGAAAGGCTAGTCTACGCTTGCAGAATTGAAATGCTAATCTATGAAAGCAAGAAATGCTAATATATGAAAGCAGGAAATGCTAATCTATGAAAGCAGGAAATGTCTATGCTACTTTTGCAGAATGGAAATGAAATAAACTACTTAGCAGAAGGCAAGAGTAAGAAAATAGAAGAAAAGCAACAATTACTAATACTCTGACGCTTCCTCGGCAATGGCGCCAAAAAGGATGGTGGGCTCCAGTATTGTAGCAATAATGCTACAACTCCTGGAGCTTCCTATCTCTAATTTTATCAACCCGGTAGTTCGTAACAAACTTGGAAGCGACGGTGCTGTATGCACAAGTACTAGCTCTTGTCGCAGCTGTCACTTGGTCAGCTGGCACAAGTCCACTAGGGCTCAAGCCAACTTCTATATGCTCTCAGAAGAAGCTTTCTAAATGATGGACGAAGACTACCTCAAAGGAAATTAACCTACTTTGCAATAATGAACTGAAAGCCAACAAAACAGGGAAACCCTAGTAAACCCTAATCTGACTAGTCTAATCTCTATGATGCTATGGTGGGTGTGCAAACTTCTAGAAATGATGCCATTACTTCTAGTGATATGAGATGCATGAAACTAAGCTACTTCTACTGAAAAGAACATTGTTTTTGTATTTTTGCTTAAGTGGTTTGGAGTTATTATGATTTTGTTTCTTATTAGGGTTTGACTGCGCAGGGGTAGTTCGAAGGGAAAGAAAGCTTGGGAAAGGTCAGGAGGGCTAGGAGAGGTTCCAGAGAATCCAAAACATCATTCCATAGAAGTCCACAACGTTCAGGTGCTCAGCAACCGAGGTTATAGGTTTCTACAGGATGTCTGCAGGGGATCCTACAGGAAGCTTGGGATTTCTACAGGAAGTCTGCTAACTTCTACAAGATGTTCTGTGGTTGGAGTTTTGGGTGTTGGAGGAGTGGAGGAGTGGTACAGGTGGATAGGTAGGATGGGAAGGGGGCTTATGATGGCTCAGGGACAGAGATATGAGATGAGGAAAGAGTGCTTGCAGCTAGTTAGTGAATGGAAGGGTGGAAGCAATGAAAAGTCCAAAAAGATGGAGCTACGTGAACAGTGGAAGTGTTGGAAGGCAAACGATCTGAACAGAGGTTGGGTAGGTGGCTTTAGACGCGGTTGAGAAGAAGAAGAAGATAACGGAGTGATGCAACGCAGTGTAAAGGAAACAAATCTGCACAAAACCGAGAATTCATCAACTTATCCTAACTGTGTTATTAAATCAACGAACATCAATGTATACTTCAGAGAAAAATCGTGCATGGAGTTGGAATGAGGAAATACTGCTCAAGATTAGAATGCATGGATGGATCTATAATTGAAATGACTGTGTTGCAGCTTGAATGAAAGTGTATGACTGCGTTTTTGGTGGCTGGTACGGTCTACACCCCCAATCTCTAAACAGAGATGGCAGTGAGTGCACTATCAGCCTTTTCTTGGAGCTCTAATGAATGCTGATCCTTCTACTCTAATCTAAGCAACTAAAAGCACTTGAACCATAAACTAATCCTACTCAATCACATAAAAGAAATCAAATCAGCAGACTGTAATCTCTAAATGCATGTCAAAACAGAGGAATAAAATGCTGAAAAGAAAGACAAGTAACAATACAAAGAAGAGGAGGTCTATTGCTCTCAGGTTGGGCCCTAACCTGAGAGCTATAGCTCCCTTAGAAACTCAGAATTGAATCAAAAGCTGCATGTCTTTATTGAATAATCATGAGTCTAATGACATGCCAAAACTGGCTTACAAAGAGCAGAAAACCAAGCTGTAGCTCGTGCTTAGAAATTGCAACAATAGTTCAAAAGTTCAAAAAGCTCCTATCAAAGGCCACGGCCTTAATATTTATACATGATGAGGATCAAGCTGGCTTCCTCAATTAATGGAGCTCGGTTGTCCAACTAAAAGTTAAACTGCTGTAAACTACTGTTCCTGTAGAACCCGTTGGCTGCCTTTAAGCTCGGTGGGGAGAGCTATTGGAGCTCAGAGTTAGGGTGGAGATCACGAGGGAGGTCATTAAGGCTGTAGACAACCTCCCTATAAACCTGCAATGCCACCTTTGCTGTCTCCTTGTATCCTTCTGCGTGGTCTTTGCTCCCTTTAATGCCAAAAAACCTGAAATCATCATGTATTAGCCACATAGATATAATGCCTGCCCTTCTTCCTACAAATAACACGAATATACCAAGAAATGAATGCATAAGTGATAAAAGATGAAGGGTTGAGCAAGGTAAGTAGGCCAAATGAGCCCAATTTGTTACCAAAAATTGGGGCTCATCAGTTGGCTCAAGCCGTGGACTATTTCCCTCTTTGAGGGTTTTAACCACGTCAAAAATACTGGTGTATTGATCTGTGATCTGGTTGTGAGCGGTGTCCTTTTGGTGTTCTTTCTGAGGAACTTACCCTGTAAATTCCTACAGGTTGCTAGTTCCTAGATAGCGTTAGCTTGACAAATGGGCTTGTGAACTTGGTCAGTCCTTCAATCATCCTGCTCTTCTCCTCTGAGTTGATAGGGAGGTTATTTTCATGTATAACAGATGCCCCCAAAATTGTGAGATCAGAGGTAGTGACAATGGTCGAAATGCTTTATATATAATTGTCCTTTTTCTTTGGAAAAAAGAGAGAGAGTATCGAAGCTTTGGGAATATGAGAAACCTGATACAACAAATATATAAAAAATCTAGAATCATATCCCGAGTCTGGAATTCCAACACTTAGTAGATATGTCAGAGTGATTTCTCAACAAAGAGATACGATGATCGTGGCCTTTGGTAAGCACAATATGGAACCTGTGTCATAATAAGATCATTCTGATGAGCTGTCTCCAAATAACAATAAATGCAACTTGGGAGAGGAAACAAGGCTGATTGATGTAAGCCTCTACCCAATGTCTTAAGATCTGTTTCACCATAGCAGCATAGTTTGATACATGTGAATAAAGGCATTGAAGTCGAACATGTATGAAATCATCTGATTACCAGTCAATAATGGAGACTGTTAACAGACATGAGGATGGCCACCGATAATGGTGATGGTCTCCAAGATTCACAATGTAATATAGCAAATGTGAATAATGTTTTTGTCGTTGAAGACTCCTAGAATCATTTAACTAGGATCCAATAATCAAAACCCTTGACCAAAAACAAGGTAACTTACCATTGACGTCTGCAAGTTCCAAGGTACTGAAGTGTTTCTAGGTTTGCTTCCTAGATAAAGTGTTGAAGTAGATAGGAAGGTACCTTTCAAAAGGTAGGCAATAATGTGTCCTACATTAGTCGACATGAAATAGGACAAAAATGATTGTTTTTTGAAGAATTTTTTGAGCATTGGGTCAAAAAAATAGAGGGCATGATGGAAGAATATGATTGATGGTTTGATGGAGAAAATAGAAGATAAAGGTCTTCCCTTAAACAATAGAAGGCACGACACAACAGTTTTAACAATGCAACACTAGACTCATGAACACCAAAGAGTGTTAGGATACAAAGATGCAAGAACATCGGGGTATATAGGCTAAAATCATAGGATGGTAAGGCTCATATTGAGAGATCGTCCACAAGGAAGGTTTTTATGAGGGAGTGCCATGTTCAAGGGACTGACTGCTACCAAAAAAATCTTTTCCAAATACTGACACAAAGCAATTATATTGTCCACTTTCCCCATCTGATTAATTTAGTGAGTCTAGACAGGTAAACTCATTCATATTTTCATGTTCTAAGAGTCTGACAAGATTGTAAAGAGCGACTCTATTCCCTATCTAATTAGTTTAATTAGTCTAGATAGGCAAACTCATTGGTCTCTTCATGTTTCAATAGTCTGAAAAGATCGTAAAGAGCAACTCCATTCCTCATATGTTTAATTCAATGAGTCTAGATGGGACAACTTGGTGGTCTTTTCATATTTCGAGAGTCTAAAAATATTGTAAAGAATGACTCTAGGCTGGTCCCTTTGTCATAGATTTTAACTGAGTGTGATAAAGGTTTAATAGTATACCCGAAAAAGTTCCTCTTCCATAAGTTAATCTGTTGAGTTTGGATAAAGAGATAAACATACGCTTAATAGATGTTTGCCTCATTTTGTTATGAGTATGAGGAGACGGACTAAACTCGATATTCGTCATGAATTTTTAATGAGTCAGACGATGAAAATCTCAATAGATCTTCATCAAATTTTAATGAGTCAAATGAAGAAAACTCGAGGTATCTTTTCCAGTTTAATGAGTGAGGAAAAAGAGATAAAATAACTGCTCATTCCTTCTTCATAGATTTAATGAGCCTGAAGAAGGGAAAAAATTGGGGATTTTTCAATTTAAGAGCAAGAAAGAGTCCCACAAAAGAAAGCACTCATATTGTCATCATAGGCGTTTAACAAGCGCGATGATGAAAACTCTGGATTTTGTCAATTTTATGAGTGAGAAAAATTTCCTAAAAGGAATGCTCGGATCTTCTTCATAAGTTTTTAATGAGCCTGAAGAAGTAACTTGGGGTTTTTTCGATTTTAAGAGCAAGAAAAAGTCCCTAAAAGGAATTCTCAAACTATTCTTTTTTAGTTTAGTGAGCTAGAAGAAGAGAGAAAAATAGTTTCTCATATCTTCTTCATAAAATTTTAACAAGTGTGAAGAAGTAACTTGGGGATTTTTCAGTTCAAGAGTAGAAAAAGTCCCAAAAAAGAACATGCTCGTATCTTCTTTGTAGTAGTTTAATGAGCCCAAAGAAGGAGTCTCAAGGTTTTTTGAATTAACGAACAAGAAAAATACCATAAAAAGAATGCTAGATCCTTCTTGATCTCATGCTTGACAATAGAATGGTCTATTCCATGCATTTCCTCATAAGACCAAGGGAAAACATCATGGAAATCCTTAAAAGGGTAGGTGAAGCTTGCAATTTCCTCAAGATTGTAGTCGACTCGAATCTGAATATTTTCTACGATGCCTGTCTTGATTGAAATATTGATGAGAAATTTCTTTGAAATATTTCCCATGTTCCCTTTCGAATCCAAAGTTTGGATAGTCGTATAAGGCAAGGGAACGATTTCAGGTGGGTCAAATGACAGGATTTGAATGGGCATCGTGTTTGAATCAAATATCGAAACACGATGGTGAGAATCCTCCCAAAGTTTCTCTTTTAAATACATTATCTCTCGAATAGCTTCGTCTGAAGGTAGGACTTGATTAAGGAGATTGATAGAAGGAGAATTTGTGGGAGAGGAGGCAGTACCATTAGTCGTGACCGAAGTGACTAGAGATTTGGATGCAGATTGAATGGCTTGGTAGGCCTATTCATCTGGTGACACTGGCATTTGTTCTTCGTAAGTATCAATGTATGAATAGGCCAGGAGGATCCAAGGATCAGTCGGTTCATGAGGAATGGATGAAACCATAGAGACCGTTTGTGGAACCGTGGGCGGCGGGAGAGGAAAACAACCCATCAGGGAAGAACTCTTCAGTAGACCGGTACTGATACTAATGTAAGAGTCAGGAAAACCACCCACTAAGGGTACAAAGCCGCTAGATAACAGGGAGTAATTTGGAGTGAAAAAGGACAGCTAGTCCACTGTGACAATCCTTCCATCCAATGGAAATAAGATGATGTGAAAGACAGTAGACACAATGGAAATCATGGCGTAAGTCCAACTATGACCCAACAATAGATTATAGTCGAGTTTTTGGTTCATGATTGCGATGTCCACCATTACAGTTTTCCCACTCAAAGTGTTGGGGTGGCTGGCTAGGTAACCTTTTTGGATGAAAGTGTGGCTGTCGAAGTCTTTAAGGGAATTTGATGGTGGGTATAGGGTTGGAGAACCCAAAGTGAGCCAACATGAAGGCAACATGATGCAGGTTGAAGCACCTTCGTCAATGAAAATTCTATGTACTCCTCGCCTTTTCAAAAAAATTTGCACCTGAAATGAAATCTGGTGTGATAGGGGAGCTTCTTATCCGTGTCGAAAATTGCAAGCATGGAATCCTAAGGGTCGAGCCCACCAATTGCTAAAAGTATATCTTTCCTTTGTGTTGGATAGGTTTGCAATACTTTGAGCACCGGCATAGCTGATGGTGCTTACGCAAAATATTCTACAATACTATAGTTTTTGGCAACACGTGCAGTTGTATTATGCATTGTGCGACGAAGTTCCCCTTTTTGGGGGTGAATCACAAGATCAACAACTGGCCTTTCGATATGAAGATAATTAGGTGGAAGTGGTTTTTTTCTCGAGGATGCTTCCTCAGCGTTAGCGACTGGAGCTCCATAATTTTTGGCTTTGGTTTCAAGATCTACCATTTCAAAGGTGTAAACGATAGATGGTCCTTCACTAATTGAAGGATGATGTGAACCGCCGTTTCCCCCTTACGGGGGTTGGGGTTGATTTGCAATAAGGTGTTACTGCTACTCAGTAGGGAAAGGGTTGTTTAGAACCACAGGGGTCCTGCTAGTGTCCCTTTTAGCAACGAAATCTGTACATTCTTGGAGATGCAGAAAATGATATGTCATATGGTCTTCCACACATATTTTGCAAGGGAATTTGGCGGGTTTGTCCTTTCCATTGTCAAAGGGCACAGTAGCCTTCTGCTTTCACTTGTACTACTTGGTTGACTGCTCTTTAGAAGGAGTTTGTATTTCTTATTCTTCTTGTTCTTACCATTGGGATTTTTTGTAGACTTCATAGAGTTTATCATGGTGGTAGGAAGAGTAGTCGATTTGGTAGAGGGGTCAACTGACAACTAGGCAATGTGACTGCTAAGTTGGTTTACAACAACCCTGGAGGTAGTGTCGATAATACCATCAACGTGCACACTGGGTTGTTGAGAAGTGGTAGCATTGGAGTTTCTAGGGGAATTCGGAATGATTTCGTATAACGTGCCAAACTGTGAATAAATAAAATCTAAATGTTGGGCATAATGAATGGATTGGTCTTTCGTGACCGCACCACCTAAGGTGACATCTTTAGCAATTTGAGGGAGAAGAGATTGCAGAACCAATCCACTAATAGATAGCCTGGGAGGGGAGCTTTGACCAGCCTTTGCCTACATCTCCATTCATGGATATGATCAGAGATGTGGGTGGTGGTGTCCTAACATAAAGAGGTAAGGAGTTTCGACCCAATTTCATAGTGGATGGGTAGCTGAAAGTGATTTAAGAATTCCATCGCTAAAGCACCAAAGGTATTGACTGATGCACGTGGAAACTCAATGTACCACTTGGATACATTACCGGTAAGGGTGTGGGGAAAGAGCTATAGCCAGATACTGTCATCCACCATGGAGTTAGAAATGCACCATAAATGATAAGTGGTGATTTGCATACCCATATCCTCCACTTGTTTCCCTTCAAACTTTGGGATGTCCATGGGAATTTTGTGTGGGATTGGAGGCCAAAGTAAGTTGTGATAGATGGGGTCATTGGTGAGCTTGAAGAAGTCGGGGATATCAAGCGTTTCCAAAAAAGGAAAGGTGTTTGATGCCCCGAAATCGTACCAAGGAGATGACATAAGACTTGAGGATCCTTGCGGTCCTCCCATCATGTTGTTCCCAATATTGTACATAGGATGTATGGAATAGTAATTTCCTTGGGGTCAAGTCATGTACTGTGGTTGTCCATAGGGATTTTTGGACTAGGGGTTGTAAGTGCCCCTAGGATAAGGAATTCCCCTTGACTCATTTGAGATTGAGAGTGGGGTGCCCATATGGATTGAGTGGGACCTTGTTGAGGGATCCCACTCGCCACGTAATTAACTATAGGTCCTTGACTGAAATAAGGAGGGTTTAAGTCAATTAATGACTGTCCATGTTATCCTGTAAACAGAGGGGGAATTGTAACATTCCTGGCCGGTATGTACATATTGGGAACATTTCCCCTAGGCATCTAAACCTAGGGGTTCTAACTAAACAATGGATTCCAACCAAAGGGGTTGTTGAAGGGACATGTGCTAACTGTGTTATATACAACATTATAAGGAGCGTTATACATAGCACTTATTGAAGGTTTGGGAGCTGACACAAATGGGGTGGAAACCGGTATATACTGGGTTCCACTTGCATTGGGTGTCATGATAGGGTTTGCACCTGGGACATGTGGGATAACAGAGTTTCCCATCAGAGGTGTGGTACTGACTGTCGACTGGGGAGGTGGTGGTGGACCAAAAATTTCCACAAAATCCCATGACCCATTAGTCATTGATAGGATGGGTGGTGTAGGTCCAACAGAAGACATAGGAGGTAGAAATCCAACTAGAATCAAGAGTGGTCCCAATGGGTTCGTGATCAGAGGATTGTATGTAGGAATCAAACCTTCAGTAAATAAATTTTCCAGTAAGCTTGAATCATGGGATGTCCAAAATGATTCAGTGTTATATCTTGGAGACTGATCGCACGAAGACGGGTAATCCAGTTCAATAGGGCTCGGTGGATCCTCCACAATGAGTGGGGGAAGACCTAACAACCGTCTAGTTTGATGACGAGGGCCGGATGTAGCCACAGTGAGCAATAAATTTTATTAATACATTTTACAGTGATATTTATTAAAGTATTGGTGATAACAATCTAGCACTTATAAAATAAAAATTACACCAAAGAAATCAATCAACAAGCTGAGGGTATGACCCTATCTGATAACCACCATTTGTTGGAGATGAAACCCATTATTACAATGGATAAAATATAGAGTTTGCGAAATGTACAATTACGATTACTCTTGAGCCTTGCTTGAACCTCAGATTAAGGGGCCAAGTACTCTCGTGAAGACGAGCACCCTCCGAAAAACTGAAGACAGGGTAGGTTCATCTATGTTAGGTACTAAGATAGCCCTCCCTAGTCACCTTATGTTCGTCCCTAAAAGTATGGCAACTATGGTTACCTAAAATCACATACACTACCGGGGGGAACATAGTCACAGACAGTTTTCTATGTGGGCAGGATACCTAAGTCCCCAACTCAGCTCCGATATCCTTGAAGGGATCCCCGATACATAGAATACCCAAAGGAGATGTAAGCAAAGGAAAGCTACCTTCATTTGCAGTTTGATTTTGTCTCGTATTTAGCTCCGCTTTTACTGCAGTTGTCTTGGATACTATAAGTGTAGAAGGATTTCCCTTGTTAATGACACTAGTTTCGGTGTATGATCTTGGGCAGTCAACTCACAGCTACCTAACCCAATATTCTAGCCTAAACTAATGTGTTTTTACTATAAAAAGAGTTGTTGATTGATTTTATTAAGTAAATTTTAAATGTACTTGGTTAGAGTCTTTGGTAGGGTTGTTGACATATGAAGTTATATAGGACTCTGACTCAAATCATGCAAAAAAAATGCTTGTAAATTTCACTTTCGATGAAGAAGTTGCTTCTACAAAGGGAGAGTCATTGATACATCAATATATATACCATGCATCCATTTTAGTAAAACACTAGCTCAACCGACAAAACTACAATGCTCACTAACAACTTTTGAAACCAAATACATGCAGATCTAACCAACTAAGCAGAAAATAGTAAAAATTTTGTACTTTTTCTTTTATGAAAACAAAAAATTTAAGTAAAGTTGTTTTCTTAAAAAAAAAATTGTTCAGGAGACATATCAATCAAACAAGCATAGAACTAGATCCTTGATTAGTCTACAAGCAGATTTCCCAACCCATGAGGTCACAAAGCAATCTTTTTATCAAGAAATGGCTAGCTAATGTTATGTAATAGAGGGTACACAGAGTTACTTGCTGCACTAACACACTGTGTGTGTGGCCACAATGCTTTGTAAAGCATTGTTTACACTAGCAAACAATGTTAGTGAGGAAAAAGGAAAAAAAATAAGGCTTTGGGGATTAGATCTAGGGATGAGCACTCAGAGAAGGATATTGTATAGTTTTCAGTGGTCAGAAAGGGGATCAAGAAGTACAGGAAGGCCTGGAAGAAAGAGAGATCTAAGAACTTTGAGAGAAAACCGGGAACTAAGTGTAGTCCCCAGCAGAGTCACTAATTATGCTGTAGGGATTAATGCATGGGTGTTTGGTGAGGTAGAAACACTCAAGGATGTTCCTGGGATCCTTGGTAGACTGTCAGATTAGCCACAACTATCACAAAGATGCATGCATATGTATGTTAAACAAATTAGAATCAATGCAGGAAGAAGGACTTATTACCTCAAGTCTTGGTGTGGTGTTGCTGGAGAGCGCAAAGCAGCAAGGCTGAAGACCCCTTAGCTAGCTCTAGATTGGAACCTGCACATAGATAAGAAAAGCCTAATATCACATCTGATAACTTTGACAAACAATGCTTTAACATATAAAGATATATAATTAGATGTATCTAAGCCACTCATAATAATGACATTGCATAAATATGTAAACGGATTACACTACCACCATCGCGGAGTGGACAACACAGTTGCAATTCTATATTGATGTAGAAAAGAGTGATTACAACCATCGATTATATCAGCCTTGCCTCACTCCTCCAGCTCCTCTCTCTCTCTACCTTCTTAACCTCTTTCTATGCCTTAGTTAGAGATTAGTCTCGACAGTCAAATAGGCAATCATTTCAAATGGTTTGACCTCTTCTACAATGGTCCTAACCTCTCATATATAACATGAGAGGATAAGCCTTTCCAAATCCCTCATGAGTTCCATTAGGCAAAAGTAGTGATGTTTCCATGACTTTGTGCTCTTTCCCATTTGTAGACACCATTAGGAATTAGTAATTCCTCCAAACAGGTCAAGTTCTCATGCTTGCCTACTTCTTTGAGCTGACATAGGAGAGAATCTTTGGATATTTCTCAGTCAACTTGTTCCTTTGACCCATGGAAACTCAATTAGGTTGACTAATGCCCTTTTCGAGGTAACAAATAGAGTTACCGTAGGCACTAATGTACCCTCTGCCTTACTAGGAAGCTTTATAAAGCAGGTTGCTAGTTCCTAGATAGTGTTAGCTTAACAAATGGGCCTATGAACTAGGTCAGTCCTTCATTCATCCTACTCTTCTCCTTTGAGTTGATGAGGAGGTCATTTTCCTATATAACACAAAATACAACAAACTCAAACATAAATGTGTCAGGGTCCTTAGAGGCTAATCCATGAAAAATATGGAAAGAAATTAGGGATTATATTCTTAATTATGGCCTCCCCATTGGTCTCTCAGATAGGAAATAACTCATTTTTCCTACTTTCAGCCATGGTTTGGGTGGGAGATATGGGATCTTCCTCCCCTCTTGGTTCTTCTAGAATTGCAGGTTGCTCATCTAAAGAATTTTCTAACTACCCTGTAGGTAGAGATGGATGCTCACAGTCACCAAAGAAGAAGGATGGTTGATTGATTGATGGGTTGGGGGGTTTTGGTAGAACTTTCCCTTGATTATCCTTATTCCTATGAGGCATGAAAGGACTAGCTTTATTTTTCTATATTTTCTTTTCTCTTCTTTTTTGTTTTTCTCTAATCAAGAATTCTAATGTAGAAAAAATGATAGAAAATAAAGATAGGAAACCTACAAGTAGAAACAACACCTACTTGGACACCTCACCTGTAGTAGTGCCAAAACCTGATGAGCCATAGTATCACAACAAGATTGTTGAGACTCCCAAGGTTGCTAGCGTTAATTATCAACCTAGGTTTTATACAAACTTAATATGTGACAACAATATATGCACAATAGATTAAGAACTACTAATGTTACCTTCAATCAATGAATTAGATTAGGGCATACAAATACCACTCCCTTTACTAGCTTTCAAAAATAACTTGCATGAAAAGACAAGAGTCTACTTTAATTGCAGGAAGATAAACATTATCATATTTGTAGGAATGAAGGTGTCATTCGTAAAATGTGACTAACTACAATTGCATGAAGGTAAAGGATTGTACTAATTATAGATATGAAATATGATAGTCTACTTGCAAATAGAAATCAAGATTCTACTTGTTGAATTTAAATCATTACTCTACTTGTAGAATGTGAAAAATTCGTTGAAAAAGGAAACTTGTTCTAAAGAAAATGAATAGAAAATCTATGAACATAACTTCAAAAAATAGGTCTAATGTAATTGCAATTAATGTTTTCCCTTATTATCACTAAGTTCAAGATAATTTAGCTTTAGTAACAAAGTCCTTATACATTGCATAAGAGAAGAACCTTTGTGATTCAAATGTGGAAATGTGTCTAATAATTGTAATTGTTATTTTGTATTGCAGTGAAGGAGGGATGGATCTGAAGTGGTCCTTGGTGCTCCCCAACCATGGATTCAAATTTTGGAGGCCATTATTAAATCACGATAAAAAAATGAAGCTCTTAAAGAAAATATGTTAAATTTTAGGCAATGCTACAGGATGCTACATGGCTACTACAGGGTTACTACAGGATGCTATAAGATTGCCTTGTTTTACTACATGATTTCCCTATTTTACTACAGGATTGGATCCGAGAGAATCTTGAGGGTAGGAAAGGTGTTGTAAAGGTGGGATATGGTATACGAGGGTGTATGATGAATATGTGAGGCCTTTTTCCAACCTTAGCACCCCTTAGAGGCCCATCTTGCAAAAATCTACATGTTCATGGTGTCCCCCAATGACCCTGAAAAGATGATATCGGTGGCAAGATTTGAGAGAGGTATCAGGTGTCAAGAAGGAGGATGGTGATGAAAACATTGATGTAGGATGAGTGTTCAAATAATTCCAAGTCACTGGTAGTTCCTGCATACTAACAATCAACCCCTTTTTACTCTTGGAGAGAACATAAATCTAGTGATCAAATTACAACAAAAAAAATAAAGATGGAAAGGATGAGTTGAATTTAATTTCATCAAGAGCTACTCTATCGTACAACATACATCTAATCCATCGGCAAAGACATGATCTTAGCTTCTAGGATGAAAAAACAGAGTATGGAAGAGAACTCTAAACCAAAGCCTAACAACATTCAAAGGAAAACAGACACATACTTTTGGTTTGTTGTTGTAGACTCCTCAACCACACTTCCCACAAGGGAGGTGGTAATCAAGCCTGCAACTACAATTTTAGCAATCTAACTTCTTTCTAAAAATGGAAATAAGTACCAACACTCAAACAATGAAAAAATAAAATACGTAAGAGAGACTTGAGCCTCTGGGTTTCTCCCTAGCCCAAGGGTCTCATCCCTCCAAATTAAACTTATATGTAGACCAATAGTGAAACTTTCATTAACAATAAATGGTTTTCAAATACATCATATCATAATGGAAATGGAAACCCCAAGCACTTAGCTCTCAATAGCTCTTCTTAGCTCCAAAAGTTAGAATCCTAATGAGCTCTTAGGCATGTTTATTTATATAAATGGTGATTGAGGGGAAGCACCCTTGGGAAGGTTGCTTCCCTATAAAACCTTAAACGTAGTGGATCTAGTTCCCTTAGATCCTCTCATACGCTTGGTTTTATCGGCTGTCAGTGGACCTCAAGCTATAGATGAGTGATTCTAGGGATGACTTTGAGTCAAAGTAGATTAAATGAAGGGGACAAGCCTCCTACACTTCCTCTAGTTGCATCCAATGTTCCTCTACATCATAAGTGTACTAAAAAATTCTCTTTTAACTACACATAAATCACATTAGGCCACAAAGTGTGACAAGCACCTTTTAATCTTCATACTAAGCACATTCATGCCAAAAAAATGTAAATTAATATGAGGAAAAAAGATTTGTATAGGTTGGAGGATAGAAAATTGGGCACTAAAATATACCTATTGATGCGACCCATCAATTAATGTAGGCAATAAGTTATACAGGATACCAAAAGTAGCCTCATTTGCCACCCTCTCTTTGATCTTTGCTAAGCAATGTAGTAAGATAATCTTCCAAACCCAAAAAATTATTTTCCTTCTGATTTTCTCCCAAAATAAGGGGAATATCATAGCCACATCCATTATAATATTCCTAATGGAAAAATTTACAGTGATAAAAAAACATGCAATACAATAGCATAAAAAAAATTCAGTAAACACCAATAAAGAGAAAATGCTCCCAAACATGCCAAATGGACAATTTTATTATATATAACTACTGGAGTGAAATGTGAAATCGAAAGAGTGCACATGGACTTGCACAAGGCAAGATACAAGCCTCAGTTGGTCGATATATCAATGCCCAACTGCTTCAGGAGTTTATCTTCCTTAAATCTATGGGCCCTAGTAATTCCCCACTCCTAGCTTTGTTGAGACCCTCATTTGACCCCTAAAATATGTCCAAAAAATCATACAAAATTAGATTTGAGATCCTTGTCAAAAACCTAGAAAACCCTGAAAGGTTTTCTCTAGTTTTGAGGCTCCAAATTTGACCCCAAATTCCCAACACTTCTCCACCACCAGTAAATTTTGGTTTGCAGGAATTTTTGTTTTTGCAACCTTCCAAAATAATGGAAAAATATCCCCTTGGCTCCCTTCTAGCTCCCATTATTAATAAGTATTCTTCTGAAAGGTGTACGAAAATAAATCACTTTAGGTTGTGGATGAAAAACAACCCAAATAATAAAAATGGTTGTCAAATAGTGTGGATCTGCAATAGATGATAGAAACAAAACCTTCCAAAGCCCTAATCTATGCAACATAACTAGTTAAGCAAGAAAATGGAATAAGCGCAAGTATCTCCAATAATCCAATGGAAAACAGATATATAAAGAATATATTTTATTAAATGACACATGTGAAGGAAACAAATAATGTTACCAATCCACCTCTATGGGATGGATTCTTGGCTATCATCAATGTCTTAAGCTTTTGTAGAGTATCTCTCCTCTATAATGTGTAAAACCTAGCAAACAATATGTTTGAGCTCAATGAGAAATCAAATGGAAAATAAGATGGTGTGCAACAATGATAATAATTAGCACTACAATAGTGAGTGCAACAATGAAAATAATCAGAAGTGTAGAATGAATTTAAAATCCTCTATTTATAACAAAATATTAGGTTATTCTTGAATAATGGGAAATAATCAAATATTATTAACCAAATTCCCGAATTAACCATTTGGAATATTTTATTATATTTGGTTGGAGGGAAAAAGTATTTAAACTTTTATTTAGAAATAATAAATTAATAAATGATTTATTTATCATTTCAAGAGATATGGTTAAAGAATAATGAACAACAAATGATTTATTTAAGTATTCCTAAGGGATTTAGTCAAACTTGACAAGGAATAATATCTAATTAGTGATTAATTAATTAATGATTTATCTATTTATTTCTCATAACTGGGTCAAATATGACAAGGAATATTAGTTAAACAATGATTTAATTAATTATTCCTAGAATAAAATTAAATAAATAGTGATTTATTTAATTATTCTTCATGGGTTTAATTATAAATGACTTAACAAATGTGGTTTATTAAGTAATTTCTCACAGTGAAAGAAATTTTACTATGGTAAAATTGGCCCTACAAAGTGAACTTCGATCCCTCTAGTACATTATGGCTAGATGATCAATTTTTGGTGATAGCAGATTTCCCCCAACGTACAAGCATTAGGAACAAAACATATGACCAAAGTACATTGTGAGGACACAATCACTAAATAACGAAGTGGAGTCAGAGAGAGAGACCAATGGATCTGAAGTGATAGAGTATTGTGACAGAGGGGGTGAGACCAATGTGAGTCTCCTTTTATGTTGTGGTACTAGAGCTTAGTGAGGCAGGGGAGGCATACCTATACCCGCCAAGATAACTTTGTACAAAAATAATAATGTGTTATACAAGAAAATGACCTCCTCACTAGTTGAGAGGAGAAAGACATGATGACTAAAGGACTGACTAAGTTCACAAGCCCAATTGTCAAGATAACGATGTCTAGGCACTAGAAACCTACTTTATAAAGCCTCCTAGCAAGGCTAAGGGTGCATTAGTTCCTAGGGTAACTCTATCTATTACCTCACGAAGAGAGTTAGTGAACCTAAATGAGTTTCTATGGGTCAAGGGAACAAGTTGACCGAGAATTATCCTGAGATTCTCCCCTATGTCAACTCACAAAAGCAATGAAACATTAGAACTCAACCTGTTTGGAGGAATTACTAATTCCAAATGGAGTCTACAAATGGGAAAGAGCACAAAGGCATGGAAACATCACTACTTTTTCCTAATGGAACTCATGAAGGACTTGGAAACCCTATCCTCACCTGCTATATATGCAAGGCTAGGGCCATTATGGAAGAGGTTGAATAGTTTGGAATGATTTCAAATTTTACTCTCGAGCATAGTCTTTGACTAACACATCCGAAGTGGTTAAGAAGGGAGAGAGAGAGGAGCTGGACAAGTATGGGAAGGCTGATACAACCAATGGTTGTAATCACTCTTTTCTACATCCATATAGAATTTCAATTGTGTTGTCCACTCCACGATGTTGGTAGTATAATTTGTTTATATGTTCATGCAATGTTGTTATTATGAGTGTCTTAGATATATGCAACTAGATATATTTATATGTTTATGCATTATTTATCATGGTTTTATGCTGTGATATTACACTTCTCTTATCTATGTGCATGTTTTGATCTGGAGCTGGTTTAGGGGTCTTCCACCTAGCTACATTGAGCTCTCCAGAAACACCACACCAAGACTTGAGGTAATAAGTCCTTCTTCCTACTTTGATATTAATTTGTTAAACATAGATATGAATGCATATTTGTGTCAACTACAGTTAATATTACAGTATTCCAAGGATCTCAAGAAGATCCATGACGGCTTCTACATCACCAAACACCCATGCATTAATTCCTATAACATAATTGGTGACTCCACTGGGGACAACACTTAGTTCCCGGTTTTCCCAGAAACTTCCTAGATCTCTATTTCTTCCAGGCATTCCTATACTTCTTCATTCCCTTTCTGACCACTTAGGACTATACAGAACCCTTCTCTCAGTGCTCAGCGCTAGATTTGATCCCTACAGCCTATTTGTTGAGCCTTTTTCCTCACTAACTTTGTCTGCTAGTGTAAACAGTGATTTATAAAGCATTGTGGCCTCACAAAAAATGCATGAGTGTTGCAAGGAACTCTCTATATCCTTTAGTACAGATCATTAGCCATCCATTTCTTGATAAATAGACTGCTCTGTGACCTCATGGGTTGGGAAATCTGCTTGTATACTAATCAAGGATCTGCAACTGTGCTTGTTTGACTGATCTATGTTCTGAACAATTATTTTTTTAAGAAAATAGCTTTACTTCTTAAATTTTTTGTTTTCATAAAAGAAAAAATCCAAAATTTTTACTGTTTTCTACTAAGTTGGTTATATCTGCATTATTTGGTTTCAAAAGTTGTTAGTGAGCATTTTAGTTTTTTCGGTTATGCTAGTGTTTTATTGAACACGATACATGGTATATATATTGATGTATGAATGACTCTCCCTTTATAGAAGTAACTTATTTATTGATGAGCCTAGGTATTGCAGCAAGAATGCTACAAATCCCAGGGCTACCATATTTACTTATCAACCCAAGGTTCGTACAAACTTGGAGGTGACTATGCTATATAAAAAAGTAGAAGTGAATGTACTGCCTGTTCTCACTGCTCATCTGGCAAGAGACCCCAGGGGTTCCAAGGCAGACTTCTATAGGGTCAAAAGAAGATTAATTTTGATGGAAGAAGAGCAAACCTATTCTAGGGGAGAGCTATTCTACTACAAAAATGAAGAAAACAACATGCAAGCCTCAATCACCATAACCTAATTAATTATGAAAACAACTAGACTAATAAAAATTGCTAAGTAACACTAATCTAATGATAACTATCTAAGTTGCAGGAGTAAAGTAGCAAAAGTAGACTAAGGGGTCAAAAATGGAACTAGGCTAAGTCTTTGTATAAGCAAAAGAAGTGGTCAGAGGTCAAAATGGTGAAAAGAGGATGTAATGAGCAAAAACACATGAGGACCATTGGATCAGGTGGGTGAAGGGTAAATGAACAATTGAGATTAGACTGTAGGAGGGTATGTAAGCAAATGGGCAGACATGGTGGACTAATAGGATGCATAGTTGGGATTATATCGCAGAGGCGATCAGAAGATGAATGGTGGAGATCGGCCAAGCTAGTTGCCGATCGAGTGAAGTGACAACCATTGGATCAAGAGACAGATCGACAATGGAGAGTTCAAGGCGATAAAGCGGTCGGGTGGTGTGACAGCCATCAAATCTAGTAGGGCAGATTGGTAGTGAAGATTGAATAGAGCAAAAGAAAATGTGCGGAAATGACGAGCGGGTTTGGAGGGCAGTAAGTGGGATATCACGCACCCTCAAAGTTGTAAATGGTTTTGTATAATTTTTTGCGATTAGTCGCCCCGGTCGACATGTAGCACAGGGAAACTACCCATATCTCATGCCCTCAGATTGATAACAGTCAAACAAAAATCCACGCGATATAGCATGATGGTCGTTAGATCTAGTAAGGCAGACCTAGGGTAGGGATGTCACCGAGCAGGTTGGTGAGTGGGTGCATGAAAACCATCATATCTAACAAGGCAAATTGACGGTGGGGATTTAAAGGGGAAAAAAAGGTGAAATGCGAAAAGTGGATTGGGCAGCGATTGGTGGGTTTTGCGTGTGAAAGGTGATCGATGGTTAAAAACCGTCTGAACTTGAATTAACAGCTCTTGTTGAGCGTTTCAGGCTGAAGGAGAATGACATGGGAACGTGAGTGAGGCATGAATGAGAAAAGGAGGGCGAACAAGATAATGACCATTAAAGGGGTAGAGCACTATGAAATGACTTCAGTGACTGTATTAAATGAAAAAACTCCATGAAAATCAAAACCCTGTGTTTTTGGGGTTGCTACAAGGTTTCTTCCTCACACCATAGTCCTAGAGGGAGGAGGTGAGGCTAAGACACCTTTGAGAAACTTTGTGGATCTTTTTATTTGCCAACCACTGCTTAGATGAAAGCATGAATGGAACAAACTGAAACAAAACTACTCTGTTCTGCACCAATTTATTGAAACTGCAACTATTCAAGCAAATGAAAAGAAAACAAGAAACTACTTAAGTCAATGAGCAGGGAAGCCATGAATATGTGCTAAACCACTGTAGTGAAAATGCATCTATTTAACCATATGAACAATCAAACCATGCATCTATGCTACTTCTGTAATGGAAATGAACTACTTGAGCAAATTCTCAGAAAGCATGAATCTATACTGCTACTGAAATGAGAATGCATCTAATTAAACAAATGGACAAAAAAGAAGGAAACTATTCTACTTAACAATACAATAAAGAGGAGCTTTGGCTGCTAGGGTCAGGCCCTAACCCAAGAGCTTCAGCCCTTTGATTTAACTCAGTGCGGGCTCAAATAAAAAATTATCTTCATTATCAAAGAAAACTCTATTACATCAAAATGTTATATGTCAAAAGGTCTGAATACTTGCTAACTGACTGACTGACTATTGGTTAACCAAAAAAACTGAGGTCCTAAGCCTCTCTATTTATACATCTGAAGTCTCAAGGACTACTATCAAAATCAGGGAGGTACAACTCCCAACTTAATGGTAACTTGTCCTTTCACTTTCACAATCTTGGTTGCCTTCTAGTAGTGAGGCTGCTTGTACTTCCACTTGCTTGGCTATCTTTTAGTACTCCTGATTTGGCTATGTGGACTTTTAGCTGATGGAGGGATATTCGAATGGATGGGTAGTAAATGAGGAGGATTTACCTCCTGTAATTCCTCTCTCTTGCCCCATCTTAGTTTTTACCAAGGTCTTTGACCATCATTCCTTGCTTTTACCTTTCATCCCTGCATTTCCTTTGCTTTTATCCTTTATTCCTGCATTACATGCACATTAGACCACAAAGCAAAATATCCAACTGTAACTTAACCCATAAGAAAAATATAATCAAAAGTATGCAATAAGTTGTGAGAATAGTTGGTTTGGCAAAGCGATGAGGTGAATTAACGCCAATTAAGGCCCATATAATTACTCAATGATGGGACTCATCATTGATTGAAAGTGAAAATTTACAAGCATTGTTTTTGCGTGATTTGAGTTAGAGTCCCATATAACTTCATACATCAACACCCCTACCGAAGACTCTACTGAAGTACATTTAAATTCTACCTAAGAAAATCAATCAACAACTCTTTTTAGAGTAAACACACATTAGTTTAGGCTAGGATCTCGGGATAGGGAGTGTGATTTAACTGCCCAAGATCATACACTGAAACTAGTGCCATTAACAAGAGAAATCCTTCTGCACTCATACTATCCAGGACCACTCTAGTAAAAGTGGAGCTAAATATGTGACAATATCAGATTGTAAATGAAGGTAGCTCTCCTTTGTTTACATCTCCTTTGGGTATTCTTTGTATCGGGGATCCCTTCGGGGATATCAGAGCTAAGTCGGGGACTCAGGATCCTACCCACACAGTGTACTGTTTGCGACTATGTCTCCCCTCGTAGTGTCTGTGATTTGAGGTATCCTTAGTGGCCATACTTTTAGGGACGTACACAAGGTGAGTGGGGAGGGCTTCCCTAGTACCTAATATAGACGAACCTACTATGTCTTTGGTTTTTACGAGGGTGATCATCTTCACGAGAGTACTT
This sequence comes from Pinus tabuliformis, assembly GCA_031772625.1. NCBI lineage: Eukaryota > Viridiplantae > Streptophyta > Pinopsida > Pinales > Pinaceae > Pinus > Pinus tabuliformis. The sequence continues at coordinate 1,198,343,928 of CM062816.1, read as the reverse complement.
GGCCCCTTAATACGAGGTTCGGGCGAAGCTCAAGAGTAATCGTAACTGTACATTTGACCAACTCTCTCTGTTATCTATTGTGATACTGGGTTTCATCTCCAGTGATTGGTGGTTATCAGACAGGGTCATTTCCCTCTCCTTGTTGATCAATTTCCTTAGTGTATATTTTATTTTTTAAGTGTGAAATTGTTATCCTCGAGACTTTAATAAATATCAGTGTAAAATTTAGTAATAAAATTTATCAACCACTGTGGCTAAATCCGACCCTCATCATCAATCTAGATGGTTGTTAGGTCTTTCCCCACTCATTGTGGAGGATCCACCAAGCCCCAGTGAACCAGATTACCCATATTTAGGTAATCAATCTCTGAGATCTAACACTGAATCAGTTTGGACATCCCATGATTCTAGATTACTGGAAGATTTCTTTACTAAAGGTTTTATTCCTCCATACAATCATTTGATCACGAATCTGTTGGGACCACTCTTAATTCTAGTTGCATTTGTACCTCCTATGTCTTCTGTTGGACTCGTACCACCCATCCCATCTGTTATCACTCAGGTTGTCCCTTGGCTCCTTAAGGGATACAGCCGAGGTAACCTCAAACCAATATTTGGGTTACAGGTCCTACCCTACCTGCAGTCAAAGAGGGCTCTCTTTTAAAAGTTAACTTTGTTTTGGGTTGATTTTAGGCTAGTTATGGTGTACATGGGTTTTGTTTTGATTTTGGTGGGAGGATGATGTTTTCAGGCAGAGTTGGGATGCATAGAGTGAAAAGTTCACACCATTGGGAATGGAGTCATGGATTAGGGCTTGCTATTGCGTTTTCTTGGTCACAAGAGGAATACAGAGCAGGATAGCTACACATAGAACAATATGAAGCTGGAATAAAGATGGAATGAAGGTCAGAGATGAAAGGCAACTAAGAATATTTCATTAGCTAACAGAGAGGGAAGGTGGATGAAAGTTTGTCTAGGAGCAGTCAAGAATTCCTAAATAACAGTCATATGTGAAAGAAACAGGGTAAACATGATCATTTAAGTATGCATATTCATAACCATTTCTGAAGAAAACATATAGAAATAACAAGAACTGAGCATAGGGTTCAGTCAAGCGAAACCTAAGCTATTCTTCTTTCTTGCTATTTAGATGGTAACACAATGGTGGCATAAACATATGTAAACTATAAACAGAGTTAGGAAAACACTTATTGAGCCATGTAGTAGCACAGGAATTCCACAGTCACTCTTTGGCCATTAAGTAACACAACAGTCAGTTCTTCATCCAAAGCATTCCAGCAGTCTTTGATTATAGAGCTCTCAAAATATATAGCGCAAGTCTCGAATGAGGATTATCAACCAACCAACCCTTTAAACAACAAATTAGGGTGGTTTATATAGATAAAATATCCAAAAATATCTATTACAACAGATCTTAAACAGATCTGAGGGAAATGGGTTCTTTAACCTAATCTTGTCCTGAAGTTAATGCAAGAAGATATTTATTTGAGTTGCGCTGGAGGCAACTGCATCAAAATGAGTTAATATGGTGTCCTTGGTGGCTCAGTGCAGTGAGGCAGTTCTGCTGCTTTTAGGTGGCTTTAATGTGCACTAATCTCGATCCGATGAGCTTTAAATGGCCTTTACTGCTTCTTTGACTTGGATGGAGGCCTTTAATGTTCACCTGCTTTGATATCGCCGATCTGATACTGTTTGTCGCTTCACTGATACTCTTCAATTCAATCTGGGCTTTATCTTTCCTCTGATACTCTTGAAACTGTCAAATCGCCCCCTTTCTGCCCTTTCAAGGCAAAAATAACTGCTGCAAATGTTTTTCGTGGCCTCTAGAATGCTATCGACGCTGGCCGATTGAATATGAACATACCAGCATACTTTTAGTTCTCTTGTTCTGTTTATGCTGTCTTTTCTTTAGTTTCTGTGTTTCCAGCGTTGCCTCCCAATAATTTTTGGGTTTTGCAGGTAGCCGAGCCATGAGAAGCCCTCCATTTTGATCAATTTTTCTTAGCGATGCGCAATTAGTACTAAACGCTAATCGCGCATCGAAAACTGCCTCAATTTCTCATTCTGGGCATCCTTTGCTGCGATTTTCGCCCTTCGCGCCTTTTCGGTGATGACGTCAGCATGATGTTAGCGGCGGGTCCCTGTACGGCAGGGTGATGTGGCAGGGTGACGTGGAAGTATGGCAGGGTGACATGGCAGCTGACTGGTTTGACGACATGGCACAGGACACGGTGGCGGGGTAGGGACGAAGGCAGATGTGGTGGCAGCGACATGGTGCTGATGTCAGGGGCGGAGAGACAGAAGGCGGTTTGTGGTTTTATCACACCGTCTTCTGTACGAGGGCTTTATGTGTTAGAGCCCGCCTGATACAATCGCGTGGACACACGCAACCTTTGTACGGTGGGGAAACCGCTAGCCCATCGGAGGCTAAGCGTCGGACATCGGGGCGGCTCCAAAATGCACCTGGGCCGTTGGATCTGGGCGGGCGGATCAGACGGCTGACGGAGTGCGGAGGTGGCGGTAGGTTTATGTGCGAGGTCCGCCCAAATATTCGATTGATTTATTTATGTGCACGGGGGTCAAGACTTTGGGTTTGTGGGTAATGTGGCTTATACATGGTTTGTGCACCGGGGGTATAGTTTAATCAACATATTTAAACCAAACCCGAAAATGTGAGCGCGCAGGGTAAAACATTAAGGTTTTATGGGTAAGAGAGGGGAAGGGAATGGTTATTAGTTTAACCAGAGGTTAAGCTAACTCCTGGTTAAGACGCAGAAAGGCTAATGCTAAGCCCTAAATGGACTCAGCATTTCCCCAAACTGATGTTACAGGGCTATAGTGCCAGGGGATGGGGGTATGTACATAGAGGAGCTATTTAGTGCTTTTTAATATGGGGAAGGGGAAATGGATAGGGATTTACATAATAATGTTAGAAGTTAATATGAAAATGACAAGAAAGCGCTAAGTTTAGAGATCTTAGGCTACTTAAAAGGGAAAAATGATTTATAGAAGAAATATGAGCACCTTTTCAGCAAAGCAGATCTTTACTTATGCAAATGTTATGGAATATGATGATTCTTAAAGATATCAAGCAGATCTTAACATCTTATAGGGAAAATTAGTGAATGATTTGGGGAATAAGAAGAAGGGGGAGTTAGACATGCCTCACTTGAGCTCCTCTAAATGAAAAACTGCATCATAATTGTGATCTGAATAGATATAACACTTGAAAACATGAAATAGATCACATAGCTTGATTCTGCAACCACAAAACTACTTACCCAGCCTACTTACCTAGCATTTTTTCTTCTTTTTGCATGGGTGCACTTAGACTTGCAGACCCTGACTGTCTTCTTTTCTTTTAACTGCCCTCCTATCTAAAATCAACCCTTATCTCTTCCAAGGGCCCAGATTAAGTAGTTGGGCTCCTTCATTTCTCTACCTAACTACTGACCTACCAAGCTTAAGCTGTTTGGACAGATATTCATTATTTATCTTCTAAAACAAGCAATTTAAACCTAGGGAAGCCAAGTTTAAGCTGTTTGGCTTTCCCTTATCTGTAAAACTCTTCAAAAATGGTATGATCCTTCAAAATGGAACTTCTTGGAAATATGGAACCTTGCAGCATGAAAAGATGACATATTTGGCATGTAAAACAGTCAATCATGAAAATCTAACAGTGGCTCCGCTTGGGGATGGTTTTTCAGGATGAAAAGCCAAGAACAGTAGGTCAGAATGCCTTGATCTTCACTTGTTGCTATAAACTGAAATTTTCCTTCTTGTCAATGCCTTTGACTGAATTGTTATAAGCTGATATGCAGTATCCTTTTGAGCTGAATTGCTGAAACATTACAGCTCTGCTTCTTGCCTTTTGGGTGCTTGTGAACATATTGAACTCTGCTTAAGCACTTCTTTGGAATTATTTCAAAAAAAGAGATCTGAAATAGAGCTTTCTTTGATCTTTCCTTCAAAATTTGCTGCGTTGTTCCCTCTTATTGACCTGTTATAAGAAAAAGTGCTGAAAATACAAATATTTAATGTACAGGTAGTATACAGAGATGTGTTGTGTTCAACAAAAGGGATCATGATAGTGCTTTAGCATTCGGCCATTAACAGGGCCTTCTTCAGTGGTGCTGCCATCCAAACTCTTCAGAAAATATGTGTTGTTGCCTTGAACAACAGAAATAATAAAGGGGCCTTTCCACAGGAAATCAAACTTGCCATGCTTTCCTTTGTCCTCTATTCTTGAATCCCATCTTAGGACTTTGTTGCCTATGTAGAAATCTTTAGCCTTGGTTCTTTTGTCAAACATTTTCTTGAGCTTCTCTTGTAAAATCTGAGCTTGGTCGTACACTTGCTCTCTTGTTTGCTGCAAATGGATGGTTTGGTTTATTCTTCTTTGGATATCATTTGGCTCTGCCTGAATTTCTTGCAGCAATTTGATAACAGGGATTCCCAAAAAAGTGGGGAACTTGGCCTCCATGCCATAGACTAAATCATATGGGATCATCGCAATGGATCTCTTGGTTGACAATCTGTCTGCCCACAGTGCATTTACCAGCTTCTTGTGCTAGTTCTTCTTGTTCTCCTCCAAGATTTTCTTAATGATGTTAATCAGACTTTTGTTGGATGATTCGGCCAAGCCATTACCTTGAGGGTAATAGGCTGTAGAGTGACCTAAGGTAATGTGGAATTTGTGGAAAACACTGATCATTTTCTTGGATTTGAAGGCAGCAGCGTTATCTGTAATGATCTTCTCAGGACAGCCAAATCTGGACAAAATGTTGGTTTCAAGGAATTGGATGATGGTGGAGTCATTGACATGCCTACATGGGATGGCTTCAATCCACTTGGTAAAGTAATCTGTGGCTGTTAGAATTCACTTATGCTGGCCAGAAGAGGATGGATGGATTTCTCCAATGAAGTCAAGACCCCATTGTTGAAAAGGCTTCTCGGTTGAAATGGGCTTAAGGGGCAAGGGCAGAAGCTTTCTTTTGCCTTCAAAGATTTGGCATTTGTGGCATGAAACAACAAACTTTCTGACATCAGCAAACAAAGAGGGCCAATAGAAACCAGCCCTTAGTATCTTATTAGAAGTGGACTTCCAATATAAGTGCCCTCCACAGTCCCCTGCATGAAATTCTTTCATGACGCTGTCGGTTTCATTCATAGTTAGACAATTCAGCAATATTCCTTCATGATTTTTCCAAAACAGGGCACTATCTAAGACGCAAAACTTTGATTCTTTCATCATTAAAAATCTCTTTTTGGTTCTAGAAAGCCCTGGAGGAGCACACATGTTTAGCAATATAAAACATATATCAGCATACCATGGGGATTGCGAAAAAGCTTCACTGATCTGTGGAGTCGCCAGCTCCTGTTCATTGTCCAGTTGATTAATGTCTAATGCTTGAAAATTGGTTTCGGACATCAGTTTGGCTAAACCTTGTCCCTTTATCAGCTTGGTGGGTTTTATCTCAATGTCATACTTAAGGATATTGGCAATCCATTTGCCTCTTTTGTCTTCTATGCCCTCTTGAGTTAATATTTCTTTTACAACAACATTTGGTACATAAGAAATCACATGTGAATATAAAATGCAAATTCTGAAATCTTTGATTGCTTTAACAAGGGCATATGCTTGCTTCTCCATGATTTGGTACTTTAAGGGTGCATATCTAAGGGCTCGGATGAAAAATGCAATTGGCTTTTCATTTCCCTGATCATCTTTCTGCAAAAGGACAACAGCAATGGTGTGTTCAGATGCAAATGAAAAAATGATGAAATATTTATCAAATTGAGGACTTGTGAGGACTGGGGCTTGGGTTCAGGTAGATTTTATGCCCTCAAAGGCTTGCTTGGCCTCTAAAGTCCATTTTACCTTGGAATCCTTCTTTAACATTTTATTTAGCATTCTTATCAGCTCGGCTAGATTTGGGATAAATCTCCTTAGGAAATTTATCTTTCCTAGCAATGCTTGCAACTCTTTGATGTTTCTTGGATAAGGGATTTGAAGGATGGCTTGAATTCTTTCAGGATCAATTCTAATCCCATCTTTTGAAATGATATGGCCTAGTAACTTGCCTTCTTCAAGGCCAAACAAAGACTTCTTGGGGTTCAAGGAAATGCCATATTTCCTACATGTTAGGAACACTTGTCTCAAATGTTTTAGGTGTTCTGGATCAGATTTGGAGAAAGGGGTTAGGTCATCAAGGTAAACCACTAGGAAATAATGGATTTCCTTGGCAAATGAAATTTCCATGGCCCTTTGAAAGGTAGCCCCTGCATTCTTTAGTCCGAAAGGCATCTTCACATACTTAAATGTTCCCCACGGTAATGTAAAGGCTGTCTTGTCTTGGTCATCTAGGTGAACAAGTATTTTATTAAAACCTGAAAAGCCATCTAGCAAAGAAATTCTTGAAGACCCCACTACTCTTTGAAGAATGTGTTCCATTTTTGGGAGTGGGTAGTGGTCTTTAAGGGAGACTTGGCTCAGATTTCTTAAGTCCACACATAGTCTAATCTCCCATGTTTTCTTCCTTGTGGGAACAAGATTGGATACCCATTCTGAAAATCTAATGGGTGCTATGATACCAGCCTCAAACATTCTTTTCACTTCTTTCTCAATCAAAGGGAGCAGCATAGGATTGATTCTCCTTAGTTTCTATTTGAAGGGCTTTTGATTTGGCTTTAAGGGAATGGTATGTTGAATAACAGAGGTGTCATAGGACTTAAGGTCCTCATAACTCCGGGCAAATACATCTTGAAACTCTTTAAATAGATCAACATATTTTGGTTTTTGATCGGGGGGAAAAGACTTGGATAGTTTAATCATTTTGGGCTTCTCTGCTGTCCCAATATTACAGTCTTCCACAACAGCGTTTAAGGGCTGCATCTTTGGCTTTTTGGGAACATCGTTTGAATCAAATATGTCTTCTAATGGAGTGAGGCCAACAGGTAGAAAATTGTCTTTTAAATCAATCACTTTGGCCTCTGCTTCATCTATTTCATCTAAATGCATTTGCTTCAACTCTTGCATGTTTTTCTCATAAAAAATGGTTGGGCGCAGCATTTGATTTGTTGCTTCAGCGCTTATAGTTTTCTCATTTTGGCTCATTTGCTGTTGTGGGTCATCCATGGCATCTTCATCAATGTTTAAGCTTGAGAATTCTTGCTGTAAGGTAAGAAAATTGTTTATTTGAGCATCATCCTCAAACACTTGCCAATCTTTGATATTGTTAGGGACAGCAGGCCTGTTCTTTATCTCAGAAGTAAAGTGGTGATTGGGTTCAAAGGGTAGCCTGCAAGTGCTAGCAAAAGTAGCTAGACTATGGGCATGCATGTTATGGCTTCTAGAAATCTTTGTAAGCTTGGATTCGGTGAAAGAATTGAGTATTTCTGTGGCAACAGACCTATAAGCTCTTAGCTTATTGTCATTAGTAATAAAGTTACCTTTCATTTGTTGAATGATCAAATCGGAGTCACCTACAATGGACACTTTTGCAGCTCCTAGAGATTTGAGCAGTTTAAGGCCTAAAAAGAGAGCCTCATACTCTGCCATGTTGTTGGTGCATTTGAAGTTGAGTCTGTAAGCATGACCCTCTGCATGGTTATTATGTGTATTGTGAATCCATATTTCTGCCCCTGCTCCTAGCTTATTAATAGAACCATCAAACTCTAAATACCATGTGATTTCTTTCTTGTGGTTAGTACTAAGAGTTTCAGTCGTTTTAGGATTGGGTGGACCTAGGTTTTGTGCTTCATGTGGCTCTTCTTGTATGCTGGTTGCACTAATTGTTTTGACAGTTTCACGGGTATGGGCAATCGACTCTTGATTAATGCATATTTCTTGTTCTAAAGGCAAAGGCTTCTCATCAGTGGGAGAGCAGCTATCATCATTGAACAATATAAAGGAATCCATATCAGAATGGATTGAGTAAATGGGAAATTTTTGGGGTTTTTCCTCACTACTTACCACATACTTCATTAGTGTTTCTCTATACAGTCTCTTTGGTTGCCAAAAGACTGAAATAGTGGCATAGGAGAGGTCTAGTTGGAGGGATCCTTGGAGTTTTGCTCCCCAAGATCTTGATAAGAGCATGCCATACTTTGGTGGAATGTCAACAACCACCACATCCATTAGGATCATTTTGTTGGGAAATTGGACTAAAGACACACAAAGGTCTTTGATTAAGCCTAAACACTTGACCTGACTAGAATCAAATGAGAATAAGTCTTTGTAGGGTCTAGTGACATCAAGGTTTAGCTTCTCCATTATAGCTTTGGGAATTAGATTGTGTGAAGCACCTGAATCAAACATAGCATTGTGCAACACTTTATCATGAATGTGAAAACTGACATAAAAGGGTAGAACAACTCCATGTCCTGATTTACCATTGACTTCAGGACCAAAGAGTAATTCAGGTTGATTATCTAAGACATTAACATCATCCATGTTCTCTGGAATTTGCAGTGATCTTTTGATTTGTTGTCTGTACACATCATGTTTGGCAAGCTCAGAGAGAGGAATAGATATCTTTAATTTACCAATTTTTGCTTCTAAATCAAAAAGTTTTTCAGACTATGTTTTAGTATTGTAACTGGCAGATTTTCCCTTTTCAATTGTATCTTCAGTGATCTTCTCTTGGTTATCAGTGATTTCTTGAGATTTTTTTGTTTTGGGAAGGCTTTGATGAGTGCTCTTTACATTGTCTTTTGAGGGAAAGGATACAAAAGGCTGGTTATTAGAGGGTTGCATGTCATATACATCCTCTATGGTCACTTCTTTTAATTTTGGGTCTATTTTCTCAACAGGTTCTATGATAGCGGCCTTGTCCTTTACTTTCTTAGGTTGCTTGGCATCCTTTGGCTTGATGGGATCAGACACATCAATGGTTCTTCTTCTCAATTTGTATTGTTTATGGACTTCGTAGACAGTTGAATCATAGCCTTGTTTGAAGTCAAATGACTCTCCAAACTTGGTCTGAAATTGATTTATATCATGGTCATCTTGGTCTTCTTGGGTTAGGAATACTTGTTGTTCACTTTTCAAACCCATCAAATTTATGTGAGTGTCCTCTGTCTACTCACTAGATGTGGATGCTTCAGCATAGTTTTCATGAAAAGGAGGTCTTATATCATGGTCCGGACTTGCCCTTCCAACGTTTGGGTTCTGATTTTTTCTAAAGTTTGGATTTCTGATAGGATTGTTTTGTTGTACTTCCCATGAGGTTTTTCTTTCAATAGTTCCCATTCTGTTTTCAAATATGTCCATACCTTTGATGTTTGTGTCCAATTTTTTCTCAAAGGCTGAAGGTTCATCTTTAAAAGTAGTTCTTCTCTCAGCTCTTGCTCTATTTCGCTTGGCAATCAGATTTGCCTCCAGACTAACAGCTACATTCTGCATGTCTGCTAAGGTTTGAGGGGCTCTTTCCCTTAACTGATAAGCCATGTCTGAATCAAATCCATCAGGGAATTTTTATAAATCAAGATCAGGTGGAGGTCTAAGGTTTTGTGGAATAGCGTTGTAAACATTGTTAGACCTGACACAATAGTCTAAGACAGCTTCTTGAGGGCCTCTTCTGACAGTGTCATACTCGGATAATATGTGCAGAGGGTCCTTCTTCTTCTCCCATCTGTTAAGAAATGTTTGGTAAAGGGCCTCTGGGTCAGCTATGGAATTTGCAGGAAGAGCTCTAAACCAGGGCCTTACATCTCCTGTTAAACTTTGGACAAGAAACTTCATTCTTACACTATCATCATCTATTTCATAACTCTCAAAATAGTCCTGCATTTTCTTGGTATGTTGCAGGGCTGTACCAGAACCAGTACCTTCAAAATATGTGATTCTGGTTTGATAATCCTGAGGCATAGCCCCTGGATTTGCAGGTAACTGTAAAGGTGCATATCTGTTAGCCATATTTACAGGGATAACTGGAATGACAGGAACAGCTGGAACAACTGTAACAACAGTGGTGGTAGTGGTAGTATGCGTAGTGAATGGAGGTGTGGAAAAGGTGCTTGGAGAGGTGGATGATGAATAAGGGGAAGTAGGGGTTGAACGAAACAAAACTTTAACAGGGGTTGGAAAATAGCTTGGCTGAACTGTTTCAGGACTAGAACCAGCAAACTATTCTTGTTTTTGTTTGTTAAGGTTTCTAGAGATTAAATTGGGATTTTCAAAAACGGCTGGTGGATTTGGGTATGGATTTGACCTAGTATTATGTGTTTTCTTCTTGGGAGCCAGCTTCTAACTTGTTTTTTGGAATTTTCTGAATAAATAAGTTCCCCAGTGGAGTCGCCAATGATGTTATCACTCAAGTTGTCCCTTGGCTCCTTAAGGGATACGACTGAGGTAGCCACAAACCAATCTTTGGGCTGTAGGTCCTAGCCTACCTGCAGTCAGAGAGGGCTCTCTCTTTAAAATTTAACTTTGTTTTGGGTTGATTTTAGGCTAGTTATGGTATACATGGGTTTTTTTTTTATTTTGGTGGGAAGGATGATGTTTTCAGGCAGAGTTGGGATGCATAGAGTGAAAAGTTCAAACCATTGGGCATGGAGTCATGGATTAGGGCTTGTTGTTGCATTTTCTTGGTCACAAGAGGAATACAGAGAAGGATAGCTACACATAGAACAATATCAAGCTGGAATAAAGATGGAATGAAGGTCAGAGATGAAAGGCAACTAAGAATCTTTCATTAGCTAACAGAGAGGGAAGGTGGATGAAAGTTTGTCTAGGAGCAGTCAAGAATTCCTAAATAACAGTCATATGTGAAATAAACAGGGTAAACATGATCATTTAAGTATGCATATTCATAACCATTTCTGAAGAAAACATATAGAAATAACAAGAACTGAGCATAGGGTTCAGTCAAGTGAAACCTAAGCTATTCTTCTTTCTTACTATTTAGATGGTAACACAATGGTGGCATAAACATATGTAAACTGTAAACAAAGTTAGTAAAACACTTATTGAGCCATGTAGTAGCACAGGAATTCCACAGTCACTCTTTGGCCATTAAATAACACAACAGTCAGTTCTTCATCCAAAGCATTCTAGCAGTCTTTGATTATAGAGCTCTCAAAATATACAGCGCAAGTCTCGAATGAGGATTATCAACCAACCAACCCTTTAAACAATGAATTAGGGTGGTTTATATAGAGAAAATATCCAAAAATATCTATTACAGCAGATCTTAAACAGATCTGAGGGAAATGAGTTCTTTAACCTAATCTTGTCCTGAAGTTAATGCAAGAAGATATTTATTTGAGCTACGCTGGAGGCAGCTGCATCAAAATGAGTTAATATGGTGTCCTTGGTGGCTCGGTGCAGTGAGGCGGTTCCGCTGCTTTTAGGTGGCTTTAATGTGCACTAATCTCGATCCGATGAATGGCCTTTACTGCTTCTTTGACTTGGATGGAGGCCTTTAATGTTCACCTGCTTTGATATTGCCGATCTGATACTCTTTGCCGCTTCACTGATACTCTTCAATTCAATTTGGGCTTTATCTTTCCTCTGATACTCTTGAAACTGTCAAATCGCCCCTTTTCTGCCCTTTCAAGGCAAAAATAACTGCTGCAAATGTTTTTCGTGGCCTCTAGAATGCTATCGGTGCTGGCCGATTGAATATGAACATACCAGCATACTTTTAGTTCTCTCATTCTGTTTATGCTGTCTTTTCTTTAGTTTCTCTGTTTCCAGCGTTGCCTCCCGCGAATTTTTGGGTTTTGCAGGTAGCCGAGCCATGAGAAGCCCTCCATTTTGATCAATTTTTCTTAGCGATGCGCGATTAGCGCTAAGCGCTAATCGCGCATCGAAAACTGCCTCAGTTTCTCATTCTGGGCATCCTTTGCTGCGATTTTCGCCCTTCACGCCTTTTCAGTGATGACGTCAGCAGCGGGTCCTGGTACGACAGGGTGACGTGGCAGGGTGACATGGAAGTATGTCAGGGTGATGTGACAGCTGACTGGTTTGACGACGTGGCACAGGACATGGTGACGGGGTAGGGACGGAGGCAAATGCGGTGGCAGCGACGTGGTGCTGATGTCAGGGGCAGAGAGACAAAAGGCGGTTTGTGGTTTTATCGGACAGCCTTCTGTACGAGGTCAGTATGTGTCAGAGCCCACCTGATACAATCGCGTGGAGACACGCGTCCTTTGTACGGTGGGGAAACCTCTAGCCCATCGGAGGCTAAGCGTCAGACATTGGGGCGACTCCGAAATCCACCTGGGCTGTTGGATCTGGGTGGGCGGATCGGAGGGCTGACGGAGTGCGGAGGTGGCGGCAGGTTTATGTGCGGGGGCCCACCTGAATATTCGATTGATTTATTTATGTGCGCGGGGGTCAAGACTTTGGGTTTGTGGGTAATGTGGCTTATACATGGTTTGTGCGCCGGGGGTATAGTTTAATCAAAATATTTAAACCAAACCCGAAAATGTGAGCGCGCAGGGTAAAACATTAAGGTTTTATGGGTAAGAGAGGGGAAGGGAATGGTTATTAGTTTAACCAGAGGTTAAGCTAACTCTTGGTTAAGATGCAGAAAGGCTAATGCTAAGCCCCAAATGGACTCAGCATTTCCCCAAACTGATGTTACAGGGCTATAGTGCCAGGGGATGGTGGTATGTACATAGGGGAGCTATTTAGTGCTTTTTAATACGGGGAAGGGGAAATGGATAGGGATTTACATAATAATGTTAGAAGTTAATATGAAAATGACAAGAAAGCACTAAGTTTAGAGATCTTAGGCTACTTAAAAGGGAAAACTGACTTATAGAAGAAATATGAGCACCTTTTCAGCAAAGCAGATCTTTACTTATGCAAATATTATGGAATATGATGATTCTTAAAGATATCAAGCAGATCTTAACATCTTATATGGGAAATTAGTGAATGATTTGGGGAATAAGAAGAAGGGGGAGTTAGACATGCCTCGCTTGAGCTCCTCTAAATGAAAAACTGCATCATAATTGTGATCTGAATAGATATAACACTTGAAAACATGAAATGGATCACATAGCTTGATTCTGCAACCACAAAAATACTTACCCAGCCTACTTACCTAGCATTTTTTCTTCTTTTTGCATGGGTGCACTTAGACTTGCAGACCCTGACTATCTTCTTTTCTTTTAACTGCCCTCCTATCTAAAATCAACCCTTATCTCTTCCAAGGGCCAGATTAAGCAGTTGGGCTCCTTCATTTCTCTACCTAACTACTGATCTGCCAAGCTTAAGCTGTTTGGACAGATATTCATTCTCTATCTTCTAAAACAAGCAATTTAAACCTAGGGAAGCCAAGTTTAAGCTGTTTGGCTTTCCCTTATCTGTAAAGCTCTTCAAAAATGGTATGATTCTTCAAAATGGAACTTCTTGGAAATATGGAACCTTGCAGCATTAAAAGATGACATATTTGCCATGTAAAACAGTCAATCATGAAATATGAAACCTATTGCAATAGGAGGCTAACACCATCAATGAATAATGGGTTGTGGGATTTTGTGGACACTTTTGGTCCACCACCACCTCCCCAGTCGACAGTGAGTACAACACCTTTGATGGCAAAGCCTTCTATCCCACATGTCCCAGGTTCAAACCTTATTATGACACCCAACATGAGTGGAATCCAGTATATATCAGGTTCTGCCCCTTCTATGTCAGCTCCCGCACCTTCAACAAGTGCTACATATAGCGCTCCTTATAACGGTCAATATAGCACGGTTAGCAAGGGTCTTGGCAACAACTCCTATTGTTATGTGGAATGTTTCATCTACGGGAAAACACAATTTCCCTATGTGGGTAGCTACACCTAGAACAAAAAATTTAAACTGCTTAACCTTTTTCTATAGAAGATAAATAAGACAAGGGACCTACTTGTTATCTTTCGCTTTCACTTTGTCTCCTTTGTTTTTCTCCCGTCACTCCTTCTCGAACTAAATCCGCTCGACAAGTACCCTCAATCATAAATAAGGACAAAAACCAATCAAAGAAAGAGACCTATCTACTATAAGAAAATGGAAACAAAATAATTTACACATATAATCATCATACATAAAGACAAGAATACGGGAAAAGGTGTAAACAACTTTATTAAGTAGAAGGAAGAATTACAACCATGAAGTCTGATTCATTGCCACTCTTCCAGCTTGAGTTCCAACCAACAAAAGCACAATACTTCGACAACATAACAATAATTTATTACAATCTCAAACCTCACACCAACGATATCTCCTTACAAATTCTCAAAGTCCAGCACCTAATCACTTAGATGAGTGCTCAATTTATAGGAAAATGGTGGTGGTTTGGTCATGAATGAGGGTATTGAATGGCCTTCCAAAGTTAGAGTTAGTTTCCATGGAGGAAGGGATGACAGGATAGGAGGTTACCTAACTCATTCCCTATCCAATTTGAAGCTCATAGGAGATGATAAGTGCAGGAATCTTCTAGATGGCTCCATAAGATAAGAATATTCCCAGAACCCTATGATGATTTCACTCAATCTCGACCATCACAGGTCAAAGTGGGCCTAAGTGCTCTGGAAAGCATCCAAACATGGGCCTACCTACACTGAAGCGCACTTACCACTAACCAAGCCTGCACTAGTCCCTGAAGGAGGCATTTCTAGAGGGCTTCAGGCCAAGAAACTCTCAAGGAAGGAGGCATTCAAAGTGATGACTTGTCTAGGGCATGTAGCAACTAAATTAGGATTTGATTAGCCCTAAAAGTACTGATTTGAATGATGGGAGTGATGTGCCCAAATGGATCTATAACAGCTGCCCTCTAAAGCATGAAATAAAAAATGTTAATGTCGAGTGATATGCTTTACGATGCGATGAGGAGGTTCCAAAGTGGATGGTGACCTGCATCGATTACAATACATAATATCATGATATTTTTAATTTTTTTCATGAATTGCTGAGGGAAGGCATACCCATGCTCAGCATATAAACTTCCATTACAAGTACATAGATAGTCATCTACAGATATAGACCCATGATAGGATGACCATCAATGTAAATCCATTGTACGGATGATTTGGTACATTTCCTAAAATCACAGCCCGGATGGATGAAACTAGATCTAGGGTCTTTTATCTATTTCAATCGTTCGCTGAAGTATGAGTCTAACCATGTGAATATGTGATCTGAAGTTGAACATGGGAAGACACCATTTGATTACCAGTTAATGGTGTAAGTCGCTAATAGGTGTGAGAGAAATCATCGATAATGATAATGATCCTCAAGGTACTGCAGTACATTCTGCATGGTGTGAGTGGATGTTTTGATGTCAAACACCATACAAATTCTTTCGGTCAAAGGCTAGTGATGTCAACCTATCCCCCAAAGTGAGAAACCTTCCATTGATGTATGCAAGCTTCAAGGTACTCGAAGGGTGTTTCTAAGTCAACTTCTTGGATAATGTGTTGATGTCGACAAGAAGTGACTTGTTGCAGGAGGGCCTTGATGTATCCCACATCAACAGCACAAAACAAGTGTAATGATTTTGGAGATAGAATGTGACTGACGACAGAAGGTTCATGAATGGCGGTCATTAAAATGCAGGTTTAAGAGTATTGCAAAGGATGAATTTAAACTGAGGTACTTCTCTTGAACATGTCGGTGACGCTGAATGGATTGGCAGCATTGACCCAAAAAAAAAGTAATGGATGGTATGGAAGACCAAGGTATGATGACCATCAAGTAGATTTCCCAACCCAAATAGTCATAGTGATGAAGTGAAAGTGTCATGTTGAAGAGCGACCTCCTGCCATAATGTGGTTTACCCCTTTTCCCATTTTCCCCTGTAATTTCTGACCAGTACCTCTTTATTTTTATCAAGATTGAGGAGGATAACATATGCTTGCTATGTAATTCGACCCTTCAGGTGAATCCATCGCTATGTGATGTTTTAATGAGTCTAGCGAATGTGAAACTTGGTCTTATCATGATGGACAATTTTTTTTCTATTTGATGTTTTAACAAGCCTAACAACAATGATAACTTGGTCCTTTTCATGTTTAGAGAGTTTGAAAAGGGACAAAAAGACAACTCCACAAGTTCTTTTTCGTATGTTTGTCTCTCAAGTCTGAAAAAATGTAAAACAATACAAGAGAGAACCTATTGACCATGTTTGATCAATGTATTCCTTTTTCATAAGCAATATATCTCAGTCCAGAAAAGGGTTAAACTTATACTGAGTAGATGTCTTTTCCAATTCGTTAACGAGCCGAAAAGGACAAGCGCTTGACAATCTTTTCATATTTCGAAAGTTTGAAAAGAGCTTAAAGAGGACTCCACTTTGAGGAACGAGTGGTGTCTAGGATAGAAACTGGTTCCGATAATGTTGGAACTTCTCAAAACATGTTGATTTATGTGAAGGCGCTGGCTAATAAGACCACTCATTGAAACAGTTCCTCAAAAAGGGTAAAACAACCAAATGAAAGCATATGATTTGTCAAGCAGATAGTGACGATGGAAGGAGAAAAAAATCAAGGCTTGTCTGACAGAAGACACTAATAGAATGGCAATCATGAGGGTTAAAATGGAGATGGGTTCATTTTTACACAAGCTTGAACTATTGGGAACTATGCTTGGATTCAGTTTCATGTTTACACAAGCTTGAAATGAAAAACTATGCTTGGATTTAGTTTCATGTTTACACAAGCTTGAAATGAAAAAAATATGCTTGACATTTGTTTACATGCCCCTAGCATGATGACTCGATTGTAGGTGCATGCCCCCCAAGCTTCATTACATTCACCTAAGTAGACTACTCGTGGCTATCAGGTCGATGGAATGAAGGTTCATTTATGAGATCAAGTGAAAGACTTGACTGAGATTTTATGAGATATAATCAGAGACTCGAATTGGAACTTTTCTCGAGGGGACCTTGTTTCATTTTTTAATGAGCTTGACACAAGACAAGGAAATCTACTCAGATTCCTTGTTTCATTTTTTAACGAGCTTGACATAAGACAAGGAACTCTACTCATATTCCTTGTTTCATTTTTTAATGAGGTTGACATAAGACCAATAACTATCCTCGAATTCCTTGTTTCATTTTTTAACGAGCTTGGCACAAGACAAGGAACTATGCTCACACCCTTGATCATAACCCATAAGAGGTCATGAATTCCAAGAGTTTCTCATCAGATGGGAGAACAATTCTCTGGAAGGAGAGATCTGGTTCCAATGCCCCCAATACATAATGTACAACATCACGGAATTGATCATCCATTGATGTAGGCATCAAACGAGTTGCCACATAATTAACCCGTGAGGGGGAAGATACCATTGGGACAAAAGGACAATTTAGGGAAGATGGTTGATTGGAAGCCATATTTGGACCGAGAAATGAAAGCTGGTCAACGATGATAATTCTGCCTTCGTGCAAGAAACACATCACTCGGAAGAGTGTTGAAACAATAGCTCCCATGTCATAAACATAGTCATGCCCAAGAATAAAATTGTAATCTAGAGGGCCTGGGACTACCATCACATTCAGATAAAAAAAATTTCCTCCAAAAGTAATAGGCAACTGAGGAAGGATCCCTAATGATTGACTAGTTCCTCTATTAAAATCCAATAGATTTTAGGTAACAAGCATAGGTGGTAGCAAACCGAGTGCTTGCCAAGTAGTCGAGGAAAGGATACTCACAGATGCACCTTCATCTATAATAGTGCCAGGTACAATCATATTACAAACTTGTACTATGATCTGGAAAGGCACATGAGAAGGAATACGACATCCTGCTAGTAGATTCCAATCAAAGTGACCAGACTACTTGGACGGGGTACCATAAGAACGAGAGAATTACCCCCTCCAGTTACAAGAACGGGGCGATTTTCTTCCTATCTTGATGGAATAGGAGAGTTTCCTCCAAGCTCATTGGAATCTAAAGAATCTGAGTAGTATGATACTCACTCTCTATGGGAAAGGTACGATTAACTAAAGGTGAAATCGGGTCAACTATTTCCTTGACCTGTGATGGGTTGGATATAGACCCATGGGATTCACATTCAAAGAGAGTGGGTTTGACCGCTGGTTGATTTGGGTCAGTCACTTTATCAACTAATGAAGGATTAAGGGAGAGTCTCCTGTAACCAGATGGAAGTTGCTATAAAGAAGGAGGATGGTTATCCAACACTTTTTGGGCTTCATCCAGATAGGGACAAAGGTGAATGGGGTGATCCCCTTCACATAACCTACAGGGAAACTTAACATTACCCTTATTTGCATGAAATTTATTACCACTAGTTGATGGTGTGTCCCTAGCATGGTCTCCAGAAGTTGATGACACATGATGATGTGAACTAGAAAACCATTCTTCTAAGATCTGAGGCATACCAGAACAATTTCGAAGAACATGGTCTCCCATACAATGTTTGCATGTATATCAAACTTTGTGAGGCTTATAGGACAGTTTCTCATCAGAAGTTGCATTTGAGCAATGGTTGCTTGGTTGCCCCCTACTGAAATTTCTTCTTCTTCCCTTTCTTCCTCTTCTTATCCACCTAGTTACTCATGTCAATACTTTCACCAAGCGAAGAGGAAGAAGGGGAGGAAGAAGGCGAAGGGTCAACTTTAGGATCAAGTGGAGGTTGATTCTTTCCAGTTGGAGGAGTACTCGATTGCAAAGAAATAACCATATTTTGAACCAGGGAGGTTGAAAACAACCATACTAGCAAGCCAATGGTAAATCCCGGAAGGGATAATGTAGTCATATAAGGAGCACCAATATTTCCGAAAGGAGGAAAAGGGCTAGGATTTCCATCAAAAGGAATTCCTTGATCAGTGGACTCCAAATTTGTTGCCATATGTCTCAACCTAAGATCAACAAAGGAGTGACGTGGAGGATTTTATCCATGGTCAATTAATTTATTTTAATCAAAATAACATAACAAAAAAAAGAGGGATAATCTAGGTGTTGTAGCATTTTTTGGTTTTGATAAGATAGAATATTTAAAAAAAATGTTAAGTTAGGATATGGACATAATAATATTGAATAAAATGTTTTTGAAAATATCTTGATGATGATGTCCATATCAAAGAAAATGTTAGGTTATATGTCCTAAAAAATCAAGGCAAAAAAAAAATGCTAGGTTAGAAAGAAAAGAAAACAAATAAACTCTGAAAGTGAGCAAGTCTAAATGCCATTACTATTTTTCTACAAAATAATGGTTGTGTGCAGCTTGTCATAAATGCCACAACCCATGATAGTCAAATATTTTAATCTTGACTACTTCATGCTTTAAATTTGATGTTATAGTTAGAGAATAAAGATCTAACCAAACTGTTTAACACTCGTAGATCAATAGTTAGGTAGAGAATAATAAGGTGCTCATCAGTTTAATTTGAGCGCTTGGAGGTTATAAGGTTAGAATTAGATTGTTTGTTTTTTTAAAATAAAAAGAATGGAAAAGGGTTTGCTAGCTTAAATGCACCCATTAAGTGAAGAAAAAATGATAGGATAAGCAAAGGGTAAGTAGAAGAAAGGTTGCAGATGTATGATAATTCATTGGAAAAAATGTACATTTATCATGTTTTACCATATGTTTCTATGTACATGAGGCAATTACACAAAGAAAATGAAGGTCTATAAGGTCAATTAATTAATTTCCATCATCCCCATTCATCCCTACATTTACTAATTTCCCATTCCTACCTTCATACAGTTCATATTCATTCATTTTCCATAAAAACCCCTTTTCCTAACTGTTATAGACATTTTTGGGCACTGCAACCCCAATCATAAATGTCCATAAACCAAGGGCTCCTAAGTCCTTAAAAGTTTTGTTCCAACCCCTAAAATAACAAGGTCAACTGATTACAGCATGTCCCAGAAGTTCTCCATGAAAAATTACTCAGAACTGGTCAAAACTGGACCATTTCACCTGCTCCATGGTCAAAGTGCAATGCATCCCACCTAAATACACACAGTAGGTGCGATGCATGTTGGAAATCCCTTCTATGGGGTGCGATGGGTGAGAGTGGACAAATGGCAGGGTCAATCGGCAAGGTGGAGGAACAAGGAATCTTCTAGAAACTTCTCCTATGACACTTGCCTCTCTGCATTCGCCCAGGGATGAGTAAGATATCATCAATCTCCAAGTGGAATCAAGAACTATCAGAGAGAGGTCACTAATCAAATCTCAGAAGCTGACGCACCTCCCTTTCAAACATCTATATATGGATCCTTCATCCCAGAGATCCGGGGGCTGGAGTTTTGTATCTTGTAAGGAAGTGTTGTTGGTTTCTTGGTGCAACATCATAGTGTTGGGTGATCTAAGCTTTTCATGAGGTGAAGAAGGGCTTTTTTCCTGAGAGGATGATGCTGAGTCAGAACAATTGGTTGTAATCCACTTTGCTCTTTCTTGATTATTAATAAAGCTATTCAAGTTTTCCTCCACATTCTTGTATGATTGATGATTTATGCATTTGTGTGGTCAATATATATCTGGTCCTATATTGTTTATGATAGTAGATCTCTATTCTCGGATAGTGTTATGCTGCTTTGATTCTACAGGTGCTCTTTGAAGCTCGGTAGACGAGGAAGCAAGTGGCAAAGACCTGTCAGAAGGGAAAGGAAAAGAGCAAGGAACCAAGCACAAGATTGAGGTTGGTCTCCTTTATTCTTCTCTCATATACTTCTCATAAAGGAAAGCGAAAGTAGTTTTAGTTTGTTTCTTTCTAAGGTAGCTACCAGCCTTAGTGGGACTAGCAGCTCTGCATAGACACTAGTTTTCCCGATAACAAAATGGCGACTCCACTGGGGAGTGAATAGATTGTTTGTTTACCTGCATTTGTTTACTTATAAACTTACAGACAAAGCCTGAAGTCAAGCCAGCTAGCCTTCGAACAGCATTTGCTATGCAAGTGAAAAGTAGATCAATGCTGCTTCAGTCTATCTCCAGGTTCTGTTTATGAATTAAACAATTGATTTACAAGCTCTCTAATTTCCCTTGCGGTGGCTCTAGTAACCTCCTTAGATGTACCCCTATGATTGATTTACTGATTACCACTTGCTCGGCCTAAATCCCTGAACTGAACTGCAAACTATGACCCGGAACCCAGTTAAAGTCTCGTCCCTGGTCCAACGCACTGTCTCTTCTTTGGAACCTGAATGCATCGCACTTCCCGAGTGTAGTAGGTGCGTTGCATTTTACTTTCCCTGTGTAACAGGTGCGCTGATTAGAAAGGGCTAATTTTGCCTCTAGACTTTGGTTTTCTCACTCTTTTCAGCTGTATTCAGAAGTTTTGTTGTCTGTAGTCAGTGCACCTCTATTGAAACCCCCTTCCTTGCCATTCTTCCGCCTCCATTGTGCAAAGAACTGTAAATTTTTTTATGTATTTTGAGTCATTTTCAGTTCTCCTTTACAAAGAAGTAGCATAATTGTACTGTCGTTTCTTGATTTGAAAGTGTCGCAAGTGTCGTTTTCAGTCATAGAAGAGAATCCGATTGTTCTTTATAGTCGATTAAACTATTACTCTTGTATTTTATTTGAATTAGTAGTTTTTCAAGTGTCGAAAGCAAGTTTTTAATTCCAAATAACAAAGTGTCATCATTGTCTTCATTTTTTGTTTTGAAAATAAGCTTGTTAGTAATTGTTGCTTTGAAAAATAATTCAAATTTGCGCTTAGCTTTCTTTGTATCATTCACACATTAATAAGGCTAAAAACAAATACATGCATGTGCATTTGCATTTAGACTGTTTGTTGGTTTGATTTAGGACAGTGCATATAGTGTGTTCTCTCTGCTCTTTGTTGAAAGAATGCCATCTCTCTTTGCTTAGTAGCTAGGATTTTCATTGCAAAAAGAAGATTAAAAGACTATTTATCATCTTAGATTTCATTTTAGGAATTGTACATCTATATCACATGGTGAACCTGAAAGGAAAATTTCTTACGCAAGATCAACTATAAAATAAATTTAATGAATCTAAAAATGCTTTGGAACCTAACGCACAACATTTAGAATTCTAGGCTAGAGACGTATTCCGGCGTCGTAAAGCCTGGTAACTGTTGTTTTCACTCGGTGATTCCTCCACTTTGAGACGACAAGTGCCATTACGAACTTGTGATCCCATGTACCGTCGAGTATATATTGGGAGACCACAATAGGCTATATCCTTTATCCATAGGAAGTTGTGTCTGACGCCCTATCGATCGCAATGCACTGAACACAGCATTCGGGAAGATTGACTGCCGTACCGTAAAAAGTATTCTGCAGTTTTGTGATTGGTTTGGTAATCCCTATGTCTAGATTTCTAGAGTAGTCCCTTTCATTCCTTTTCAGACTCCTTAACAGAAAAGGTCCATCTGAGCACTTGTCACTTCAAGCTCATTAAAAATCGGAGGCGACTAGAGTCATCTTTTGTTTTTTCTCGACTCTTAAAATTTGAAAAAACAAGTTGTGTCAGAGCATCTAAAATTCATCTAATTCGGAAACATACTTCCCCTTGATTTTTAGTTGATCGAGTAATCCGCAATCGTGGAAGAAAGTCAATTGAAACCTCGTCGTTCACGGAGACTTACGAGTCAACCGTATTTGTCTCCAGAGTCGAAACTGTTACGGACAAAGCGAACTCTTTTAACCTATTTCAAATCCCCTGGTAAAGTTAGAACAAGTGTTCCAACACCATCGGAGATTCCGGTTACTCCAAACATTTCTGGTATCCCTGCCTTTACAGAAGAAGTTCAACAGCCACCGAAGGACAGTAGCACTGATCCTAGTGTGAGGGTAAACACTTGTATTACTGAACCAGCTCCATCTACAGCTGATTTGGAAGGTGTTACTCGCCAAAAATCTGTCGCTGCAGATTCTATACCTTCTTCGACACCAGAAATATTTTACGGACCTGACGGTCTACCTCTTCCACCTGGTCTGATTGCTATAGAAGAGATTGTGGAGGATCCTCCATCTAGTACTCCATCATGATTTGGAGTCGGGATCACTCTGTATCCTTCTTCATCACAAATTAGTCTACCATCATTGGAAGCTCCTGTAGAATCGCTAGGCAATCTTTTGGATAGACTAGAAATGTCTGAACAACCGTCGACATCTAGGACTATGTCATCCGACACAGCGACGGCAGAACTTCCTGCTGTCACTCCAATGATGCTCGCCGGCATACCATCTGTCCCAACTAGCTCTCAATCACTAGAAGGATCCCACTCAGGGGCTATGTCGACAGTATGGTCTGTTCCTATTTTTTCATCCGGAATAGTATCCGGGAATTCTTATGTTGAGTCTCAGCAAATTGATCCTTCAAGGTGTCAATTTGGGCAGTCTGGTCCTCAAGGGAAAACAATTCCTTTAAGTACCGAATTACCGCCGTATGGGGGGGCAGTATACCCTTTCATTGTCTCCTCCGGGAGGACAACCATACGAGAGTTCACAACAAAATTCAGGTTATGCTGGAATTACATCTAACGGTTGGGTGCCGATACTGCCTCAACAACCAAGAGTTGTATATTCGATGCAACAATGTTTACCTATGTCAAATATACCAACTATGATGGCTATTGTAATGGTGTCACAAGTACAAGTGTTGCCTGTTGTATGCCAACCTCAGGTTTCTCAGGTTGTAATGAAACAACCTCTTGTCCCTGCAACTCAACCAAAATCGCCAACTAGTGGAATAACACAGGCCTAAACGGGTACAATTACCCCTCATCTTGGTCAAACAGTCAGAATTGGACAACAGCACATGGCTTCGCAACCATGGCTGGTGCAATACCAACAACCGCAATTCCAACAACTATACCAAGGATCTGAGCAACAAATATTTGCAAATAGTGGGCAGCTGTATATTCAAAACGGCCAGAATCAACCATTCTACAATGGTTATGCCCATCAACCTTACCAAAGTTACCAGCATCAAATGCATTATGCTAGTATGCAAAGACCAACTACTCAGGCCATTCCATCCTATCCTGGGTATGCTTCGCCAAACCTGAATCAACAATTACCCTTAGTGGCGACTTTAGAGTTACCAGATCTAAATCGACTAACGAACAATCCAATTGCTTACGCCCCTTGGTGGCCAGCGATTCCGCATAAACTTCCGTCAGATATTCCTAAATTTAATGGAAATCTGGGTGAAGATCCGTCGAATCATGTGATGAATTTTCATCTGTGGTGTTCATCAAACACCCTAAATGATGATTCGATTAGGCTTCACCTTTTCCAGAGGACTTTAACTGGTCCGGCAGAAAAATGGTATATCGAGTTACCAAGAGCTTCGTTTGACAACTTCAGTACCCTAGCCACAACCTTTTTAACCCATTTTCAGCTACCCATAAGGTACGAAACGGGAACAGAACTTCTTACCAATTTCAAACAAACAACGGCCACTGACATATCCAATTATATTCGTGAGTGGCGACGTCGTTGTAGAAAGGTAAAAACGTATGTTCCTGATTAGCTTTTAGCTGAATGGTTTATTAAATCATTATTACCTTCCATTAAAGAAGATGTGGCAAAAGGAGGAGTCATCACTGAAGAGCAAGTTATTGCTCATGCGCAATATCTAGACTTGATTTATACCCAGTCTGGCACGCTCTACGATAAAATCCCTGACGCTCCTAGACGGTAATTTTTTGTCCCTCCTCCTCCTAAATCAAACAATGACTCTCATGCGAGCGATGGCGTGATTGGTACAACAGACACGAAATCGACAAAGGCTACATCTAAAAAATCCCGTAAGATTTCCAGTCAAAATGCAAAAGAAGAACTTCTCGCCTCGGAAGTAAATGTCGTCTCGACAGACAAAGGCAAAGAAACCAAGCAACTAGCAGGCAAGAAGGAAAACAAAAGGAAGAAGAAGAAACAGGAGGAATCATCACCTGAAAATTCTTCTGCAGACCCTCCTAGAGATAGGAAACCAAAAAATCCATGCTTAATATGCGATGAGGATCATTGGACAAAAAATTGTTCACATAAAGCTGAGCTTAAAAGATTCTTCAAGAATTCAAAAACCTCGGCGGTATTGACTAATCCGTTTCCAAATCCAGGGACAAATCTAGTTGCTAGTGAAAATGCTTCCCCATCCCAAGTACTGATGTTGTCGGTTTCGAAACAGCAAAATGATGCTTGGATATCGACAAGGAATAAAGATTATGGGAATCCACAGCTGTCGAACAACAAGGATAAAGATCAACCTAGTAGTTCGACAACAACTTCAACAGAAGTTGCGCCGCCCATCATTCTAGAACTAACAATAAAACCGCCAAAGGGAGTAGTACACAAGTCAACATTTAATCCTCGTGCTAGAGCAGCATAACATTATAATATAGTTGAAGATCTAGCCCAATCGCCATCTGCTATGTCAACACTTGAAGTACTGCAAAGTTTCCCATCCCAAAAGCAGGCTTTATTATCAGCTATAGGTGGGATAGACCCAAAGGATTCTAATCTTGTGTCCTTTAATCATAAAGGAAATGATCCTCAGTTACCAGCTCAACTAGCTTTCCTCATTCAAGTGAAAGCCCTCAACAAAACTGTTCATCGAACAATTATTGATGAGGGGGAATCTACATGTATTATGTCGATGAGTTGCTAGAAAACTTTAGGATCTCCAACCTTGTCGCGATCTTCGACAACATTAAAAGCATTTGACGGATGAACGTATACCCCATATGGTATTCTAAGTAACTTGCAAGTTGAACTAGGGGGGAAAACAATAGAAATAGATGTCGAAGTAATCGATGGAAACCTCGATTACAACATCCTACTCAGAATACCATGGGTATATGCTATGGCTGCAGTTGTGTCGACCTACTTTAGGAAGATTTCATTTCCTTTTCAAGGAGGAATTAATATTGTCGACCAATAAAGTTTTCTCCCAAATAGTTCCCAAGTTACGGGAAGCATTCTGATGATCCATGGAAGCCCTCATTCGCTTCAAAATATCGGAGTAGGCCTACTAAAAGACCCTATATTAATGGGCACTTTTTCCCTCCCGCCTCCAATCAATCTGGCGAAAGTGGCGACGGTAGGAACCTACAATATGATATCTTCAATTCAAAAGATCTCAGAAAATGATATTAACATGGATCATCAATAGGTATTTCCTCCAAGCACAATAGAAATATTGTAGAAATCAATGTTTTCTGCATGGGAGGCAAACCCGAATCAACGCTCATCAAGCGTTTGGATAGATAGGTCTAAGGAATATGGCAACCCTTAAAATTCTTGGTCGCAAGTGCATTACACCGACGAAGGAATTGTTCAGTCAATGGTAATTGAAGGAGCGCCATGGGAAGATTACCACCATCGTTCCCATCTTCCGGATTGTCAAGAAGATACTCCTGATGACCTTCATCATCCATCAGTTTTTGATTTCTTATCAAATATTGTAAACATGGTGGATTCCGAGCGAAACTTGTCCAACATTGAAGAGACCATCGCCATAAATATCTCGACCAAAACAGATGTTGTAGAGAATATTTATGTTGGCAAATGTTGTTCTCCTTCAGAACTGGAAATATATAACGCTCTTTTTCGCGAATTCAGAGATGTCTTTGCTTGGTCATATGATGAAATGCCAGGCATTGACTCGAGTATAGTTGAACACGAAATCAAGATGTATCCAGATGTCAAACCAGTACGACAACAACTACGGCAGGTGCACCCCAAGAAAGCCGCTGCCATCAAGGCAGAAGTTGAAAAGCTTCTCCATGCTGGTTTCATTTATCCGTTTCCTCTAACCGATTGGGTATCGAACATTGTTCCTGTAACGAAAAAACAGGGAACGATTAGAGTGTGCATCGATTATAGGGATGTGAATCAAGCTTGTCCAAAAGACAACTATCCTACACCCTTTATTGACCAGATAATTGATGAATGCACCAGATGTGAAATCTTTTCATTCATGAATGGATTCTCCGGGTATAATCAAATAAATATCTGCCCACAGGACTAGTCAAAGACTACATTTATTTGTCCGTGGGGCACATTCGTATATCGCAAATTACCCTTTGGTTTAAATAACGCAGGGGCAACATTTCAAAGGGCAATGAATTATGCTTTCCATGACATCAAAAACATCGTTCAACCATATCTCGACAACCTTCCAGATCATTCGCGAAAGTGGACCGATCATCCGCAGCATTGAGAGCGATATTTCTACGATGTCGACACTACAAGATACGAATCAATCCACACAAATGTGTGTTCTATGTCAGTTCTGGTCGTTTACTAGGCTTTGTAGTCTCAAAGGACGGGATTCGTCTCGACCCATGTAAGATTCAGGCAATCATAAATTTGCCTCCACCTTCAAATTTTCTTCAGATTCAGAAACTCCAAGGGAAAGCAAACTTTCTAAGGAGGTTCATTCCAAATTATGCCGAACTTGCTAAAGGTTATACACGTCTATTGAAAAAGGAAATGCCCTTCGTCTGGAATCAGGTCGCGCAAGCTTCCTTTGATGCTTTAAAAGAATCCCTAATGAAAGCATCATTAATGGATGCTCCTGATTATCAAAAAGACTTTAACTTGTATCTGGCTGCAGCAGATACAACCATCGCAATGGTTTTAGTTCAAGAAGAAAATGGAATCGAACATCCTATATATTATTTGAGTAGGAACTTAAATGATACAAAAGAAAGTATTCATATGTTGAAAAGCTGGCTCTCGCAGTTGTTCAAGAGATACAGAGATTTCGGCATTATGTCCTCTTTCGAAAAACTACCATTCTGTGAGATTGCAACCCCATGACTTATATATTGTCGCGATAGCTGCTGGGGGGAAAATATTCAAAATGGATAGCAATTATCCAAGAGTTTGATCTGGAATTTGTAAAATCCAAATCAAAGAAATCCTTGGTATTCATAGAATTACTATGCGATCTCCCATCGTCGTCCAACAATGAAACATCCAAAGAAACCATAATGGATGAATCTTTGTTTCTGATATCTTCAAGCAATCCGTGGTATGGAGATATAATCATCTATCTCCAAACCCAAAAATATAGGCCTAATACCTCCCGCTCGGAACAAAAACGTATTCGATACCAATCAAAAGACTACATGATCGTCGGTGATACGCTTTACCGTCGTGGTGTCGATACAGTTCTGAGGAAGTGCCTCACCCATGAGGAGGCCGAAAAAGTCTTGAATGATTGCCATTCAGGCGCGTGTGGGGGGCATCAATCTGGCTATGCTACGGCGCAAATTTTTTTACGAGCATGATACTTCTGGCCAACAATGTTCAAAGATTGCATAACCGCAGTCAGAAGTTGCCATGCATGTCAAATTTTCGATAGCAAAACCAGAAAACCACCTGCACCTCTGCAACCAATAGTTGCTATTGGGTCATTCACCAAATGGGGCATTGATTTCATGACATGTAACCCCACCTCGACCGGGGGGCATGGGTATATCATAGTCGCTGTAGACTATTTTAACAAATGGGCCGAGGCGATGCCTACATTAGATAACACTGGTGAAACAGCTGCCCTTTTCTTTTTCAAACATGTAGTAGCCAGATTTGGCGTTCCATAGGCTATAGTGACAGATCATGGATCGCATTTTCACAATCACATGATGGTTGAATTGGCTGCCAAATTAGGGTTGTCCCACGACAGCTCTACTCCATATTAACCGTAGGCCAACGGACAAGTTGAAGCAATCAACAAGGTCCTGAAGTGGATGCTGCAAAGGATTATTAGAGTCAACAAAAGGAGTTGGCACCTGATCCTGTACTCGGCCTTGTAGGCATACCAAACATCGGTAAGGAATGCAACCGGGTTTACACCCTTCCAACTGGTGTATGGACTAGAAGCAATCTTACCAGTTCAGTGTGAAATCTCGTCCCTCAAACTCGCAGTCAACCTTCTCCCCGAAAATTCAGAAGAGGAGGCTCGTTTCTTGGAACTAATCCAATTGGATGAAACCTGTCGTGACACCTCTTTGGCTAACGAATCCCATAAGAAATGAGTCAAGGCGCAGTTCGACAAGAATGTTAAACCCCGTGTCTTCTCAGAAGGTGACTTGGTCTTACTTTACGACCAAGAATCCGATAAATTGGGAGCAGGTAAATTCAAGTCTCTATGGATGGGTCCCTATATTGTTAAATGTGTATTAGTAAAAGGAGCCTACGAGTTAATGGATTATGATGGGATTTCGTTGGTGCAACCCCGTAACGGGTTGTACCTTAAGCGTTACTACGCATGATGAAATGTAGTAACCCATATGCTTTTATTACATTTTTGTTTTCGCTAAGGGTAATCGTTTTGGTCAAGTAATCCACTTTTTACATTTGTTGCAGATGACGAACCTATTGGAGTCATTTGTTGGATATGCCGACGGAGCGAGTCGTAGTTCGCGGAACCTATCTTCTGCAGCCTGGGCCATTTTTTATCCAAGCGGCGAGTTAGTAAGTTTCAGAGGGGTATGTATTGGTCGGTCAACAAATAACATCGCAGAATATAGTGCGTTGATAGAACTTCTCTCTGATTCCATCACCCATGGCATATGCCGACTTGTCGTCAGGCTAGACTCACAGCTCGTCATACTACAACTCACTGGTATTTACTCTGTTCGAAATCCAGCTATCTATTGCATGTTCCTAAGGGTCAAGATTTTGGAAAGGCAATTTGATTTTATTCAATATCAGCATATTTCCAAAAACTTAAACACATTAACAGACTTATTGGCAAATTATGTGTTAGATAGACATTTGTAACATTTATAAAAAGAAGCATTTCTTCAATATTTGCATCAAGATCATGTAACTTAACCAAAATAAAACTCTGATATATATATATATATATATATATATATATATATATATATATATATATATATATATATATATATATATATATATATATATATATATATATATATATATATAACTGTTTATGGTTTACACATAATGTTATGTAACCAAGACAAAATTGGTCAAATGACCCAAAACTCAAAACGCTAGGGGGCACCCTAGTCTAATGATGCTGGTGATAACAAGTCACCTCCTGTGCAATCATGCGTAAAAGCCTATTCCATCGACTCGGCACGCCGGTAGTATGTCGCTGCAACCTCAAAGGCAGCTCGTCAGTCCTCACATCTGGAATACCAAGAGTGAGGCCCTCAACCTGATCCTATAATGCTGAAAGAGTCTCGGCCACGTCGAGGTCGCGAAGGATAGCCCTTCCCACAGCCTCTCCTGCTGGAGCGGCAGCTGGCACTCTTAAGCATACTACTGGCCGAATTGTTCCAACATCTGCATGAGCACATGAGTTGTGATTAGTCTTGATAGAATAAAGCACGAGAACATTATAAAGAGAAACAATAAACAGAGATATGGTCAAAAATTTTACCAATGGTGCCCCACTGCTCGCCAGCCAGCAGTACCAAATCGGGGTCACCCTAGAAATCCATACCAGCATATGGATACCCAGAAAAAACCATCTCCTGACAATCGAACCACCTGAAGAAGGCGTCAGAAAAGGAAACCTGAGACTGACCTACATGTCTGGACATATGGTCGACCCATCTCTACATCCGTGGCCCAGTCGGTGGAGGTAAACCAAGTGAAATATACTGCGGCTGCATCAGCGGGATCTTTTCCAAGGCAAAAGCGGTCAAAATAGAACCATATCCAAAGTTCTTCAATCTTTCGTTTTTCACCTTGGTCAATTGTTCTTTCATCACAAAGAGTACTGCATCACACCAGTTGAACACCTTTGGTTCAAGGCATTCTAAGGCATACTGCATATAAGACCGATTGGCCACATGAAGAGCCGCACTACCAACCATTCTAGCAAAAGTGAACAGGATGGTCCTCAAGGGCCTGTCAGTGACATCTCGGATATTGATCTTGCCATCCTTACTCGGCTGAGATCCCTCTCTGCAATACCTGCGAATGTAATCTCTCACAGATTCACCCCCACGGGCCGAACCTGATAATGAGATAGGGGCACCCCGCCTCGATAAGCCGGTCAAAAAATAGATGTCCACAACAGTCAAGGGGATAGATTTGCCCCTAATCTGGAACACCTGGCTGGTAGGATCCCATGCATCGAGAAAATATTACAACAAGTTGATTTGTTGCCTCATGCTAGAGATGCGGAAAAACTTGAACAGGCCATAGTTCCGCAGTGCATTTACCGTAACCGGATCATGTAAAGCAAGCATGTCCTCTTCTTCATGCTCACGTTCTCGCCATGTAACAGGCATTTTTCTCCAATGAATCTCTGAAAACAAACAAGAGAAGAGTCAGATCCTGATTTGGTGAAAAACAAGCAAAAATTTCCATGAAAAACTGTGCACAAATTTCCCTCCTTGTGCCCATCGCACCCCCAACAGTGTTCTAGGTGCATTGCATGCTAACTGGCTAATGGCCAAGCCAACATGCAATGCACCTTTCGAAATATAAAGGGTGCGATGGAGCCAGGGTGAGTTTTTCAAACCCCAGAGGCTCAGAAAAACCAGAAGACATGCTCAGAATGCAAAATGGAAAGGATGAAATGAAAGAGCTCAGGTTTAGCTCCTACCTGGTCCAGACGGCACCGAAAATCGTCCACAGAATCTCCCGAAATCAGCTGGTGAAAATCAAGGGGGAAAGCACCTCCAAAGCTCCAACAAACCAAAGTTCAAATGAAATGGTAAAATGAGGGGTAAAAGCACTTTTTAATTACTTTTTACATAATTCAAGTAAAATATTAGTGTCTTAACTCATTTTTCAAACATATATTGTTCATTTCTAACTATTTTGATGAAGCAATTGAGCAGGCAGTACAACCTTTGAAGGAACAAAGTTATTAATGGTAAAATCAAGAAAATCAATGACCATTATATCAAGCAATTTTAACGCAGAATTCAAGCTTGTTAGAAAATAAACATATGCAATGAGCGAATGTTCCTCCAGAGTTTAAGCTCATTAAAAAATGAACCAATTTCTGGTAAATAACCATCGTGAATGTATTATCATCAGCCTTTGAAGCCTTGGTCGTGTTCTCATCATCACCTCCACTCTGTATTGGCTGATCATTCACCCCCACTTGATTGTTTACCCCTTTTGAGGAACAGCTGCGAAGAGTGATCTTGTTAGCCATCCTTGTGACACTACCATAACTGGAAAATTCCAAACCTTACCTGGAATCAGCTGCTACCTGAATCTATCACTCGTTCCTCAAAAAACGAGTCTCCTTTAAGCTCTTTTCAATTAACTCGTAAAATATGAAAATATTGCCGAGCCATTGGCCTCTCCAGCTCGTTAAAGTGACCGGAAGTGCTATCCCTCCTTTAGATTTTAATCTTTTTGGACTTGAGGGATTATTACACAAAAAGATCGAGTGATTGTTTTGTTCGGCTCGTTAAAAGTACCGAAAATTCATCCCTTTTGTATTGTTTTATACTTTTTCAGACTCAAGGGATTATGTGACGAAAAAGGATTTTTGGAGTTTCCTTTACATCCCTTTTCAGACTCTCTAAAATTGAAAAGGACCGAGTTATCTTTGTCGTTAAACTCGTTAAAACCGAATAGCGACAAACTTGTCCATACAGACAAGAACGAGTTTCACTATCGCTAGGCTCGTTAAAACATAGTGATGGGT
The DNA here is from genome assembly GCA_031772625.1 of Pinus tabuliformis. Classification (NCBI taxonomy): domain Eukaryota; kingdom Viridiplantae; phylum Streptophyta; class Pinopsida; order Pinales; family Pinaceae; genus Pinus; species Pinus tabuliformis. The sequence goes on along the minus strand of CM062816.1, from coordinate 1,198,311,354 downwards.
TTTCCAGAAGGGAAAATTATAGAAAAAGCATATTTTATCCTCCTCAAGCTTGACAAAAATAAAGAGGTACTGGTCACCAATGACTGGGGAAAAATTGGGAAGAAAACTTGAAGAAACTTTGTTGGTAGCAAGTCACTCTTGAACATGACACTTTCACTCCGCATCTGAGTCAGGTTGGGTTGTTCCATTCACTGGTCACATCACCATGGTTCCATCACACCATCCATATTTGGGGTTAATGCTACCAATCCATCATGTCAGTGTCGCCGATATGTTCAAGAGAATTCGCTCAGAGAATTCACCTGTGTCTCACCCACTGCAATACATTTATGCTCCATTCTTTCATGACCGCCACCCTGAACCTTATATCACCAGATCTTTTTCACCTCCATTAAAATCATTTGCTCCGTTCCGTGCAATTGATGTGGGATTCACTGAGGCCCTCCTATGACAGATCGCTTCTTGTAGACATCCGCTCATTATCCAAGAAGTCGATCTAGGAAAAACCCTTTCAGTACTTTGAAGTTTGCATGCCTCAATGGCAAGTTTCTCACTTCCGGCGACATGTTTACATCAATGGCCTTCGACCGAAAGATTTTGCGTGGTGTTCGACGCCAATTCCCTTATTCACACCACGTGAGTTGTACTGTAGTACCCTGAGGGTCATCATCATTATCAGTGATTCCTCTCGCGCCTATTAACAGCTTACATCATTCGCTGGTAATCAGGCGATGTCTTTCCATGTTCGACTCCAGAACATCTGTCACATGGATCGACTTGTACTTTGAGTGAAGATCGAACGAGATTGAAGACCCCGAATCTAGTTTCATCCATCCAGGTTGCGATATATATTCAGGAAAATAAAGACATCAAATGTACATCATCGCTGCACAGATAATCATCTAATCTAAGGGATGATGGCTCTACCAGAATCATCAGTCTACAATCAAACGATTGTCTGTCTCATGTACATGAAAATGAATTTATAAAGCTGAGCATGGGAATGCCCGCCTTAGCTAGATCATGAAAATATTATGAAGATAATGTATTGTATTGTATCTTATTACAGGTTGCCTTCCAGCTTGAAAAAACTTTGGATCCTCATGATAACGCATTTCACCCGACATCAAAAGATTAACAACCTCATGCTTTAGGGGGCAACTATTATAGACATTTTTGGGCACTGTAACCCCAATCATAAATGTCCATAAACCAAGGGCTCCTAAGTCCTTAAAAGTTTTGTTCCAACCCCTAAAAGAACAAGGTCAACGGATTACAGCATCTCCCAGAAGTTCTCCATGAAAAACTACTCAGAACTGGTCAAAACTGGACCATTTCACCTGCTCCATGGTCAAAGTGTGTTGCATCCCACCTAAATACACACAGTAGGTGTGGTGCATGTTGGAAAGCCCTTCTATGGGGTGCAATGGGCGAGAGTGGATAAATCGCAGGGTCAATCCGCAAGGTGGAGGAGCAAGGAATCTTCTAGAAACTTCTCCTATGACACTTGCCTCTCTGCATTCGTCCACGGATGAGTAAGAGATCATCAATCTCCAAGTGGAATCAAGAACTATCAGAGAGAGGACACTAATCAAATCTCAGAAGTTGACTCACCTCCCTTGCAAACATCTATATATGGATACCTCATCCCAGGGATCTGGGGGCTGGAATTTTGTATCTTGTAAGGAAGTGTTGTTGGTTTCTTGGTGCAACATCATAGTGTTGGGTGATCTAAGCTTTTCATGAGGTGAAGAAGGGATTTCTTGCTGAGAGGATGATGTTGGGTTAGAATAATTGGTTGTAATCCTCTTTGCTCTTTCTTGATTATTAATAAAGCTATTCAAGTTTTCCTCCACATTCTTGTATGATTGATGATTTATGCATTTGTGTGGTCAATATATATCTGGTCCTATATTGTTTATGATAGTAGATCTCTATTCTCGGATAGTGTTATGCTACTTTGATTCTACAGGTGCTCTTTGAAGCTGGGTAGACGAGGAAGCAAGTGGAAAAGACTTGTCAGAAGGGAAAGGAATCAAGCAAGGAACCGATCGCAAGATTGAGGTTGGTCTCCTTTATTCTTCTCTCATCTACTTCTCATAAAGGAAAACGAAAGTAGTTTTAGTTTGTTTGTTTCTAAGGTAGCTACCAGCCTTAGTGGGACTAGCAGCACTGTTATAGACAGTTTTGGGCACTGCAACCCCAATCATAAATGTCCATAAACCAAGGGCTCCTAAGTCCCTAAAAGTGTTGATCCAACCCCTAAAAGAACAAGGTCAACTGATTACAACATCTCCCAGAAGTTCTCCATGAAAAACTACTCAGAACTGGTCAAAACTGGACCATTTCACCTGCTCCATGGTCAAAGTGCGTTGCATCCCACCTAAATACACACAGTAGGTGCGATGCATGTTGTAAATCCCTTCTATGGGGTGTAATGGGCGAGAGTGGACAAATCACAGGGTCAATCCGCAAGGTGGAGGAGCAAGGAATCTTCTAGAAACTTCTCCTATGACACTTGCCTCTCTGCATTCGCCCAGGGATGAGTAAGAGATCATCAATCTCCAAGTGGAATCAAGAAATATCAGAGAGAGGACACTAATCAATTCTCAGAAGCTAACTCACCTCCCTTGCAAACATCTATATATGGATCCCTCATCCCAGAGATCCGGGGGCTGGAATTTTGTATCTTGTAAGGAAGTGCTATTGGTTTCTTGGTGCAACATCATAGTGTTGGGTGATCTAAGCTTTTCATGAGGTGAAGAAGGGATTTCTTGCTGAGAGGATGATGCTGGGTCAGAACAATTGGTTGTAATCCTCTTTTCTCTTTCTTGATTATTAATAAAGCTATTCAAGTTTTCCTCCACATTCTTGTATGATTGATGATTTATGCATTTGTGTGGTCAATATATATCTGGTCCTATATTGTTTATGATAGTAGATCTCTGTTCTCGGATAGTGTTATGATGCTTTGATTCTACAGGTGCTCTTTGAAGTTGGGTAGACGGGGAAGCAAGTGGCAAAGACCTGTCAGAAGGGAAAGGAATCAAGCAAGGAACCAAGCACAAGACTGAGGTTGGTCTCCTTTATTCTTCTCTCATCTACTTCTCATAAAGGAAAACGAAAGTAGTTTTAGTTTGTTTGTTTCTAAGGTAGCTACCAGCCTTAGTGGGGCTAGCAGCTCTGCATAGACACTAGTTTTCCCGACAACACTAAGGTCAAAATCCTTTTTTACCTAGGAAAAGTGAAAACCCCATGTAAAATCCCTTTTTACCCAAAAAACGCACAAAAAGATGTTTTAGCCTAAGTATTGATATATATGCGAAAAGAAAATAACCCATGAAAAGCATAATACTTAGTGTATTTCCCCTTTCTGCTCATATTTCATATTAATGCTAACTTAGTGTATTAAACCCATAAAAGTCCCTTTTTCCCATATGTATTAACCCCCTTTATTAAATAACATGAAACCTTTACCTTTATTATAAAACTATGTATTTTCATACCATATCGCATATTGGTGGATTGAAAAATTTCAACGTGCATGCAATCTCGTCCAATTGCGATATGCGATGTGCAATGGACCTGGACTCATCACAATATATATCATATTTCATTGCCATATCACATCCGCCTCATCGCATGTCCCGGCTAAAGCATTACCCTTGGCCATTGTGATCTCCAATATGCGATGGGGACCTGGACTTGATCATATATCATCCATGATTTATTTCCCACATCACGTCTGGACCCTATTGCATTACTTTGTGATGGGCCATCCTTCGCTAAACTGCGATTGCGATATGTGATGAACCCGAACCCGATATCATTTACCCACCTGAATTTATATTATTTCAAGTCTGCCATACTGTTTTTTGCAAATAATTTCTTTGTTAAAATGTTTTTATGTTTTAAATTAGGAACCAACCTAAACCTTTGTTTAACCATAAAACCCTGTTAATCTCAGTTTTTAACCCATAATAAAGCCCATATCATCATAATTAATCGTTGGACCCCTTTGTAATACTCTTTCGCTCCACCACCGTTCAATCAAATGCATTCAAAATCCAATAACCCACAACGATTTTAGGTTGGCTCTCTATACGGGTATTACCCACCCAAAAATCGGTATTACACTGACCTTCCCTTGCTACGTGTCAGGCTCTAGACCATATCGGGTGACCTCTCCCAAAACTGCCCGTGCTTCATAAGCGGTGCGATGAAAACCAAAACCACCTCCTGCATAATGACAAAATAGACACTATTCAATTTGCGCCATATTTAAAAAGGTAGACTGTTTTTCCGTTTAAATGCAAAATTCACCATTTTGCTGTGTTTTTCCTATTTTATACAGTGAAGCCTCCATAAGCCTCTGTGACCAATAAAACCATTTTTTTACCTTCCAATATGCTCTGGACTCCTTCTAATGTCCTTTCAAGCTCAGTAAAGCCATTGATGACCTTCTCTGTCACCCTTGTTTTTCTTAACAGTTTTTGTGTTTTGCAGGTAAAAACTCATGTTCCAGGATTACAAAGAAAAATCCTACATACAGTTAGAAGATAAATATGAAGATCATATCAAATTACTTTACCATGTGACATAAAATCTAAAAGGATTTACTGTTGAAAAACACAGTAAAAACCTGAAATGCACAGTAAAGGTAAAAAGACATAGTAAAGGCTACTAAGCAGGGTCAAAGGATATTCACAGAGTTTAAAGAGTATCAGATGAAAGATCAAAATGAAGGAATCAACCAGCATAAAGGATACAAACAATTTAGCAGCTTAAAGGGAAAAATATCAAACAACAAAGCCAACACAACTTGAATAAAAGGGACAGCAAGAAGCAGTTCAATAGTTGACCCTATCTTCTTGCATGAAGATCTTTCCTTTCCTAGAATAAATCTTAATCAGTTTTAGGGATTTTTCTTAGTTTAATTATTGTATAAATAACTCTCTTCTCGAGTTATTATAGGTTCGAAGTTCAATATTCATTGTTCATTGCTTGTTAAGTCTTGACTGTTCATTCTACTTTGAACCTAGTTGCACCTTTGAAGGAAGCTTTTCTAGACACTTGATGTACTCAGTCTTTCTAGAACCTTAATACAAAGCAGAGGATTCTAAATTTGGTTTTACACAGTTTGCGTTATCCTGTAAGTTTTTCCAGTTATCAATCATTATGTTTTTGTTCATATGTTTATGACTTATAGAGATATCTAGATAGGAATAATTGTGTCTCAATTTATTCCTATAAGCTCCTGAAGTGATCATCTATTAAGAGAATGGATTAATGAACTGTTTGTTTAGCTAATCACCTCTAATCAATAAATCATCAACATCTTTTGTAAGCTTAAGTATACTACCTTGAACCTTTGGAACGTAGTTTAGAAGTTTCTCACACTTATGATTGTTCTATTTTACAGTATGGAAACTATGATAGTCATATTATTTTCTGTCTTCTTCTCACCACTATTTGATCTATATCACTGTGTAAAGCTTTATAGCAGCCCTTTTTTGAGATATTAATATTATCCAAAGGATTAAGTATTTCAATTCTACATCTGTCTTCATTCATTGGTCTTCCAAAACTAAAACCAAAAACCCCAAAACAATTATTTTAGATGCTCTGGCATTGGTAGCTGACCTACTACTATCGCAGAGATACAACATCAGACTAGCGCCATTGCTAGGGATTCGAATTTCTTTTAAGTTTCCCTTGGGACAATGATATTCATTCATTCTTTTCCTTTAAGGTTATTAAAGGTTTAGAAAGGTTAAAATCATTCACCTAGGCGACTCCACACTCCCAAGCTGGCACCTTTTAAACATACTAGATCTTGTTCAGAAGTTGACATAGTTAGTCCTCTATCAGATCTTGAAAGGCTTATGAGAAAATCCAGTTCTAAAAGGGCACACCATCCATATTCTTCTTCCTCTTCAATCCTATAGTCTGAAGAATTAGACTCTTTTTACACCTATAGTAATATCCCATCTGATCCTGATTATTCCCATTTATCACCTAGGGTTGCTGAACTTCTAAATAGAGGAGTTGATTTTAAGTCAGCATACCTTATTCATTCATTAGAATCTCATCCAATACCCACGTTACCATCGGGATCACCCAAAATTGAATCTAATTTGGGTGTTGATCTACCAGAATATAAACCCATAGATTTCATATCCCCTACCACCTATCCATTTCCTTCCATTTTTGACCGACCTAAATCTTCCTCATCTAAACAATCTAAGGAGACCTTCTCTATATATACCAATGCTCTCTTTGAAAAAAAGAATGTATTCCTTTACAGGTCCCAAGTTATTTCTTAAGACTCCTTTGAAGTCTTTCAGGAGATCTCCTCCTCCTTCACCTCCAACTAGTTCACCAATCCCTGAATCACCATCTTCTTCCTCTACTTCTTCTTCATCCTCTACATCCACACAAATGCCTCATACTCCACTTGGACAACCTCATACACCTCAAGCACCTCATACATCACCTGCTATCATGGCTTTCTGACCTATTGTACACGCAAGATATGTTGCCTTAGTCTTACCTAATAACCTTGACGCATTCCCAGTTGGATACTTAAAATACCTTCCCAAGTACAACGGAGAAATTGGTCCCTCAGCTGAAGACCATCTTCAAGCTTTTCTATACTTTGCAGATAACATGAATATTGAACAAGAAAATGTTTATATGAGATTTTTTGTACAATCACTTGAAGGAAATGGGAGGATTTGGTTTAGGTAGTTACCAATAGCTTCCATTAGAAATTGGGAAGAGCTTACAACCATATTTAAAAATCAACGAGGTGTGAAAAAGGATCATCTTTACTTCCTTACAGAATTTGAAGAGCTTAAAAGGAACTTCGGTGAACCAGTATCAGATTTTATCAAAATATTCAATAAAATCTATCACAAAATTCCTGCTGATTGTAAGCTCCCTGTAGCAACAGCTACATCTAGATTTTCTAAAGCTTTTGATGATGACTTTGTTGTTATGCTGTGAGAGGGAACTTCAAGAACTCTTTAAGATATGAAAACAAATGCTATAGAAGTAGAAGCAAATAGGGCAGCCTCAACTTCTTTAAAACTTAAGGAAGAAAAGGCCCAAAGAAAATTCAAATCTATTCAAGAAGCCTCTAGTTCCTCTAAGACTAAATCAAAAGATTCAAAAATAGATGAAATAACATATCTTATTAGAAACCTATCAAATAGGATTTCAAAGATTGATACCCAACCTAGGACAATACAAAAAACAATTACAAAACCTCAAAACCAAAATCAAGGTCAGTATAAAAGAAAGCCACCACTACAAATTCTTCAGAAACCTAGCAATTATAAACAGGTTCCTACTCCTCTATTGATAGATGACCAACAACCTGATGATAATACTATGACAATTACTAAAGATATTAATAGTATGGATTCTTCTTCCAATCAAATAGCCATCATTCCTCTCTCATAACAAAATCAGATTCAAGAACATGAGGAATCTTCAAAGGTCTCTAAATATCATGCTTTCTCTGAATTTTTAATTGCAGAATTAAACAAGAGGTATGATCTTAGGCCTAGGCCTAGTCCTGGGAGACCTCCAAAGGAAACTCCAGTAATTAAACCACGTACCAAAACTGTTGAATCTCAAACAACTATTATTCAACCCTTAGATCGGTCAATTGATACTACCCAAACTGGTAAAAACATTTTGACTACATTTAGTGTTGAAAAAGAATTAGAGAGGGTTAAGATCCCAATTCCACTATCAAAGCTTTCTAAAATCCCTGGTTACAAAATCCAAGTCACAAAATTGATACAAAATAACTTGGTTGATGTTGAAGGTGATGTTATAAGTCTACGAGATGAAAAGCCAACAATATTTTTTGGCCCTAGTTCAGACAAGATAGATGAGATAGTGCCTCCTTTCTATGTAACTCTTAAAACAAATGATTCCATGTTGTATAATTGTATGCTTCATTCAAGAGAATCACACAACCTTATGCCAAAATCTATCATGGACCATTTGAAACTCGACATAACTAGATCCTACCATGACCTGTACACCTTTGATTCTAAAAAGGTGCCCTGTTTGGGATTGATCAAGTGTCTAGTGGTTACCCTTGCCCAAATTCCAGTGAAAAGTGTAGTACTTGATATTTTTGTCACATATATCCATCCCAAGTTTGGAATGCTCCTTTATAGGTCTTGCTGGGCCAAATTAGGGGGAACTCTACAAATGGATATGTCATATGTTACTATTCCTGTTTATGGAGGAGAGAAATTAAGATTATATAGAGAGGTAAGATTTGTACATACTGTTTGTAAGACTAACCAGCCAAGGAAGCATCCAATTTATGTAATAGATCAAGAATTTGGTTATTTTCAACTCACTTCAAACCAACATAAAAATCAAGTCAAAATTGAAGAGGTAGTTGAAAGTCCTGAACCAAACCAAATTGTTATTTGAAAACTATTCTTTGATGGCTCTTGCACGAAAGATGGAGCAGGAGCTGGAGTAGTTTTAATTTCATCGGAAATAGGAAATATAACCCAATCATGTAAATTAGACTTCGAAGTTACAAATAATGTGGCAGAATATGAAGCTTTCCTGTTATGATTGCAATTATCCAAAAGCTTAAAAGTTCAAAACTTAAGTGTTTTCACATATTTAGAACTAATTGTTAAGCAAGTAAGAAATGTTTACCAGACCAAGCACCCTAGACTTAGGTCCTACCGAAATGAAGTATGGGATTCAGTTGAAAACTTCTTTGATGCTTTTAATTTGACTCATATTCCTAGAGATTAGAATATTCATGCAGATGCCTTAGCTGTCTCTGCTAGCTCTTTTAAAATTCCTGATCATACTAATGTACTCTATCAGACACAAGTCAAATATAGGCCATCTATCCCAAATAATTTGAAACATTGGCAAATATTTGAAGATGTTGAACATTTGAAATCATTTCTATAGGTAATAGATGATTTTTCGTTTCTATAAATTGATGAAGATAGAACTGATATAAATGAAAATGCATATGGAAATGATACTTTAGATTTTAAAACCCAAATTGCTAATCATGACATTATTCAATTATCTAATAATTTTATTCCGAAAGGACTCATTCCTTTAGAAAAATTGTTTGATCAAAATGATGTCCTATGAAACCTTTAGTCCATTTCTTCAGAAGATGACGTAGAAGAGATTAACATTGGAACTGATGGAGATATCAAAAACATCAAAATATGTGCATCTCTAGACCTTGAGATCAAAGCTCAATATCTTAAGTTACTGCAAAATCATAAGGATGTTTTTTCTTGGACTTATGTTGATCTAAAGACCTATGATACTTCATTAATACAACATAAGATTCCTTTGAAGCTAGAAGAAAAACCTTATCAACAGAAGCTTAGAAGGATAAATCTAGCCCTTCTACCAACTGTAGAAAGGGAAATTAAGAAAATGCTAGAAGCTCAGATGATCCTCCCTCTTAGATATTATAATTGGGTTGAAAATCTAGTTCTTGTTAGAAATAGAAATGGAGAAATAAGACTTTATGTGGATTTTAGAAATTTGAACAAAGCATCATTAAAAGATAATTATCCTTTGCCAAAAATGGATCAGTTACTTCAAATGGTTTCAGGATCACATAGACTTTCTATGCTTGATGGTTTTTCAGGTTACAATCAGGTAAATGTTGATACAGTAGACAAAGAGAAGACAACCTCTATTACACCCTAGGGTACATTCATGTACGCTAGGATGCCATTTGGCTTAACCAATGTTGGAGCAACATTTCAGAGAACTATGGACATAGCTTTTATGGGTCAAGTAAATAAATTTGTGGTTATTTATCTTGATGACATAACTGTTTTTTCTAAATCTGATCAGAAACATCTAAAGAAATTGATAATGGTTTTTGACAAGTGTAGAAAACTTGGAATACCATTGAACCCTAAGAAATCCTTATTTGCTGTCAAAGAAGGAAAACTATTGGGCCATATAATTTCAAAGGAGGGAGTAGTAATTTACCCCAAATGAGTATCTTCCATTGAATCATTGACCTTACCTAGAAATAAGAAGGAAATTCAAGCTTTACTAGGCAAGCTTAATTTTTTAACAAGGTTTATTCCAAATTATGCAGAGATTGTAAAAGATATAACTAACATGCTCTGAAAGGACCATGACATCAAATTGACTGCCTCTTCTAGGCATGCATTTAAACAAATAAAAATGGCTATCTCTGAAGCTCCCACCTTAGCCAACCTTAATTATACTAAGCCATTTAGTATTTTCTCTTTTGCCTCTGAAACAACCCTTGTTGTCATTCTATTACAGAAAAATGAAGATTCCCGTGACCAACCCATAGCCTTTTTCAGCAAGGTTATGAGATATGCTGAGCTTAAGTATGACATCATTGAGAAGTAAGCCTATGCCCTCATTCAAGCCCTGAAATCATTTAGAATGTATGTGTTACATTCACCTATTACTGATTATGTCCCTAATAGTGTTGTCAAAATTGTCCTAACCCAACCAGACAATGATGGGAAAAGAGGTAGATGGATCACTCAAATTCTGGAGTTTTATCTAAATATCAAGACTGCCAAGTTAGTAAAAGGTCAAGGATTAGCTAAGCTTCTAGCTGAATCCAACTGCAAAGTTCTTGGAATCAATTCTGTTTCAGAAATACAAGGGAAGAATACACAAGAACCTTCTATCCTTGCAGAAGGGGAGAATCCACAAGAACCTTCCCTTCATCCTAAAGGGGAGAATCCACAAGAACCTCTTCCTTCAAAGTAGATTAGTCCTATACACATTGATGAAAAATTCTTGTTTTCAAACTGGTATCAAGATATTGTAAATTTCTTGATCCATTTTGAATGTCCAACATCATTCTCCAAAACCTAGTGTAAAACTCTTAAGTTAAAATTAGTCAAGTACTGCATTATAAATGCAAATTTATACTGGAAAGATCCACTGGATATTTTGCTATTATGTTTGACAGAACCAGAAACTGAAGGAATCATTGATTAGTTTCGTACAAGATTTTGTGGGGGAGATTATGCTTGGAGAGAAATAGCATACAAGATTCTGAGGGGAGGATTTTATTGGCCCACATTGTTCTTACAAGTAGGGGCAAAGGTCAGAGGTTGTGTTCCTTGTCAAATGTTTGATGGTAAACAAAAATTAGTAGCTTTTCCACTCGTTCCATCAATAGTTTCAACACCTTTTTCTCAATGGGGATTAGATTTTGCTGGAGAGATTCACCCCACTTAAAGTAATAATCATATATGGATCCTCACTGCAACAGAATACTTTACTAAATGGGTGGAAGCAATTCCAGTCAGAAATGCTACTAATTCAATAGTAATTAAGTTTATTGAGGAGAATATCTTATCTAGATTTGGTTGCCAAACTCAAATTGTCATTGATAATGCAGAAACTTTTTCTAGTATTAAATTGATTTACTTTTGCCATAAATATCATATTATGTTACATCATTCAACTCCATACTACCCTCAAGGTAATTCCCTTGCAGAGTCATCCAACAAAAGCCTGGTAAAGGTAATAAAAAAGACTCTAGTTGATCATAAGAAGAGCTGGGATTCACATTTGATTTATGTAATATGGGAAAATAGAATTACTCCAAAGAGATCAATTGGCAAATCTCCATTTCAGTTAGTCTATGGGAAAGATGCAATTTTCCCTACCAATTTGGCCTTCTCTGTTTTAAAATTCCTGCAAGATTCAACAGATGAACTTGATGATTTTTCAAGAAGAATAAATCAGATTATTGAACTTAATGAAAACATAGATGAAGTTCAATACAAATTGAATAAATATCAAAATAAGATGAAGGTCCTGTTTGACATAAGAGCCAGGGAGAGGGACTTTAAGGAAGGTGATCTAGTTCTAAAATTGGATGTCGAGAGAGAAGAGAAAGGAAAGCATGGAAAATTTGACAATCTATGGTTTGGACCTTTAGCAATTGCTGAAGTGAAGGGTAATAACACTTTTGTGCTGCAAAATCTTGAGGGGCTATATTCCACTTATCCTGTAAATGGAAGGTTTCTCAAACATTACATTCAGTACTAAGAAGTTGAAATAGCTTTCATTGTAAATGCTCCAACTTTGTTTTACTTTTCAAGATGTCAATATGATTTTCTTACAGCAAGGACTCCATAGCCCGAGGAGAAGGCACATGGATTTGCAGGTTCTCTGCATTCTATAGGAGAAAGCTGTCCCCAATTGGAGCCAATGTTGTAGCATTTTTTGGTTTTGATAAGATAGAATATTTAAAAGAAATGTTAAGTTAGGATATGGACATAACAATATTGAATAAAATGTTTTTTAAAATATATTGATGATGATGTCCATATCAAATAAAATGTTAGGTTAGATATCCTAAAAAATCAAGGCATTAAAAAAAATGCTAGGTTAGAAAGAAAAGAAAATAAATAAAGTCTAAAAGTGAGAAAGTCTAAATGCCACTACTATTTTTTTGCAAAATAATGGTTGTGTGTAGCTTGTCATAAATGCCAGAACCCATGATAGTCAAATAGTTTAATCTTGACTGCTTCATGCTTTAAATTTGATGTTATAGTTAGAGAATAAATATCTAGCCAAACTGTTTAATCTTCGCAGATCAATAGTTAGGTAGAGAATAATAAGGTGCTTATAAGTTTAATCTGAGCCCTTGGAGGTTAAAATGTTAGAATTAGATTGTTTTCTTTTGTAAAATAAAAAGAAAGGAAAAGGGCTTGCTAGCTTAAATTCACCCATTAAGTGAAGAAAAAATGATAGGATAAGCAAAGGGTAAGTAGAAGAAATATTGTAGAAGTATTGTAATTCATTGGACAAAATGTACATTTATCATGTTTTACCATATGTTTCTATGTCCATGAGGCAATTACATAAAGCAAATGAAGGTCTTAAAGGTCAATTAATTAACTTCCATCATCCCCATTCATCCTTATATTTAATAATTTCCCCTTCCTACCTTCATATAGTTCATATTCATTCGTTTTCCATAAAAACCACTTTTCCTAAAGTCAAAATCCTTTTTTACCTAGGAAAAGTGAAAACCCCATGTAAAATCCCTTTTTACCCGAAAAACCCAAAAAAAGATGTTTTAGCCTAAGTATTGATATATATGCGAAAAGCAAATAACCCATCAAAAACATAATACTTAGTTTATTTACCCTTTCTGCTCATATTTCATATTAACACTAACTTAGCGTATTAAACCCCTAAAAGTCCCTTTTTCCTATATGTATTAACCCTCTTTATTAAATAACCTGAAACCTTTATTTTTATTATAAAACTATGTATTTTCATAACATATCGCATATTGGCGGATCGCAAACTTTCAACGTGCATGAAATCTCCTCCAATTGCGATATGCGATGCACAATGGACCTGGACCCGATGCAATATATATCATATTTCATTGCCATACCGCATCCACCTCATCGCAACTCCCAGCCAAAGCATTACCCTCTGCCATTGTGATCTCCGATATGTGATGGGGACCCGGACCCAATCACATATCATCGATGATTTATTTCCCACATCGTGTCTAGCCCCTATTGCATTCCTTTGCGATGGATTGTCCTTCGCTAAACTGTGATTGCGATATGCGATGAACCCGGACCCGATATCATTTATCCGCCCAAATTTATATTATTTCAAGTCCGCCATACCGTGTTTTGCAAATAATTTCTTTGTTAAATTTTTTTTATGTTTTAAACAAAAAACCAACCTAAACCTTTGTTTAACCATAAAACCCCATTAATCTCATTTTTTAACCCATAATAAAGCCTATACCGCCATAATTAATCATTGGGCCCCTCCATACTGCTCTTTCGCTCCACCACCGTTCGATCAAATGCATTCAAATCCAATGGCCCGCAGTGATTTCGGGTTGGCTCTCTGTACAGGCATTACCAACCTGAAAAGCAGTATTCCACTGACCTTCCCATGCTACGTGTCAGTGACCCCTCCCAAAATTGCCCGCGCTTCATAAGTAGTGCAATGAAAACCAAAACCACCTCCCACATAACGACAAAATAGCCATTGTTCAATTTGCGCCATATTTAAAAAAGTACATTGTTTTTCCGTTTAAACGTAAAAATCACCATTTTGCTGTGTTTTTCTTGTTTTACACAGTGAAGCCTCAATAAGCCTCTGTGACCAATAAAATAAATTTTTTACCTTCTGATACGCTCTGGACTCCTTCCAATGTCGTTTTAAGCTCAGTAAAGCCATTGAAGACCTTCTCTGTCACCCTTGTTTTTCTTAACAATTTCTGTGTTTTGCAGGTAAAAACTCCTGTTCCAGGCTTATAAAGAAAAAGCCTGCATATAGTTAGAAGATAAATATGAAGATCATATCAAATTACTTTACCATGTGACATAAAATCTAAAAGGATTTACTGTTGAAAAACACAGTAAAAACCTAAAATGCACAGTAAAGGTAAAAATACATAATAAAGGCTACTAAGCAGGGTCAAAGGATATTCATAGAGTTTAAAGAGTATCAAATTAAATATCAAAATGAAGGAATCAACCAACGTAAAGGATACAAACAATTTAGCAGCTTAAAGGGGAAAATATCAAACAACAAAGCCAGCACAACCTAAATAAAAGGGATAGCAAGAAGCAGTTCAATAGCTACCCCTATCTTCTTGCATGAAGATATTTCCTTTCCTATAATAAATCTTAATCAGTTTTAGGGAGTTTCTTAGTTTAATTATTATATAAATAACTCTCTTATCGAGTTATTATAGGTTTGAAGTTTAGGATTCATTGTTCATTAATTGTTAAGTCTTGACTGTTCATTCTACTTTGAACTGGTTGCACCTTTGAAGGAAGATTTTCTAGACACTTGATGTACTCAGTCTTTCTGGAACCTTAATTCATAGCAGAGGATTCTGAATTTGGTTTTACATAGTTTGTGTTATCCTGTAAGTTTTTCAAGTTATCAATCGTTATGTTTTTGTTCATATGTTTATGACTTATAGAGATATCTAGGTAGGAATAATTGTGTCTCAATTTATTCCTATAAGCTCCTAAAGTGATCATCTATCAAGATAATGGATTAATGAACTGTCTGTTTAGCTAATCCCCTCTAATCAATAAATCATCGGCATCTTTTGTAAGTTTAGGTATATTGCCTTGAACCTTTGGAACATAGTTTAGAAGGTTTTCACACTTATGATTGTTTTGTTTTACAGTTTGGAAACTATGATAATCATATTATTTTTTGTCTTCTTCTCACCACTATTTGATCTATATCACTATGTAAAGCTTAATAGCAGCCCTTTGCTGAGATATTAATATTATCCAAAGGATTAAGTATTTCAATTCTACATCTGTCTTCATTCATTGGTCTTCCAAAACTAAAACCAAAAACCCCAAAACAATTATTTTAGATGCTCTGGCATTGGTAGCTGACCTACTACTATCTCAGAGGTACAACACTAGGCAAAAGGATTACCAACCAACTGTGAACTGTAGAATACCTCCCGGTGAACCGAGAATTATGGGCATGAAATCTCCCCGAATGTTGTGTTTGGTGTATCAAAATGTTCAACGCAGCCGACTCAGTTACCTAAGGATGGATGGCAACCTAATGTAGTCCTCCTAATATACCCAAAAGTACGTGGAAGCCCAATCCATGTTAGCACTTTCTAATGTGAAACTGTACAGTAAGAGCATTCCTTTATACTTTACACACTGTAACACCACCCTATATACCAAAAGGTACGTGGACGAGCTATGATATACTCACATGCGTGGAATGAGGTATCACACTCGAAATATATCATAGACAAGTTAGTGACAACTGCTATGTTTTACAGCACAGGATCACGTCTCTAGCCTAGAACTCTAAATGTTATGCATTAAGTTACAATGCTCCATTAGGTTAACTGAGATAACTTTTAAGTTGATCTTCTTAAGAATTTTCCTTTCAAGGTTCACCACGTGATGTATGTTTGCAATTTCTACAATGAAACTAACATGAGAAACATTCTTTCATTCAATTAACAATGCAAACTGTAGCTAGTAAGGGATAGAGCAATTAGATCTTTGACAAAGAGCAAAGAGCACACCTAATGCAATTTCCCTAGCTATTCCTATCAAGCATTCACAAACTACAATATGCAAAATGCAAGATTTTATTTTCAGTCCCTTTAGTGTTTAGATGAACAAAAGTAAACTAATTCACATACAATCAATCAATCTTTTTTTAAGAATGAAGACTTTACGAAAGTTCCATTTCGAAAGAAATGAAGACTTTTGCGAAACTTTCTTTTGAACAAAGATTAATCAACTATAAAAATAACTTTGACAATGAATTGATAGTGATAAATAAATCATTTAAGAAAAACTAAACAATCAAGGCCAAAGTAGGGCTAGCAAAGGAAACACAAATTGATTTCAGAGAGACAAGCATCATTGATCTTTTAGCAAGCAAAAACAGAAGGAAATTTGGGAAAAATCAAGTCAAAGGAGTGATTTTTTTTACCAAAGGAAGATCAGCGTAGCCTTGAGTGGGAGACAGTGTGCTTCAGAGCACTGTCCTCAAGCCAGGGGTGCTCTATAGCACTCTGCTCTTCACTAGACTTGCGTTGGTGCTAGAGAGGCCATGCTAGGGGCTTGCAAGCACATTCTTTACCAAAAGACACTACTAAAAGGCTGAAACAAGATCAATGGAAGCAAGAAAAGTCTACTAGGGTGTACTAGGATGAAGATAAACTACCTGAAATGATGATCGTTCCCTGGCAAAGTCACCAATTTGTTATGTGGAATTTTTCATCTACAGGTAAACACAATTTCCCTAGGTGGGTAGCTACACCTAGAACAATAGATTTAAAGTGCTTAACCTTTTTCTATAGAAGATAAATAAGACAAGTGACCTACTTTTTATCTTTTCCTTTCCCTTTGTCTCCTTTGTTTGGCTCCCATCACTCCTTCTCAAACTTAATCTGCTCGACAAGTACCTGCAATCATAAACAGAGGACAAATCTGAATCAAAGCAAGAGATCTATCTACTATAAGCAAATGGAATCGAAAACATTTACACATATAATCATCATACATAAAGTCAAGAATATGGGAAAAGGTGTAAACAACTTTATTAAGTAGAAGGAAGAATTACAACCAAGAATTCCAATCCATTGCCACTCTTCTAGCTTGGGTTCCAACCAACGTCACATCAAAATCACAACACTTCGGCAGCATAACAATACTTGCTTACAATCTCAAACCACACACCAACAGTATCTCCTTATAAATTTTCAAAGTCCAGCCCCTGATCACTTATATGAGTGCTCAATTTATAGGAAAATGATGGTGGTTTGGTCATAAATGAGGGTATCCAATGGCCTTCCAAACTTAGAGTTAGTTTCCATGGAGGAAGGGATGATAGGATAGGAGGTTACTTAACTCATTCCCTATCCAATTTTGATCTCATAGGAGATGATAAGTGTGGGAATATTCTAGATGGTCCCAGAACCCTATGATGATTTTGCTTGATCTCGCTAATCCAGGTGGCTCCAAAGACACACACAAGACAAAGAAGGGTTATGGAAGCTCAAAAATCAATGTGATTAGAATGCTTTTGAGCCAACACCAAAGCGTAGATCTTGTCGTCCTGATTGCGATAGTGTGAACGGTTCGTCAATCCGAGCTCGTATGAGGGAGAACGATCCAGTCAAAGTTTTGGTCAAAGTTGGACTATGGGCCAGGTTTAAGTGTCCTACAATTTGACTGACCCCAGGGCATGAAACCTAGCTCTCGAAAGCAGTCGAAATTGTGGCCTTGTTAAATTACCAAATATCCCTTATTTTCTAAAGATTTGAAAAAACACCCCTATTTTAATAATATATATATATATATATATATATATATATATATATATATATATATATATATATATATATATATATACTTGGGGTGGCGAGCCACCAACCCTGCCACCCCCCCCCCCCCCCCCCCCAACCAACATATAAAATTTTAAAATTAAAATTGGTCGACAGGCTATGACCCTCGTTGGCCCCCAACCCACCCAACAATATAACAAGTTATATAAGGCGGGGTGGGCCACCTCTGGTGGACTCGGCCTATGCATCACCCACGTTACCTCTTATTAAATCAAGGGTGGCGGGGCTCAAACCCGCCTGCCCGATGTGGCTGGCCCGCCTCCCAATCACCCTCACACACAACCAAACAATGCATCACACCCCAACGACCCCCTCCAAATAGCTTTTAATACGCTAACAAACGTGTCAGTGGGTAATGTATTACGAAGGGAGTTATGGGGAGCGGGACACCAGACCAACAAACCCACCCCCATTTTGGTTAATTGAACTATTATGTAACAAAAAAAGGAGGGGTGGGATTTGATCCCCTGACCCCTCCTCAACGATACCTTTTTCCACTAAAATTTATATAAACCTCATTTGTCAGTGTGCCCAGTAGCATGGAGGAGCACACATGGAAATTGAGGCATTTTTTAATTAATGTTTAATGCATGGTGGAACCATGAACCTAAGAAAAACATGGGCAGAACCATGATTGGGCAAAATTCTTAGGAGGGTGAAATTTTTGCAGTGTCCAAATTAGACAAATTTTATGTCGATCTTACGCATCTCAGTGACACAAACCTGATGGCACAATCAGAATTTCGATCTGAGTAGCAGATTTGTAGAGGACCTAGAAGAGGGAATCTTTGAGGAATCTAGGGGGGATCTAAAAGATTCTTAAGCCCCAGATTTCCACTTTCTCAGAATTCAGAAATTTGACAGTCAATTTTGAACTAT
The DNA here is from genome assembly GCA_031772625.1 of Pinus tabuliformis. Lineage (NCBI taxonomy): Eukaryota > Viridiplantae > Streptophyta > Pinopsida > Pinales > Pinaceae > Pinus > Pinus tabuliformis. The sequence continues at coordinate 1,198,292,534 of CM062816.1, read as the reverse complement.
TCGATGCCACAAATTTGATGGTGTATTCATCTTTTCCATTTTCTCATTTCATTTTTCGGCCACTTTTCAAAGTGGAGTGCAGGTGTTAGCATTCACGTGAGAGTAGTCATTCCCACATGATTTGATGCCGTGAGATAGATGGTACAAACAACTTCAGCAGCTTGACATCCTTTTTTGCAAATGGCCCCTAGATGTGAGGTATATGTAATATGTTTACATACTTCTTTTTTCTATGAGATGCATTGTGTTGTATAGATCCCTGTTTGATGTTTGATGTGGGATCTTGTTTTCTTACTTGTTTCATGATTCCTTCTTTATGTGACGCAGAATCATCTGTGGGATGTGCTTGTTGTCATGATTCATCATGTTTTGTTTGAGATCCCTTTGTCATCATGTTGTTGCCATGTATGTTTGCATTAAGATCCCTTTTATACCATGTTGGTGGGATGCTTACTATCCTCATGCATGAGTTTATGTCATACTGATAGGAGTCCTTTTGACTGAGAGCTCCTGTAGCGAAACATCTATTAGAGCCACTCCTGTGTGAGGGAATTTTCCTTGTATGATAGTGACATCACCTCTTATGTACATCATCACTATTGACAGAACTTAATGCAGCGACGTACACCATATTGACATCGGGGCTCGGAGACATAGTCCCTCTTAGACAAACTTCATTACCAATGGCTTATGTTTTCATGTGTTGATGAATTTCATGTTCCTCTTCTTTACAACATGCAGATTTATTCATTTACGTTCTTTTAAAAATGCAATTTAACATATCATGGAATTAAAAGGTCTTGGAAGGGTCCTTTGTCATACACGGACCTGGATCACCCAATGCAGGTCAAAGTGGGCCTAAGTGCTCTGGAAAGTACCCTAACATGGGCCTACCTGCACTGAAGCACACTTACCCCTGACCAAGGCTGTGCTGGTCCCTCAAGGAGGCATTTCTGGAGGGCTTCAGGCCAAGAAAATATCAGGGAAGGAGGCATTCAAAGTTATGACTTGTCTAGTGCATTTTGTAACTGAATTAGGGTTTAATGAGCCCTAAAAGTATTGATATGAATGAATGGGAGTGATGTGCCCAAATGGATATGTAATAGCTTCCCTCTAAAGCATGAAGTCAAAAATGTTAATGTCGAGTGATATGCTTTACGATGTGATGAGGAGATTTCGAATTGGATGGTGACCTGCATTGATTACAATACATAATATCATGATATTTTGATTTCTTCTCATGAATTGCTTAGGGAAGGCATACCCATGCTCAACATATAAACTTCCATTACAAGTACATAGATATTTGTCTACAGATATAGAACCATGATAGGATGACCATCAATGTAAAGCCATTGTATGGAGGATTTGGTACAATTCCTGAAATCACAGCCCGGATGGATGAAACTATATCTGGGGTCTTCTATCTCATTCAATCGTTCACTCAAGTATGAGTCTAACCATGTGAATATGTGATTTGAAGTTGAACATGGGAAGACACCGTCTGATTACTAGCTAATGATCTAAGTCGTTAACAAACGTGAGAGAAACCACCGATAATGATAATGATTATCAAAGTATTGTAGTACATTATGCATGGTGTGAATGGATGTTTTGATGTCAAACACCATACAAAGTCTTTCAGTCGAAGGCCAGTGATATCAACCTATCCCCAGAAGCAAGAAACCTACCATTGGTGTATGCAAGCCTCAAGGTACTAGAAGGGTGCTTCTAAGTCAACTTCTTGGATAATGTGCTAATGTCGACAAGAAGCGACTCGCTGTAAGAGGGCCTTGATGTATCCCACATCAATGACGCGAAACGAGCGTAATTATTTTGGAGACAGAATGTGACTGATGACACAAGGTTCAGTAATGGCAGTCATGAAAATGGAGGTTTACGAGTATTGCAAAGGATGGATTTAAACTGAGTGACTTCTCTTGAACATGTCGGCGACACTGAATGGATTGGCAGCATTGAACAAAAAAAAGGTAATGGATGGTATGATAGACCAAGGTATGATGACTATCAAGCAGATTACCCAACCCAAATAGTCACAGAGATGAAGTGAAACTGTCATGTTCAAGAGTGACCTACTACCATAAAGTGGTTTACCCCTTTTCCCATTTTCCCTAGTCATTACTGACCAATACCTCTTTATTTTTATCAAGCTTGAGGAGGATAACATATGCTTGTTGTCTAATTCCAACTTTTGGGTGAATCCATTGCTATGTGATGTTCTAACGAGTCTAGCAAAGGTGAAACTCATTCTTGTCATGATGGACAATTTTGTCGTTATTTGATGTTTTAAAGAGTCTAATGACAATGATAAATCGGTCCTTTTCATGTTTAGAGAGTTTGAAAAGGGAAAAAAAGAAAGTTCCATAAGTTCTTCACCTACACCACCACCACCTCTACCACCATTCAATATGGCGAACTTAGGAAAGCTACCTGTGTTCAAGGGCGTGGGAAATGAAGATTTGGACTAGTTTTGGTTTTTCACGAAGGATGTATGGGAAGCTTAGGGTATCATGGGTGATCAAATGAAGAAAGCGACATTGGTAAGTGCTTTGCAAGATCGTGCAATAACATGGTACATTAAGTACTGCACTGATAACCTGATATTCACGTTGGAAGATATTTGGACTGCGCTGAATAAGGAATTCAGTAGACCTATGTCTGAAGCACAATCAATTGTGGGATTCAACAAGACCATGATGAAGCTTGGTGAGACACCTTGGGATCTAGATTAGATATTGAAGTGTACAATCTACAAGGCTAACATGAATCTGACTGATGGGTAGCACCGTGAATGGTTTGTGGCTTCACTCCTACCTCATCTAAGGGTTGAGCTATCACAAGAAAAGATTGGGACCCAGGTAGAAGCCCTGGAAATTGCGATGAGACTGCATGAGAAACCGATGCAAGATGTTAATCTGGGGGTTCATCAGATTCATGTACAGTTGCAAAAACTTTGCCTTAAAATTCAGAGTTTGAAGAAAGATAGAATAGCTCGGCATGAGGTGCGCGAAGAAGTTTGCTGACTGAAGTGCAAAATTTAGGTCCATGACAAAGATCACTATCTAGTTTTCACAAATTATGTTGCAGTAGGGGGACCAATTCCTCTTAGGCTAGAAGCTCTAGTAGGGCCAAGTACAGGACCCATGCTATGGTGTGCTATACGTTAGGTAGCTATAAAATATGGGATAAACCATTTCCATCTGCTGCAGAAATTTGTACAGACACTGCAATAGCTCTTCTGCAACTTTTGTCAATCACTGACTCATAATGAGTGAAATTGTTGTAGTTACAAATTGATGATGGATAAAATGCCTGCATATAGGCTGTCGACAGAAACTCAACCTCTGGACCAAGGTGCTGGGGGAGCGCGAGGTGAGTATTAGGGGCACAAATGAGGCCGAGGTGGAGGAGGACCTGGTAGAGGTCAAGGGGAGGTCATTTGTTACAACTATGGGGGACCAAGACACTATGCATGAGACTGCCCAAATCCGACGTGTCTATCACGCCGCTATTGTACTCAATTTGAACATGCGATGGAGGATTGACCTATACTGTTATCTAAGATTCATGAAAATGGGGTGCAGCCTCAGTAGCCAACTCAGAACCTACAGATGATGAGGGCTGAGCCTCATGAGGAAGATCCTAAGGTAAATATTGTGTTGCGGAGTGGAGCAACGAATGGTGAAGATAAGGGGAAGCAGCCTGAAGAAGGTGAGTGGGTTCACAAAGCACCAGAAAAAGAGACTGGGTTTGATCTAGAATGCACAAAAGAAACATTTATGGAAGTGAAGAAAAGATTTGATAAGGCCTCTACCTTAGGAAGTCATGAAAAGACAGCTGAATAAATGGACCCATCCACGATTACTACGTTCTTGGAGACCTACATCAAACTACTACGTGATAGCAAGGCTTTGATGGGACTGCAGGAGCTGATCAACAGGTGTGCTGGGAAGGAAGATGCTACTGATGGACCATGCGTAGTCAGGAAGATTGGCAGGCATCAAGCAAGAACGGGGCGGGAGATGAGGCTTCCTGCACATATAGGAGAATATGAGATGGATCAAGTTATTCTAGATTTGGCATTGTACATGAATGTTTTTTTGAAGCAGACATGGGAGAGGATGTGGAGACCTGCACTATAATGGTCTCTGATTCAGTTAAATATGGCAAATCAGCAGAAAACCATCTCCATGGGAAGTTTGCAGGAGTAATAATTGATATTGAGAGCGTGAGCGCAGTAGCTGATTTTGAAGTAATAGAGATTGTGGATGAAAGCAATCCATACCCTGCACTCCTTGGGACCAAGTGGGCCACTAGCATGAATGGGGTAATCAATTTGAAGAAGCAAAAGATGATATTTGAGAAGAAATCACTCCACGTAGTGGTGCCCATGGAGCCTGTAGAAGGACCACACTATATTGAACCGGTCTACGATTATGCAAGTGATGACAATTTGGACCATCTTTACAAGATAACAACGCGAGATCAGGATTGGGTGAATCCGACAGCACATGGGCATATTGCATGGGACCATGAAAGTTCCTACACATCATATTTGTATGAGGAATTTAAGCATAAGAAGAATCGACTGCATGAAATATCTCCATTGTGCTGTAATATGAATAGCAAGTCATTGCGTTGTGTATCATCATAAGTAAGAAATTTGTCTTACTATGATGGTTTAACTGATGTTGATAACCTTTTGGATGCATTAGAGAGGCAATTACTAGAGAAGCATCACTTCCAGGCCCTGGATTGGGCATTGCACACTACACCTATGAGATGGTGGGGCATGCACAAGGACAATTTTGCTTATTGGTGCATATATAGAAAAATGATGAGAGTGCGGTTTGGACACCCACAAGTGCAACTAAGAGAAAAATATGATTGGAGGAATGACCCACGCACCATTTGGCCAAATGGATTGAAGTGTATGGAGTGGAGCCTCAGCCAGAATGGGTACATCTATTTTGTCATATCTTGGATGTTATACCAATGAATTGGTACTTAGAAATAGAGTTTTTCCATGGCACTAAACAATGGGATGTTTTGCGCCAAGGATTTTTTATGACGTTTAGCTTTGAAGATTGGTTTGAATGTATTGACAAAGTATTGCAGGAGATTAAGACAATGATCTTCACGGTACCATCAGATCCTCTAGATTTGATTCAACCCAATTGGACTACCCAGTTGAGCCACGCACTGGAGTGCTACAATGTAACAGTGGAAGAAGAAGATGAAAACCTAAGGAATATTAATATTCCAAAGGATGAAGGTCATCGTGAAGTTGAAGGATTGAAACTAGAGAATCCAGACATCACCAACTATTCAAAACTAGACAGATGAATATTGGCACAGAGGTAGAGCCAAAGCTTGCAAAGATTGAGGACTACTAGGATGACGCAACAGTAGATAAGGTCATTGAATTGCTCCATGAATATCAGGATCTATTCCCTACGAAGTTTTTAGATATGAAAGGGATAATACGAGACTTGGGTGTCATGAAGATCACTCTAAAACCGGACACCAAGCTAGTTAAGAAAACACCTTACCACCACAATTCGAAGTATAAAGAAAGGGTCTGTTTGGAATTGGATAAAATGCTTGCAGCAAGCATCATTGAACCAGTAGAAGAGTTTGATTGGGTAAGCCCAATGGTAGTTTAGTACAAGAAACATAAGGATGAGATACGGATATGCATAGACCTCAGGAAGTTGAATGACACTTGTGTGCATGATCCTTTCCCAACTCCATTCACTGATGAGGTGCTGGATAATGTTTGCATCCAAGAAGCATATTTGTTTACTAATGGGTTCTCAGGGTACCATCATATCAAGATTGCACTGGAGGATAGGAGTAAGATGACCTTTGCAACTGAATGGGGATGATTCCAGTATACTGTGATACCTTTTGGGCTGAAGAACGTGCCAACGATCTTCTCACGCGTAGTCATCGCAGTGTTCAAAGATTTCATTCAAAAATTTCTAGAGGTATACTTTGACAATTGGACATTGTTTGGATTGGTAAAGCGCCACTTAGAAAGTCTGCGCTTGATGCTAGTTACATGCCGGAAGTACCATACGGCACTCAATCTGAATAAATGTATGTTGTGTGTCCCTTTTGGGATCTTACTGTGTCATGTAGTATGCAGACAAGGCTTGATGGTAGACCCTTCAAAGGTCATGATTACAATCAATTTTGAGGCACCAAGAAGTGTGAAACAACTGAGCACAACATTGGAGAATACAGGGTACTATAGAAAGTTCTTCAAAAGTTATGCCTAGATCACCGAGTCGATGGAGAAACTATTAAAAAAGGATGCTACATTTTGCTAGAATGAAGAATGTTAGAAGAGCTTGGATGTACTAAAGGAAAAAATTGTCACTGCGCCAATCCTCATCTTCCCAGATTGGAAGAAGGAATTTCATGTGCATGTGGACACATCCTGTATTGTGTTGGGAGTAGTACTAACATAGGATGGTGAGGGAGAATTGGATCATCCCATAGAATTCATAAGTAGGAAGCTATCTAAATCTGAGAAGAATTATTCAACAACAGAGCGCGAAGGTCTAGCTATGGTTTACATGGTCCAGAAGTTCAAACACTACTTGCTAGGCAGACACTTTAAGATTCATACATATCATTCTGCATTGAAGTACTTGGTGAACAAGCCTGCGTTGGTTGGGCAAATATGCAGATGGCTATTGTTGTTTCAGAAATATGATTTTGAGGTTATTATGAAACCAGGATGATTGAATGCTGGATCAGATCATATGTCACACATTGAAATAGGATAGGAGCCTATTAATTTGGAGGAAGGACTACCTAATGCAAATCTCTTTGCTGTGCGCGTCACAGACAGTCACTTTGAAGATATTATACACTTCTTAATGAGGGGAACTACTCTAGAAGGATATACTAGCCAACAAAAGAAGGAATTGGTGGTGCACGTGAAAAAAATTTCTATCATTGTACTGCGACATTATGTACCAAAATTTAAACAAAAAATCATCCTTGCTAAGGCTCATGGTGGAGCTGCAGGAGGACATTACGCGGGAAAAGCAACAACATAGAAGATTGTATGTGGTAGGTTGTGGTGGCCAACACTGGATAAGGAGTCAAAAGCATATTGTAGGGCATGCAGTTCATTCTAAAGGACTGGCAAACCATCGTGGAGGAATGAGCTGCCACTAAATCCACATATATCATTATAGCCATTTGAGAAGTGGGCGATTGACTTTGTAGGACCAATTCATCCTCTAGGAAAGAAGATGGGTGTGTGGTACATCATCACTGTGACTAAGTATTTAACCATATGGGTGGAGGCCTAGCTTGTGAAGGGCTGTACTGTTGATCTAAAGATGGTCTGAGGTTGTCATTGATGTCAACCCAAGTAACACCAGGGGATACCTTGATTTTGCAAGGGAATTTTGACTTGATAACTTACTCTATTTTGAGTCAAGGTCTTCTATATGGATTCTACTTGTCGATATGTTTCCATTGATATATGGCACACTAAGTAATTTTTCACGGTTTGAGAGATATTCATGTTTGAAGTTAGTAAACCCAGTTAGTGGGCTAAAACCGTATGGGGTTGTGGCATGGCACTCATAATTGGTTTTGGTCATTGAATAGTCATTATTTAATAATTTGTAAGCTCCCAAAATGCCTCCAACATTCTCTATAGAAGCCCCTATCAACTCTATAAAAAGAAATCTCATATATCCTCCAAATGTAGTGATCGTGGAATTTTCGCTATAACTTCATTTCTGTGAATTCTTTGATTCTGAAATGAAAACCCATTTTACTCACAACACTGATGAAGGTCATGACCAAATTTCAGATCTTGGTTCACTATATTTTCGGTGATATGATTTGTGGAAGTTAGGGTTTTTGCAGGCACCCAAATTTCATCTCAAAGAAGTGACCTTGGGAAGATCATCATAATTCTCTCTCTGAGAAGAGGATTGGAATTATGTAAAAAATGGTGGATAGTGCATGGAATATATTTTTCTATGTATCAATTTCAGATCTGAAGGAGGAAAAAGTGACATGTGTCACAACATACATGTTCCCTCTACTGAAATAGTCCATAATTAGGTCATTGTAAGAGATTGGGCATAACTTTGCCTTGAAGAGTCCAAATCATGTTAGACCTGTGGCATTGGAAAAAAGAATCAGAGGGATACTACAGGACTGAAGATCATATATTGGGGATTTGAAATCACAGAGATACATCAAATTAAATATCATGCGCCTAGAAGGCGAGAAAAACTAGATCAAGTGTTGTCAAGGGGTGCAAAGGACTAGACTTTCTAGGGCAACAAAGAGCAAGGCACAACAAAATGATGTAGCAGAGGTAAGTTATAGGTAAGAATCTTCTATATATCCATTTTCATTTCTTAATTACATTAGGTTATTTGTATTCTAATTTGTTGTTTTTGTTTAATACTGACATATGCTCTGCAGAATGAGGTAATTTTTTCTATTATCATGTCATGGGTCTTTCATTGAAGACATTTTGTAGGTATTATATATTCATCAAGAGAAGACTCAATGCATAATGTAATGTTCTAAAGAGTGAGAAAGGGTAGCATGAAAAGAACAAAAATCAAGGTGCAAAAAAAACAACAAGAAGTTCACCATATGAAGTCTTTAAGTGGGAAGCACTGCATACAATCATGGTAAAATTCTCATTGTACAGAGTGATTGTAAAAGCATCATTGTAAAAGTTGTAAAAGTGTCTATCTGCCAAGAGTTGAAGAGGTAGTGTTGGGACGTCTAGCTTCATCATTATGTGGTTGTGTCATAGTTGGGGTTATGGTGTAGTGTCTTCTTCTTCTACATCATTCTATATCATTGTAAAGTGGACCATTTTACCTGTTATAGGAGTCCATTCTTCTTTTATTCTTCTATAAGGTGGTAAGGTGGTGTTAGGCTGGTGCATGAATTCACCAACAGGTTCAAGCCTGTGAAAACTTCAGGGTGGTGGGGTGGTGCTAGGGTGAGTTGTAGCTCATTGGGTGTTAGGGCATCCATTCAGTTGACTACTGAAGAATCTCGGGCATTGGAGCATCCATCTAGTGGGAGCTGGAGAAGAATGATTTTCTAAATTCTAGGAAGTTGGAGCTTTGTTTTCAATTGGAGTTAAAGATTAATTAATTATTAGAAAAGAGTTTGGTGGTTTTTGACCTGGAGGGAGTTTTCCACCTAAAATGTTTGTGCCTCCTGTGTTCTTTTATTCACTGTTGTTACTGCATAAACATTAATGATAATTGAAGATACAATTGCGACAACAACAAAATTCATCTTTGACTATGTACTAATGAGGTTTGGCTATCTAGAAATTTTGATGAGTGATCACGTACGCATTTTCTTAATGAAACGATTAGCGCCTTGAGGGAGGAATTTCAGGTTTACCATCAGAAAAGTATGCCATATCACCTACATGCTAATGGAACTGTAAAAGTCTTTAATAAGATACTGGAGAGCGTGTTGATGAAGGTTTTCACTACACAAAGAAATGACTGGGAGGTGCACGTACCTGTGGTGCTATAGGCTTACATAACAACTTGTAAGAAGATGATTGGAAAAATGCCTTTCAAGCTGGTTTATGGCATTGAAGATGTGATGCCAATGGAATACATTGTACCTAGTCTGCACATAGTGGCATTCACAGGAATGGCAGATCATAGAACGATGGAAGAAAGGCTCGGGCAGCTGGCAGAACTGGAAGAAAATAGGTTTTTTTCTAGATTCCATGAGAAAGTTCAAAATGAGCACGAAAAGGCGTGGCATGATTGACACATCAAACTGTGCACCTCCAAGGTAAATGATTTAGTGTTATTATATGGCTACAAGTTTGATAAATTTCCAGGAAATTTTGGATGCATTGGCTAGGGCCCTATGTCATCAAGGAGATTACTGATGGTGGAGCAGTTTAGTTGGTGATGTTGAATGGAGAGCCATTCCCAGGGAAGGTGAATGGTAGCCCATTGAAGCCATACACTGGGGATTCAGCCAGATGACAATATGGAGGAAGCATAGTCTTAGTGCTCCAAGCAGCTGAAAGGAGGTGTGAGACTATAAACTACACTGCCCAGGTTGTAGAGCTATGTGGTTGGGGTACTGCGCAGAATGGAGGATTGTCACAGTGTCAGCATGAGTGCGAGGGGAGATGTGCTATTGAAGGAGAGACCACACAGGCTAGCCAGAAAGTGACCATTATTGTCACTGTTCATGACTTGACAATGGGAAAACAACTAAATGGAGCGGGGGGCAACAATTAAGTTGGAATTTAAGAGCAATATCTTAAAAAATATGTCGCCACTCTAGCATTTATGAACAGATTTTGGCGAGAATGGTCATATTCAAATTCGAAATTTCCTATAGATTACAGATGTCCGACCAATGAAAAAAATTGTCATTTTGAGAAGTAAGGTGTTGAGCTATTAGGCGCGCATGAACCTTGACTATTTCGAGGCTTTGCTAGTAAGTTCAGTTTTTGAGAAATTCCCGAAGGAATTTAACTCGAATTATGTTGACACCCATGGAGACTACAAGTGTTGGAGAAGCGATGGCAGCTGAGGGAGCTACCTCAGAGGTATCGAGTGTATAGGTACATGCAGAAGTACCCAAATCGCTGAGGTTTCTGAGGTCAAGGCCTACGCTGCCCAAAGAGGGTACAAAGATGAAGAAGGATAAGCAAAAAGTAACAAAGTTGGTGTGTGACTTGCCAAGGAAACACTAGAAGAAAGAAAAGCCTACTGCAGTGGAGAAGGGAAAGGTAGCAGACTTGGAACCTGACAAGGACATAGAAGATGTCGGTGTGGGCATGGAAGACATTGACATGGGCAGAGAAGAAATTGAAGTTGAGGGGGCAAACCCTATATCCAATTTGCCACCATATGTCCCTCCACGTCGAGGTGAGGCGAAGGTACCAAAGGACATCGATGAGAACAAAATCACACTTTTCACCCCATCGCTGCGAGACAAGATCACATTCGAAGAACCGCACTTGGCGCGTATCCACCTTTTGAAGTTGGAGGATTGGGATTTGGAAGATACAGAGTGCTTTCCCCATTTGGTGACTGATACATTCATGCACCACATCTTCTATAAAGACTCTGGTGTGACTACACTGGAGCCAAGACAATGTATAAAAGGGGTGCATAAGGAAGGATTGTTGAACCTGCTATGGGTGCCACATTACAACTGTGCAGCCATAACTCTGATAGTGACCAAGTAGCTATTATACTTGGTGCATAATGGGTGCCTGTGGTTAGAAGATCTGATACCAATCACTGATATGTTGATCCACATGATCACTTTGCTCCTAGATTTAGGCTTGAATCTAGCCATGGCATTTTGCGGAAAGATGGGTGAGTGAAACCTCTGCGAATGAATGAAGGACATGTTCAAGCTTTTTAAGAAGTCGTGTGGCTACTCCATCTCCAACATATCTGACCCTGTGATTAAAGTAGTCACCCAGATCTTAGTAGGGAAAATCATGAGGAAGTGTTGCATAGATGGAGTGTCGGCACTGGTTGTATCTTTGGCAGCCTAGTGCGCAGAGGGCATACAATTTAACTGGGCGCGCTACCTCTGTAACGAGTCCCTCCTGAACTGTAGAGAAGTGCAAGACCAAAGAAAGACATTCCACTATGCATGGTTGTTCTGTTGATTTTACTGGTTGTGTAGGACTTACTTGAGGATAGTTACTTTCCTCCAATTGCACCGAAGCTTCCAGAAGCAGCGAAGTTCGCGTCCCTCTAGTCCACAAAGACCCCCAAAGGGTCAAGGATAATAAGATATTATGGATTCTCATGGAATCAAGCATCCGTGCCGTAATCAATCGTAAGATGCGGCTCTCACCAACTTTTTTTAAATAGTTGTCTAAATATGTGGAGTTCAGGGCGAACTTCCACTGCATTTCCATCAGAGTGTGGAAGGATCCCGCACAGAAGTGGTATGATCTTCCATACCTGGTGACGAATGATGCAATCATCATGGTTCTGGAGAGTTAGCTGGTAGAGTGGCACACAACATCAGACTTATCAATCAGTTCTAGTAATTCTATCGTGAAGTAGAAGAAGGAAGAGGCTAGATTAAGAATGGAGCAGTTGATCGAAGGACAGACGAAGGAAGCCAAGGATGAAGCCAACGTAGAGTACGTGGCCAAAAATTAGGAATAAGAGGAAGAGCATGACTCTAATGGGAATCAAAAATCACCTTCTCCACAGACAAAGGAGCAGGAGCAACGCTTAGAGTAGGGAGGAGCAGATGGGGAGACTACTCCATTCCAGGTTAAGCGCACAAGGGAGTAGGAGAAAGTAGGGCCGCGGAAGAAGTCCAAGGCCAAGAAATCATCCCTTGACCCAATCACCTTGACAGAGGGTGATTTGAGTGGTATTGTTGATACAGTGAGGGACGCGATGTGGAACTACTATAGCAGTTTGAGCAGCAATAGAAACAAACCTTGGTCACCATTCAAATGGTCTGCGCAAGGTGAAGATCCAGGCTACTATGGTGCAGACCACTATAGGGCAAGGTAGTGCGACGTCGAGTAGTTTGGCACCAGGAACCTCAGATGCAACAGATATGGTCTATTCAATGGATCCCATGGCTTTCGCGTTGCCGGATGGAGCATTGACCATAGAAGAAGAGGATGACAAGGCCACTGTCAGTGCCATCAAGAAAGTCAGGTTAAACTTGGTCATGCTTCCAAGATAAGCCCTTCGCACCAAGTTGGATGGTGCGATCGTGGAAATATGGGCTCAAGAATAGCACACCTTGAACATTATCAGCGAGAAGAAAGTGAACAATCCATAGATGTCTATCAAAAAATCGTTTGTGATTGATCTTATTAAGAAGATCACAGAGAAGAATGAGTTTACAACGGATGTAGTGGTTGAGGCATGTTGGACTGTTCTAGAGTTGAACATCCCAGAAGACGCCCCATTTGACGCAAGAATCCCGAAGCTCACTGCAGGTGTGCACGAGGCACGAATAGAGTTGGCTAAGGTTTAATTTAAACTAAACCTTAAGATCATAGAACTTGACTTGAGGACCCAACCTTCCACTCCACCAAATTTCATAGAGCAGCGTGAGACCGTTGTCAAAGATGTTGTTGTAGATTTCGATACCATAGAGAAGGATTGCACTACGCTCTTTGAACAGGTGCTTGACATCGTTATTGGTTTGTAGGAAGACACCAACATACAAAGGCTAGAAACTGAGGCATGGGATCTGCAGCAGAGGTACGATGAGGTCAAAGTGACAATGTGCACCGTCACCATCATCTAGAGGTTGGCAAAGCTATATGAAGCAAAGGCGGTAAAGGAATAGGTGGACGCAGCTCAGCGCAAGGAGGAAGTACTGAAGGCTATATTGGGGCCTTGGCGAGAGGAAGCGTATGTGCTCATGACCTCCATTGAAGGGAAATTGGCCAGTATGTAAGTGACACAACAGAAAATATAGGCATATAGCATAGAACCAACGACAGAGCACCTGGTCGAGCAGGCTAAGCAGGTGGTGACACAGTGTATCGCTGAGGTTGTATTCATATAAGTGGAGTTGGGAGGTCTTTGCAACAAGATCTCGGCACTGACTGAGTGACTTAGGGTGAGTCACCATGTTTGTGTTAGGCCTGTTGGGAATGGGCCCCCTAGGGTCACTTTTGTGGTTAAAAGCCCAAGATTTGGGGCCAAAGGCCCAAGTTTTGTATAAAGAATGTAATGTCTCTGCATTTTGTGGTCACGAAGTGCAAAGATGTAAACATTCAATGGTTTTTTCCCTTATATTAGATAGCTTGTGTCAGCTTGATGAGATTCACCCTTGGTCTGCGAACCATGTGAATGTATAGAAAGGAGTCTTAGAAGAGTCTAAGGAAGTGAAGTTCTTAGGAATTTTTTGGGTAATCAATTGATGTAACTGGTCTGTTAGAGATAAGAGTGAAAAGTATTAGTGTAGGAAGAGGATTTACAACTGAGTACGCAAAGGTATAGGGTAGAATTCCACACGAGTGCGCAGACCCCTACATCTGTGTGCGCAGGGAAGTTAGAGTTTGTACTGGAGATCTGAACCATCAATAAAGAGAATTATTCTGGAGATATCTGTGTATGAGTTATTTTGCTTCTATTATGAATGTATGTAGTTATGTTATGTTGAATATTGGGTTTATGATTTAATTCTATATTGATGTGCGAATATATGTGTTTTACTTTGTCATATAAACGCAAGTAAGAATATCTGTTTATGCTAAGATAATCATAATGCATGTTGAAGTTAACCAATACTTAAGCTAATCTGGGTAGGCACAGAAGCAAGAGTACTTACAGGGGCACGTAAGCATCTGAATTTCCTATTCAAGGTTCGTGAAGGACGATGACAGACCTTCATGAAGGACGATGACAGACCTTCATGAAGGTTTCAAATCCGAATAAGAGAAGTGCATTGATAAGCCCTAAAAGGCTTATCAATCTGCGCGAATGAAGGGTTAGGGTATAGAACGACATAAAAACTATCTCAGGGTGCGAAAATTTGGTTTCAACATCCCCCCCATACTACTTTAGGTGAGACTTTAGTGCACGTTCTGCAGATTGATGTTGAAAGGGACAATAGTGTATGGATTTGTTTGGATAATTAATGTTGAACATCAGGCAGGGCCCATGAAGCCAACAACCATATGACATATCGTTGTCCACGTCTTCAAGAATGCACAAATTTCATCGCTAGAAAGGAAATTAGCGGGACCCCTACGGTCCTAAATAACCCTTTCCCTACTCAGTAGTAGCAACACCTTATTGCAAACCAACCCCAACCACCACGAAGGGGCAATGAAGGTTCGCATCATCCTTCAGCTAGTGAAGGACCATATACCATTTACACCTTTGAAATGGTAGATCTTTAAACCAGAACCAAAAATTATGGAGCTCCAGTCGCTAATTCTAAGGAAGCCTCCTCGAGTCAAAACCCACTGTCGCCTAACGATATTCATATCGAAAGGCCGGTTGTTGATCTTGTGATTCATCCCCCAAAGGGGGCAATTCGTCGCAAAACACAATATGTCTACACATTCTACCAAGGACTACAGTATTGTAGAATATTTTTCACAAGCACTGTCATCTATGTCAGTGCTTAAAGTATTACAAACCTATCCAGCATGAAGGAAATCTTTTCTTTTGGAAATTGGTGGGGTTGACCCTCAGGATTCCATACTTGCAATTTTCGACATGGACAAATGTAAACCTCCCCTTTCACACCAGCTTGCATTTTAGGTGCAAATATTTTCGAAAGGGCGAGTAGTACATAAAACTATTGTTGACGAAGGTGCTTCGACCTGCGTCATGTCGGATTCATGCTAGATCGCTTTGGGTTCTCCAACCCTATCCCCACTGTCGAATTCCCTTAAAGCTTTCGACATCCACACTTTCATCCCAAAAGGTTACCTAGCTAGCTAACCCATCACTTTGAGTGGGAAAATGGTAATGGTGGACATTAAAGTTGTAGATAGAAATCTCGACTATAGGTTGCAGTTGGACTTACACCATGAATTCCATTGTATCTACTATCTTTCGCATCATCCTATTCCCATTGTATGGAACCATAGTCACAGTGGACCAGCTATCATTTTGTACCCCTGATTATTTCCTCTTACCCAGTGGCTTTGTACCCTTCGTGGGTGGTGTACCTGACTCTTATGTCAGTATCAGTACCAGTCTATTGAAGTTTTATTCCCTAATGGGTTGTTTCCCTCTTCCACCACCAGCAATTGCATAGACAGTCTCTATGGTTTCATTCCATTCCTCACGAACCAACTGATCCTTGGATCCTCTTGGCCCCTTCAAACATTGGCACTTATGGAGAACAAATTTCACTGTCACCAACTGAATTTGCCTACCAAGCCATTCAATCTACATCTGAATCTCCAGTCACTTTGGTCATGGCCAATGGTACCATCTCCCCTCCCATAACTGCTCCTTATTTTGATCTCCTCAATCAAGTCCTACCTTCAAATGAACCTATTAAAGAGATTATGTGTTTAGAAGAGCGACCTTAGGACGACTCTATTATACAGGAAAATGACCTCCTCATTAGCTCAGAGGAGAAATACATGATGACTAATGGACTGACCAAGTTCACACGCCCAGTTTTCAAGCTAATGCTGCCTAAACACTAGAAACCTACTTTACAAAGCTTCCTAGCAAGGCTAAGGGTGCATTAGTGCCCAAAGTAACTCTATATCTTACCTCGGGAATGAACCCTAATGAGTTTCTATGGGTCAAGGGAATGAGTTGACTAAGAAAATATCCCTAGATTCTCTCCTATGTCAGCTCATAAAAGTAGGGAAATATCAGAACTCAACCTATTTGGGGGAATTACTAGTTCATAATGGAGTAAGCAAATGAGAAAGTGAACTAAGGCATGGAAACATCACTACTTTCTCCTAATGGAACTCATGAAGGGCTTGGAAACCCTAACCTCACATTTTATATATGTAAGGCTAGGGTCATTGTGAAAGAGGTTGAACCATTTGAAAGGATTGCCTATTTGACTATTGAGCAGAGTCTCAGACCAAGGAATTAGAAGAGGTTAAGAAGGGGGAGAGAGAGAGGAGCTGGAGGGATGAGGGAAGGTTGATGCAATTGATGGTTGTAATCACTCTTTCTACGTCAATATAAAACTGCAATTGTGTTGCCTACTCCGAGATGTTGATAGTATGACTTGTTTATATTTTTATTCAATATCATTATCATGAGTGGCTTAGATATATGCAACTAGATATCTTTGTATGTTCATGCATTGTTTATCAAGGTTTTATGTTGTAATATTACGCTTGTCTTTTCTATGTGCAGGTTTTGATCTGGAGCTAGCTCAGGGGTCTTCCGCCTAGCTACATTGCGCTCTCCAGCAACACCATACTAAGACTCGAGGTAATACTTCCTTCTCACTTTGATATCCATTTGTTAAGAATAGTTATGCATGCATATTTGTGACAGCTGCAGCTAATCTGACTATCTACCAAGGATCCTGGAAAGATCCTTGAGGTTTCTATCACCAAACACCCATGCATTAATCCCTATAGCAGAATTGGTGTATCCACTGGGGACTGCACTTAGTTCTCGGTTTTTCCCAGAAAGTTCCTAGATCTCTCTTTCTTCTAAGCCTTCCTGTACTTTTTCATTCCCTTTCCAACCACTCAGGACCATACAACACTCTTCTCGTAGTTCTCAGCCCTAGATTTGATCCTCATAGCCCATTTTTTTTAGTATTTTTCCTCACTAATGTTGGTTACTAGTGTAAACAGTTCTTTATAAAGCATTGTGTCCTCACAAACATAGCTTTAGTGCTAAAATTAACTCTATGTAGCCTCTAGTACAAAGCGTTAGTCAGCCATTTCTTGATAAATAACTTGCCCTATGACCTCATGGGTTGGGAAATCTGCTTATAGACTGATCAAGGATCTGAAACTGCACTTGTTTAACTGATATGTGTCCTGAACAATATTTTTTTAAGAAAATAGCTTTACTTCTTAAATTTTTTGTTTTCATTAAAGAAAAAATACAAAATTTTATTGTTTTCTCCTTAGCTGGTTAGATTTGCATTATTTGGTTTCAATAGTTGTTAGTGAGCATTGAAGTTTTGTCGGTTATGCTAGGTTTTACTGATTAGGATGCCTGGTATATATATTGATGTATGAATGACTCTCCTTTTGTAGAAGCAGCTTATTCATCGAAAGTGAAAATTTACAAGTATTGTTTTTGCATGATTTGAGTCAGAGTCCCATATAACTTCATACGTCAACACCCCTACCGAAGACTCTAACAAAGTACATTTAAAATCTACCTAATAAAATAAATCAACAACTCTTTTTAGAGTAAACACACATTAGTTTATGCTAGGATCTTGGGATAGGCAGTGTGAGTTAACTGCCCAAGATCATACACCAAAACTAGTGTCGTTAAAGAGAGAAATCCTTTTGCACTCATACTATCCAGGACCACTACAGTAAAAGTGGAGCTAAATTTGAGACAACATCGGACTGTAAGTGAAGGTAGCCCACCTTTTCTTACATCTCCTTTGGGTATTCTATGTATCGGAGATCACCTCGGGGATATCGGCGCTGAGTCGAGGACTCAGGTATCCTGCCCACACAGTGTACTGTCTATGACTATGTCCCCCCCAGTAGTGTCTGTGATTTGAGCTATCCTTGGTGGCCATATTTTTAGGGATGAACACAAGGTGACTGGGGCGGGCTGCCCTAGTACCTAACACAGATGAACCTACTCTATCTTTAGTGTTTGGGAGGGTGCTCATATTCACGAGAGTACTTGGCCCCTTAATATGAGGTTTGGGTGAACCTCAAGAGTAATCATAACTGTATATTTGGCCAACTCTCTTTGTTATTCATTGTTATACTGGGTTTCATCTCTAGTGATTGGTGCTTATTAGATAGGGTCATTTCCCTCTACTTGTTGATTGATTTCCTTAGTGTATTTTTTATTTTTTAAGTGCCAGAGTGTTATCACTGAGACTTTAATAGACGTCACTGTAAAATTTACTAATAAAATTTATCGGCCACCATGGCTACATCCGATCCTCGTCGTCAATCTAGGCAGCTGTTAGGATTTCCCCCACTCATTGTGGAGGATTCGTCGAGCCCCAGTGAACTGGATTCCTCGTCTTCAGGCAATCACTCTTCGAGATCTAACATAAAACCAGTTTGGACATCCCACCACGAGTGGAACCCAGTACATTCCAGGTTCCACCCCTTTTATGTCAGCCCCTAGACCTTCGAGAAGTGCTACATATAACGCTCCTTATAACGCTCAAAATAGCATAGTTAGCGTGGGTCCCTTCAACCAACTCTATGGCTAGCATCCATTGTATTGTTCTAACCCCAAATTTAGGTATCAGGGGACACAGATCCCAATATGAATATACCGGTCGGGAGCGTAATAGTTCCCCCTCCATTTTCAAGTCTACATGGTCAGTCATTGATTGACATGAACCCTCCTTATGTTAGTCAAGGACCTATGGTTAGTTATCTAGTGAGCGGGAACCCTCAATAAGGTCCCAATCAATCCATAGGGGCACCCTACTCACAACGTCAAATGAGTCAAGGGGGCACTCCTTATCCTGGGAGCACTTCCATCCCCCAGCCTAACAACCCCTATGGAAACCCATAATACAATACTATACCCCAAGGCCCTTACTATACCATGCAACCGGTGTATAATATTAGAAACAACACAATGGGAGGCTTGCAAGGATACTTAAGTCATATGTCATCGCCTTGGTCTGATTTGGGGGCATCAAACACCTTGCCTTTCTGGCAATGCTTGATATCCCTGACTTGTACAAACTCACAATTGACCTCATCTATCACAACTTACTTTGGCTTCTAATATCACATAAAATACTGACAGACATCCTGAAGTTCAAAGGGAAACAAGGGGAGGATCTAGGTACACACATCACCACCTATCATCTATGGTGTGTTTCTAACTCCATGGTGGATGATAGTATCCAGATACAGCTCTTACCCCACACCCTTACTGGCAATGCATCCAAGTGGTACATTGAGTTACCACACACATCAGTCAATACCTTTGGCACTTTAGTGATGGAATTCTTAAAGCACTTCCAGCTACCCATCCGGTATGAAACTAGGATGTAACTCCTCACTTCATTACGTCAGGACACCACCACCCACATATATGATCATATACATGAATGGAGACATAGCTGGAGTTTAGTCAAAGCTCCCCTTTGAGACTATCTATTAGAATATTGGTTCTACAAGTCTCTACTTCCCCAAATCGCTAAAGATGTCACCTTAGGTGGTGTATTCATGGGAGACCAATCCATTCATCATGCCCAACACTTAGATTTGATATATTCACAATTTGGCACTTTATATGATGTCATTCCCAATGCCCCTCACAACTCCAATGCTCCCGCTACTCAACATCCCGGAGCGCATGACGATCGGATTATTGGCACAACCTTCGAGGCTACTGTAAAACAACTCAGTGGTCACATTGCGTAGATGTCAGTTGACCCCTCTACCAAATCGACTGCTCTTCCTACCACTACAGTAAACTCTATGCAATCTACAAAAAAAACTGGTGGCAATCTACAAAAAAAACTGGTGGTAATATCAAGAAGAATAAGAAAAAGACCTCTCCTTCTGAAGAGCAGTCAACAAAGCAGTACAACCCAAAGCGGAAGGTTGTTATGCCATATGATGATGGAAACGATAAACCCACTAGATTCCCTTGCAAAATTTGTGTTGAAGACCACATGACCTGTCACTGTCCGCATCTTCAGGAATGCATAGATTTCATTGCCGAAAAGGACACTAGCAGGACCCCTGTTGTGTTGAATAATCCTTTCCTTGCTCAACAGTAGCAACACCTTATTGCAAATCAACCCAGACCCCCACAAGGGGGCAATGGCAGTCCACATCCTTCAACTAGTGAAGGACCATCTACCATTTACACCTTTGAAATGGTAAATATACAAAGCAGAGCCAAATCTTATGGAGCTCTAGTCCCTCATGCAGAGGAACCCTCCTCAAGTCAAAACCTACCACCACCTAACGATCCTCATATTCAAAGGCTGGTTTTTGATCTTGTGATTCGCCCCCAAAAAGGGGCACTTTGTTGCACAACACATCATACATATGCACGTGCTATGCAAAACTTTATTATTGTAGAAGATTTGGCGCAAGTGCCATCTACTATGTTGGTGCTCGAAGTATTACAAACTTGTCCAGCACAAAGGAAAGCTCTACTTTTGGCAATTGGTGGTATTGAACCTTAGGATTCCATTCTTGCAATTTTCAACATGGACAAATGTAAACCTCCCCTTTCACACTAGCTTTCATTTCAGGTGCAAATATTTTCCAAATGGAAAGGAATACATAGAGCTATCATTAACCTACTTCAACCTACATCATGTTGGCTCACTTTGAGTTCTCCAACCCTATCCCTGTCGTCAAATTTCATTAAAGATTTTGACAGCCACACTTTCATCCCAAAAGGTTACCTAGCTAGCTACCCCATCACCTTGAATGGGAAAACAATAATGGTGGACATCGAAGTCATATATAGAAAGAACGACTATAATCTATTGTTGGGTCATAGTTAGACTTACTCCATGACTGCCATTGTGTCTACTGTCATTCACATCATCCTATATCCATTGGATGGAAAAATAGTCATAGTGGACCAGCTGTCCTTTTTCACCCTTGATTATTCCTCGTTACCCAGCAGCTTTGTACCCTTAGTGGGTGGTGTACCTAACTCTTACATCAGTATCAGTACTTATCTATTGAAGGGCTCTTCCCTGATGGCTTGTTTCCCTCTTCCGTTGCCTGTGGTTCCACAAATGGTTAATATGGTTTCATCCATTCCTCACGAACCGACCGATCCTTGGATCCTACCGACCCCTTCAAACATTAACACTTACGGAGAACAAATGTCATTGTCGCTAGCTGAATTAGTCTATCAAGGCATTCAATTTGCATTCAAATCTCCTGTCACTTTTGTCATGGCCAATGGTACCACCTCCCATCCCATAATTGCTCCTTCTTTCGATCTCCTCAATCAAGTCCTACCTTTGTGTTGAACAAAATATTGTCACCATGACATTCTGCAGTCAGTGTGAGTCTATCACCACTCATACTGTCCTCCTTTGCAAGTCTTAAACCTCAATTCTTCATGTCAATCCTTAAAAATGAGAGAAAGTCCTTGAAAATCTCTAAAACTCTGGTTTCGCACTTTCTCTTAGGATTACCTACAGTCCCGTACCCCCTGGTCATGTCCCCTGCGGACCTGCCCACTCTGTCTCTAGAGGAAAGGGTGCAGACCCCTGTAAAAGTAAAAAAGGTGCAAGTTTATTATTAAAAACTCACTTTGGATTAATTTTGGACGCTTCTAGAAGGATTCTTGAGGTGGAAAGTTCGCTCCTAGGTGATTCATGCATCCCATAACTAAAGGAGCTAACCCCTTGATGAGAGGAGCTTATCCTTTTGAAGGAGGACTCTATCCCTTTGAAGGTGGACCTGGTAACTTCCTTCCTCTGCACTATAAAATGAGGCATTGGGCTGGTTGCTAGGGAGGTTGAAAGCTGAATATTTTTTAGGGTAAAATGCTATTGGAATTTAGACTTCCTAATTGAGCTTGAGAGGAGAGATTAAATACCTTTTGATCTCATTGGGAAGAGTGTGAAGCTTGTCAAAGTAGAGGAGATTCTTGCTAGACCCTGGGAGGAGCTTGTACAACATCAAGGCAACAAGGTTGTAAAGTTCTTCTTTGTTTAAAGTTAATACAATCAAGTTCATTTTCCTCAATAAGCTGTCTTCTATGGTTTATTTCATGAATTACTTTATCATCATGATAAATATGGTTTATTATATTGGCTATGCAGGTATTATTTGATGTGTGCTTATTTGTGTTTGCAGGTTCTTTAAAAGGAAACTCATTTGGACGATCGAAGCGTGGTTGCCACAAACTAGCATTGGACTTAAGGTAGGATCTAAAACACCTCTTGGCTTTTATTTATAAATCGTAATATTTAGAGAAAGATAGAATTTTTTTGTCTTTCTTGTTGCTAGATATCAGTTGATATTAGGGAGATCGGTCTTGTCTGCAAGAACGATTTATCCGGCTGACAAAATGGTGACTCCGCTGGGGACTTGAATTTTGGTTTTTTTCGTTTTCTTTTACTTTGACTTGAGAAACTTTTTCTCTGTTTCTGGTTTTTTCTTGATGTGTGTTGGATTGGGCGGTTTCTTTAGATTTTGAATTATTTTTGTTTTTCATGCTTTTGAAAGAGGACCACACATTTTGTTTGTAACACAATTTGGGCATCCCCGCACTGTTGCTTTACTACACAAAGCGGTACCGCACCTGGTTATACTGAGAGCCTATAGACCCTGTCAAATTTTTGAAAAACTTAAAATCTTCTCATTCAGTTAAGCTTAGGATTTTCTTATGTGTTTTAGCCTCTGCCCAGATCTGCATCTTTCTTATCAGAAACTTTTTGTAGGTGAATTCCATTGACATTTTGGTTTTATGTGAATTTCTAGAAGTTTTGTGTGCCTGGCTTGATTTTCGTTTGGTCTCTGTAGTAACTCAGAGCGTAGAAGCCTAAGAAACCTCAGATCACCCTAGTTTTTACTGGTCTTCTTTATGATTCTGACCGATTTGTAAGACCTGCCTTTGGTGAGGAATACATCTCCTTTTTTCTCTTCGTGAAACTTCGAAAGAACTTGTTTTGAAAGTTTTGAATTTCATTTTTAAAAAGAAAACATAAGCTGGTTTTTTTTTATTAATTTTTTATTCTAAATGAATTAGTCCTTAGTTTGCTGATAACTAAGTACAACATCCTCGAAAAGAAATTTTGTAAGCTTTTCCTTCAATTAGGTTTTTAGACTTGATAGATCTCAAGATTAGATTTTTAATAGTTTTGAGTATTTTCCAGAATTAAAAATAAAAATAAAAAATCTCTTTTGAAAAAGTTTGTTTTTGTAGTTTTTGAGTGGAAAAAGAAAGGGATATTTTTCGTGAACATAATTAGTAGTCTCGTTTTTGAGTTTATTGAAAAAGACAAAAAGGTTTTTTCTTTTCATTTCTTTGTTAAGGAAAGATTTGTTTTTCAAGCATTTGCATTCTCAACTTTTTCTTTAGCTAGAAATTCATTGAAGAAAAAGGATTGTTTATCATCTTAGGTGCATTTTTAGTGTTTTGGAGTCGAGTCTTCACACCATAAAGAGTCATCTCCACACCTTTGTACTTAAGAAAAAACCATAAAAATAACGCTTAAAGTAAAATTTATCTAGCAATCTTTTTATTTCTAGGGCTCTTTATCACCAACATAGCTTAGCCTAGTATCTTGGAGTAGGGAGTAATTAACTCTCCAAGATAGTAAAAACAAACAAGTAGCTATCTCTTGCGGTAGGAGACAAATTAAAATTGTTACATCTATGCTTTGGGAAGCTCCTCTTATAGGAGTCAAGCACGAGATCATATCCGAACTAGTGGGGTAATCAATCCTTCCTCATTAGGAATGATAGAAGATATAAAAGTATTAAAAATGGTAAACCTCAGATTAACCATTGTTGAGGAGCCTGGGGTCACTTGTTGGTAAACCTTCGATTATGTCAAAGAGCCTTCAAGGGGATTGAGCTTTGCTACTCTGCCCTTGCGTGTGTATCGGATCACAGACTGTTCGCCCAGGTATATTTGTTTCTGTTGGTAACCATAGTGACCATAATCTATAGATTCTTTCCTAAGGTGACGGTGGAGGGAAGATCCCACTGTACCTGGAGCAGACGTCGACTAGACTCACTTGGACTCTCTGGGGGGTTCTCTTCACTCGAGACAGTTTGGTGGAGAAACTTGTGCCAATCTGTTTCATTAAGTAGGTTTTCGAGGTAACTGTTCTAACCGCTATTTCTATATTGAATTTTGTGATGTTGGATTTCATCACCAACTAGTGTTTTCAGTATGGAAAGTTACTGTTTGTGTGTGGTTTGACCTCCTAGATTCTTTAGGCGTGTGATTCAAACTGTTTGGTTCTTTAGATACTTTAGGTGGTTTTCATTGAGATTTTTCTTTGTTTGCGTGTGAAGTAATTAAAATATTTAATCATGGCTGAATTAATGAGACATTCCTGTGGACTTCGGGGGCAACCTCTCGAGTATTCACCAAGCTAGCTTGAAGGGCTATGAGCTCTTGTAACTCCTAGTGACAGTAGAGTTGGGTCACTTGAAGAAGGAGAATCTTCTTTAGTTGTGCATCCTGATTATTAAGTTCAAGCACCAGAGTATATTATTGAACCAATTTCATTTTCCGAAGTTACTGGTAGTTTTTCTTCTACTAGTGAATTAGCCGAGGAACCTGAAATTTCTGAACCTGAAACTGAACCTGTTGCTACTCCATCATCAGGATTTTCTTCTCCAACTTCCAGTGGTCCTGGTTCACCCAGGGTAGGAAGATTCATTACCCAAAATCTTCCTTCTGGAATTATTGCTATTGAAGAACTTGTCACCCCAGAAGAAGGTATATCTATCCCTGAAAATCAACCAAATATATAACTTAGGGAGTGTGAATCAATTTTTTACAGTCCACCTAGGATGACGTTTGGTATCTTTCATTGACCAATTGTCTAGAAAACCTGGGACTAAGTTTTTCACCACCTCACATTCCTTTTCATCCAACACCTAGAGGTTATTATCCTCCTTTGAATATGTCAAGACAATCATCCATGTTTTCTCAATCTCTAGAAACATTTTTATATGGCGGTCCTTCTGTTCCTTCTGGGTATGAGTCACTTACTGGTACTTTTTTAGGAGCATCTCCCAACCTGTTGAACAAGGGTCATTAACTGGTAATAATGGAACTAAACCGTTGAGTGTAGAAGATATTCTTATGATGTCAGGTACCATTCCAAATCTGCAGCCTCAAGGTAGTTAGTTACCGCTTGGGGGGAAACCTCAAGGTCTTCAATTATTGCCTTGGGGGCAACCTCAAGGTACCCAGTTACCACCTGGGGGGAAACCTCAAGGAGAGTACATACCTTTGGGACAGTACATTCCTCAAGGTCAACCCCAGACTCAGTACGTACCTCAAGGTCAACCCAAATATCAATATGTACCTCAAGGTCAACCCCAGTTTCAGTACGTGCCTCAAGGTTATCAACCTCAAGGTCAGTACCCAGCCAAAGGTTTCCAACCACCTTCAGGAGCTGGAAATGTACCTTTGAATTATCAACCCTACCCTCAACCCGGTTATGGTTCTCAATATGCTCAACCTTCTATGGGTCCATACCCCGAAATGAACGTAGTGTGGGATCCATCTCAATCTCAACAAATCTTGCAATTGAATGTGCGGTTGTCATCTCAATCTAGACAACCTTTAGTTTCTGGTTCAACCCAGCAACCTGTCCAGCCTACTATTCAGACTTCTGCACCTGGTGTAGTTTCTCAACCTGGGCCTAGTTTGCCTCGAACTCCGCCTCAAACAACTGCTGCAACATCTGTTCAATCTACCCCACCTACTTCTAGAGTATCGGCAGCTCTGGTTTCTACTGCTCCTGCATCAACTCCTCAAGCATCTTTACCTCAGTCTGGACCTACAATTCAAACTTCGGTTCAGATGCCTGTAGGACAACCTGGTCCAAGTACGGTTGTCATAAGTCAACCTCAATTTACTTATCAATCATACCAGGTACAGTACCAATTCGGTCCTGCTATGCAGAACCCAGTCTATCAGTATCAACTGTACCCTAGATATACTTATCAGCAACCTCAACAACCCCAGTATGGTCTGGTTAATCCTGGTTTTCCAGGAGGATATAATATCCCAAACACAATTCCAATTCCAAGTTATCCTAGATATCCTCTTCCTGGGGCTGGTCTTATGACCCAGGGTTTTTGAGACCCTAATCGTCAGTTACCATTCATTGTAACTTTAGACTTGTCTGATTTGTCGTGCCTTACAAACAATTCGATTAATTATCTTCCGTTTTAGCCGCCAATGCCGAATAAGTTTCTTAGTGATATCCCAAAGTTTGAAGGTAAATCGGGAGAGGATCTGTCAAACCATGTGATGACTTATCACCTCTCGTGTGCATCTAACTCCATTTCATATGATTCAATTCATTTACGTCTTTTTCAATGCACTCTAATTGGTCTTGCGGCCAAGTGGTACATTGAGTTACCGCGAGCCACTTTTTATAATTTTAGTCAGTTAGCTACTTCATTCTTAACTCATTTTCATTTGCCTATCAGATATGACAATGGCTCGGAATTATTAACTTCATTAAAATAGTCAACGTCCACTTACATTTAAGATCACATTCATGAATGGAGACGTCGACGACGTTTAGTGAAAGTTTTTATTCCGGATCAAATCTTAGCAGAATGGTTTGTTAAATCATTATTACCTAAAATCACTGAGGATGTAGCTAAGGCAGGAGTTGTTACTGAAGAGCAAGTGATTGCTCAAGCTCATTACCTTGACCTCATTTATACACAATCGAGTACTTTACACGAGAAAATCCTTGACCTTCCTAAACAAAATCAAATAACTGTAGCTCCTTCAGGGTCTCATGCCGTTAACGATATGATTGGTTCAGTTAACACCAAAAGTAAGAAGAAATCTTCAAAGAATTCTTCTCCTATCATAACTTTACCAGATTCCCCAACAGGAGACTCTTCCATGGAAATTCCTGCCAATATTCATGTCATAGAATCATCTATGGCCAAATAAAAAACCGGCGGTAAAAAGAAGGGGAAGAAGAAAAATAAGAAAAATTCGAAAGAGAAATCAGATAAACAGAATCTACTGATGAGAAACGTAAACCCCGTTATGCTTGTCTCATTTGTGACGAAGAGCATTTTACAAGAGACTGCCCTCATCGTGCTGAGGTTGCGAAAATCATCAAAGGTTCTCAAATGCCTGCTGTCTTGAAGAATCCTTTTCCTAGTCAAGACAGTAAGATGATAGGTCAAGACAGTAAGATGATAGGTTCTTCCTCAAATGCCTTAGAAGAACCCATAATGATGATGTCCCATGCTAGGATTGCGACATGATCGCAAGATTATGGAAGTAAAAGTCCTGTTGGTGGTAAGGAAGTAGAATCTTCTAATTCGAACCCATCAACTTCAACTTCTAGTTATGATCTACTACAAATCGAGAAACCTAACCCAGACTTAGTAATAAAACCGCTTGCTAAAGGTATACTTCGAAAGTCAGCTTTTAATCTACATGCGAGAGCTACTCAGAACTATAACATTGTTGAAGATTTAGCTATTTCACCTTCAGCAATGTCGGCTTTGGAGGTGTTGCAATCATGTCCAGTGCAGCATAAATTGCTATTGTCGACTATAGGAGTTGTTGATATTCAGGACTCAAACCTTATAATATTTGATTTAGGAAATAGTACACCTCGTTTACCTCATCCAATGGCTTTCCAGATTCCAGTGTTAGTCAAAAACAGACCTTGCTATCAGACTGTAATTGATGAGGGAGCTTCAACGTGTATTATGTTGATCTAGTGTTGGAGATCGCTTGGTTCTCCTACACTTAATCAATCCCCAATGATTCTAAAGGCTTTTTATGGCCGTGGGTTCCATCCTTTTGGCATTCTACAAGATTTACCTATAAAGGTTGAAGGTAAAACTGTTAATCTAGATGTGGAAGTGGTTGATGCCCCTCTAGATTACAACCTTCTCTTGGGTCGTAGTTGGTCTTATGCTATGACTGTTGTTGTTTCATCGGTCTTTCGGCTTATAAAGTTTCCTCATAACAGAAAGAATGTAACTATAGACCAGCTAACTTACTTTTCATCCGACCCAGCCTCTTCTGAAAGTATCCAACATGTCGGCAAAACAACTATCCCTTATAAGGATTTTGGGGTAGGATTGGTTAAAGATTCTGGTTTACTAGGAACTTTTTCCTTTCCTCCTCCTAACGTATCGCCTTCTACTACAACCATTCATATAATTTCATCAGACACTATTGTTTATGATGATCCTTGGATTGTACCTTCTGAATCTGAGATAGATTCATTTGGCGATGCTATGCCTTTGAGTCCCTATGAAATTGTGTATCAGGCTGTACAGTCATTTTCCGACCCTTCTTCAACCGAAATTGACCTAATGAATATGGTCCATGGAGAATCACTTTCAACATCAAACTCAGAGTCAACAACTTTTTCCGAACTTGTTCGTAATGATGAGCAGATTCGAGAAATTTTGTCTGTTGATGATTTACCATGGGAAGATCCTCATCATAGATCTTTGTTCTTACCTGAGATTGATCATTTTGAAAATGATTTTTCATCTATTTCTACTACTGATTATGTCAAGGAACCACAAAATCCATTGCAAAATCCTGATTCTGAGTTAAATTTGGGAAATATTTCTCAAACAGTTCCTATTGACATTTCATTTAAACCTGGAATTGTTGAAAACATTCATATAGGTGCCTCTTGTATGGAAGATGAATTTCAGACGTATAAGACCCTATTTCAAGAATTCCGTGACATGTTTGCCTGGTCATATGAATAAATGCCAGGAATTGATCCAGAAATTGTTGTTCATGAAATCAAAACTTACCCGGATGCTAAAATTGTCTGACAACGTTTGCGTCAGATCAACCCACGAAAAGCTATTGCTATTAAAGAAGAAGTTGAAAAATTACTTAAAGCAGGTTTCATATATCCAATTCCCTTAACGAATTAGGTATCGAATATTGTTCCTGTTAACAAAAAGCAAAGGATGATAAGAATATGTATCGATTATAGGGATATTAATCGAGCCTGTCCCAAAGACAATTATCTGACTCCCTATATCGATCAAATCATTGATGATTGTGCCGACAGTGAAATATTCTCCTTTATGGATGGTTTTTCCAGTTACAACCAAATCAACATTCTACCTGCTGATGAACCAAAAAAGGCTTTCATTTGTCCATGGGGGACGTTTGCTTATTTTAAATTACCTTTTGGGCTAAAGAACGTAGGTGCAACTTTTCAAAGAGCTATGTCTTGCGTGTTTCATGATATCAAGCACATTATGCAACCTTATCTTGATGATTTACCTGCTCATTCATTACATATTTCCGATCATCTCATTCATTTACGAGCAATCTTTATGAGATGTAGGCATTATCAAATTAGGTTGAATCCACAAAAATGTGTTTTCTATATAAAAATGGGTTGTTTACTGGGATTTGTTGTTTCGAAAGCCGGCATTCGTGTCAATCCCTTGAAGGTTGAAGCTATTGTCAAATTGCCTCCTCCTTCAACTCTTTGCCAACTCCAAAGTTTGCAAGGGAAAGCAAACTTTTTACGTCGATTCATTCCTAACTATGCTGAGATAACAAAGGGTTTTACCAGGTTGTTGAAATAGAATACTCCATTCTTTTGGGATGAGATAGCTGACAAATCTTTTGATGCACTTAAACACGCGTTAACCCATGCACTGTTATTGCATCCTCCCAACTACAACAAAGATTACTTCCTGTATCTCACCGCATCTCATTCCACCATTGGGATGGTGTTAGTTCAGGAAGGTGAATTCGGTAGTGAACATGTGATTTACTACCTTAGTTGAACCTTGAATCCGACTGAGCTAAAATATTCACATGTGGAGAAATTGGCCTTTGTAGCTGTTCAAGTTGTCCAATGATTTCGTCATTACATTTTACTATGCAAAACTACCGTCATTTCCGACTGTAACCCTATGATCTATATTTTGACCAAACAATTGCTAGGGGGCAAGTATTCTAAATGGATTATTATCCTGTAGGAATTTGACTTGGAGTTTGAAAAGTATATGTCAAAGAAATCTTTAGTTTTTGCGGAGTTGATGTGTGACTTCCCGCATGTTGATACTGAAACTGTGGCGGAGGAGCCCATTGCGGACGAATCCTTGTTTCTTATCAGCACTCTTGATCCATGGTATGGAGATATCATAGTTTCTCTCCAAGCCCAATCTTTTCGGCCTGAAATTTCAAGATCTCAGCGTCGGAAAATATGATTCGAATCCCAACAATACAAAATTATTGGAGATACACTTTATGGTCGTGGGGCGGACTCTGTTTTCCGACGTTGTTTAAATCATGAGGAAGTTGAAAGGGTTCTAAAAGACTGTCACTCTAGAGCATGTGGGGCTCATATGTCTGGGTTTGCCACAACCCAAAAGATATTGCGTGCTGGCTATTTCTGGCCGTCTTTGTTTAAAGATTGTATTGACGTGGTCCGAAAAGGCCACAATTACCAAATTTTTTATCGAAGGATGCATGCTCCACCTGCTCCTCTCCACCCTATAATTGATGTCGGTCCTTTTGCGAAATGGGGTATCGATTTTATTTCATGTAACCCTCACTCGGCCGGGGGGCATGCATATATCATCCTTGCGGTAGATTATTTTACTAAGTGGGCTGAGGCGATGCCTACATTTTCGGCAGACGACAAAACTGTTGTGATTTTTATTTTCAATCATATAATTACTAGATTCAGTGTTCCACAAGTGATTATCACTGATCATGGGCGTCATTTTCGAAACATCATGATGACTGAACTAATAGATCAGCTTGGCCTGCGTCACGATAGTTCTACTCTGTATTACCCACAGGCTAATGGTCTGGTTGAAGCCATCAACAAAGTTCTAGTCATTATGATCCGACGAATCATTGGGATTCATAGGTCAAATTGGCATAACATGTTATTTTCAGCACTTTGGGCATATCGAACCTCAGTAAAAACATCAACTTGTTTCACTCCTTTCCAACTAGTTTACATTTTGGAAGCTGTGTTACCAATTGAATGCGATATCCCGTCATTGAAAATAGCCATAGAATTACTTCCAGCCACTTCTGAAGAGGAGAAACGTTCGTTGTACTTGGCTCAGCTAGATGAGAATCGACGTGATGTTGCACTAGCAATCGAAACTCATGCCAAACGTATTAAAGCTCAGTATGATCGAAATGTTACACCTCGTAATTTTTCGGAAGGAGACCTAGTCTTACTATACAGTCAAGCAAACGATAAGCTAGGGGCCGGAAAATTCGTACCTATGTGGCATGGTCCTTATGTTGTTAAGCGAAAGCTAGCGAAAGGGGCCTATGAATTGGTAGATTTTGACAGTGTCTCTTTAGGTAAACCCAGAAATGGTCTTTATTTGAAGAGATATTATGTTTAAATCTGGGTGTGGAGATTTTAGTTAGATTAGTTTTCTTTCTAGCTAGTGTGTTTTAGATTAGAAAAGTGTGCTTAGTTTAGAGAGTGTTTTTGTCATTATTCCTGCTTATCTTGATTTTACTCTTGATATTGCAGATGTCGACATCTCTTCAAACATACATTGGTTTTGCTAATGGTTCTTGTCGTAACACATGGAACATTTCTTCTGCAGCTTGGGTTATCTATTCACCCTCTGATGAGTTGGTATCTATGCATGGGGTAAGCCTCGGTCAAACAACGAACAACATTGCAAAGTATAGTGTAGTGATTGAGTTATTATCTGAATCCATCTCATTTGGGATTCGGAGTTTGATTGTGAGGTTAGATTCTGAACTTGTTGTATTGCAGCTTAATAGAGTTTATGCCATTAGAAATATAGTGTTATTAAGATTATTTTTGAGAGTTCGTCTCTTGGAATGTGAATTTGACTATATTGAATATCAGCATATTCTGAGATATTTAAATACATTAGCAGATGCAATTGCTTCTCGAATGTTAAGTAGACATTTGCAATAATCAAACAGTAAATATAAAAACATTTCATAACATGTTTTACAACATAGCCAGTAATAGTGATATAGCATAGCATAGAAGTGTGTCAAATATACATCGTCTTCGATCATAGGTTGAAAAACACCTTATGATCGGTAAAAATGATAGTACAAAAAGCAAAAATGTCATATGAGTCTACAACAGGCGATCATCCTATCACTGGTGATGATCACGATAAGAAACCACTACACGGGCCACACTACAAAGGAACCTCCTGAAAGGTCCTGGGACCCCAATCACATAGCATTGTAGCCTAAGAGGAATGTCATCTATGCTAGTCTCTGGATATCTACTGTCAAATGCTCTAGATGGTTTTCCAATTCAGCCAGAGTCTCTGTAGATTCATCCTGTGGGGCTGGTACTACTGCAGCTAGATGTTTCCTCTCATAGGGTCGGAGAGTGGCTGGTCATCGTGGACCTACATCTGCATTTGAAACTTTTTACTATCAGTTTTAGGACAATCTAAAAACAAAAACAAAAATTAAATTGAAAAATGTTGAAAGTGATTTTACCTGAGTCATCCCATTGCTCTCATGGTGGAAGAGCCATGTCTGGGTCACCACGATAATCCATCCCAGCATAAGGAAAATTTTGAATCGCAAAAACTTGGTTCTCCAACCAATGAAAATACTCAGGAGGAAATCGAACAACCTCTGAACCCTCCTCAGGATGACGGGCCATAACTGCAACCCAACACATTAGCTTGGGCTCTCAGGGAAGTCTAGCTTCAACGGAAAGATGTTGTGGGACCAACATTGGGACCCTCTCTAGACCAAAGCTCACAACTAAGAAACCATATCCAAAGTTTTTCAGTTGTCCGTTCTTTGCTCTAGTCAATTGGCCTTTTACATTAGCCAACAAACCTTCACACTAGTTGAAGACGGTGCCTCGAAAATAGTCTATTGCCATCTGCATTTGGGATCCGGTGGCCATATGCAGTGCTGCGCTTCCGCAGAGTCTAGTGACAGTAAATGCAATCACTTTGAGTTCAGGATCGGAGATGATTTTGATATCAATCCCTTTGTCCTCGGTTTGGTCGTTACAAAACTCTAACCAGAGGCTATCGACAGACTGGCCACCTGGCCTAGTCCCAAATAGATTCAATTTTTCACCTCTCTTGGGCAAACCAGTCAAAAGGTAAATGTCCTTTGGCTCCATTTTGAGCTGGTGGCCACCAATAATGAAACACTAGTCCTGGTCATTCCACCTGTCCACCAGCCATTGCAGAAAGTCTACTTGGGCCCTCATGCCAGGTATGGCCGAGAATTTAAATAACCCACATGCCTTCAATGCATCTATTGAAGATTGATGATTAATTGCAGCGAGGTCCACATCTTCGTGCTCTCGTTCCCACCAACTAAGCATGGTATATATCCTACATTGAAAGAAAAGGCGGATTAAAACATTTTAAATCAATGTTTTTAGGCGGAAATTGAAGAATTTGGAATTGTAAAACCTATGCCGCAGGGATAGCACTCTCCAGTTAGAGACAGTACATAGGTCCGCACTCTGCCCGAATAGTAGGTGCGGGCTCCTCTCTTTTTCCTGTGTAGGAAAAAGTCGGGGTCTGCAGGTTTCGCATGCTGCACCTGCGGACCCCCACGAGTGGACTTTTAAACAAAATTCTTTCTAAAAATCAAAATAGAAACCTAAAAACAAAATTAAAACGATTGAAATGCAAGAGTAAAGTGATGTGGATTACCTAGAGGTGATGATGTTAGATTCCAACGGACGGATTTTCTGCAATCTTCACGGGAAGTTTCTTACCCAAAAGCTCTCTTTCTCACTCTGAAGTCAAACGGTAAAAATGAATTTACAAAAGCCCTTTTTATAAGATTTTTTGAATAAATGAATTTTTAATTTGTTTATTTTTCACTTTAAAGAGGTAACTTTTGAAGCATTTTTATTGATTTTAAATAGGTATGAGTAATGTTTGAGCTTTTGTGCAGAGTATCGGATTTTTCAAGCAAAATTGATCATTTTCGACAAAAACATTAGAGTCATCTTTAAGCTCTTTTCTAACTCCTAAAATAAAAGATTGTCGAGTTTTTCTTTTTGAGCTCGTTAAAATGGAATTAAAAGGACGGTCCACTTACAGCTCTTTTTTGACCGTATAAACATGAAAATATTGTCGGATTTTTGTCGTTTCAAATTCGATATTGGTTATAAAACGACGTGTCGTTGAACGGTTTTTTACTTTTTTAGATCGGAGACACTAATTATGAAAAGTACTCCTTGATCCTAATGGTCAAGCGGTTCTCTCAAGTATTATTTTATACTTTTTCGGGCTTGGGAGACACAAATTTACGAAAAAGGACAACCATGGAGTTTTCTTAAGTTTTTCTTCTGACTCCCTAAAATTGAAAAACACCGAGTTTCTCCTATACTAGACTCGTTAAAATTTAATAGTAAAGGACCTATTCAATCACAAACAGGAACGGACCACTCCTTCTTAGGGTTCAAATTTAAACTAAGTTGGACTCATCCGAAGGATGAGCTTATAATCAAGCAAATGTTATCCTCCTTAAGCTTGTCAAAAATAAAGAGGTACTTGCCACAAATGGTGGGGGAAAAGAGAGAAAAATGAACATGTTTGTTATACTTTTTGTCTCAGAAAAACATTTAACCACTCTTGAACACGACACTTTTTGTTCACCTGGGTTGGGAAATCCTTTGCCTAACAGTTAATCAAACCATATTGAAAGTCTTCAGCTAGTTCTTGGGTATTAGCTTTGGGTCAATTGTCACAAAACCATTTGCAGTGTCGTTATGTGTTCAAGAGGTCAGTGCAAATAAACCATTCATCTGCAAAATATATGTCATCCATCTTGACCATCCCTGAGTCGGTCCTTGCAACTATATTTCTTCAAACTTGATCTATGATTTCGTGTTGTGGGCTTGCCTATGACGGATCACTTTCTATCGACTTCAACTCATTATCTAGAAAGATGATCTAGAAATCATCAGTAACTTTGGATCTACATGCCTCAATGGCAGGTTTCTCGCCTTCGACGACAGGTTGCGTCATTGACCTTCGATCAAAGGATTCCGTGACATGCTCGACATCAACACATCTATTCACATTTCATGGATTGTACTGAGTACTTTAAGAGCCATTGACATTACGGTGGTTTCTCTCACACTTGTTAACAATTTAAATCAATTGACTGATAATCAAGTGGTTTCTACCATGTTCGACTTCGACACATTCATTCACATGGATAGAATCATACTATTTCAGGTAGTAGAAATCAAGACCCTGGATCTAGTTTCCACCATCCAGGCTGCGAGGAATTTTGTTATTCATTATACAGTAGACTATTCATAAATAGATGGCTGCGCCCATACTGTGTCTACATATGTCTATACTTGTGATGTATTGTAAGATCATTCCTATATCAGAGCAGTTCAGTTAGTTTTCTAGTCAGTTTTGATCTGAGTATGGGAATGCCTACCTCAGCGATGATATGATCTCATATATATATTTTGTATTGAATGTTTTTACAGGTTCCAACCAGGATCTCCACAGGATGATCCTTGAAATGATAAAGTACTTCACTCTTCTTAGATGACAAATACTATCTATTACAGACTTCGTACTTTAGGGGGCAATCTGTTGCACAAAATATTGTCACCATGACATTCTGCAGTCAGTGTGAGTCTATCACCACTCATACTGTCCTCCTTTGCAAGTCTTAAACCTCAGCTCTTCATGTCAAGCCAAAAAAATGAGACAAATTCCTTGAAAATCTCTAAAACTCTGGTTCCGCACTTTCTCTTAGCATTACCTATAGTCCTGCACCCCCTAGTCATGTCCCCTGCGGACCTGCCAACTCTGTCTCTAAAGGAAAGGGTGCGGACCCCTGTAAAAGTAAAAAAGGTGCAAGTTTATTATTAAAAACTCACTTTGGATTAATTCTGGATGCTTCTAGAAGGAATCTTGAGGTGGCAAGTTCGCTCCTAGGTGGTTCATGCATCCCATAACTAAAGGAGCTAAACCCTTGATGAGAGGAGCGTATCCCTTTGAAGGAGGACTCTATCCCTTTGAAGTTGGACCTGGTAACTTCCTTCCTCTGCACTATAAAATGAGGCATTGGGCTGGTTGCTAGGGAGGTTGAAAGCTGAATATTTTTTAGGGTAAATGTTGTTGGAATTTAGACTTCCTAATTGAGCTTGAGAGGAGTGATTACATACCTTTTGATCTCATTGGGAAGAGTGTGAAGCTTGTCAAAGTAGAGGAGATTCTTGCTGGACCTTGGGAGGAGCTTGCACAACATCAAGGCACCAAGGTTGTAAATTTCTTCTTTGTTTAAAGTTAATACAATCAAGTTCATTTTCCTCAATAAGCTGTCTTCTATGGTTTATTTCATGAATTCCTTGATCATCATGATAAATATGGTTTATTATATTGGCTATGCAGGTATTATTTGATGTGTGCTTGTTTGTGTTTGCAGGTTCTTTAAAAGGAAACTCATTTGGATGGTCAAAGTGTGGCTGCCACAAACTAGCATTGGACTTAAGGTAGGGTCTAAAACACCTCTTGGCTTTTATTTATAAATCGTAATATTTAGAGAAAGATAGAATTTTTTTGTCTTGCTTGTCGCTAGATATCAGTTGATACTAGGGAGATCGGTTTTGTCCACAAGAACGATTTATCCAACCGACACTTTCAATGAAGCCATTAGAGAGATCATGTGTTTAGAAGAGAGACCTTGGGAGGACTCTCACAATTGTGTGTCGATATCTGATTTAGACATGATGCCTCCTCAAATCCTGTCATTTGACGCACCTAAAATCATTTCCTTGCCTTATATGACTATCCAAACTTTGGACTCAGAGGGAAACATGGGAGATATTTCAAAGATATTGCTCATCAATATTTCTATCATGACAGGCATCGTAGAAAACATCTAGGTTGGGGAAGATTGCACTCTTGAGGAAATTGAAGGCTTCACCTGCCTTTTCAACGAATTTTGCGATGTATTCCCTTGGTCTTATGAGGAAATTCATGGCATAGACCCTTCTATTTCAAGCATGAGATCAAGAAGTATCGAGCATTCTCTTTATGGTATTTTTCTTTCTCATTAATTTAAAAAAAAACTTGAGTCTCCTTTGAGCTCGTTAAACTAACACGAAGAATATTGAGCATTCTTTTTATGGTATTTTTCCTACCTTTTAATCTGAAAAAAACCTCGATTTTCCTTCTTCGGGCTCATTAAGCTACCACAAAGAAGAGCAATCATTCTTTTTATGGTATTCTTCTTGCTTGTTAATTTAAAAAACCCTGAGTCTCCTTCTTCAGGCTCATTAAACTACCACAAATAATAACAAGCATTCTTTTTATGGTAATTTTCTTGCTCGTTAATTCAAAAAACCTCAAGTCTCCTTCTTTGGTCTCATTAAAATACTACAAAGAAGATATGAGTGCTTTCTTTTATGGGAGGTTTTCTCGCTCTAAAACTGAAAATCCTCGACTTTTTCAATGTCAGGCTTGTTAAACACTTATGATGATGGTCTGGGAAACTCTTTTTCCCTCTTTTTCTAGCTCACTAAACTAAAAAAGATCGAGTGAGCATTCTTTTTTGGGACTTTTTTCTCGCTCATAAAATCGAAAAAACCCCGAGTTCCTTCTTCAAACTCTTTAAAAACTTGTGAAGAATCCTTGAGAATTATTTTTAGTAACTTTTCTCGCTCGTTAAATAAAAAAACCCCAAGTTTTCGTCATTGTGCTCATTAAACACTTACGATGACGATATTAAAGCTTTCTTTTTTAGGACTATTTCTTACTCTTAAAGTGAAAAATCTCCGAGTTTTTCCCTTCTTCGGGCTCGTTAAATCTACGAAGAAGGAATGAGAAATTCTTTTACCTCTTTTTCCTCTCTCACTAAACTAAAAAGGATACCTTGATTTTCCTTCATTTGACTCGTTAAAGTTTGATGAAGGTTTATTGAGTTTGTTGTCACATGACTCATTAAAATTTCATAATGAATATAGAGTTTACTCCGTCTCCTCATACTCATAACAAAATGAGGCAAACATCTATTGGGCATATGTTTATCTTTATCTGAACTCAATAGATTAACTTACGGAAAAGGAACCATTCTAAGTATGCTATTAAACCTTTTGTTGCACCCGGTTAAAAAACTATGACAAAGGGACCACCTTGGAGTCATTCTTTATGATCTTTTTAGACTCTCAAAATATGAAAAGACCACTGAGTTTTATCGTCTGGACTCATTAAATTACAAAGATGAGGAATAGAGTCGCTCTTTTTACGATCCTTTTCAAACTCTTAAAACATGAAAAGATCGATGATTTTTCATGTCTGGACTCATTAAACTAATCAGATAGCGCATAAAGTCACTCTTTTTGTAGACTCTTAAAACATGAAAACATCGATGAGGTTACCCATATGGACTCACTAAACTAATCAGATGGGGAAAGTGGACAATACAATTGCGTTATGTTTCGTATTATGAAAGAGTTTTTTGGCAACATTTTCTCCTTTGAACATGGCACTCCCTCAGATAAATTTTCCTTGTGACGACCTCTCAATATGAATCTTACCATCCTATGAGTTTAGCCTATATGCCCTGGTGTTCTTACATCTATGTATCCTAACACTCTTTGGTGTTCACGAGTCCAGTGCCGCATGGTTAAAACCGTTATCATGCCTTCTATTGTTCAAGGGAAAACCTTTATCTTATGTTTCCTCCATCAAACCATCAAGCATATCCTACCATCATTCCCTCTGTCGCTTTGACCCAATGCTCAAAATATTCCTCAAAAAACAATCATTCTTGTCCTGTTTCGTGTCTATTGATGTAGGACACCTTATTGCCTACCTCGTGATAGGTCTCTTCCTATTGACTTGAACATTCTATCTAGGAAGAAAACCCAGAAACACTTCAGTGCCTCGGTACTTGTAGACATTAGTGGCAGGTCACATTGTGTTTAATTAGGGGTTTTCATTATTACCTCCTGGTTAAACAATTCTATGAGTGTTTGACGACAAAAACATTATTCACACTTGCTATATTGTACTGTGCATCTTGGAGACCATCACTATTATTGGTGGCCATCCTCACGTTTATTAATAATCTCCATTATTGACTAGTAATCAGACGATTTCGTGCATGTTCGACATCAATGCCTATATTCACATGTATTGAACTATGCTATTGCGGTGAATCAGAAATCAAGAACTTGGGTAGAGGCCTGCATCACTCAGCCTTGTTTCCTCTCCCAAGTTGCGTTTATTGTTTTTTGGAGACAACTCATCAGAATGATCCTATTATGACATAAGTTCCGCATTGTGCTTATCGGCGGTCAGCATCGTCATATCTCTTCTCTGAGAAAATCACTTTGCCATAGCCACTGAGCATGGGAATGCCTGACTTAGGACATGATTTTAGTTTTTTTTATATATATGTGTTGTATCAGGTTTCTCATATTGCCAGAAGCTCTGATCCTCTCTCTCTTTTTTCCAAAGAAAAGGAGAGTTAAATATAAAGTATTTCGGCCATCATCACAGCCTCTGATCTCACTTTGGGGGGCATCTATTATACAGGAAAATGGCCTCCTCAACAAATCAAAAGAGAAAGACATGATGAATGAAGGACGAACCAAGTTCACAAGCCTAGTTGTCAACACTGCCTAAACACTAGAAACCTTCTTGATATTGCTTCCTAAAAAGGCTAAGGGTTTGTTAGTGCCCAAAGTAACTTTGTGTGTTACCTTAGGAAGAGCGTTAGTGAACCCTAATTAGTTTCTATGGGTCAAGGGAACACGTTGACTGAGAAAATATCCCTAGATTCTCTCCTATGTCAGCTCATAAAAGTAGGAAAGCATTAGAACTCGACTTGTTTGGGGGAATTACTAATTCCTAATGGAGTATGCAAATGGGAAAGAGCACTAAGGCATGGAAACATCACCGCCTTTTCTTAATGGAACTCATGAAGGACTTGGCAACCCTAACCTCACATGCTATATATGAAAGGTTAGGGCCATTGTGAGAGAGGTTGAACCATTTGAAAGGACTTCCTATTTGACTGTTGAGCAGAGTCTCAGACTAAGGCATCGGAAGAGGTTAAGAAGGGAGAGAGAGAGAGGAGTTGGAGGGGTAAGGGAAGGCCGATGTAACTGATGGTTGTAATCACTCTTTCTACATCAATATAAAACTGCAATTGTGTTTTCCACTCTGAGATGCTGATAGTATGACTTGTTTGTATATTTATTCAATATCATTAGCATGAGTGTCTTAGATATATTCAACTAGATATCTTTATATGTTCATGCATTGTTTATCAAGGTTTTATGTTGTGATATTACACTTGTATTTTTTATGTGCAAGTTTTGATCTAGAGCTGGCTCAGGGGTCTTCCGCCTAGCTACATTGTGCTCTCTAAAAAAACCACACTAAGGCTCGAGGTAATAATTCCTTCTCAATTTGTTATCCATTTGTTAAGCATAGATATGCATGCATATTTGTGACAGCTGTAGCTAATCTGACTATCTTCCAAGGATCTCAGGAAGATCCCTAAGGGTTTATACATCACCAAACACCCATGCATTAATCCCTAATGAGGACTCTCACCATCGTCTTTTGATATATTATTCGGACATGATGCCTCTTCAAATCCTATCATTTGACACGCATGAAATTGTTTCCTCACCTTATATGACTATCCAAGATTTCGACTCGGAGGGAAAAATTCGTAATATTTCAAAGACATTGGTCATCAATATTTCTGTCAAGATAAGCATCGTGTAAAACATCCATGTTGGAGTCGATTGTACTCCTGAGTAAATTGCAAGTTTCACCTGCCCATTTAAAGAATTTTACGATGTATTTTCTTGATCTTACAAGGAAATTCCTGACATAGATCCATATATTGTCGAGCATGAGATCAAGATATATGATAATGCCAAGCCTATCTGACAAAGACTTTGACCAGTCCACCCCCACAAAACTGCAACCATCAAGATTGGGGTGGAAAAATTATTACGTGCTAGTTTTGTTTACCCTGTTCCCTTAACAAAATGGGTTTCCAATCTGGTTCTTGTCGATAAGAAACAAGGTACCATCAGCATATGTGTCGACTATCGGGACTTGAATGCCATGTGTCCAAAGGATAATTATCTGACACCACTCATCAACCAAATCATCGACAACTACACTGGTTGTGAATCATTCTCATTGAAGGATGATTTCTCAGGTTACAACCAGATTGCCATAAACCAGTAGACCAACACGAAACTGCCTTCATTTTCCCTTGTGGAATAATTGCCTATTGAAAACTCCCATTCAGTTTAAAGAATGCTGGAGAAACATTTCAAAGGGACATGGACTATGCATTTCACGATATCAAACATGTCATTCAAGCTTACTTGGATGACCTTCCAACCCATTCTAGGAAATGAACTCAACACCTAGATCACTTACGAGTTATCTTTCTTCAATGCAGGTTCTATAACATACGTATGAATCTGTATAAATGCATTTTCCTTGTCGAGTCTGGACAATTACCTAGTTTCATTGTCTCCAAGTATGGGATTAGGGTTGATCTCGATAAGGTAAAGGAAATTACTCAATTTCCCGAACCACAATCCATTTTACAGCTCCAATGTTTGTAGGGGAAAGCAAACTTCTTACAATGGTTCATCATAAATTATGCTAAGTTGATGAAAGGATTTATGCACCTGCTTAAGAAGGGATTGCCATACCTATGGGATGATCAAGCTCAATGATCATTTGATGTCTTAAAAAAGGCACTTATATAAGCCCCACTCCTTAGTGCTCCCAACTATGGGCGCATCTTTCTTCTTTACCTGGAAACCTTGCCATCCTCTCTAGGAATGATCTCGGTTCAAAATCATGATGACCTAAGTGAGCATGTGATGTATTATATG
Source organism: Pinus tabuliformis (assembly GCA_031772625.1). NCBI lineage: Eukaryota > Viridiplantae > Streptophyta > Pinopsida > Pinales > Pinaceae > Pinus > Pinus tabuliformis. The sequence goes on along the minus strand of CM062816.1, from coordinate 1,198,250,288 downwards.
TCAAAAGGCCTGGCTGGGCCCGAACTTAGATATTCACATGTGGAAAATTTGTCCTTGGCAGTGGTCATTGTTGTCAACCGCTTTCGACATTACATATTATTGCGACAGACTACCATCATCGCCTTGGAGAATCCCACGAGACACATTTTTTTATCGTTAATTCATTGGAGGAAAATATTCCAAACGGATAGTGACCCTCCAAAAATTTGATTTGGTTTTCATGGCTGCCAAGGAAAAACATTCCTTAGTCTTCGCTGAAATTTTGTTGGATCTTCCCATTATTGATCCAAACAATATAGCCCATCATCCTCTTCCAAATGAATCTGTCTATCTGATCGACTCTAGTGACCCTTGGTATGGTGACATTCTTGTCTACTTCCAAGCGCGACGTTTCTGCCCTGAACTATCATCAGATGACCGTCGTCACATCTGCCATCAAGCGCAACACTATTTAGTGCTCAATGATACTTTATATCATTGTGGTATTGATACAGTTCTTTGACGTTGCCTCATGAAGAGGTAGAATATGTTTTAAATGATTTCCATGCTGGGGCATGTTGTGGTCATGTAAAATTATGAGTGCGGACATAAAAAATTCCTCTAGCCCGATAATGGGTCTAGCCACAAATGATACATTTTATGGAATATTTCCTTAGGCTAGAACCAATTAAGAGGGACTACCTCTTAGTACACTTATCCCATTTGATGATGCCCTTGGTTGCTTGCTCCAACTATCTCTCGCTTCCTTCTTCAAACACCTAAAACAAATAAACAACATCAAACAACAACCATGATAAGAGAAGATTTGTAATTCCACCTACTTAACAAGTCAATAAACATTAAGCCATGAACATGTAAGATGACAAATCATGTACGAAATCAATTGATAGTTCCATGTATATTGAATCAAGAAGAGATTACAACCATTGTCTTGACCTTGCCGTTCTCCTCCAACAAAACCAGGTTCCCACACACTTCTGCTCTAATTCCATGACAGCCTCAACAATAGTAATTTTAAGGCTCTTCCCTTTAGGTTTCACACTAAATGAAATTAACACTTCTCCCTCACCCAAATAAGGAGCTACAAATATGAATAGCTTGTTGTTTAATCCAAACTCAATTAGCACTATCACACCAACATTAAAACTAGCTTGTGCTTGGGAAAAAGGGAGTTTTATATAGGACGAATGGATGGGAGATGGATCCTCTTCTCATCGGAGAAGGTCTTACCTCTTGAGGTGGTTCCATCATTATAGGGGAAAGGAGCCCAAACTAACATTCTCGACCCCATCTAGCCAAACCATTTACCAGACTTGTGTTACAAAGCTTCTAGAGATGGAAGCTTTGACTCTTTATTTCAAAACTTTCCATAAGAGGACCAACACAACTGTAACAAAGCTCATTAGCTACGGTCAGCGCTAGGGGTAGTGATAATCCCTACATATTGATACGAGGAGGACAAGGACCATTAGCGCTGGTCTTGTAAACTAGGAAAAATAGAAGATTTTGGGGAAATGGTGCAAAATGGAATTGCTATGCTCATGAAGAGGGACATAATGGGAGTTTCTTCATGAAGAGTAAGCATATAGGGTTCACTGTATAGGTCCTCCAGGATCAAGGAATGGGGAGTATAGGGATAGTGAAAAAATTATGCGTAACATATTCCACCTAAACCGTGAAGGCCAAACTAGAGTGAGGGATGAAATGATTTATGAGTCAGTGCAGGGAACTGTAGTCTATCATCGAAAAACCTGCAAGAAAGTACATATACATATACATAACAGAGAACTCTATCGAATGATACGTGAATCATGGTATGGACACAGCCATCCAGAGAATGATCATGTGAATGGATCCAGGCATGGGCGCAGCCATTCGTCAAAGAGGATCATAATGAAACCAAGGTATGGTCACAAGCATCCAATAATGAAAAGGATCACATATGATAACTCACGGTATGGTTGCAGCCATCCATCTAAAAGAGACATGTATATCAACATAACCATGTCACATCACTTCACAACCTGGACTTTTGTGATCTTAGCCCAAGGTCTTGTGCTCCAAGACGACCCAATCGAAGTATAAATTCTAACATGTGAATAGATGTGTTGATGTTGAACATGTTAGAAAGTCGCTTGATTACCAGTCAATGATGTAAATTGTTAACAAGCACGAGGGAAACCACCTGTTATCACTTAGAATTAAAAAAAAAAAAAAAAAAAATTGCATATAATCCTTTTTCCTAGTTCAATGTCAAAAGTCTGTGGCAAATTGTTTTCGTTGTATGTTTCTTACTTAGGGTTGGAGCTTTAAAGGTGTTTGATTTAAATTAGACTCGAATTCTATTGGTTCTCCTCCACCATCATGGTTTCATAAGTCATGTCTTGTCATATCCTAGTCACCGATTCTTTCCGTGATTTCGCAGTGTAATCTCCTATTGGCCAGTTTCGCAACGCGTGATCATTAAGCCATTTCGCAGCGCATTATTAGAATTCAAAACTAACCGCGCTGCGAAATCGGGGATTCGTGCATCTCGCAGCGAATCTTTCCTAAAGTGTCAAGTCTGTTGATGAGTCACCAATTATGTCCTCTCATGTCAGTTTGTGTACCCTCAAGTAGCATGTCTAAACGCTCATTAGTCACTACTCCATCAATAGATTTGTTGAAATGCACCGAAATATTATTCCAATGGATTTTACCGTGCATGGATCTTTATGATGATCGTAAGTGATGCATAAGTGACAAGCTCGTATGATGATGTATTTGAGTTTTCAAGCGAGGCTGTTTTCAAGCGAGCCTGATTACAAGCGAGGCCGAGTTAAAGAGAACTGATCCACCATTTCAACTGAAGCTGTTGGTCATTGTGTATGTGAAGATTTCAAAAGCAAAATGGAGAGGAAAGAACACAGATCTGGAAAATGCCAGAGAACAGAGCCCGAAGGTTTGGATATAGCATTGAGAGATGAAGGTGTGAAGAAAGCATTCAAAGATGCCGGGTGTTGGAACTTTTGTAAAAAGCTGCAAGGAGGACATGCGCAAGTAACGAAAGAGTTTTCTTTAAACTTCACCGGTTTAAATTCAAAAATAGCTATGTTGGAAGTTCAAGTGTCTCCGGAGGCAATAGCTGCTGTAACAGAGATTCCAAGAGGGCGGCAAGAATGGTTTAAGAATTTTAAGTTTGATATGAATCCATGCAAAGAGTTTTTAAAAGAGGCATATGTGAATGAAGACCTAACAAAAGCAGTGCCCAGAAACTATGTCAAGGAGAATTATGCCCTTCTTCTCACCTGTATTCAGAAATACTTGACCTGTGAAGGAAGATACAATAAGGTCTACTCTTATCAGTTCAAGCTGCTTTTACATTTCACTGGGAAAGCTTCCATAGACATTCCTTTTTACTTATTTCGCAGTTTGAGTAAAATGTGTGATAAGGTGCAGCTGAGGAAAGAGGATTGTGAAACTTCTTTATTTCACCATGGTTTGGTTAAATTGTTGGTTTTAGATGGCCTTCAGAAGATAGGCAGAGACTGGAATTCGTTCATCTTCATGGCTGGTTTCCAAAGCAAAACTGGACTTACTCCACAACCAGTTAAAGAACAATCAGTCAAAGAACTCACGATAGCTGAGCTTCAAAAAGAGGCAAGAGATAAAAAGCAAGCCATGTTACAGCAAAGAAAACCAGTGAAGCCACTGATTATTAGAGAACAACCTCCTCAGCAATCAACAAAAGAAGAAGCTCAGCATAAGAGGACTGTACCTGAAACAAGTAGATCTGAAATAGTGTCAAGGGTAAGGACAAGAAGCCAAATAAGTAAAGAAAAAGGTAAAGCCTTAGCTATTGAAGAAAGCCCAGTATCTAAGGCAAGCCTGAATGATTTATTGGAAGCCATTGAGTTTGAGCAAATTGAACCAGTGCATATAGATTTGACACAGTCATCACCAGAAAGTACCAAGAAGCCTAAGGCCTCAAAAAGGCTGAAGTTTGATGAACCAGGTGAAGAATTCATTTTCAAACCCAGAAGACCTATTACAAGGAAGCAAGTAAAGGAAGCTGAGAAATTGCCCAGAACAGAGGAAGCTGAGAAATTGCCCAGAACAGAGGAGGTAGAGAAAATTAAGCAAAAAGACACAAATAGAACAGTCATCATATCTCAAGGAGGTAATATTATAGCTATAAGGAACCAGTTAGAAGCAGCTAAACATGAGATTGCTCAGGTGAAGAATGCCACTAGGGAGTCTGCAGTCAGGTATGCAAATTATCGTAAAGTTGTAATGAAAGGAAGTGAAAACCTAGTAAACCAAGTGGATTCAGTAGCCGATGTTTACACATGGACAGTTCCCGCAATTAAGGAGGCCAAATTCATCAGAAAGATAAATATGCATCTAAAAGCTGAAAATAAAGCTATGAGGAAGAAATTTGAAGACTTGAAGGCACAGTTAGACCAGTTAGCTGCGAAATGAAGTTACTGTTCAAGGAAAGGTTTTGTTCCAAGTTTTGTCAAATTTTGCTTAGTTTTATTGTTTTGAGGACATGCATATCCCTGATATATGTATCAAAGATCAAAAGGAGTTTTGGCAAATCAAATGTCTAGGCGGCAAATACCTCAGGAAAAAGACAAGTTGTTTAAACAATTCAGCAGTTTCGTAGCGCGCTACGAAACTGCTGTAGGTGGTGTTTTCAACGCAGAAAAACAGTGTGGCAATATGTGCGGGAATTTTCAAAAGGAAACACCTAAAGGACATGTAAGGGACCAAATGAAGCCATCACAACCATTCAGATCAAGACAGCTATACCTTTAAAAGGTGGAATGCTTTAACTCAAGTTTGAAGTTTATGTTATAAAGCTACTTTATTACCGGTCATAGGGTATTGAATGAGTTGCATACAAGGAATTTTGGTTTGCACACCTGGCCATCGATGAAGCCTCCAACACATCAGGAACATGGTGATGTCCTATATTTTTGGGTTATTAAAAGGGATAAAAACATGTTGCTGTATATTCGAAGTTATGGAGGACTGGAACCGAAAAGCAAGGGACATCTCCTAATACTACGGGGCAGTAAAGGATTCAGCATCCAAGGCCAACATGGAGCTTTAAATACTCATCTCAGCCATCTCAACCAAACTGCAAGGAGTCCAAGTGTCAAAGAACAAGAAGGAATCATTCTACAAAGAAGATAGAGTTAGAGTCATAGTCAAATTAGAACTCTTTAGAACTACAGTCAGCACTTTGTTGCAATTATTAGTTAGTTAAATGTTGATAGGTGTCATCATAGGCAGAATCGAATTCCCCTCATGCTTGAGGAGGAATATCGATCAGAGAATAAGAGCTCTATATGTAGCTGTAACAGCAAGGTAATCAGGGTTGGATATTTTATAAAAACAGAGTGTTGTTTTGGCTTATGTAAAGAACAGAGTTCAGTAATATAAGATATATGCCTTTCTTCTCAGGATTCATACAGCATTTCCATGTTCAAGATGTGTTATTTTACTTTGTCCTTCATGTCTTTTTTCAGTTGCTTAGATGAGTAATCACTCAGAATTCACTTATGCTGCTCGGACTTCCTGTACTCATCTATGAACTGTGGTTTTATAAGAGTTGTATTTTGAACATTTAAATGTCACATGCCCTGACTTCTATGTTAAAGCAATATCATTATTTACTGAGGTTTGATTGACTCCATAAGCCCAATGGAAACTTATGTAATGTTTGTCCAGCCTTCATATTTGTTAATGTTATTTCAAAAGAGTTAGCCATCTTATTAATAGTCAAAATCAATAACCCTTTGAGAGAGCCCTCTCAGGCTAAGGAGGCTAAGCCTTAGTCAAAAGATTGGTCTGAAATAGTTATTTGAAGTCTTCCTGGTCAGCAGCCTTCCAGGGCCTGATTTTGAGATAACACCACCAATAATGAAAATGGTCCTCAAGGTACTATCAGCACAATCCATGGAATGTGAATAAAGGAACTGAAGTCAAACACCCGTGAAATCACTCGATTGAAAGCTAATGATGTGAACTTGTCATCGAGTGCGAAGAACTTGCCATTAGGGCATGCAAGCTCTAAGGTACTGGAAGGGAGTCTCTCGGTCAACTTCCCTGATAATGAGTTGAAGTCGGAGGAAAGTGACCGTGTCAAAGGAGGGCCATAATGTGTCCCACATCATCGACATGAGACAAAAGGATGCAAAATGATTTTGGATGATACAAAGAATCAGAGGTAAATATAACTACAGAAAGGCAACTCTTGAACATATCAGTGACACGACTAGAAGTTTGGCATCTTTTGGATCCATAGGATCGGTGGTCATGATGACATGGTAGGGATCAATGGAAAGAAAAAATGAACAACCCAACCTAGGAAGGTCAATGATAAAAAAGAGGATATCCCAACCTGACATGAAGCAGAGAGTGTCATGTTCAAGAGTGAGCTACCGGCACAACTGATTGGATTTCCAAATTTCCCCCCACCATTTCTGGAAGGTACCCCAATTATTTTTTGATCGCAAGCTTGAAGGGGATAGCATATGTTTGCACTGTAAGTTCATCCTTCAGATGAATTAGACCTATTAAGTTTAAAGAGCCCTAGGAAGGAGAAGCTCATGTTCTTCATGACAACGAATCCAATGTCATTTTATATTTTAACGAGTCTGACAAAGGTGCAACTCGGTGACTTTTTCATGTTTAGAGAGTTTGAAATAGACATGGACATGAAAATTCCACATGGTCCCTTTTCATACATTTGTGTCTCTCGAGCCCAAAAAGGTAGAAAACAATACTTGAGAGAACCGCTTGACCATTTCAATCAAGGAGTACCTTTTTTGTAAATAGTGCATCCCAACCCAAAAAAGGAGTAAACTTATATTGGACACACGATGCTTCGCATTTGTTAAGGAGTTCGAAACAACAAGGGCTTGGCTATATTTTCACTTTTAAAGGGTCTGAAAAGAGCTTGAAAGTAGACCCCCCATTTTATTCTCTTTTACGAGTCAAAAGGGAGAAATACTTGGCAATCTTTCCATATGAGTTTAACGAGTCGAGAAAAGAGTTGAAACATGAGTTGACATCATCGTCGAACATCCATCACCTATTGCTCTGAAAAACGTTAAAGTGCATTATCCAATTATTGAGAAAAAATAAGTTAAAATATTTACAAAAAGCTAATATTTTCATGAAACTAAATAAAAAGGAGGAAAAGTAAATATTTTTTTACCATTTACCATTTTACCTTGCTGTGAAATATTTTTTACTCACTTTTTCCCTAATTGTTATGGAGAAAATTGCGGGATATCCGAGAGGTCATTCGCCAAGACGCCAGTTGCAGGTAAGAGCCAAAGCCCTGAGCTTCATTTTCATGCCTTCTATTCCTATTTTAAACCATTTTCAGGTTTTTGGAGGGAGGATTTATCAAAAAAAAATTGCCCTCAGTCGATGCAGCTTCCGTGTATGGAATCACGCTGGTCGATGGTAATTAACATGACCTATTGCATCTTCAGCTCAACTATTTTTAAAACAGGTGCATCAGCACTGTGAATAGGGAAAACCCCTATTTCCTCATAAAACCACAATTGAAACTTGAAATTTATGGGCCAAGCATGATTGTTGACTCAAAGCTATGGATTTTGTAGAAAAGAATCGTTGAAAATGGTAGACTAGAAAGAATGGGAACATGAAGATGTGGACACCAAGGCACTGAATGATCCAAATTACCTAGAAGATTTGAGGGCTTGTGGGCTCCTCAAACTATTTCTCACGCCAGGGATGCGGGCCCAACTTGAGTTGCTTTGGTACCTGATTATTCTCTAGGAAATAAATTAGGAAATATTCATCATTGGTGACCAGGAGTTGGAGTTAGAAACTTCAGAGATATATTTCATCACAAGACTATCCCGAAGAGGGGAACCAGTCAACCTATATGAGCCATGATTGATTGGGGCAAGCATATCCATGTTTTTCAGCGAACATTTCCCTAAAGCCCTCAAACCCAAGAGTGGCAAGATTGAGATTTCCACTGTTCAGGATCTGACACTGAGAGTGCTACTGTTGACTATCAACAAAGTGGAGGGGTCCCAAGAAGTGCATGAGACTAACAAGTTGAAGTTCCTATATGTTATTGACTGCACAACATCGACGATCTTCAACTGGGCAGAGGCCATGAAGATCAACATAAAACGCAAGCTAACCAAAGCCAAGGCAGGGAATCTGAAGCAATTTTTCTTTGGATCGATACTAGTGACCTTTTTATTGGAACGGGTGTCACTGTTCTAGTACCAGTTGACTGAGGTAGATCCTCCCATGCCACATGAACCACAGATGGCCCGCTAGAGTTGTTTGATGCCTAACATCACTGGGGTCCAGCACATGTCGTACAAACCTGCATTCTTTTCATGGCTATGATGATAGAAAATCATCATGGAGGATTGGCCATATAGTGGCACCAACTTCCATGGGGACCTAGACATGCCACTACTAGATGGAGACGATTTTGACGATGAAGGTAAAAAATCAATTTTTTAATGTTGTGATTTTTTAATTTTTTTCGGTATATATGTGTTTATAACATTTCTCTTCGTTAATGCAAATTTTGGACCAAAGCGCCCTATTTGGATGTCCCCAATAGCCAAGCACATCACCCACTCGATTGATGTTATCACTCTTTACCAGGAGGGGAGTGAGAACGAGGAGGAGATCATGAGGAACCTTGAGGGGTTGACTCATGGTATCCTAGAGTATGGTCAGGTGGGAGGCATTCCTCGCCAGTACCAAAGGCACACGGTGGGAGTATCAGATTGGATCTGTTGATTGTTGACTCGTGTTGCACAAGTGTGTCATGCTACCATGATCACCATGCTGATTAGTTCCTAGGTCCATCTGGTGAGATCCAGTATTGCAATAATGATGCTACAACTCCTGGGACTCCCTACTTTACTTTTATCAACCCGGTAGTTCGTAACAAACTTGGAAGTGATGGTGCTATATGCACAAGTACTAGCTCTTACTGCAGGCTGTCACTTGATCAGCTGGCACAAGTTCACTAGGAGCTTAAGCCAACTTTAATGAGTTCTTAGAAGAAGATTTTAACTGGGATGGATGAAAGCTAACTCAAAAGAGGCTAGTCTACCTGTAGAAAGAAGATGGAAGCTGAAAGGAAATGCAAACCCTAGCAAACCCTAGTTCTACCAACTAACCCTACTTGTTCAAGAATAGGGATGTAAAACTACTAAAATGGATGCCATGGACTATTGCAGAGGTAAAATACATGTGTTTAAGCTACTTCTAAAGGAAAAATCATCTTTTTGTATTTTTGAGAAATTTTATCCAAAATTATTATGCATGTGTTTTAATTATTTTTTACTGTGCAGAGGTTTATTGGCGAAAGAAAATGGAGTGGGTGTTTGCAGGGGGTTAGGAAGGTAGGGAGAGGACCTAAGGGGTCCCTAGAACCCTTCTAGAGATTTCCACCATGCTCAGATCTTGAAAATTTTCTCGCGTTATCTTCTACAAGAGGTTGCAGGGGATCTACAAGAAATTCTACAGGAAATTCTAGAGGAACAGACCAAAAGTGATTTTTAGAGGATTGGTGGAGGAAAAATGGTGGGGAAGTGGAAATGAAGGATGGATAAGGATGCTAAGAGGTGTGGGACCTGGTGAATGAAGCTAAGGAGTGATGAATATGGTTGGATTTGTTCAAGGATGTAGAAAGCAATGTTGCACAAAAATATAGAAATTAGGGTTAGTTGTGAAAGTGTGGAAAATGAAGGGAATAAATCTTGAGTGAGGGGTTGGAAGAGGTTGTATGGTGGAGGGAGGGTAGGTAGGAATGTATTACAGGTTTTCTAGACATTACTTTCCAAAAACTGATCCAAACAAAGACAAAAAAACAAAGATCTATCTACTTTGACCTAATCTACTCTTAAAAACCAGAAATATGATGAACATCAATGTATAAACAGGAAATCATGCAAGAGAGCTATGGAAACTAAGCAAGAATAGATCTTAACATGAAGACACAACTAATATCAACTTCTCCAATTCAAAATCTAACACTAGCAATTGCATTAGAAGGTAAAAATAATGTTTTTGTGGCAGCAAGTGTACCTTGGTCTCAATTCATGATCCCAAGGAGGGAGAACTGAGATCAAGGACTAATTGGTAGCCTTTTTGTCGATCTTTTCTATTACCAAACTGTCAAATCAACTTGAAGCATGAAAAAAAACTATCTAAATAATCAAAAGCAACCTAAGAAATGAAGCAAGATTTTAACCTAAATAATAGAAATTAGTCTATGAATGCAAGAAAAACACATAAAAGTACACAAAGGAGGTACTGGCACTTGGGTTGGGCCCAACCCCAAGAGCTATAGCCTCCTAAGAAAGATTAGAGCTGGTGCAAAGCAAGATTCATCTTCCTTGATATAATAGCTACATCGAAACACTGTTTACAAGAAGAACCTTGAAAATGTGTTGATATAGAGCTGCACTAATGTGTGAAAATAGACTAACAAATAACTAAACTAGAAAGCATTGAAGCCTTCCTACTTATGCATACGAGGACCCCCAACAGTCCTGCTTAACTTGAGGAGCTTGGCTGCCCAAAACTGCAATTATTCAACCACTTCACTAGACCTGCATGACTGCCCTTGAAATCATCTTTGGTGGGTTGTAGAACTTCGAGCTAATGGTGGAGAACCCAAGGAAGGGGTCATTTAGTGCAATAGACATCCCTCCTACAAATCCTCAGCCTTGTTTCCTCATATTTGGCTGCCAATCTGCTCATAAATTCCGGATCTTGGTCCCAAAATGTCCAAAAATCTACAATAAGCACGTGTTAGACCTTGTGGTAAAGTGACTATTCCCATTCACAAAATTAACAATAATATATTCAAATGCATGCATAAAAATATGGAGAAAGGTGGATTAAATGAGAATATCAGGCAAAATGAGCCCATATAGCTACGCATTTCTGAGGATCATCATCACCCCCTTGCTGAATGTGTTGCTTATCCTCTGAGTAACTAATCCATTTCATCATCCTTGATTGCTTTGACTACCTATCTGACATCCAAGGCCTCTAAGGTGATGTCCTCTTCCCTATCATTAAATCCTGCCTTTATTTCTACCTCCTCCCATTGCCTTTACTCCTCTTCTTCCTTGACCCCTTCTAACAGCCCCAGCAGTAGTGGAGGGTTGAACTTAAGGCTAATCCAATTGGCTTTCATGTTCTACATTGATTGTTTGTATAGGGGTACTCTTCTCATAACCTCCCTCATCCTAGTTGGGGAGTGGTACTCTCTTACTTTTAGACTATGGGACAAGGTGTTCCATCTCCTTGTGCAAGCATGAATGCAATTATCACCAAATAGTCTTTCCATGTCCTCAAAGTGAGCAATGGTCTGAGCCTGTCTTTCAACATAGTCAGCCATGATGTGAGGGTTGTCTGCAAGGTACCGATGGGAATATATAAGGGTTGAAGGATCTTTTGGTTCTGACCTGATCATAAGTGGCTCATTTAGTTCTATACTCCCCTTTTTTCCTCATGGCTTAACCAAGAATCCATGGCCATTAGTTGCAGATCTCCTAATACAATGTTTGGGTCCCATAGATTCATGTTAGGTAGTCCCAAGTTATGCAAATAGAATTCTGCCATCTTGGCCTTATCTTCTGCTGAGCTACTGTCACACAATTGCAAAAATTAATTGTAATTCTAAAATGGAGTAGTGCCCCTTTGGTCTAGTGTGTTAATTTGAAATTGCAACCATTAATATTTAAGGTATAATGCATAAGATTTAGTAGGTTGCCTACATTGTAAGGCTTCTATTTCCCAACTAGCCATGTAGGCCAATTGGGCCTCTTTCTCTTGCAATTTCTATTTCAAAACTTGTATTTATTTTGTTGCCTAAGATTCTTGTTCTTGCAGCAGTTTTGTTAGCATCTCGACATTAGCTTCTAGCTCTTCTTCTTTCTGTTGTTTCTCAGTTGTGTCCTTGTCTGCTGGAGGTCCTTCTTTCTGCTGTTGCCCTCCCAAAATGGATAGCCTATCCTCCTTGTGGACTTCCTGTAGCTACAATTGTTTTTTCAGCAGCTCATTATCTTCCTGCAGCTGGGCTCTTTTGCAACTTTCTACATGCCTTACCATGGCCAATTCTCCCCTTAATTATTTTAACTTCTCCTCCATGTGGCCTATGTCATCAACTCCCTTAGATTTGGTGATTTTCATCCATGTGTGTGTTTTGGTCCTCTCTTTCTCTAATTTGAAAAATAATCGTACAACAAATTTCTGTGGGATGATTTTCCCACCCTCTAACAGATTGTAATATGAGCCCAAATCAGGTTGAGGGGTAGGTTTAGGTATTTCTTTAGTTTTGCTCTCCCCTTGTGATTGTTTAGCTACCTTCTCCTCCAATTTCTCAGTCTCTTTTAACTTGGCTAGAGTTTCCTGTAGAGATGTTTCAACTTCTTGTCGAACTACCTTTGAGTTCATCAACTTAATTTTCTCTTTCCATGTAGAGGTTTTTGGGCTTCCTCTTTCATAGGTGATGGATATCTTGGAAGGAGACTCTTCCTTCTATTTAGTGGGTGAGTCCTCAATGACAATCAGTTCCTTGGATGGTGGTTGAGGTTTTCCTACTTTGATCTTTGTTCCTTTTCTGGCTTTGAAGTACATGAAGGTCCTTTTTCTTTTTCCTCTTTGTTTTGTAGGTGTGCTTAATGCAGCAAGCACAGCTGCTGCCTATCTTGCTATCATTTTAGGGTATTTCTCTTCCTACTGTTCTTTTTCTTCACTTCTTGTAGAAATATCTATGACCCCTGTTTCTGCTTGTGTCCCTGATATCTCAGGGTGTATCTCTTCTTTCTCTTGCTGGGTACCTGCCTTGGCTATGGCAGCCTTCTTTTGGGCCTTCTTGGCCTTTTTCTTCCCAAACTTTGTCTGTTTTCCTTTCTTTGTTTTTGCTGTTTTCTCCTTTGCTGTCTTAGGTTCAGCAGTCTTGTCAAATTCCTCTTTTTCTTTCTCTTCTTCTTTTATTTTACCCTCTGCTTGAATGACCTATGTTCCCTCATCAATGCTCTTCTCAGTTTTTTCAATTTTCTCCCCCTCATCACTACTGGGTGGGCTGATGTTCTCAGCCAAAGTTTTGATGTTATCATCCCTGGGCATATTTTTGAAGATTTCCCAAGCTATGGGGACAGTATAGGTGTGTAAAGCATCTTCCACCAACAATTTGATGAGTCCTTGGTGGGCTAACTGATTTGAGACTCCTACATTTAGTTTTGTACCACATTTAATTAAAGACTAAAGGAGGAAATATGGGATGCTCAGTTTCTTAGCTGGAGGTAAGTCCATCCCATACATTAATTCATGTAGCAACCTGAAATGATAACCATAAATGATGTTAAACCTCCCTTCACATGTGATATACTTCATGATTTGATAGCTGAATTCACTCCAGAGAGGAGGCAAGCTTGTCCTTCTGACCCCATTTTTGTCTTCTACAGGATGCCCTCGGGTAGAAAAAATGTTTTCTTAGCCACTTTTCCCAATGACTTCTCCTCTTTGCTCCAAGGGAGCCCCAATGGTAAAGCGGTAATTCTACTGATGAGATCAGGGGTAAGTTCTAGGGTCAAACCTCTAAAACTAACTGTGGCATGTGTCTTCAAATGTTGTCTTAGGGACATCAAAAACTCTTTAGTCACCTCCTCATCATAACCCTGAATTCTGTCAAAGAAGGATATCCAATGTGCCCTGGTGAAAAGGTCCACCACCTCAGGGTTTTCGTACAATTTTCTAGATTTTAAGGGTTCTTTCCTCATGAATCCTCCTAGCATGGTGTTGAGTTTGGCCTTTAACCAGAAAAGAGAATGCTCAGGTGGGTAAAAAACACAGTCAATCACTGAGACAGACTATAGCTGAATTTGGTTTTTTTCTTAGATCAAAGAAGGAATTTCTCATGTGCTCCTTACAATATCAAATGGCAATAATTCCCCTATTTGAAAACTACTGTCACCCAGAATTTGGTTTGTCTGTTTATGAAAGAATTTTTTTTTTTTACAAAAAAAGCATAAGGACACAGGCTTTTTCTCAGCACATTGATAGATATGTAAAATTCGGGTTTTTTCACACACACAGGTTGGCCTCTACTGCTGCATGTCTTCCTTACAGGAGATTTTTTTTAAAAAACTGATGAGAAGATTGCAGATGCAGAAAGAAAAAAACTGGGTAAGCTCAGTGAATTATGCAGGGAGACTTCCACTTTTTCTCATTACACAGGCAGACTTTTTACTCTCATTTTTTCATTCTAATTTCATGTTCAATTCACCGTTTTGCACCAACAAATCATGCATAGAGAATATTTTCCAAGCCTACCTCGTTTTGAGCTTGAAATTCGGTGAAAGTCCCGAGTTTTCTTTCTGCAGAGTTGTTCTCTGCTTTTCCTGTAGAACCCTTCTTTTAGAAGTCACCCGGCTCTTGTAGAATGAAACTGTGCTTCCTATAGAGTCCGATAGGTGGGAGATTTTTGAAAAATAGGCATAAATCTGGCGGAGGACAACTGGTTAGCTACTCTGGAAGTGGTAGATGCATACTCCAGTCAAAAACGTCATAAGTGTAGAATGAGCAAAAGGTGATGAATGGCTTAACTGAACTATGTTTTATCTGTGGGCGTGATTCGTGGTGAGGTGATGAGGTGGCCAAACCGGACTGTTGATTCTACATCATGGTCATAATTTTTCTGCATGCCATATGACCGCCATCACCTCCCTTACTCCTGTTATCCGCCACCACCACTACCACTCTCGGTTATTTCTTTGTGAATGGACATTCCACACATGCTGGTTGCGTATCTTATCAGTAGTTTTAATTTAATGGGGATCAGTTGGATTCCATGAGGATGTGTAACTAACCAAGGGTGGCCAGTTAACTAGCCACCAATTCCATTCAAACCAAACCATTCCCCTAGTTACGCAGCCTTGAAATATAATTCATGTAATTGTAGAATAGGTTTAGTCACTTCCATGTACAGTCGCGGCCATGTTATGCACATTTCAGATGCTGGAACCCATTTCTTCATTGCTGTGGTTGCTTGCATTCTGCATGATTGACCTTAGACTATTGCTGATGTTTACACGTTCAAACAGAGCTCATGCATGTTTCATAGGCTATACTTTGCTATCCCTGGCTCTGTAGTATGTGTTTCAGAGGGATCAGCTGCTACAGGAATCTTGTAGGATTTCCTGTAGCTGCTTCTCCTTCTGAGCTTCAAGCTAAAATTAGTAGGGCTATAATTACTGATGAGGGTCTCTGCTGGAAAGGAATCTTAGATGGAGGGTAGCAGGCATGGTGAGTGAAAAGAAAAACTGTTGTTTTGATTTGTCACTAAAATTTGTTTGCAGCATAAAAAATAGGATTTTTTGTGTGATTGTGCAAGGACATGAAAATGAGTGGAATGGAGGTGAACAAAGATGGAAAACAATGAAAGATGGTGAGGGATGGAGGAAAGGAGCTTTATAGACCTTATAGATAGATCTCAAACCCTCGGATCCTCTTCTGAGACCAATTTTGGCTTGTCTGTAGTTTCTACAGGATCCTCCTGTAGAAGATACAGAGCTTCCTATAGGATGCGGAATTTTGGTCCAGATGACACCAGATCTTTGGAAAGGGTAACAATGATGGAGGAATGGATTGTGAGGGATGCAGGCATCCTGGTCATGTCCTCTGTCTTTGACTTGCGTGATTCTCCCAAAACCTGTAATGACCTTCCTACAACCTGCAATTTATTCAACAGAAATTAGATTTATTTTCCTTTTTTCTTTTTTCTCTTTTTTTTCTGAGATAGCTGTGGTGCCTCTAGGATGTTTCACCCTCATTGTCTACCCTAGGTGCCTCCAAGAGGTTTTCACCCAAGGATATTTTATTCTTTATTCTTTTTCTGTGTTTTGTTTTCTTTTTCCTTTCTTTTTTTTTTCCTTTTTTTTTATTTCTTTTTTCTTCATGATGTAGGTAGAGTGGAGACAGGGACCTGCTCCATTACCAATACTGATTTGCCAAGAGTCTCAATGAAATCCTACTTAGAAAGGGGCTTCTTGTAGATTTTCAATCTATGCCCATTGACGAGCATGGGGATGGATTCTTCATCAATGGTCCGAATAAGGACTAAACCATTGTCATTGCATGTTTCCACTATATATGGTCCCAGCCATCTTGACCTTAGCTTGCCCTTGAAATCCTTGTATCTTGAATCATATAATAGTGCCCAATCTTCTGGTTGAAATTGCTTTTCTTTGAGGTGCTGATCATGCCATATATTTCTTTGAAGTTGGATTACCTCTGAGTGGAGAAGGGCCTGCATTCTTTGTTCATCTAATCCATTCAACTAAAGCAATCTTTCCTATTGTGCATGGATGAGATCTAGGTCCAAGTGAGCTACCAATCTCAATGTGTTATATTCAAATTCTATGGACAACAAATCCTTCTTCACGTAGACTAGCTCATAGGGTGTGAAACCTATTGTAGTTTTCCAAGTAGTGTTGTAGGCCCAGGTGGCCTCAACCAAGTGATCAGCCCAATATTTTCTGTTGTTGCTCACTACCTTAGTCAAAATCCCTTCCAAAGCTCTATTAATAACTTCTTCCTGTCCATTTTCTTGTGGATGATAAGGGGTGGAAGTTCTGTGCTTAATCTTGTGATGAGTGAGCAGGTCTTCAATCAGGTTAGAGGTAAATTCACTTCCTTGATTTGTGACTAATTCTCTTGGGTAGCCAAACTTGTAGAAGATATTTTCCCTCAAAAACTTAGCTACCATTTCTTCTGTTGCTACTTTGATTGCCTTTGTTTCTACCCACTTTGTCAAGTAATCCATGCACACAATGATGTAGGACCTCTGTTTTGAAGGAGGGTTGATAGGACCCACAAAGTCCATGCCCCACTTCTCAAATGGCTCGAAAGTCACCTGAGGCTACAAGGGAATTTCATCCTTTGGAGTAGGTTCCCCATCGTTTGACATTTGTCACATTAGCTAATGTATCTCCTGACATCTTGATGAAGAGTG
Organism: Pinus tabuliformis; assembly: GCA_031772625.1. Classification (NCBI taxonomy): domain Eukaryota; kingdom Viridiplantae; phylum Streptophyta; class Pinopsida; order Pinales; family Pinaceae; genus Pinus; species Pinus tabuliformis. The sequence continues at coordinate 1,198,233,250 of CM062816.1, read as the reverse complement.
GGCCAATAGTATCCTGCCTGTAGAATTTTGAAGGTGTTTTTCTTTACTGCAAAGTGGCCTCCACAGGGCCCATCATGACAGGCTAGGAGGATGTCAAAAACTTCCTCCTCCCGAACACATCGCCTCAAAATCTGATCTGGGCCAAGCTTAAAAAGATTGCCCCCAATCCAAGTGAATGGGCACTTTTCCTCACAATCTTGCTCTTCTCTTTTGAGGATAGGTATGGCAGAAACTGTGCTAAAACCAAATAATTTTCTATATCAGAAAACCATGGTGAGAGTACTAAAATAGAAAATAGGTGTTCATCTAACATCTGATCATCCACCATCCGTTCTTCACTTGTAGGAAAATCTAGTCTAAACAGAAAATTAGCAACACTGTTTTCCTTACCTGGCTTATCAACAATGGTCAAATCAAATTGCTACAGTAAAAGTAACCATCTAATGATACGAGCATTTACATCAAGTTTGTTTATCAAAAACCTAATTGTAGCATGATCAGTATGCACAAAGGTTTGATAGCCAGTGATGTAGTGTCTGAACTTGTTTAGGGAATGGACTACATCCACGAGCTCTTTCTCGGTTACAGTATAGTTTAACTCCGCCTTGGACAGGTTTTTACTAATAAAATATATGGCATACGATAACTTCTCCTCAACTTGTCCTAAGGCTGCTCCTATGGCTTTGTTCGAGGCATCTGTGTGAATGTCAAAAGGTAGGGCCCAGTTTGCACCTCTGAAGATTGGGGCAGTTATTAGTTTACCTTTTAAAGCATCCAGAGCCTCATGACAGTTGTCAGTCCATATGAACTCAACATCTTTTCCCAAAAGACAAAACAATGGAGAGGCTAGCTTACTGAAATCTTTAATGAATCTTATATAATATCCTGCTAAGCCTATAAAACTCCAAACATCTCTTACATTTTTAGGAGGTGGGACCCTTTGGATGATAGCAACCTTGTTGGGATCCACCTGTAAAACTTGCTGAGAAATTGTATGACCTAGCACGGTCCCTTTAGTCATTAGGAATTCACATTTATCAGGACTGAGGGATAGGTTCATCTCAATGCACTTGGCTAAAACTTTCCTTAGGTTAGTCAAAGCTTCTCGGAAGTTAGAACCATAAGGGCTAAAGTCATCCATATAGATTTCCACTAAATTATGAACGAGCTCAGCGAAATATACTCAGCACTGCTCTCTAGAAAGTGGTAGGAGCATTGCATAACCGAAAGGGAAGGACTCGGTACGCAAAGGTACCCCATGGACAAGTGAAAGTGGTATTATCTTGGTCTTCCAGGCTGATTTAGATCTAATTGTACTGACTAAACCCATCTAGGAAGGAAAAGAACTTCTTCCCTGCCAAGCCATATAGCACTTGATCTATGAAAAGCAAAGGTAAATGGTCCTTCTTGGTGGCTTTATTAAGTTCTCGATAGTCTACACAGATTCTCCACTTCCCGTTCTTCTTGGGCACAAGCACTAAAGGAGAAACCCACTCACTGTCAGAGATGGGATAGATGAATCCTGCATCCAACAACTTTTGCAGTTCTTCTTTGACAATATCCTTAAGGGCTGGATTCATCCTCCTTTGAGGCTTCCTGACTAGTTTACAATCCTCTTTAATGTAGATGTGGTGGGTACAGACCGAAGGATGGACTCCTTTCATCTCCTTAGAGCTCCATGCAAAAGCATCCAAATGGTTGTTCAATAGGCTACACAGCTCTTTCTCCTGAGAGGTGGATAGGGATGAGTTGATATTCAAGATTATTTCAAGGCCAAATTCCACATTCTTAACTTGGAGAGAGGTTGAATTAGCCACACATAGATCAACTAAAGCACTGGCTTGGGTTTCTTCCACCAACTCTTCTAATGGCAGCACACTGGGGGGTGGATTTTGAATCAAATTCTCAATAGGAAATCCTCAGTTTGAGGACCTCCCCTAGTGGATTCCACTATGCACAAGGGGGCAAAGTAGACTTCACCTTCATCTTCCTCCTCCAACCAGAGAGGTAAGTCATGTTCTAGCAGAGGTTGGGCAAGAGGATATAGGACTAGTTGTTTGGACATATGCGCATTCTTGATAGTCATGCTCCTAGATCGACAACTGGTGTAAGCATCTACAGTAGCTAACCAAAGCCTTTCCAAGATGAGGGGATACCCCATGAGTTTTTCCTTTGGCTGAACGACCAAGACGTCAGCAAGGTACTCCTAGGAATTAATGGAGACCATGACATCTTCCACAATCCCTTCAGGAGTCACAGTGGAGTGGTCTGCCAACTGCAGTACTATTGAGGTCTTCCTTAGGGAACTCTGAAGGTTGAGTTTGAGCATAGTGTCCCTTGTCATTACATTAATGGAAGCTCCTAGATCAATCAAAGTGTGGTGGATTTGGTGCCATTTATGTGGACATGAACTATAGGACTCCTAGGATCCAAATATTTTGGATAGATTATCTATCCCAACATCAGGTCAGACAGTTGTCCTATGACATTGATAGTTGGGGCATCTCTCTTGCGCCTGCCTAGGTGCCTAAAACACTTTTCTTTGATCAACGTATTGTAGATTGGTACATCTTTTATGGCCTGGAGAAGTGGTATTTTCACACATAACTATTTAAGTTCTCCCAAAAGTTCAGTTTCTTCTGGGTTTGGTTGTGTGGTTCCAGTTAGTCTCTCAGGAAAGGGTGGAATGGCTTTGGGTTCACTTTCTTGTTTCACTTCCTCATCCCCCTTAGGAGGAGGTTGGCTATCTGGGAGGACCTTCCCAGATCGTAGGTTGATCTCCTGAATCTCCATAGCATAGGCAGGGCATGTGGTTTCTCCAGTATATATCTGTTGGGCCTGTCGATTATTAGGGTTCCGTTCAGTTGAGCAGGTATCTGGGGTTGTCTTGGAGGAGTCAGAGGTAATGGTTGTGGTTGAGCAGGTGGTTGAGGAAAAAGAGTGGGAGGAGAGTTGTATTGGGTCCTCCACCCCTGATAAGGTGCATTCCACTCAGGTTGTGGCTCAGTGTGAGAATGAGACGAGGGAGCAACTAGTTGAGTATGGTATTGAGGAGGATATTACCAAGGAGGGGGTGTGGACCATGAAGGATGAGCAGGGGGACCCCAAGAAGGCATGGAAGTGGTTTGATTGGGGTTGTAATAAGTCTAGGATGTCCCTTGCATCCCTTGCTGGTAAGGTCTGGGTCCATGTGATCTCCTTTGGTTCATGAAGTAGAGCGGTTCAGTGGCTCCTTCAGCCCCTTGGTACATGGCTTTAAATCTGAGCAAACAAGGCCATTGATTTGTAGGATGGTCTTCTTCACAGACAAAACAAACTTCTATAGAGTGCAATGGAAATTCGTTCCTAGGATGCTTTTTGGTGCACCTGGGACAAAAGATGGCCAAAGCCCTCTCGGCTTCCTCTTGCTTCTTTTGGATTCACAAGGTATCCATTTGCATGGCAATGGTCTATCTCATCTCACTTTTGAAATCTTCCATTTGATTTGCAAACTCGTTTTTAAGGAATGAACTAGATAAAGGGGTACTGGCTAAGAGTTGACTTCCCCTACCTCTCTTTCTAGCTGCCCTAGAATGGTTTCTAAATACAGTCTTTATGTCATCATAAGGTAGCTGGTAGATGTCTCCCCCGACCAGAAAATGTAGGGTATCTAGAAGGTCTTCAGGGACTCCTCTGAGCAGAACCAAATTCAGAGATTCGAGGTCAAGTGTGCACCTGGCCCTTTTATAACTGAGTTGAAACCTCTCTTCATAGTCTTCTAAAGATTCATGACTTCCCATGGTTATTCGAAAGATTTCTTCTTCTGTATCCTTTGACTTGTAGTAGTCCTGGTATTTGTTGTTGAAGGCTTGCTGCATTTGAGCCCAATTTGTGATACTGTTTCCAGGTAGCCCCATGAACCAACAGAGTTCTGCATCTTTGAGGGTAGAAGGAAAGAGTTTCAACTTTTGCTCATCTTCTGCATAGTCATAAGTTCAACAAAGGACAAGAAACTCAAACAAAAAAGTATCTGGGTCTTCAGTAATCAATCCATGGAAGTGAGGTAAGGCCGAGGGACAAATTTTTTTCATTTTTGTGTCCCCATTGGTCTCTCGGATGGGAAAGGTACCTTCTATTCTCTCCCCATTTCCTCTTTTGTTTCTGTTTTCAGCCATGGTCTCAAGAGGAATGGTTTCTTTCTCTTGTTTAGTTATAGAATCTTCGTATATTTCTAGAGGTTCACCTATAGGTTCTTCATGATCACTGCCACCAAAGAGAGAAGGGTGACTGAATGATGTGGTGGGGGTGTTGGGTAGGAATTTTCCTGACTTATCTCTATTCCTACAAGGCATGAAATGAAATTTCATTTTTTGGGTGACTTTTGTTGTTTTTTCTGCTTGTACCTACAAAAACTAAAATAGATTAAACTACAACTAACTGAATTCTATCTTGCTAAAACGAAAATGCAGAATTGAAATGAAAGCAAGAAATGACTAATCTATTTTTCTTAAATGAAATTGTAGAATTGAAATGAAAGCAGGAAAGGACTAATCTATTTTTCTTAAATGAAATTGAAGAATTGAAATGAAAGTAGGAAATAGCTAATCTACACTTGCTGAATTGACATTATAGAATTGAAAGGAAACAACCATTCTACTTTTGCTGAAATAAACTACTTAGCAGAATGTTTGTAGTAGAAAATAGAAGAAAAGCAGTAATCACAAAATACGCTGACGCTTCCCCAGCAATAGCGCCAAAAAGATGGTGAGCTCCAGTATTGCAGCAATGATGTTGCAACTCCTGGGACTCCCTACTTTACTTTTATCAGCCCGGTAGTTCGTAACAAACTTGGAAGTGATGGTGTTATATGCACAAGTACTAGCTCTTACTGCAGGCTGCCACTTGATCAGCTAGCACAAGTTCGCAAGGAGCTTAAGTCAACTTCTATGAGTTCTTAGAAGAAGCTTTTAACTGTGATGGATGAAAGCTAACTCAAAAGAGGCTAGTCTACTTGCAGAAAGAAGATGGAAGCTGAAAGGAAACACAAACCTTAATAAACCCTAGTTCTACCAACTAACCCTAGTTATGTAAGAAAAGGGATGTACAACTAATGAAATGGTGCCATAGTCTATTTTAGAGGTAAAATACATGTGTTTAAGCTACTTCTGAAGGAAAAATCATCTTTTTGTATTTTTGAGAAATTTTATGCAAAATTATTATGCATGTGTTTAACTATTTTTGACTATGCAGAGGTCTATTGGCGAAAGAAAATGGAGTGGGTATTTGCAGGGGGTTAGGAAGGTATGGAGAGGACATAAGGGGTCCCTAGAACCCTTCTGGATATTTCCACCGTGCTCAGATCTCAAAAAGCTGCTCACGTTATCTTCTACAGGAGGTTGCAGGGGATCTACAGGAAATTCTACAGGAACAGGCTAAAAGTGATTTTTAGAGGATTGATGGAGGAAAAATGGTGGGGACGTGGAAGTTAAGGATGGATAATGATGTTAATAGGTGTGGGACCTGGTGAATGAAGCTAAGGAGTGATGAAGATGGTTGGATTTGTTCAAGGATGCAGAAAGCAATGTTGCACAAAAATATAGAAATTAGGGTTAGTTGGGAAAGTGTGGCAAGTGAAGGGAAGAAATGTTGAGGGGTTGGAAGAGGTTTTATGGTGGAGGAAGGATAGGTAGGAATGTATTATAGGTGTTCTACACATTACTTTCCAAAAACTGATCCAAACAAAGACAAAAAAAACAGAGATCTATCTACTTTGACCTAATCTACTCTTAAAAACCAGAAATATGATGAACAACAGTGTATAAATAGGAAATCATGCAAGAGAGCTATGGAAACTAAGCAAGAATAGATCTGAACATGAAGACACAACTGATATCAACTTCTCCAATTAAAAATCTAACACTAGCAATTGCATTAGAAGGAAAAAACAATGTTTTTGTGGCAGCAAGTGTACCTTGGTCTCAATTCATGATCCCAAGGAGGGAGAACTGAGATCAAGGACTACTTGGTAGCCTTTTTGTTGATATTTTCTGTTACCAAACTATCAAATCAACTGAAGCATGAACAAATATCTAAATCATCGAAAGAAACCTAAGAAATGAAGCAAGATTTTAACCTACATAACAAAAATTAGTCTATGAATGCAAGAAAAATAAATAAAAGTACACAAAGGAGGTACTGGCACTTGGGTTGGGCCCAACCCCAAGAGCTAAAAACTCCTAAGAAATATCAAAGCTGGCACAAAGCAAGATTCATCTTCATTCATATAGTAGCTACATCCAAAAACTGTTTATAAGAAGAAGCTCGAAAATGTGTTGATATAGAGCTGCACTAATGTGCGAAAATTGACTAACAAAATGACTAAACTACCAAGGCTTGAAGCCTTCCTAATTATGCATATGAGGACCCCCAATAGTCCTCCTTAACTTGAGGAGCTTGGCTGCCCAAAACTGCAGTTAATTAGCCACTTCACTAGACCTGCTTGGCTGCCCGTGAAATCATCTTTGGTGGGCTGTAGAACTCCGATATGATGGTGGGGAACTCAAGGAAGGGGTCATTTAGTGCAGTAGACATCCATCCTACAAATCTTCAACCTTGTTTCCTCATATTTGGCTATCAATCTGCTCATAAATGCTAGATATTGGTCACAAAAATGTCCAAAAATCTACAATAAGCACGTGTTAGACCTTGTGGGAAAGTGACTATTCCCATTCACACAATTAACATAAATATATTCAAAAGCATGCATAAAACTATGGAGAATGGTGGATTAAATGAGAATATTAGGCAAAATGAGCCCATATAGTTACCCATTTGTGGGGCTCATCACCAACACTGACATTTTTTTAACCCTGCGTGCCACGGATATATGAGGCCTGCAAGTCGTCGATGTTATTTTGGACACATATTATTTTTTTGGGTTTTGATGTATCAAAAATTATCACCATATATTTATATATGTTGTAATTTCTTTCTTACTATTGTACAAATGATTTGTTTTATCTTTTCACATGTTTCGTAAATGTCTATCCAACACATAATTAGCTAATGCATCTGTCAATGTATTCCTGTGCCTAGGAATATGATGATATGTAATGCAATCAAAATGTCTTTCCAGTAGACAAATATAAAGATACATTCTCAATATTTGAGGGTTTTTACGGAATATTTCCCGTTGAGTTTAAGGACGACAAGCTGTGAATCCAAGTTGACAACCAACTCTTGAATGTCAAGAGCAATGGATTTTGACAATAGTTCGATGACCACACTGTATTCAGCAATGTTGTTAGTTGTACAACCTAAAAAGATACCTTTAAGGTCAATCAAATCACCATTAGGGTCATAAATAGCCTATGTTGCGGATGATAGGTTCTAGGTACTACGACAAGTACCATCAATAAAACTGATGTGAGTCGCAAACATCTGCAAAGAAAGGAAAACATAGTAAACAAGAAAGTTGTTTGAAAACTAACACACCAAACCACACTGCACAAAAATGAATGACACACTAATGTACACAAGTAACCATGCAAGATGACCTAAGCATAGTACTTCTTGAGGTAAAGATCGTTCTAGGGTTTATCCAGAGGATTTCCTTCATAACAAATAAGCTCATATGCCCCTTTTTGCAAAACACATTTCACAATATAGGGCCCATGCCATAGGGGTTCAAACTTTCCTACCCGTAGCTTATCATTAGCTTGGTCATATAGTAATACCAAATCACCCTTAGAGAATGTGTGAGGGGAGATCAACTGATCGAAATGGGACTTGACCTATTTCTTTTGTGCTTTGATAACCAATGCAGCGAGATGATGAGTCTCATCCAATCGTTCTAAATATAAGAGGAATTATTCCTGAGGTGATGTTTTAGGCAGAAGTTCAACAGCTAGCTTGAGTTAAGGAATCTCGCATTCGATCGGCAATGTTGCTTCTAGACCATAGACTAGATGGAATGGTGTGAAACCAGTTGCATATTTGGTTGAGGTTCGTTAAGCCCACAGAGCTGAAAGGAGCATGAGATGACAATTTGATTTGTGCATCCCAATAGTATGTTGAAGCATTGTAACCAAAACCATGTTCACGGCTTCAACTTGGCCATTGGCCTGAGGGTAATATGGGGTTGAGCCATCGTGGCACAAGCCCAACCCAGATTTTAGCTCAGCCATCATGTAATCTCTAAAATGGGAGCCATGGTTTGTGATAATGGCTTGAGGTACACTGAACCTGGAAATAACATGATTGGAAAGGAATTGAGCTGGCATTTTACCGTCTGTAGAGTATGTAGGCATCGCTTCGGCCCATTTGGTTAAATAATCCACAAAAATGATAATATAGCCATGCCCCCCAACCAAACGAGGCGTGTCATATAATCGATGCGCCATTTGGCAAAAGGATGAACGGTAATGACGAGGTGTAGGTGAGCGGGTGGGGCACATATCTTGCGTTGGTAAATTTGGCATTCATGGCGCTTACGAACAACAAGGATGTAGTCCTTAGAAATGGATAGCCAGAAATAAATAGCGCGAAGGATTTTTTGAGCGGTAACATAACCAGACATATCACCACCACATGCCCCAGAATGGCAGTCATTGAGAACTCTTTCAGCCTCCTTAATCATAAGGCACCGATGAAGAATTGAATTGATGCCGACACGGTATAAAGTATCGCCAATAATACGGTATGGTTGGGAGTGATGCTGAATCCTTTAGCGATAGTCCTTAGTCAACATGGACCGAAACATGGATGTTTGGAGTTACACAATGATATCACCGTACCACTGATTAATGGTGCTAATCAGGAAAAGAGTCTCGTCTAGGAGCTATTCATCTACACTAGTAGGGAGAGACTTAGAAAGAAGGGAACAAATCAATTCGGCAAAAACGAGTGGCTTCTTATATTTGGTATTAGTAAATACCAAATCAAATTCTTGCAGGATGACAATCCTTTTAGAATATTTCACCCCCAGTAACTAACGAGTTAGGATGTGGGTCATGGGGTTATGGTCAGAAATCACCATCGTCGTGTGTAAGAGGATGTAGTGCCAAAAGCATTGAACAACCTAGATGGCAGCCAAAGCCAACTTTTCGACATGGGCATAATGCGTTTCAGTGTCAATGAGATTATGACTAAGGTAGTAGATAACATGTTCGTTTCCTTCATCGTCATATTGGACTAAGACCATAGCAGTGGTGCTAGGGGTTTCAACTAGGTAAAGGAAGTAATCACGATAATAATATGGGGGGTGCAACAAAGGATCATTTATGAGGATAGCCTTGAGATCATCAAAATATTTTTGGGCAACCTCATCCCATACAAAGGGCATTCCTTGTTTTAGCAGCTGGGTAAATCCTGTAGCTAGCCTAGTATAATTGGGTATTAAATGATGGAGAAAATGTGCCTTTCCTTGCAAGCTCTAGAGTTGGTGCAATGAAGATGGACGGGGTAAATTTATAATGGCCTCGACTTTAAGCGAGTCAAGGTTAATATCATCCTTGGAAACGATAAAGCTGAGGAGTCATTTGGATTCTATGTAGAAAACACATTTATGCGGGTTTAACCAAATGTTGTAGTGCCTACAACACATAAAAATATGCCGAAGATGGTCAGGGTGATCTTGGCACTTAGGAGAATGAGCAAGAAGGTCATCCAAGTAAGGTTGGACAATGTTGTGAATATCACGAAGTGCATAGGACATTGCCTACTGAAACGTAGCCCTAGCATTTTTTAGGCTGAAAGGGAGATTTTTGTACATAAACATACCCCATGGACAGATAAAAGATGTCTTTTCTTGATTGGCTGATGTAATGTTGATCTGGTTGTAACCAGAAAAACTATCCATAAAGGAAAAAATCTCGCTACCAGCACATTCATCAATGATCTGATCAATGAAGCTAGTAGGATAGTTATCTTCAGGATAGACACGATTAAGGTCTCAATAATCAATGCAAACGTGAATCGTGCCTTGTTTTCTTGTCATCGGGACAATATTTGACACCCAATCTGTAAGAAGGATGGGATAGATGAACCCAACTTTGAGAAGTTTTTCAACTTCACCCTTGATAGTAGCGACCTTCCTAGGGTGCATTGGGCAGAGGCACTAGCGAACGGGCTTCACATGCAGATAAGTTGGTATTTCATGCACAACAATGCTAGGATCAATTCTAGGCATTTCTTCGTAGGACCACGCAAACACATCACAGAATTCCTGAAACAGAGGATTATAAGTCTTGATCTCATTCGGATAACATGATACCCCGATATGGACATTCTCAACGATACCAGGCTTGATAGAAATATCAATCGGCATAGTTTGGGTAATATTACCCAAATTTCCTTCCGACCATACTTCATGAGTCATGATCGATGGTAGAAGTGAGAGGAAAGGAAAGGGAGAAGAGGACTCTTCGAAAGCGGTAGACGTGACCACTAGGTGAGGCAGGAATAAGGAACGATGATGAGTATCGGTCCAAGGTGGCTCCTCGAGAGACATGACTTCCATGATACCTTCATCAGCATGGAAGGTCTTAGCTAAGGGATCAAGGGATTGCAAAGCACCAAGCCACAGGGATTGTGAATGTGTATCGAGAGAGGTCTTTGAAACAGAATAATTAGAGGATGAGAAAATCAAAGCCAAAACAATTTCCACGTAATTGGTTTCAGCAGGACTAAGTGGAATAACCTCGGCCTAGGTATGAACAAGATCTGGTGAAGGTATGACCAAGGGATTAGATTTTACTGAGACCATGTTGATAGAGGCAACATGAGGAGGTGGGAGTGGAAAAATTCCCATTAAGGCAGAATCTTTGAAAAGAGCTACCCCCACACTCTCATAGGGAGCACCATTGTGCTTGACATACAGAACATTTCCATCTGAGGAGGAAGAGGCAAACAAATATAGCTGGTCGATAGTGACAATATTCCCTTGATGGGGAAAACAAATCACATGAAATAGGTAGGAGGCTATAGCATGGACAGCATGGGTCCAGCTCCGACTGAGTAGAAGATTGTAATTGAGATTTGTGTCAACAATCTCTACCTCAACTTACACTATCTTGCCTTCCAGAGTAATGGAAAGGTTAGGTAAGACACTGAAGGGTCACAAATCACGCCCATTGAAAGCTTCCAAAGTGTTCAGGGATTGGTTCAAAGTAGGAGAACCAATAGCCTTCCAGCATGCGATTGACATGATGTAGGTGGTAGCACCTTCATCAATGATAGTCCTATGGATGGTCTTCTCATTGATGATTACCTAAATGAGGAAGGAAATCTTATGAGGGAGATGTGGAACATGGTTCTCTAGATCAAAAAATATTAAATTGGAATCTGTGGGATCGATACCCCTGATAGCTAACAGCAAAGATTTCCGCTATGATGGGCAGCTTTGGAGCACCTCGATAGCTGACATAGTTGATGGCGCCTAAGCCAAATCCTCAACAATATTACAGTGCTAAGTAGCTCGAGTGTTAGGATTGTATGAGCATTTCCATAGCACTCCTCGAGAGGGTGGCCATATAACGGAATCATGGTTAGGGCGCTTGATATGAAGAGGGCCACAAATCAGGGTAGAGGATGAAGGGGTGACTTCTTTCTCTTTCCCAGTTGTCAGAGCAGGAGTTTGGTAATATTTTGATCTAGTAGCCACATTAATAGGTGTACTCATCATGAACAATTGAGACCCTGAGGAAGTAGACGATTGAGGTTGGTCTACCATTTGGGTTTGCTGAGATGGAAAGGGCTCTTTGAGGACAACAGGGGTCCCTTTGAGCAAACGACTAACTTCAGATTATCGAGGACAATCCTTAGTGTAGTGATCCTCCTTGCAAATGAGGGAGGGATACTTGGGTTTCCATTGTGAAGATTCACCAACAAACGATTTGGGAGGACCTTGTTTTGGGGCATTGACTTTTCCCTTGCCTTTGACTTTATTCTTACCTTTCGAGGATTTTTTCGCTAAGGTAGACTGGACAACATGGACTGCTAAGGTTTTACCAGTGATTTTGGGAAGAACTATTGGGAATAGCATTTGAGACCGACTTTTGTTTGAAAGAATATTTAGTAGGGGTCTAGGATACTGAACCAATAACTCCATCAATAGGAGGTATAACTTGTGACTTTGATGTCGTGGGATCAGATGACAGCTGCAGAGTATCGGGTAATAACTCATACAAAGTGCCAGACTGAGAGTAAACTAGATCTAAGTATTGGGCACGAGCAATGGCTTGTTCTTTAGTAATGCGTCCACCCATAGATATATTGTGAGCAATTAGGGCCACCAATGATTTAGTGAACCATTTTGTGAGCAACTGATTAACAATTTCAAATTTGATCATGCAACATCTACATCTCCATTCATGGATGTGATCGGAGATATGTGTCACAGTATCTTTCTTAGGTGATGTGATTAAATAGGTCCCAATTTCATAGTGAACCGGCAGCTAGAAATGTGTGAGGAAAGCCATGGTTGAAGAGTTAAATTCATGGTAAGTACTTCGAGGAAGCTTGATGTACCACTTGGTTGCAGCACCTGTGAGGGTTCATTGGAAAAGACAGAGACAAATGGAATCGTCAACGTAAGAGTTTGAAGAACACCAGAGGTGATATGTCATCATCTGGGCTTGTGGGTCTTCTTTTGCTTTCCCATCGAACTTTGGATAATTTCTCGGTATCTTGGACGACACTGGAGGCCAGTATGACAAATGAAGAATTAGATCATTCGTAAGGTGATATACATCTAGAAACTCTAGTGTGGCCAAGAATGGCAATTGAGTATTAAAAGGCATAGGAGGTCGGTAAGTCGGTCCGAACAGAGGATCTCATCCCTGTTGGTAAGGATTTTGGCCCCACAATGGGGGATTTTGGCCATATGGCATTTGATGTTGTCCCCATTGCGGGTCTCGTCGGCCATAGGGAGGATTTTGACCTTGAATACCTTGGAACTATCCAGTCATAGGTTGCTGAGAAGCAACGTATGGGTAAAAGGGCTGTTGAGCCTGTTTACCTTGGATTTATGGATATTGTACCTATTGTCCCTGAACATACGAGTGGTGAACCTGTTGTCCCTGAACAAGAGGATTTTGTACCTGATTTCCTTGGGCATAAGAATTATATGCTTGTTGCACTTAGACATAGGGATTTTGTACCTGCTACCCTTGACAGAAAGGATTATGTACATGTTCACCTTGGACATTAGGATTTTGTACCTAATATTGTAGGACTTGACCCTATCCTTGCCCTTGCAAGGGTTGACCCTGCTGATATGTATACAAGGGTTGTTGCTACCTCGGTTGGTTTTGCTACTGCAAGGGTTGGCCTTGGGGCTGCAAAATTTCTCCCTGGGGCTGCAAAGGTTGGCCCTACGAAGACATGGGCTAGGAGGTTTGCAAAGAATAGTGTATTTGCTGCTGCACGGTTTTCTGCAACTATTGCAAGGGTTTCTCTTATGGTTGTTGCAGTTGACCTTGTTGCGGGATCATTTTCCCTTGTTGTTGTGCAAATAGCCCTTGCTGCAACAAAGGTTGCCATTGCGATAACAAAGGTTACCCATTGCATTAACAAAGGTTGTCGTTGTTATTATAGAGGCTGACCCTACTATTGCAAGGGTACTTGAATAGTGCCTGGACAATTTCCGAATTGAATTTGGCCATAGCCACCCTGGAAAGTGGATGAGCCAGGCTAAATGTACTACCCATAGTGAAGGGTGTAAGGTTGATTAACCATTCCTTTAGAACCATATGGAACGTAAGGAGTTTGGTATTGGACCTGAGCCTCATTGGGTTGCTAATACTGGACATTACTCAACCTGGATGGGCCAACGCGATTTTGAACCTATTGGTATTGGACATTGCTTGATCTAGTAGTATCAGCAGGGTTGTGAATAACTCCAGAAGAAGGCTGGTTCATACCAAGCATGTGAGCTTGTTAGCCACTCACATTGGTGGCGCTTGACACCATAGAAAAATTCAGGTTTTTCCCCCGAGGCGGTGGCACAGCTTGGCCATTGACTAGAGGGATGGAGGAATTGACAAAGACATTCCTCGAGACCACCGGTTGAACTGAACAAGATGGTTCAAAATGGTGGGTTGCACCGAGACTGAAGTAATAGCCTGTTGGGAGGTCTAGTTTGCAATGAATGGACCTGAAGTAGGCATAACGCTAGATGCCCAAATAGGGTTATGGTAAAGTGATGAGGCACTGGGTGTACCTGAAACCAACTATGCCAAAGACACATAATTAGGTGGCACACTGGCGGGAATGCTACCTATATAGGGGAAACCTTTAGGAGGAAAAAGATGTTCTTCCTCCTCGACAGTGTTTGGAGTAGAAACTTATGACTCCTCTGGAGAGGTGATTGGAGCATCGCCTTCAGGTTCCATATCTGGGAACAAATGATGACGAACGACTGATGAAGTACAAGGGGATAATTCCAAAGGAACACTGAGCTGATCGTGCGGGCTGTAAGGACATTGCGGTGATATCACAATAGGGTCAAACAAAGGATTCAGAGGATAGATCACCAGTTCAAGCTAAGTATTAGTGGTCAGCGAACTCTCAGGAGTTTGAATAGGATTATCTAGAGATTCTAGGCCACGATTAGCATATGACCTAGTATCTAGAGTAGACGGAGGATGAGATGACAATGTTTGAATGCTTAGAACAATTTCGAGTCCAACACCTTGGTCCTTTAGTGACTCTAGTAACTCAGGAAATGGATCCTCAAGAAATCTTTTAAATGGAGGAGAGGAAGAGGAACTAGGTGAGCCAGATGGTTCAGCCATGTTGACTTTTTTTTTAGTTGACAGAAAAGAGAGAGATAAACTTGAAGGCTTTAAAATGTTCTTTAAGGGAAACTCACGATTCAGACTAGAAAAGACTAACAAGATGTTATCGTATCGTGGGCAATCAATTATTAAGAAACATAAGTAGACTGGTACTCTTTCATGTTTTAATAGTCAAGAAAGAAACAAAGATGACTCTATTGATTTCGATTGGAAACGAGCTTGAAAGACAAGTGCTCAAATGATATTTTAAGTTTAATGAGTCAAAAAGATCAAATTACTACTCTGTATGATCTAGGTAGATAGGATTACTAGGCAACCGTGTATTACAGAATACCTCTTGGTGAACCAAGAAGTACGGGTAGGCAATCTCCTCAAATGATGTGTTTGGTGTATCATGTTTGCAAGGCAGATGACTCATCTTCCTATGGATAAACGATTGCCACCAAGAGGGGTCTCTCGTTATATACTTGAGGGTACGGGGAGAAAAAATCTGTACTAGCACTGTCTAATGCCGAAGATAACGACAACTATTAGGTTTATGCAGGCCCTTGAATTACATTCCAAACAGGTGACCTTGGGAAAATCATCCTAACTCTTCCTCGAAGCATCGGATTCAAAGTTCATCAAAAGTGACAGAAAGAATATAGACTTTAGTTTTTTGGGTATCCGTTTTAGAACCTAAGGGTGAAACAGTGACACATGGCACATCGTACAAGTTCACTCTACTAAACCAGTCTATAATTAGGTCATCGTGGGAGATTGGGCATACCTCTTTCTTTGGGAATCCAATTGCGATCAGACTTGTGGGGTTAGAAAGAGGACTTAGGCAGCTATCACATGCTAATATTTCAGAACTTAAAGATCCAAAATTACAGAGTTACCGTCGTTTCAAGATCAAGCTCCTAAAATCAAGAAAAGGGAATATGAGGAAGTTTGATGGCAAAGATCAGGTAAATTGGATACTACAGATGGAGCAATATTTTGATCTACATGTTGTGCAACTGTTATAAAAGGTAAATATTTCATCTTTATATTTAGAACCAAATAAGTTTGTATGCTATAGAGAGCTTTGTTCTCGTAAAGCACTTGTCACCTAGTTAATTTTCACGCAGGAAATGATAACACATTATGAGGAGACAAGGAACAACACCTTCTTTAGCCAATTGATAAATCCCGAACAAAAGTGTTCAATGGCAGAGCACATTGAGGAATTCCAAAAATTTAATATAAGGGTAAATGATATTCTAGAGAAGTAAAGGATTGATGTCTTCATAGGGACTTTAAAAGATAACATCCAACATGAGGTTCACCTTTGGGAACCTGATTCATTGGAGAAGGCATACAGGTTGGCAAGAAAATTGGAAAGAAAAATTATGGCAACAAGGAAGTCTACCACTCACAATTATAAATATGGAAATGCTATTTCTCCTAGCCTTCCACAACCTACAAGGTTGACACAACAACAATTGGAAGAAAAAATACAAAAATGGATTTGTTTGAATTGTGATAGAAGATACATTAAAGGTCATAAGTGTGCTAAGAAGAAATTTTTTACATAGATTGTCAGAGGAGGAAGAAAAGGATCAAGAAATGCCAAACGAAGAGGATATACACCGAGAACCAACCCTAAAGAAAGAAGAAACGAATCCAACCATATTTTGTACTGCATTGGCAAGAATTACCACTCCTCAAACTCTCAGGATAGAAGGAAATATCAAGAAGAATAAGGTTCAAGTAGTGAAATACCAAGAAGAAAAGGATCAAGAAACATCAAAAGAAGAGGATATACACTAGGAACCAAACCTAGATAAAGAAGAAATGAATCTGATTATATCTTGTAATGCATTGGCAAGAATTACAACTCCTCAAACTCTTAATATAGAAGGGAATATCAAGACGAAAAAGTTAGTAGTGTTGATTGATTCGGGTAGTAACCATAATTTTATTCATTGTAACATAGCCAAGGAATTGAATTGCTTCCTATATCCAACACCATAGTGTCAAGTAATGGTTTGAAATGGAGGAACTGTAAATTTCTCTGGAAAGTGCCATAATATCAAGCTATCCATGGGAAAATATGTCTTCAATAGTCCAATACTTTCCATTCCAATGGGTAGTGCAAATGTTGTACTGGGAGTCCAATGGCTACAATCTTTGGGTACAATAGCTTTTAATTTTCAAGAACCTCTCTTCAAATTTTTTTGGGAAGGAAAGGAAGTTGAATTAAGGTATATTGAAGAGAAACCAGGAAGGATAATCGGCTCTAACAACATGACAAAGATTCTAAAGAAAGAACAACGGGGCACGATTGCACAATTATGTTCACTAGAGGTTTCCACATCGAGATCATCTATTTTACTAGATCTCCAGAACTTTTTGGATAATCATTCCAAGGTATTTGAGACTCCCAAAGTCCTCCCACCTATTCATGATCATAATCATGCTATTCATTTGATTCCAGGAAGTGTTCCTCCAAACATCAGACCTTATAGATATCCCTATGCCCAAAAGAGTGAAATTAAACGTATGGTTGTAGAAATGCTAGAGGCTCGTATAATTCAACCTAGTCAAAGTTCTTTCTCTACTCTAGTAGTATTGGAGAACAAGAAGGATGGGTCATGGTGCATGTGTCCAAAATGTAGGGAGCTTAAGAAACTCACTATTAAAGATAAGTTTCCCATTCCTGTCATTGATGAATTATGGGATGAATTTCATGGATTAATTTACTTCACAAAGTTGGATATTTGTTTAAGATATCATCAAATCAGAATGAAGACTGAATACATTCTGAAAAAAAACATTATTGAAGAAAGATGCATTTTCATGGACTCTAGAAGTAACGAAGGCCTTTGAACATCTTAAAGAGGCAATGTGCCAAGCATCGGTCTTAGCTATGCCAGACTTCACAAAAACCTTTTTTCTGGAATGTGAAGCCTCAGGAAATGGAATTGGTGGTGTTTTAATTCAAGAAGAAATATAGATTACTTTAGTTGTCCAATCAAAGGAAAGTATTTACACAAATCTATTTATGAGAAGGAAATGTTGGCAAGACTAATTCGCTTGAGAAATGGCAACCTTACCTAATGAGAAGATCCCATTTCAAACAATATTGCCAGAACTTAACGAGGAAGGAAAAATCATATTGGAACCTAACGCAATCACAGAAACAAGAATCTGACAGCTACGAAATCAATCAATTTTAGGGTATCTCATCAAGTGGAAGTACTTACTTGTTGAAGACTCCACATGGGAGGACAATAATTTTATATAAAAGCATCCAGAACTACTCAAGAGTTGAGGACAACACTTTTTGAAGGAAAGGGGCATGTTAGGTCCCTATACTACTAGTTTAACCCCTTATTGTTATTAGTGCAACCCCCTTATTATATTGTTGTGCCCATGTAGTCCCCATATTGTTATCATTGTGCCCCATCGAAGCCCACTATTGTTATTATTGCGCCCTTACATTATTATTGTTATGTCGGCTCTGATTACATTACGACCCTTAGACTCCTATATATATAAAGGAGCTCTTGTCATTTGTATCGTCCTAGAATTATTCATTTGTGTAATGTAAAGTAGGTTTCCCCCTCAAAGAGGATTATTTTGAAGGCGTTGATCTCTCTTTTCTATCCTTTTGTGAGATGGTTTCATAACAATATATATATATATATATATATATATATATATATATATATATATAGATATATATATATATATATATATATATGTATATGTATGTATGTATGTATGTATGTATAGATATATATATTGAATCCAGTCCTTTACATCAGATAATTTACCAAAACTTAGGTGTTTTAAGTACAAAATGGCTACTAAGCCTAGCTATAAACACTCACTGGCTATACCATGCACTTGCTAATAGAGCCTACTGCTCATGAAAAGAAAATACTCCTCTAGCTATCCTCCGAAGAGGAACCAGAAACTGCTCAGGCACACTAACAGTGTGTCGCTTCATGTGAGCAGGAATCTCCCTCATAGGAAGGGGGGGAACACCCATGCTCAAGCCCTCCAGGTTCCTTAGAACCTCACGAATACTCTCAACATCATCCCCACCTTTGGGTAGTTCACCTCCTGGCCCGCAGGTCGCACCGGTGCCACATCTATGTCAAGCAAAAGGATTCATGTCAGTACTTTTTCACCCTTAAAATCAACAAAAACATAACATAAACATTCAAAAGCTTAAAAATACTTTAAAGTACTCTCAAACAAACCTTCTTACCTTGAGGCCCCCAGTTAGTACTAGGCAGAAAAATCAAGTGAGGATCACCCATGAAGTCCATACCCTCGTAGGCATAGTCATCTATCATCACAATCTAACCACTAAGCCATTCAAAGAAATCCTCTTCGAAAAAATGTTGGATGGGTCCTCCTCCTGTGCGAGGATCTAGCGATGCCCATCGCCTTTGGTGAGGCTCCCTTGGATTTAAGGGACCTAAGCTCATCTATGGTTGGATAATTGGCACCCTCTCAAGTATGAAGAATACAATGAGAGTGTCGTACCCAAAACTCTGTTGGGTCTGGGTCTTACATGCATTCAACTCTGCCTTCAATTGACGAAGCACCACCTCATGCTAGTTGAAGATCTGCAACTGGGCACAATTAAATGCAAGCAACAGTTGGACCTTTGTCACAACATGGGCACTTTCAGACCCTGCCAAGCACACAATCATCCATAAAATGGTCGTCATCCTTGACAAGTCTACTCTAAGGGATACAATAAGCTCGGAGAAGCTCTAAAGTGGATCAAGGATTGGGCGTACCACTGGTTAATTTTTCTCATGGTCCTCTGCATGACAAAATTGTCAATAAATATATGTCATCTCGGTCAATAGCAAGCTCATGGTCCCCAATCCCAAACACTTGCTCGTGTTCATCCCAGCACTGAATAATCCAGCTCAAAAGGTCCTCTTGACCTTTCACCAAGTCCAACTATGCATACTTCATCAAACCACATCGGCACAATGTAAATATGAAAGCCAGATCATTTCTTATAAGCAATTTGTGTTGATCATGGGCCTGTTCTCTCCATAGACTAGTCATAATGGCTCAAAACCTGCACAAATCAACCCAAAAATCAATGCAAATGGGGCAAAAAAGCTCAAGAAAACACTTCCTGGGTCTTAGAGTGTGCCCTCATGCACTAACTCCCCCTCTTATGGAAAACAAGGAGCATTAATACCCTCCACTAGGTCGTAAAGGTTCTAAGTAGGCCAGTTCCCTCTACGAACAGAGGCAACACCTCCAGCCCTATAGTGGGTCTAGTCACAACAAGAACAATATCGAAGAAAATTCCTGTAGATATTTAATGTCATGAAGGCCTACCAACAAATATTCATTTGATGAAGTTCTCATTGTGTTGTTGTAGATCTCATTCTAATCACTTTTGTACCTGAAACAACATATAGAGAACAACAACAAACATAATAGAATACAACAAAAATGATCTACTTAAAGGGTCAAGGAACTTCAAGCTATCAATATGCAATTTTGACATAAGATATAGGAAATAAACCGTTGATTTGTATTAATATGAACTGAAGTAAAACTTACAACCATGCCTTGACGTTGTACGTCTCCTTGAAGGATCCTGTTAGCATGTCTCAGCAAGCATTCACTCATGAATTGTCTCCCAAGAGGATGAATAACTATCTACCCTACCCAAAACAGAAAATTATGATGCTAGAACACTCATACAATCAAGCCAAATCCACACAAAACTATCCCAGGCTAAGTTACATTAGAAGCTACTTCCAAACTCTGTTCAAACTCTCTCACTCTCTTTGCACTCTCTTCACTCTCTACTCACTGAACCAGATGATCTTAGCCACAGAGGAGGTATTTATACGAGGAGAAGCCTCCATAAAATATGGGAGAAAGATCTTATCCCTTTGGGAGGTTGCACAAAGGGTGGAACAACCATCCCAAAGGAGAGAGCTGAGCTCATCTGGTCCAACAACCAACCCTAGGACCGCCACTCAGAAGCTTCAACAATTTTTTAAAAAGAAACTCACCAAAAGTAGCTCATTGCGAGTGAAACACAAGGACAGGGCGATGACGTCGCTAGGCTTAGTTCAATCTTGGCCATCTTCATGGGTGGAATAATTGATGACCCGTGACGACCCAAAAACAGAGGTTAAAAGGTGTCTACTCCAGGAGTAATGAACAGAGGTATTCTTCCTGATATGAGAAGGAAGACACTGACACATATTTTGCAATGACACAAAGCATATGTTAATAACATAGACCAGCAGTGTCTGGGATCAGGGAATGTGGGGTCGGTGACAAAATACTATGTGACAGATGTCCCCTAAAGCATGAGGGCCGAGAGAGTGGGAGGGGTGAAATTCTTTACGAATCCATAACTAAAACAAAACATCGTCACAGAGAACCTACAAACACAACTACAACTGATATATCTGATACATAAGTACATAGTGAAATGAAATACATGTGCATAAGGCATGGGCACATCCATCCAGAACATAAACATAAATGATCTGTGGTATGGACGTAGCCATCTAATCAAAAGGACCATATAAAAGACTCAATTATGGTCGCAGCCATCTAATCAAAAGAGTCATATATTCAATCATGAACTAATTCACGCAAATTGGACCTATGTAATTTAAGCCCAGGGTATTGAATCCCAACCCGATCAAGGTACAAATTCTAATATGCGAATAGATGTGTTGAAGTCGAGCATACTAGAAAATTGCTTGATTACTGGTCAATGATGTGAACTGTTAACAAGCACAAGAGAGACCACCAGTAATGTTAATGTTTCTCAAGGTACTGCTAGTACAATCCATGAACTATGAAGAATGATCTAAAGTCGAACACCCGTGAAATCACCCGATCAGAGGCCAATAATGAAAGCCCATCGTCAAATGCAAAGAACTTGCCATTAAAGCATGCAAGCTCCAAGGTACAAGAAAGGAGTCTCTAGATCAACTTCCCAGATAATGAGCTAAAGTCGATAGGAAGGGATCGGTCAAAGGAGGGCCATAATCTTTCCCACATCATCGATGTGAGACAAAGGAACAAGATGAATGTGGATGAGACAAAGAATCTGAGGAAGGTGTATAAGGATACAAACTACAGAAGGATTAAGCTCTTGAACATATCAGTGACATGACTCTGGAGTTTGGCAGCATTTAAGTACCAAGGGATCAAAGGTAATGACGATGTAGCAAGGATCAGATAGAATGAGGCAAAATGGATAACCCAAAACCTAGAAGGCCAATGATAAAGTGAAGATATCCCAACCCGAAATGAAGCAGAAAGAGTGTCGATGTTCAAGAGCGACAAGCTGCCATAATAATTAATACAACTGATGGAATACTTCCAAATTTCCCCCCACCATTTCTATCGAGTACCCAAATTAATTTTGAGACACAATCTTGAAGGGGATAGCATATGCTTGTAATGTAAGTTCATCCTTCGGACGAATCTGACCTAGTAAGTTTAACGAGCCCTAGGAAGGAGAAACTCGTGTTCATCATGGTGACGAATCCGATGTCGTTTAATAGTTTAACGTGTCCAACAAAGGTGTAACTCAGTATCTTTTTCATGTTTAGAGAGTTTGAAAAAGACACGTAAAAGAAAACTCCACATGGTCCCTTTTCGTATGTTGGTGTATCTCGAGCCCGAAAAGGTATAAAACAATACTTGAGAGAACCGCTTGACCATTTTAGCTAAGGAGTACATTTTTCGCAAATAGCGCCTCCCAACCCGAAAAAGGGGTAAAATTATACTGGGTGCATGACGTTTTTCATATGTTAACGAGTTAGAAACAACAAGGGCTCGACCATATTTTCATTTTTAAAGGGTTGGAAAAGAGTTGAAAGCAGGCCCCCTATTTTTATTATCTTTAACGAGTCAAAAAGGGAAAAATACTCGGCAATCTTTTCATCTTTTACGAGTTATAAAAGAGATTAAAGGTGACTCATCCTAGAGGAATGAGTGGTATAAAGGGTAGCAACTGGTTCTGGCAATGGTGGAACGATTCAAAACTTGTAATGGTCAAGAGGCTGGCAAATCAAACCACTCATCGACGCGGTCCTTCAGGAAAGGAAAAAAAACCAAGTGAAAGCATATGATCGGCAAAAGAGATGGTGGCAATGGAATGAAACAACGAAGGCTCATCTAGGAGAAATCAATGGATTAAAGCAGCAATCAGGAGATGTAAATTGGGCATGGGTTCATTTTTACACAAGCTTGAACCACGGATAACTCTCCTTGGATGTGGTTTCATATTTACACAATAAGTTTGCATGCCCCCAACATAATGAATCAATAGAGGTACATGCCCCCCAAGCTTCATTTCGTTCACCTAAATAGACTACTTGTGGTTAACAGGTGGATGGAATGAAGGTTCATTTACGAGATCAAGTGAAAGAATCGACTGGGATTTTACGAGATCTAATCAAAGACTCAAATTGGAACTTTTCTGCAAGGGACCTTGTTTCATTTTTTAACGAGCTTGACACAAGACAAGGAACTCTGCTTAGATTCCTTTTTTCATTTTCTAACGAGCTTGACACAAGACAAGGAACTAGGCTCATAGCTTTGGTTTCATTTTTTGACAAGGTTGACACAAGAAAAGAACTATCCTCATCACCCCTTGTTCATTTTTTAACGAGGTTGACATAAGTCAAGGAAGTCTCCTCATCTCTTGTTTCATTTTTTAATGAGGTTGACACAAGAAAAGAACTATCCTCATCTCTTGTTTCATTTTTTAATGAGGATGACACAAGACCAAGAATTATCCTCATACAACTGTTCATGGACCATATGAGAACATGGATCCCATGAGGTCTTCACTAGACAGAAGGACCACGCTCCAAGAGGAATACATGTCATTTGGTACCAAAGACAGATTGGGTTCTAATGCCCCCAATACGTAATGTACTATGCCATCTTTGTGATCATCAAAAGATGTAGAGATGGAACGAGTAGCGACATAATTGACCTGTGTCAGGGAAGGTACTGCTTGCAAACAAGAGCCGATAGGAGACGTCTGGTGACCAATGAACGACAGTTGATTAATAGTCACAATTTTTTCTTCGTACGGAAAGCAAACCACACAGAAAAGCAAAGAAAAAAGAGCTCCCATGACATAAACATAGTCGCATTCAAGGAGAAGATCAAAATCTAATAGACCTTAGACGACCATCATCTTTATATAGATGATCTTTCCTCCCAAAGCAATAGGGAACTTCGAAAGGGTCCCTAAGGGTTGACTGGTTCCTCCGTTGAAAGCCAACAGATTCTGGGTGACAAGCATAAGCTGTGGGGAGCTGAAAGCTTTCTAAGTAGTAGAAGACATGGTGCTAAGGGATGCACCTTCATCTAATATAGTTCTAGGTACTACCATATTATAGGCTTGTACTGTGATCTGGAAAGGCATATAAGATGGGAGGCAGAAAGTAGTCAATGAACCCCAATCAAAAGAGACGACAGAACTACTTGGTGGGGGTATCATATGATTGTTGCCATGCTCTGTAGGAATAGAAGGACTCTCCTGAAAAAATGGGACAAGAGGGTCACTCTTCGATTCATGAGAATTTGAGGAGACAAGAATAACATGAGCAGTAAGATCACTACGCTCTTCTAGAACAGAGTGAGAAACTGGTGGCAGAGGCAAGTCGACACTCTTTTTGACCAATGGTTGGTCGAGAATTGACACAAAAGGGTCTCGCTCAGGAAGAACAAGATGAACAAGAGATGAACCAAAGTCAATCTCTTTACCCACTGGGAGAGGGTTAGAAGAAAGCTTCTAAGAACCAACAGTAAGTTGGGGTTGAGGAGCTATAAGGTTTTCCAAAACTTGGGAAGCTTTATCCATAAGAGGACAAAGGTGAAGATGATTCTCTCCTTCACATAGCCTACAGGGGAATCTAATCTTCCCTTTCTTCTTACCTTCACTAGCCAAGAGTGTAGCATTGACATGATCTCTAGAGGTCGATGGGGATGGTCGATCCAGATTTTGGGACCATACCTCTAAGACTCTGGGAATACTAGGACAGTGGTAGAGGAGATGGTCACCTTTACATATCTTGTAAGGGAATATGACCTTCTGTGGAGGAACAAAAGGTTTGCCTATAGGAGGTGTATTTGGAGTAACATCTACATGGTCAACCTCTTGCTTAACTGACTTATTCTTCTTCTTCGTAGCCTCTTGGTTACTAGATTTGAAACTTTCACCAAGCGAAGTAGATGGGAAAGGTGAAGAAATAGGAGAAGAAGGTGAGGGGTCAACCTTAGAATCATCATGACGTGATTCGAATGAAGGAGACGGCGGGGGAGGAGTTGGGACACTCTAGATCACTGAGGTCGAAAATAACCAAATAGGTAAACCAATGGTTAACCCAGGGAGGGACAATGTTTCCATATAAGGAGAACCAACGTTTCCAAAAGAATGAAAAGGACCAGGATTCCCTTCCGAGGAGAACCCTTGACGGGTGGAATCCGAAAATGTTGCCATTGGAATTGACTCTAAAGAATTAGTAAGGAAGATAACTTTTACTAGGAATATTTCGTGGGAAGTTAATTTTAGAACACTGAAACAAAAACTTTTCTTTTTCATGTTTTAAGAGTCGAGAAAAGGACGAAAGGTGAATCAATCACTTCTGATTGGAAACGAGCTCAAAAGGACAAGTGCTCGAATGATATTTTAAGTTTAATGAATCAAAAAGATCAAATGACTATTCTAGAACTCTAGCCAAAAGGTTTACCAGACAAATTGTAAAACTGCATATACACCTTGGTAGTAAAATGAAATAGAAATGACCAAGGACTTCCCGTATGATAGCTAATCTTCCTGAATGTTGTTTTCAGTGCATTATGATTCGTAAGGCGGAAGACTTGGCTTCCTATGGATAACAGGATTGCAACCTACTAGATTATCCCACCATATATGCAACAGTACAGGGAGCACAAGTCTGTACTAGCACCAATCGAATAAAAAAAGGAGGAATCACCCAACCCTAGTGAAAAAAACAACCACTAGGTTTAAAGATGCTAGAACACATCTCTAGCCTAGACCTCCAGATATGAGCATTAAGTTTGAATGCTTCCTTAGGTTAATTCAATAAATTTTAACAGTTGATATTGAATTAGATGTCAGTTTCAAGGCTCGACCGAATGTATCTTCAAAAACTCCTAGAATGCAACTGAATGAGTAAAGAAACCATTTCTATTAAATGAAGAACTAACTAAAGAAAAGTGAGAGGTTCATGTCAAAGCAATCAAAGCAACAAGAAAGCAAATACAAGAATGGTAATTTTCATTATTTCACAAGGAAACCAATCAAGAGGAAAGAGAAATGCTTCTATATTTCACTAACTTGCAAGCAATCTAATTAAGAAAATGAAAAATACATCCTTTGCTTTTCAACTTCTAAATGTCAAGAATTTACTAATGTAAAAGATTGTTCTCATTTCCTAATGCAAAATGAATGTGATATTTTGTTTTTTCAAATAGATGACAAGCAACCAAATGCAAAAATAAAAAAAATGCTAGTTTTAAGTCCTTTCGAATGAAATCATTCAATAATTAAAGAGAAACATTCCACTCAGAAACTAATCAAAGACTTAAAACAAGGAATATGTTTCTTTTTGCAAAAAATTTAAAGCTTTCTAACTAACTGGGAAGCAATGTGATCTATTGCTAAAGTGATGGAAGGAAACCAAACAAACAAGACTTTAAAGTTTTGATAACCAAACGTCACATACCAATCAGGGAGATGAAAGAACAGTCAATAAGAAAAAGCCTCAAACAAAGCAAGGGATCGCTTCAAACACAACTCAAAAAATGAACAAGAAACCCAAGAAAAAGCTAATGCTTCAGGAAACCCTAAGGTGAACAGGTCACACAGTTCAAAAGGAGAAATCTCAAGGGAATGAAACCAAGAGTCGAATATTCCAACAAACAACAATTTGACACACAATAAATAGGCAGAAGACAAGCTCAGAAGGATAGGACACACTGGCCAATCAGAAAACATAACTTCAAAATGAAAACCTACAGGAATCTTCGTGAGCGTCAAACTAACAACCTTCACTGACAATGAAAATTCACACCCCCTTACCTAGCAACTTGCGACGTTGTCGCATAAGTACACCAGGAAATAGTTCCGAGTGTAACTCAAAGCCCGCTGCGACTGTAGGGTGATTTAATCATGCCAAATAGTAGAAAGTGCAACTAATTAAATAGAGCAGACACGACTATCGTCGTGACTATCATAAAATAAAAGGCGACGACCCCAGATCAAAGGAAAAATTTAAAAATTCAGCTGAGGAAAGGCTAGACCTATCACTTATGATAGAGGGAAGACTACCAGGAGTAGTCAAAAAGCCAACAATATGGAGAATTCTACCCAAAAAGTAAAGGAGACAATAAACAAGCAAAGAAAAAATCAAATCAAGAGGCAAAATACACAGATCCCCAGTATGGTGGCCAACTTGTGAAGCAGGTAAGTTCGCTCTGTGGACAAAGGCAACCCTTCTAGCCCTAGAGTGGGTCTAGTCAAAGCAAGAACAATATCAAAGAAAATTTCCTTAGATAGTTAATGTCATGAAGGCCTACCTTCAAATCTTCGTTTGATGAAGTTCTCGTTGTGTTGCTCCAGATCTTGTTTTAATCACTTTTGTACCTAAAACAACATACAGAGCAACAAACATAATAGGATACAACAAAAATGATCTACTTAAAGGGTCAAGGAAGTTCAAGCTATCAATATGCAATTTTGACTTAAGATATAGGAAATAAACCGTTGATTTGTATTAATATGAATTGAAGTAAAACTTACAACCATGCCTTAATGTTGTAGGTCTCCTTGAAGGGTCATGTCAGCATGTCTCTACAAGCATTCACCCATGAATTGTCTCCTAAGAGGATGAATAACTCTCTATCCTACCCAAAAGAAAAAATTATGATGGTAGAACACTCATACAATCAACCCAAATCCACACAAAACTATCCCAGGATAAGTTACATTAGAAGCTACTTCCAAACACTACTCAAACTCTCTCACTCTCTTTGCACTCTCTTCACTCTCTACTCACTGAACCAACTGATCTCAGCCATGAAGGAGGTATTTAAAGGAGGAGGAAACTCCATAAAAGATAGGAGAAAGAGCTTATCCCTTTGGGAGGTTTCACAAAGGGTGGAACAACCATCCCAAAGGAGAGAGCCGAGATCATCTGATTCAACAACCAACCGTAGGACTACCACTCAGAAGCTTTGAAAATTTATTAAAAACAAACTCACCAAAAGTAGCTCATCGTGAGTGAAACACAAGCACAAGGTGACAAAGTTGCTAGGCTTAGTTCAATCTTGGCCATCTTCACGGGTGGAATAACTGATGACCTGCGACGACCCAAAAACAGAGGTTAAAAAGGGTTTTCTCTAGGAATAATGAACTGAGGTATTCTTCCTGATATGACAAGGAAGACACTAACACATATCTTGCAACATGACACAAAGCAGATGTCAATAATATGGACCGATAGTGTCTGGGATCAGGGAATGTAGGGTCAATGACAAAATATTGTGTAACAAAAGGGTGTTTAACACTCCCTACAGGCCTGGAAGGGGGCATAGGTGTAATAAATGAGCTAGGGATCCCCATATAACTAAAAATACACCCAAAAAGTAAGTAAAAAAGGTTGAATAATGCAAGATAAGGGTTTTGGCACCTACCTATGATTGACGGCAAGTCGAATGGTCACTCGGATCGTTCACAATCGTTCGTGGAAAATTTTCTCCTCTTTAGCTCCAAAAGACTCCCACAGCTCTCAATTGATGCAAATGGTGAAAGTGGAGGCTCAATAACTCCCTTATAGTCACTTTGGAGACATGGCTTATCTTAATTGAAGTCATTAAAGTAGAATTATTCCATTTCCTATTATATTTATCAGGCACCATGACCCCATATTGGCAGAAATTTCTCATGTTTGATGAAAGAACTTTCAGGGTTGAACGGTAGAAATGACCATGTTTGATTCTCAATGACTGCTTTCTCTTATGGGATGTTTTGTCACTGTGAAACTGAAAAATCCCTGATTTTTCGTCATTGGGCTCGTTAAACAGCTACGACAATGGTATGAGAAACTCTTTTTCTCTCCTTTTTTAGCTCACTAAACTGAAAAATATCGGCTGAGCATTCTTTTTTGGGACTTTTTTATCGCTCATAAAATTGAAAAAAACCCCAATTTTCTTCTTCAGGCTCATTAAAAACTTATGAATAAGCTCTAAGAATTCTTTTTAGGAATTTTTCTCACTCGTTAAATCGAAAAAACCCTGAGTTTTCGTCATCAGGCTTGTTAAACACTTACGACAACGATATGAGCACTTTCTCTTTTGGGACTCTTTCTTGCTCTTAAATTGAAAAATCCTTGAGTTTTTCCCTTCTTTGGGCTCTTTAAATCTACAAAGAAGGAACGAGTAGTTATTTTACCTCTTTTTCCTCACTCATTAAACTAAAAAAGATACCTCGAGTTTTCTTCATTTGACTCATTAAAATTCGATGAAGGTATATCGAGTTTGTTTTCGTGTGACTCATTAAAATTTGGTGACGAATATCGAGTTTATTCTATCTCCTCATACTCGTATCAAAATGAGGCAAACATTTATTCAGAATATGTTTCTCTTTCTCTGGACTCAATAGATTAACTTACGAAAAATGAACCCTTTTGGGTATACTATTAAACCTTTGTCTCACCCAATTAGCAACTATGACAAAGGGACCACCCTGGAGTCATTCTTTACAATCTTTTCAGGCTCTCAAAATATGAAAATACCATCGAGTTGACCCATCTAGACTCATTAAATTAAACAAATGAGGAATGGAGACACTCTATACGATCTTTTCAGGCTCTTGAAACATGAAAGAACAATGAGTTTTCTTGTATGGACCCATTAAACTAATTAGATAGGGCATAGAGTCGCTCTTTTACGATCCTTTTCAGACTCTTAAAACATGAAAATACTAATGAGTTTACCATCTGGACTCACTAAACTAATCAGATGGGGAAAGTGGACAATACAATTTCTTTGTGTTCAGTATTTTTAAAAGATTTTTTTGGTAGCAGTCGCTCCCTTGAACATGGCACTCCCTCAAACAAACCTTCCCTGTGACAGCTTCTCAATATGAACCTTACCATCCTATGAGTTTAGCCTATATACCCTGATGGTATTGCATCTCTGTATCCTAACACTCTTTGGTGTTCATGATTCTAGTGTTGCATGGTTAAAACCATTGTCGTGCCTTCTATTGTTCAAGGGTACCTTTATCTTCTGTTTCCTCCATCAAACCATCAAGCATATCCTTTTATCATGCCCTCTTTTGCTTTGACCCAATGCTCAAAAGATTCCTAAAAAAAATATTTGTTGTCCCATTTCGTGTCAACTAATGTAGGACTTCAACACTCTATCTAGGAAGAAGGCCCATAAACAATTCAGTGCCTTGCTACTTGAAAACATCAGTGGTAGGTCACCTTGTGTTTGGTCATTTATTGGCTCCTAGATAAACGATTCTATGAGTGTTCGACGACAAAAAAAATTATTCACACTCGCTAGATTGTACTGTGAATCTCGGAGACCATCACCATTATCAGTGGCCATACAAGCGTCTCTTAATGGTCTCCATTATTGACTGGTAATTAGATGATTTTGTGCTTGTTTGACCTCAAAGCCTTTATTCACATGTATTGATCTATGCTGTTGTGGTGAAGTGGAAATCAAGACCTTAGTTAGAGGCTTACATAACTCAACCTTGTTTCCTCTCCCAAGTTGCGTTTATTGGTTTTTGGAGACAGCTCCTCAGAATGATCCTATTATGACACAGGTTCCGCATTGTGCTTATTGCCGACTAGCATCGTCATATCTCTTTATTGAGAAAATCAGTTTGACATAGCTATTGAGTGTGGGAATGCTCGAATCAAGACATGATTTTACTTCTTTTATATATATATATATATATATATATATATATATATATATATATATATATATATATATATATATATATATATATATATATATATATATATATATATATCTGTGTGTGTGTGTGTGTGTGTGTGTGTTGTTTCAGGTTTCTCGTATTGCTCGAAGCTCCGATCCTCTCTGTCTTTTTTCCAAAGAAAAGGACAGTTAAATATAAATTATTTTGGCCATCGTCACAGCCTTTGATCTCACACTTTAGAGGGAATCTGTTATACAAGAAAATGTCCTCCTCACCATATCAAAGGAGAAAGAAATGATGATTGAAGGATTGACCAAGTTCACAGTCCCAGTTGTCAAGCTAGTGTTGTCTAGGCACTAGCAACCTACTTTATAAATCCTCCTAGCAAGGCTAAGGGTGCATTAGTTCCCAGGGTAACTTTGTTTGTTACCTCGGGAAGAGCGTTAGTGAACATAAATGAGTTTCTATGGGTCAAGGGAACAAGTTGACTTAGAAATATCCTAAGATTCTCTCCTATGTCAGCTCACAAAGGCAGGGAAACATTATAACTCAACCTCTTTGGAGGAATTAATAATTCCTAATGGAGTCTACAAAGGGGAAAGAGCACAAAGGAATGGAAACATCAATATTTTTTCCTAATGGAACTCATGAAGGACTTGGAAACCCTATCCTCACATGCTATATATGCAAGGCTAGGGCCATTGTGGAAGAGGTCAAACCATTTGAAAGGATTTCCTATTTGGCTGTCAAGCATAGTCTCTAACTAAGGCATCAAAAGAGGTTAAGAAGGGAGAGAGTGAGAGGAGCTGGAGGGGTAAGGGAACATCGATACAACTGATGGTTGTAATCACTCTTTTCTACATCAATATAGAACTGTAATTGTGTTGTCCACTCCATAATGTTGGTAGTATAATTTGTTTATATGTTCATGCAATGTTGTTATTATGAATGGCTTAGATATATGCAACTAGATATCTTTATATGTTTATGGATTGTCTATCAATGTTTTATGTTGTGATACTACACTTGTCTTATCTATGTGTAGTTTTTGATCTGGAGCTGGCTCTGTTATCACCCCAAGAAACTCTCCTAGGTTGTATATCAGAGATGCTCGAGAACATTACAAACTCAACAAAATGTTGGATAAATGGTGGATGAATGAAAGAAATGTTGCATATTCAAGCTAGATAACCACTTCTACTATGCTTGACCCTAGACATGGGTGAACACCCCCAGACTACAAGGCTTTTAACCACCAATTACTCACAGTTTTAGATAAAATGTGATGATAGATAAGACTAACCACACCAGCAGATGCACAGGACCCTCTGATGGCCGGCTGCAACTAGTTAAGAGGTCTGTAGATCTGTTTTCTAATACATAGACAGGATGACAGCTCTCTGGCATTAAAACAATAGAAACCTGCAAACAGATTCAATGATACATGTTAAATCCTAATACAGAGGTGGGATGACAGCCCCTCTAAAGCTAAATATTAACAACACATGAATAATGCATAATAGGCACAGCCTAGAACAAGAAGAAGAAGTGGAAAGTGAGAAATCAACAACAAAAGAAGCTTGTAATAGCTGGAAATGAAGACCAGACGCTGAGGGTTACACAGTAGTTACAGTCTCTAGAAGTTGAAGCTTATAGCAAAACAACACTCATCAACCTGATTACATCTTTTTTCTGAGTATATATAGAGTTTGTTTAAAAAATAGCTCTGCATACCCATGCGTGGAGGGGTCATAACTGACCACCAACTGCATTTAAAGCTAGAGATGGGTCTTTTGCTACAATCTAAATGTTTTTAATGAACAAAATGTCTCTTTCTGTACTCTGGTGTACTCCTTGAATAGGTGGAATGTTTTATGAATAAATGTACATAACTGCTGAATGAATTCAACTGCTCGAGGCAGTACTTTCTCGTCCTTGCCCATGCTATTCTTTGAATGAAGTTGCTGAGAATTAAATGGTAGATTGCTGGGTCACCTCTTCCCTCTTCGCGCGCATGAGTCAAGCCAAAAACACTGAAAAATGCCTTGAAATTGGACGAAGAGTCGAGTAATAATGTTGGCCGTTGGATGAATCAGATGGACGGCCTAGATCTAATGACTAAAGGCGATGGAAGACACAGAGGCGCAGGGATCAATAGCAACTGTTAGATGAAAAAACAGACGACGGAGATCAGATCTAGGGGGCTATCAGGCGTAAACGAGAATGGATGAATGATGGCTATTGGATCGCAGCGGGAATGATCCAACGACTGACAAGAGGTGGAGATGAACACAAGATAATGGGCGGGGAGTCAGGTACGGTGGTGGGAAGCGGTTTCCCCGCATTGCTTTATGGCCAAGGATGGTTTACGTACACATGAGCGCGATCTTGTTAAACTGTTACATGTGGGTGACGGGACGGCTAGGAAACTGCCTTCCCCGCTGACTAACGGACGCGTGGTTTATGGGAGCGTGGAAAGCATATGGCGTTGGGTCAATAGGCAAAGGATCGGGTGTTGGAAATAATACTGAGAGGGGGGGTGAATCAGTATTATCAGATCAATCAAACCTTTTCAATGCTCAGAAACATATACGCTACTTCAGTTAAGTAAAACAGCGTGTACACGCTACTGTGACTAAATAAAACAGCGTATAAGCAGAAAACTCATAACTTAGTTAGCTTATTCTTCAGTTAAGTTCATCAGGACATTATTCAGCACATTAACAGTAAGCAGATGCAGTATAACAGAACGGATCAAAAGTCACACACATGAACACCAAGATATAAGGTGGAAACCCAATGTGGGTGAAAACCACCTGCTGCAAGTTATCTCTATCTTTCTTTAAGAAACTTCAGTTTACAATCTTTTGTACTGGTGCAGCCTTATACCAGTACGCAGGCTACAACCTGCAGAAGGCTACAACCTTCTCTCGTTCTCCAAACTTCCTTGGAAGGGAGCTCCAACCCCCTTTGTTCTTGTACTAGCCAAGATACTAGTACGTAGGTGCTGACCTACAATCTTCTTTTCTTCAGGTATCACCTTTCATACATTTTCAGACTTGAATATTCCTGAAGCACAACATTACAATCTGAAGACCACAATTCATTCAATTTCCACAACAGATCATTGAAGCATAAAACAACCAAACTCTGAATCACTGAACCACTGAACCCTGTCAATCACCAGTTATCAGAACACAGAGCAGACTACAGAACTCTGCAATAACTGTCAGACCCCACTGTAAACCCAAAAACAAGCTTCAAAAGATATACGCTACTTCAAGGAGCCAAACCCGCGTATACACGCTCTTTTACCGAAGCCAACCTGCGTACAGATCTAAAAATAAACTTTCTCAATTTGCAGCTGTACCAGACATTAGTTAGACCCAGAACATAGCATTGCGACAATATGCAGATCTAGAAATAAGCATAATCAACCATATCATGATAGTGCATTTCAAACCATTAGATCCCGATCTATCCTTAGATCTAGTCTTCCATCAACCAATGTGATCTCTCCTTGGCTTAGATCAAGCAACCCAGCACCTGCAAATCAGATCTCTTTCACTCTTAGATATTCAAGCCTTGTCGAAAGATGATTTTGCCTAATGATCTTCTTCTCCTTATATAGTCTTAGGCCTAGCTCAATACCAAGAGCCAAAACCATAGTAACACAATACCATCAATTTCAAAACTAGGGATCGACACGCCCGTCGAGACACAATGGTCCGAAATCATAGGCACAACTTCCAAGGACTAACCACCATGGACCAAAGGAACCTTTCCACATACACGCGCTTTTTATGAATCGAACTAGCGTGTACACGCGACTTGGGCTTAACGAAACGGCGTGTATGAGCTTCCTTGGCATGCTGTACTGAGATCTGTCTTCTGATTAAGATGCCATCACTTGTACCAACCTCTGAGCACTTGTACCATCCTCTGAGTGAGTTGCCATCAAGGACAACACTTGAATCATAATGCCAACAATCTCCCCCTTTGGACTTGATGGCAACCACCACACCAAGTCACTCTCCCCTTTGACATCAAGAGCAAAGGGCTGTGCTCCCCCTGAGGACATGCTGATACCTCTGCTTGGCTGTGCTGACTCGTGCTCCCCCTGACAGTAGGCCAGATCTGCAAAAGATGTTCTTCAACAAGAGCCAAGATTTATACACCATAAGGGACCTTCCTATCACCAAAAGACTCAATACATACATCCATACTCCCTACCAAGAGGGGACATATCAGAAACAACCAATTATATTACAGCATTCATCCCAGGCATAGTGGGGAAACCAACATAGGCCGTTACATGACCTTGACACCATAAAAGAGATATGACAAGAGAGATACATGACATAGAGACAACAGATCTAGACCAAGACTTAGGAAAGACACCAGCAACATCTGATAAACATCTTGTTAGATCAGCAACCAGAATTTCTTTCTGAGCTCCTTCTCCTGAAACCAACAACCAAAACATCTGAATGCCAACAATGCTTTATGAGACTTTTGAGCTGCTCCCCCTGAACCTGTGCCTGTTGCACTCCCTGAAACTGTGCCTGAAGAATTCTGACATTCCTATTGCTTTTCAGAACTTCAGAGTTTTCCCTTGCTGTTCAGAACTTCATATACGCGTTTTATCCTGTATAAAACAGCGTATGTACGCGGATATTCTTTCTGCAACAAGCGTCCAGCATACACGCGACTTACCCACCATAAATCCGCGTGTATACGCTCATATCCCTTCCGTAACCTGCGTATACCAACTTTTCTGTAGGACAAACAATCTTCAACAACAGGATGAAGCATCAACTACTCCCAGCTTTTGTCTGAGATATTCAAAAGTTTCCCTGGGCAGTGGTTTTGTGAGAATATCAGCAACTTGCTCCTTAGAAGGAACATACTCCAACTTGACCTTCTGCTCAAGCACTTGTTCCCGAAGAAAATGGTACTTGATTGGTATGTGCTTGGTCTTTGAGTGCATGACAGGATTCTTTGAAATGCTGATTGCACTTGTATTATCACATAAGATAGAGACAGGTGGAGTGCAAGTGATTTGAAAGTCCTGCAAGGTCTGCATCATCCAAAGAAGTTGTGTGCAACAAGATGCTGCAGCCACATATTCTGCTTCAGCTGTAGATAAGGCAATCGAACTTTGTTTCTTGCTGAACCAAGATACTAATCTAGAACCCATGAAGAAAGCACCTCCACTTGTGCTTTTCCTATCATCCACACTTCCAGCCCAATCTGCATCTGTGTAAGCATGAAGAGTGAGATCAGTATTTCTAGGATACCATAAGCCATAGTTTTGGGTCCCTTGAAGATATTTGAAGATTCTTTTGACTGCCTGAAGATGAGTTTCCTTTGGGTTGGCTTGAAATCTTCCAACCATTCCTACTGCATGTGTAATATCTGGTCGAGTACCTGTCAAATAAAGCAAACTCCCAATCATGGATCTATAAGTGGGTTGGTGAACTGCTGCTGATTCATCATTTGCACTGAGGCTGCATCCTGTAACCATGGGTGTACATACTGGTTTTGACTCTTCCATGCCATACTTCTTCAAGATCTGCTTGAGGTATTTGGTTTGAGACAAGAAGATACCTCCTTCATTTTGTTGGATTTGCAATCCAAGAAAATATGTCAATTCTCCAAGAAGTGACATTTCGAATTCTTTCTGCATAACCAAGGCAAAGTTTTGACTCATGGTCTCTTCATTGCTGCCAAAAATAATATCATCTACATAAACAACAAGGATTAGCAATTTGTTATTTTCAACTTTTATATAGAGATTGCTATCTGCTGATCCTTTTGAAAAGCCTTGTTGGTGAAGATATTTGTCCAACCGATAGTACCAAGCCCTTGGAGCTTGTTTGAGCCCATAGAGTGCCTTTTTCAATCTGCATACAAGGTTTGGATCATTCCAAGAATGAACCCATCTGGCTGCTCAATATATACTTCTTCTTCTAAGTCTCCATTTAGGAAGGCTGATTTCACGTCCATTTGAAATACCTTGAAGTTTTGAAAGCTTGAGAGAGCAAGGAACATTCGGATGGCCTCTAGTCTTGCCACAGGAGCAAAGGTCTCTTCAAAATCTATTCCTTCTTGCTGTGCATACCCTTTACAAACAAGTCTGGCCTTGTTTCTAATTACTTCTCCATTTTCATTTAACTTATTCTTGAAGACCCATTTTGTTCCTATTACATTCTTATCTTTTGGTCTAGGAACTAATTCCCAAGTGTTGTTCCTTTCGATTTGCTCAAGTTCTTCATCCATTGCTTTGACCCAACATTCATCTTTGCATGCTTCTTTCACATTTTGTGGTTCAATGGAGGAGAGTAGAGCCAAGTAGCTTGAAGCTTCTGCAAGTGTCCTTCTTGTTTGTACTCCTGCTTCTTTCTGCCCCACAATCTGAGTTTCTGGATGATTCTTTTGGACATATCTGGATGGAGTCTTCTCTTCTATTCTTGTCTGCTCCTCTGGTTCTTCTTGAGATTCTTCTTCTTCATCATTTCGCCTTTGAGAGTAACCTTCATCTTCTTCAATGTCTTCATGATGAACTTGCCTAGGAATATATCCCTTCTCATCAACCACTATATCAATACTGTCAACAATTCTGCCAAGTCTTTTATTGTAGCACTTGTATGCTTTGCTATGTGGAGAATAACCAAGAAGAATGCCCTCATCTGCTCTAGGTTCAAGTTTGCCAAGTTGCTCATCAGTATTCTTAATATAACATTTGCTCCCAAAGATTTTGAAATGCTTCACGGAAGGAGTTTTACCACTCCAAAGCTCATGAGGTGTTTGAGTGCTGTTTACTCGGACATTTGTTTTGTTAAGAATGATAACAGCAGCATGTGCAGCTTCACCCCAGAAGGTTGCAGGAGTACCTGATTCATCGAGCATAGCACGAGCCATTTGTTGGATAGTTCTGTTCATTCTTTCCACAACCCCATTTTGCTGAGGAGTTCTAGCTGTAGAGAATTCTCTTCTTATCCCATGTTCATCGCAGAAATCGAAAAATTCATTTGATGTGAACTCCCCACCTCTGTCAGATCTGAGGCACTTAATTTTGTGTCCTGATTCATTTTCAGCCAATGCTTTGAAGGATTTGAATTTTTCGAATGCTTCATCTTTGTGCTTCATAAGCCCTAACCAAACAAACCTTGAGAAATCATCAATGAATAATATCAGATATTCTTCTCCTCGAGGTGTCCTTTTCCTAAATGGACCACATACATCTGTATGGACTAGCTCAAGAGGCAAGCTAGCTGATCCTTCCTTTTCTGGAAAGTTAGTTCTGGTTTGCTTTCCAAACTGACAAGATTTGCATATAGTGTTGTCTGGAATTTTGATATCTGGAAGATCGCGAACTGCCTGATATTTGCATGCTTTCCTTATTTGTGAGAAGCTTAGATGTCCCAACCTTCGATGCCATAACCAGTGCTCTTCATCCTTGCTAAGATAGCATTGTTGTTGTCCTTCTTCAAATATGTACAGATTATTTGGAGTTCTTTTGCCTTTGAGAACTGTTTTACCTGTATCAAGATCACGAACAAGACATCCATTCGATCTGAAAATAACCTCGGTTTTTTGATCACACATCTGACTGACACTTAGAAGATTATGCTTCAATCCATCAACATACAAAACATTTCCAGCCTTGACCTTTTCTTTCAAAGGAGCAATACCTTTTCCTTTTATAGTTGCAGGAGTATCATTTCCAAAAGAAACTTTCTTTCCCTTTTCTAAAGTAGAATAAGATTCAAGTTTTTCTTTATCACCTGTCATATGTTTCGAACATCCACTGTCAATGTACCATAGATTTTCCTGTCCTTCTGCATAAAACGCTATCCCACATCTTTCTGTCTGAGGTTCTTTTATTCTCCATTTTTTGGTGCTCGTGGCTTGTTCCTTTTTCTCCTGAAACCTGCTCCTGCATTCAGATTCTTTATGACCAAAATTATTGCAAATAGAACATTCAACTTCATTTTCAAGAACCGAAAAGTTGTTATAGGTCCTCTTTGTAATCCCTGTCATACTTCTTTGTTTTTGAGCTTCCCTAGTCATGATTGTTTTATATGCAACACATTGAGCTGCTTTGTGACCAAAGTTATGGCAAGAAAAGCATTGTCCATTGAAGAAGCTTCTGCGGTTATTGAATCTACCAGCCAACTGATTGTAATTTCTATTTTCATCTATTCTTGTGCCAAACTGAGAAGATTTTACCTGTGGTTGGTTGTAGCTTTTGTTCACCCTTAAGAAGGATTGTCCCTGATAGTTTCTGTTTGTAATTCGTCCCTGCTTTACCTGATTATCTTCATTGTTCTTCTGCTCATTTCTTCTTGCTGCATCAAGATAATTCTTTGAGGTGGATGCTTTAGAGGTTTCTCCATTATAGCCCAAACCTGTCTTGTTTAGAGGAGACCGCTGCACATTGATAATCTCATCCAAAGTTTCAGATCCTTTGACAAACTTAAGATTAATAGCTTTTGTTTTCTCAATTTCTTTTCTGAGACCAACAATTTCACCTTCTAGTTTTTCAAGATGTTTTTCCTTTTCATCAATTTGAAATTGCAAAGTATCAATGATCACACTCTTTTCTTCTATGCATCTCTTGAGTCTAGTAATTTCATTATAGAGATTATCCACATCTACAGCATCCTCATAATCATCATCTTCAAATGCCATTAATAGCTTATATTTATTACCTTGTTCATCTTCATCACTGTTTGATAAGCCATCACTATCTTCATGGGTGTAGTAGCTTTTCTTATTTGCACTTTGTTTCTTATTCCATCTAGCAGGTTCTTTTCCTTTATCTTTATTAGGACATTTTGCAGCATAATGACCTACTCTTCCACAAGCAAAGCATTTGAAAGGTAGCTTACCTCTGAACCTTCCAGCACCCCTTTGAAGATTTCTGACAAAATTTGATTCTTCTTCCTCTTCTTCTGGAACATGGCTTGCCTCATAGTAATCTTCTTTTCCTGATGCCTTAAAAGCAGCTTCCCTTCTGTCTGATGGACCTCCCTTTCTCATTTCATAAGCAGTTAGAATTCCATGTACTGAGACATAGTGAGAACTTTGAGATTTTCCTTTTCTTCTATTGCAGATACTTTAGATTCAAACTTGGGGGATAATGATCTTAGAATCTTTGAACTACTATAGTCTCTTTTATTTCTTCACCCAAATTTTTCATACAATTAACAATCTCGTCTACCCGAAGAAAATAATTTGCCACACTTTCATCATTATACATCTTGAGAGTCTCATATTGAATCCTGAGAGTTTGAAGTTTAGCTTCCTTTACCTGTTCATCTCCTTCATAGCTAGTGATCATTTTGTCCCATATCTCTTTTGCTGATTTGAAGTGCATGACCTTCATGAATTCTGTTTGGGATATACTTCCTAATAGAGTACTGACTGCTTTTGCATTTGTTTCATATGTCTTTTTCTCAGCTGGATCTGTAGGAGTAACTGAAGGAAAAGCATAGCCTGTTTCTACAATGTTCCAAACTTCTGTACCAAGAGATTGAAGATATGCAGTAACTCTTACCTTCCAATAATTGAAATTTGTTCCATCAAAAACCGGTGGCCTGATTGATGCTTCTTTCTCGTAGTTGCTCATGATGAATGATCTACCTTCAAGCGATCAAGCTTCCCTGAAGGACCTGCTCTGATACCAATTGTTGGAAATAATACTGAGAGGGGGGGTGAATCAGTATTATCAGATCAATCAAACCTTTTCAATGCTCAGAAACATATACGCTACTTCAGTTAAGTAAAACAGCGTGTACACGCTACTGTGACTAAATAAAACAGCGTATAAGCAGAAAACTCATAACTTAGTTAGCTTATTCTTCAGTTAAGTTCATCAGGACATTATTCAGCACATTAACAGTAAGCAGATGCAGTATAACAGAACGGATCAAAAGTCACACACATGAACACCAAGATATAAGGTGGAAACCCAATGTGGGTGAAAACCACCTGCTGCAAGTTATCTCTATCTTTCTTTAAGAAACTTCAGTTTACAATCTTTTGTACTGGTGCAGCCTTATACCAGTACGCAGGCTACAACCTGCAGAAGGCTACAACCTTCTCTCGTTCTCCAAACTTCCTTGGAAGGGAGCTCCAACCCCCTTTGTTCTTGTACTAGCCAAGATACTAGTACGTAGGTGCTGACCTACAATCTTCTTTTCTTCAGGTATCACCTTTCATACATTTTCAGACTTGAATATTCCTGAAGCACAACATTACAATCTGAAGACCACAATTCATTCAATTTCCACAACAGATCATTGAAGCATAAAACAACCAAACTCTGAATCACTGAACCACTGAACCCTGTCAATCACCAGTTATCAGAACACAGAGCAGACTACAGAACTCTGCAATAACTGTCAGACCCCACTGTAAACCCAAAAACAAGCTTCAAAAGATATACGCTACTTCAAGGAGCCAAACCCGCGTATACACGCTCTTTTACCGAAGCCAACCTGCGTACAGATCTAAAAATAAACTTTCTCAATTTGCAGCTGTACCAGACATTAGTTAGACCCAGAACATAGCATTGCGACAATATGCAGATCTAGAAATAAGCATAATCAACCATATCATGATAGTGCATTTCAAACCATTAGATCCCGATCTATCCTTAGATCTAGTCTTCCATCAACCAATGTGATCTCTCCTTGGCTTAGATCAAGCAACCCAGCACCTGCAAATCAGATCTCTTTCACTCTTAGATATTCAAGCCCTTGTCGAAAGATGATTTTGCCTAATGATCTTCTTCTCCTTATATAGTCTTAGGCCTAGCTCAATACCAAGAGCCAAAACCATAGTAACACAATACCATCAATTTCAAAACTAGGGATCGACACGCCCGTCGAGACACAATGGTCCGAAATCATAGGCACAACTTCCAAGGACTAACCACCATGGACCAAAGGAACCTTTCCACATACACGCGCTTTTTATGAATCGAACTAGCGTGTACACGCGACTTGGGCTTAACGAAACGGCGTGTATGAGCTTCCTTGGCATGCTGTACTGAGATCTGTCTTCTGATTAAGATGCCATCACTTGTACCAACCTCTGAGCACTTGTACCATCCTCTGAGTGAGTTGCCATCAAGGACAACACTTGAATCATAATGCCAACATCGGGTAGACAGGATTTAACGCACATGTCTCAGGGTGATGCGACATGTACGGGCCCACCGGGTTATGAATTATATTTTATGCGCAGCTATATGAACCAAGCTTAAGACTTAAGCACCCAGGAATAA
Source organism: Pinus tabuliformis (assembly GCA_031772625.1). NCBI lineage: Eukaryota > Viridiplantae > Streptophyta > Pinopsida > Pinales > Pinaceae > Pinus > Pinus tabuliformis. Next base: position 1,198,191,180 of record CM062816.1, on the reverse strand, counting down.
ACATATAAGGTTTATGCAGGGTTTAAAAGGCTTTCGGGCTTTGATAAAGGGTAATGGAGTTTATAAAGGGTTTAGATGGGGTTTTATATAAAACAGAAGAACGAGGTTTATAAAGTTAATATGGGCTTTATGAAGGTTTTCATAGAAGAAACAAAGATGGTGGAGGCTAAGAGGGTGTGAGGAAACTAAGAGAGGAAGGAAGAAGAGACTGTTGCGAGCTCCTTTAAGCACCGACAATAATGCCAAGCTATCCTTGACCCTAAAAAATGCTCAAACATGTAGCAGAGCTAACACTGGCTCCTTCTGGGGATGAGATCCTCCCTGTGAGGTGTTAAGAACCTGCAGACCATTGCCTTTCCAGCTGAACAAAAATTAGCCAAAATTCCTAGTGTTCCATTGGGCATGGAGTCTACTGGGCCAATATTTACAACCTTTAAGGCCAAAGACCTTAAACAACATAAACCTTAAAAAACCACCCATTAACCGGGCCATCAAAAACTGTGTCTCCTCCCATACTCTTCAGTATGAAGGTGTTGTTCCCTTGAACCTGTGAAATGATGAAAGGCCCTGTCCAGAAAGCATCAAATTTTCCATGATTGCCTTTCTTTTCCTTTAGTGCATACCATTTCAAAACCAAGTCACCAATCTGAAAATTATTTGTTTTTTCCTTCTTGTCAAAGGCTTCCTTGATCCTTCTCTGATGTGTTGCAGCTTTTTCAACCAGCTGTTCTCTAATCTGATGTATTTCTGCCAAATTAGTTATTCTCTTTGCCATGTCTTCTTCCTCATCATGTTCTGTTTGAAGAAATTTTGCCATAGGGAGAGTTAGCTGAATAGGGAATACAACATCAGTGCCATATACTAGCTTGAAAGGAGAGTTTCCTGTGGATTTTCTAATGGTCAATCTGTCAACCCACAGTGCATACTTGAGCTTTGAATCCCAATTCTTTTTATTGTCCTCTAACAGTTTTTAGTTATCCTGATCAGACTTTTGTTAGAGGATTCTGCTAGACCATTTCCTTGAGGATAATATGAGGTGGAATGAACAAGTTTAATACCCATTGAATCACACATTTCCACCAACTCTTTTGCCCTGAAGGTTGCTGCATTATCTATTATTAATTTATGTGGACAACCAAATCTGCTGAAGATATTCTCTATCAAAAACTTCATGACCACATTATGATCAGCCTTCCTGGTAGGGACTGCTTCAATCCACTTTGTGAAATAATCAGTGGCTACTAATATCCACCTGTGCTGGCCATTGGAATGTGGATTGATTTCTCCAATAAAATCCAAGCCCCACTGCTGAAAAGGTCCTTTTTCCTGAATTGGTTTTAGGGGCAGGGATTTCAACTGTTGTTTTCCTTCAAATCTTTGGCACCTGTCACAAGATTTAACAAAAGAAAATACATCAGAAAATAAAGTGGGCCAATAGTACCCAGCTCTGAGAATTTTATGGGCTGTAGTCTTCCAATAGTGGTGCCCTCCACACATGCTGTTATGAAACTGCTGCATAACCTCTTTTGACTATTGTTTATCCAGACACCTTAAAAATATTCTAGATGGATCCCTCCAATGAAGCAGATTTTCATTAATGCAATACTTTGCTGCTCTAAGTTTCAAAGTTCTGACTTGACTTTGAGTAAGTTCTAAAGGGATTTCTAGCTTCAGCAAGAAATTAATTATTTCAGCATACCAATTACATGAAGCTATATTCTTGGCCACTGACTACTTTCCCTTTGTTTCAGCTATTTCCTCTTCTCCTACCTGACCATTTTCTGCAATAGCGCACGTGAAATCAACATCTAAAGACCTACAATTTTCTTCAGCTAATAACTTGGCAAGCCCTTAACCTCTGACCAGTTTAGTGGGCTTCAGCTCTATGTTAAATTCTATCATCTTTTCAATCCATTTTTCCCTTCTTCCATCAGCATCAGTTTGAGTCAAGACATCTTTTATTGCAGCAGAAGGCACATATGCAATTATTTTTGAATGCAAGGTATAAAATCTGAAATCCTTTAAGGATTTAATAAGAGCATATGCCTATTTTTCTATAATATCATACCTTAATTCAGCATCCCTCAAGTTCTTGCTGAAAAATGCCACTGGATGCTCTGAACCTTCTTCATCTTGCTGCAATAAAACTACTGCAATGGTGTTTTTAGAGGCAAAAGAAAATATGTGGAATTCCTTGTTGTAGTCTGGACTTATTAATGTGGGAACCTCCATAATAGATTTTTTAATGGAATGAAATGATTTCCTTGCTGCATCAGTCCATGTTACCTCTGATCCTTTCTTCAACATGGAGGTCACGCATTTAACCAATTCAACAAAATTTGGAATAAACCTCCTGACAAAATTAATTTTGCCCAAAAAGGACTGGATATCCTTCTTTGATCTAGGAATAGACAAAGCCTGGATTTATTTGACACTTTCTGGGTCAATTTGAACACCTGTAGCAGACACAATATTTCCTAATAGCTTGCCTTCATTTAAAGAAAATTGAGATTTTTTGTGATTGACTAAAATTCTAAACCTCTTGCACTTCAGAAACACCTTTTTCAAATGCTACAAATGATTTTGATGGCTGCTGGAGTAAACTGTTATATCATCAAGGTAGATAAGCACAAATTTGTCCTTCTCTCCCACAAATGCTATATCCATAGCTCTGTGAAAGGTGGCTCCAGCATTCTGTTATCACTTAGAACTATAAACATATGTATATAATCCTTTGTCCAAGTTAAATGTCAAAAAGTTGGTGTCAAATGGTTTTTGTCCTATGTTTCTTACTTAGGGTTGAAGTTTTAAAGATGTTTGATGTAAATCATTTTCTAATCCTATCGGTCATCCTCCATCATGATTGTTAAAGCCATGTCTTGTCTTATTCATGTCACTGATCCTTTCCGTAGTTTCGCAGCGCAGTCTCATTGGTCAGTTTTGCAGCGTAATCATTGTTTAGCCATTTCGTAGCGCGTCAGCATCAAACCGTTTCGCAGCGCATTATGCCAATTCATAACTAACTGCGCTACGAAATCGCAGATTCGTGTGTTTTGCAGCGTATATTCCTCAAAGGGTCAAGTTTGTTGATGAGTCACCACTTCCGTCCGTTCATGTCAGTGGGCGTACCTCCCAAACACTCATTAACCATCACTCCACCAATAGATTTTTAGGCATGCACATAAATATTATTCAAATGGGTTTTACCATGCAAAGATTTTTATGATGATCGTAGATGATGCATAAATGACCAACCTGTGTGATGAGATATTTGTGTTTGCAAGCGAGCCCGAGTTTTTCAAGTGAGCCTGATTACAAGCGAGCCCGCGTTAAAAAAATTGAATTACCATTTGAGTTGAAGCTGTTGGCCATTCTCTGTGTGAAAATTTCAAAAGCGAAATGGAGAGGAAGGAACATAGGTCTGGAAAATGTCAGAGAACAGAGCCTGAAGGTTTGGACCTTGCATTAAGAGATGAAGGCGTGAAGAAAGCCTTCAAGGATGCTGGCTGTTGGAATTTCTGTGAGAAGCTGCAGGGTGGCCATGCTCAGGTAACAAAGGATTTTGCTTTAAACTTCACGGGTTTGAATTCTAAAATAGCTATGTTAGAAGTTCAAGTGTCTCCAGAGTCAATTGCTGCTGTAACTGAGATTCCAAGAGGGGGGCAAGAATGGTTTAAGAACTTTAAGTTCGATATGAATCCATGCAAAGAGTTCTTAAAAGAGGCATATGTGAATGAAGACCTAACAAAAGCAGTGCCTAGAAACTATGTTAAAGAGCACTATGCCCTTCTTCTCACCTGTATTCAGAAGTACTTAACCTGTGAGGGAAGATATAATAAGGTCTACTCCTATCACTTCAAGTTGCTGTTACATTTTACTGGTAAAGCATCCATAGATATTCCCTTTTACTTGTTTCGCAGTCTAAGCAAAATGTGTGACAAAGTGCAATTAAGGAAGGATGACTGTGAAACATCGTTATTTCACCATGGTTTGGTTAAATTGTTGGTTTTGGATGGTCTTCAGAAAATAGGTAGGGATTGGGACTCCTTCATCTTCATGGCTGGTTTCCAGAGTAAAACAGGTCTTACTCCACAGCCGGTTAGAGAAAAAGGAAAATCATTTGAAGAACCCATGATAGCTGAGCTTCGAAAGGAGGCAAAAGATAAAAAGAAGGCCAAGTCACAGTTGAGAAAATCAGTGAAGCCACTGATCATTAAAGAGCAACCTCAGCCATCATCAAAAGAAGAAGCTAAGCATAAGAAAGCTGTACCTGGACCAAGTGGATCTGAAACAGTGTCAAGAGTTAGGACAAGGAGTCAAATAAGTAAAGAAAAGGGTAAAGCATTAACTGTTGAAGAAAGACCGATATCTAAGGCCAGCTTGAGTGATTTTCTTGAGGCCATTGAGTTTGAGCAGGTTGAACCGGTGCATATTGAACCAACGCACATTGATTTGACTCAATCATCACCAGAAAGCACTAAGAAATCTAAAGCTTCAAAGAGACTGAGGTTTGATGAACCAGGTGATAAATTTATCTTCAAACCAAGAAGACCTGTTACAAGAAAACAAAGAAGGGAAGCTGTGAAACTACCCAGAACAGAGGTAGTAGAGGAATTGTCCAAAACAGAGGAGGCAGAGAAAATTAAGCAAAAAGACAAGAATAGAACAGTCATTATTTCCCAAGGAGGTAACATTATAGCTATAAAGAACCAGTTGGAGGCAGCAGAAAATGTAATTGCCAAGGTGAAAAGTGCCACTAGGGAGTCTGCAGTCAGGTATGCAAATTATCGAAAAGCTGTTTTGAGAGGAAGTAAAAACTTAGTAAGCCAGGTGGATTCAGTAGCTGATGTTTACACATGGACTGTTCCAGCTCTCAAACAAGCTAAATCCATTAGAAAAATAAACATGCATTTAAGAGCTGAAAACAAAGCCTTGAGGAAGGAGGTTGCAGACTTAAAGGCACAGCTAGGTCAAATAGCTGCTAACTGATGTTGAGAAAGGTGTTGTTCTAAGTTTTGTAAAATTTTGCTTAGTTTCATTATTTTGAGGACATATAGATCTCTGCCACATGTAAAGGGGGTTTAAAAAATTAAAGGTCCAGCAGTGAAAATCTCAAGGAAAAGATAAACTGTTTAAACAGTTTCGCAGTTTCGTAGCGCGCTACGAAACTGCGAAACTACTGTAGGTGTTGTTTTTAATACAGGCAAACAGTTCGATGGGATAATCAGAATTTTTCAAAGGGAACACCTAAGTGACATGTAAGGGATCAAAGGAAGCTACCAGGCCATTCAAATTATGACAGGTGTACCTTAAACAAAGGTGAAATGTTTTGACCTAAGTTTAAAGCTTTTGATTATAAAGTCACTTTATTATCGACCATTAGGGTTTTGGAAGGAGCTGCATACAGGGAGTTTTGGTTGGCACACCTGTTCATCAAAGAAGCCTCCATCACATCAGAAACATGGTGATGCTCTATATTCTTGGGCTATTAAAGAGCTGGAGACAGGCTGCTGCATTTTCGAATAGGTGGTGGAAGACTGGAACCGGAAAAACAGGGGTTTTCTCCTAACATTACTGAACCATCAAAGCATTCAGCATCCTAAGCTAGCATGGAACATTGAATCTTCCTCTCAGCCATCTCGGCCAAACTAAAAGGAGACAGGTGTCAAAGAACAAGAAAGAATCATTCTACGAGGAGGATAGAATTAGAGTTATAGTTAAATTAGGACTCTTTAAAATTCCAGTTTAGCACTTATTGTATTTAATGAGTTTGTTCAATAGTGGATAGGGGTAATTAGTGGCAGTCATCGAGCTCCCCTCATGCTGGAGGAGGAAGCTCAAAGTAGTTAAAGTTATGTTTCTATATATAGTTGAAACTTTTATGTAATGAGGGTTGGATATTTGAGAAAACAGAGTGTTATTTTGGCTTGTGTACAAACTCATTTTCAGTAATACAAGTGACTGCTTTTCTTCTCAGGATTCATACAGTGTTTCAAATGCTCAAGATATGTGGTTTTGTTTTATCCTTTATGTTTTTACAGTTGTATAGATACACAATCACTCAGAATTCACTTTGCTGCTCTGATTTCCTGTGTGTATTTATAAGCTGAGGTTTCTATGAGATGTATTTTGAGTATTTAAACATCACATGCCCTGACTTCTATGAATGAGTAGTGTTATAGTTTACTGAAGGATGATTAACTCCATAAGCCCAATGGAAGTCTTTGTAATGTCTGTCCAGCCAACATATTTGTTAAATTTACTTTGCAAGAGTTAACCATCTCATCAATAGTCAAAATCAATAACCTTTTGAGAGAGCCCTCTCAGGCTAAGGAGGCTAAGCCTTAGTCAAAAGTCTGGTTTGAAACAGTTACACAGAGTCTACCTGGTCAGCAGCCTTCCACTCAGAGATCAAAATTTTTCATTGATTTGAACCAATTCTCCTTCATTCTCAGAAATTTCTGATATTTCTGTGTTTAAATTTATACCAATGCAGTCGAGATTTGACTGAGTCAACAACTTTGCTAAGCCCTGACCCTTTACCAACTTGGTGGGCTTGATCTCAATGTCATACTCCAACAACTTTGCTATCCATTTCCCTCTTTTTCCATCTGGGTCAGCTTGTGTAAGAATATCTTTTATAACAGCACTTGGCACGTATGCAACAATATGAGAATGCAACACATAAATTCTGAAGTCCTTAATTGCTTTCACCAGTGCATATGCTTGCTTTTCTAAGATATTATATTTCAATTCAGCATTAGCCAATGTTTTGCTAAAGAAAGAAATGGGCTGCTCAGTACCTTGACTTCTTTTCTACAGTAAAACTCCAGCAATTGTATCTTCAAAAGCAAATGTGAAGATCAGAAACTCCTTGGTGAAATCCGGGCTGATGAGGACTGGTGCTTGAGTGAGTGCTTTTTTAATCTCTTCAAATGACTTCTTTGCTTCAACTGTCCACTTAAAATCTGCTCCTTTCCTTAACATTTTTGTTATATGTTTGACTACTTCAGCAAAGTTAGGAATGAATCTTCTAACAAAATTAACCTTTCCAAGAAAAGATTGAATCTCTTTCTTGCTCCTTGGCAAATCTAGCCTTTGAATAGCACTAACTCTATTAGGATCAATCCTAATTCCCTCTTCAGAAATAATGTGTCCAAGCAATTTGCCAGAAGTTAAAGCAAAGATACTTTTGGTTGGGTTTAAAGAAATACCAAACCTCCTACACTTTAATAAGATCCTTTCAAGGTGCTTTAAGTGATCCTCTTCCTTTTTTGAAAAGACTGTGATATCATCAAGATATACCACCACTGATTTATCTTTTTCTTCAGCAAAAGCAATGTCCATAGCCCTCTGGAAAGTTGCTCCTGCATTCATGAGGCCAAAGGGCATCTTTGCATACATAAATGTGCCCCATGGTGTAGTGAAAGCTGTCTTCTCCTGATCATCTGGATGAACAAGGATCTGATTATACCCTGAGAAGCCATCTAGCATAGACATTCTTTGTGAACCAACAATATTTTGCAAAATGAAATCCATTTTGGGAAGAGGGTAATTATCTTTCAGTGAAGCCTTGTTTAAGTTCCTGAAGTCTATGCAAATTCTAATCTCCCCATTCTTTTTCCTGACTAGTACCAAGTTAGCAAGCCAATTTGAGAATCTGATTGGAACAATAATTTTTGCATCAAAAAGCTTTTTCACTTCTTTTTCAATTAGTGGCATCAGAAGTGGATTAATCCTCCTTAATTTCTGCTTAAAAGGCTTCTCATCTTGCTTAATTGGGATGGTATGTTGTATGATTGAAGAATCATACTATTTCAAATCAGCATAGCTCCATGCGAAAACATCAATAAATTTCTTCATCATTTCAACATATTTGACCTTCATATCAGCTGATAAGAACTTTGAAATCTTGACTAATTTGGGCACAACTGAGTCACCTAAATTACAGCTTTCTATTTCCTCTTCATTAGCTTGCAATCTTGGTGCTTTAAACACATCATTTTGATCAAATAACTTTTCAAGTGGAATAAGGCCTTTAGGAATTAGGTTGTTTTGTAACTGCAACACTTCAGACTTTTCCCTTGTCTCTGTTAACATATTCTGCTGATCTATTTGATTATGCTCAAATTCCTCTTTCAATTCAAGAAAATTTCTTACCTGTTGATCATCTTCAAAGACTTGCCAGTTTATAATGTTATCTGGGATGACTGGTCTATGGCGAATCTTCACTTCATAGCTATCAGAAGAATGTTTAGGAATAATAAAAAGACTAGCTGCAACAGCAAGAGAATCTGCAATAGAATTTTGATCTCTGGTTTTTATACTGAAGGTATAGGATTGAAATTTCTCCAATAATTCCAACACTAAATTTCTGTAGGCTCTCATCCTGGCATCTTTTGTTTGATATGTACCTTGTACTTGCTTAATAACCAATTCAGAATCTCCACAAACAGCAATGTTCTTTGCCTTCAACTCTATCAAGGTTTCCAGGCCTAAAACCAGAGATTCGTACTCAGCCATGTTATTGGTACAATCAAAGTTCAGTTTGTATGACAGGAACTTACTTTCTTCAGTTGGACTAGTGATCCAAATCCCAGCTCCTGCGCCTTCTTTCCCTGCTGCTCCATCAAAGTATAGGGACCAGCAACCAGTGATGTCTCTTTCATTTCTCTGTTGTACCTCCTGACACTGAGTTTCTGCATGTTCATCTTGTGATTCTTTTCCAACTGATTCATTGAAAAGGATAGCTGATCCAAGACCTGTATCACAAGAATAAATAGGAAAATTCTGAGGCTTGTCCTTGCTGCTTACCATATATGCCATCCTTGTTTCACGATACAACCTCCTTTGTTCACCAAACACTGGAATGGTAGCATATGTCAGATCCATTTGCATGGTACCCTTGATTTTTGCTGCCCATGACCTTGAAAGAAGCATCCCAAACTTAGGTGGAATGTCTGCAACAACAATGTCCATGACAGTTGTTTTTGCTGGGATTTGTGTGAGTGCCACAACAACATCTTTTATTAAACCAATGCAATGAACTCTCTTTGAATCAAATGAAAACAGGTCCTTGTATGGTCTAGTTACTTCTAATCCCAGTCTTTCCATGATTACTTTAGGCATGAGATTATGTGATGCCCCTGAATCCAGCATAGCATTATGTAGAGTCATATCATGGATATTGATGCTTATATAAAAAGGAGGAAACTCATCATTTTGTTCATCCTCAAGTCTTGGTCCTAAACAGATAATAGGATTATCCTCTTGCACATTTAGAATATCAGCCCCTCCTGGTGGAGAATTAAGCATTTCCACAATCTTGCTTCTATATTTGTCTACTTTCAGAATTTCATTGAATGGGACTGATATTTTAATTTTTGCAATCTCATTTTCTATATTAAAAACAGAAGTAGATCTTTCAAATTCCTTAGGAGGTGCAGGGTTTTGAATCTCCTTTCTATCAACAGAGGAATCACCTTTACCATCAATCTGCTTTGACTTTTCCTTTTTATCTTCAACTGCCTTTGAAATATTCTTCTTGGGCTGTGCTTTATTTGCTGTAATAGGGACATCTCGGTTTCTGAGATTGTACTGCTTCTGAATCTCAAATATGGCATGCTGATAACCCTTTAAGAAATCTGAAGGCTCCTCTTCTGCCTTTACCAAACTAGACTCATCATGTTCCTCCTTAGTTAAGAAAATTTCTGAGTCTTCTTCACCAAAACAATGAATAGATTCCTCAGGTTCTTCAGGTTCTTCTTCTTCATCCACCATGTTTTGTTGGAAAGGAGGTCTCAATGGAGGATCTGCTTGCTGATTTCTATTGTCTCTTGGCCTTTGTTGATTTTGAGGCCTTCTAAATTGAGGGTTCCTAAACTGAGGCTCTTGTTGTGCTTGGGGAGCAGCAGTATTCCCAATTGCTAATTGGTCCATCAATTTTTCCATAGTTTTCATCATGGTTTCAAATTTGTCTTCTTGAGCAGAGGTAGAAGGCTTCTCTTCTTCCTTTATCTTAGTCTTTGCCATCTTTGACTTCTTAGCAGCAAGCATATTCACATCTACCTTAATTGCATCATTTTGCATTTCAGCCAGAGTAGCAGACTCTCTTTCTCTGAGCAAAAGAGAAAAATCTGAATCAAATGACTCAGCATATCTTAACTGTGCCAAAGCTCCAGGAGGTTTCAAATGTGCTGGAATAGAATTATATACTTTATTAAACCTCTTGGAAAAGTTTTGGACAGTTTCATCTGGAGCTCTTCTTAGACTATTATATTCAGTGAGGGCTTGAACAGGATTGGTTCTATTTCCCCATTTTCTCAGAAAACTATCTTCAAACTCAGCCCAACTATGAATGCTACCAGCTCCAAGGGCTTTAAACCATTTTCGGACTTCCCCAATGAAATTTTGAGCAAACAGTCTTAATTTTACATCTTCATCATCCACTTCTTCCCTATCAACAAAATCATTGAATCTATCCACATGTTCTTCAGCCGTAATGTCTTCATCTCCTCCCCATGTTGGAATTCTAGCAGCATATTTACTAGGGAGATCATGCAAAACAGCAGGGAGAGCTAGAGGAGCATACCTAGCAGGTACAGCCATAATGAAAGGAGGAGCAGGGATAACAAGTACTGTGTGACTAGGGGGACCAGAACTAGTATGAGATGTTGTCTGAGGACTATTTGGACTAGCAGAGGTAGAAGATAAAGTATGAGTACGGAAAGGGCTATTGGGACTTTGTAAACCACTGACAAAAGAACTCCAATTTGGGAGAGGTAAACCAGTTTTAGATTTAAGCAAAACTTCAAAAGGGTCAAGCTCCTTGAGCTGTTTCAAGTCCTCCTCCTCTAATAACAATTCAGAAGTAACAATTTCCCAAAACTCTTCTTTATCTTTTTGTGACACTAAAGATGAAGTATCAATGCCTCTCTTTTGTAAATCCAAAATGATACCAATAAGTTCTTCTTCGTTTTCAGACCTCAACAAGACTTCTTGAATTTTATCATCAACAATTTTATCTTCAGGACTTCTAGAAAACTCAGGAAACAAAGACTTTGAAATATTTGAAGTACCTGGTATATCAGAAAATCTTTGTCTACTCCTTGAGATGATATTAGGATTATCCACAGGACTAGGTGGGTTTGGGTCAGGATTACTCCTTGTATATCTTCCTCTCGAAGCCACCTTTTAAACTTTAAGAATTAATGGAGTCACCAAGGTAGAATGCAGCCTCGAAAACCTTTTTGAGCTCCTGCTACCTTCAGAAGTTCAATCTTAAAATTTCGGGAATGAGTAATCTTCAGGCTCTCGGCAGACGCACCAAAATGTTATCACAAAATCAAGCACTGGAAGGCTGCTGACCAGGTAGACTCTGTGTAACTATTTCAAACCAGACTTTTGACTAAGGCTTAGCCTCCTTAGCCTGAGAGGGCTCTCTCAAAAGGTTATTGATTTTGACTATTGATGAGATGGTTAACTCTTGCAAAGTAAATTTAACAAATATGTTGGCTGGACAGACATTACAAAGACTTCCATTGGGCTTATGGAGTTAATCATCCTTCAGTAAACTATAACACTACTCATTCATAGAAGTCAGGGCATGTGATGTTTAAATACTCAAAAGACATCTCATAGAAACCTCAGCTTATAAATACACACAGGAAATCAGAGCAGCAAAGTGAATTCTGAGTGATTGTGTATCTATACAACTGTAAAAACATAAAGGATAAAACAAAACCACATATCTTGAGCATTTGAAACACTGTATGAATCCTGAGAAGAAAAGCAGTCACTTGTATTACTGAAAATGAGTTTGTACACAAGCCAAAATAACACTCTGTTTTCTCAAATATCCAACCCTCATTACATAAAAGTTTCAACTATATATAGAAACATAACTTTAACTACTTTGAGCTTCCTCCTCTAGCATGAGGGGAGCTCGATGACTGCCACTAATTACCCCTATCCACTATTGAACAAACTCATTAAATACAATAAGTGCTAAACTGGAATTTTAAAGAGTCCTAATTTAACTATAACTCTAATTCTATCCTCCTCGTAGAATGATTCTTTCTTGTTCTTTGACACCTGTCTCCTTTTAGTTTGGCCGAGATGGCTGAGAGGAAGATTCAATGTTCCATGCTAGATTAGGATGCTGAATGCTTTGATGGTTCAGTAATGTTAGGAGAAAACCCTTGTTTTTCCGGTTCCAGTCTTCCACCACCTATTCGAAAATGCAGCAGCCTGTCTCCAGCTCTTTAATAGCCCAAGAATATAGAGCATCACCATGTTTCTAATGTGCTGGAGGCTTCTTTGATGAACAGGTGTGCCAACCAAAACTCCCCGTATGCAGCTCCTTCCAAAACCCTAATGGCCGATAATAAAGTGACTTTATAATAAAAAACTTTAAACTTAGGTCAAAACATTTCACCTTTGTTTAAGGTACACCTGTCATAATTTGAATGGCCTGGTAGCTTCCTTTGATCCCTTACATGTCACTTAGGTGTTCCCTTTGAAAATTTCTGATTATCCCATCGAACTGTTTGCCTGTATTAAAAACAGCACCTACAGTAGTTTCGCAGTTTCGTAGCGCGCTACGAAACTGCGAAACTGTTTAAACAGTTTATCTTTTCCTTGAGATTTTCACTGCTGGACCTTTAATTTTTTAAACCCCCTTTACATGTGGCAGAGATCTATATGTCCTCAAAATAATGAAACTAAGCAAAATTTTACAAAACTTAGAACAACACCTTTCTCAACATCAGTTAGCAACTATTTGACCTAGCTGTGCCTTTAAGTCTGCAACCTCCTTCCTCAAGGCTTTGTTTTCAGCTCTTAAATGCATGTTTATTTTTCTAATGGATTTAGCTTGTTCATGTGTAAACATCAGCTACTGAATCCACCTGGCTTACTAAGTTTTTACTTCCTCTCAAAACATCTTTTCGATAATTTGCATACCTGACTATAGACTCCCTAGTGGCACTTTTCACCTTGGCAATTACATTTTCTGCTGCCTCCAATTGGTTCTTTATAGCTATAATGTTACCTCCTTGGGAAATAATGACTGTTCTATTCTTGTCTTTTTGCTTAATTTTCTCTGCCTCCTCTGTTTTGGACAATTCCTCTGCTACCTCTGTTTTGGGTAGTTTCTCAGCTTCCCTTATTTGTTTTCTTGTAACAGGTCTTCTTGGTTTGAAGATAAATTTATCACCTGGTTCATCAAACCTCAGTCTCTTTGAAGCTTTAGATTTCTTAGTGCTTTCTGGTGATGATTGAGTCAAATCAATGTGCATTGGTTCAATATGCACCGGTTCAACCTGCTCAAACTCAATGGCCTCAAGCAAATCACTCAAGCTGGCCTTAGATATCGGGCTTTCTTCAACAGTTAATGCTTTACCCTTTTCTTTACTTATTTGACTCCTTGTCCTAACTCTTGACATTGTTTCAAATCCACTTGGTCCAGGTACAGCTTTCTTATGCTTAGCTTCTTCTTTTGATGATTGCTGAGGTTGCTCTTTAATGATCAGTGGCTTCACTGATTTTCTCAACTGTGACTTGGCCTTCTTTTTATCTTTTGCCTCCTTTCGAAGCTCAGCTATCGTGGGTTATTCAACTGATTTTCCTTTTTCTCTAACCGGCTGTGGAGTAAGACCTATTTTACTCTAGAAACCAGCCATGAAGATGAAGGAGTCCCAATCCCTACCTATTTTCTGAAGACCATCCAAAACCAACAATTTAACCAAACCATGGTGAAATAACGATGTTTCACAGTCATCCTTCCTTAATTGCACTTTGTCACACATTTTGCTTAGACTGCGAAACAAGTAAAAGGGAATATCTATGGATGCTTTACCAGTAAAATGTAACAGCAACTTGAAGTGATAGGAGTAAACCTTATTATATCTTCCCTCATAGGTTAAGTACTTCTGAATACAGGTGAGAAGAAGGGCATAGTGCTCTTTAACATAGTTTCTAGGCACTGCTTTTGTTAGGTCTTCATTCACATATGCCTCTTTTAAGAACTCTTTGCATGGATTCATATCAAACTTAAAGTTCTTAAACCATTCTTGCCCCCCTCTTGGAATCTCAGTTACAGCAGCAATTGACTCTGGAGACACTTGAACTTCTAACATAGCTATTTTAGAATTCAAACCCGTGAAGTTTAAAGCAAAATCCTTTGTTACCTGAGCATGGCCACCCTGCAGCTTCTCACAGAAATTCCAACAGCCAGCATCCTTGAAGGCTTTCTTCACGCCTTCATCTCTTAATGCAAGGTGCAAACCTTCAGGCTCTGTTCTCTGACATTTTCCAGACCTATGTTCCTTCCTCTCCATTTCGCTTTTGAAATTTTCACACAGAGAATGGCCAACAGCTTCAACTCAAATGGTAATTCAATTTTTTTAACGCGGGCTCGCTTGTAATCAGGCTCGCTTGCAAACACAAATATCTCATCACACAGGTTGGTCATTTATGCATCATCTACGATCATCATAAAAATCTTTGCACGGTAAAACCCATTTGAATAATATTTATGTGCATGCCTAAAAATCTATTGGTGGAGTGATGGTTAATGAGTGTTTGGGAGGTACGCACACTGACATGAACGGACGGAAGTGGTGACTCATCAACAAACTTGACCCTTTGAGGAATATACGCTGCAAAACGCATGAATCTGCGATTTCGTAGCGCAGTTAGTTATGAATTGGCATAATGCGCTGCGAAACGGCTTGATGCTGACGCGCTACGAAATGGCTAAACAATGATTACGCTGCAAAACTGACCAATGAGACTGTGCTGCGAAACTACGGAAAGGATCGGTGACATGAATAAGACAAGACATGGCTTTAACAATCATGATGGAGGATGACCGATAGGATTAGAAAATGATTTACATCAAACATCTTTAAAACTTCAACCCTAAGTAAGAAACATAGGACAAAAACCATTTGACACCAACTTTTTGACATTTAACTTGGACAAAGGATTATATACATATGCTTATAGTTCTAAGTGATAACACATTCATCAATCCAAATGGCATTTTGGCATCAATAAAAGTGCCCAAAGGAGTGGTAAATGCAGTCTTTTCTTGATCATCTGGGTGCACAACAATCTGATTAAAGCCTGAAAATCCATCCAAGAAAGACATCACTTTGGCACCTGAGACCTTTCGCAACAAGTGCTCCATTTTTGGTAGAGGATAGTTGTCTTTCTTTGAGCATTTGTTCAAATTTCTGAAATCAACACACAGTCTGATTTCACCACTTTTCTTCCTCACCACCACTAGATTGGCTACCCATTTTGAATACCTGAGAGGAACAATGATCTTGGCAGCCAACAATTTTTTAATTTCTTTTTCAATTAATGGAAGAAGCATCGGATTTATTGGTTTCAGCTTCTGTTTGAAAGGAATAGTGTCTTTCTCCAGAGGGATTTTATGCTGAATTATGCTCTTATCATAAGTTTTCAGGTCACTATACTCCCAGGCAAACACATCAGCAAATTGGCTCATTAAATTGCAACATTCAGCACTTTGATCAGTAGACAAATGTGTGGAAAAATTCACATACCTAGGTTGACCTGGACTTCCTATATCATGCTTACAAACTGCAGATTGGTCTTCTTTTTGGGCAGCTTTGTAAGGCACATCATTTTGATCAAACAGTCTTTTCAAGAGGAATTAGACCCTTAGGAATATGATTACTAGGAAGTTGGACAATGTTATCTTTATCAATTTTATTTCTAAGATGGGAGTGGGGTCTTTCTTCTAAGGCATCATTCTCTTGGTCAATTTTCATTTCTGAAAACTCATCAATGACTTGAAGGAACTTATTTATCTCATTATCATCTTCAAAAACTTTCCAATGGTGGACATTATCAGGCAAGGACAGTCAGCATTTCACTTGCACTTCATAAACTAGTCTGGGAGGCATTAGAGGAATAAATAAACTAGCAGACACAGCATGGGAATCAACAAGCTGATTTTGGGCTCTAGGAATATATGAAATACAGAAATAATCAAAGGAACCCCTGACTTTCCATACCTCATCTCTGTATGCTTTCAGCCTTAGGTGCTTTTCCTGAAATGTTTTATTTACTTGCTAGATGATCACATCAGCATCTTCAAACACCTTCATATTCTTTATTCCTCTATCTTTTGCTTCAATAAGGCCCAACAACAAAGCTTCATACTCTTCTATGTTATTTGTTACTTGAAAAACTAGCTTAAAAGACAGATGAATCCTTTCTTGTTGTGGAGATACTAGCACCACCCCTGCTCTTGCAGTCTCCCTAGAACATGCTCCATCAAAGAACATCTCCGAAACTTGACCTCCTTGCTCTTGCTCAGCCTAAACTGTTGGTTCCCTCAGCTGCATTTCGGCCTTCTGAGATTCTTTTATTTGGAGAATGCATGCTCCAAAATCAGTGTCCACTGCATATATAGGATGATTTGTAAGATTCTTCTCATCACTAATGGTGTATGACAACTATGCTTCTCTGTACAATCTCCTTCTTTCTCCTCCGAACACTGGGACAATGGCATAAGATAGATCATTTTGTAGTGTCCCACCTAGTCTCTTAATCCACCCTCTGGACAGCAGCATGCCAAACTTAGGAGGGACATCTGCTACCACAATATCCATCATCATACTCTTCATGGGTAGCTGAGTTAAGGTAATGGTGAAGTCTTTAATCAATCCAAGAAATTTCACCTTCCTTGAATCAAAAGAAAATAAATCATGATAGGGTCTAGTGATATCAAGGCCTAACTCTTCCATGACAGCTTTAGGCATTGGATTGTGGCTGGCCCCTGTCTCTAGCAGGCAATTGTGGAGGATTTTGGCATGAATGGTCAATGAGACATAAAAATATGGAGAATTATTATCAGCGGGTTCAATCATAAGGCTGAGCACAATGGCAGGCTTGTCATCTTGTAGATTAACAGAGTCAGTGGAAGTTTGTTTGGTTTCTATCTCAAGGGCTTCAAGAATAGGTTTCCTAAACACTTCACTCCTCACCAACTCAACCAGAGGCACAGATATTTTCAACCTCTGAACTTCTGACTCAAAGTTGAAAGAAGATGATCTATCAGAGCTTTTTACCTCTTG
Source organism: Pinus tabuliformis (assembly GCA_031772625.1). Lineage (NCBI taxonomy): Eukaryota > Viridiplantae > Streptophyta > Pinopsida > Pinales > Pinaceae > Pinus > Pinus tabuliformis. Next base: position 1,198,174,066 of record CM062816.1, on the reverse strand, counting down.
AACTGGAGCTTTGAGAATAACTGGATCAACTGATGGTCTTCTCTGCTTGATATTCTGTGATCCTGTCTGGATAGCAGGTCTTTGGGCAGGATTCTCTCTGACATTTTTTGCATTCGACCTCAGGTTATACCTCTATTGTTGTTCACCAGTTTGTAGAACAACTCCTCTATCCCACTCCTGACTATTTTTCTCTTGCAGTAAAGATTGTTCATACTCTGCCAATGTCAAAAATGCAGCACTGCCTTTGTCTTCCATGCAGTGAATTTCATCCTCATCTTCTTCAAATTGTTCCTCCTCCGTGACTACATTTTGGAAGGGAGCTTTAACTTTCTGATCTTCTTTTGAATATTCACCCCTCTGCATAATTTGTAACTGCTCATTTGCTCTTCTAAACGGATTGGGGTTTCTTGGAGCAAATGTGTTCTGCTGCCTTGTTTTCTTGAGTTCTTTTCAACCTTCAGCTTAGAAATTTCAGCAGCTAATGACTCTATCATCTTAGTCATTTTATCTAATTTGGGCTCTAAAGATGATGCAGAACAAGTAGAAGCCTGACCTCTCTGCCTTCTTCTGTCAGCTTGACCTTTTAGTTTCTCTGCAGCCATGATATTAGATTCTACTTCTAGTGTTGCATCTTGCATATCAGCTAGAGTAGCACATCTCCTTTCTCTCAATAACAGGCAGAAATTAGATTCAAAAGCATTGGTGTAAGTGAGTTTGGTAGAGGTGGGGGTAGGTTTTACCTCAGATGGTATCTTACTATACATATGATTGAATATTTTATTAAAATCGGGTATTGATTCCCCATTCTCCCTCTTCAGATTACCAAACTCAGTGTGGTAATACAACAAATCCTTTTTATCTCTCCATTGCTTCAAAAATGCATCATCTAATGCTTCAATATCTATTATAGATCTCTGGGGTAATTCTCTAAACCACTTCCCAGCCTCTCCATGAAGGCTCTAGACAAAAATTTTCATCCATACATCATTTTCACTTATATCTAAATTATTAGCATAACTATAAAAAGCTTCAAGGTGTTCTTCTGTTGTCACTCCCTCTGTCCTAGTGAATTTAGGCATATATTTTTTATATTCTCCCATAGGCATAGGGTTTAGAGGCACAGGCAATACCATAGGTCCATATCTAGTAGCTACAATTCTTTCTATCCTTGTAGGTGCTTGTTGTCTTGCCATGATTGGAATATTTGGAAGAATACTAGCAGATTGAACGGTAGGGAGTAATGAGATGGATGGTAGAGATAAAGGGATGTTTTGGACTGAATGGGAAGCTTTCTTTGGATTGAGATTCAAAGGGGAAATAACTGAACAAGGGGCTAGACTTATCTCTGAAGGAATTTCTTTATCAACAGAGCTGATTTCTAAATCTTCAAACTGTAAATCTTCAACAACAACTTTATCTTTCAGAGATGAATTAGATCTCTTAGGATTACCTAATCCCGATGCCCCTTTCTATGAAGCTTTCTTCGATTTAACAGTTCCCTCAGGTTCAGGCACTGGTTCAGCTAGCAATTTCTAAGGATTTCTTCGAGTGTGTCTCAAAAAATGATCCAGAACTTCAATGTGGAGTCACCAAATGATGGTCTTTCTCCAATGGAGTCACCAGACAGATGATTACAACCAGAAACTGTGTTCAAACCTTGTCTGCCATCAAAGCTTGAAGCTGTGTCGTTCTCCCAAGGAAGCTGAGCTTCGATTCTCCTCTCCCCGGCAACGGTGCCAATTAATGTTATCACCCCAAGAAACTCTCCTAGGTTATATATCAAAGATGCTAGGGAACATTACAAACTCAACAAAATGTTGGATAAATGGTGGATGAATGAAACAAATGCTGCATATTCAAGCCAGATAACCACTTCTACTATGCTTGACCCCAGACATGGGTGAACACCCCCAGACTACAAGGCGTTTAACCACCAATTACTCACAGTTTTAGATAAAATGTGATGATGGAGAAGACTAACCACACCAGTAGATGCACAGGGCCCTATGATGGCTGGCTGCAACTAGTTAAGAGATCTGTACATCTGTTTTCTAATACACAGATAGGATGATAGCTCTTTGGCATTAAAACAATAGAAACCTGCAAACAAATTCAATGATACATGTTAAATCCTAATACAGAGGTGGGATGACAACCCCTCTAATGCTAAATATTAACAGCACATGAATAATGCATAACAGGCATAGCTTGGAACAAGAAGAAGAAGTGGAAAGTGAGCAATCAACAATAAAAGAAGCTTGTATTAGCTAGAAATGAAGACCAGACGTTGTGGGTTACACAGTAGTTACATTCTCCAGAAGTTGAAGCTTACAGCAAAACAACACTCATCAACCTGATTACATCTTTTTTTTGAGTATATATAGAATTTGTTTAAAAAATAGCTCTGCATACCAATGCATGGAGGGGTCATAACTGACCACCAACCACATTTACAGCTAGAGATGGGTCTTCTGCTATAATCTGAATGTTTTTAATGAACAAAATGGCTCTTTCTGTACTCTAGTGTACTCCTTGAACAGGTGGAATGTTTCATGAATAAATGTACATAAATGCTGAATGAATTCAACTGCTCGAGGTAGTACTCTCTTGTCCTTGACCGTGTTGTTCTTTGAATGAAGTTGCTGAGAATTAAATGGCAGATTGTTGGGTCACCTCTTCCCTCTTCACGTACATGAGTCAAGCCAAAAATACTGAAAAGCACCTTGAAATTTGACGAAGAGTCGAGAAAGAACGTTGGTCATTGGATGAATCAGACGGATGGCCTAGATCTGATGACGAAAGCCGATGGAAGACACAAAGGCGCAAGGATCAATAGTAGCCATCGGATGAAAAAATAGATGGCGGAGGTCAGATCTAGGGGGGCTATTCTGCGTAAACAAGAATGGATGAACGATGGTCATTGGATCGCGGCGGGAATGATCCAACGGCTCACAGGAGGTAGTTATGAACACAAGTTAATAGGCGGGGAGTCAAGTACAGTGGCTGGAAGTAGTTTCCCCACACCGCTTTATGACCAAGGGTGGTTTACATACACATGAGTGCGATCCTGTTAAATTATGACATGTGGCTGATGGGACGGCGGGGAAACTGCGTTCCCCGCTCACTAACAGACATGCGGTTTATGGGATCAGGGAAAGCGTATGGCGTTGGATCAACAAGCGGAGCATCAAGCAGACAGGATTTAGCGCACATGTCTCGGGGTGATGTGACATGTACAGACCTGCCGGGTTATGAATTATATTATATGCGCGGCTATATGAACCAAGGTTAAGACTTAAGCACCCGAGAATAAACATATAAGGTTTATGCGGGGTTTAAAAGGCTTTTGGGTTTTTATAAAGGGTAACGGAGTTTATAAAGGGTTTAGACAGGGTTTTATATAAAATGGAAGAATGAGGTGTATAAAGCTAATATGGACTTTATGAAGGTTTTCATAGAAGAAATAGAGATGGCGGAGGCTAAGAGGGTGTGAGGAAACTGAGAGAGGAAGGAAGAAGAGACTACTTCGAGCTCCTTTAATCACCAACAACAATGCCAAGCTATCCTTGACCCTAAAAAATGCTCAAACATGTAGTAGAGCTAACAGGCTCAAGGGTATTTTGCCTAGCAACATTGCACTCTCCAGCAACACCACACCAAGACATGAGGTAATAAGTCCTTCTTCCTTATTTGATATTTATTTGTTAAACATATATATGCATGCATCTTTGTGACATCTACAGCTAATTTTACAGTCTCGCAAGGATCCTGAGAAGATCCTTGAGGGTTTCTACATCACCAAACACCCATGCATTAATCCCTATAGAATAATGCGCCCAGGAAAATGAAGCTGAGAAATAAAGTACATGCGGAATGCTACATGACATTATGGCATAACAGAGCCAAAAAATAATACAATGTGTCGGATGTATATAATGCGCCTAGAAAAACATGAGCCAGGACTGAATACAATAATATCTGAGTGCATGAGATATAATGGCCATTCCCTCAAAAAATGGGTGGGAGGGAGGGTATAACAACCAAAGAATCCCTGCTAAATAGAAAAGGGCTCTGCAAAATTGAATGGATCATTTGAAGGAGACATGCATACCATGAGCACTGCAAGTGGTAGGAACCAAACCCATAAAATCCTCAAAACTGCATCTGAGGTTGTAGCATAATATGAAGGCATTCGGGCATGTGGGTGGCTACCTGAAGGGCCACCCCTCATGATGATTGAAACATCTCACACACACATGTGAATCCCTGGTACAATCTATTGCATCATTGGACCATCATGTGTATGAATCACAAGTATGAAGCAACCAAGTCAAAGGGAAATGATGGTTCTCTTTGATTGATCCAAGGCACCGAAAAATAATGGAATATGGAACCAAGATACATTTCCCTCTAGGCCGTTCTTCTAGAATAGATGTGCTAATGTCGATAGAATAGGGCTTGCCATAGGTGAGGCAATGAGGATCCTCAGCTAAGGCATTAGGGAAAATAGTAATGTGACTGATGAACTGACACCAGGGAAAGTGGGGAAAATGGGACCAAGGGACAAACATACGACTTCCCTTTTTAGAGCATGAAGTGCATGGTCGACTTGGTAGCAATTGACTCGACTCCAAAGGGGATGGTCAATAGTATGACTGAAGGCCAAAATGGGAAACATGGGATGAATGCTATGCAAAGTGGATAGAATGTTTTCGCATATTACAATGGGACACGAAATAGACTCCATGGATGTAAAGGTGACTCATCGCAGATGCTCTGAACAAGGGTGACTCGATGATGCAACCACACAAAATAGGTCCGATGGGGACCATGAAAACATGAGTGAATGTAGTTACTCATTATGAAAATTGCCACTTCAATCGAAAAGTGCCAAGGGAAAATGGTCCCAAAGTACAAGCAACTCATATAAAAAAATTCGATTTTAAGAGACGGTAAAGTGATGCTTCATGGAAAGAATGGCTTCCTGGTGAAGTCTCAAATTTCCAAAAATTGAAATAAACCCATTAGAGTACTCGATACAATATTTCAATGGTGCTGAAGGTTCATCAAATGGAGCTACCAATTGGTTGCAATGTGTGACAGAAAAACTAGGGGTTTTCCTATAAAAGGGTGTTTTCCCTCCAATGTGAGAGGAGGAGAAGGCCTTAAATCTTGTGGAGGTCGTAGTGGACAAATTGACCATCGGAATCGGGGTCTACAAATTTTAGAAAAGTGGTATTACTTGTCTAAATATGGCCTTAATTATTCTTGGAATGATGGTTCCTGGTGAAGAATTAAGTGAAGAGGAAAACAAGAATGAACTACTAGAGGAGGTCTATAATCATCCTCACCCACTAAGTCAAACATGGGAACTCTGTTGTAAAGGTGGCATGACATAGAGTAGAATATTTGAAGATATGGTATCGAAATTCTATGATATGTGATGTGAATATGCTCACAAGAGAGGCTGGTAGGACAAACTATCCAAGGAATGGGAGGATAATTGACCATACCTAGATCCGGTGGGGTCTAGACCAAGACTTATGTTAATCAGTTGAGAATATGGCTAGGGGAAAACCATCATACCCACAAGAATGAGACACTACCTGCAAGCATATGTGATGGAGGGGACTAATCTGGTATGCCAAGGTGGGAATGATGTCCCCCCTAGCAAGAGGAGTTTCTGGAGCACCATTGCGTTCTGAGTGATCAAAAAAGGGATTCAAGCAACTTGGCCCAACATGGTACGAGATCCTCCAAAGGATGATAAGGCGATGTAGGGGCCTATGTGCCACCCAATATGCTATGGGCATACCAGATGTATTTAGAGTGGTGGACTCCAAACACATTTATTTTTATATGTCGATACATAATGTGGTTTTGCATCATTTATATGACAATTGTGGTTCGCCATTTGTTTTGGTTATGGTTTTCTTCTATGGTATACATGTGATAAATGCCAATCTAGAATATTATTTTCAATGGTGTCTACATAGTTATTTTGGGCTCTAGGAACATGATTGAAAGTAATGGTTTCAAATTCATGTGCCAACATATTAACTCGCATATATTTTCTAAATAGGACTTGGTTATGCATATGATACACACCATTCAATTACATGACAAGTAGCAAGGAATCTAAATCAACATGAAGATGAAGGATGCGATGAGCAAGGACATTGACTAAAAAACCTATCAATCATATTTGGCCTAGTTGTTGGTGGAAAATCCAATGCACACACCGTTAGCATGTACTAACGTATGTAAGGCGGTGAAAATGGCCCATGCTACCAAGGCTAGATTCTTGGAGAAGCGACTCACACGGTTGGCATAACCGATATATAATGTGGATGATGAATCCATCTGAAAGGTGCAAAAGACAACAAATGAAACTATGCACATACCTAAATGCATGATAGAAATAAATAATGGCAAGTTAATGGGATATGTTATGGGTAAAATTTCTTGAGGTAGAGTGCATTGTGAGGATTAGGAATAAGTTGGCCTTCAAAATCCTCTAGAAGATATGCCCCCTTACCCAAGTCCTTACAAATGATGTGAGGTCCTAGCCATAATGATGAGTGAGACAAAGATGAAGGATACAATCAACACTGTGACAATAAATGTCTTCTCCGATGAGAATATAGCGAGGGGCCTGGTATCATATTTGTCATCGATAATCATGAGTAAGATGGGGGGGAATTCTAGGTTTGAAAATATAGAAGAAAGTATGCACGATGGTGCATTTCATACCAAGGGTAATTAGGGGTGGCCATGGCTTCCATGATGTCCTCATCAAAATGGAAGATGGGTGGATGGGAGGAAGATTGACTACATGATGTGGTGGAAGTCCCTAGTGCATCATCCTAAGAAGGAAGGTTCACATACGCATCATCTAAAATTGTAGACAATGAGATACTAAATGGAAGATCTACGGATGTTGATACCTGAGTTTTTGAAGAGGGAGGTTCGATAGAAGCACGTGCAAGAACCTCAGGGATGTTTTCCTGCAAGGATCTTAAGGATGATGACAGGTAAAGGATATGGATCGTCAAGTCCGTCATCTCAACATTCGGGGGAGGGATCATGATGGTGGGACCAAAATACCCCTGTTATGGTGTACTAGTGGTACCAGAATCCACATTTAGAGGAGTATATGATCCACTATGAGTGGCCTCGAATTCATGAAGCACATGAAGGCAACCATGAAATTCATTGAGACAAGGGGAACAATTGGAATAGTGACCATAATGATCGCACAAAGCACAAGGATGATTTGTGCACAACTATTTAAGTCTATCGGCTGAATCAGGTAAGGTAACTTGGACCTCAGGTATGTTAGATTTAGGAAATGTTTCATCAATCAGGGGTTTGAGGTGAGGAAGTTGAGGACAGTTATTGGTGGTATGCCCAACAACATCACACAAAATGCACGGAGGTGTTGCCTTTGGAGGCTTAGGAGATGAAGGTGCCTCGGATCCTTGTCCTTATGTTCCTTATTCTTTGCTTTGCCCCCCTATCCAAATGCTTTCGCAATAGGAATGGGTTCCTGTTGAGGTTGCAGTGGAACTAGAGTAGTGACAGGGGTTGTAGTGACTAGTTGGACCTGACTCAAAGCATGATACTATCTGATCTAACTAGGTAGAGTGCTCACTGGGGGATTAATGTACTAGACTGGGATCCCCAAAGTCATATTAGGGAGACTCAAGAAGCCATGACAAGGACAAAAAATATTCCAAGAGGAGGAAATAAGGAGGGGAATCTGTCCTGCAGGGTAATGTCCCAATGAAATAGTTCTAGGATGGTTAAGACCTAGAGGAAGAGTTCCTAATGGGAATAAAGGAGAGGCACCCACAAAAGGAGAAGGTCTTGAAGTGGTGGATTGGATGGTTTGGATGAAGTTGCAACAATAGGATGTTGTGGACCTAACTGTTGACCAGAGGTACTAGACTGCTTTTGAGTAGCCTGTGACACTTGTAACATGCAGACACTCGATGAGCTAGGCTCAAAGATGGGAGAGGGGGACCGACAAAATCACCCAACAAGGTGGAATCCTTGTAGACTCCAAGTGAAACACTACTTAGAGGGTAGGAAGAATTCTTTCCAAACATTGATGAGATAATGGACTCAGGGGAGGTTACGAATGATTGCTCGTAGTACATCCACTAATCTACCATGACGATATTCCCTTCATGGGGGGAGTACATCTTGCAGAAAACCGTAGACCCAACAGATGACATGGAATAAGTGTAACTATGACCCGATAGAATGTTGTAATATAGAGGGGAATCGATAACCTCAATGTCTACAGAAACATTATTGCCCACAAGAGTCACTGGACAATTGCGGTAGATGTCAAGAGGCTAGGATGGGTGATCGTCCCAAGAACACAGAGTGATGGTGGATGGGGTCAGTTCAAGTGAATTGAGTTGCTTCCAAACGGTGGTAGACATCACACAGGTGGATGAAAATTCATTAATAATGCATCGGGAGATGATGGCATTACAGACTCAGGCAGGTTTCTGGAAAGCAATGGATGGTGGTAATGGAGGATGTTCGGATGCATTAACATGAAAGATAATCAAACGATTGTATGAAGGATATACTACACCCAAAGCTATTAGTAGATATTTATTTTGATATGGGAATGAGTGGAGCACCTCCATCATTGACATGGCAATAGGTGATTACGCCAAGTCATATACTATACTATATGTATGGGAAACTCAGCTAGAAGCCCCGTTACAATGTAATGGTCCCTTGGGAATATTAGGAATTGACTTAATTTTAGGTTGAGGGATATGTAATGGACCATTTGATGTTGTAAGAGGCTTAGTAGATGCTTTCATTTTGGTCTTGATTGTGGGAAAATATGATGGATTCTCATATTGACGCGACTGAGTTTGAAAGTTGATATCGAAGGTATTGACCTCGTCGAAATTTATCGTGAGGATCTAGTAGTCACCATGACTAGAAGGTTGGGGAGGGTGGGTTTCTTTACCTTGCTGAGGGAAAGGATTTGTGAGCATGACCATTTTAGATGGCGCAAGATTCTGAGGTAATTGTTGCATGGGATGTTGACCTCTAGAAGCTACTTGGGCTTCCCACATTTGGCGCATATGGGGTAAGAGGGGCCACTCATGAGTATAATGGCCATGTACCACAACATGCACAAGGCTTGTTCATACCAATAACCTTGTGTTGCCTGGGCTGGTCACCCTGTTGCTGGTTATTGGTGTTAGGCTAGTTCCCTTCAGGTTCATTACCATGGTTACCCTGGTTACCCTTGTTACCCTTACCCTTATTCTTTTTCTTCTAATTCTGGGGATTGGTCGCACTCTGTTGTGCATACACTTCAGCCTGAGGGGGTGGTGGCTGCTAGAGCTGAGGATGCATGGGAGGTTGTGGTGCTAAGGCCTGAGGGGCTAGAGCGCTCAATGGTACATAGGTGTAAGATGATGAGGGGGAAACAGTTTGCTAGACAGGTTGAGCACTAGCTAGCCCTGACACTTGCTAAGGTGGTTGGGTGAATGCATGATATGTGCTTTGTCATGAATACACATTTTATCAGGAGGGGGATAAGCGTTGGAGGAACTAGTGCACCCCTACAAATGGCCATAACCCTACTGAGTGTATAGCAAAGGATGTGAAATAACTCCTGTTAGAGTCAAAATTTGCATACTACCATCAGTGATTAAAACTCCTCTTTTATATCATATTACTATCCCATGTTGAAATTTTTATCATTCCACCTAGGTCATCATGTAAAAATTTACTCACTGATGGTAGCCCAAGTTGAAACCCCATCCCCTCTCAAAAATCAAAATTTGTTGGCCCGCCTTCATGTGTCTCGCTGAGCATACATTGACTATAAAATCTCATTTCATCATGTTTTGTGTCAGTCAAGTCCACCTGAAGTCCAGTCATTCAAGGTCCCATTAGGTCACTAGGTTTTATTTTCCAAGGTACAATAAAACACCATTTCACTGCATAAGGCTAGCAAAGTATGAGAGAGAAGCAAATAAAATCCCTTTTTCAGTTAAATAAGGGTTTACAAGCATGTAAACATGGTTTCTAAAATTCCAATTTGGATTTTAAGAAAGAAATTCATTCTAGTTTGTAATTTTATTTTAAAAAACAAAGATGTAATCCTATTTTTTATATTTATGTAATTTCATGTCATTATATGTAATAAGTGACTTTTCTCAAGATGAAAACTCAGTTCCAAAATTCCAAAAGACCAAAAGTCAAAGGTAAATGTATGCCAATGTATATCAAGTGATCAGTTTGTACAAGAAAGAGTCAAATCTAACGATATAGTTTCCAAAGGTAAATTGAATGACAAAGGAAAGAAATTGGGTCCCAAGGCCCAAAACATCAATTTCATCAAGTATAAAGGCCAAGAAGACATCAAAAGGAAACCCATTTGCACTCTCAAAGACTGAGCTCACACTCCCTTGGCTAAAGATATCGGTTTTGTAGGCTCAGAGGAGAAAAATGTCATGGCACTGCGCTTAGAGGTCAGGTGTTGTGCTTAGAAGCCAGGTGCTGTGATTAGAGATCTGGGCGTTGCGTTTTTCAACATTGGCACTATGCTTCTGGGTTAGGTGTTGCTCTTTGACCCGTTGTGCTGCGCTTTTTACCAGAAAGCCTCCAAAGTGCCAAAAACACCTCCAACTCCTCTCAAAGCTCCTCAAGAGTGGGTTTTCCTCCTCTATCAAGTAAGTAACCCTCTCTTCCACTCATTTTCTCTCCCAAATCACATTTTTTCTTAGTGTTTGAAATCCTAAGTAAAATTGGTCCCTAGGCAAGGGACAAAACCCTAAGTTTACTCCTATCTTAAAAATTGATGCCTACAGCCCATGCAATCCCTTCTCACATCACTGTTGAGACCATCCCAACCCCTACACTATCTTTCCTTAGTCCCTAAATACTTTTCCTACAAAACCCTAAGACCTAGGTTTCTAAAAAAATCCTTAGGCAACCTCTATCCTAAAACCTGTAAATTAATTCTCATTTCCAACTCCCTTCACATTTTCACCCCTCATCACCTCCCATAGTTCCATAACCCACCTCCTCATCTCCCCAAATTTTGTAGTCCTATCCCCATTCCCTAGACCTATTCCCACCTCCCATTATCACCAAACTTATCACTAGAATCTCTTGAGAAAAAATTATGGAGGAAGAGGAGACACAAGAAGAAGAAGATAGGGGATAGAGGAGGCCACAGAAAGGAGGAAGAATCCTAAGGCTGGAGGCTACTAGCATCAAAGAACTTATGGCTTCACCAATGGCAACCTCATGTTTTCAGTATGTGGGTTGCCTTGACTTTTTCAAATTGATTGAAAGAGTTCAACATCACCCAGTTTTGACCAAACTCTTTGCATCACACCTTAAAGACAATCAAGTAACCCTAGCAGGAGTGACCTTCACTTTGTCTACTGCTATCATTGTTGCTGCCACAGGGATTCCAAATATGGGTGAGAAGTGGTTTAAATCAAAGGATGTGGAGGATCAGTATTATGAACCATTTATCAAACCATTGTATAGGAATGAAAGGAGGAAGGTGTTCCCTTTCACTTACCTTCTAAATAGGTATGCTCCCTTGATGAAAATCATCATGAAGTACTTCTCTTGTGAAGGTAGGTTTTCTAGGCTCTATACTTATCACATTAGACTACTTATGCACTTCACAAGGGTCAAATTCCTCAATATCCCATACTATTTGTTCAGAAGCATAGATAAAATGGCCTCCATTATGCAAAAGAGAGATTTTGACCAGCAAGGGAACAACCTTTTCCATCACTCATTGATCAAAATCATTGTCCTTCATCACCTTGATCAGTTGCATATTTCATGGGACAATTTCACTACCGATGAAATCTTCACTGCTCCACCAGCTCCCTTGCTGAAAGTATGCCTTGTTCATCTCATCCCATTGATCATCATGCTGAAGCCATACCCCCTTCATCTCAGCCTGCTTCTTCTATTCCTCCATCTGATCAGCCACCCTCATTATCACCACCATCATCACCATTTCATGATCATGCAGGGTCACCCAACAAAGTTTAGCTCATTAGGCCTAAGAGGACAGATGTGAGCACATTGGCACATACTGATCAAAGAGGCCATAGGCATGTGTTTTTCCCATAGATTGTGGGAGGGGCCTTGCCTTCTTCATTAGCAAAATAGGTGCAGAAGAGTAAGGAGAAGATGATAGAGGCTAAAATTTAGTAGCAAGAGGAGGACCTTCATGAGACAAAGCGACATTTTGACCTAGTTGACCTAAGTTAGCATGATGACAGTTAAAACACAAGAATTTTCATCACATAATAGAATTCACTCATAGGAGAGCTCAAGGTCAACTTGCAGAGGGAAAAATACATCATTGCATACAATGAGTAGGAGAACAAGCAGTATGAGACCAAACAAGAGCTCATGGAAATTCATCTCATCAAGGAAAAAAGCAAGGTTGAAAAGGATAAGGCTTTACTTGATGAAGCATATGGAGAATATGGTGAACAACTGGAGGAACAGGTGCCAAGGAGAAGGCCAAGGACTAGAGGCCTAAAAAAATCATTGGATCTAGAAAAATAAAAAGAGGTTGAGCTAGCCAATCAGCTTACCCTAAATGAACAGTTTGCCAAGATGATCAATGAGAACTAGGAGCATTGGCTCGAGAGGGTAAACAACCATCTTGAAAAGCTCCTATACAAGGGTAAAAGAGATAATGAAACTCACAAGAAGATGGAAAAACACTATTCCTACAGAGAGAGGATTTCCAGGGCAAAACTCAAAGTTACAAAGGAGAAAATTGAAATCCTAACCAAGCAAAGGGAGGTAGATAAACTTGAAATTATTGCTTAGGAATCACTCATGGCTTGACACACATAATCCGTATTCCTTAGGCCAAATTTTGGGAAATTTTGAGCAATTTTGGGAAATGTTGAAGTTTTGTGCATTTTTGGCAATTTGTGCACCAGTCACAATGCCAAAAGTGTAGTGCCCTAGGCACTGTTCTTTATCTATAGACCTCCAAATTAAAAATTTCCACCACAATTGGATTCATAAACCCAATTACAGGTAAGAAAAACACTTTGGTAAGTGTTTTGGGGTCAACTGGGTAGTCAACAGGTCATAAAAACCCAAAAAAATCATGTTTCTACCCTGTTTTGGAGGCTGGCGCTGCGCTTTTGACAAGTCTTGGGGGAATCAATGTTTTGAGGTCCAAAAGTTGACCATTTTGGAAACTAATGGTAGATCTGGAAACTAGATATGACAGGCTTTCCAATGAGCTATCCAGGATTAATTGTGTTTTTTGAACCTCCTAAAAAGTGGGGTTGAACTTGGCATTGCGCTTAGGACAGTGGCATTGCGCTTTTGACACAAATTTTCTGAGTTTCTTAGTTTTACAAATTTTCTTAGTTTTGACAGTTTCACCTTGGAAAATCATGTTTTTACCCATGTAATTGATGGATGTAAATGTAATAATGATGTTTTTACTATTACCTAGGGTAAATACATTAGGTGAAAACTCTTCTTATGATGTAATGAATCAGTTTCCAAAAGTGAGGGATGAGTCACTTTGACCACCCTACACTCTAGCTATCAGTTCAATTTTTGTTGTAACTACTCCTCCTCTCATGGATTCGACCCATGAGGCTAGAATGAGTTGGTTTGAGGCCTATATTACGTTTTGTCTTATTCATTCTATAGGTTGGACTCCATTGGATATTGTGCTAGTGTTTCAGACTTTCGCATGAAATATATTGGATGAGTTGCAACTATTTTGGTGGGATTCCTGTGGCATGCTATTTTGAGATTTTTTCTTCTTTAGTCACATATGTATGAATGTTTTGTACCCTTCATGATTCATTTCACTCTAAATATGTTTGATTTTCAAGGTGTGATAAGCAAAATTCATCTTGTATGCTCTGTTTTTGGAAAATCACCATAAATTGTTTCATTTCTTCAGTTTAAAAAGAATTCATGATCTTCATGCTCTTTTTAGCACCTCACTAGTCTAAACCATCACATCACTATACTACCAAGTGTTAAAGTAACTTGCCTACCTTTCCCCATCATATGTCTGCAATTCTGATTCTCTTTTACGCTGACCTAGTTCACTCTCTGACCTAATTCACTTATCAAGTGACTACCCCAACCAAATCAAATCAGACAAACCCTGAGCTACTATATCTAGCCTAAAACCCTAATCCATATAGCCCTCCTAGCTGTGATCCTTCAGAGAGAGCCCTCTCCAGCTTGGTAGGGCTAGCTACCAAGTCAAAAGGTTGGTCTGTGGTTACCTCAGTTGGACTCGTTCTCAGCCTTGGAGATCCAGAGGAGTGATAACATACTGGCATGATTGCTAGGGAATGAAAGATTCATTTTCCCTGGGTGTATGACTAGTTATTATTAGAGTTTGGTCCTCTGGATTATGGAACTAAGCTTCATAAAGGTTGATTCAGTAATTGCAGTGTTAACATCGTAGAGCTAGCATTGAAGAGACAAACGAGACAAATTCTGCATCCTGATCCACTTGATTTAGTTAAAGAGAATCAAAGATTGTTCAAAAAGTGAATAAGGTTTCAAATCACAAGTTTAGTCAAACTTCATTCCATTGGTAAGCTCTCAATCATTATCAATTTTAGATTTTTCTATTAAAGACTTTCCTTTGAAAATATCGTTGTTCAGCTCAAAGTCTTAGGTCTTTTACCTGATATAGTTTGTGACCCTGTTAAGATAATGGCTCTAAAAAGATATACCAGGTCAAACCTTGACCCAAATCCTCCTTCTCCAGTTGATAATCCTAAAAGATTGTTAATAAAGCCTAAATTTCCTTTCCCCATGACTGAAACCACAAAATTGGAAAGGACCACTTCCTTACCAGATCAAATACATAGTATTCAGGATATACCTTTCAACATTAAATTTGAGTTATCCCTATTCCATTCAAAGTTTGAGTCTTGTCTTATTGAAGAATTATTTTATCCCATAATGTTTGACTCATACCTTCTTGCCTCAAAGTCTTTATTTAACCAACCTTCGGCTGCTTCTTATTTTTAGAAATTGAACACGAGGTTTGTTCTAACTTTGGGAAATTTCAAAGCCTAGCTGATCAATTACAAATCACTGCTGAACAGGCCTATATTCAGTATCAAATTGAAATATTATCTTCTTCCATACCCTCTACCACAACTCTGAAAACATCCCCATCACCTCCTCTATCTTCATCTCAACCAACACAACCCATTGCAGTTCCCATTCACCATTCTCCAGGAGTTATGGTGAGGTTTTCACCCTTAGTATTACTTGGTCAGTTTGTAGCTTTACCTCAAACCTATGGCCAGATACTTCCTCTGTTTGATGGTAGCCCAGGATTGACAACACAACAACATATTGGTAATATGGTTGATTTCATTGACTTATAGGAAGTCGATGAAGATGATGCTAAAATGAGGCTAATGGCTCAAAGTGTTTCTGGAGATGTCAAAAAATGGTTTTGTCGCTTGGAAGCTCACTCCATTGACACTCCTTAGAGGTTGAATGAGTTGTTCTTAGCCAGGTGGCGGGAAAAGAATAATCCATTACAAATCTTGGTAGAATACAACACATTGAAGAGGAATCCTAATGAGACAATTCAGGAATTCACTATAACGTTCAATCAGATCTACACTTCCATTTTGGATAACATGAAACCTCCACCTGGTTTTGCACTTTAGCACTACCCAGATAACTTTGATCTAGAGATGGCTTATCAATTGAGAGAAAGAGATCCTACAACTTTAGAGGACATGCAAAACAATGCGGTAAGTGTGGAAGCAAACTTAAAGATTAAAAAGTCTCAGTTGAAACATGAGAAACCAAAAAAGAGAGTAACCATCAAAGAAGAACCTTATTCTTCCACCAATATTAAGCTAGATGCACTGATTAGAACCATGGAGAGAATGTATGACTGTAATATAAATTCGAACAGACCTCAGGAACCCCAAGTTAAAAATCCTAACTTCAGAAATCAGTAGCGACCTCAGTACATGATAAAACAAAGAAAGCGTAAATCATTTGAAGCATCGACATCTCAGCAGCGAATTCAGACACCCTTGTAGGGGAATTATGCTCAGGGAGAGTTTGATGATGAATCATACCTTATCGTTGAGGAAAATCACTTCTTTAGGGAAGATCACCATGTAATTTTCTTGACTGAAGATGAGAAGTATGTTGAAAAAGAGGAGGATCCTAAAGATAATGATTACATACTAGCAAGTGAGAATGCATTGGAGACTCAAACCAATGATTATCAAAGAGTATATTTCAATGCACTTAGTTCTTAGCAGAAGTAATATTCTTTGAGGAATATAGATGTCCCAATCACTCCTATTCAAAAAAGGACATCACAATAGAAAGATACCCAACAAAATTCCAATCTTCAAGGTAGTCAAAGCAAAGGTAAATATTTCGCAGCATCCGATCAGATTAGAGAAAAAAAACCATCTACAAGAAGTCCAGAAAAGGATCATGAGAGTCAAAAGAAGGATAAGATACCAAGATATCGGCTCGAGAAGAGAGACAATCTCCAAAGAGAGGTAGATAAATCTAGGTCATTCAATCTAGAAGCTAAAATTTCAAAGTTGAAAGTGTTAATCCCTCTTACTGAACTAGTCAAAAATAGCCATTACATGTCTGATATAGTTAAAATGCTTAAATTTGATCCTATGTCTGACATGGTTAATATTGAAGATGACCAGCCTAAATTGATTTTTAGTCCATCCATAAATGGTCAGTCAGGAGATAGTGATGTTCCTCCATTTTATCTCAGCTTAAGAATCCACCAATTCATTCTTCACAACTCCATTCTTGACTCTGGAGCCTCTCATAATTTAATGCCAAAAGCCATCATGGAATGGCTGGGTCTAGATATAACTCGTGAGTACCATGAATTGTATTATTTTGATTCCAGTAAAGTCCGTTGTCTTGGCCTAGTCAAAGATTTGGTAGTAACCTTGGATCAAATCCCTGCAAAGAATGTTTTAATGGATGTGGTGGTAGCTGATATACCACCATGGTTTAGCATGTTGTCTTCGAGATCCTGGGGAGCGAAACTAAGAGGCACAGTACAGTTAGACTTCTCCTATGCTACCATCCCAGTTTTCTGGCAATTGAGAAAGTTGTACCAAGAAACCAAAATGAAGTTCATGATAAATAGCAAGGATAAGCCTAATAATCATCCTATAAATGTTATACATACATATTTAGAAACTTTCATTTTATATAATAATAATAGTGGACTGAACGATGTAGATAGTCAGCTTATGGAAATTAAAGATGTACCCGAGATTTTCAATTATATGAAGACATTTTCAGATCAAGAAAAAGAAGAGCTTCCAAACTCATCTGAACAACCTTCAAAAAAGGCAAAAAAAGGTTCAGATCAGCCATCTGAGAAGGTAATGGAAACTTCAGAACAGTCTAAAGGGAAAGTTCAGAAAATTGACCCAAAACAGAAAAAAGATGAACACATCTTTGAAGAGGAAAATGGCCTTTGGACCATGGACTTTGATGGTGCTCTTGGGAAAGACGGACTATGTATTGGCATTTGGATTCATATTCCACATCATCATTAACAAGGTAATCTCCCTCAGCATGTTAGATTGTGCTCATACAAGTTAGATTTTGATTGCACTAACAATGAAGCAGAGTACGAAGCGTTGATCATAGGTTTCAAAATCTTGAAGAGGTTAGGTGCATGAAGAATTTTCGTGTATGGTGATTCGGAACTTGTAATTAAGCAAGTTAAAGGTGAATATCAAGCTCACCATCCATGAATGAAACAATATAGAAATGTGGTTTTAGGCATTCTTAGGATGTTTCCTGAGTATACACTTTTAGTTGTACCAAGAAGTCAAAATCTTATGGCAAATTGATTAGCTACAACTGCAAGTAATTCTAAAATTCCCATGTTTTCAAACAAAAAATTCGAGATTCGTTTGAAGCATCAGCCCTCTGTTCCTAATAACTTGCAATATTGGCAAGTATTCTGGGATGATAAACAAGTGAATAATTTTCTTCAGAGTGAAGGAGAGTTTGAAAAATTTTCTATGGATGAAGTTTATGATGAAGATAATCAAGTCATTGAGGTAGCGCAAGTTGATATACTACAGCTAAAACATAACAATATTATGAAAGGTCTTGTACCTTTGGAAGATTTGTTTGATCAAGATGATGTGGCATGGAAGTCTACATTGGTTCCTATAGAGAAAGGTGGTGAAGATGTGAACATTGGAACAATATACAAACCAAAAATGATCAATCTGTCCAAAACATTGTCTCCCGAGGTAAAAGAGAAATACATTCATATATTGTCTTAATTTTCTAATGTTTTCACTTGGGATTATACAGATTTGAAGGAGTATGATAAGAAAATTATGTAGCATACCATCCCAATCAATCCTGATTAAAAAACCTTTAGAAAAAAATCTAAGGAGGATTAACCTAAGGTTGCTACCATCTCTAGAGAAACAAGTTAATAGACTTTACAATGCGAACATCATTGTTCCTATCAAATTTTTTGATTGGATAATGAATATAGTTCTGACGAGAAAGAAGATCAGGGAGATTAGGCTTTGTGTAGACTTCAGAAACTTGAACAAAGTTTCTCTGAAAGATAATTATCTGCTTCCCAAAATGGACCATATCCTTCAAAGAGTTGTGGCCGCTTCTCGACTGTCACTTTTGGATGGCTACTCAGGTTACAACCAAGTTTTAGTACATGAATATGATCAGGACAAGATAGAGTTCACCACACCTTGGGGCACATTCAAATATGTAAATATACCATTTGGTCTCAGAACTACAGGGTCCACATTTCGGCGTGCCATGGAAATAGCATTTTCAGATGAAAAATATGTTTTCTTGGTTGTATACTAAGATGATGTAATCATATTTTCACATTTAGATGACGAACAATTGCATCATTTAAGAGTCATTTTTCAGAAGTGTAGAAAGTTCAGGATCTCTCTCAATCCAAAGAAAAGTTTGTTTGCTATGGAGGAAGGAAAAATTCTCGGCCATATCATTTCAAAAGACGGAATCTAGATTGATCCTTCATGAGTAGAAGCTCTTTAGCAAATTGATTTCCCTCGCAGCAAGAAAGAAATCCAAGCATTCAATTGTAAGATGAATTTCTTATGCATATTTATTCCTAATTTAGTTGAACTCTTAGAGAAATGACCAATATGTTGAAAAAGGATAATGAGGTGAGATGGTCTGAAGAAGCCCACAAGTCCTTTCATGCAATGAAGATTGCCCTAATGTTGCTCTTGTTTTTATTAGTCCTAATTACACCAATGATTTTATTATATTTTCATTTGCTTCTGACCATACCATGGCAGCAATACTAATGCAAAAAAGGGATACAACTGAGCTGGAAATAGCATTTTTCAGTTCCAATATCAGGGATGTAGCCCTTAAGTATAACATCATTGAGAAACAGGCCTTGGATTTGGTAAAGGCGATTAAAGATTTTAGAGTTTACATTTTACATTTGCATACTCTTGCTTATGTACCTAGTGTAGTGGTAAAAGAAGTCCTTATGAAAAATGACCCGGAAGGTAGAAGAGGTAGATGGATAACAACATTACTAGAATATGATCTTGAGATCAAGCCTACAAAGCTGATCAAGTGTCAAGGCTTAGCCAAACTCATGGCTGAGTCAAACCTTCATGCTCTAGACATCAACCTTGTGGAAGCATTATCTGACAATCAAGAAGAAGTGGATCTCATTCAGGTATCTGAAATCTTTCTATCATCTCCACGATATTCTGATATTATTTACATACTTCAACATCCAAATCCCCTTCCAAGAATGTCTAAGTCTAAGAGCAGGTCATTGAAGTTGAAGGCTTACAAATATTGTATCATAGACAGTGCACTTTATTGGAATGATCCCGGAGGTGTGTTGCTGAACCGTTTGACCAAAGATGAGTCCAAAGAACTAATAAATGACTTCCACAAAGGAGATTGTGGGGGTCACTTGTACTGGAAGACCATGACCAACAAAGTATAGAGAGCAGGTTACTATTGGCCAACACTTTTTACAGATATCTACAAGGCAGTATTGAGTTGTCATGAATGTCAAGTTTTCCAAGGTAAAAGAAAGATTCATCCTATTCCTTTACAACCAATATCAGCTAATGCATCTTTTTAGCAGTGGTACCTATATTTCATAGGTGAGATCAATCCAATGTCATTCGTGCAGAACAAGTGGATATTGACAGCTACAAACTACTTTACTAAGTGGATCGAAGCTATCCCAAACAGGCAAGCAACAGATTCAGTTATCATTCGGTTTTTAGAAACTAATATTTTGTCCCATTTTGGTTGTCCTAACAAGATTATCACAGATAACGCGGCAACATTCAAGTCCAAAAAGATGACTGAGTTTTGTGACAAGTACAACATAAATTTGGGGCATTCTACAACATACTATCCACAATGAAATGGTTTGGCAAAGTCCTCCAATAAATACTTAATCAATATCATCAAGAAACTGTTGGAGGCTAATAAAAATAATTGGTACAAAAAGCTAATCAATGCATTGTGGGCAGATTGGGTGAGTAGTAAGAAATCTCTTGGGCTTTCTCCTTTTCAGATTGTGTATGGAGTAGATACTATTTTTCCTACATCTTTAGTAGTCCCGGTCATGAAATTATTACAAGAAGTGGGAATTGAAGAGAATGATATTTAGCGTCAGATCAATCAAATGATTCACTTAGAGTAGACACGGGATGAGGTATTTTAGAACACCTCCAAGCTTCATGAGAGAATAAAGAGGATCTATGACCAGAAAACAAAGGAATATGATTTCAAAATTGGAGATGTGGTGCTTCGTTGGGATGCTAGAAATGAAGACAAGGGTAAGCATGGAAAATTTGAGAACTTATGGAAAGGCCCTTATCATAGTTCAGCTTTCTATGGAAAAAATGCTTTCTTGTTGGATGAGATGAATGGAGAACCATGATTAGGAGGACCAATGAATGGTAGGCTCCTGAAGCATTATCTTTTCTGAATTGTCATGGTTTCATTGTACATATATTTTAATTTTTATGCAAGTGTGAAGAAAAAATCATTGGAGTTTGGAGCCCAAAGTGAACGCCATGGAGCTTCACAGATTTTCTGCCATTCTTAGTATTCAGTCCTTAGTCATGTAAGTTAGTTTTGAGTCAGTTTGAGTTATTTGAGTTGTCAAAATTTAGTCATGCATTCTAGTTTGATTTTTTTACCGTATTGGCCCATATGGTTAGGCTACTTGGTCTATGGTTTTCTTGTCACCTCCAAGGAGATGCCATCCCCAAATAAGGTTGATATTAGAATCATTCTTTGCATACTCCCATCAGTGATCAAAACTCCTCTTTTACATCATATTAGTGTCCGATGTTGAAATTTTTATCATTCCACCTAGGTCATCATGTAAAAATTTTACTCACTGATGGTAGCCCAAGTTGAAACCCCATCCCCTCCCAAAAATAAATATTTGATGGCCCACCTTCATGTGTCTCTAAGCATACATTGACTATAAAATCTCATTTCATCATGTTTTATGTCAGTCAAGTCCACCTGAAGTCCAGTCATTCAAGGTCCCATTAGGTCAATAGGTTTTACTTTTCAAGGTACAATAAAACACCATTTCACTACATAAGGCCAACAAGGGTTTACAAGCATGTAAACATGGTTGCTAAAATTCCAATTTGGATTTTAAGAAAGAGATTCATTCCAATTTGTAATTTTATTTTTTTAAAAACAAAGATGTAATCCTATTTTTTATATTTATGTAATTTCATGTCATTATATGTAATAAGTAACTTTTATCAAGATGTCAACTCAGTTCCAAAATTATAAAAGACCAAAAGTCAAAGGTCAAAGTATGTCGATGTATATCAAGTGATCAATTTGTACAAGAAAGCGTCAAATGTAAAGATATAGTTTCCAAAGGTAAATTGAATGACAAAGGAAAGAAAGTGGGTCCCAAGGCCCAAAACATCAATTTCAACAAGTATTCCACCAAGACATCAAAATAAAACCCATTTTCACTCCCAAGGATCGAGCTCACACTCCCTTGGCTCAAAAAATCGGTTTTGCAGGCCCAGAGGAGAGAAATTTCTTGGCATTGCACTTAGAGGTCATGCGCTACACTTAGAAGCTAGGTGGTGCACTTAGAGATCTGGGCACTGCATTTTTCAACACTGGCCCTGTGCTTTTGGGTTAGCCACTACGGTTTTGCCCAACAAGACTCCAAAGTGCCAAAATCACCTCCAAATCATCTCAAAGATCCTCAAGATTTTGTTTTCATCCTCTATCAAGTAAGTAACCCTCTCTTCCACTCATTTGCTCTCCCAAATCACATTTTTTCTTGGTGTTTGAAATCCTAAGTAAAATTGGTCCCTAGGCAAGGGACAAAACCCTAAGTTTACTCATATCTTAAAAATTGATGCCTATAGTCCATGTAATCCCTTCTCACATGACTGTTGAGATCATCCCAACCCCTACATTATCTTTCCTTAGTCCCTAAATACTTTTCCTACAAAACCCTAAGACCTAGGTTTCTAAAAAAATCCCTAGGCAGCCTCTATCCTAAAACCTGTAAATTAATTCTCATTTCCAACTCCCTTCACATTTTCACCCCTCATCACCTCCCATAGTTCCATAACCCACCTCCTCATCTCCCCAAATTTTGTAGTCCTATCCCCATTCCCTAGACCTATTCCCACCTCCCATTCTCACCTACCTTATCACTAGAATCTCTTGAGAAAACATTATGGAGGAAGACAAAGATTATATGGAGGAAGAGGACACACAAGAAGAAGAAGACAGGGGACAGAGGAGGCCACAAAAAAAAGGCAGAATCCTAAGGATGGATCACACTAGCATCAAAGAATGTATGGCTTCACCAATGGCAGCCTCATGTTTCAGTATGTGGTTTTCCTTGGCTTTTGCAAATTTATTGAAAGAGTTCAGCATCACCCAGTTTTTACGATAATTGTTGCATCACACCTTAAAGACAATCAAGTAACCCTAGTAGGAGTGACCTTCACTTTGTCTACTGCTATCATTGTTGTTGCCACATGGATTCCAAATATGGGTGAGAAGTGGTTTAAATCAAAGGATGTGGAGGATCAATATTATGAACCATTTATCAAAAAATTGTATAGGAATGAAAGGAGGAAGGTGTTCCCTTTCACTTACCTTCTAAATAGGTATGCTCCCTTGATGAAAATCATCATGAAGTACTTCTCTTGTGAAGGTAGGTTTTCTAGGCTCTATACTTATCACATTAGACTTCTTATGCACTTCACAAGGGTCAAATTCCTCAATACCCCATACTATATGTTCAGAAGTATAGATAAAATGGCCTCCATTGTCAAAAGAGAGATTTTTACCAGTAAGGGAATGACCTTTTCCATCAATTATTGATCAGAATCATTGTCCTCCATCACCTAGATCAGTTGCATATTTCATGGGACAATTTCATTGCCAATGACATCTTCACTGCTCCACCAGCTCCACTTGCTGAAATTATGCCTTCTTCATCTCATCCCAATGATCATCATGTTGAAGCCATACCCCCTTCATATTAGCCCACTGCTTCTATTCCTCCATCTGATCAGCCACCCTCATTATCACCACCATCATCAACATTTCATGATCAAGCAAGGTCACCTAGCAGAGTTGAGCTCATCAGGCCTAAGAGGACAGATGTGAGCACATTGTAACATACTTATCAGAGAGGCCACAGGCACGTGTTTTCCCCATAGATTGTTGGAAGGGCCTTGCCTTCTTCATTAGAAAAACATGTGTAGAAGAGCAAGGGCAAGATGACAGAGGCTAAAATTCAGTAGCAGGAGGAGGACCTCCGTGAGACAAAGTGGGATTTTGACTTAGTTGACCTAAGTGAGCATGATGGCAGTTAAAACACAAGCATTGTCATCACAAAATAGAGTTCACTCATAGGAGAGCTCCAGGTCAACTTGAAGAGGGAAAAATACATCATTTCATACTATGCGCAAGAGAATAAGCAGTATGAGACCAAAAAAGAGCTCATGGAGATTCATCTCACCAAGGCAAAGAGGGAGGTTGAAAAGGCTAAGGATTTACTTGATGAAGCATATGGGGAATATGGTGAACAGCTGGAGGAACTGGTTCTAAGGCGAAGGCCAAGGACTAGAGGCCTAAAAAGAGCATTGGAGTTAGAAAAACAAAAAGAGGTTGAGCTAGCCAATCAACTTACCCTAAATGAACAGTGTGCTAAGATGATCAATGAGAACCGGGAGCATTGGCTCGAGATGGTAAACAACCACCTTGAAAATCTCCTATACAAGGACAAAAGGCATAACGAAATTCATAAGAAGATGGAAAAACACTATGCCTATAGACAGAGGATTTCCAGGGAAAAACTCAAAGCTGCAAAGGAGAAAATTGAGACCCTAACCAAACAAAGGGAGGGAGATAAACTTGAAATTATTGCTAAGGCATCACTCCTAGCTTGAACCACATCATCAGTATTCCTCACGCCGAATTTTGGGAAATTTTGAGAAATTTCAGGAAATTTTGATGTTTTGTGCATTTTTGGCAATTTGTGCATGAGTCACACTACCAAAAGCATAATTCCCTAGGCATTGCGCTTTATCTAGGGACTTCCAAATGAAAAATGGCCGCCACCGTTGGATTAAGAAGGCCAATTATAGTCAAGAAAACCACTTTGGTAAGTTTTTTGGGGTCAAATGGGCAGTCAAAAGGTCAAAAAACACCCAAAAAATCATGTTTCTGCCCTATTTTGGAGGCTGGTGCTGCGCTTTTGACCAGTCTTGGGTGAATCAATGTTTGGAGGTCCAAAACTTGACCATTTTGGAAGCTAAGGGTAGATATGGAAAATAGACAAGACATACTTTCCTATGAGATATCTTGAGATCAATTGTGATGCTGGGAACCCCCTAAAAGATGGAGTTGAACTTGGCATTTTGTTATAGCACCATTTACCATTCTTGGTATATATGATGTTTTGTTTATGGCCTAGTGCAACCCTTCCTTCCAAACTTGGTCAAAATATATAAAAAACATTGTTTTATTCCCTGTATGGTACTTTTCCCTTAGCTAAAATCATGTACACGTGGGTCAGTCAATACCCAACCCGCGTATATGTATTAGAACACTTAAAAAATTAAATTTGCTTAATTTTGGGTGGAGTTCATGGGTTTTACCTATTGATGTCCTCCTATTGCCTGTGGCCCAACTATTTCCCATCTAAAAAACTAATTGGGAGAGGAATAAATAGACCTCTATGGGAAGGATTTAAGGGAGGAGAAGAGATAGAGTTATTATACAAAGATTATCCCTGACTGAGTCTAATGAATCTTTGTGCCTCAAGCACTTCCCCAACTTCATGAAACCCTTATTTCCTTGATTATAGATATCCTTCCGTGATGGGAGAAGATTGTTGAAGGCTGGGATAGGATAAATCCAGAGGATGGTTCTATTTATAGCCAGAGAAAGACTCAGGTGAATTCTCTCCATGTTATTTATAGCTTACTGCAATAAAAGAAATGTTGTCTTGTTTCGAAAATTAGCTTTGTCTATGCATCAAATTATGTTTTAATTCATACATGAATGTTGTTTTGATGTATGATCAATCCTTTGTTTATATGATATAAAGTCAATTTTGTGAATATTCTTTACTTATATACTACTTATGTTTGAATTGAATGACTTTTAGGTTTGAAGAACATCAGGAGTTGCAGAGCGTCTGAACCCTGTGATACCTACTCGAACAAAGGAAATCTGGGTACCATCACTCTTACGTAGTTTGATAATATAAGCATCTTGCTTGAGATGTTTGAGTATTTCTTGTTGTAGTTTTCTTTTGCTCTTTTGGGGTTCTAACCCAAAGCCCTAGGGTGCTTTCACCTGAAACACACTGCACTTAGGATAGTGGCGCTGCGCTTTTGACACCAATTTTGAGTTTCTTAGTTTTACAACTTTTCTCAATTTTGATGTTTTTACCCATGTAATTGATGGATGGAAATGTAATAATGATGTTTTTACCATTACCTAGAGTAAATACATTAGGTGAAAACTCTTGTTATGATGTAATGAATCAGTTTCCAAAAAGTGAGGGATGAGTCACTTTGACCACCCTACACTAGCTATCAATTCAATTTTTGTTGTAACTTCTACACCTCCTCTAATGGATTTGACCCCTGAGGCTAGGATGAGTTAGTTTGAGGCATATATTATGTTTTTTCTTAGTCATTCTATAGGTTGGACTCCATTGGATATTGTACCAGTGCTTCAGACTTTGGCATGAAATATATTGGATGAGTTGCAGTGATTTTGGTGGGATTCCTGTGGCATGCTATTTTGAGATTGTTTCTTCTTCAGTCACATATGTATGAATGTTTCGTACCATTCATGATTCATTTCACTCTAAATATGTTTTATTTTCAAGGTGTGATAAGCAGAACTCATCTTGTATGCTCTGTTTTGGGAAAATCATCATAGATTGTTTCATTTCTTCAGTTTAAAAAGAATTCATGATATTCATGCTCTTTTTAGCACCTCACTAGTCTAAACCATCTCATCACTATACTACCAAGTGTTAAAGTAACTTTCCTACCTTTGCCCATCAGATTTCTACAATTATTATTCTCTTTTACCCTAACCTAGTTCAGTCTCTTACCTAATTCACTTATCCATTGACTACCCCAACCGAATCAAATCAAACGAACCTTGAGCTACTATATCTAGCCCAAAACCCTAATCTATCCAACCCTCCTGGCTGTGATCCTTTGGGGAGAGTGTTATAGACATTTTTGTGCCTTACAGCATTAAGCATGAAATGTCCATAATCTAAGGATCCAAAGTCCCTAAACATGTTGTTCCTACCCCTAGAGGAACAAGGCTAACAAACCACAGCAATTCACAGAAGTTCTCCACCAGAAACTGCTCAAAAACAAGTCAATTCAGGATCAATTCAGTGGCTCCACTAGCTGTCTGCGCTGAATGCCAAAGCCAACACTGGCTACCTGCGCTGAATGTCAAAGCCAACACTGGCTACCTGCGTTGAGCGAGAATTTCCAAATGGCAAGTTCATTCCAAGAGGTGTCAAGACCCAGGAAGCTTCCAGAATCTTCCTCAATGACACTTGCCTCAGTGAATTCGACTGGCGATGAGTAAGAGGTTCCAAATCTCCAAGTGGAAGCAAGAACCTCCAAGTGGAATCAAGAACTGACTGAGAGAGAGGACACCAGTCAGATCTCAAGCTCACTCATCCTCTCTCCAAACATCTATATATGGATCTCTCCTCCATGAGATCTAGAGGCTGGAATTTTGTTATTGCAAAGAATTGTTGTTGGTTTGAGATTGGAATCATTGGGTGCTTAATGCTTTGAAGGGGGTGAAGATAGGAATTCCATTTTCTGGGAAGGAGATGTTGGATTAGAGCCCTCTGGGTTGTATCTCTTCCTGAACCTTGTTATTCATCAATAAAGCTATCTTGGTTTCTCCTATATACTGATGTATCTTTGATGTATGATTGCATTAGTATGTTTAGTTTATTTCTAATCCTGAACTAGTTATGAATATGAATCCATGTCTTGTGTAGTGTTCTCTTCTTTTGATCTTGCAGAAACCTCTTGAAACTGGGCGAGCGAGAAGGCAAGTAGCTGGGAACTCTCCAAGAGAAGAGAAACCAGATCGAGGGACAAACGGAAGACACCGGTTATTCCATCCATCTCTCTTCATTCTTAATTCATAAAGGAAGAATACTAGAATAGCTGTCTCTGTTTGTTGCTAAGGCACTGTCACACCTTAGGTGGATAGGATCGTCCTGCATAGGCATTTTTCCCCACAACAAATTGGCGACTCCGCTGGGGATATCTGTTCAGTCATTTTATTTGTGTTTCTATCATTGTTTGTTTCATAGACTCGACAGCAACAATCGAACTGCATCTGCTATTCTCAGATGCAAAGTAGACAGTTGCTGCTTTGATCCAATCACTGGACTTGTCTATGATCTGAACAATGGACTCACAAATGATTTGATGATCCTTTGTGATAGATCTTAGTACCCCCTCAAAGCATCCCTTTGATTGTACCTTGCTTGTTGCTTTTATTTGGCCTGAAACCGTTGATTAATCAGCAATCTGTGACCCAGAACCCAGCGAGAAACTCTCGTTTCTCCTTCAGCGCGACCCCTGTGAAGAGGTTTTGCATTTCAATTCAGGTCCCGTGAAGGCTACCTGCGCTGAATGTCAAAACCCCTGTGTTGAGGTTGCGATGATCCAGTTTGGCCTTGTGCAGTTGGGGTTCTCTGCTCTG
The DNA here is from genome assembly GCA_031772625.1 of Pinus tabuliformis. NCBI lineage: Eukaryota > Viridiplantae > Streptophyta > Pinopsida > Pinales > Pinaceae > Pinus > Pinus tabuliformis. The sequence continues at coordinate 1,198,145,698 of CM062816.1, read as the reverse complement.
TTTTGCCTTGTTTTGATCTCTGATTTTTGCAGTCTGTAACCAGCATAGGTACCAGTCTGATAACTCCTTTTCTCTGCTTAAATTCCGCCTCCTTTTGTACAAAAAGACTGTGAGTGTTTTTATGTGTTTGTGGCGTCATTCACAGTTTTCCTTTGCATGAGTGAAATGATCATCCTGTAGCCCTTGATTCAAATTTGTTGATTGTGATCTTAGGAGAGAGTTCATTGGCTGTTTACAGTTGATTATACATTTGCTTTTGCTTATTGGTTTGAGTTTGTCTCTTTTAAGTGTCGAAACAAGTGTTCATTTCGAAAGTCATAAAGTGTTGTATTCTCTTCTACCCTTTCTGATTTCGAAAAAGTAAACTTGTTTGTACTTGTCATTTAAAAGCAAATTCAAAGTTGTACAAAAAGCTTTCTTTGTAGGCATCAATACTAAGAAAGCGGAAAACAAACACCTGCATTGTGCATTTGCATTTTGATAGTTTGCATGCTTGATTTGGGAAAAGTGCATTAGAGTGTGCTGATTGCTCTTCGAGAAAAGATGGTGTCTTTATTTTCCCTTAGTAGCTAGGATTTTCATAGTTGAAAAGATATAAAGCTGGCTTATCATCTTTAGACTGCATTTAGGAATTGTATTATACATCTCGTGGTGATCCAGAAAGGCAAACTTCTAAAAAGATCAACTTAAAATAAACTTAATGAACTTAACAACGCTTTGCAACATAACGCACAACATAGAGGTCTAGGCTAGAGACATGTTCCGGTGTCGTAAAGCCTAGTGACTGTCGATCTCGTTGATGGTGGGTGATTCCTCCTGAGAGACGATAGTGCCAGTACGGATTGTGCTCCACGTACCGTCGCGTATATATTGGGAGACCCCTATAGGAATAAAACCTTTATCCATAGGAAGCTGTGTCGGCCGCCCTACTGATCGCAATGCACTAAACACATCATTCAGGAAGATCGACCGCCCGTACCCTAAAATGTATTCTGCGGTTTTGCGAAAAGTTTGGCACACCCTCTGCCTAGAACTCCAGAGCAGTTCCTTTTGGCCTTTTTCAGACTCTATAACGAAAAAAGTCCATCCGAGCATTTGTCACTTCGGGCTCATTAAAACATCGAAGGAGACTAGAGTCATCTTTTGCTTTTTCTCGACTCTTTAAAATTGAAAAAGCAGGTTGTGTCTAAGTGTCGTTAAAATGTATTTTAAGCGGAATAATCATCACCATTCCCTCGTTCATCTTCAAAGTTAGTCTCTTTTCATCGTAAGTTCTTGTAGAATCGCTAGAAAATCTTTTGGATAGACTAGATATGTCTGAACAACCGCCGACATCCAGGACTGTGTCATCCAACACAGCAGCGGCAGAGCCTCCTGCTGCTACCCCAAAGATGTTCGATGGTATACCATCTGTCCTGGAAAGTTATCAACAACAAGCCGGAGTCCCATCAGGGACTGCTTTGACGACATGGTTAGTTCCTATTTCTTCATCTGGATTATCATCTAGTATTTCTTATGTTGAAACTCAACAAATTGATCCAATGTGTCTTCAAAGGCCAATCTTCCCTTTAAGTACTGGATTGCCACCATATGGAGGGCAGTATGCCTTTTCATTGTTCCCTCCCGGAGAATAACCATATGGGAGTTTACAACAAAGTTCAGGTCAAATTGGAATTACATCCAGCGGTTGGGTACCAATACTGCCTCAGCAACCAATGGTTGTATATTCAATGCAACCAGTCCACCCTGTGTCGAATATTCCCACTATACCTGCTATGGTTACTACGTCGTAAGTACAAGCGCTACCTGTTGTATGTCAACCCCAACAGCCTCAGGTTGCAATACAACAACCTCTTGTCTCAACGACTCAATCACAACCTCAGGTTAGTGCCTCCTTATCTGGAGCGACTCAGGATCAAACAAGTACTGTGACTCCTCATCTTGGTCAATCATCCAGTATTGGTCAACAGCAAATGGTTCAACAACCAGAGCTGGTTCAAACTCAACAACCCCCATTCCAACAATCATATCAAGGACCTGAGCAACAAGTCTTTGTGAGTAATGGGCAATCGCATTTCCAAAGCGGTAATCAACAACCATATTATAATGGTTATGCCCATCAACCTTGTCAAAGTTGCCAGCATCAAATACATTATGTTGGTATGCAAAGACCCACCGCTCAGGCGATTCCATCTTATCCTGGGTATGCTTCGCCTAGCCTGAATCAACAGTTGCCCTTTGTAGCGACTCTAGAATTACCAGATCTAAACTGGCTGATGAATGATCCAATTGTTTATGCCCCTTGGTGGCCAGCGATTCTGCATAAACTTCCGTCAGATATTCCTAAATTTAATGGAAATCCGGGTGAAGATCCGTCGAATCATGTGATGACATTTCATCTGTGGTGTTCATCAAACACCCTAAACGATGATTCGATTAGGCTTCACCTTTTTCAGAGGATGTTAACTGGTCCAGCGGCAAAATGGTATATTGAATTACCTAGAGCTTCGTTCAACAACTTTAGTACCTTAGCCACGACTTTCTTAACCCATTTTCAATTACCGATAAGGTATGAAACGGGAACGGAACTCCTAACCAACTTCAAACAGACAACGACCACTCACATATCTGATCATATACATGAGTGGCGACGTCGTCGTAGGATGGTGAAAACGTACGTTCCCGATCAGCTATTAGCTGAATCGTTTATCAAATCCTTACTTCCTACAATCACGAAAGGTGTGGCAAAGGGGGGAGTCGTAACAGAAGAGCAAGTCATCGCTCGTGCGCAATATCTGGACTTGGTCTATACTCAGTCTGGCACGCTCTACGACAAAATACCTGACGCCCCTAGACCGGAATTCTCAATTCCTCCTCCTCCTAAATCAAACAATGACTCTCACGCCGGCGATGGCGTGATTGGCACGACAGACACGAAATCGACAAAGGCTACATCTAAAAAAGCCCGTAAGATTTCCAGTCAAAATGCAAATGAGGAAGTTCTTGCCTCAGAAGTAAATGTTGTGTCGACCGACAAGGGCAAACAACTGAAGCAACCGGGGGCAAGAAGAAAAAGAAAGGGAGAAAAAGGAAACCCCCTGCGGGGTGTCATATATACGATGAGGATCATTGGATGAGAGATTGTCCACATATAGCTGAAGTTAAGAAACTCTTTAAGAGTTCAAAACTGTTATAGACAATTTTGTGCCTTACAGCAACAAGCATGAATTGTCAATAATCCAAGGGATCCAAAGTTCCCTAAACATGATGTTCCTACCCCTAGAGGAACAAGGTCAGCAAACCAACAGCTCTCAGATCAGTTCTCCACCTGAAAACACTCAAAAACAAGCAATCCTGAAATCAAAGAAGGTGCTCCACTAGGTTTCTGCGCTGAAACTCAGTTGCTCCATGGTGTACCTGCGTTGCAAAGCAAGTGGGACAAAGGCCACCTGCGCTGAGCGAGAAGGGACAAGTGGCACAGTGAGTCATTGCTTTGGAATCTTCCAAAAATGACACTTGGATCAGGTATTTCGCCTTGTGATGAGTCAGAGGCTCTGTTTCTCCAAGTGGAAGCAAAGTTCTCCAAGTGGACTCAAGAACTGAAGATCAACTAAAGATTAACTGAAGAGAGAGAGGACACAAGGCAGCTACACATCAGTTGCAAGCTGACTCATCCTTTCTCAATTCATCTATATATTGAGCTCTCTCCTATGAGCTCAGGGAGGCTGGAATTTTGTGCAAAGTAATGATATGCTGTTGGTTTCACTATTGAGCTATTGGGTGATTGTTTGAGAGAGGTGAAGAGGAGAAATTCTTCCTGTTGGGAGGTGTTGCTGGGTTGGAGCCTTCAATGGTTGTAATACTCTCAAAACCTTTACTTCTTCATTAATAAAAGCTATTGAGGTTCTTCTATGTGCTCTTGTTTCAATAATATATTGTGATGATTGCATGTTTGGTTTACACTAATCCATGAACCAGTTATGATTGCATGCCTCTTGTAGTTTCCTTCTTTGTTATTTTGTAGGATCTCATTGTAGCTGGGCAAGCAAAAGAACAAGGAGCTAGGAGCAAGCAGCCAAAGAGAAGAGTTTGGATTCGACATTAAGCGCAAGGCAACGGTTAGTGCATTTCTCCATTCTCTTTTGCTTTCATAAAGAAGTAAACCTTAAGTAGTTTGTTTTACAGTTGTTGCTAAGGAACTATCACCCTTAGAGTGGGATAGGGTCATCCGAGTTGGATACTTTTCCCTACAACAAACTGGCGACTCCACTGGGGATCGTATCCATTTGATTGTGTTTGTAGTATTTTGCTATTCATTTCCTGAACAAAAGAGTACCAAATCGAAAAGCTTTTGACTATATCAAAAGCGAAGTAGAGGGCAACTACTCTAGCTCATTTCTGAGCAAGTTCATGATTTGAAGAGCTGATCTACAAGGATCCTTGTAAGCTCTTAGTGATAGCTTTTCACCTTCCTAATCATCCCTTTGAGTGTGCTTGACTGATTGTCTCTGATTTGAGCAAAAACTGTGCATTTTTGAGAAAATTATGACCCGGAAACTGTGAAAACGCAAGTTTCGTTTTCCAAAGCAGGTAGTACACAGGCTACCTGCTTTGCAACGCAGGTCCCGAAGGGGCTACCTGTGCTGAGAGCCAGACTGGCTGTGCAGCACCTGCGTTGGCCCAATTTTGCCTAGTGCTGTTGGGGTTTCCTCTTTTTCTCTTGCCTGTTTTCACTATTGATTTGGCTACCAGTTACCAGTCTTGCACCTGTTCTGAAACCAATATTACTTGCCATCATTCTGCCTCTGTTATATAACGAAATTGTACTTGTTCTTTGTATTTCTTACTCATTTACAATTTCCCATAACGAAGAGTAAACTAGTCTTGCTTTTGGCCTCTTAGATCTGAACCTGTGTTAGGCGTTTTGCTGGTCTAAAGAGTTAGCTTGTTTGCTGTCCATAGCTGATTAGTCATTTTTACTTTCGTCAGTATGGTTTGATTTCATGTATTTCCAGTGATTAAGCAAGTAAATCTTAAGGTGTCTTTTGATTTTGGACAAACTTGTTTGTTTTCGCTCTAAATCGAAATCAAAGTTATATGACCACTTTCTTTTTGTAATCCATCCACATTAAGAAAGGGAAAAGAAAATACATGCATTGTGCATTTTGCATTTGAAAAAGTTTGCATGATGATTTAGGAGAAAGTGCATTAGTTTGTGCTGTATGAACTGTGTGAAAAGAATTTCCTTTCTTCTCCCTCAGTAGTTAAGATTTTCATCAGTCAAAAAGATTTGAAAAAGCTTGCTTCTCATCTTAGGCTGCATTTAGGAATTTGTCATATACATCTCGTGGTGAACCTTGAAAGGCAAACTTTAAAAAGATCAACTTAAAATATACTGAATGAACCTAACAACGCATTTGAAACATAACGCAAACATCTAGAGGTCTAGGTAGAGACGTGTTCCGGCGTCGTTAAACATAGTGACTGTCGATCTCTACGAAGGTGGGTGATTCCTCCTGAGAGTCGGTGGCACTAATACGGACTTGTGCTCCCACGTACCGTCGCGTATATATTGGGAGACCCCTATAGGCAATTATCCTTTATCCATAGGAAGCCGTGTCGACCGCCCTACTGATCGCGATGCAGTGAACACAGCATTCACGAAGATCGACCACCCGTACTGTAAAACGTATTCTATGGTTTCGCGAAAGGTTTGGCACACCCTCTGCCTAGATCTCCAGAGCAGTTTCTTTTGGCCTTTTTCAAACTCTATAACTGAAAAAGTCCAACCGAGCATTTGCCACTTCGGGCTCGTTAATACATCGAAGGAGACTAGAGTCATCTTTAGCTTTTTCTCGACTCTTAAAACATGAAAAAGCAAAGTTATGTTTAAAAGCGTCTAATAAAATTCATTCAAATCGGAATCACAAATATTCCCCTTTATATTTTAGTTGATCGAGTAATCCGCAATCGTGGAAGAAATTCAATTGAATATCCGTCGTTCTCGGAGGCTTGCGAGTCAACCGTCTTTGTCTCCGGAATCGAAAACAATCTGGACAAAGCGAGCTCGTCGAACCAGTTCAAAATCTCCTTTAAAAGTTAGAACAAGTGTTCCAACAACATCTGAGATTCTGGTCACTCCAAACATTTCCGGAAACCCTGCCTCTATAGAAGAAGTTCGATCGCCACAGAGGGACAGTAATACTGATCCTAGTCTGGGGGCAAATACTTGTATGACTGAACCAGTTCCATCTGTAACCGGTCCAGAGAGTTTTGTTCCTCAAACATCCGTCGCGGTCGATACAACCCCTTCTTCGGCACCGGAAATCTTTTACGGACCTGACGGTCTTCCTCTTCCACCTGGTCTGATTGCGATAGAGGAAATTATAGAAGAACCGCAAGTATCCACTCCAATTCAATTTGGAGTAGGGGTCACTCTATTTCCTGCTACAACAGAAGTTTGTCCATCACCAGTGGAAGTTCCTGTAGAATCACTAGGTGATCAATTGGATAGACTAAAAATGACTGAACAACCGTCGACATCTAGGACTGTGTCAAATGACACGGCGACGGTAGAATTACCTGCTGCAAATCCAACAATGTTCGCCGGCATACCATCTGTCCCAACTAGCTCTCAGTCGCTAGAAGGAGTCCACCAAGAGACTATCTCGACAGTATGGTCTGTTCCTGTTTGTTCCGGAGTAATGTCTGGTAACTCTCATGGTGAGACTCATCAAATTGACCCTTTTGGGAATCTAATTAGGCCATCCAGTCCTCCAGGACAATCAATTGCCTTGAGTTCTGGGTTGCTACCGTATGGGGGGCAGTATGCCCTTTCATTACCCCCTCCGGGAGGGTACCCATACGGGAGTTCTCAACCTTATTCAAGTTATGGCGGAATTGCAACGAGTAGTTGGGTACCTATGCTATCCCAGCCACCGAGAGTTGTATATTCTATGCAACAGTGTGTACCTGTGACAAACATCCCAACTACACCGGCTATTGTGACCGTGTCGCAAGTTCAAACAATGCCTGTTGTATGTCAACCTCAGATTTCTCAGGTTCTCATACAACAGCCCCTTGACCCTGCGACCCAACCACAATCACCTACTGGTGGGGCAACACAAGTACAGTTGGGTACAACTACCCCACATCTTGGTCCAATGGTTAGTGTAGCGCAACAACCCATGGTGTCGCAACCGTGGATAATGCAATACCAACAGCCGCAATTCCAACAAGTGTACCAAGGTTCTGAACAACAAATATTTGCGAATACTGGACAACCATATATTCAAAATGGTCAAAATCAACCACTTTATAGTGGTCAAGTCCATCAACCGTATTCATCATACCAACATCAACTCCATTATGCTGGTATGCAAAGACCGACTGTTCAGGCGATTCCATCGTATCCTGGTTACGCTTCACCTAACTTGAACCAGCAGTTACCATTCGTGGCGACTTTAGAGTTACCTGATTTACATCGGTTAACCAACGATCCAATTGCTTACGCCCCTTGGTGGCCAGTGATTCCGCACAAACTCCCATCCGACATTCCTAAATTCAATGGAAATCCAGGTGAAGACCCGTCGAATCATGTGATGACATTTCATCTATGGTGTTCGTCGAACACTTTGAATGACGATTCGATAAGGCTTCGCCTCTTTCAGAGGACATTGACAGGTCCAGCGGCAAAATGGTATATAGAATTGCCAAGAGCTTCGTTCGACAATTTTAGCTCCCTTGCCACGACATTTTTAACCCACTTTCAATTACCAATAAGGTATGAAACGGGAACAGAAATATTGACTAACTTCAAACAGACAACCGCAACTCATATATCAGATCATATACATGAGTGGCGACGTCGACGAAGAATGGTTAAAACATACGTTCCTGATCAGCTTTTAGCTGAGTGGTTTATAAAGTCGTTACTTCCGGCCATAACGGAAGATGTGGCAAAGGGAGGAGTCGTAACAGAAGAGCAGGTTATCGCTCGTGCACAATATTTGGACTTAGTATATACTCAGTCCGGCACGCTCTATGACAAAATACCAGATGCCCCTAGACCAGAATTTTCAATCCCTCCTCCTCCTAAATCAAATAGTGACTCTCATGCCGGCGATGGCGTGATTGGCACGGCAAACTCGAATCCGAAAAAGGCCAATCAAAAGAAAGCCCGTAAAGATTCGAATCAAAATGCGCATGAAGAGATTCTTGCTTCGGAAGTAAATGCCGTATCGACAGATAAGGGCAAAGAAACCAATCAACCAGGAAGCAAGAAGACACAAAACAAAGGGAAGAAGAAGAAACAAGGAGAGTCATCTCCTCGAAAAACTTCTTCCAGCCCTCCTCGAGATAGGAAACCACCTTATGGGTGTCAGATATGTGATGAGGATCACTGGACGAGAGAATGTCCATACAAAGCTGATCTAAAAAGATTCTTAAAGAGTTCGCAAACTCCAGCTGTGTTAACTGATCCGTTTCCCGATCGAGGAAAAAATCTGGTTGGTAGTGGAAATGCTTCACCGTCGCAAGTGCTTATGTTATCGATATTGAAGCAACAGAATGATGCTTTGATTTCTACAAGGAACAAAGATTACGGGAATCCACAGGTGTCGAACGATAAAGGTAAAGATCAACCTAGCAGTTCGACAACAACTTCGGCAGAAGTTGTACCCCCCATCACACATGAATTAACAATAAAACCGCCAAAGGGAGTAGTACACAAGTCGACATTTAATCCTCGTGCCAGAGCGGCACAGCATTATAATATAGTGGAAGATTTGGCGCAATCGCCGTCTGCTATGTCGACTCTTGAAGTACTGCAAAATTGCCCATCCCAAAGGCAGGCATTGTTATCAGCAATTGGTGGGGTGGATCCTAAAGATTCCAATCTTGTATCCTTTGATCACAAAGGATATGATCCTCAGTTACCAGCTCAACTGGCTTTCCTCGTCCAAGTGAAAGCCCTCAACAAAACTGTTCATCGAACAATTATTGATGAGGGGGCATCGACATGTATTATGTCGATGAGTTGCTGGAAAACTTTAGGATCTCCAACCTTGTCGCGATCATTGACAACATTAAAAGCATTCGACGGAAGGACATATACCCCTTACGGTATCCTTAGTAACTTGAAAGTCGAACTAGGGGGCAAAACAGTAGAAATAGATGTTGAAGTCATCGATGGCAATCTTGACTATAACATCCTACTGGGAAGACCATGGATTTATGCCATGGAAGCTGTTGTGTCGACCTATTTTAGGAAAATCGCATTCCCCTTTCAAGGAGGGATTACGATCATTGACCAACAAAATTTCCTCCCTAATGGTTCACAAGTTACAGGAAGCGTTCCTCTGATCCATGGAAGCGACCATTCGTTTCAAAATATCGGAGTAGGCCTACTAAAAGATCCTACATTAATGGGAACTTTCACCCTTCCGCCAACGTTCATTGTGGGAGAAGTGGCGACAGTAGGAACCTGCAATATGATATCTTCCGCACAAAAGATGTCAGAAAACGATATCAACATGGATCATGCAAATGTTTTGTCCCCAAGTCCAATGGAAATATTGTAGCAATCAATTTTCTTGGCCTAGGGGGCCACCCCAAATCAACGCTCATCAAGCGTTTGGATAGATAGGTCTAGAGAATATGGCACCCCTTTAAGTCCTTGGTCGCGAGTGCATGGAACCGACAAAGGAATAGTCCAATCAATGGTAATTGACGGGGCACCATGGAATGATTCCCACCATCGTTCCCTTCTCTCGGGCTGTGGGGGAGATACTCAAAATAACCTTTATCATCCTTCAGTTTTCTATTTTCTATCGAGTACTGTAAATACAGTGGGCAATGAGGATAGTTCTTTTACTATGTCAACCTCATTAAAAAATGAAACGATCCCCTTTCCAGATCTCAATGATAAACCTTCATTCCAACCAACAAAGTTGAATGCAATGAAGCTTGGGGGGCATCCACCTCGATTTGCGTTATTATGCTGGGGGCATGCAAACATATCATCGAGCAGTTTTAGCACACAGTTCATGCTCGTTAAAAAATAAACGCAAGATTCGAGCAATTTTAGCACACAGTTCATGCTCGTTAAAAAATAAACGCAAGATCCGAGCAGTTTTAGCACATAGTTCATGCTCGTTAAAAAATAAACATAAGTTGTGAGCAATCTTCCCCTACAGTTCAAGCTCATCCAGAAAAAATGAACCGGTAAACAACCTCGAGAAATGTAACCTTTGAAAGCCATATTAAAAGCCCTTGGTCGTGTTTATATGCCATCACCTCCATCCGTTCATTTGGCCAATCGTTCACCTCCATATGTTTGTTTACCCATTTTGAGGAACAGCTGCGAAGAGTGATTTCACTTAGCCATCCTTGTGACACTGCCGTGATTGGAGAATTCCAACCTGTACCTGGAATCTGCTGCTATCCCTGTTCATCACTCGTTCCTCAAAAGACGAGTCTTCTTTGAGCTCTTTTCACTGACTCGTAAAATATGAAAAGTTTGCCGAGTTTTGGCCTTCCAGCTCGTTAAAGGACAAGAAGAGCTATCCCTCCTCTAGATTTTAATCTTTTTGGACCTGAGGGATTATTACACAAAAAGATCGAGCGCTTGTTTTGTTCGGCTCGTTAAAGAAATCGAAAACTCATCCCTTCTGTATTGTTTTATACTTTTTTGGACTTAAGGGATTAGAAGACGAAAAAGGAATTTTGGAGTTAACTTTTCGTACCTTTTCAAACTCTCTAAAAATGAAAAGGACCGAGTTTTCTTTGTCGTTAGACTCGTTAAAATGATTAAATAGCGACAAACTTGTCTTTAGACGAGAACGAGTTTCCCTATCGCTAGGCTCGTTAAAACATAGCGATGGGCTTGCCCGAAGGGCAGGTTATAGAACAAGCATATGTTATCCTCCTCAAGCTTGACAAAAATAAAGAGGTACTGGTCAGCAATGACTGGGGAAAAATTGGGAGAACCTCACAGCATTAATGGTAGCAAGTCGCTCTTGAACATGACACTTTGTCCTCCGTATCACATCGGGTTGGGTTGTTTCATTCACCGGTCTCATAACCATGGTCTTCGCCACACCATCCACAATTGGGGTAATGCTACCAATCCATCACATCAGTGTCGTTATATGTTCAAGAGATGTGGTTCTGTAAAGAGTCAACCGTGTTCCACCCACTGCCATACATTATCCTTCATCCACTTCATGACCGCCACCCTGAATCATACATCACAGTTTGTTTTCACCTCATCACAATCACTAGCTCCGTTCCGTGTCACTGATGTGGGATTCATTAAGGCCCTCCTTTGACGGATCGCTCCTTGTCGACATCAGCTCATTATCCAAGGAGTTGATCTAGGAACACCCCCCTCAGTACTTTGAAGCTTGCATGCCTCAATGGCAAGTTTCTCACTTCCGGCGACAGGTATACATCAATGACCTTCGACCAGAAGATTTTGCATGGTGGTCGACACCAAGTCTTTTATTCCCACCATGTGGATTGTACTGCCGTACCTCGAGGGTCATCATCCTTATCGGTGACTCCTCTCGCACTTGTTAACGGTTTACATCATTGACCGGTAATCAAGCGATGTCTTTCCATGTTCGACTTCAAGAAATTCTCACATGGATCGACTTGTACATCGAGTGAAGATCGGAAGAGATTGAAGACCCCGGATCTAGTTTCATCCATCCGGGCTGCGATATATATTCAGGACATAAAGACATTTGATATGTACACCATTACAGCAGATGATCATCCTTCTCAAAGGATGATAATTTCAGCAGAGAATTATCAGTCTACAATCAGACGATCGTCTGTTCTATGTACCAAAATGTATTTATAAAGCTGAGCATGGGAATGCCCGCCTCAGCTAGATCATGAAAAATGTATGAAAAATAATGTATTGTATTGTATCTTATTACAGGACACTTCTCAGCAGATTGAATGAACTTTGGATCCTCTCAATAAAGCATTTCACCCGATAAACGACCTCATACTTTAGGGGGCATCTGTTATAGACAATTTTGTGCCTTACAGCAACAAGCATGAATTGTCAATAATCCAAGGGATCCAAAGTTCCCTAAACATGATGTTCCTACCCCTAGAGGAACAAGGTCAGCAAACCAACAGCTCTCAGATCAGTTCTCCACCTGAAAACACTCAAAAACAAGCAATCCTGAAATCAAAGCAGGTGCTCCACTAGGTTTCTGCGCTGAAACTCAGTTGCTCCATGGTGTACCTGCGTTGCAAAGAAAGTGGGACAAAGGCCACCTGCGCTGAGCGAGAAGGGACAAGTGGCACAGTGAGTCATTGCTTTGGAATCTTCCAAAAATGACACTTGGATCAGGTATTTCGCCTTGTGATGAGTCAGAGGCTCTGTTTCTCCAAGTGGAAGCAAAGTTCTCCAAGTGGACTCAAGAACTGAAGATCAACTAAAGATTAACTGAAGAGAGAGAGGACACAAGGCAGCTACACATCAGTTGCAAGCTGACTCATCCTTTCTCAATTCATCTATATATTGAGCTCTCTCCTATGAGCTCAGGGAGGCTGGAATTTTGTGCAAAGTAATGATATGCTGTTGGTTTCACTATTGAGCTATTGGGTGATTGTTTGAGAGAGGTGAAGAGGAGAAATTCTTCCTGTTGGGAGGTGTTGCTGGGTTGGAGCCTTCAATGGTTGTAATACTCTCAGAACCTTTACTTCTTCATTAATAAAAGCTATTGAGGTTCTTCTATGTGCTCTTGTTTCAATAATATATTGTGATGATTGCATGTTTGGTTTACACTAATCCATGAACCAGTTATGATTGCATGCCTCTTGTAGTTTCCTTCTTTGTTATTTTGCAGGATCTCATTGTAGCTGGGCAAGCAAAAGAACAAGGAGCTAGGAGCAAGCGGCCAAAGAGAAGAGTTTGGATTCGACATTAAGCGCAAGGCAACGGTTAGTGCATTTCTCCATTCTCTTTTGCTTTCATAAAGAAGTAAACCTTAAGTGGTTTGTTTTACAGTTGTTGCTAAGGAACTATCACCCTTAGAGTGGGATAGGGTCATCCGAGTTGGATACTTTTCCCTACAACAAAAACCCTCAGCAGTATTGACTGATCCGTTTCCAAACCCGGGAACCAAACTGGTTGCTAATCAAAATACTTCCCGATCCCAAGTGCTTATGTTGTCTGTCTCAAAGCAGCAAAATGATGCTTTGACAAGGAATAAAGATTACGAGAATCCACAGCTGTCGAATAACAAGGCTAATGAACAACCTAGTAGTTCGACGACAACTTTGACCGAAGTTGTGCCACCCATCATTCCTAAACCAATGATAAAGTCGCTAAAGGGAGGAGTACACAAATCGACATTTAATCCTCATGCCAAAGTAGCATAGAATTATAATATAGTAGAGGACCTGGCCCAATCGCCGTCCGCTATGTCGACACTTGAGGTACCGCAAAATTGCCTCTCCCAAGAGCAAGCTTTATTATCATAAATAGGTGGGATTGGCCCAAGGGATTCCAATCTTGTGGCCTTTGATCATAAAGGATATGACCCTCAGTTACCAGCTCAACTAGCTTTCCTTATTCAAGTGAAATCCCTCAACAAAACTGTTCATTGAACAATTATTGATGAGGGGGCATCTACGTGTATTATGTCGATGAGTTGCTGGAAGAATTTAGGCTCACCACCCTTGTCGAGATCGTCAACGACGTTAAAAGCATTTGATGGACGATCATACACTCCATACGGGATTTTAAGTAACTTGCAAGTTGAACTAGGGGGCAAAACAGTAGGAATTGATGTTGAAGTAATTGAAGGAAACCTCGATTACAACATCCTACTGGGAAGGCCCTGGATATATGCCATGGCTGCAGTTGTGTCAACCTACTTCAGGAAGATTGCATTTCCCTTTCAAGGAGGAATTACAGTCGTCGACCAACAAACTTTCCTCCCCGACAGTTCACAAGTTACGGAAGCATTCCAATGATCCATGGAAGCAATCATTCGCTTCAAAATATTGGAGTAGGTCTCCTAAAAGACCCTGCCTTAATGGGTACTTTTGCCCTACCGCCTGCAAGTAATCTGGCGGAAGTGGCCACAGTGGAAACCTATAATATGAAATCTTCTATATCTAATGGATTCAGAAGATTCCTAAACATTTTGTCAGCATGGATCATCGCCCTAATAGAAATACTGTAAATACAGTGGGCTCCGAGGACGGTTCTAATCTCGTGTCAACCTCGTTAAAAAATGAAACAAGGAGTCATGAGGATAGTTCTTTTACTGTGTCAACCTCATTAAAAAATGAAACAAATCCCCTTTTCAAGTCTCGAAGGTAAACCTTCATTCCAACCACCAAGTTGAATGCAATGAAGCTTGGGGGGCATGCACCTCGATTTGCGTTATTATGCTGGGGGCATGCAAACTTATATCGAGCAGTTTTAGCACAAAGTTCATGCTCGTTAAAAAATAAACGCAAGATCCGAGCAGTTTTAGCACATAGTTCATGCTCGTTAAAAAATAAACATAAGATCGAGAAAATGTTTCCACCCGCATTTAAGCTCATTAAAAAATGAACTATCCCGGTAAATAACCACTGTGAATGTAATATCATCAGCCACTAAAGCCTTGGTCGTGTTTGCACCGTCACCTCCACTTTTCACTTGGCCGATCGTTCACCTCCATATGATTGTTTACCCATTTTTGAGGAACAGCTGCGAAGAGTGATTTCACCTAGCCATCCTTGTGACACTGCCGTGATTGGAAAATTCCAACCTGTACCTAGAATCAGCTGCTAACCCTGTTTATCACTCGTTCCTCAAAAGACGAGTCTTCTTTAAGCTCTTTTCAACTGACTCGTAAAATATGAAAAGATTGCCGAGTCCTTGGCCTTCCAGCTCGTTAAAGGGACAGGAAGTACTATCCCTCCTCTAGATTTTAATCTTTTTGGACCTGAGGGATTTTTTCACAAAAGGATCAAGCGCTTGTTTTATTTGGCTCGTTAAAACCATCGAAAACTCATCCCTTCTGTATTGTTTTATACTTTTTCGGACTTAAGGGATTAGATGACGAAAAAGGACTTTTGGAGTTAACTTTATGTATCTTTTCAGACTCTCTAAAAATGAAAAGAACCGAGTTATCTTTGTCGTTAGACTCGTTAAAATCATTAAATAGCGACAAACTTGTCTTTAGACGAGAACGAGTTTCACTATCGCTAGGATCGTTAAAACATAGCGATGGGCTTGCCCGAAGGGCAGGTTATAGAACAAGCATATGTTATCCTCCTCAAGCTTGACAAAAATAAAGAGGTACTGGTCAGCAATGATTGGTGAAAAATTGGGAGAGACTCAAGAAAACTTTGATGGTAGCAAGTCGCTCTTGAACATGACACTTTTCCTCCGTACCACAATCGGGTTGGGTTGTTTCATTCACCAGTCACATCCATGGTCTCGCCATACCATCCATATTTGGGGTAATGCTACCGATCCATCGCATCAGTGTTGCCATATGTTCAAGAGAAGTCGTTCAGAAAAGTCAACCGTGTCCCATCCACTGTCGTACATTATCTTTCATCCTTTCATGACCGCCACCCTGAATCATATGTCACAGATCGTTTTCACCTCCATCAAAATCATTAGCTCCGTTCCGTGTCACTGATGTGGGATTCATTAAGGCCCTCCTTTGATGGATTGCTTCTTGTCGACATCAGCTCATTATCCAATAAGTTGATCTAGGAACAACCCCTTCAGTACTTTGAAGCTTGCATGCTTCAATGGCAAGTTTCTCACTTCTGGCGACAGGTATACATCAATGACCTTCGACCGAAAGATTTTGCATGGTGTTCGACGCCAAGTCCTTTATTCACACCACGTGAATTGTACTGCAGTACCTTGAGGGTCATTATCATTATCGGTGATTCCTCTCGCGCTTGTTAACGGTTTACATCATTGACCGGTAATCAAGCGATGTCTTTCCATGTTCGACTTCAGAACATTTCTCACATGGATCGACTTGTACTTAGAGTGAAGATCGAACGAGTTTGAAGACCCCGGACCTAGTTTCATCCATCCGGGCTGCGATATATATTCAGGAAAGATAAAGACATTGACATGTACATCATTGCAGCAGATAATCATCCTACCCAAAGGATGATAATTTCATCAAAATTATCAGTCTACCATCAGACGATTGTCTGTTCTATGTACAGAAAAATGAATTTATAAAGCTGAGCATGGGAATGCCCGCCTCAGCTAGATCATGAAAGCAGTATGAAAAATAATGTATTGTATTGTATCTTATTACAGGTCTCCTCCCAGCATTGGATGAACTTCGGATCCTCCTGATAAAGCATTTCACCCGATAAACAGCCTCATACTTTAGGGGGCAAATGTTATATACATTTTTGTGCCTTACAGCATTGAGCATGAAATGTCCATAATCTAAGGGATACAAAGTCCCTAAACATGTTGTTCCTACCCCTAGAGGAACAAGGCTAACAAACCATAGCAATTCACAGAAGTTCTCCACTAGAAACTGCTCAAAAACAAGTCAATTCAGGATCAATTCAGTGGCTCCACTAGTTGTCTGCGCTGAATGTCAAAGCCAACACTGGCTACCTACACTGAATGTCAAAGCCAACACTGGCTCCCTGCGTTGAGCGAGAATTTCCAAATGGCAAGTTCATTCCAAGAGGTGTCAAGACCCAGGAAGCTTCCAGAATCTTCCTCAATGACACTTGCCTCAGTGAATTCGACTGGTGATGAGTAAGAGGTTCCAAATCTCCAAGTGGAAGCAAGAACCTCCAAGTGGAATCAAGAACTGACAAAGAGAGAGGACACTAGTCAGATCTCAAGATGACTCATCCTCTCTCCAAACATCTATATATGGATCTCTCCTCCATGAGATCTAGAGGCTGGAATTTTGTTATTGCAAAGAATTGCTGTTGGTTTGAGATTCGAATCATTGGGTGCTTAATGCTTTGAAGGGGGTGAAGATAGGAATTCCATTTGCTGGGAAGGAGATGCTGGATTGGAGCCCTCTGGGTTGTATCTCTTCTTGAACCTTGTTATTCATCAATAAAGCTATCTTGGTTTCTCCTATATACTGATGTATCTTTGATGTATGATTGCATTAGTATGTTTAGTTTATTTCTAATCCTGAACTAATTATGAATATGAATCCATGTCTTGTGTAGTGTTCTCTTCTTGTGATCTTGCAGAAACCTCTTGAAGCTGGGCGAGCGAGAAGGCAAGTAGCTGGGAACTCTCCAAGAGAAGAGAAACCGGATCGAGGGACAAACGGAAGACACCGGTTAGTCCATCCATCTCTCTTCATTCTTAATTCATAAAGGAGGAATACTAGAATAGTTGTCTCTGTTTGTTGCTAAGGCACTGTCACACCTTAGGTGGATAGGATCGTCCTGCATAGGCATTTTTCCCCACAACAAAGAGCCCTCTCCTGCTTGGTAGGGATAGCTACCAAGTCAAAAGGTTGGTCAGTGGTTACCTCAGTTGGACTCCTTCTCAGCCTTGGAGATCCGAAGGAGTGATAACACCTCCAATGATACTTTCGGTGGCATGACATGCCCCTAGTGTATTGGCACCACCAGGACGAGGGAGTTCTAGTTTAATGGTATAGAAATAACTAGATTGAGCATAAATCATGTCATATCTTAGAGTAGTCTTGAGAGCCTCTTCCTCTGTCTAAGGAAAGTGAGATGCGAAATCTTTGGAAAAATATGCTAAAAGGGTCCTAAGAAACTAATCAAGGTAGACACGTCTTCGAGGGGTGGGGCACATCACATGCTCCTCCTTCTACACCATTCTTGGAAATGACCAGAAAGATGGGTGGCAAAGAATTGACAAAATGTGGTCAAGATCTCCGTAACTTTTTCGTATCAAAGAGGCAACTGAAAGTATGAAAGGAATGCTTTAGCAAGCATTATGAAAGTGGAATGAGAAGTAGCTGGTTGATCAAAATACCACTTTATGACATCTTGAGTAAGCGTATGTTGGAACAACTAAAGATGAATGGAATCATCAGTGATGGAATTAGATGAACACCACATATGGAAGGAGCAGGCGTGATTGGTGGGGTCCTTTCTAGAATTACCCTCAAAGTTGGGAATGTCAGAGGGAAGCTTAGTTAGCATAGCTGGCCAACCAACATCATGGTGTATAGGGTAATCAATCAACCAGCTAAAATCCAGGAGGCTTAACCCAACCATGAAAGGTAGCATTGGAGCTACCTGAACATTTCCTATAACGGTTCTGCTAGATGTGACTACTCGGGTAGAACCAGATCCAACACCAGGTTGGTTTCTTGAACCTGTAGTGGGTCTTGACATGATGATGATATGTGCGGTGGAGGAGGCTCGGAATTAGATGAGGAATTAGATTAACAAGAAGAAAAGTCAGTATAGAGACTCAGAGAATTATTAACTGGAACCCTGCGGGGAGGAGTAATATGTCCAAGAGAAAACTGGGATGAATGCGTAAGAGCCTCTGTGACAAATGCCTTGGTGGTGCAATGGTTGTAAGACATATGTGACATGGGAATGGTGAAGGGAGATAAACAAATTGTCTTTGTCTTTGTGTGGGGAGATAAATTAATTAATTTAAGGCTTGTCTTGGCGATGTAAACCAAGCGCCCTTAGCTTAAGGTGTGCTTGTGTGTGCAAGTGTGTTTATTAATGAAGCCTAGATCATGTTTTAAAAAAGAAAAATATTGGTGAAATAAACTAAAACTAAAAACAGAAAATAAACAACAAATCAACTATCTAAACCCCACCCAAAATTGGTTTGCAAACAATGTGTTGGTTGGTGGAAAAATCAACTGGGAACACACAAAAAAGGATAATATATTTAAGTGTTAGTGTGACTGGGATCAAATGATATTATGCCACTAGAAAGTGGTGCAGCAACAACAAAAACAAGTGAGGAAAATCATTGCAAAATATAGGGCGATGGGTGTGAAGACTAGGGAAAATAGTGGAAGCCTAACTCAAATGACCAAACAAGGTTCAAGAGGGAAATTTGGATGGAAACAACCTATCTGTGAAGATTTGAATAAAGGAAGGTACACATTTGGAAAATATGGCTTAGAATTCTACAAAAACTCAAACTTCTTACTAAGCTAAACTTCTCTTATAAAGGTGGAAGCGTACAAGAAGCCCTAAGGGGATAAATTCCACTTCAATGAGAGAGACATATTAGATCAAGGCCTAAGCAGGCTAAGACAGTGGTCAACCAACCTAATAGACTGCTCTCACCAAAACCCAAAAAAATATCGAAAAAAATCCTAGAAACCCTAAAATCATAGGTATTGACCTGTTTAAGGAGATATCACACTTTTTGGGCCAAAAAGTGCACTCTAGACCTCCAGATCATAGTTTTGGGTAGAAAAGTTTGATTTATGCTCCTTAGTTCTCAGGCAGCAAGTCTTAGAAAAATTTAACGTCTCTGTCGCAGCTAGTTCCTGTGACCTGCGGAAATAACCAACGAACATCCGAAAGTTAGAAATTTGATTCATCTAGGGTTAAAATTCTAGTAAGACAACATTAAGAGACTGAAAAAGAAAAAACCTAAGTTGAAAACTGAAGCTCACCAAAGTTTTTGGATCAAAATTAAAAATGTAGTGGAGTCGCCAACTTGTTAATAAGTATTCTTTTTGAAGGTGTACGAAAAGAAATCACTTTAGGATATGAATTTTATGAGGCTAATGGATGACATATTGCAACTCTTCACTATCTTGTTTGTGGTTGTATATCTAGACAACATCCTCATCTTTAGCATGAGTTGGGAAGAGAAATTGCAACACGTTTGATAGTTCCTTCAAATCCTATGGCAAAAAAACTATATGTCAACCTAGAGAAATTCACCTTTGGCATGAGCCAAGACCAATATTTGGGTTACATCATTGATGGGTGTTATCGCCTGATGAGCCCCAGAAATGGGTAATTAGATGGGTTCATCTTGCCTCTTAATTTGACTTAATCCACCATTATCATTAGTTTATTGCATGTTTTTTATTATATTTATGCTAATAGAGTAAATTGGGTTAGTCATTATGCGAAAAAGTCTAATGTGTGCTTTATGCAGATTTTTGGTCAATTTTGAGACAAAATCAAAGGTTTAATGAGCATTTGGCAGCCAAATTCATGGAAGAACAAGGGAGATGATTTTTAGGAGGGTGTACCCTTCATTTATGAGCCCTTACCTCAAATTCTCCATCGAAAACTCAGAGCACAAAGCCAAGGGGCAGCCAAGGAAGTCAAGTAGGACTATTGTTATCTTCAGTTCTAGGAAGTTGAGTTTCTTGATTTTAGGAGGATTGTTAGAGGTCCCCATTTGTATAAATAAGAAGGTTTAGCACCTCAGTTTTGTTATTCAAATTTTAGTTAGATGATAGCCATTTGATAGTCTATTTTCGCACTTTAGTGCAGCCTTGTAATCAGCTCATTTTCGAGCTTCTTCTTGTAGACAATTTTGTGATGTAACTATTATTTTTTGATCAGTGAAGATGAATCCAGCTCTGAACTAGTCTTGATCTTTCCTAGGGGGCTGTATCTCTAGGGGTTGAGCCCAACCCAAGTGTCCAATACCTCCTTTGTGTACTTTTATGTGTTTTTATTGCATTCATAGAATAATTTTTGTTATTTAGGTTAAATCTTGCTTTGTTACTTAGGTTGTTTTTGATGATTAAGATAGTTGTTCTTGCTTCAGGTTGATTTGATAGGTTGGTAACAGAAAACATCCACAAAAAGGCTACCAACCAGACCCTGATCTCCTTTCTCCCTCCTTGGGACCATGAATTGAAACCAAGGCACACTTGCTGCCACAAAAACACTGTTTTTGCCTTCCAATGCAACTGCTAGTGTTAGATTTTGAGTTGCAAAAGTTGATATCGGTTGTGTTTTCATGCTTAGATCCATTATTGCTTAGTTTCCATAGCTTGTTTGCATAAATTCCTGTCCATAAAGTTTTGTTCATCACTCTTTTGGTTTTTAGGTCAGAATTAGGTCAAAATAGATAAATCTTTGTTTTCTTAGTCTTTGCTTGGATCAGTTTTGGAAAGTAGTGTGTAGAACACCTATAAGACACTCCAACCTATCCTTTCTCAATCATACAACCTACTCCAGCCTCTCTCTCAAGATTTCCTTCACTCGCTCACCATACTTTCCCAACTTGCCCTAATTTCTACATTTTCGTGCAACATTGCTTCCTTCACCTTTGAACAAATCCAACCATCTTCATCACTCCTGAGCTTCATTTACTAGGTCCCAGACACCTTAACATCCCTATCGATCCTTCATTTCCAATTTCCCACCGTTTTTCTACCTTCAACCCTCTAAAAACCACTTTCGGCTTGTTCCTGTAGAAGTTCCTGTAGAATTTCCTATAGAGCCCTTGCAGCCTCCTGTAGAAGTTCATGTGAGCAATTTTTCGAAGTCTGATTGCAGTGGAAATCTCTAGAAGATTGATAGGGACTCCTTAGGTCCCCTCCACACCTTCCCAACCTCCTGCAAATGCCCACTCTATTTCCTTTCACCTCTAAACCTCTGCACAGTCACAAATAGTTAAGACACAAGCATAATGATTTTGCATAAAATTGCTCAAAAGTAGAAAAAGATAATTTTTGCATATTTTCCTTTAGAAGTATCTTAAACACATGTATTTTACCTCTTCAATAGTCAATGGCATCTATTTCATTGGTTTACATCGCCTTTCTTGCATAAATAGGGTTAGTCGGTAAAACTAGGGTTTGCTAGGGTTTACGTTTCCTTTCAGCTTTCATCTTCTTTCTGCAAGTAGACTAGCCTATTTTGAGTTAGATTCCTTCCATCACAGTTAAAAATTTTTTCTGAGAACTCACAGAAGTTGGTTTGAGCTCCTAGTGAACTTGTGCCAACTGATCAAGTGACAGCCTGCAGTAAGAGCTAGTACTTGTGCATACAACACCGTCGCTTCCAAGTTTGTTACGAACTACCAGGTTGATAAAAGTAAAGTAGGGAGTCCCAGGAGTTGCAACATCATTGCTGCAATACTGGAGCTCATTATATTTTTGGCATCGTTGCCGGGAAAGCGTCAGAGAATTTTGTGATTACTGCTTTTCTTCTATTTTCTACTACAACCTTCTGCTAAAGTAGTTTATTTCGGCAAGAGTACATTAGTTGTTTCATTTCAATTATGCAATTTCAATTCTGAAAAAGTAGATTAGACCATTTCATGCTTTCATTTCAATTCCGCAATTTCATTTCAGCAAGCGTAAATTAGCATTTCCTGCTTCCATTTCAATTCTGCAATTCCATTTTAGTAAAATAGGTTAGTCCTTTCTTGCTTTCATTTCAATTCTGCCTTTTCATTTCAGCAAGATACATTTTAGTTAGTTGCAATTCCATCTATTTCAGTTTTTGCAGGTACAACTAGAAAAAAGAAACAAAAATCACCCAAAAAAGAGATTTCCTTTCATGCCTCGTAGGAATAGAGACAATTCAGGAAAATTCCTACCCAATACCTGCACCACATCACTAATTCACCCTTCTCTCTTCTTTGGTGGCAGTGATCTAGAAGAACCTATAGGTGAACCTCCAGAGATATACGAAGATCCTATAACAGAAGAAGAGCAAGAAACCATTCCTCCTTAGACCATGGCTAAAAACAGAAATGGTAGAGGAAATGGAGAGAGAATAGAAGGTGTCTTTCCCATCTGAGAGACCAATGGGGACACAAAAATGAAAAACATAAGTCCTTCACCCTTCTCCATCATTCTTGACATCCTTTCCACCTCACTGTGCTTCTTTTCTGAAAACTGTGTTTTCTACAGGAGGATCTTATAGAAATTACAGAGAGATAGAAATGGACTTCAAAAGTAGTTTGTGGAATAGGAAAGCTTCATAAAGGGTTTATAAATCCCCCTGCAATATTCAAACCTCTCTCCCATCAATTCCAAGTCTGCGTTACAGGCCAAGATCATTTTTTCTTACTGTGCAAAAATTGTAGAATGCTCTGATACAAAAATATGCAGAAATTTTTTGTTTTCCTAACTTGAAAACCGTGCATCCATTTAAAAAACTGTTTCATGGGGAGTTGTATAGGGATGATGGCAACATGCCCAAGCAATTTCAACCAATTCCAGTGCATGGTTTCCAAAAATTTGACCTATGTCACCTTCAGCCATTTTTAGTTTTTCTAGAAATCCATGCATCCATTGACTACAAATTTGCTATGGGAGGTGCATAATGATGATAGAAACATGCTCAGAAAATTTCAGGTCAATCAAGTCTACCGTTTGGGAGCTATGGACAAAACAAATCATTGTCCTGCAAAAGTCTAGCATCAGCAGCATAAGGGTGCAAATCTAAATGTTGAAGCAGACTCCTACAGCTTAGATCCAACCAGAGGATACCTGCACAAGAAAAATAGCCACACATCAGATAGAAAAAGGCATATAGCAGAAGGGATACAGACATGCAACAATTGAATATGAGCATGTAATAGCAAAAGAACCAAGCAGCACGCACATTTTGACTTACAGGTAAGTGTCTAAACAAGTTCCTCTATTTGCATCTGTATGATTCAAAACTTCATAAACGAATGAAATGGTTGGATTAAGCTAGAAAGGTGGCCAGTTAACTAGACACCCTTAGCTAGTTCAATCGCATTCATCCGGAGATCACACTGCACGTGTGTCTAGTCAACTCATGGAAAAATCTAACAATCAAGTAGTGGAATTTGTTTTAAGCTCAAGCGTCAATGATGTCAAGTGATTAACAGGCAGAGAACATACAGTTTCATAATAACACTGTAGTGGGGACCAATGGTCTACATGGGGCCAACATACACTTGGCCAGCTCACCCTCCATCACCAGAAGTCTCCATAAACAGCTGTAAGAACTCCTCTTTGAAATACTCTAACCACCTTTGTTTCCATTTTACCATCATCCCCGTAGCTGCAGCAAGCTCTATACCACCTCCATAGTAGCAAACTAGTTGTTCTCTACCATTTTTCAAAACCCTCATGCTTATCGAGTTCTACAGGAACGGAAAAAGCATTCTATAGGAGCCGGAAGATTTCTACAGGAAAGGCAGAGAACAGCTCTGTAGAAGGAAAACCCAGGATTTTTGTCAAAATTCGAGCTTGAAATGAGGTAGGCTCGAGAAACCTCTTTGCATATGACTTGTTTGAATAAGGTGGTGGATTAAAAACACAACAGTGGATTGAAAAAAGGAGAGTGAAGCTTAAAAGTCTGCCTACATATTTTCCCTGAGTTCTACACAGTTCTCTATTTTTTTCTCTGCATTTGAAACTTATCTCCTTCTTTCTCAAATTATACTATAAGGAAAATACATGCAACTGTAGAAACTATGCTGTGTGAAAAAAAAATGAATTTGCCTATCTATCTACTCTCTGATAAGAAACTGTGTATTTATCCTCTGTTCTGTCAAAAAAAAATCTTTTCAAAATAAGAGAGTCAAATTCAGGATAAAAGCAGTTTAAAATAGGGGAAATATTGTGATTTGATGTTGTAAGGAGAAGAACATAGGAAATTCCTTATTTGGTTTCAGAAAAAGACAAAAATTCAGCTATCCCTTTGTTTCAGTTTTTCCTACTTTCTCACCTGAGCATTCTTAAAAGAGCACTCAGCACACATGGATGCAAATTGCTAAATCTAAAGGAGTTGAAGACATAGGGCACATGGAGGAAAATCTAAAGGAGTTGAGAGGGGAGTTGGCCATGGTAAGGCACATAAAGAGCAGTAAAAGAGGCCAGCTACAAGAAGAAAACGAATTGCTGAAAAAACAGTTACAACAACAGAAAATTCATAAGGGAGATAGGTTGTCCATCTTGGGAGGGCAACAAGAGCAAGAAGGTACCCTAATATAGAATGAAGCAATTGATGACTCCGAAAAGGGGAAGGAAGAACCTAAAATAGAAGAGGAGAAGGATGAAGAGACGGAAGAGGAATAAACAGAGCAAACAGAGAAAGAAAAAGAGACAGAAGGAGGAGAAAAAGAGGAAGTAGAGGCAAAACAAAGAAAAGGGTCCCTTGAGACTCTAGAAAAAGAGGCAGTTGGTCTTACTACCCTAAACACACCAGTTAAGCCAAAAGAAATGAGAAAAAGGCAGGCCTCCATGTATTTCAAGGCTAGGAAAAGCACAAAAATTCAAACAAGCAGATTAGGAGGAGTAGTGGAAGGACATGGACAAGAAGGCAGAATTTTATGGCAGACATGAGTAGACCACATCAGAAGTTTGGGATGATAGGGAGGCCACTAGGGCTATCAAATATGAAGAGATATATTAGTTGCTTAGAGGATGAGCTACAGATTTAGTAGGGGGGTGATGATGAGCCCCAGAAATGGGTAATTATATGGGCTCATCTTGCCTCTTAATTCTACTTAATCCACCATTCTCATTAGTTTATTGCATGTTTTTGATTATATTTATGCTAATAGATTGAATTGGGTTAGTCATTATGCCAAAAAGTCTAATGTGTGCTTTATGAGATTTTTGGTCAATTTTGAGACAAAATCAAAGGTTTAATGAGCATTTGATAGCCAAATTCATGGAAGAACAAGGGAGAGGATTTGTAGGAGGGCTTCCCCTTCATTTATGAGCCCTTACCTCTAATTCTCCATCAAAAACTCGGAGCACAAAGCTAAGGGGCAGCCAAGCAAGTCAAGTAGGACTGTTATTATCTTCAGTTCCAGGAAGCCGAGTTCCTTGATTTTAGGAGGACTGTTGGAGGTCCCCATTTTTATAAATAAGAAGTCTTAGGGCCTAAGTTTTGTTAGTTAGATTTTAGTTATATGTTATCCATTTGATAGTCTATTTTCGCACTTTAGTGTAGCCTTGTAATCAGTTCATTTTCGAGCTTCTTCTTGTAGACAATTTTGTGATGTAACTATTATTTTTTGATCAATGAAGATGAATCCAGATCTGAACCAGTTCTAATCTTTCCTACGGGGCTGTAGCTCTTGGGTTTGGGCCCAACCTAAGTGCCCAGTACCTCTTTTGTGTACTTTTATTTGTTTTTATTGCATTCATAGAATAATTTCCGTTATTTAGGTTAAATTTTGCTTTGTTACTTAGGTTGTTTTTTATGATTAAGATAGTTTTTCTTGCTTCAAGTTGATTTGATAGGTTGGCAATAGAAAATATCCACAAAAAGGCTACCAAGCAGTCCTTGATGTCCTTTCTCCCTCCTTGGGACCATGAATTGAGACCAAGGGACACTTGCTGCCACAAAAACACAGTTTTTGCCTTCCAATGCAATTACTAGTGTTAGATTTTGAGTTGGAAAAGTTGATATCAAATGTGTTTTCATGCTTAGATCTGTTCTTGCTTAGTTTCCATAGGTTGGTTGCATAACATCCTGTCCATAAAGTTCTATTCATCACTCTTCTAGTTTTTAGGTCAAAATAGATAAATCTCTATTTTCTTAGTCTTTGCTTGGATCAGTTTTGGAAAGTAGTGTGCAGAACACCTGTAAGACACTTCAACCTATCATTCCTCCATCATACAATGTACTCCAGCCTCTCTCTCAATATTTGCTTCACTCACTCACCATACTTTCCCAACTTGCCCTAATTTCTACATTTTTGTGCAACATTGATTCCTTCACCTTTGAACAAATCCAACCATCTTCATGACTCATGAGCTTCATTTACCAGGTCCCAGACCCCTTAACATCCCTATCCATCCTTCATTTCCACTTTACCATCATTTTTCCACCTTCAACCCTCTAAAAATCACTTTCGGCATGTTCCTGTAGAACTCCCTGTACAATTTATTGTAGATCCCCTATAGCCTCCTGTAGAAGTTCATGTGAGAGATTTTTTGAAGTCCGACCGAGGTGGAAATATCTAGAAGGGTTCTATGGACTCCTTAGGTCCTCTCCACACCTTCCCAACCTCCTACAAACACCCACTCCATTTCGTTTTTCCTCTAAACCTCGGCACAGTGACAAATAGTTAAGACACAAGCATAATAATTCTACATAAAATTGCTCAAAAGTAAAAAAAGATAATTTTTCCATATTTTCCTTTAGAAGTAGCTTAAACACATGCATTTTACCTCTTCAATAGTCAATGACATTCATTTCAATTGTTTACATCGCCTTTCTTGCATAAATAGGGTTAGTCGGTAAAACTAGGGTTTTCTAGGGTTTACGTTTCCTTTTAGCTTTCATCTTCTTTCTTCAAGTAGAATAGCCTCTTTTGAGTTAGCTTCCTTCCATCACCGTTAAAAGCTTCTTCTAAGAACTCATAGAAGTTGGCTTGAGCTCCTAGAGAACTTGTGCCAGTTGATCAAGTGATAGCCTGCAGTAAGAGCTAGTACTTGTGCATATAACATTGTAGCTTCCAAGTTTGTTACAAACTATTGGGTTGATAAAAGTAAAGTAGGGAGTCCCAGGAGTTGCATCATCATTGCTGCAATAATGGAGCTCACCATCGCCTCTAGATACAACACCCCGGTTGAGGAGAAGGGTTAGTTCCTAGGAAATCTTAGAGTCTCTTGAAGGTGAATCGTTCTTGCTAAAGAGTTAAATATAAAATTATTCAAATCTGGTTCAATAATCTTACTCAAAGACCAACCGCATTACATACATCAACAACATCACATTCCAAAGAATTAAAGTTAATCCATAGTGTCCTACACACATATAATGAGATAGTGTGGTTAGTGAAGTTACACGTATATTCCCTTGGAAATCCCAACAGTTAGGTAACCTCTCTCTAATCCTCTGGTCAAAATTAGATTTAAATTTTGCAACTAACTTTTCCATTTTGCTCCACATGCTTCAGCTCCAACCTTCACTTCCTTATTCTGGATCATTTTGGGAAATCCTATGATTACACCCATCCTTTCAACAATGTCTATTACCCTCAATTCATTAAATGATTTCTCATTAAGGGGCTTGATAAACTTCTCAACAATGTTGGCATTCCTGGCATTCTCCTCTTTGGATGACAAGACAGACAATTCAATGGTTTTCACTACATCTTTATATTATGTGACTAGATTTAGGTGTTCCCATATTTTCTTTATTTTAGAGATGATTTCATCACAAATTTCCTTATTAGCTTCCTCAAGGGTCATGTTTCACTTTAATTTTTTCTTCAGTGCTTTGATGTCATCTTGTGCCACCTAATCCTTTTCATTCATTTCATCCACCCTTGCCTACGTGGACTTGAGATGCTTTTCCTTATTTTCCAGTATGTACTTTGTGTTATCCAAGTCAATTTGGATATTCTTAAGTTCACTCTTCGATAGTTACAACTCTATGGGTGCTTTGGTTAACTACTCAGTGGGATATTT
Organism: Pinus tabuliformis; assembly: GCA_031772625.1. NCBI lineage: Eukaryota > Viridiplantae > Streptophyta > Pinopsida > Pinales > Pinaceae > Pinus > Pinus tabuliformis. The sequence continues at coordinate 1,198,117,361 of CM062816.1, read as the reverse complement.
TGGGTTTTTTTGCACAATCATCACACAAGTATGGAAATAAATTCTTTACTGCAACTCAACTACCTTCGACTTGAGTACTACCATTTTTTTATTCCCTTTAATCAACTCCTTGGCCATAAATTTCGTCTCGTTTTTTTCCTATGCTAATTCCTTGCTCTGTACATGCTCTGCAATAGGCATTTTAATTTGCTTCTTCAATGACCACATTTCTGATTGTGAGCTTTTGGGATCCACCCCTAACTTGAAAATCAGTTCCTTGTAGCCTTCATTTTGGAGGTGGAGGGCTCATGAGATTTCCTTCTCTTGTTTTAACCTAGTAGCTTCTTTCTCCAACAACTTCTCGACCTTGGTTAGTTCAAGGCTCTTTTGCTCAATTCATTATATATCATCTCACCTACTTGCTTGTGTAAAGTAATTTTATCCTACAAGGGGACACTTTCATGTCTAAAGATAAGTCAACTGTTCTGAGCCATGATCCAAAAGTAGGGGACTGCACTGAAGGGTGATACAGGGAGAAATTCATTTGGTTTATTTCCAGGTCCATGGCATCCAAGAGATTGGTTGAATATGGCACTAAATGAGAGGCAATTTGTTTTGACATATCCTCTTTAAACTTCTTGTTCCTTTACTTTGTTGATTATCCCTAATCCCATTTAGGGCCTACTATTGGTGTGCTTTCAAATGAACCCAGGATTTCCACCAAGGTTGATCTAGAAGTAGCAGCTTGGTTGGGATCCTCTAGTTGTACTTGGAAGTCATGATGATCAAGATTCCTTTTAGTGAATTTTACCTCAATTTCCTCTTTCATCTACTCTTGAATCTTTACCTTTGTTATCCATTAAAATACCTCCTCATAGTCTTTGAGGAGAATATTATTCTTTTGGTTGAAATACATCCCTTTTTCTAGCCTATATAACACTATCACATGAGTTATGTATCATGAGAATAACATTATCCTAGTCTATAACACATTGTCCCCTTAATCTAACATGTTTTACTCAAATTATCACTCAGTCATGAGGCAAAAATATTGTGTTAACTAAACATTGACACTCTTGTTCACTTTTGGAAACTCATATGGTGGAATGTGATCTCTTTATCCTCATCTTTATATTTTCCCTAAAAAAGAAAAACACACAAAAGTAGGAAAGATCCATAAAGAATCGGTAAGATTTTTCCTAAGAATAAAAGAATCTAAATAGAATACAAAAGCCATTTTTATATGAGGAAAAATTATTCACCCAAAAGATTTTGCCCAAATTAAACTAAGGAGGAATTTGGAAATCTTCATATCCTTCACTTTGTTATATGTTGGAGGCTTGGCCATTGAGAAAGGGATGGGAATTCTTGTATTATTGTGCTGCTAAGATCTAACTTGATAGGGAGACTTTTGGATCTAGGAGTTGGAGGAGGTGTTGTTGCAAGTACATCAGATGGTGAAAACATTCCTTTGGCTCCTTCATTAATATAGAAAGATAGTTCTTACTTCCATATATTGATGATCATTTTTCATTTCTTATGTTTAACTAATGAATAATTGGAAGTTTGGTTAGTTATAATGTAATCAGTCATGTTTTTTTGTTTCTTATGCTTTTGATTGATTAAATATTATGCTATGAAGGTTGCGTTGTTCTCTTTATTATGTGCAGGACCAATATTTGGAGCTAGCTAGGAGATATTCCCAACTACACTCTCCAACAAAACTGCGTCTAAGGACTCATAGAATTTTACTTCACTTCTCTTCTTAATCACTCCTTTACTTCTTGCATCACTGAAAGATTCAAACCTTAGATCCATTTTTCCCTTACTCAGTTTTCCTTAGGTTTCCTGAAGAACCTGAGAAGGTTTTATGTGTTTCCAACCAAGCATAAAATCCTACTGCAAAATTGGTGACTCCAATGGGGACATTTTTTGATCCCTGATTTTATTTTTCCTCTCCTAAATTCCCTCTCTTTTATCTTGTATTTGCTTGAGTTACTATCCATTGTTTGCATGCTTAATAATCAAACTGATATGTTCAATTTTCTTGAACCCATACCCTCTTATTATTAGTTAAACCTACATAATGTTGTCTTAAGTGGACAACTGAGAATTATAACATTGTCTAGCCCTTACGCATTACCTCTGCCTATAGTGCATTGTATTGATATGTTAGCTTAAGTTAGTGCTTAAATCCTTTGATTTGTCACTTTTCTAGTGATTTCCACTGCCCTTGATTATCATGGTTGCATTCATGTTTTCTTTTGGAATTTAGTTTGACTTTAATTTTCCTGCATCCTAAAAGAAAAAAGAAAAAATAGTCATTATCTGCTTAATCTGCTTGATGTTCTATACATTAGTGTGCATGTACTTGGGAGTACCATTTTCTGTTTTTTTTTAGGCGTATTGGAACTTTTATTTTATTTGTTTATTTTGGGAAATGGCATATAGTTACTCTCTCCTAGTAGAAAATTTTATTCATCAAATTGAAATTGAAAAGAAATCTTTTTGCATGGTTTGAGTCAGAGTCTCATAAAATGCCATATATCAACACCCCTTTTGAAGACATTAATAAAGTACCTTTAAAATCATTCTCATAATAAAAGTAATCAACAAATATTTTTGTGAATACACGCATATTAGTTTAGGCTAGAGTCTTGGGATAAGTTGTTGTGAGTAAACTGCGCAAGACTAAGAAACTTAAACTAGTTTCATTAAAAAGAGAAAATAATTTTTTTACTCACATCCACTAGGACCACTTCTCTAACAAGCAAGTTAAGCGCAAGACAACATCACAGTGTAAGAGAAGGTAACCCCCATTCGATTGAATTTTAGGGGGTATTATGTGTATTGGGGATCCCTTAGGGGATATCGAAACTAAGTCAGGGACTGAGGTGTCCTACCCACAAAACACACTGTCTAGGACCATGACCCCCTGCCCCTAGTGGTTTCTATGATTTGTAGGTAACCTTAGTGGAAATGCTTCTAGGGATGAACACAAGGTAACTGGGGTGGTCTGCCCGAGTAACTAAATAAATGAACCTACTCTGTATTTCCTGAGACTACTTGGACCCCTCTTACTGAGGTTCGGGTGAGGCTCTAGAGTAATCATAACTATACATTTGGCTGGCTCTAGGTTATAGCCCTTTAATACTAGCTTTCATTACTAGCTAGTTGTGGTTATCAAACAGATTTGTGTTCCCTAGTTTCTTTTTATTTTCCTTTTTATTTATTTTATTTTTAGGTGTGTTCTCTTTTCTAGTAAGACTCATACAAGTTATACTTAACTTAAATTTGGTAAAATATATTCACCATGGCTACCCCAGGTTCTTGTTGCTTATCTTGATACCTGCAAGGCATTCCTCCATTTTCTACGGAGGAATTTCTAAGTGAATCAGATTCCCTCACTTCCTAAGGGATTCAGCCTCCAGTTTCAAACCCCGTATCACACAATAATGACCTAGAGTCTATTCTCCCAAGCACCCTTCTATTGAAGGTCTAGTACCTCCTTGTAATCTACCACTTGCAGATCCTCTTGTGTCTATCTTGATTTAGGTAGCACTCCCACCTTGAGTGTCTTTTTTGGTTTCCCCTTTTGAAATCCCAATGGTTTCTAGTGATTCATGATTTTTTGTGGACACCTTTTCTCCACCACCATTCAATCTGTCTCTCTCAAGTTCCCCACCTGTTGTGGGTTATCCAATTGTAGAAAGTATGGTTCATCTAGGAACCTTAGCTACACCCACTTAGGGTGATGCTCAACATTTTGTTGCCTCCACTACCCCTACTCCTTTTGTGTCATCTCCTAGTGTTCCTAGTAAGATGACCAATAACCCATTTGGCTAGAATATGTTTCTTAGTCCAGCTCCCCCACCACTACAGGGGGGGGAAATGTTTCTACTACTTATCCACCCACTAGGGGAATTCTTGCACCCAAGCAATATGTGGCTCGACAGGATACATCTATGATTAATTATTTTTCTATTGGTGGTTACCTCATTGGGAGTGGTATCATACCTAACCCATCTTATGTGGCCAGTGGTGTTCCACTCCTTGGACCCGCTACATATCCTTGGGGCCTCCCAACTCAATCTTCTACATCTATTGGGGGGAACCTCTATTCTAGGGGAAACAAGTTTGTTGGTATCCTTTCTCAGGCTGGGAGTATGCCTTATGGTTTGTCACTCTACACGACCCCACCGTGACCTCACAAAAATTAATATCCATAGCAACATATGTACCCAACCAGAAACATGTTGACGGGAGGACCTCCTAGTCCTTCTAGTCATCCTATTTTTACTTGGTCTGATTTGGTTACACCTACACCATTTCCTTTCTTGGATACACTAGATATACTAGATCTATACAAGTTGACCAATTATCCCATCAACCATAACTTGCTATGCTTCCAACCTCCCATAAAATGTTTGTAGACATTCCTAAGTTTGAAGGAAAGCATCAAGTTTGAGCATTCATTTTAAGTATATTTGTTGCTCATTAATATGAAAAACCTCAAGTTTAATTCTTCAGGATCATTAAACTTACACAAAGAAGACTGAGCCTTATTTTTATGAATTTTTTATCACTCATAAAAATTGAAAAAACTTGAGTTACCTTCTTCGAACTCATAAAACTCCTACAAAGAAGATTTGAGTGATTCATTTTCTCTCTTTTTCTCGCTCTTTAAATTGAAAGAGATACTAAAAGTTTTCTTCATTTGACTCGATTAACAAATTTTATGAACATTATCAAGTTTAATTCATCCCCTTGTACTCCCAACAAAATGAAGAAGACGTTTATTGAGAACAAGTTTCTCACTTTATCCAAACTCATTAGACTAATAGAAAAGGAACTGTGATGAGTATACTATTAACAAAATGGGAAAAAATTGGAAGAAAGAACAGTCGTTACTGTCTATATTGGTTGTAAGTTTTATGGCAAGAATCTACTATCCATCTCTTGAACATGGAATGCATCCATCATATTCCTCTTTTTTTAGCATCCCTTTGATCCCTACCATATTATGAGTTTATCCGTGATACCTTGATGTCCCCGCATCCGGTATCTTAACACTCTTTGGTGCTCTTGAGTCTAAGACACCTTGTGTCTTTGGTATCATGAATTCTATTACTCAAGGGATTGTCTACTATATGTTGACCTTATCAACCACTATATCATGTGTCCATTTGACCCGATTTAGTTCACCTTGTTGTTCCATATCACTACAAAATAATTAACTTTTTTAACCATTTCATGTCAATTGATGTGGGACTCCTTATTTCCCAACTCCGATAGATTAATTCCTACTGACTTCAAAAAATTATCTGGGAAGTGGGTTGAGAAACACCACAATACTGTGGAGCTTGCATTCCTCAATGGCAGATTTCTGTTTTTTTGTTGGGGGTTTTCATTATTGGCTCCTGATTGAATGATTCTATGGGTGTATGACTTCAACTCTTTTATTCACACTTGCTAGATTGTATTGCACATCTTATAGACCATAATCCTTATTGGTGGCCATCCTTGAGTGTTTTAAAATTTTTCATTATTAAACAGTAATCAAACAAATTCTCACATGTTTGACATCAACTATTTTATTAACATGTGTAGAATTATGCTATTACATGATGGTGACAAAGACCTTGGGAAGATGCTTACATCACTCAGCCTTGTTTCCTCTCCCAAGCTACATATTTTATTCATTGATACATATTATCTTAGTCTGATTACACTGAGAAAAGATTCCACAATGTACTTATTAGTGGACATGATATCTCATATTCTTTATGGATCCACAATGTATTGTTATAACCTACTGAGCATGGGAATGCTTGACTCAAGATATGATTTATATGTGACATATGTTTGATATTTTTTTGCAGACCTTCTTCTATTTCAACACACCGAAAATATCTATCCTTGGTCGTTTTATAAATTAGTTTGGCCATCACCTTCTTCTAAGACCTCATACTTTAGGGGGCATCTATTATCCATGAAAATACCTCCTCATCTGCTTAGAGGAGAATTGTTATAGACATTTTTGTGCCTTACAGATTTGAGCATGAAATGTCCATAATCCAAGGGATCCAAAGTCCCTAAAAGTGTTTTTCCTGCCCCTAAAGGAACAAGGTCAACCAATGACAGCTTCTCCCAGAAGTTCTCCACCAAAAACCACTCAGAACTAGTCAAATCAGGATCAATTCAGAAGCTCCACTAGCTGCCTGCGTTGCAAAGCACCCAAATACACTGCCTAGGTGCGTTGCAACGCACTTGAATGCACTACCCAGGTGCGTTGAGCAGGAAATGACAAGTGGCAGAGTCATTCAACGAGGTGGAAAGACCATGGAAGCTTCCAGAATCTTCTCCAATGACACTTGCCTCACTGAATTCGACCAAGTGATGAGTAAAAGGCTCCCAGTCTCCAAGTGGAAGCAAGAACTGACAGAGAGAAGCCACAAGTCAAAACATAAGCTTACTCATCCTCTCTGCTTACATCTATATATGGATCCCTCATCCCAGAGATCCAGAGGCTGGAATTTTGTACTTTGCAGAGAATTGCTGTTGGTTTGAAATTGAGATTCGTACATTGGGTGATTTATGCTTTGTTGGAGGAGAGGAAGGGATTCCTTTGTTGGGAGGTAGATGCTGGATCGGGACTCACTTGGTTGTATCTCCTCTTGGACTTTCTTATCATATCAATAAAATTATTTGAGTTTCTCCTACATGCTGTGTATCAATGATGTTTTGTTATATTTGCATGTTTAGCTTAATCTGATCCTGAGCTTTTTATGAATGTATATCTATATCTTCGTGTAGTTTCTCTCTCTTGTGATCTTGTAGGAATTCGGTGAAGCTGGGCCGGTAAGGGAGCAGGAAGCTGGGAGCTATTGAAGAGAGAAGTGATTGGATTAACAAACTAGCGAAAGACACAGGTTAGTTACATCCTTTCTCCTCATTTACATTTCATAAAGAAGAATACTCAAGTAGTTTTCCTTGTTTGTTGCTAAGGCACTATCACACCTTAGAGTGGGATAGGGGCGTTCTGAATAGATACTTTTCTCAAGTTACAGGAAGCATTCCTATGATCCATGGAAGCCCCCATTCGCTTCAGAATATCGGAGTAGACCTACTGAAAGATCCTATACTAATGGGAAATTTCGCTCTTCCACCTCCAATCAATCTGGCGGAAGTAGCGTCGATAGGAACCTGCAATATGATATCTTCCACAAAGATTTCAGAAAACGATATCAACATGGATCATGCAATGGTTTTTCCCCCAAGCCCAATAGAAATATTGTAGCAATCAATGTTTCTAGCATGGGAGGCAAACCCAAATCAACGCTTGTGAAGCGTTTGGGTAGATAGGTCTAGAGAATATGGTACCCCTTCAGATCCTTGGTCGCGAGTGCATGGAACCGACGAAGGAATTGTACAATCAATGTCGATTGAAGGGGCACCATGGAATGATTGCCACCATCGTTCCCTTCTTCCGGATTGTGGAGAAGATACTCAAGATGACCTTTATCATCCTTCAGTTTTTGAATTCCTTTCAAATACTGTAAATACAGTGGATTCCAAGCGAAACTTATCCAACATTGAAGAGACTATAGCCATAAATATCTCGACTAAAATAGATGTTGTAGAGAATATTTATGTTGGAAAATGTTGTTCTCCTTCAGAACTAGAAATATATAACTCTCTTTTTCTTGAGTTCAGAGATGTCTTTGCTTGGTCATATGATGAAATGCCAGGCATCGACTCGAGTATCGTTGAACACGAAATTAAGATGTATCCAGATGTCAAACCGGTAAGACAACGGCTCAGGCAGGTGCACCCCAAAAAAGCCGCTGCCATTAAGGCAGAAGTTGAAAAACTTCTCCATGCTGGTTTCATCTACCCGGTTCCTCTAACCGATTGGGTATCAAATATTGTCCCTGTTATGAAGAAACAAGGGACAATTAGAGTGTGTGTCGATTATAGGGATGTAAACCGAAAGACAACTACCCTACACCCTTCATCGACCAGATAATTGATGAATGCGTCGGATGCGAAATCTTTTCATTCATGGATGGATTTTCCAGGTATAATCAAATAAATATCCGCCCACAGGACCAGTCAAAGACTACATTCATTTGTCCGTGGGGCACATTCGCATATCGAAAATTACCCTTTGGTTTAAAGAACGCAGGGGCGACATTTCAGAGGGCAATGAATTATGCCTTCCATGACATCAAGAACATCGTTCAACCATACCTCGACGACCTTCCAGCTCATTCGCGAAAGCGGACTGATCATCCGCAGCATTTAAGAGCGATATTTCTACGTTGCCGACACTACAAGATACGACTCAATCCGCACAAATGTGTATTTTGCGTCAGTTCTGGTCGTTTACTAGGCTTTGTAGTCTCCAAGGATGGGATTCGTCTCGATCCATGCAAGGTACAGGCAATCATAAATTTGCCTCCACCTTCAAATTTGCTTCAGATTCAGAAACTCCAAGGGAAAGCAAACTTTCTGAGGAGGTTCATTCCAAATTACGCCGAACTTGCTAAAGGTTATACACGTCTTTTGAAAAAGGAGGTACCCTTCGTCTGGGATCAGGTTGCGCAAGCTTCCTTTGATGCTTTAAAAGATTCCTTGATGAAAGCATCATTAATGTACGCCCTCAATTATCAAAGAGATTTTAACCTGTATCTAGCTGTAGCAGATACGACCATCGCGATGGTTTTAGTTCAAGAAGTCGATGGAATTGAACACCCTATATATTATTTAAGTAAAAACTTAAATGATACAGAAAGTAAATATTCTTATGTTGAAAAACTAGCGCTTGCAGCTGTCCAAGCGGTACAAAGATTTCGACACTATGTCCTCTTTCGGAAAACTACCATTCTGTCTGATTGAAACCCCATGACTTATATATTGTCGCGAAAGTTGCTGGGGGGAAAATATTCAAAATGGATAGCAATCCTTCAAGAGTTTGATCTGGAATTTGTAAAATCCAAATCAAAGAAAGCTCTAGTTTTTGCAGAATTATTATGCGATCTCCCATCGTCGTCTAACGATGAAACATTCGAAGAATCAATCGTGGATGAGAATCTGTTTCTAATATCTGCAAGCAATGAGTGGTATGGAGATATAATAATTTATCTCCAAACCCAAAAGTTTAGGCCTAACACCTCTCACTCTGAAAAGAAACGTATACGATACCAAGCAAAAGACTACATGATCGTCGGTGATACATTATACCGTCGAGGTATCGATATAGTTCTGAGGAGGTGCCTCACCCATGAGGAGGCCGAAAAATCCCTGAATGAGTGTCATTCAGGAGCTTGTGGGGGGCATCAATCTGGATATGCTACAGCATAAAAAATCTTACGAGCAGGATACTTTTGGCCAACAATGTTCAAAGATTGCATAACTGCAGTCAGAAGTTGCCATGCTTGTCAAATTTTTGATAGCAAAACCAGAAGACCACCCACGCCTCTGCAGCCAATAGTTTCTGTTGGGCCATTCGCCAAATGGGGCATCGATTTCATGACATGTAACCCCACCTCGATCGGGGGGCATGGGTATATCATAGTCACAGTTGACTATTTTACCAAATGGGCTGAGGCGATGCCTACATTAGATAACACTGGTGAAACAGCTGCCCTTTTCTTTTTCAATCATGTAGTCGCCAGATTCGGCGTACCACAGGCTATAGTCACGGATCATGGATCGCATTTTCGCAATCACATGATGCTCGAATTAGCTGCCAAACTAGGATTGTCTCACGACAGCTCTACTCCGTATTATCCGCAAGCCAACAGACAAGTTGAAGCGATCAACAAGGTCCTGATGCGTATGTTGCAAAGGATGATCGGAGTTCACAAAAGAAGGTGGCACCTAATCCTGTACTCAGCCTTGTGGGCTTACCGAACATCGGTAAGGAATGCAACCGGGTTCACACCCTTCCAACTGGTATATGGCCTGGAAGCAGTCTTACCAGTCCAGTGTGAAATCTCGTCTCTTAAACTCGCAATCGATCTCCTCCCCGGAACTTCAGAAGAAGAGGCCCGTTTCTTGGAATTAATCCAATTGGATGAAACCCATCATGATGTCGCTTTGGCTAACGAAGCCCATAAGAAACGAGTCAAGGCACAGTTCGACAAAAATGTCAAACCCCGTGTCTTCTCAGAAGGTGACTTGGTCTTGCTTTACGACCAAGAATCTGATAAATTGGGAGCAGGTAAATTTAATTCTTTATGGATGAGCCCCTATATTGTTAAACGAGTGTTAGCAAAAGGAGCCTACGAGTTAATGGATTATGATGGAATTCCACTGGTGCAACCTCGTAATGGGTTGTACCTCAAGCGTTACTATGCTTAAATAGTAACCAATATGCTTTTGTTGTATTTTGTTTTCGCTAAAGTGTTCGTTTTGGTTGAGTAATCCACCTTTTTACATTTATTGCAGATGTCAAACCTTTTGGAGACATTTTTTGGATATGCCGACGGAGCGAGTCGTAGTTCGCGGAACCTGTCCTCCGCAGCCTGGGCCATTTTTGATCCAAGCGACGAGTTAGTAAGTTTCAGAGGTGTATGTATCGATCAATCAACGAATAATATCGCTGAGTATAGCGCATTGATAGAACTTCTCTCTGATGCCATCACCCATGGTATACGCCGACTAATCGTCAGGCTAGACTCACAACTCGTAATACTACAACTCAATGGTATATATTCCGTCCGAAACCCAGCTATTTATCGCATGTTCCTAAGAGTTAAGATTTTGGAAAGACAATTTGATTTTATTCAATACCAACATATTTCCAGAAACTTAAACACATTAACCGACTCATTAGCAAACTATGTGTTAGATAGACATTTGCGACATTTGTAAAAAGAAACACATCATCAAAGTTTTACAAGTGGATCATATAGCTCAACCAGAATAAAACCCCAAAAATCAAAATATATATATAGTTGTTTATGGTTTTCATATAATGTTCTGTAACCAAGACAAAATCGATCACATGACCCAAAAACTCAAAATGCTAGGGGGCACCCTAGTCTAATGATGCTCGTGATAGCAAGTCACAGCCTGTGCGATCATGTGTAAGAGACGAGTCCATCATCTAGGCACACCAGTAGTATGTCGCTGTAATTGCAAAGGTAGCTCGTCGATCCTCACATCAGGAATACCGAGAGTAAGGCTCTCAACCTGCTCTTGCACGGCTGTGAGAGTCTCGGCCACATCAAGGTCACGAAGGATAACCCTCCCGGCAGCCTCTCCTGCTGGGGCAGCGGCTGGCACTCTCAAACGAACTACTGGACAAACAGGACCAACATCTTCATGAACACAAGAGTTGGATTAAAAGTCTTGATAGGATAAAGCACAAGGACATTATAAATAAGAACAGTAAACAGTGATATGGTCAAAGATTTTACCAATAGTGCCACACTGCTCGCCATCCGGTAGTACTAAATCTGGATCACCCCGGAAATCCATGCTAGCATATGGATACTCAGCATAAGCCATCTCCTGCCGATCAAACCACCTAAAGAAGGTATCAGAAAATGAAATCTGAGATTGACCAGCATGCCTAGACATATGGTCAACCCATCTCTGCATACGTGGTTCGGTAGGAGGAGGTATGTCGAGTGCAATGTACTGCGGCTGCATCAGTGGTATTTTCTCCAAGGCAAAGGCGGTCAAAATAGAACCAAACCCAAAGTTCTTCAACCTCCCGTCCTTTATCTTGGTCAACTGACTCTTCATCCCAAGAAGTACTGCGTCACACCAGTTGAATATTTTCGGTTGGAGGCATTCCAAGGCATGCTGCATATAGGACCTGTTGGCTACATGAAGAGATGCACTCCCGGCCATCCTACCCAAAGTGAACAGGATAGACCTGAGGGACCTGTCAGCGACGTCTCGGATGATGATCTTGCGTATTTACTCAGCTGAGATCCTTCCCTGCAATACTGGTGGACATAATCTCTCACAGAGTCACTCCCTCGGGCCGAACCTGACAAAGAAATGGGGGAACCCCGCCGCGACAAGCCAGTCAAGAAGTAAATGTCTACTGCAGTCAAGGGGATGGATTTTCCCCTAATCTGGAAAACTTGGTTGATAGGATCCCAAGCTCTGCAGTAGGTTGATCTGCTGTCTCATGCTAGAGATGCGGAAGAACTTCAGCAAACCACAGTTCCGCAGCGCGTTCACTGTAACAGGATCATGTAGGGCAATCATGTCCTCTTCTTCATGTTCTCGTTCTCGCCATGTAAGGGTCATTTTGCTCCAATATCTCTGCAAAAACAAACAAGAGAGGAGATTAAATCCTAATTTTGATGAGAAACAGGGAAAAATTTCATTAAAAACTTTGCTACATCTTTCCTTTCTGTGCCCAACGCACCTACACATGTGTTATGGGTGCGTTGAATGTCAAGTCACCTTCATGATGACACAAAATCAGCGCAGGTTTTGATAGGCCTAGGGTGCGTTGATGGAAAAACGCACCCATCAAACCCCAGGGGCTCAGAAAAGCAGGAACTGAAGCACAAAATGCAGAAAAGAAACCATGAAATGAAAGAGCTCAGGTTTAGCTCCTACCTGGTCCAGACGGTGCTGAGAATCGTCCACAGAATCTCCCGAAACCAGCTGATGAAAATCAAGGGGGAAGAGGCACCTCCAAGGCTCCAACAAACCAAGTTCAAATGAAATGGTAAAATGAGAGGTAAAAACACTTTTTAAATTGCTTTTTACGTAGTTCAAAGTAAAATATTAGCGTTTTAATCTCATTTCCAAGCAAATGTTGTCCATTTCTAACTAGTTTGATGTAGCAATTGAAGATACAGTACTATCTTTGAAAAGCAAAGCTATTTATGGTAAAAATCAAAACAAGACCATCTTATCGAGCAGTTTTAGCACATAGTTCATGCTCGTTAAAAAATAAACATAAGATTGAGCAAGTGTTTCAACCCGCGTTTAAGCTCATTAAAAAATGAACTATCCTCCGGTAAATAACCACCGTGAATGTAACATTATCAACCATTAAAGCCTTGGTCGTGTTTGCACCGTCACCTCCACTTTTCCATTGGCCGATCATTCACCTCCATATGATTGTTTACCCATTTTGAGGAACAGCTGCGAAGAGTGATTTCACTAGCCATCCTTGTGACACTGCCATGATTGGAAAATTCCAACCCTTACCTGGAATCAGCTGCTACCCATTTTATCACTCGTTCCTCAAAAGACGAGTCTTCTTTAAGCTCTTTTCATTTGACTCGTAAAATATGAAAAGATTGCCGAGTTTTGGCCTTCCAGCTCGTTAAAGCGACAGGAAGAGTTATCCCTCCTCTAGATTTTAATCTTTTTGGACCTGAGGGATTATTGCACAAAAAGTTCGAGCGCTTGTTTTGTTCGGCTCGTTAAAACTATCGAAAATTCATCCCTTCTGTATTGTTTTATACTTTTTCGGACTTAAGGGATTAGATGACGAAAAAGGAACTCTGGAGTTAACTTTACGTACCTTTTCAGACTCTCTAAAAATGAAAAGGACCGAGTTATCTTTGTTGTTAGACTCGTTAAAAAGATTAATAGCGACAAACTTGTCTTTAGACGAGAACGAGTTTCACTATCGCTAGGCTCGTTAAAACATAGCGATGGGTTTGCCCGAAGGGAAAATTATAGAACAAGCATATGTTATCCTCCTCAAGCTTGACAAAAATAAAGAGGTACTAGTCAGCAATGACTGGGGAAAAATTGGGAAGAAACTCAAAGAATCTTTATTGGTAGCAAGTCGCTCTTGAACATGACACTTATACTCCGTGCCTGAGTCGGGTTGGGTTGTTTCATTCACCGGTCACATCACCATGGTCTCGCCATACCATCCACCTTTGGGGTAAATGCTACCAATCCATCACATAAGTGTCGCCGATATGTTCAAGAGAAGTCATCCAGAGAAGCCAACCGTGTCCCATCCACTACCATACATTATACTTCATTCTTTCATGACCGCCACCCTGAACCATATATCATCAGATCGTTTTCACCTCCATCAAAATCATTTGCTCCGTTCCGTGTCATTGATATGGGATTCAATAAGGCCCTCCTTTGATGGATCACTTCTTGTCGACATCAGCTCATTATCCAAGAAGTTGATCTAGGAACACCCCCTTCAGTACTTTGAAGCTTGCATGCCTCAATGGCAAGTTTCTCACTTCCGGCGACAGGTATACATCAATGACCTTCGACCGAAATATTTTGCGTGGTTTTCGATGCCAAGTCCTTTATTCACACCACGTGAATTGTACTGCAGTACCTTGAGGGTCATTATCATTATCGGTGATTCCTCTCGCGCTTGTTAACAGTTTACATCATTGACTGGTAATCAAGCAATGTCTTTCCATGTTCGACTTCAAAACATTTCTCACATGGATCGACTTGTACTTAGAGTGAAGATCGGACGAGATTGAAGACCTCGGATCTAGTTTCATCCATTCGAGCTGCGATATATATTCAGGAAAAATAAAGACATTGACATGTACAGCACTGTAGAACAGATAATCATCCTACCAAAAGGATGATGATTTCATCAGAATGATCAGTCTACCATCAGACGATTGTCTGTCCTATGTACATAAAATGAATTTATGAAGCTGAGCATGGGAATGCCCGCCTCAGCTAGATCATGAAAACAGTATGAAAAATAATGTATTGTATTGTATCTTATTACAAGTCTCCCCCCAACATTGAAAGAACTTCGGATCCTCCTAATAAAGCATTTCACCCGATAAACGGCCTCATACTTTAGGGGGCAACTGTTATAGACATTTTTGTGCCTTACAGCTTTGAGCATGAAATGTCCATAATCCAAGGGATCTAAAGTCCCTAAAAGTGTTGTTCCTGACCCTAAAGGAACAAGGTCAACCAATGACAGCTTCTCCCAAAAGTTCTCCACCAAAAACCACTCAGAACTAGTCAAATCAGGATCAATTCAGAAGCTCCACTAGCTGCCTGTGTTGCAAAGCACCCAAATACACTGGCTAGGTGCGTTGCAACGCACTTGAATGCACTACCCAGGTGCGTTGAGCAGGAAATGAAAAGTGGAAGAGTCATTCAACGAGGTGGAAAGACCATGGAAGTTTCCAGAATCTTCTCCAATGACACTTGCCTCACTGAATTCGACCAAGTGATGAGTAAGAGGCTCTCAGTCTCCAAGTGGAAGCAAGAGCTGACAGAGAGAAGCCACAAGTCAAAACATAAGATGACTCATCCTGTCTGCTTGCATCTATATATGGATCCCTTATCCCAGAGATCCAGAGGCTGGAATTTTGTACTTTGCAGAGAATTGCTGTTGGTTTGAGATCAAGATTAGTACATTGGGTGATTTATGCTTTGTTGGAGGAGAGGAAGGGATTCCTTTGCTGGGAGGTAGATGCTGGATCGAGACTCACTTGGTTGTATCTCCTCTTGGACTTTCTTATCATATCAATAAAATTATTTGAGTTTCTCCTACATGTTGTGTATCAATGATGTTTTGTTATATTTGCATGTTTAGCTTAATCTGATCCTGAGCTTTTTATGAATGTATATCTATATCTTCGTGTAGTTTCTCTCTCTTGTGATCTTGTAGGAATTCGGTGAAGCTGGGCCGGTAAGGGAGCAGGAAGCTGGGAGCTATTGAAGAGAGGAGTGATTGGATTAACAAACTAGCGAAAGACACAGGTTAGTTACATCCTTTCTCCTCATTTACATTTCATAAAGAAGAATACTCAAGTAGTTTTCCTTGTTTGTTGCTAAGGCACTCTCACACCTTAGAGTGGGATAGGGGCGTTCTGAATAGATACTTTTCCCAACAACAAGAATACTATTATTTTGGTCGAAATATGCCCCTTTTTCTAGCCTATGTAGGACTATAACACAAGTTATGTACCACGAGGACAACATTATACTAGTCTATAACGCTTTTTCCCCTTCATCTAACTCGTGTTACCAAAATTCTCAGTCAATCATGAGGAAAAAACTCAAGTTAACTAAACTTTGACACTCTTGTTCACTTTTGGAAAATCATATGGTGGAATGTGATCTCTTTATCCTCATCTTTAGCTTTTTCCTAAACAAGAAAAGAACACAAAAGAAGGAAATATCCATAAAGCATGGGAATCTTTTTCCTAAGAATAAAAACATGTAAAAAGGATATAAAATCCATTTTTACATGAGTAAACATTATTCACCCAATATTTTTTGCCAAAATTGAACTAAGGAGGAATTTGGAGATTTCCATAACCTTCACTTGCCTATATATTGGAGTCTTTTCCATTCAGAAATGGATGGAAATTCTTGTATTGTTACACTGCTGAGATATAAGTTGAGAGGGATATTTTTAGAGCTAGGAGTTGGAGGAGGTGTTGCTGCAACTACATCTGATGGTTGTAACTTTTCTTCAGCTCCTCCATTAATATAGAAGTATTGTTCTTTCTTCCATATATTGATGTTCATTGTTAATTTCTTATGTCTAACTAATGAATAATTGGATGTTTGGTTTGCTATAATCCATTCAGTTAGGTTTAGTTGTTTATGATGGTTTTGATTGATTGAATATTATGTAGTGAAAGTTTCTTTGTTGTCTTTCTGTTGTAGTGGCTACAACCACCCTCCAAAATTTTGGCCTGCACCAATTTTGGAGCCTCCCTTGAAGAGTTTCACTTAATGACTACACGCACTTAGGTTCACTCTGAGCTCGTGTGAGTCTTTACATTCTCCTTTCTTGTTCATTGCATTCAAATCTCTACATGCTGATGTCTAAGTCATGCTTGCGACCATGTTCTAGTTATCCTCAAAGTCTTCGCTTCATATGTGTTTGTTGTGTTCGCCATGAAAGAATTTGTCACACTCACACACGTAGTCACATTCACTGTCACGTAAACATCATCTTGATTAATGAATGATCAATCACAAGTGTCATGCTTGTCACTTGCATTGTCAGTCAGTCATGTTGAACATGTTTGTCTTGATGGTTTCTTCGTTTTGTCGTCAACTCATGCAAGTGCGTGTTCATATGATCACCTAAGAATATTTTGAATGTTCACATACTTAGTCATTTCTACTAAAGTTCTAACAACCAGAATCCTCATTGACAACTAGACCATCACCCTAATTTTGACTTGATCGATTGTCAACAAGAACAACACAGAAGCACCAAGGTAGTCTTTCAATTTGTGCTTCCCTCAAGCACTCAATCAAATCTCATGCTAGCCACCTAGACAGTCAGACCCGACAGTCACCTTGAGACTGACTCCTCTAAAAAATTGCATAGAGGCCATTGACCTCACCCACTCAATTGACTGAGGAAATTGTGCAGAAAGGCTAGACATACACCAAGTGCCTATCCCTGTCTCCTTCAGAAAATTACGCAGTTTTCCTAGTCAGTCATCTGGACAGTCGACCGACTATTCATCTCAGAAATTGCACAGTGCTCATGAGCAGGAATGCTCATTAGTCATCTCATCTTAGAAATTGTACAAAGGCACTCAGCAGGCCAGCCTCCCAGCCTCAGTGTAGTTTTCCCAGTCATCAGCTCCTAGCAGCAGGCTTAATGGTTCCTCCAGGAATTGCGCAGTTTCTACTGCTAGTGGCTGAGTAGCCAACTGCCAGTTCCCTCTGGGAATTGTGCATTTCTAGCTATGAGTGACCCTAGTAGCCAACTAGAAGTTCCATCTGGGAATTGTGCAGTTTTGGCTGCCAGTGAGCCCAATAGCCAACTAGCAGTTCCTTATGGGAATTACGCAGTTCTCGCTACCAGTCTCCTGGGCAGCTCTCCGGAAAAACTGCACAATCCATGCTTGCTAACTCTTCATGTAGCTCGACCCATTCCTCTAGAACATTGTGAAAATATGGCTGTCTAGCCCCATTAACTTTTTGTTTCGGAAAATGTGCAGAGCATGCTTCCCTTACCCTCTTGCATCTCGGACTGTTTGTCCAAAAATTTGTGCAATTTTTCCTCTCAGCCGAGCCAGACCTTGTAGACAGTCATTGTCGACTTACATTGTGTGTCTCCATCTCTCAGTGACTCTTGCACAGTTTTCATCAGAATTTTCCCAGAGCCATCATCCTACATCACAGCCCTACTACCTCTCCCGATCACCTACATCTGGATGATGATGTGTCATGGTAGACTAGGAGGTTTTGGAATTGATGTCATCTCTTCATGAGTGACTGCAAGTACAAGTAAACCAACAAACATATCAAGACAATGAATGCAATCAGTGAAGGGAGCACATCCATATGGACAGGTTCACCAATGGATGAACGAACGAAGCATGTGAAGCAGGCGAATGCAACGAACATGCACCTTCGCGAACAAGTGAGCCTGTCAAGCCTTCCAACATGAAAGCAAGGAACAACATGCTAAAGCTTCATCAAGCAAACCAAGTACCATAAAAGACTCTACACACTTCGCCCTGTGGAGGTGATGTTATGATACACCATGAAGACATCCATCACTCAGTAAAACTGTGATTTCGACATGCACTCCAGTAGCAACACGAATGTACCAACATTGTCATTTCAAGTCACGTCGAGTCAATTCATGAGTGTTGCCCACATCTCCACTATGGGCTTGTTGGCAATCAATGTGATGTAACATGGAGTTCCAAGAGACCCACTCGTTGAACATAGAGTCATGTAAGTCAGAAAGTCATGGAAGCCAAATGGTCATGAGGGTAGTCAAACAACCACAAGGGTTAGTTTCACCCTTGGATATAAATGCCCACCTCATTTGTACATAAAAGGAATTTTCACCTCAACTCCTCCCACATAGCCAAGAGAGTTTGTAATCTTTTCTTTGAGGAGTAAGTAGTTGCTCTAACACCCCGCTGATAGGGTTAGTGATGTATGGTGTAACAACGTGTCTTGGAACTTTCGCTTAATTTAGAAACCTGTTAATAAGCCAGCACATTTTCACACATGTAATGTATTTGATGTAAGACTAATCTTTAACTCTTGTAATGCATGTTCCTTTAACTTATGTTTTACATCTGAACTGATTCATTTGTTGTAATGCATAGTATATTAATGGAAATTTGTTGTATATGTTGTTAATGTTGTCCTGTCTATGTCAACAGATCTGTCGGACATCAGACAGACATTTCACATGAACCTTGTTGTAATAATCGTTGCACTCGTTTGGACTGTTCCATGAGTGTTGTACGTGTTATCTTACCTTGTATGTTGTGACTTTTGTATCTGAGTGGACTGCTCCACCAGAAGCTGTTTATGTCCTTTTGTGTTGTGTGTTCCTAGCCGAGTTGGGACTGATCCCTTTCAACCTAGAACTCACCTTCACCTTGTTCCCCTCACAGTGAAAGAACCATTTACCCAAGTACACTTACACTAACCAGGCATGCGAAACTCACTTCTCGAAGACAAATCGAGCCATTCTCATGTGCTAACAAGCAAGAGTTGAGGCAAATCCTTAAGACAATGGCAACTCGGCCATCATACTGGATGGAACTCCCACACCAAACGGTGTGAGGTCTATTTGAGACTTCATACCAAGGTGATCCCCTGAATGTTGGTAGGTCCAACACCATCAACATTTCTAGCACTAGAAGGAGGGAACCCAATTGTACATGGCTGAAATTCCCCTCGCACTCATTCAACAAACATCTGGTTAAGGCAGTGACTTGCACTCTCTCTCACCTACACGTGACTCAGTGGTTGTTTACTCCTCACCTCCCAGTGTTGAGCACGAGACTTCAGATCAACAACTTCACTTCATTCATCCCATCATTTGCCAGCTCGTGAATGGAGTCGGACTAATCCCAAACAGACAACATCTTCCATGCATAGCGAGGAAGCCAAAGGCCACTCCTACGAGTGTTTTTGTATCGTAAGTGGAAGAAGAAACCCTTTCCTCACTTGAAGGTCTAGGAGAAGCTATCGAAGATAAAAATAAACCCCTAATCCTTCGGCAAGGTAAACAAGGCACTCTTGTGATCTCAGAATCAGACTTTGGTGTAGAAGGCGAGCGGGAAGGCAGTGAAGGAGGTAGAGGTAGAGATGAACCAATAGAATCAATGTTAGAAACATCATACTCTAAATGATAGGAAGATTATGAATAATATGAATAGATGGCTGACCCAAATCTTGAATGGATGACTTAAGGACCATTAGCTCTCTTGGCCATCCTGCATAATATTCTGAGGTGATTGGAGAGAATGAATGTCAAGTTCGACCTTGATAGCATGGTAAGGGTGGAAGACCACCTAGACAACTTCTACCTACATATGTAGACTCTATAGGTACGTTATGATGATGTCGCATGTAGATTTTTCCCATGTACCTTGGTTGGTTGCACAACTTCTTATTATCATAGCCTTCCACCAAACTCTATATACAACTAGGTTGCATTCAAACACATGTTCCTTGAGAGGTTCGCTGATGATAAGACCCCAGCCATGCTACTCAAAGAGTTTGGAAGCCTCAAGATGGAGGGAAAAGAGAAAGTGAAATATTTCAATCAGAGGTTTACACATGTAGTGAGCAAGTTCCCAGTAGACACTAAGCCTCATGACTCCATCACCACTGATTACTACAGGCTAGCACTGCTAAGCAGCATTGCGTAGTTCATTAAGTGAGCTACGAGACCAACACTAATGGAAAACTGTGAAGAGGCTATCATTGTTGAGAAAGACCTGCATGAAGTTGGAGTCATCAAGGATGATCAATCGATAAAGGACTCCAAGGATGCAAGCAAGAAGTCCCAAGAAACGACGAGAAAGGGTAGAGAAAAGGAAGCAACCGATATTGAGACCCTTACTTGCCTTGTCAAGAGCTTGACCACTGAAGTGTCTGAACTCAAACAATGTAAAACAAACAATTTTGCAAGAAATCTATTGAGGAAGAGATAGGAAAGTAGCTCATCAAGCAACATCCAGTTCGCTTCAAAAGCTACGCAGAAGCCTGTGTTATAGCTCGAACAATGTGTAGATCCTAAGTTTTGTTCTTTGCATGAAGAACATCAACCCAAGAACTCTTGTTTGGACTGGAAGCAAGTCACAAATGATTTCTAAAGTCATACACTCAATGCATGAAGCAATATGGAAGAGTAGCCAGAAGACACTGACAATGATTAAGAGGTTGCACTTGATGAGCCATCAAGCTGTGGGCATGTGGTGAACGCGTATCGGTGCTCGCAAACGAACATTGAGAAGCAACCCTAGAAGAGAACTTCCCATTATCATCTTAGAAGTAAAGGGGATCCCCCTACACTTGGGAAGATGCAAGAAAAGATTAGACTACTGATAAGAAAGGCCAATCCAATGGACACCCCAAAGAAGAAAACACAAAGAAATTCTGGGAAGACATTGGTAGATAAGAGAGCATCCATGAGTAGTGAGTTACAAAACACTCTGTCAGACAACACGAGCATCCATCCCACCCCAGAAACCTCAGTGATTCTACCACCTCTGGACTACAACATTGTTGATGAAGTGAAGAAAACTTAAGAGAACATCAGTTTGTTTGAGTTGGCTAAGATCCAGAATCAATGAGATATCCTACTGGGTGCTTTGGGACAGACAACAGTAGGTAGTGCAACCTATACCAGCCAGGGAGCAAACACACCTCCCAGATCACTTTCCACAGTGCTCAATATGCTCCAGATGGAAGAATAAAACTGAAGTTGCCCTCCATTCCTACTTTCATTTCAATTTTTTAACTACAATGTTCACAACTGCTTGGTTGATTTTGGTGCGGTAGCCAACGTCATTCCACTCTCCATTGCTAGGAAGATCAATGCACAATGGAGCGAGACATCCACGCGAATCATCCCACTTGATGAAATATCAGTACCAACCATTGGTGAACTGTGGGACGTGAACATATGACTATCCCATGACAGTCAAGTCCACTGATGCATCAACATAGTTGTTGTGGACATATCAGAAGAATATGGTCTATTAGTCAGCAAAGACTGGTCTAGCAAGCTAGATGGATATTTCGCTATAGACTAGTATCACATGTGGCTTCCATACAAGGGCAAGTGTAACCAATTCCAGGTAGAATCTGAGAGGTACATGAAGCATAATGTCACTCCCATCAATGGCGAGAATAAACCATTGGCTCTTGGCGAACTCATGTTCGGTAACTGCCTGCTTAAGATAATGGCAACCGGGCCACCATACCGAATCGGACTCCCACACCAAACAGTGTGAGGTCTAGTTGGGACTTCATACCAAGGTGATCCCTTGAATTTTGGCAGGTCCAGCACCACCAACACATTATTATGTGAAGGACCAAGATTTTGAGATAGCTAGGAGCACTTCCCTACTACACTGAAAAATCCAATAGACCTACATGTGAGGAATCACAGGCTCATCCTTCACATCTCTTCTCAATCACTCCTTTACTTTTTGCATCACTTAAAGAGTCAAACCTTGGAACCATATTTCGCTTACTCGGTCTACCCTAGGTTTGCAAAAGAACCTGAAAGGGTTTTTCATTTGTCCAACCAAGCATAAAATCCTATTGTAACCTTCTTAGTCGATGATGTATCCTCCATCTTGGTGTCCCATGCCTCCTTAATGCTCCTTTTCTATGATTTTTCCATCGTATTTGTTGTCTCAATCTCCATCTCTGTATTGATGGGACATGGATACAAATTAGCCTTCCATTCTATCTCTTAGACTAGATTCATGATTGTAAGTAGAGGCATGAATGTTTCTCCTTCTACTAGAAATAATACCATTAGGATCATAATGTCATACTTCTCCCATTTTAAATTTGAACTCCTTTATCAAAAGTTCCCTATTGAAAATCCTTTCTAGAGTTCACAACGAAGGGACCTATGGTCATGGGAAGTTTAAATATATGGCCCTTTTTGACAGGGACAAAATTAATTTGATCTGTGTTTGGGTTTTTCCTGATGAATTCCAAGGAAAAACATATCATGGGCATGAATACGGGAAGCTGGTAAGGTGGAAATTCAGACCCATATACCCTAATTTTTGTGTAACCTTCAAACAAATACCAATCCCCCACCCTATCATATTTCTTGAGTTAAAGAATCCTCCTTTTTTGTAGTAAGAATCTAGGAGGCAAGAGTTTGTTGATAATTTTGTAAGAAGGGCCATGAAAGCAGAGAGGAAATGTGAAAGCCCCTCATTATTGGGCTTCTTCTTCAAAGTGTTGTCCCAATCAACCACACATTTTCTTTCCTTATGAGAGTCTACAAGGCTGAGACCTAGGTATGCGAATTATTCCACATGATTGTAAATGAATAAGTAAAGAAATATGGATTAATAAGTAAAGGAGGAAGATAAGTAGAATTTCTCGCAATGGAACTTGATGGATTTGGCTAGGAAAGAGTGAATGTCTAGGATAATGTTTGGCTTCATCATTTTATGTAAAATCCCTAAGACTACTTTGGAGTCAATTTTTGTCTTGTTATCACAAAATAACCATATGATAACAGACAGGATGAGCTACAAAAACTTTAAAAATGGGGAAATGGGAAGGGTCTTTGAGTTGGCAGTCAATTGGGCATTTGGGGCCACAATTAGTTGGTGAAAAACCTATTTCTATCCAATGAGAGCCCGAAATAATCATACAAGAGTGTGGTCTCTGTGAAAATTTCCAAATTCAAGGATTTTTGATAAAGGAAGACATTGTGTATTAATTCAGGGGTGACATTTAGGATTGTATCCCCGATTGAGGAAATATAACAATTTTTCTCTTTAACAAACGTGGTCATGAGCTAGGATATGAATTCTGGGAAATGGTACACTATCAAGTGACCAAGTGGTATAGTCTTGACTCAAAAACTTGGAAGTGGTCTTCCTTGTCTATGTAGCAGCCATAGAAGTTGAAAAGAAGGCGAGATAGCTTCAAATGGCACAAATAATATCAAAATTTCCCCTAGGTGTCCATGAGGGGTTTAGTGTGGCTTGAGGGTTTCGTTTGTTGTTTCTTGGGGGTTTTGAAGGTTTTTTTTTTTAATTAGAGCATGGTGGAAAATTATGTAGGAACATGAGGGACTGTGAATTACCTAGTGAGTGGAGGAGCCTAGACATTGATGGTACACAAAGGTCCTTCAGCTAGTGGGCCATCAGTCAAAGGTAGCTCGTGAATGAATGTGCTAATGATGGAGTGGCTTATGCACTGGAAAATTTTATATAGGAAAGTTTTAAATTGAAATGGTTAGTGGGTGGGAGTGTAATGGTTAATTTGTAGGAATTTATTAGGCAGGAGAAGGGAAGAGATGGTGCCAGGGGAGAACATGTAGTGGAGTAGGATTGAGCAGAGGACAAGGGAGTAAGGTGATATACCAATTCAATCATGTGCTTGCTTGCCACGCTCACGTAATAACAGTCCCAACAGCTAACATGGTCTCACACTAGCATGACAAGTGGCGGGCCCATCTTATCTTCCTCAGTAGTATGCCTAGACAGATTTAAAGGTAAGGCTCGACTACAAAGAATTAATCACAATTTTTGATTTAAAAAAGTTACTTTATTAACTCTAACTCTTTCCGGGCAAGCGATGGCTTAATGGTTTCACTTGATTACCCACTAGAGCTTCTCATTGGTGAGGGTTCCTTGAGAATTTTATCCATAGGTGGGCACCCTTTAGTCACTTTAATTTGAGAAATGGTGGAAGTCCCACTACCACTTGGAGACTCCTTTGTGCCAAAGACAACACTGCTTAATGCTGAGCTGGAACCTAGATGCCTTGGTTCTCTGGTCCCTAGAATCCTGACTTCTTTTGAAATGAAATTATAAATTATTACGGGGTTTTCACCTTTTGGGGTATACCATCAGGATGACATCATGTTGGTGTTGACCCTAACACATGTCCACATTTGATTGATCCATGTGTCATTAGTATCAGGGTCGTTTGGGTACATGATAACCTCAAAATTTATTGCCCTGTGTCCACCTCCTAGTGGATGTTTGCTGACATCACCTTTTCCCAATTATATGTTACCACTTCTCTAGTTAGAGGAGAAAGAGAAGGGTCCTCGATCCTCTATTATGGGAGTTTTTTCTTCACAAACGGTTGAATCCTTGTGCCTTTGAAAATTCATTTATCTAAAGTTACAATGTTTTGAGTCCATGGGTTCTAGGCCTCTAATCTCTATTATAAGGTTACATCAATAGATTCCCCTAGCTCTGATAGCTAATGGATCCATAGTCCTCGGATCATTTTGAAATAATTTTTCTAATGAGTTGTGGGATTCTAGGGTCACGGGGTCTCTGCAATTTGACTTTCATGGGCCCAAATTTGACTGTCCCTATATTTTAATCCAATAGGTTAATTTCAAACTTATTTATATCGTTGGAAATATTTCCCAAATAATTTCCTAATTTAGTGGGTCTAATATGGTCCTTAAGCTCATCTGTTGATCTGAAAATGGTTCCAAACTCTACTATGCTTTGCACCTAAACCTCTTAGATATATGGAGCTTAAGAGAACATAAGAGGAGGGTACAACGTTGGCTCTAATTGGGTACAATTTCTTGGTGGCAAGGTACTAAGAACCTACAGACTAGTAGCCTTTTGTTGGGCATGGAGTAAAAAATATACACACATACACAAAACTAAAAATGAAACAAAACACTCTGGTATTTACAATGGATCATGTATTTACAAGGGAAATGGGTACCTAAATTTAGTACTAAAAGTAGTGCTTGAGGTACCGCCTATTCATAGGAAGCTCAAACACTTCACCATCCAAGTTTTCCAACATGAATGCATTGTTACCTTTGGATTCAGCTACTTTGAATGGACCAAACCACAAAGCATCAATGTTTCCATGCTTTCCCTTGTCTTCGCTCCTCACATCGCATCTAAGAATAAGGTCACCTAGCTGGAAAATTCTATATTTTGACTTTTATTGAATGAGGCCTTCATCTTATCATAGTACTTGAGCATATTTTGAGTAACCTACTCTCTATTCTCCCGTAACTGAACCAATTGGTTTATCATTCAAGTTAATGGATTGGGATCTGCTTCTGCATCCTGAACTAACGTAGCCATTAGCATAGCCAATTGATTAGGGAATAGTGTAGTAGTACCATACACTAATTCAAATGGTGATGTCCCAGTGGATCTCTTTTTTGTGACTCTCTTTGTCGAAAGAGAAAATTTAATTTGGGAATCCTAATTTTTCTTATTCCCTGCAATGGTTTTCTTTAAAATTCTCACCAAAATCTTGTTGGATGACTCTTCCAACCCATTCCCCTATGTATAATAGGTGGTAGAGTGACCAAGTATGAAATTATACTTCTGGCATAAATTAATGAGCCTTGCAGACTTAAACACCTAGGCGTTATCAAGCACTATCTTCTTTGGACACCCAAACCTTGTAAAAATATTTTATTCAATAAATTTATAACCACTGAATCAGTTGCAGTCTCGGATTCCACCCACTTTGTAAAGTAATCATTAGATGTCAAAATCCATTTATACTACCCACTGGAAGGTAGTGAATCTCTCCTATCAAGTCCAGTCCCCACTGCTTGAAAGGTTCTTCTTAAAAAACTAGAATCAATGGAAATGGAGATAGCTTCTTTTTCTCAGAAAAACTCTGACATTCCCTGAAACCTCTCACTAGCTTATAAATATCAAAAAACAAGGTAGCATAGTAGAAACTAGCCTTCAAAATTTTTTGAGTTGTAACCTTCAAACTATAATGGCCTCCATAAGCGCGACAATGATATTCATTAACAATCTTATGAAATTCATCTTTTGCTAAGAACGAAAACAATATATTAGTAGGATCCTTCCAATATAGCTAACCATAGGTGATTACATTCTTCTTGGATTTCACTCTCAGAGCCCTATATTTTTGTTTATCCAAACTAGTTGGCCTGCTAAGAAACAACATATAATGGACAATACTTTTGTACCAACCTGAACAAAAATGTTTATAATAAATTATGTTATCTCGATCACTAGACTGGTTCTCCTTGCTCACTATATTTGGTCCTAAAGTCCTAACCAAAAAATTGATTCCCATTGCGTGAAAAATTTCTTATGACTAGATTTTGGCTAAACCCTACCCCTTTATTAGTTTGGTTGGATTGATGTCATCCTGAAATTTTCTATCCATTTTCTCCTTTTTCTTTTTCTATATCCTTGTGGGAGAATGTCCTTCATAGCTACCATAGGAACATAGGAAATGATTGTTGACTATAGAACATAGGTTCCGAAATATTTCACAAACTTAGCTAGAGCATAGGCCTATTTCTTAAAGATATCATACTCTGACTCTGCATGCCTTAGTACTTGGATGCAAAATGCCACTAGTTGTTCCTTCTCTTCTTCATTATTTCTCAATAGGAGAGTTTCAATAGTGTTCGGGGATGCAAAACAAAAGATAAGAAATGGAATTTGGTAATCATGCATAGACATGACTGGAGCCTCTCCAAAGGCCTTCTTAATTGTGGTAAAATATTCTCTTTCCTCTGCAGTCCATTTCACCTCCCTATCCTTTTTCAACACGTTTGTAATCTCCTTCACAATCTTAGCATAATTGGGCACAAACCTCCTTAAGAATTTTATCCTCCCTAACAAGACATGTATCTCTTTCTTGTTTCTTGGCAAGGAGATGGTACCAATTATTCTACCCTTTTGGGGTCAATTATCACTCGCTCCTTTGAGACTATATTCCCCAACAACTTTCCTTCTCTAGGAGAAAATTGCAACTTCTTTGGATTCAAGGAAAAGCCATACTTCCTACATTTCTAAAAGGTGTGTTGTAAATGTTGTAGACATTCTCATCAGAATTTGAGAAAAATGTTATGTCATCTAGGTAAATCACCACAAATTTTTTCTTCTCCCCAACAAATGTTATATCCATTTTCCTATAAAAAGTAGCTCTAGCATTCATGAGACAAAAAGGAATTTAGGCAAACATGAATGTTCCCTACGGTGTGGTGAAGGTGGTATTCTTCTAATATTCGGGATGTACAATAATCTGGTTGTACCCAAAGAACCCATCAATCATGGACAATCTTGATGACCCCACTACCTTCTGTAAAATATAGTCCATCTTGTGCAAGGGGTAGTTATCCTTTAGGGAGGCCCTGTTTAGATTCCTAAAATCCACACAAAACCTGATCTCTTAGTTCGTTTTTCTTGCATAGACCATATTAGCCACCCGATTTGAATATCTTAGCTTGGAGAATTTTTTCGATTTCCTTCTCTATCAAGGGGAGAAGAAAGGTGTTTATCTGCCTCATCTTCTATTTGTGGGATTTAATTTAAGACTTCAGAGGAATATGATGTTGAATGATACTGATATCATAAGTCTTCAAGTCATCATAAGATGAATAAAAAATATCGACATACCTTCTATAAAGGTCAAGGTACTTTTTCTTGTATCCCTCTAGGATCCCTTTGGCCAACTTAATTATTTTGGGTTGTTGATATATGTCAATATTAAAGTCCTCTGTATCCTCTTCAGATTCCTTCTTGTATGGTTTGAAAGATACATATTTAACATAAAACAACCTTTCCAATAGAACCAACCCCTTTCGGATTATGTTTCCCTTCAACTACAAAATTTTATGCCTGACCATAGATTCCTCCCAAGGAAGTTTTTGTTTGACTGCTTCAATTTCCTCAACATATTCACTCTCCTGGTCTATTAAAACATTAGAAAAATACCTAATCACGTCCATAAAACTTTTAATTTGGTCTTCATCTTCAAACACTTTCCAATATTTTATATTGTTAGGAAATCAATGTTTGTGACTAACTTCCAATTCATATCTTAGCAGAGGATTTTGTGGGGGTTTGAAAATGTTGGTTGTTGTCTCCAAAGAATTTGCCATTCTATTTTTCTCCCTTGAAAGAAATTGAATATTAATAGTAGAATGAAATTTTCAACTAGATCCCACACTCATTTCTATAAGATTTTAGCTAGGGATCATTTATTTGGAACTGATTTATAATATGTTAAAGAGAGAGTCCATACAGGTTGGTAGCATTTTTATATTTGTGGAAAAATCTATGAACAGTTTTTGAAACCAACGTTTCAGACCAACTTAGTGAGTCCATCATCAGGGCAATGTGATTTGTATTTTGAGAAGAGAGAGCGTGAAATCATGGAGCTATTAATAGTTAATTGATTTGATGCCTTCTTTTATTGTCGACTTTTAAATGAATAACTATATTATATATATACATATATATATATATATATATATATATATATATATATATATATATATATATATATATATATATATATATATATATATATTTTATTTATTTATTTATTTAACAAATATGTTTTTGGTTTAATTAGTGATTGATTATGTATATATTTAAATTTATTTATTTATTTTTATTTATTTTTAAATTTTTTTCCATGTTAATTATATGCTATGTATTTAAATTCTTTGCATATTTTTTAGACTATTTTCTGCATTATTGTTGAACAATAATGCAGAAAATAGTCTCAAAAATATGCAAAAAAATTTAAATACATAACATATAATCAACATGGAAAAAAAATAAAAAAAAATAAAAAATAAAAAAAATTAATTGTTTACATTGCTAACAAAACATTTAATACTTAGAAAAGAATTTAAATACATAACATATAATTAACATGGAATAAAGAATTATAGACCCTCCAGGATTTAGTCCCTGTGATATGGAGAGGAGCATACCAAATCTTGCAGGAATGTCTACAACCACAATGTCCATCACAACACTTGTTGAAGCCCAAAATTGTATCTTTTTTATAACCTTCTTACATTCCATCCTCCTCCTTTTTTACTCTAATAACTCTAATTGAGCATTAGTTTACAAAGTTCATGGCAATATAAGGTACTTAAACATCTTTTATTTCATAAGTTTCATTGTTCTTTATTATTTAACTCAATATTTGCATAAGTTACTGAATTGCATCAGTTTTGCAGCTAATGATTGATTCTCCAGCATAGTTGAAGGTTCGATGGGTTCCAAAACTCTAGCTAAGGAACGAGACATACAGGAAAGTGGCCAATAGTTGGCATAACTATATTTACCTATATTCATGACCTAGATCAATGATAAGAACACCACATAATCCTAGTGAATGTGGAATTCAACTAGTGAAGAAGGAGCCGAAGGCGAACAAGGTGAGCGAGAAAATTAATGGAAGAAGATATTTAGCCTCATGATTTGCTCCTCCGATTGCAAATCATGTGGAAATCATGTCATATTATCTTCTTATTTTATTTTTAGTCTCTGTCAAGTAGGATAGGCTCATAAATATCTTAAACAGTTATTGATAGAGGTTATAAATCTACCTATTAGCATGAGAAAGATGGACCTGAAGACCTTAATATTAATTTTACAAACTCCATTTACAGTTATATATAAGCTTTGTTTTATTTGACACCTTTATTTTTCATTATCTCAATGCATATATAATCCCTTGAAGAAGTCATGTTCTTACTTGCATATCACAGGAGGGCCCCCTAGAGTTCTAAGGTTTTATCATTTTTAATTAACATCTTGTTGGTATCCAGGTATGAACAATCTATTCACCCTTTTCCTACATTAACTTATCAATCCAGGTGCATATCCTTTCAAGGAAATGTGCAAGGTATATGCAGGGGCAAGAGTACAATCCATTCCAACCAAGGGTTCGTGATTAGGATTCAAAACATTGCTGTAAAACTAAACTAGATACAGAACTCTAGAAAAGAAATTATAAGGATTAACGAAATGTAATAGCAAGCATGAAATAACAAATAACACTCATAGAAAGATGCAGCACCTAATCAGAAGAGTAGGCCCAGCTCTTTGATCAGGGCTGCGTTACTCACAGTGAAGAATGGAGCAACAAAAGAGAAGATATTTTATTAATCTGTAAAGGGCTATTACAATATCGATGGGGAGTCCCCCAATTACAGGAATAACCTGTGTTTTATACATAGCGAGGGAGACCAAAATATTTCCCCAAAACCTGGTAACCATATACCGAGAAATGTACACTAGTTTGGAACGGCACCAACACCAGACAGACAAGATCAGTGAAAGGCCGAAGAATGGTTCAAGGATCTGCGACTCCAGCTACGCAACCTCCTTATGGCTGGTTGTTGCTGTGAATTTTGGATCTGCTGCAGGATGCTAAAGCATTAGTTCCTATTCTCTAGAAGCTGCAATCAAACATACGTTTTAGTGCTGCGAATAGGCAAACCCCGTGACTTTACTTCATTAATAAAATATTCCAATAGACAGAAAAGGGGTAATTACCTTGTAGATTTAGCATAGTAAACATAGCTAAATAAGTGCAAAGAGGTAAAATAGGGTGAAAGAAATGTAACAGAAAGGTAGCTTGATTTGGTGTCCAATATATCCCCCCAACTAGCCTTTTGCATGCCCTCATGCAGTTCACCACCTCCATAGGTTTGGGTTTTGCAGACTATTGGCCTCCTGGAGTTGGGCGAGATTGTACTCTTTGGCCATCTCTGTCCCTGGAACTTTAAAACCATCTGAGAGGAGGACTTCCTTCCACTAATCTCCTAGAACATTATATTCTAGGGTGTAATATTATACTAGCAACTAGATAGTGGGAAACTAGAACCGGAACCCCATCCAATGGACCCCACATGTTCAGACACATGCCACATACCTGGGCACTCTGGGGAGCGCTCGTGCAAAATTTGGTGCCCCATAAGGTTCCCTGTTCCAGACAGCTATAGGTGACATCATCCACCTTTTCTGAGAGCAATCAAGGGTCTCATCTTGAAATGTGACTAATTGCCTGACACAAAGATCAAGGCACCATTTCTATGTCCTCAACATTCTTTCTTTGTTCCCCTCAATTCCCAAAAAGGTGTTGTGTTTAGTGAACATGGTGATTGACCTCTCATGTTCTCCTTTTACTGTAAATGGCTTTGTGACTTGATTGGACTCAAATGTGTTAAAGGCCTTCTTCTAGTTGATCTAATTAAAAGTATAAGAAGTGAGGACCCTTAAATGAATGCCCCCCACATATGGGACCGGGTTAAATTCTTTGTCCATGCATAGTAGATACCCGTGCAGGTAAAACTCACACATCAAGTGTTGAGTTGGCATGTCATGGATCCTCATTATGCAGAGGAATTGTACACCGTCCTCTATTTCATGACTAATTTCATTCTTAATGCTCTCCATGTAGAATAAAAGAAAATGTTCATGCAAGAATAGAGAATAACAAGAAGGACGGGGACGACATGCCATCACCTCTTGCACCAAGTTAAACATCTGCTCCTTATCAGTCTTCAAATCTACCACTTGCTTTTCTAGCTACTCCATCTTGAGTTGTTGCTTTGCATGCCTCAATTTCATGACATCTATGTACTCCACATATTCAAAAATGGTTGTGGAGGCTCATTCTTGAGTTCTTATGACCTCATTTTGATACCGAGTTGTAGTAGATTTCCAAGTTTGCACTTCGGCCGTTAAGGCATACTCACGGTCTTCAAACAATCACTCAGCCGAATCTGTTTGAGTGGCAGCAGAAGTTGTGGCTATCTAGTCCACCTGAGTCTCTACTTCTACTCCTATGGACTTGGAATTTTTGGCTTGCTTCTTGTATTTCTTCATCCACTTCTACATTTTGTGTACCTCCTTCCTTAGTTCTTGACCTCCATCTTAAGCCGCATTGTCTCATTAAATTGCAGCTGCTATTTTTGCTTGACAGGGAGTCTTCGTTGTTCACACAACTCTACAAATTGTTGCTTAACCAAAACTTCCTCAGTTTTAGCAACTCGAGGTAAATACCCCAGGATAGTTGCTACCATGCCAATTGATGGGTTTTCCTCCACTTTCCATTCTTCTTCAATTACTTCCTGCTTCACGACCTTCTCGCCTGGCTTTTCCACTGGCTCATTCATTGGAACCGCTTCGCTTGGTCCCTCCTCTTTGCCAACGGCTGCTTCGCTTTGTTGGGTGCTCACCACAAGTAGTGGTGGCCTTGCGAGATGCCCTCCTATTAATGTGTCTTTTCAAACCCCCTCCGATTCCCCATCATCAGGGGTCTCTGCTTCTTCTCTCCTTTCAGGCTCCAAAGTGCCTGTCACCTGAGCAGCTTCTACCCCATCCAATTGTGCTCTTCGTGATAAATTCAAGGCAAGAGGAACAATGAGGTCTTCTTCTATGCACCGAAGTGAATGAGATACCCTTATTCCTCTTGGGATAGAGGAGAAAAAGGAAAACTAGCAGGGGTCTTCAGTGCTCGGTCCTGAGGTTTACACTGGTTCTTGTGGGGCAGCGCCAACCTCATGCCCTAGCTCCTCCTCTTCCATTGGTTCTATGGTCGGCATGGTCACTACCTCTTCTTCATTTAGGTTATCCTCCTCCATTGGCTCCATGGTGGAGGGAGGTGCTTGTGGGGTATCTTCGGTCGTAATATTGACCAATTCGCCTGTCCTTGCTTGTTTTGGTACTACCTCTGTTGTTGTCATGCTATCAAATTTCTCTGCTAACTCCATAGTTGAGGCTGGTTCTTGTGGAATAGCCTCGGCCATGGTACTAGTGGGTCTTTCTGTGTTAACACTTGCATCTTCCACTGCTTCCGCAGTTGCGCTTGCTCTTGAGGAGTAGCCTCTTCTTCAAGATCTTCAGCTTCCATCTCCATTTCCTCCAGCTCCTCCTGGTCAACATAATCCTCTTCTCCACATTTTCTTCCTCCATGGCTTCTGGTTCATCTTCCCTAGCAGCCACAGCAGCTGCTATCTCTTCCTCTGTGGAATCCTAAAACAGTTCCCATGGAATCAAGATTCATCTGATGGCATTCATCACTAATAGCTAGATCAACCCATGGAGGGTAATGACTGCCAACGCCTGTCGCGACCCCTGAGCTGAATGTGCCATCAGGTGAAGAATTCTCCGTAAGAAATAAGTCATATTTAGTGAAAAGGCATCTGCTTGGGGAAATTGCAGGTGAGCTAGTATTCAGAGATGGTATTTGAATATAGTGGAGTATCTCCCCTCACAAGTTACATATTTTATGACAAACTCTTCTACCCCTACCCATGGATGCGGTAGTGAGTGTTGGTCATATCCTCGACCCTTCTACATGATGCTTTCTCCTGCCTGCAAAAAGGATTCGAGAAACTCCGGGAGGGAAGTCCTCCTTGAAAAGCATCATTGTCCATTTTGATGGAGCCCACTAACTTCTGCAATGGCTTCCTCCCTGACAGGGACTTCTATCATGTGGACCCAAGAGCTTTGTTCTCCTAGGTTGAGTACGAATTCTACTACAATTTCCTCATTCGACCCCCTCAACCTGTCAAAGTAAACATTCCAACCTACGTTCCCCAAGACCTTCCATACCTCTTCATTGTTTCGAACTCCTATTGTATTTTCTGGCTCATGCCGCACAGACCGTCCACCCATCAATGTAGAGGTAGGATCAACACAACAGATATAGTTAGCTGGTAGGGAAGAATGGTAGGGACCCAAACCATTGGTAATTGTAAGAACATCATGGTCGCTTTGGGGAAATGGATGAAAACAGTACTAGTACATTTGGAAATGATGGCAAGTTATGGTGATACTGTTGGATATTTCAGTGCTTTAATGCAACATGTTGGTGAGGTGACTGGCTATGAATCTTCACGTAAGAATACACAGTCCAAGGAGTTGAGGTCGTGATTACAAAGTACCATAATCATTAGATTTAGTTTGGTATGAATCATGTGTCATGAATGTCTTTTCGTGGTATGCCATCGTTTCTTATGAAGCTTCCCCACAACTTAATTACAGCCATCTGTGACACGTACTAATTTCTTTCTGGAATATTTTAATTAAATCTGTAAAAGTCATCAGAGACGTACCTAGAGACCTACCTTGTGGTGGAGTAACAACAAAATGTATGACGGAGTAACAACAACATGGAGTGACAGTTGTTATCAGGAAATCTAGTGTCCATGTAGAGCTGCTAGTCCCACTAAGACTGGTAGCTATCTTAGAAACAAACAAACTAAAACTACTTTCGGTTTCCTTTATGAGAAGTAGATAAGAGGGGAACAAAGGAGACCAACCTCTATCTTGCGCTTGGTTCCTTGCTTGATTCCTCTCCCTTCTGATAGATCTTTGCCACTCGCTTCCTTGTCTACCCCAGCTTCAAAGAGCACCTATGGAATCAAAGTAGCATAACACTATCCAAGAACAGAGATCTACTATCACAAACAATATAGGACCAGATATATATTAACCACAGAAATGCATATATCATCAATCATACAAGAATGTGGAGGAAAAATTGAATAGATTTATTAATATCAAGAATATCAATTAGGATTACAACCAATTCTTCTGACCCAGCGTCATCCTCCCAGCAAGAAAGCCCTTCTTCACCTCATGAAAAGCTTAGATCACCCAACACTATGATGTTACACCAAGAAACCGGTAGCACTTCTTTACAAGATAGGAAATTCCAGCCTCCGGATCTCTGGGATGAGGGATCCATATATAGATGATTTCAGGGGGGTGAGTCAGCTTCTAAGATTCTGATTAGTTTCCTCTCTCTGATAGTTCTTGATTCCACTTGGAGATTGATGATCTCTTACTCATCCCTGGGCGAATTTAGAGAGGCAAGTGTCACAGGGGAAGTTTCTAGAAGATTCCATGATCATCCACCTCTCAACTTGACTCTGCCATTTGTCCAATCTCGCCCATCACACCCCATAGAAGGGCTTTTTAGTATGAATCGCACCTCCTGTGTGCATTTAGGTGGGATGCATCGCACTTTGACCATGGAGCAGGTGAGATGGTCCAGTTTTGACTAGTTCTGAGCAGTTTTTCATGGAGAACTTCTGGGAGATGATGTAATCAGCTGACCTTGTTCTTTTAGGGTATGGAACAACACTTTTAGGGACTTAGGAGCCCTTGGTTTATGGACATGTTTGATTGGGGTTGCAGTGCCCAAAAATGTCTATAACGGTTGCCCCCTAAAGCATGAGGTCATTTTAATCTTTTGATGTTGGGTGAAATGCTTTATCATGAGGATCCAAAGTTTTTTCGAGCTGGAAGGAAACCTGTAATAAGATACAATACAATACATTATCTTCATAATATTTTTCATGATCTAGCTAAGGCGGGCATTCCCATGCTCAGCTCTATAAATTCATTTCCATGTACATAAGACAGACAACCGTCTATGCGGGAGACTGATGATTCTGGTAGAGTCATCATCCTTTGATTCAGATGATCGTTTGTGCAGCAGCAATGTACATTTGATGTCTTTATTTTCATGAATATATCGTAGCCCAGATGGATGAAACTAGATCCGGGGTCTTTAAACTCGTTCAATCTTCACTTAGAGTACAAGTCGATCCATGTGAAAGATGTTGTGGAGTCGAACATGGAAAGACATCGCCTGATTACCAGCCAATGATGTAAGTTGTTAACAGGTGCGAGAGGAATCACCGATAATGATGATGATCCTCAAGGTACTATAGTACAATTCACGCGGTGTGAATAAGGGACTTGGCATCGAACACCATGCAAAATCTTTCGGTCGAAGGCCATTGATGGAAACCTACCGCCGGAAGTGAGAAACTTGCCGTTGAGGCATGAAAGATTCAAAGTACTGAAGGGGTTGTTCCTAAGTTGACTTCTTGGATAATGAGCTGATGTCGACAAGAAAGTGACTCGCCGTAGGAGGGCCTTAATGAATCCCACATCTACGACATGGAACAGAGTAAATGATTTTGGAGGTGAAAACGGTTTGACGATACTAGGTTCAGGGTGGCAGTCAAGAAAGAATGGAGCGTGAATGTATTGCAGTGGATGAGACACAGGTGAATTCTCTGAGCGACTTCTCTTGAACATACCAGCGACACTGACATGATGGATTGGTAGCTTTAACCCCAAATGTGGATGGTGTGATGGACCAATGGTGATATGACCAGTGAACGGAACAACCCAACCCGACTCGGATGCGGAGTGAAAGTGTCATGTTCAAGAGCAACTTGCTACCAATAAAGTTTCTTCAAGTTTTCTTCCCAATTTTTCCCCAATCGTTGCTGACCAGTACCTCTTTATTTTTGTCAAGCTTGAGGAGGATAACATATGCTTGTTCTATAATTTTCCCTTCGGGAAAACCCATCGCTATGTTTTAACGAACTTAGCAATAGTGAAACTCGTTCTTGTCTGTATGGACAAGTTTGTCGCTATTCCGTTTTAACGAGTTTAACGACAAAGATAACTTGGTCCTTTTCAATTTTAGAGAGTCTGAAAGGGACGTAAAGAAAACTCCAATAATCATTTTTCGTCTTATAATCCCTTCAGTCTAAAAAAGTATAAAATAATACAAAAGGGATGAATTTTTGGTAATTTTAACAAGCCGAACAAAACAAGTGCTCGATCTTTTTGTGTAATAATCCCTCAGGTCCTAAAAGATTAAAATCTAGAGGAGGGATAGCACTTCCGATCACTTTAACGAGATGGAGAGGCTAATTGCTCGGCAATATTTTCATATTTTATGAGTCAGATGAAAAGAGCTTAAAGGAGACTCATTTTTCGAGGAACAAGTGATAAATTCGGGTAGCGGCTGATTCCAGGGAAGGTTTGGAATTTTCCAATCATGGCAGTGTCACAAGGATGGCTAACAGGATCACTCTTTGCAACTATTCCTAAAAAAGGGTAAACAATCAAATGGAGGTGAATGATCGGCCAAAACAGAGTGGAGGTGATGATGAGAACACGACCAAGGCTCAAAGTTTGATGATAATGCATTCACGATGGTTATTTATGGGAAATTGGTTCATTTTTTAATGAATGAGCTTAAACTCTGGGGGAAACATTTGCTCATTTCTTATGTTTAATTTTTAACAATCTTGAACTCCACATAAAAACTGCTCGATCCAATCGTATAATAAGGATGTCTCATCTAAGATGCCATTTTTATGGAGCTTGCACCTTACAAAGCTTTGCCCCGCATCCTTTCTTTATGCAAGTTAGGAAACAACCAATCCTACGAGTTTAAAGGGTTAGAGGACCTACAAATTTAAAAAATAAATGGTCGCTCTTCGCTTGCATGCCGAAAGGTTTGCATGCCCCCAGGTATAGCGAAAAATTTCCAGGTTACCAAAGATTGTTCCATCCGCACTGCAGACAAAACACTTCCTCGGTGATGTCTACCAAAATAGAGAAAGGTGAGTGGTGCAACTTGCCTCCACTCACATAACTTTTATGAAGGAATCTTATTCCAGTCTAATCTCATAAACCGGTCATATATCCTTCGTGGAAACCTACCCTATGCCCAAGGTTTTCCTGCTGAAATAGACCAGGGTGCATGCCCCCTGGGTTTCAGTCATGTCCTCCTGAATCACTCGCGCTCATTAAGTGGACGGACTGGGGATTGACGAGACATTCCTTGTGTGAAAAGACCATTCAGGGATGGTATTTGACTATTTTCTATGTGCGAGCTGGGGAATGAAGGCTGGTCTACGAGCTTGACCACTCTTCCTTCATGCGGAAAAAACATTACTCTAAAGAGCGAGGAGATAATGGCTCCCATGCAATAAATATAGTCGTGTCCAAGGAGTAGATTATAATCTAGGGGTCCTTGGACTACCATTATGTTCATGTGAACGGTTTTCATTCTCAATGTTATCGGCACATTGGGAAGGATCCCTAACAGTCGACTGGTTCCTTTGTTAAAGCCTGTTAGATTTCTCATCTCAGGCAAAAGCGATGGCGAACCAAGCGCTTTCCAAGCAGTTGAGGAAAGGATACTCACAGAAGCCCCTTCATATATGATGGTACCGGCCATGACCATTCTGTATATTTGTGCAATGATTCGAAATGGTACACTAGCTGGTAAACGGGATCTGCCTAGTAGATTCCAATCGAAGGAAACAACTAGGTTGCTTGGAGGTGGGACCGAATAGACGGATGGATATGACTCTGACGAACTTCCTTCCTGTGGTAAAGGAACGGGTAGACTGCCCGCATGTTCATCAGAGTTTGTGTTTACGAAGAGAATTTGAATGGTGTTGCTCTTGTTCTCTACGGTGACTGTATCATCTGAAGATGGACCTTCTGAAGGAAAGACCGAGTCAACTACCGCCTCGACCTTTTGACTTTCATCTGGTGTGGATTCAAATGGTTTATCTTCAATGATAGATGCTTCGACCGACCACAATGGCGTGTTAGTCAGATTTTCAACTAGTGATGGACTTGGCAAGAGTTTCTTATATCCAGGAGGAAGCCGTAACGGTGAAACCAGACGGTCGTCCCAAACTCTTTTAGCCTCATCTAGGAAGGGACAATGGTGGATGGCATGATCGCCTTCACACAGTTTACAAGGGAATCTACTTTTCCTTTTCTGTCCAGACACTTCGCTTTCACTAGTTGACGGTGTACTTTCAACATGATCATCAGAGGTTGTTGACACTGGATTGTGCAAATGAGGAGACCATTCCCTTAAGATCCAAGGGATTCAAGGACAATCTCAATGATAGTGATCTCCTTTGCAAATGACACATGAAGATTTAGGCTTTGACAGTGCAGTGTGTGGATTTTCACTAGATGATGCCTGGTTGCCCCTTTTCACCTTTGGCTCCTTCTTCTTCTTCTCTTTCTTCTCCTTCCTCTTCTTCTCCTTCTTAGTTACTTGATTTTTGGCTTTACCAGCTCCATCAAGCGAAGAGGAAGGAAGAGAGGGAGAATTGGAAGAAGTAGAAGGTTGGGGGGTAACTCTGGTATCATCTAGTTGCTGACTTGATTGCTCAAGAATCGCGGTGTTCTGAATGACAGAGGTCGAGAAGAGCCATACGGGCAGGCCGATTGTCAATCCTAGAAGTGACAATGTGGCCATATGCAGTGCACCAACATCTCCCCAAGAGGAGAAAGGACTAGGATTTCCTCCAAGGGGAAATCCTTCGTTGGTGGACTCCATTTTCCTCAACCTAAGACCAACGTAGGAAAGGTGACTTTTATTCCGATTAAAGTAAATTTTAGACGCTTTGACACAACTTGTTTTTTCAATTTTTAAGAGTCAAGAAAAAATAAAAGATGACTCTAGTCGCCTTCGATTTTTAATGAGCTTGAAGTGACGAGTGCTCAGATGGACCTTTTCCTTTAAGGAGTCTGAAAACGAACGAAAGAGACTACTTTGGAAGTCTAGACAGAGGGATTACCAAACTAATCGCAAAACTGCAGAATACTTTTTACGGTATGGCAGTCAATCTTCCCGAATGCTGTGTTCAGTGCATTGCGATCGATAGGGCGGCAGACATGACTTCCTATGGATAAAGGATATGGCCTATTGTGGTCTCCCAATATATACTTGACGATACGTGGGAGCACAATTCTGTACTGGCACTTGTCGTCTCAAAGTGGAGGAATCACCCAACCAGCAACGAAAACAACAGTTACCAGGCTTTACGACGCCGGAATACGTCTCTAGCCTAGACTTCTAAATGTTGTGCGTTAGGTTCCAAAGCATTTTTAGATTCATTAAATTTATTAGTTGAACTTGTTTAAGAAATTTGCCTTTCAGGTTCACCACGTGATGTAGATATACAATTCCTAAAATGCAATCTAAGATGATAAACAATCGTTTAATCTTCTTTTTGCAATGAAAATCCTAGATACTAAAGAAAGAGAGATGACATTCTTTCAACATAGAGCAGAGAGCACACACTATATGCACTGTCCTAAATCAAACCAACAAGCAGTCTAAATGCAAATGCACATGCATGTATTTGTTTTTAGCCTTCTTAATGTGTGAATGATAAAAAGAAAGCTAAGCGCAAATCTGAATTATTTTTCAAATCGACATTACTAACAAGCTTCTTTTCAAGACAAAATGAAGACAATGACGACACTTTGCGATTTGGAATTGAAAACTTGCTTTCGACCCTTGAAAAACTACTAATTCAAATCAAATACAAGAGTAATAGTGTAATCGACTATCAAGAACAATCATATTTTCTTCTATGACTGAAAACGACACTTGCGACACTTCCAAGTCAAGAAACGACAGTTCAATTATGATACTTCTTTGTAAAAGAGAACTGAAAATGGCTCACAATACATAAAAACATTTACAGTTCTTTGCACAATGGAGGTGGAATGATGGAGAGGAAGGGGGTTTCCACAGTGGTATACTGATCACAGACAGCAAAACTCTAGAATAGAGCTGAAAAGAATGAATAAAAACCAAGACCTTGCGGCAAAATTAGCCTTTTTTGATCATCGCACCTGTAGCACATGGAAACAGGGATGCATCCCACCTACTGCACACGGGAAGTGCGATGCATCTAGATTTCCTTGAAGAGAGGGTGCAATGGTACAGTGCGAGACTTTTGATCCAGTTGTTGATCACAGTTTGCAGCACAGTTCAGGGATTTAGGTCGAGCAAGTGATAATCAGTAAATAAATCACAGGGGTAGATCTAAGGAGGTTACTAGAGCCACCACAAGGGAAATTAGGATGTTTACAAATCAATTTTTCAGTGTATAAACAAAACCCGGAGATAGACTGAGGTAGCATTGATCTACTTTGCACTTGCATAGCAAATGCAGTTCGAAGGCTAGCTGGCTTGACTTCAGGATCCGTCTGTAAGTTTATAAAACAAACAAGTATAGAAAAGCAAACAAGCTATTCACTCCCCAGAGGAGTCGCCATTTTGTTATCAGGAAATCTAGTGTCCATGCAAAGCTGCTAGTCCCACTA
This sequence comes from Pinus tabuliformis, assembly GCA_031772625.1. Lineage (NCBI taxonomy): Eukaryota > Viridiplantae > Streptophyta > Pinopsida > Pinales > Pinaceae > Pinus > Pinus tabuliformis. The sequence continues at coordinate 1,198,075,716 of CM062816.1, read as the reverse complement.
AGACTGGTAGTTATCTTAGAAACAAATGAACTAAAACTACTTTCGTTTTCCTTTATGAGAAGTAGATAAGAGGGGAACAAAGGAGACCAACCTCTGTCTTGCGCTTGGTTCCTTGCTTGATTCCTCTCCCTTCTGATAGATCTTTGCCACTCACTTCCTCATCTACCCCAGCTTCAAAGAGCACCTGTGGAATCAAATCAGCATAACACTATCCAAGAACAGAGATCTACTATCACAAACAATATAGGACCAGATATATATTGACCACAGAAATGCATATATCATCAATCATACAAGAATGTGGAGGAAAACTTGAATAGATTTATTAATATCAAGAATAGCAAAGAGGATTACAACCAATTCTTCTGACCCAACGTCATCCTCTCAGTAAGAAAACCCTTCTTCACCTAATGAAAAGCTTAGATCACCCAACACTATGACGTTACACCAAGAAACAAACAACACTTCTTTACAAGATACAAAATTCCAGCCTCCGGATCTCTGGGATGAGGGATCCATATATAGATGATTGTAGGGGGGTGAGTCAGCTTCTGGGATTCTGATTAGTGTCCTCTCTCTAGTAGTTCTTGATTCCACTTGGAGATTGATGATATCTTACTCATCCCTGGGCGAATTCAGAGAGGCAAGTGTCACAGGAGAAGTTTCTGGAAGATTCCATGATCATCCACCTCTCAACTTGACTCTTCCATTTGTCCACTCTCACCCATCGCACCCCATAGAAAAACTTTTTAGTATACATCACACCTCCCGTGTGCGTTTAGGTGGGATGCATTGCACTTTGACCATAGAGCAGGTGAGATGGTCCAGTTTTGACCAGTTCTGAGCAGTTTTTCATGGAGAACTTCTGGGAGATAATGTAATCAGTTGACCTTGTTCTTTTAGGGTATGGAACAAAACTTTTAGGGACTTAGGAGCCCTTGGTTTATATACATGTTTGATTGGGTTTGCAGTGCCCAAAAATGTCTATAACAATAGCAGCAGGGAGTAATAGCAATGGTAGAGTAACAACACTTAGTGGAGTAACATCAACAGCTTAATAGCAGCACCGATAGAGTAATAGCACCGAGTGTTACATTTGTCCTGGCTATATTCCTTTGTTATTCCTGCAAAATACAAACAAGTAAGTAATAACATATATATATATATATATATATATATATATATATATATATATATATATATATATATATATATATATATATATATATTAAGTTCTATTTTTTTTTTTAGAGCAAAGTGAGAGTGTCCTTTATTTCAACAACCATTAAATCAAATGAATCAGAAACATGTTTGACAAAGGAATCTTTAGAGGCTGGGCGATGGTATGGTTTTAGACAGTGTCCATTTACTAAGAATGAAGTATGATTCTCATCTATTGTAATTAGTCTAACCGTTCCATCATCGAACACTGCATCGACTTCATATGGTCCCATCCAGTGAGTGTGAAGCTTGCTTTTGAAATCCTTAAATCGGGAGTCATAAAGTAATGCCCAATCCTCCATGTGAAACACCTTACTCTTGATGAATTTATCATGCCATTTCATTCTCTCTTGTTGAACAACAGTAGTCTTCTGGACAACTATTGATCTAATCTCGTCCAACCAATTCAGTTGTTCCAGTTGGTGTTTATGTGCTTCTAATAGGTCTAGACCTACTTCTAAAGTTGCTTTGAGCGTACTGATCTCAAATTCCACTAGAAACAAGGGGTATTTCCCATAAACTAACTCAAATGGAGAAAACCCAGCTGTGTTCCACCATTTTGTTCTATATGCCCATAAATCTTCTGGAAGTTTCTGTGCCCAGTCCCGGAGATGACTTGCTACTATTTTTGTCAAGATATTTTCCAATATCATGTTTGTGTTTTCTACTTGTCTATTCGCCTGAGGGTGATTGGGAGTTGTCACTCTATGTTTGACCCCATATTTCTGCATCAGCTTCCCTATCATGTGAGATGTGAACTGCGGTCCTCCATCCGACACAATTTCCCTTCGAGTACTATATTGGGCAAAGCTTTCTTCAAAGAGAAAGTCTGCCACCACTCACTTTGTTGCTCTCGTGACTGCTCTGGCTTCCACCCATTTGGTCACATAATTGGTGCAGTCCAAGATGTAAGATTTCTGATGATAAGGTGGGTTGAAGGGTCCAACAAAATATATGGTCCATTTCTCGAATGGTTCAAGGACTATTTGGGGCCGCAGAGGCATTTCATCTACTTTCCCAAGTTGTCCCATCCATTAGAAACTATCACACCTTCGAACATAATCCTGAGCATCATGAAAGATGGAAGGCCAGTAATATCCCATTTGCAGCATTTTGTGACCTATTCTTTTATCTACAAAATGTCCTTCACAGGTTCCATCATGTGCAGCCTTTAATATCTCATAGATATCATCTTCTGCCACAGAACGCTGAACCTGTTGGTCAACCCCTATATGAAGGAGATACCCTGCCATCCATGAATATGGGGTACTCTAATGAAAAATCTTCCTTTGCTCCTTATATGATAGATGACGAGGCACATTCCCTGTAGCAAGATAATTAGCAATATCTGCATACCATGGAGTGTTAGTAGAAACTGCAAAAATATGTTCATCTAGAAAATTATCTTCAATTGGTATATTCTTACCATCATTTTCTATCCTAGACAAGAAATCTACAACCACATTGTCCTTCCCTAGTTTATCTACTATAGTAATGTCAAAATCCTGTAGTAGCAAAAGCCATCTTGTAATGCGACCAAGGATAATAGGTTTATTCATTAAATACCTGATAGTTGCATGATCAATATGTACAAAGGTAGGATACTCGGTAATGTAGTGCTGGAATTTGTTGATGGCATAGATGACAACAAGGAACTATTCTTCAGTCACTGTGTAATTTAATTTGGTAGGAGCCAAATTCTTACTAACATAGTAAACTGCATATGGTACTCTGTCCTCTTGCTGTCCTAATACTGCACCAATCATTGTTTGGGAAGCATCTGTGTGAATATGGAAAGGTAATGCCTAGTCCAGCCCTCTAAGGATCGGAGCACTATAGACCAATTCCTTGATTTTCATAAAGGTTGTATCATAGTCACCTATCCACACAAAATCTGAATCTTTTGTTAGCAATTGAAAAAGTAGATTTGCTACTTTCACAAAGTTTTCTATAAAACTCCTGTAATAACCAGCACAACCAATAAAGTTGTGTACTTGCGTGGGCATTTTGGGTGTCGGGAAGTGCAGAATTACCTTTATCTTGGCTAGGTCCATCCGGATTCCTTCAGCTGAGAGAAAATGTCCCAGAACAATTCCTTCCTCCATCATCATATAGCATTTTAATGTACTTAAGGAGACACATGCCTGTATACACCTTTCAAGAACTTTATCTAAAATTTTTAGCCCTTCTACAAATGAATCCCCATATGGAGTAAAGTCGTCCATGTAAATTTCAACACTATCATCCACCAAATCAAAGAAGATCCCCAAAATTGCCTCTAGAATGTTGCAGGTGCATTACACAGGCCAAAAGGAAGGACCCGTTATGTGAATGTTCCCCAGGGGCATGTGAAAGTGGTTTTGTCCTAACCTTCAGGAGCTATCTGGATGTGGTTATACCCACTAAATCTATCTAAGAAGGAGAAGAACTTTTTTCCAGCCGATGTCTCCAAAACTTGGTCAATAAATAGTAAAGGAAAATGATCTTTTTGCGTTGCCTTATTTAATTCTCTATAATCCATGCATATCCGCCATTTACCATTTTTCTTGGGGACCATTACTAATGGTGAAACCCATTGGCTATCTAAAATGGGGTAAATAAAACCTACGTCCAGTAATTTCTGAAGTTCTTCTTTCACAACATTTTTTAATGTGGGGTTCATTCTTCTCTGAGGTTGTCTTACAGGACAACAATCTTCCTTAATATATATATGATGGGTACATAAATCAGTAGGAATCCCCTTCATTTCTGAGTAATCCCAAGAAAACACTTCTTTATGTTTCCGAAGGACATCTACAAGTTTCCTCTTCTAGGATTCTGGCAGGTCTGGATTAATATTCAGGGTTTTTCCTCGTTCTAATTCCGCTGGGATGCTTCCATGGGGTGCATCAACAGGTAGCTCCTCTAGTCCTTCTGTTGTTTCAATAGTTTCCTGTGTCTCACAACTTAGGATAGATTCTAGGATTTTTTGATTTGGCTCTATAACAGAGCAAGGATAATCCACAAAAGAGGTGATTACATCATCCTCTGATTCCATTTTTAACTTAAGGGCTTGTGCAATAGTGAGCACTGGTCTCAATTCCTCATTTTCCATTTCAGACTCTTTCCTAGATAAAATTTTCTTGCTACCTGTTGGTTTTATGGATGGGTTTGGCTCTGCAGGTGGGTATAACACTAGGTTCTTAGTGTTGTGCCCATTTGAAATAACCATGTGACTTGAACGACACCCAATGTAAGCATCAGCAGTAGCCAGCCATGGTCTACCCAAAATCAAAGGATGGCCACCCACCGAAGATTGTGTATGTAAAACAAGGAAATCTATGGGATAGTGCCATGAATCCACTGAAATTGTTACATCTTCTAACTTCCCTACAGGTTTTACTGTAGATCGGTCTGCCAATTCCAACACTGTTGGTGTATGTTTCAAGTTACAAAGACCTAATGTATGCATAGTTTTAGTGGTGATAACGTTAATGGCAGCACCTAGGTCTACCAGTACATTCAGAATCTACACCCCATTAATTTGTACTGTTAGAATTGGGTTCCTTGGATCTCCATACTTTATAGGCATTGAATTTAGAATTTGGTTCCTTGGATCTCCATACTTTATAGGCATTGAATTTCCCATCATGAAATCTAACAATTTTCCCCTAACATGAATAGTAAGGGGGTCTTTTGATTTCTTTGCAAGTTTCTTTGAACAATATTCCCTCATAGTCTTTGCATATATCGATACATCCTTCATAGCTTGTAACATGGGAATTTTGACAAATAAGTTTTTTAATTCACCTAATAAAACGAATTCAACTTGAGGGCTTGGTTTACTCAAAGTTAGTCTCTTGGGATAAGGTTGTTTAGATTGGTATTGCTTTGCAGGAGGTAGCTAGTTTCTATCAATTTGTTTTGGTTCCTTATTATTTAATTCTAATTCCTTACCTTCACTATCAAGTTATTCAATGATCATTGGAGGAGGTTGAACATTGACTGTCCACCCTGATTGCAAATTCATTTCATACAACTCTGCAATAGAAATGCTATACGAAGGTAGGTTAAGAGTGTCAATTTGATGAACTCCCTTGTTATTAGGATTTGGGTTAGGTTGGATTGGAAGCTGAGGACGGGTAGGTTGATTACCAGGAGGCACATTAGAGGGTAGTTGGAGGTGTTTTTGTGGCATTGGCTGAGGAAATTGTCCAGGAGAGGATCCTCACCAAGTTGGAGCCCATGGGGAGCTCGAACTGGCTTGAGGGTTCCACTGCTACCAAGGTGGAAATTGGTATTGCGGCCACATGGGAGGATAGGGCATGGACTTAGGATTCATATTGAAATTATTGAAATATTGAGATGGATTTGAGTACATACCTTAATTTCCCATTGGTGGTTGAGGCTGCCATGGCTTTCTAGACCCCATGAGGTACAATTTCTCAGTGTCTTCTCCTGTCCCTTGAAACACTGCTTTCAAGCCTGGCAAGGAGGGACATGAGCTTTTTGCATGATTTAACTCACAGATTTCACATTCATTTATGGATTTTAATGGACATTCCCTCTCTGGATGCTTCTTTATACATTTCGATCAGAATATAGCCATGGTCCTTTTCGAAAAAAACTACTTCTATTTTACTTGTAGCGTATCCATCTGTGTCAACAGAGTACTCAGGATATCCGTTCTCAAATTGTCTAGCATGTTTCCAATTTTAGCCTTCGTAACACCCCCAATAGACACCTTTGTTGAGCGAATCCCTTGTATGTTTCTTGCGAGCCCACTTGAGCACTGAATGAATAGTTCGTAGATAACTTCAGAGCTTTCCTTGGAGATGTCTCCCTTTCTTATGATGTTCAATAGTTCCAAAGATTCGTCACGAAAAGCCTGGAGGAGGATAATTTTTAAAATTTCCTTATCCAGGTCGAAGTGACCTAACCTCTGTAAGGTGTACTTGAATCGTTCCACACAATCTTCCAAGCTCTCATCTTCTTTTTATGTGAACTAAAAAAGGTTCCTCCTTGATGTTCCAGGATTTGCAGTAATCTTGGTATTTTTCCAGAAAAGTTGTTCGCATATCATCCCATGTGGAAATAGAGCTTCCTCCAAGGCCCATGAACCATTGTAGAGTTGTCCCTTTTAATGTAGCATGGAAAATTTTTAACTTCTAGGCATCCATCATATAGTCATAGCCCTGGCACACTATGTCAAATTCAAATAAAATGTGTCAGTGTCTTCTAAAACAAGCCCATGAAAGCTTCGTAAGGCTGCCAATGGAATAGGCTTTGTGGGCGCACCAGCTCCTAGATCCCCAATCAGAAACTTGATGGTGGAGGTTGTGGGATCTAGAAATATCCTCCAATAACCCCTGGGTATTTCAACAAGATCTGTGGAAGATGGCTGACGATTCCTTATCACTCAAATTTGAGTTTCTTTAACAACACTTCCCGGGTCCCTTGGTGATGCAAGTACCCCTTCATTTCCTTCTCCTGTGCCCTGATGACTTGATCCCTCGGCTACAACCTCATTTCCTTCGTTGGAGTGGTCTGACCCTGTCGATGTTCTGCTTGCGACCTCTTCCCCTTCTATTACCAGCGTAAGGTTTCCCTGGTCAGGTATACTGTTGGATGTTTCCTCAACTGCTAGAGGGACCTGCTGTGTCGAATCACCAAAGAATGTTGTAGACAACACAGGTTGATCTAATGATTCCCTCAAAGTTCACTCTTCATGCACCTGGTCTCATGGCTATGCGAGAGGATGATTTTGATTCAGCCTTTGCTATAATTTGTTGGATATAAGTCTTTCTTCCCAAGTTTGGTCCTCCCCTCTTTGGGGCTCTTCCTCTGCCCCTCTTATTTGGTTCTTTGTTCATACAAATGTTGGTATGATGGAAGGTCTTGTTATGAACCTATAATTCTTTGGTCTTGAAGTAAGGTGTCAAATGACCATTCCTTCCCCAAAACGAAAGAACTTACAAAAAGAGAGACAACTAACCAAAAAAAACAGGAATCTAGGGTTCAGGGCCTGAAGCAGGGTGTCAAAGAACTCCACCCTCCCTAAGAAAAGAACTAGGAACAAACACACACCTCCAAGAAGAACTAATACTTCCAGATCTAAAGCAGGGCGTTAAAAGACTCCTCCCTCCCCAAGGTAAAAGCTAGGGTTTCCAAAATTAAAACACACAAGGGTTTAAAAGAAATAAATCTAACTCAGGGCCTAGAGCAGGGCATCAAAAGACTCCTCCTTCCCCAAGACAAGAGAGTGGCCCAATCAAACAGAAAAGAAAAATTCAAAAACAAGTAGAAAGAACACCTACACTCAGGACCTGAAGCAGAGTGAGAAAACTCGTTCTCTCCCCAAGACGAGAGATTGACCCTTTGGTTGGTCCAGATTGTGTCTCGCACTTTGTTAGCCTCCCTAGAAAACAACACCAAAATGTTGGTATCTAGGTATGAACAATCTATTCACCCTTTTCCTACATTAATTGATCAATTCAGGTGCATATCCTTTCAAGGCAATGTGCAAGCTATATGCAAGGGAAAGAGTACAATCCGTTCCAACCAAGGGTTCGTGACTAGGATTCAAAACATTGCTGTAAAACTAAACTAGATACAGAACTCCAGAAAAGCAATTATAAGGATTAACTAACTATAACAACAAGCATGAAATAAGAAATAACACACACAGAAAGATGTAGCACCTGATTAGAAGAGCAGGCCCAACTCTCTGATTAGGGTTTCATTACTCATAGTGAAGAATGGAGCGGCAAAAGAGATGATATTTTATTAATCTGTAAAGGGCTATTACAATATCGATGGGGAGTCCCCCAATTACATGAATAACCTGTCTTTTATTCATGGATCTAGTGTTATCACCAGCCCCTCCATATTTTGTTTCATTAGGTTCATTGTTTCTAACTGCGGGAACTTCTCACTATCCACGAGGTCCTAGTCTTCAAATTTCAGGGTGGGAACGCGTCCTAGGAGTGAACCCTCAAAGGTAATTCCATCAAGAAGGAGCGGGGTCTAGAGTGCACTCTTCGTTGCATCCAGATCGTTTGGTATTTTGGTTTTCCCTCTTCGTGGAGGAGCATACTCAAGAAATTATGCTATAGAGTGCAATGGTTGGATTTCTTCCTCCACATCTTCTTCTTCCTCTACAGTGGCAATCAGTGTCTACAAGTCTTCTTCCTCTTCATTTGTTTCAATGGTGACTACCTTGCCTTTTTCTTCCATTGATAACTTATTGTGCTGTGAATTCCTCGGGGACATGCGTATTGGTCCCATTGCCTACTTATCTTTCTTTGGTCTTGGCATCTAGGGTTATTTATGGATTTTTGTCACAACCCCAGTGCCTTCGGGAACATCGTGGACCATGGGGTTCTACGCGGCCTCACTGGCAGTTCCTTCTTCAATACCTAGCCCATCCTTAGTGGCCATCATCATTTTTGCCTTGTATGGAGTCTTTTACGAACTTAAGGGCTATATTATCACTCGCTCTCAACACTCTGTGCTCTGTTCAACCACTGAAATCTCAATTGACCAAGTGTTTTCTGCTGGCTAGCGCCTAGAGTTTTATAGCGCCTTTTGAATTCGAATTCAACCTTTCCCCATATTCCAGGCCATCAATACTTTCTTGGCGGTACGTTTTCCAAAGTCTTGCCCATAACTCTTGTCTTAAATGCCCACCGCCTGCTCCATTTGGTCCCAAGCCAGACATCCCATCATGAACAATGACATCAATGGTCACTTCCTAGCCCACTTGTGCGACAGTGCATCCCTTCATGCGTGAGCATGAACCATGTGACAGGTTGTTCCTGTGCGCACCTGTTAGAGCGCGTAGCTCCCAAGCAGAATAATTTATAGTCACATGCTCCCTTTAAGCTTCCTGGACTGCTAAGCCTATTCTTCCTATGGCTAGTCAGGTGGTCGCACCACTTGTGCAAGGCTCCATCTCGCCCTCGAGTATAGTCTGTGGAAAATCCTCATCTATCATCATGGCAATCGACACTGCACGCTCTACTATTTATAGTGCAATCCACTGGTTATGCGTTTGGTGATATGTGATCCTAGTCATGATAGTAGACTAATTAATTCTCGACGATAATCTTATAATTCATTAGTATGATAATTGGCGCCTTGCCTTGCCATCCTTGGTTTATCAATGAGACATGCTCTCTTGATATTGTTTTCTAGCCTCTCATCCATCAAAATTCTCTTCTTCCTTAGCCATACCTCATCCTTTTCAAGTTGGCAAAGTCTAAGGTTCCCTTGCCAAATGGCTTCCTAAAGTCTCATGTGTTCTACTTCGCGTAACTTTGTGATTTCTTCGTCCTGGGTTTCGCGAACTATCGCACCTATGGGTGCTATTACATGTGGATTCATATTTGCATGATCCTCATAGATTATAGTCCCTACTTCATTTCGCAACCTTGGAATTGTTTTCACGGTTAGGGTTTTGCACATGGTCCTATAGGCCCATCGAACTGCTGGTACGCACAGGTCCCAGTCAGTGCATCTCACCTGGTGAACACTATTCAGTACTTCGCACACCCTATTGAATGCTTGTCCGTGGATAATATTCAGTGTGCTTCGCCTTTCCTGCAGCTGTGTTTTGTTCTGATTCTTTATTCTAGGAGTGGTGTGTGCTTGTGCAGACTACATGTCACATGTCTGTACCCATCAGGAAAGGTGGGCGTGCAAGTTGTTTTGTCCCTTGTAACTGGCTCTCGTCTGTAGCTTGGGTTTTCCAAATCGTAGGCACATCATTCTTGTGCATTTGTGCCAGTCCTCAAAGCTTCTTTGATGTGTACCCCACCACCTTGTGGGCGTCGCACATAGTGCCCATTTCAGAGCATTGAACCGCTGTTGTTCTAGCACTGCACTTTCAAATTTGTTCAGGAATTTATCCACCGCTATCAACTCGTCATACATAGGTAGATCCCTTACCTCTGTTGTCACGCAGCGCAGTGATCTAATCATCATGTTGCAATTTAGCGTGGTTACCTCGTGTAACCGGTTCTGCCATCGTTTTATTTCCTCATCTGAATCTAAAGTGCAGGAGCTTTTTCTCTCCCATGAAATTCGGCCATCTGCTGTAGGATTCACCCAATCCTGTTCCCGAGTGGTTATTTTTTAAATACAATTTAGCTCATCGTCGCTCCCATTGTCGCACACTAGCTCTATGTAGCGCGCTCCTTCCGCAGGGTCTAAAGGCACCACTACGCGTACTGAATTTTTCTCAAAAATCATTTTTCACTTCTTTACATTTACTACTCTGTTCATATCAGTGGCCCAGTCTATTCCTAGTAGTGTGGGATAGGGATTGTAGTCATTGACAATCTCTATCACTTCAAAATCCACCAGCGCACTCGTACCTTCAATATCCACCGTTACTCCTTGCAATTTTCTCATGGGTAAGATATTCTACTGCTTCACCATTAATAATTGGATAGGAGACCATTGTAGTGTGGGTCTGCCCATGCATTCCCATGTTTGTTTCGGCAGTACATCCACGTCTAATCCAAGATCCAAAATTACCTGATCCATTTCATACTCTCTAATTTCCATAGTCAATCTCATTTCCCTTCCTGTGCTTAATGCATGCTTTCCAAGTTTCCAGACCACGCACGGTTATCCTGACCCTGCGCACCTAGCGATAAGTTTGTGTTGTCCTTTTACAACCTTGTTGTCACATATCAGTTTCATGCATGTCTCCAGAAAGGTAGTGATCATTAAAGGATCCATCCCTGGTTCTAGTTGATCCTTATTGCCTGAAGTGGAGGCCTCCATGAAGCTCTTCTTAGCTTCCATGAATGTCTCCTTCACGCATTCTAAATCAAATTCAAGTTCCTTTGTACGAGCCCTACGAACCCATGCACTTTCTTCAGGGTGCTTACCTATGTCATCTCCTATTGCGATACCACTTCTGAGAACTATGTTTACATTCGGTTCCTCTTCGCGCAGCTTAGACCTCATCATTTGCAAATTCTGAGTCGGGGGAGGATAGAGTACCCCTTTCTCGCGCAGCCTTGCTATCAATGTAGGGCAGTCTTTTGCCTCATGATAAAACTAAGTACAATAAAAACATGATGTTCTCATCATATTTGAACAATTGCATGCATAGTGTCTTGTCCCTCTGCAATTGTAACAAATTATTTGTCTGTGACCCCTTCCTGGTCCCATTCCACCTCGACCTCGTCTCCACCCCTGATATCCAGTGAGCACCATTCCTGCAATTAGGTTGAGGGCTCGCGTTTAGGTCTGTACTCTGTAGGTAGGAGTCTGATCCATCATTAGTTCGTAACTTCTGTAGGTGCATTCATCATGGCCTACCAACATACAAAAATTACAAAATAATTGGTGGGACGACTGCATATACTTCTGCAATAGATGACAATTATTCGTAGTGTGTTTGCCTCCTATCTGACAAATCGTGCACCATAGCACAGGCACCGTGCTTGGTCCTACTTGTGCCTCAGGTCTTAACAGCATCAGCCCTCCTCCTACCAGGTAATTCATGAAAACTGGACAATGATCCTTATCATGCCCTTGGCCTTTGAATTTTATGCACCATACCTCCTCGCACGCCTCTGGCTGAGGTGTCCTATCCTGTTTCAAATTCTACATTTCCAGACACAAATTTTGCAGTTATGCATGGATTTGTTGGATTCCTAGACCAAGATCTTTTATAGGGGTCTCATGCAATTCCATTACCATCTCCAAAGCTTTAACCTGGGTGGAAAGCTTTTGTTGTGATAGTGCCATCCTTAAATGTGTTGTTAATGACATTACAAACCATTCGTGGTGCTGTCCATCCATCAAAGTCATTTTGGCTTCGTGAGTCATACTCTTTAGTCTCTGGTCCAGATCCCAGGGGGTCTCGCCTGGGAGCATCGCAATCTCCTTAAACCCGATAATTGATTGTGTCTCTGACTTTGGCCTACTAAATTGCCTGTTCAGCCTCACTTGGATTTCTGTGATTCTTGCGTTTGGATGGTCATTAGAATATTTAATGTACCATGTTAATGCACGATCTTGAAATGCACTTACCAATGTAGCATTCTATATATTGTCATCCACAACTCCTTGTTCTTCCCATACTACCCTTACCATGAACTAGAATTGGTCCAGATCTTCATTCCCTATTCCTCTAAATACCGACAGTTTGATCGCACTCACCATACTGAACTGTGGTGGTGGTTGAGGTGGGTTGAGTGGAGATGGAGGTGAAGATGGTGAAACTGGTGGCTGTGTAGGTGGAGGTGGTAAGTGTGGAATTTGCTGCCTTATCAGACTGACCGCGCTTCTTGGAGAAACTTTTGTGAGCTCTTCCTTGCTTTCCCGCGAGGGTGAAATTAAGGGACTAGTTTCCAATTTTTCACTACCGCTTCTATAGATCTTCCCACTTCGCATATTCCCAAACATTAATTTTATAGCATAACCCGCTTTTCACACAATAGAATATTAGTCCAAGTGTTCAAAGATTTAATATACTTACCTCGCGGTCCTTTAAGGAAGCGTCATTCCACCTCGCTATAGCTAATGATCATATCTACTACAAACATAGTGATAAATCCTCCTATAATTCGAAGGAGCCAATGGTCCATAGCTCGCGCTATCTTATCTTCTTATGCTTCTAGTCTGTGCACTAATTCCAGAGTCCACATGATTGGTTTATCGAACCTACACCTTCTCTGTCTATCTGCTAGCTTCGCGATCCACTAATATAGTTTAGAGGGAAAGGATGCAAAGAAAATTTCATGGATTTCCGTATATAAGTAGCGTTCAAACCATTGTTCCTTAGATACTTGCGGATTCCTATTTTCCTATGCCGCAAACTCGTGAATCTTCTTGTCCGACCACCCTTCAATTTCTTTCTTGGTTGGATTCTAGTGACATGACATTAGACATCCCTTATGTAGATCTCGGTCCCAACAATGAAAGCATTTGTTGGCTTGTAGGGGCTTGACCAAGGTTTAGAGGTGATTTAGCCAAACAAATCCTGGTACTACTGACCCTTTCGGTAAAATTCCATGGAGTGTGGACTGAGGTCTCACCCAAATTAGTATGGAAGGGTGCTAGAACCAGGTTTCCGCACCTTAGAGATGTCTGATGATTTTCGGTGGTCCGTGGTTTAACCCTGCACGCATGTCACTATGTGCACCTATCAGTACCTCGCAGCCTGTGATGCTACCTTCGCACATCCATACTTAGGGCTTTATCCTTGTTATTACCCAATCCCTTATTATTAAGCTGATATTATCTGATCACTTAGCTTATCTGTATGTGTTTAGTTATACTTAACAATGTTTATCATTCATACAAGTGCACGCGATAAATAAAATAGTACAATTGCAAAAGATATCAACCATATAATAACTCAAAATAGATACACAAGATTTGGAATCAAAATTCTCTTTATTATCTCTTTCCTTGGTTACAAACCCGACTCTACCCTATGCACTCAACTGCAGGGGTCCGCGCACTCAGCTATAGAACCTCTTCCTGCTACTACGACCCAAGATACTAGACTCTTGCTCTATGCTCGCTATCTTCTTGACTCCATCAATTTGTTAACTTACTTCTTTTTTTAACCACTTTACAACTTAAAGCCTCTCTCTATTTATACAATCCCATGGTATGTGGACCATGGACAGGCTGACACTACATTCAAAACTTAGGGCTGACAACCCTATGACTCTAACATACAATTTGCGCTCTACGCTCGTAATTCACGGGGTCTTTACAACAATAGTACTCAAAACTTGGGCTTTGAGCCCAAAAACATGCTGTGGGTGGATTCCATGTCCAACAATACTTCATTTGTGAATGGTGTCGGGAATGGGTCATGTACACAAGCGTCATTCAGCTTCCTAAAGTCCATGCATATTCTTATTTTTCCCTTCTTCTTTTTCTCTTGTACCACCATAGGGCTCACCCAATCAGATTCTTCCAGCGGATCAATAATTCCACCTGCGAGCATTTTATCTAGTTCTACATAGACCTTTTCCTTATACTTCAGATTCAAGTGGTAAGGCCTCTTCTTAACTGGCTTCACGTAAGGTTTTAGGGTGATCTTCATCATCCCTAAGTCGCCAACAATCCCTTTTATGTCCGTAATATTGGTCAGGAATAAGTCTTGGTACTTGCGGAGTAACTCAGCGACCTTATCCATCATGGCATCATTGAAATAGTCACTGAGCATTGCATACTTTGGTTCCACCTTCATCCCAATGTTTACCTACTTCGTTTTTAGCAGCGCGGTGATGTCAGGATCTTCAATCAACAATCCTAAAACTTTGGAACAGCCTTCAGTTTCTAGAATGTTAATTTTCCGTGGATCCTCATCATCCTCCTCAATATTTACATTGTAACTGTCCAGTGTGCAGCTCAGCTGTGTCGCCCATTCCAGCTGAAGCACTTCCATTAGATCCTGGGGTATTTTGAAGATAGTTGCTTTTCCTGCTTGTAGTGCATCATCAACAATATCCCAGCAACGATCTTCAAATGTGAAGGTTAACAGGAATCCTTCGCGTAAGATATCCCATTCACTCATGTCATGGCAAAGCTCTGTCTTAGTATACCAATTCATGGGTATGACATCTAGGGTATGATAGAAAAAATGCACCCATTCAAGTTGTGGCTCTTCCCCGTAGACCTTGGTCTATTTCGCGAGGTGTGCACGTGGATCATCCCATCTGTCATACTTTCTTGTTAGCCACATCTATGGTTTCCAAAATCATAGGTGCATCATCCTTCTGCATCCCTGCCAGTCCTTAAAATTCTGCTTGTGCGTACCCCACCACCTTGCAGATGTAGCGTGTAGTACCCATTTCAAAGCATCGAAATTCTGTTGTTCTGACACCTTTCTTTCAAATTTGGTCAGGAAATCATCCACCTCACTCAACTCATCATACATATGCAGAATTCTCATCTTTGCTGTCACACAGCGTAGTGATCTTACCATCATGTTGCAACTGAACGTTGTTACCTTGTGCAATCGATTCTGCCATCGTTCTATTTCCTTGTCTGAATCTGATGTGCAGGAGCTTTGGCACTCCCACGAAATCCTACCATCCATTGTTGGATTCACCCAGTCTCGATCCTGCGTGGTTATCTTGTAGATACAGTATATATTGTTGTCGCTCTCATCCTCACACATTGGCTCTATGTAGTATGATCCTTCTGTAGGGTCTAAAGGTACCACTACATGTAATGACTTTTTCTAAAAAATCATGTTGCGCTTCTTTAGATTTATCACTTCATTCATGTCAGTGGCCCAATCTATTCCTAGTAGTGTGGGATAGGGATTTCTATCATCGACAATCTCTATCACCTTGAAATCTGCAAGTGCACTCGCACCTTCAATATCTACTATTATTCCCTGCAATCTCCCCATTGGTAGGATCGTTTGTTGGTTCACCATTCACAATTGAATAGGAGACCATTGTAATGCGAGCTTGCCTATGCACTTCCATGCCTGCTTTGTCAGGATGTTCGCGTGCAATCCTAGATCCAAAATCACTTGATCCATCTCATATTCCCTGATTTGTGCAGTTAATCTCATCTCCCTTCCTATTCGCGTTGTGTGCTTCCTGAGCTTCCAAACTACGCACGGTTCTCCTGACCCAGTACACCTAGTGATGAGTTCTTGCAGTCACTTCATAGCCTTGTTGTTGCACAATAGCTTCACGCATCTCTCCAGAAAGGTAGTGAGCATTGATAGGTCCATCTCCGGTTCTAGTTTGTCTTTACTACTTGAAGTGGAGGCCTCTGTGAAGCTCTTCTTAGCTTCCATGAATGTCTCCTTCACGCGCTCCAAATCGAACTCTGGTTCTTTTGTTGGAGCCTTGCAAACCTAGACACTATCTTTGGGCTACCTTCCCTTGTCATCTCTTGTCATCATACTGCTTTGGAGCACGATGTTTACATTTGGGTCCTCTTCACGCGGCTCAAACCTCACCATTTGTAGGTTCGGAGTTGGGGGAGGCTGAAGTGTTCCCTTTTCGCACAACCTTCCTATCAGTGTGGGGTATTCCTCCATCTCATGATCAAACTAGGTACAATATAAACATGATGCTCTCATCATATTTGTACAATTGCGGGCATAATGCCCTGGCCCTCTGCAATTGTAACAAATCAGCTGTCCGTGACCCATTAATGGTCCCATTCCACCTCAATCTCATCCGTGCCCCTGAACTGTAGTGCAGGCCATCCCTGCATTTTGATCGAGGGATCGCATTTCGGTCTAAACTCTGTAGGTAGGGGTTCGATCTATCATCAGTTCATAACTTCTACAAGTGCTCTCATCATGGCCTACTCATGTGCAGAAATTACAGAACAACTGGTGGGACATCTGCATATACTTCTCTAATAGATGGAAATTATTTGTAGCATGCTTCCCTCCTCTCTCACAAATCACGCACCATAATGCAGGTTCCACGCTCAGTCCTGCTTGTGCCTATGGTCTCAATGGCATTGGCCCTCCTATCGCCAGCCAGTTCGCGAAGACTGGACAATGGTCCTTGTCATGTCCATGGCCTTTGCACTTTATGCACAATACATCCTCACGTGCCTCTGGGCGATTTTTCCTGTTCTGTTTCAAACTCTGCATCTCCAGACACAATTTTTTCAGTTGTGCGTGGATCTATTGGACTCCCAGGCTAGGATCTTGTATTAGGGTCTCGTGTAGTCTCATTGCGATCTCCAAAGCTTCAGCCTGGGTGGATAACTCCTGCTATGACATCACCATCCTTAGATGTGGCATTAGTGATGCTACAAACCATGTGTGGTGCTACCCATCCGTCAAGGTCATGTTGGCTTCGTGAATCATACCCTTCAGTCTCTAATCTAGTTCCCAGGGCAGTCTCGCCTGGAAGCATTGTGATTTCCTTAAACTCGATAATCGACTATGTCTCCAATTTTGGCCTGCTAAATTCCCTATTTAGTGTAGCTTGGATATCTGCGGTCCTTGCATTTGGATTGTCATTTGAATTCTTAATGTACGACAACAGTGCACGATCCTGCAACGCGCTTACCATCATTACCTTCTTTATGTTATCATCTATGACTCCTTGCACTTCTCATACAACCTTTACCACGAACCAAAATTGGTTCGGATATTTGTTCCCTACTCCTTTGAACACTAAAAACTTTATTGTGCTTGCCATATTGAACTGTGGTGATGGTGAAGGTGGTGTGGGTAGAGATGGGGGTGAAGAGGGTGAAATTGGTGGTGGTGTAGGTGGGGGTGGTATGCATGGAATTCGCTGCCTTATCAGACTGATCACACTTCTTGGTGAAACCTTCACGACCTCTTCCTCGCTTTCTCGCTGAGGTTAAATCAAGGGGCTAGTTTCTATTTCTACACTACCTTCATTTCTATAGATCCTCCCACTTTGCATAGCCCTAAACATCAATTTATTCACATAACTTGCTTTTCACATAGTAGAATTTTAATCCAAGTGTTAAAAGATTTAACATACTTACCCCGCGGTCCTTTGAGGAAGCATCATTCTGCCTCACTATAGTTGACTGAAGTATATACCGCAAACTCGGTGATAAACCATCCTATAATTCGATCGAAGCAATGGTCCACATTATTAGCGCTCAAATCTGCCTCAGGCTGAGGAAGGTAAAACTCAAGGCCACATCAAACCAAGCTCAGCCTCGTAGCTAGCCCTACGAGGACAGGAGAGGGCTCTTTCCTGAGTCTATCTCGGCATAAGGTCTTCAAAGGGGCTCAGATGACTCAAAATTAATACTGATTTTAGGCTAGTAAAGAGATAGGAAAGTTTGATTTAGATTTTTGAGTTTTTTGTTGGAGAAACGGGAAAACCAATTTTGGGTCCGGGGATAAGACCTGATCTTTGCAGAATTCGAGTTGGGGTGAGGTAGGAAGTAGTCTTGATGCCTTTGATCAGGTGTATGGATGGATCAAAATGACAAGGAGCTGAAGAGGGAAAAGGAGAACATGGATCCTCTCCAAACTGGCGAAAACATGTAAAACTAAACAAATTTAAAGGAAGAGCACTGTAAACAATGAATTCAACCTCATTTACTCATTCATTTAGTTTCATAAGAATAAGAAGGGAATGGCATATATTAAACATGAATAAAATTACAATAACTGAGAGATAACACCATCAAGAACTGAAAGCCACAAGAATCCCAACAGGTGCTGCAAAACCTCTGATCTTTCCTTAGCCAAAATATGAAAAATATGTACAATAGTGTGCCAAAATCTTCCCAAGAGTCCAACCCTTGCTACTGACTGAAAATTTACATATATAGATCAAGCCAACCCATTCCCTAACCTCTAGGGGTCGAGCTCCTCCTTCTAGGATAATTTTGAACAAATTCTAAACATGGAGCAAGAATCTAGGTGACCAAAACAACCTGCCTCTAAAAAGAAGGAAACTGATTCATTACATTAAATTTTTGCTATTTTGTGAATGAATCATCTAGAATAAGGTAAATAAGTGCCAATTTACCTCATACACATCAAATTACATCAAGCTGGGTAAAAAATCACATCAAGAAGTGAAACTGGTGAAAACTGGCCGAATTCCTGAACTGGAGGATGAAAATTTGACCAAAAACCTCTATGCGTAGCGCCCTGATCTCTATGCATAGTGCACCTTTCAGCTTGTTTTTGGGGCACTTTCCGACATAAAAATCAATCTCACAATAGCTGGTTGGAAAGCCCTAGATGTCTGCTATCCAGCCCAAGTGGAATTTCCCAATTTGGAGCTCATTTGCCCCCTCAAAATTGCATTCTCCCAAAAGTACTTCCTGCTGTTGCAAAAGGTGGCAGCAAGGTGGTTTTCATGGTGTTTTTGGGCCTTTTGATCACCCAAAACTTCATGAAATGTTTTGGAAATACTTGAGCATGCATAGCTTACCATGAAAAACCCAAAAATATAAAGTTTCCCTCCAGCAACTGTCCCAATCAAAAGTGAGCGCGTCGACGCGCTACTCGTATAGCTGAAAAATCTGTTTTTAGGCCAAAATATTTCAAAATGACAAAAATTTCTCCGAATTTGCTCAAATTCGTAGCGAAGACCCTCCATCATGTATCATGCCCAGCCAATGAAGCTTTGACCAAAATCCAGAGTGGATTAGGTGTTTCACGGCGCTTCAGTGTCCTCCTGATGTATGCAGTTCAGTGGTGCAATCTTTGTCTTGGTTGTATGATGTGTTGTTGTCCGCCTCCATGATGTTGCAAAATCTGTGTTGGCTTAAATGAGATGAAGAATGAGGATTTGGTGCTTTTGTTTCAAACACCAAATGTGGGAGGAACTGTGGGAAATAGGGCTGTGTGAATAGTGGACTGTGGGAAAATGATCTATGGGAACAACATGATTCAATTAAGTGAAGAAAATATGTTTGAGTCAAGTGAAATTAAGGATGTGAGCACAGTCACTTGACTGTATGGAATTTTGGAACCTATAACTGATATGAAGGATGGAAAGTGGTAACAAATGGCAAGTTTTAGGGATGGGATATAGGGAAATAGGAGAGGGACGAAGTGATATGAGTGATTTTAAAGGGAATAGGGAAAAGGGAGGCATTGTATGATGATATGACAGTAGTGGGGAAAGGAAAATACAAGTGAGATATGGAATGTTTTGGCACCAAAGTCAAATTCTAAAACTTCAAATTCAAACCCTAAAGAGGCATTTCTTTACAAGAGAGTAGGGTTTGTGTTTTTCAACATTCATACTCTTACAACCGATCTTCAAACAACTCCAAACACTGACCAAAGATAATAGCAAGATGATTTAAAATTACGGGAGGCAAAGGAGACTGAGAGAATTTTAATTTTGAAGAGTAGTGGCAAAAATTTTGTGTTCTGACCCGATGCGTAGCGCTCCTTATATGCGTAGCGCCCGTGTTATTTTGCAAAGGCAGGGGAAGCTATATGCATAGCACCCCTTATATACGTAGCGCCATTTTACAGGAGCCTTTGGAGGCCTTTCTGGTGTCCAAATTGGGTGCAAGATAGCTCGTTAGAAAGGTATTTGAGTCTACTTTATAAACCAGTTGGAATGTTTCAATTTAGAGTTCATTTTCCTTGTAAAAAATCAAATCTCCCAAGACTGGTCAAAATGTGCCAAATGAGGCTGCCTCAAGGCAGAGTGCTGTTGCAGTCAAATTTTGAATGCCTTCCTCAACTCCAAATTGAGCTCATGATAGCTCATTGGAAATATATTTTTGTTTAGTTATCCTTTGACTCATCAATAAAGTTATTTGGCCAACCAAGATAGGAGAAAGATTGATGTTCCCAAGGTCACTTCAGAGGTGCATCAATTCTCCTGAGGCGATTGTATTTTTGACATTTATCTAAAACCATGACACCTGTGTAAAAAGTGAAGTAGGTTTTTCTTCCTTGGCTAGTTATACACAAAAATCTCTCTCAGGTCTCCAAAATTCATCTTTTATTGCTCAGAAACATCATTTGAGTAAAACCTACCCCGATGTGTGAAACAAGAGATTTGTCGAAATGAAGTGAAATGAACGGGATAGGGAGCTTCTAAATTCTTGAGGAAATTTTTGGAAGTAGGGAGGGATGTTAGGAAGCTGGGGAAAGTAGAATATCAGAGATTGAGTGAGGGGAAGGGGTCCAAAAGGGCAAAACATAGTCCCAACCTAGAAAATTGCCAGGTTGTAGCAAGAAACTAGGGTTTCTGCGAAAATGAGGAATTTGGGGGATCTCAGTGATGGGAAGTGTTTAATAAGGTACATGAAGGATAGGGGAAGGTGTATGAACATCTGGATACAAGTTTTGCTAATGATTTGACCATTCAAGAGAAATTTCCTTCAAAACCCTAGGAGAGGGAAATGAACCTTGCCTAGGCGCAACTGAAGCATGAACAAGGTGTAACATGACCCAGTGGAACCTGATATGATGATAAAAACCATATGAATGATGATACACTCAGATAAATAGTGACATAGACTAACATTTGGGCAACTTTTAAAGGAGTGAAAGCAAACCCTAGACTTAATGCCTAATGACCAAATTTTGCTTGAAGACTCTTTGAAATGAAAATATTGACCTTGACACCTTAAAATCACTTTGTAAGAGCATATTTGATCACTGGAGGAAGGCTACAAATGCTGACACTAACATTGGCTCCAATGGGGATGGTAGCTCCTTGGAGGTGCCAAGAATGGCAGATCTTTGGGAGAGCAGACCAGTGCCTTCATCCATTGGGCAATGGAGTCAAAAACTCAAGATGAAATGCATGACTGAAAACCGAGACAAACTAACTTAACAACAAGACTGAAAATTGATTCACAAATGACTCATGACTCAGCTAAAAACTAACTCGATACTTAAACACAACCGACAAATTGAAAATGATGCTCAAAGGGGAGCTTATTCATCACAACCTACTCTAACAGTTTCATTCATCACCTGATCAAGTGAAATGAAACAACCAGTGCAACCAAGTAAGTATTCCATCTGTTGAATTTTCTGCAAGTGCTCACTTATGAACAACAAGAGAGAACTACTGAAAGGAAACTCCCATGATAACTTAGAAACAGATCCGTTGAATGATATGAATTCTCTATTCGCCTCCAAAAACACTGCATAAGGATCTTGAAATTCAAGCACACTGGAACTTAGCTCATCCAATGGATTACTTCTCTTTTCCTCATACCATGAATGCAAACTTTGATCTGAGCCCTGTGACGAGACCTCTACTGAAAATGACAAAGAAACCGGCTGCCGGATCAAGTTTGTATCAATACACGTTTCAAGCTCACATATAGTCAATGGAGAGAGACTTTGACTGCAAACCTCATCCAAAACATCAGCTATTGGATCATGAAAAACTTGAAATGACTGTTGCAACCCATTTTCTATTGGTCCCAATGTGATTACATGATTGCCTACATGCTGCTCATTCTTTACTAAAGATTTACTTTGGGATTTTCCCTTCAAAAGCTGAAATGATTCAAAACAGAAAGGTAGGGAACCTTCTTGTATCATTTGATCATATGTGTCAGCTTCCATGCCTTCATCTGCAACTTGACAATCAAAGGCATTCAGGGGCTGCAATTCTAGATATGACAAGTCTTGAACAAGGTTTTCATTTCTCTCAAGATGGTCCAAATCAAAACTTGTTGACAGCTGATTTCTGATTGCATGGAAGTTGTCTATGATGAACTGACATGAATCAAAACAAAAAGGCAAAGATCCTTCACTTACTTCAAAATTTGCTTCACTTTCCTCGTCACTGTCATAGCTGATATGTGATGGTTGAACATTGTATTCGAGCTACTGAAAGTGAACTTCCTCCTCCCACAAACTAGCTGCTGATTTGTCTGTAAGATTAGCTTCTGTTTGGAGAACATAATCATCATCATACTGATCAAACTAAGGCAAATCATCGGTATAAAACATATCATCAAGCATGCAGGTCATATCAACAAATCTCTCTTTGCCAAGGTGATCTACAAAACAATCATTATCAGATCTATGACAACTAGGATAAGAAACAAAATGTTTTGGAGCGGCCATTTGTTCTTCTTCAATCAACAAGCCATGGGCTTGAACATCATAATCATTCCTTGGGGTGATCCTTTGCATCATCTCTTCTACTGCACTTACCAAAATGTCAAGCTTCACCTCTAGAGATGTTGATTCGGCCGGATCTATGTTTTTCATCTCTTCTTCTTTCAACCTTGCCTGTCGGATCAGCAGATGCGCCTCTACATTTATTGCACTGTTTTGCATCTCATGAAGTGTTGCAATATCCCTTTCTCTCAGTTGAAACTCCATCTCCGGATCAAAGGCACCTGGATAGTGCAACAGAGCAAATCTAGGAGTAGGCCTTATCTCAACTGGCATTGGTTAGTAAACTTGATTAAATCTGGCTAAAAACTGTTGTACTGTCTCCCCTGGTAGTCTTTTCATCTGGTTATACTCTTCTACAATCAAGAAAAGGTTTTGCTCGATCATCCACCTGTCAAGAAAAACTTTGATGAATTGTGGGAAATCTGAGATGCTCGCATCAGGCAGGGCTTTGAACCAACTCTTCACTTTAGCTTGCAAAGAAAGAGCAAAAAGCCTTATACTAACATCTTCACTATCAACTTCAAAAAAGTCAAGAAAGGACTCAAAATTCTGCACATGTTGCTCAGCGTTAACATTTTCACTTTCCCCATCAAACCTCGGAAAGTATAGATCATAGTTTTTGGGGAAAGCATGGAGAACAGAAGGTAAAACAAGAGGTTTATACCGATCTGGAATTTTACAAGGTGTAGGGGTTTGTACAACAGGTATAGAATCAGTCTTGGTCTCTTGAGGTTCATCAGTTTTAAGATGGTCATCACAAGATTTAGAAGAAAGGTCTTGATCAAGCTCAAAGGTATGCAAATCTTTGGTATTTACCACCTTCAAAGGGAAGGGATCAAATGTAGGCCTAGGATCTTTTCTCAAGCATAGTATATTTTGCAAAGCCTTGTTAATGTTCTCCGGAAAAGAGAAGAAATAATTTATGACAAAGAACAAAATGTCTTGGATGAAATTCCAACTTGAATAACTGATCTGCCCATGTTGTCCTTTCATGTTTCTGCTGGTCAGGATCATCCTCCAGTGGAGTCTTTGAATCTGATCTCGAAACTGATTTAGAGTCGCCAGGTGAATGATTTCAGCCTTGCAAGTTTCTGATCGTTGTCCACCATCAACAATCAGATCTGAGCTTGATACATGTACTGGGGCAATTAACAAGTTAGATGTCACGATTACAAGCTAGACCGGAGATTGACTGAACCAGCGTTTATCTACTTCCGCTAATGCAAATCAAAAGTGTTTCGAAGGCTACGTGGCATAACTTCAGGCTCCGTCTGTAGCTTATAAAACAAATGACATCAACAAGGAAACCATTTCTTCTCCCCAGTATGGTGGCCACTATGTTAGCGCTCAAATCTACCTCAGGCTGAGGAAGGTAAAACTCAAGGCCACATCAAACCAAGCTCAGCCTCGTAGCTAGCCCTACGAGGACAGGAGAGGGCTCTCTCCTGAGTCTATCTTGGCATAAGGTCTTCAAAGGGGCTGAGATGACTCAAAATTAACACTGATTTTAGGCTAGTAAAGAGATAGGAAAGTTTGATTTTGATTTTTGATTTTTTTGTTGGAGAAACGGGAAAACCAATTTTGGGTCCGGGGATAAGACCAGATCTTTGTAGAATTCGAGTTGGGGCGAGGTAGGCAGTAGCCTTGATGCCTTTGATCAGGTGTATGGATGGATCAGAATGACAAGGAGCTAAAGAGGGCAAAGGAGAATATGGATCCTCTCCAAACTAGTGAAAACATGTAACACTAAACAAATTTAAAGGAAGAGCACTGTAAACAATGAATTCAACCTCATTTACTCATTCATTTCGTTTCAGAAGCATAAGAAGGGAATGGCATATATTACACATGAATAAACTTAGAATAACTGAGAGATAACACCATCAAGAACTGAAAGACACAAGAATCCCAACAGGTGCTGTAAAACCTCTGATCTTTCCTTAGCCAAAATATGAAAAATATGTACAATAGTGTGCCAAAATCTTCCCAAGAGTCCAACCCTTGCTACTGACTTAAAATTTACATATATAGATCAAGCCAACCCATTCCCTAACCTCTAGGGGTCGAGCTCCTCCTTCTAGGAGCAGTTTGAACAAATTCTAAACATGGAGAAAGAATCTAGGTGACCAAAACAACCTGCCTCTAAAAAGAAGGAAACTGATTCATTACATTAATTTTTTGCTATTTTGTGAATGAATCGTCTAGAATAAGGTAAATAAGTGCCAAGTTACCTCGTACACATCAAATTAGATCAAGCTGGGTCAAAAATCACATCAATAAGTGAAACTGGTGAAAACTGGCCGAATTCCTGAACTGGAGGATGAAAATTTGACCAAAAACCTCTATGCATAGCGCCCTGATCTCTATGCGTAGTGCACCTTTCAGCTTGTTTTTGGGGCACTTCCCAACATCAAAATCAAGCTCAAAATAGCTGGTTGTAAAGCCCTAGGTGTCTGCTATCCAGCCCAAGTGGAATTTCCCAATTTGGAGCTCATTTGCCCCCTCAAAATTGAATTCTCCCAGAAGTATTTCCAGCTGTTGCAAAAGGTGGCAACAAGGTGGTTTTCATGGTGTTTTTGGGCCTTTTGATCACCCAGAACTTGATGAAATGTTTTGGCAATACTTGAGCATGCATAACTTACCATGAAAAACCCAAAAATATAAATTTTTCCTCGAGCAAGTGTCCCAATAAAAAGCGAGCGCATCGACGCGCTACTCGTATAGCTAAAAAATCTGTTTTTAGGCCAAAATATTTTAAAATGCCAAAAATTTCTCCGAATTTGCTCAAATTCGGAGTGAAGACCCTCCATCATGTATCATTCCCAACCAACGAATCCTCGGCCAAAATCCAGAGTGGATCAGGTGTTTCACGGCACTTCAGTGTCCTCCTGATGTATGTAGTTCAGTGGTGCAATCTCTATCTTGGTTGTATGATGTGTTGTTGTCCGCCTCCATGATGTTGCAAAATATGTGTTGGCTTAAATGAGATGAAGAATGAGGATTAGGTGCTTTTGTTTCAAACGCCAAATGTGGGAGGAACTGTGGGAAATAGGGCCGTGTTGTTGAGATTTTCTGTTTGAGCAAAATAGGAAAAATCTCAGCTGATGACAACAATAGGGATTCAGTTCCTAGATTAGCTCCAGGTTGTTGGGAGGGAGTTAATGCCTCCTATATTTGATGTGAGGGAGTTATGAGGCTGTTAGATTCTCTATGCTATATAACAGGCAATCATTCAGATGGTTTGCTAAGAGTGTGAGAGTTTTGTGAGGCTTTCATGATGTAATCTCCTGATTTTATTAATAAATTCCTGATGCCTATGTTTGGTGGACGTAGCCCAGATTGGTTGGGTGAACCACGTTAAATACTGTCTCTTATGTGCTTGATTGTTCTGTTGTGTGTTTAATTGATTTTCTGTGCCTCTAAATTCCAACAATTGGTATCAGAGCATGTTGGAGGTGCTGAGATTGCATGCTGGAGGGTGAATATCACTGCTGCGTGGTAGAGACCAGACCTGTGTGCTGGAATTGGGCGCATAATTGAATGCTAGTGCGTTTGCTGTGCGTGGTGAGGAGCAGCCGCTGAGGTGAATGCTGGTGCGTTTGCTGGGCAGCCTTGGCGTGGTGAGGAGCAGCGCCCTGATATACCTGGCTAGAGTTGCAGCAGGTTATCGAGGAATTGAGACGAGTAAAGGTTCAAGCCTCGGTCGATCGGCACAGTGGAGGTATTTTTTGCTTTGTTTTTGTTTAACAAACCTGCGTTGAAAACAAAAATTATGGATTGAGCATGGACGCTGTTTGGCATGGAATTATGAGTTGCTGTGTGTGAATTATGAGTTGCTGCGTGGAACTTGTGGACGTTTTCTACACGGCAGTTTTTTTTTTTTTTTTTAATCATATAACATATATATATGCTCAAAACCTGTGTGGCGTTATATGTTATAAACCATTGCTGCGTGGAGTTTGTGGCAGTTTTTTAAAGGGCAGATTTTTTAAAGTTATATAACACATATTTGTTAAAACAAAAAAAACAGCAGAACGCATGTTGGAAAGTATACCATGGTCTTTCACATAAAAGAATTTGATTTTTTCTTTTAGTGAGGAATATACAACGATGGATTTATGAGAAAGCACTTACATTGTTGCTTTAAAATATGGCTTTGACCATTACGCATGTGGACCATTAAGGAAGCACTTACATTGGTGCGTGGTTTGATTGTTGGTGCATGGTTTGATTGCGTAATTTGCATGAAAGGGATGTAATGCTTTCAAGTGTGATACTCAACGGCAGGAATAGTTTTTTTTTTGTAAAGCGAAGACAGCGAAGCATAGGCAGTTTTCTTTGTTGTGTAAAAACAAAGGCATAGGCAATTGTTTTATTGCTGGTTGGATATTGGAGATTATTGTGTTTTTTTTTTATACAAAATGGCAAAAACTCAAAGTGCCCAGTTTGAAATTGAGAAATTTAATGGCAAGAATAATTTTGAGATCTGGAAGGTGAAGATGCACGATCTGCTGGTTCAACAAGGTGTGGCGAAAGCACTGTTGGGGAAAAACAAAAGGCCTCCTTCCATGACGGAGGATGAATGGGATGAGATGGACGATAGAGCTCTGAGCACAATTCGGTTATGTCTGGCAGACGATGTTCTGTTTAACATTGTGTCAGAGAAAACCGCCGCAGGCTTGTGGTCAAAGCTTGAGAAGCTCTATATGACGAAATCTTTGACAAATCGGATTCTCCTGAAACGGCAGCTTTACAGTTTGTGGATGAAAGAAGGTACCTCAATTGCTGATCACCTGAATGTTTTTAATACCTTGTTGGTGCAATTAGACAGTCTAGATGTGAAATTTGATTCAGAGGATAAGGCAATAACTCTATTATGTTCTTTGCCTGAATCCTGGGATCACTTTGTTACTTCCATAAGCTTTAGTACATCAGAAATCCTTGAGTTTGATGATGTTGTTGGAGCCTTGTTGGCTGAGGAGACGAGGAAGAGGTCGAATGCAGATACCTCTACATCAGAGGTAATGATGGCCAGAGGTCGCTCACGAGAGAGACACTCCGGGGGAAAGCATAGTGACTCTCGTTCGAAGTCCAAAGGAAAGAAGCCAAAGATGAAGTGCTGGCATTGTGGCAAGGCTGGACATCTGGAAAAGGATTGCTGGAAGCGAAAGCACGCTGCTAAAGAAGGCTCTTCGACAGAAAAGAAGGAAGCCAACACCACAGATACAGGTTCAGTATCTGGTTCAGGTATGAGTGATGAAGTATTGTCAGTTAATATTTCAAAACATGATCAACATTGGTTGTTAGATTCCGGGGCATCTAACCACATGTGTATACATAAAGATTGGTTTAAAACATATAGATCAATTGATGATGGTGTTTTGTACATGGGTAATGATGTAACATGTAATATTGTGGGAATTGGGAGCATACAACTGCAAATGTTTGATGGGACAACAAAAATATTAACTGATGTGAGGCATGTACCAGATTTAAGGAAAAAATTGATTTCATTAGGAGCACTTGATTCAAATGGATATAAAACTGTAATTCAAGGTGGAGTTATGAAAATCTATAAAGGTATCTTACTAGTAATGAAGGCTAAGAAGGTAGGAAATCTTTTTCAGTTAGAAGGTAGAACTGGGTCAGATCATGTGTCTGTGTCTGAAAATGACAATAGTTCCATTCACTTATGGCATCAAAGATTGGGACATATGAGTGAAAGAGGATTGAAAATTTTGGCTGACCAAAAGTTACTTCCTAATCTAAGATCTGGAAAATTGGATTTCTGTAAACATTGTCTGTTTGGTAAACAAAGTAAACAAAAGTTTAAAACAGGCAAACATACTAGTAAAGGCATACTTGATTATATCCATTCAGATGTTTGGGGTCCAGCCCCTACAGCGTCATATGGTGGCTCGTCATATTTTGTATCATTCATTGATGACTTTTCTCGGAAAGTATGGGTCTACATGTTGAAAAAGAAGTCTGATGTTTTTACAGTTTTCAAGCAATTTAGAGCATTGGTAGAAAACAGCACTGGTAGAACTATAAAATGTTTAAGAACTGACAATGGTGGTGAGTTTTCCTCCAAGGAGTTTGATAGCTATTGCAAGGATGCAGGGATCGAGAGACATAAGACCACGGTTTATACTCCTCAGCAGAATGGAGTTGCTGAACGCATGAACAGGACTCTTCTAGAGAGAGCAAGGTGTATGCTGAGTAACGCCGGGTTGCCGAAGGAGTTGTGGACGGAAGCAGTGGCAACAGCTTGTTATGTGATAAACCGATCTCCATCAACAACAATAGGCTGCAAGATTCCGCAAGAGGTATGGAAAGGACACCCTTGTGACTATTCTAAACTCAGAGTGTTTGGTTGTGATGCATATTCTCTAGTGCCTAAACATCAGCGAACTAAATTAGATCCAAAGTCTAAAAGGTATATCTTTGTTGGGTATGGTGATGGAACAAAGGGATATATGTTGTGGGATCCTACTACCCGCAAAATCATCATCAACAGAGATGTAAAGTTTAATGAATCCTCTCTTGTACAGTTAGATGTAGATAGAAGATTGAAACAGGATGATGTATCAGATTTCCAGCATATTCAGTTTGACAGTATTTCTAATGATAGTCATAACGACCATAGTTCAGATTCTATTCATGAACAGGTTTCAGAATCAGATTATGAACAGGGTTCAGATGGAGGACATGAACAGGTCTCAGATGTCGATCATGAAGAAATTCCTACAGTTGATAGACAACCAGTTGTGGAAGCACCAGAAACTTTCTTAAGGAGGTCTACAAGGATCAAACGCCCTCCGAGAAGGTATGATGATCATGTTACTTCAGTTGCTTTGATCGCTAATGATGATGAACCTTTGTGTTATCAGGAAGCTGTAGAAGGTTCAAATAGTGACAAATGGAAAGCAACCATGAAGGAAGAAATGATGGCCTTAGGTAAGAATGGCACGTGGGATCTGGTTGAACTTCCGAAAGGCAGGAAAACTGTGGGGTGTAAATGGGTTTTCAAGCTGAAACGGGGTGTAAATGATACAGAAGACAGGTACAAAGTGAGGCTGGTTGCAAAAGGGTTTTCTCAGAAAGCTGGCATAGACTTTCATGAGATATTTTCCCCAGTGGTTAAAATTGTTTCAATTAGACTTGTGTTAGCATTAGTGGCTTTGCTTGATTTAGAGTTGCAGCAGTTAGATGTTAAGACTGCATTTCTACATGGTGATTTAGATGAGGAAATATATATGGAACAACTGGAAGGGTTTGTTCACCGTCGCAATGAGAAATTTGTCTGCAGGCTCAAGAAGTCATTATATGGCCTGAAGCAGTCGCCTCGGCAGTGGTATAAGAAGTTTGATTCTTTCATGTTTAGTCAGAAATATGTAAGAAGTGAATATGATCATTGTGTTTATTTTAAGCAGTTAAATAATGGCATGTTCATTATCTTAGTGTTATATGTTGATGATATGCTTTTAGCAAGCAAAAGCATTGAAGAAATCAACAGGTTCAAGACTCAGATGGCAAGGACGTTTGATATGAAAGATCTAGGAGCGGCAAGACAGATTTTAGGCATGGAGATTTTCAGAGACAGAAGTAATGGTAAGCTGTGGCTATCACAACAGAAGTATGTTGAGAAAATACTTTTGAGGTTTGGTATGAATAATGTGAAGCCTGTGTCAGTCCCTTTAGCTTCCCATTTTAAGCTTTCTTCGAGTTTATGTCCTAATACAGATGAAGAAAAAGATTATATGTCTCGAATTTCATATGCCAATGTAGTAGGATGTTTGATGTATGCGATGGTGTGTACGCGACCAGATATTTCACATGCAGTTGGGGTTGTCAGTAGGTACATGGAAAATCTGGGTAAAGAACACTGGTCAGCAGTGAAATGGGTGCTTCGGTATTTGAGAGGCACAAGTAGTTATTGTATTTCTTACAATAAGAGTAGTGAATTTGTTTGCAGATATGTTGATTCCGATTTTGCAGGTGATTTGGATAAGAGAAGATCAACTTCAGGGTACGTCTTTACTCTTGCAGGTGGAGCTATAAGCTGGATGTCAAAGCTACAGAATATTGTTGCTTTGTCAACTACTGAAGCAGAATACATTGCTGCTTCTCATGCTTGCAAAGAGGTGGTTTGGTTGAAAGGTTTGCTTGGTGAGTTTGGTAGGTTACGGGACAACATCAGGTTACTTTGTGACAGTCAAAGTGCAATACATTTGGCTAAGAATCCAGCCTATCATAGCAAATCAAAGCATATTCCAATCAAATATCATTTTGTAAGACAGGTTATCACTGAAAGGGGAGTTTCTCTTGAAAAGGTGCATACAAAGGAGAACTGTGCAGACATGTTCACAAAACCAGTTTTGCTGGAGAAGCTACGCTGGTGTTTGGCTTCTCTTGGCTTGCAGAAAAGATAAAATAATAATAACAGGGCATCAGGCGAATTGTTGTCAAGGTGGAGATTGTTGAGATTTTCTGTTTGAGCAAAATAGGAAAAATCTCAGCTGATGACAACAATAGGGATTCAGTTCCTAGATTAGCTCCAGGTTGTTGGGAGGGAGTTAATGCCTCCTATATTTGATGTGAGGGAGTTATGAGGCTGTTAGATTCTCTATGCTATATAACAGGCAATCATTCGGATGGTTTGCTAAGAGTGTGAGAGTTTTGTGAGGCTTTCATGATGTAATCTCCTGATTTTATTAATAAATTCCTGATGCCTATGTTTGGTGGACGTAGCCCAGATTGGTTGGGTGAACCACGTTAAATACTGTCTCTTATGTGCTTGATTGTTCTGCTGTGTGTTTAATTGATTTGTTGTGCCTCTGAATTCCAACACGTGTGAATAGTGGACTGTGGGAAAATGAGCTATGGGAAAAACATGATTCAATTAAGTGAAGAAAATATGCTTGAGTCAAGTGAAATTAAGGATGTGAGCACAGTCACTTGACTCTATGGAATTTTGGAACCTATAACTGATATGAAGGATGGAAAGTGGTAACAAATGGAAAGTTTTAGGGATGGGATATAGGGAAATAGGAGAGGGACGAAGTGATATGAGTGATTCTAAAGGGAATAGGGAAAAGGGAGGCATTGTATGATGACATGACAGTAGTGGGGAAAGGAAAATACAAGTGAGATATGGAATTTTTTGGCACCAAAGTAAAATTCTAAAACTTCAAATTTAAACCCTAAAGAGGCATTTCTTTACAAGAGAGTAGGGTTTGTGTTTTTCAACATTCATACTCTTACAACCGATCTTCAAACAACTCCAAACACTGACCAAAGATAATAGCAAGATGATTTAAACTTACAGGAGGCAAAGGAGACTGAGAGAATTTGAATTTTGAAGAGCAGTGGCATAAATTTTTTGTTCTGGCCCAATGCGTAGTGCTCCTTATATGCGTAGCGCCCGTGTTATTTTGCAAAGGCAGGGGAAGCTATATGTGTAGCGCCCCTTATATGCATAGTGCCATTTTACAGGGGGCTTTTGGAGGCCTCCCTAGTGTCCAAATTGGGCTCAGGATAGATTGTTAGAAAGGCATTTGAGTCTACTTTCCAAAACAATTGGAATTTTTCAATTTGGAGTTCATTTTCCTTGTCAAAAATCAAATCTCCCAAGACTTGTCAAAATGTGCCAAATGAGGCTGCCTCAAGGCAGAGTGCTGTTGCAGTCAACTTTTGAATGCCTTTATCAACTCCAAATTGAGCTCATGATAGCTCATTGGAAAGATATTTTTGTCTCATTATCCTTTGACTCATCAAGAAAGTTATTTGGCCAACCAAGCTAGGAGAAAAATTGATTATCCCAAGGTCACTTTAGAGGTGCATCAATTCTCCCGAGGCGATTGTATTTTTGACATTTATCTAAAACCATGACACCTGTGTAAAAAGTGAAGGAGGTTTTTCTTCCTTGGCCTGTTTTGGACAAAACCCTCTCTCATTGTTCCCAAATTAATCTTTGATTGCTCTGAAACATCATTTGAGTAAAACCTACCTCGATGTGTGAAACAATATATTTGTCGAAATGAAGTGAAATGAAGGGGATAGGGAGCTTCTAAATTCTTGAGGAAATTTTGGGAAGTAGGGAGGGATGTTAGGAAGCAGGGGAAAGTGGAATATCAGAGATTGAGTGAGGGGAAGGGGTCCAAAAGGGCAAAACACAGGCCCAACCTAGAAAATTGCCAGGTTGTAGCAAGAAACTAGGGTTTGTGCGAAAATGAGGAATTTGGGGGATCTCAGTGATGGGAAGTGTTTAATAAGGTACATGAAGGATAGGGGAAGGTGTATGAACATCTGGATACAAGTTTTGCTAATGATTTGACCATTCAAGAGAAATTGCCTTCAAAACCCCAGGAGAGGGAAATGGACCTTGCCTAGGTGCAACTGAAGCATGAACAAGGTGTAACATGACCCAGTGGAACCTGATATGATGATAACAACCATATGAATGATGATACACTCAGCTGAATAGTGACATAGATTGACATTTGGGCAACTTTGAAAGGAGTGAAAGCAAACTCTAAACCTAATGCTTAGTGACCAAAGTTTGCTTGAAGACTCTTTGAAATGACAAAATTGACCTTGACACCTTAAAACCACTTTGTAAGAGAATATTTGATCACTGGAGGAAGGCTACAAAGGCTGACACTAACACACATCATGCATGATCTTATCTTCCGATGCTTCTAGTCTGCGCACCAACTCTGGAGTCCACATAATAGGTTTATCAAGCCTACACCTTCCTTGACTGTCTACTAGCTTTGCGATCCACTTGTACAACTCAGAGGGGAAGGATGCAAATAAAATTTCATGGATTTCCATATATAAGTAGCACTCTAACCACTGTTCCTTCGATACTCGCTGATTCTTGTTTTCCTGCACCGCGAACTCGTGAATCTTTCTGTCCAGCCACTCTTAAATCTATTTCTTTGTCAGATTCTAGTGACACAACATCAGACATCTCTTATACAGATCCCTGTCCTGGCAACGAAACCATTTGTTGGCTTGTTGGTGCTTGACCTAGGTTTAGAGGTGATTTCGCCAAACAAATCCCAGTACTACTGGCCCTTTCAGAAAAATTTCATGGAGTGTGGACTTAGGTCTCACCAGAAGTAGTATGGGAGGGTGCTAGAACCAGGATT
Source organism: Pinus tabuliformis (assembly GCA_031772625.1). Lineage (NCBI taxonomy): Eukaryota > Viridiplantae > Streptophyta > Pinopsida > Pinales > Pinaceae > Pinus > Pinus tabuliformis. The sequence goes on along the minus strand of CM062816.1, from coordinate 1,198,041,765 downwards.
CCACACATTAGAGATGTCTGATGAGCTCAAGTGGTCTGCGGTTCGACCCTATGGGCACGTTGATACATGCACTTTCCCGTACCTCACAACCTATGATGCTACCTTCGCGTAGCATTACTCGAGGGCCAAACGCTGTTATTACCAAAGTTATTACTAGTATTCCACTATTAGTTGATTAACAGAGCCTACTTGTATGTGTCAAGTTATACTTAGCAATATAAATCATTCATACAAGTGCACACGGTAAATAAAAAATATATTTGCAATTTATATCAAACATGTAATAACCCAAGAAAAGATACACGGAATTAAGATAAAACTTCTCTTTATTATTTTCTTCCTCGGTTATAGACTTGACTCCACCCTGCACACTCAGCTGTAAGGGTTTGCGCACTCAACTACGGACTACTAGGCCTCTGCACACTCAACTGTAGAGCCTTCCCCTACTCTACAACCCAAGACACACTTAGACACATAGACTCTTGCTCTTCGCTTCTACTTCGATATCTATTACTTCCTTCCTTTTATTTTATACTTAGAGCCTTGCTCTATTTATACAATCCCATGGTCCACCAGACCATGGGTAGGCCGACATTACATTACAAGACTAGGGCGGACAACCCTGTGACTCTATCATACATTTCGCACTCCGAGCCCACAATTCGCAGAGTCTTTACAACAATATTAAGTCAAAACTTGGGTTTTGAGCCCCAAAACATGCCTCGGGGGGATTCCATGCCCAACATTGGGGGTGGAGATGGTTTTCTCTGAGAATCCCTCGATAGGTGGGTGGAGACAGGAAAATTCCCCAAGGGATGGTGAAAGAGTCCTGAGGCATCCAAGCTTGTTTTTTCTTTGTGATCTCTTGACCAGTTTTGGCGAGATCGTGGTAGTTTGAAGGTGGAGGTGGTTTAACCTATGGATTCCCTTGGTTGTTTATGTCTTCTTTTATCCGATGAGATCCCACATTCATGCTTTGAATATGGCATGGGGGTGATTGGCTGGAAGAAATATTTGGTTCAACTCAATTTATGGTTGGGTGGTATGTGGAAGACCCTGGATTGGTTGGATTTTTCATAAGTTAATAAGAGATATTTTTTTTATTGTACTCTATGAACATTTCTACCTTTTATTATGTTGCTTTGATGATTATTCTATCATGGCTAATATTCTGGTTATATGTTGGTTATAAGCATGGTTCTATAATATGCTCTAGCTAGGGCTCTTATTACTATTTTATAAGTTATAGAATAGTTGATGAATGCATGGGCTAACAAGTGTGGTTGAAACTACTTGAGAGGGCATTAGACCTTCTTATTTATTTTCAGCAAAAGTATAAATATTTACACTCAGATATGCATTCACGACCTATAGCATACATGTTTACCAGATGTTTGAAGAAATGCCTAGTATGCTCTAGTCAGTCTAGGTGAACTTTTTGTTTCAATTTTGAATGATTATCATTGTAATAATGTTAAATATGATTCTAGAAAGTTATTGGAGGTTCTGGGAAGTGGTCTAGAGGTTGTCTTGGAAATTTCCTTAGATCCCGAGACCGCACGCTCCGAACTTGAGATTTGGGGTGTGGAGTAGGTAAATCTCCTTTACAGATAGAGGTGATCCCTCTAGCCCAATAAAGGGTCTAGCCACAAAAAGAACAATCTAATGTAAACTTCCTTAGACTAGAGTCGAATAAGAAGGCATACCTCTTATAATGCTAATCCGCTTGATGGTGATCTTGCTTCTTTGCTCCAGCTTCCTTTCGTTCTTTCTATTCAAATACCTGAAACAAACACACAAGAGACAATAAAAAATGTGATAGCATACAATTCCATTCAATCTAATTAAAAATTCAAGGAATCTTAAGCCATCAAATGTAATATGACACTCAATATAAGAAATAAACCATTAGTTGTATTAATAAAATGCAAAGAGAAATACAACCTGAGCCTTCACATTGCAGGTTCCCTCTGGCATGTTCAGGTTCTAGCACCACTAGAAGCATCTGATGATTCACCCTTAACACAATGGAAGTTCAAGGCCCCTTTCCTTATTCTCCAAACCAAACGTGACAAGCTTATTCTCCCTTGAAATGCAAAATAGAAGGCTAAGGTTCTCAATATGGCTCTCAAGATTTGTAGATTATTTCATCCCTTTCATTAGCTAGCTGAGGATGTGAAATGGGGAGTCTATATAGATTTGATGGAAGGGAAATGGATCCTGTTATGGTGGGAGATTCCTTATCCCTTATGGTTTGTTCCATCTTAATAGGGTAAAGGTGCCCAAATAGACTCTCTCGACTCTATCTTGCTCAACCATTTACCATATTTTCATTCACGAAGCTTCTAGAGCTGGAAGCTTTGAATCCATTTTTAAAAACTTTCCAAAATAGGGTCAATGTGAGTGATGAAAGGCTCACTTGCACTGTTCGGTGCTAGGCCTGATTTTAAAATTTGCAAATTGGCTCAGGGGAAGACCTGAGCACGAGCGTTGGTCTTGAAACTGAGCTTCAAGGAAAATTGTTGGGAAATGATGAAAGAGGGAAATGTTCTGCAGAGGAAGAGGGATGTATCAACACGTTCTTCATGGCAGGGAAGCATATGAGGTCATTGTAGAGGTCCTCTAGGATCGAGGAATGGGGAGTACAGGGAAAATTCTATGTAACAAATGCCCCCTAAAGAATGAAGGTCGAACATTAGTGAGGGGTGAATTGATTTATGTGTAGATGCATGGAACCTGAGGCTACCATTGGAAAATTTTCAAACAAGCATAGATACATATACCTCACTAAAATCTCTAATGCAGGAATCATGGTATGGACGCAACCATCAAGAAGAAGATCATGTAAATGGATCCAAGGTATGGGCACAGCCATCCAATAAGAAAGATCATATCAAACCCAAGATATGGTCACAACCATCCAATAATGAGAAGGATCACATATAATAGACTCATGGTATGGTCGCAACCATCCATATGGAAGAGAAATGTATGTAAGAATGATCATGTCACATCACCCTACAACCTGGACTTGTGTAATCTGAGCCTAGGGTCTTGCGCTCTAACACAACCTGATCAAAGTACAATTTCTAGCACATTAATAAATGCGTGGAACTCGAACATGCTAGAAAATCACTTTATTACCATTCAATGATGTGAAATGTTAACAAGTGCGACAGAAACCATCAATAATTACAAGGGCTCTCATGGTACCAGCAGCAAAATTCATCGAATGTGAATATGGAACTAAAGTCAAACACTTGTGAAGTCACCTGATCGAAGGCCAATGATGTGAACCTGTTGTCAAGTGAGAATAACTTGATATTAGGGCATGCAAGCTCTAAGGTACTGGAAGAGAGTCTCTCAGCCAAATTTCCAGATAATGAGTTGAAGTCGATATGATGGGACTGTGTCGAAGGAGGGCCATGATGTATCCCACATCATCGACACGAGACAAGGGATGCAATGATTATGAATGATACAGAGAATCAAGAATGAGTGTAAACTATAGAAGGATTAACTCTTGAACATATCAACGACACGACTGTAGAGTTTGGCAGATTTGGGATCCATAGGACCAGAGGTCATGATGACGAGACATAGATCAAATGGAAAGGAAAAAATGGTAGACCAAATCGAGGATGGTCATTGATGAAGTGGGGATATCCCAACCCGACATGAAGCATAAGAGTGTCATGTTCAAGAATGACTAGGTGCTGACTCAACTGGTAAAAATTTCCCATTTTCCCCCACCATTTCTGGCAGGTACCCCAATTATTTTTTATCGCAAGTGTTGCATCTCTGAGGTAATAATGGTCAGCTATCATGCTAGGGCATCTAAGATATTTGTTCTTTGGGGTTTTTGTTTTAATTTTGGAGCACCAATGGATGAAACATATTTAAAACAATGATGCTTAACCTTTTTGAATAATACTAATATTTAAACAAAGTGTTGCTATTAAAATCCACATAGTGATTTAGCTTGTCTAGTGATGAGAAGAAATAGAAAGATGATATGACTATTACAATTTTCAAATAGAAAATTAAATAACCATAAGTAAGAAAACCCTAAAACAATGTTCAAAAAATTTGGCAACATATGCCCAAGATTACAAAGATGCTGATGATTTTATGATGTCGAGGGAATTACTGAAACAAACAATTTCTTATAATTCATTCTCTTTAAATATGATCACTTCAGAAAGCTTATAGGAGCAATTGAGACACAACTTCCCATACTCGGATACCTTTATAAAACTTAAGAATATGAAGAAAACACATTGAATGAAAATTTGAAAAACTTACAAGGAATACACAATTGTATGAAGGAAAATTCATAATCCTTTGCTTTGCTATTAATGATTCAGAGAAAACTGAGCACATTTGGTGCTTACAAATGTTTCTTCAAGGGTGAAACCATTAATAACTCATGAAAGGGAGTTATTTATACAAGTTTAGAGCTAATAAAACATCTTAAACACATTTACAAAAATATCTTAATACAAAATCAGGAAAATGAACTGATAGTTGATCTGTCACTATTTTGGTGTTGAATTGTTGATGACTGTTCCACAAAACTCTGAATGTTGCTGAGTTATTGATGATTGTTCCTGAGAATGCTGAATGTTGCTAATCCTCCTTTTAGTCAAGTAAATCATTTAAGTATTCCCAGTATTTCTTATCCGAGATAGATAACTTAGTTACCCTTCTATAAACCTCATCCATTTCTGTATATTTAATAAAAGTGGGTTTTACTAAAAATATATGTCTAATTTAATTTAGGATGAAAAACATATATCTGAGTGCATTTAGCACAAGCCTTGGAGTTGTTGTCCCTTTCATGTATGAAGCTGAAGCTACATTGGTCTTGATCATTGTAAGCTTGCGGACATAATCTTCAATAGGAATTAACTTATCATTTATCACAAATAAAGAGGGAAAACCCTTGTTGGTAAAGGGTTCTATCCTGCTGGAAAAACATTGGACTATGACATTAACACTGTTGCACTTTTTCTCAAACTGAAGAATGAGATTTTTCGTTGTAATAACCTTCTTCACTTCTAGCATGGATGTTGTCTTGTCATCAATACCCAACTCTTGAATCTCATAACTGTCTTTAGAATTCAGAAACTTGATTATATCAGTAATTATTTCTAGTTTATACTCAAGATGATTTGAGATATTTTCAATAGCTTCTTGAGCTTTTTCCAAGAAGTCTTTTTGATCAAAAAATATTCTGATATAAGGCCAAATATCTTTGATTGATTCAATGATCTCTTCCCATATAATTTCCTTTACCAAACCTAGTGTATTTCCAAGGTAAGAGTCTTTGACTTCTTTCTGCAATACCTCAATTTGACCTTTTTCCCTCTGCAACTCAGTTGCATGTGAACTGTTTGCAACTGCTTTCATGTGTTGTAGTGTCTTCAACTGATCCTGCAATTTCTTGATTTCTTCTGTCTGAATAGATAGGTTCTAAATAGCTTCAGCAAGTTGTTCAACTCCTTCTACTGTACTTGTGGTCGCTACTATAGTTATAGAGGTTGTTGTAAGAGGAACTAAATCCATTGGAATATTGTCCTTTTTCACAGCTTCCTCTTTCTCTTTAACACTATTTTCCATTTGTTCCTACATATATTATATTTGAAGATTTTGTTCCATGATGAGCTTCATCATGTCAGATTTTTGAGTCTCGGTTTCTTCAATTTCTTTAGTCATTCGGTCCTCTAAAGCTGGAAACTTGAGTTCTTCCTTAATGCCGAAATCTTTGTATTTTTCTTCTTGAAAATTTATTCTGCAACCTTTATATCAGAGGGATCATATCCCATCTTCAGCACTAGATCTTCCAAATATTTTATCTTGATGTCTTTTGCCAATGATGAAAACTTCTCAAACTTGAGCTATGATTGTGTATTAGCTAAGGTAACCTGCATCTTTGATAGACTCATGGCAGTGTTAGTCAAAATGGAAGCAATCATTTGGCCAGTGTATTTGTGCATATAAATTTGGTCAACTGGATGTACAGCTTTAACATTGAATTCAAAAGAGGTTTTCTTCCGGTAATGTGCAGCAGTTCTGGGCTATGGAATCCCAACATGTAAGAAAAGTATATGCATTTCACCTTTATTAGAGTCAAAGATTGAAAGAAGTTTGGCTTGAGAACTGGAAGAATGTTTCTAGAATTGAGTATAAGTATTCAAATTTAATTCCTCATTTTTCTTCTTGATTTCACTAAAAACATGAAAAATGTCATCTTCTTTATCCTTCTAACTGCCTTCACTGATCTGAACCACCTGGTGTTCATGAGATGTGGCAGAATGAGTGGGAGACTAATTATTTTGTCCACCAAATTGTGTGAAGAGAGATGTCTCTCCAAGTCCATCAAATGTTGTTTTCTGAGACTCATTAATTTCACCGACCTTCAAAGAGAGTCTAGGTCTCTTTTTTTATGTACAGTTCTAAAACCTTTACTTGATGCTTCAGTTGTAGGGGATGACTGCTATTCCCTTCCTCATTTGACTTTCTTTTCTTGTGCAAGTGGAGTTTGTAAATTTGAAGTAGAAACTTCCCGTTCTTCAGCTTCTTGAAGGGTATTCTCCTTCCATTTTGACAGATTTTTGTATTGCTCAATTTCAGGCTTGTTTGTGTGATTATATGCAGTAAAATTATTTTCAACTCTGAGTCTAGAGATCACTCCCATTGAGACATAATACCAAGTGCAGTTGAGGCCAAACTTCATCTCCTTCAGTAACTTGTTTGCTTCTTCTCTTTTTTCTCTAGTGTTACAGATGAATGGACCAACCTGAGCCTTTAGCTTAAACTGTGATTTCTTCTTTGTAGCCACAAAATGTACTTCATCTGCACTGAGCCTCTACCTAATGTATTCTAATGCAAAAATTCTCATAGGGAGGTACTTAGGCAGCTTGTAAGGTGGAAGTTCACAGCCAAAGACTCTGATCTCTATATAATTTTGGTAAAGATACCAATCTCCTGTTGTGGCTTGATCAACTAACTGTAAAAATTTTACAATTTCATCATTAACTCTTGGTTCTGGAGTGCTGCTCATAAGATTAATGGTTGGATGAACAAACAATTCTATGAACTGTTTATATGAAAATTATTATTTCTCCTTCATTCCCATAGAAGTCCAAAAGATCATTGATTGTTGGTTGCCTTCTTCATCTAGCTTCTGCAAAGTGAATGAAACTTGTACCCCTGAAAATAGATAAAAATATATACAAGTGCTAAAGCATACTTGAATACCTATTCATTATTGAACTGGAGAAATTGTTCATGAATGGTCTTGTTATCACTACATGAAACTCTTCTAGGTTGTAACTTAGAGATTCCTGGTAACATATAAATATTCAATATTTTTCTCTGAACTATTGGAATGGATTGGGGTTTGGATCAAGTCAGATGACTGTTTCAACTCTATTTCCACTCAAGGCATGCATGAAAACCCTCAACTTGACAAGGCTTTTAACCATTAATGCTCAATAGTTTATGGATTCAATGAATAGATGGATAATCTTGACTGTACCAATAGATACATACATAAGCACATATGGATGGCTAGCTATCGAAAGTAAGTGAAGCTTGCAAATCTAACTTATCAACACAGAGATAAGATGATAGTTATCTGGCATTAGACAGAGAAGAAAACATGAATAACCTATTCAAGTGCAAGCTTAGAACAGAGGAGAAGATGGAAATTGAACATGTAATAACAAAAGAAGCTTGCATTACTAGAATGAAGAAGAGACGTTGGGAGGAATAGAGTATCCACAGTCTCGAAAATTTGAACCCTTATTCCTTCCAACTTTAAGCCATTTATAGGCTTTTTACAATACTCTCGAACTCTTCGAGGCTCGAGATGTCTTAATCTATCCTGTCTATCTTCTAACTACTTCCTGCCATAAGTAGACAAACATGAGCTCAGAGGGCTCTGTTTCTAACCAACACGGTAATCATATTCTAGTGATTTCACCGCATTGTTAGGTGGCTCGCTTGTGCCAACAATGTTCCATGATCATTTCTATTGGTTCGGCTGCATCGTGTTGTTGTTTTTCTGCTTTCAACCATGCATTCTGTTATTTCAATTCAACGATCCGACTATCAAAAACACTGACAGATCCAACAAATTTCCTCCCCGAGTGACTAATGGGAAATGGGGTACGGGGGCACATGGGCCATTGGATGGCGTGGATCAACGGTCTAGAGGTTGGTCGGGTGGCGAAGGATGAACTATGGTGATCGTGAATGAGGGCAGTTGGATCGGGAGGAATGGACGGAGGAGATCAATCACCAGAGGCTTGAAGTCGTGGCAGGAATGGAATAAGTCTGAGCTGTCAGATCTTGGATGGGTAGATCGAATGGCTATCAGGCTGAGGAGGTGCTCGAAGGATAACACCTGGGAGTAGTTTATTCGAGCAGAAATGGTTTTATATTGGGTGGTAAACAGTAAAGGTCGGAGCCTACCCGATTCCATTCATCGCGCCCCACATAGCAGCAGAGGAGAGAGAGGAAACAACTTTTATCAAGCAAGTATCCCTCTTGCTTGTTGCTCGAGTGATATGCATGATAGCCATTAGATCTGGCAGAAATTATCTAACGGTGATGATTGATCGAGCATATAATGTCGATCAGGTGAAGTGCGGACCATCAAATCAGTGGGAATATCAATGGTGGGGGACACGAAGGTATGGGATGACCTCGTGAAATATGCAAAGGGGCGCATATGGATGGAAAGGTAAGGTTTTAGGGGCCTTTGCGCATAAGTGCATGGGGGAAAAAATGGATTAATTCACATAGGGCCAAGGCGAAAGTGAGTTGTGTTATGGTTTGAGGGTTAGGTTAGGACATGATTGAACGTGAATGGGAGTGGATGAGTGAGAAAAGTGAGGTGATGGATAGTATGGGAACCTCTCCACGACAACAAAATAGACCATTTCCCTCCTTTAGTCTTCAAAATAGCAACACTGCACCTCAGGGCTAATACTGGCTCCTTCTGGGGATGAAAGCCTCCTTGTGAGGTTTCAAGAACTGCAGACTACTTCCTTTCCAGTAACAACCAAGAAAAACTTACCTCCTAGTGTTCCATTAGGCATGGAATTTATTTGCATAAAAAAAAAAAAAACTGAAAAAACCTATTACAATATTTAGGCCTTAAAGCATTATATGAAGTAAAGTTTCAAAAAATGCCCATTGACTGGGCCATAAAAAACACCTTCCCCCTCCCAATTATGCATAATAAAATTATTGTTCATTTGAATTTGAGCAATGACATATAGTCCTATCCATAAGGCATCAAATTCACCATGGTTGCCCTTCCTTTCCTTCAATGCATCCCATTTGAGAACCCAATCACCAACCTGAAAACTGTCCATTTTTGCTTTTCTATCAAAGGTTTATTTGATCTTATTCTGATGAATTCTTCACTTCTCAACTAGTTGTTCTTTGATCTGTTGTAATTCAACCAAGTTACTCATTCTCCTTGCCATGTCATTCTCTTCATCTTGTTCTTCTTGCAAGAAATTGGCCACATGGAGAATTAACTAGATAGGAAAAATAACATCAGCGCCATAAACCAGCTTAAATGGAGAATTTCCTATGGACTTCTTGTTGCTAACTTTGTTAGTCCACAGTGAAAACTTCAACTTGGAATCCCAACTCTTTTTGTTGTCCTCCAATAGTTTTTTGATTATCCTTACAAGACTCTTGTTAAATGATTCTTCTAGGCCATTTACTTGAGGATAACATGAGGTAGAATGCACCAATTCAATGCCCAAGGATTCACACATGTCCACCAATTCTTTTGCCCTGAAAGCTGCTACATTATCAATGACTAGTTTGGCTGGGCAACCAAATCTAGTGAAAATATTCTCATTCAAGAACTTTATGATAACCTGATGATTAACATTTTTAGTGGGTATAGCCTCAATCAATTTGGTGAAATAATTAGTGGCTACCAAGATCCATTTGTGCTCACCACTGGAATGTGGATTGATCTCACCTATGAAGTCCAAGCCCCACTGCTGGAAGGGACCATTGGCATGTACTAGCTTCAAGGGTAGAGATTTTAGTTGTTGTCTTCCTGCAAACTTTGACATTTGTCACAAGACTTCACAAAAGAAAACACATTAGAGAATAGAGTAGGCCAATAATACCTAGCTCTTAAGATCTTATGGGCTATGGTTTTCCAATAATGATGCCCTCCATAGATGCTAGAATGGAACTCGTGCATGACTTCCACAGATTGTCCTTTGTCTAGACATCTCAAGAGGATCCCTGATGGGTCTCTCCAATAAAGTAGGTTTTATTTATGCAGAATTTCATTGATCTGAGCTTAATGGCTTGGGCTTGACTTGAGCTAAGCCATAGGGGGACTTCTAGCTTCTGCAAAAAATGAGCTACATTGGAATACCATTCACAGGTGGCTAGATTTTCAGCCAAAGACTGATTCTGCTCTTTCTCTTCTGCTGCTTCCTCTGTCTGCTCACCACCTGAATTTGAACCCATGCAATTTATGTCTAACAAACTGCAATTTTCCTCAAATGTAAGCTTAGCCAAGCCCTGGCCTTTGACAAGCTTGGTGGGCTTCACCTCTATGTTGAACTCTATGAATTTTGCAATCCATTTAGCTCTCTTTCCATCAATATCTGGTTGAGTTAGGACATATTTTACTGAGGTTGAAGGTACATATGCAACTACTTTGGAATGCAAAATATAAATTTTGAATGCCTTTAAAGATTTTATGAGAGCATAAGTTTTTTTTCAACAAGGTCATACCTTAGCTTAGCATCCCTCAAAGTTTTGCTGAAAAAGGCCACAGAGCGCTCTACACATTCATCATATTTTTGCAATAGAACTGCTGCAAGTGTATCATAAGAGGCAAAAGAGAAGATATAAAACTCCCTGGTATAATCTAGGCTGATTATAGTGGGGGCTTCCATCATAGCTTGTTTGAAGGCTTCAAAATAGCTTCTTGCACCATCTATCCATTTTATTTCTAATCCTTTCTTCAGCATGGAAGTGATGTGCTTCACTAGCTCTGCAAAGTTTGGAATGAACCTCTTGACAATGTTAATCTTACCTAGGAAGGATTGAATGTACCTTTTTGACCTTGGGATGGACAATGTCTGAATTTCTTGAACTCTTATTGGATCGATCTTCACACCTTCAACAGAAACAATATTGTTATAGAAATTTTTGTGCCTTACAGCTCTAAGCATGAAATGTCCATAAACCAAGGGATCCTAAGTCCCTAAAAGTGTTGTTCCGACCCCTAAAGGAACAAGGTCAACAAATTACAGCTTCTCCCAAAAGTTCTCCACCAGAAACTGCTCAAAATCAGTCAAATCAAGATCATTTCAGCTGCTCCACTGGCTAGCTGCGTTGCATAGCACCCAAATACACTAGCTAGGTGCATTGCAACGCACCTAAATGCACTACCAGGGTGCGTTGAGCGGCAAATGACAAATGGCAGTGTCATTCCACGAGGTGGAAAGATAATGGAAGCTTCCAGAATCTTCTCCATTGACACTTGTCTCACTGAGTTCGACCAAGGATGAGTAAGAGGCTCTTAGTCTCCATGTGGAAGCAAGAACTGACAGAGAGAAGACACTAGTCAAATCATAAGCTGACTCATCCTCTTTGCATACATCTATATATGGATCCCTCATCCCAGAGATCCAGAGGCTGGAATTTTGTACATTGCAGAGAATTGCTGTTGGTTTTGAGATAGATATCAGAGTATTGGGTGATTTATGCTTTGTTGGAGGTGAAGAGGGGCTTCTGTGCTGGGATGTTGATGTTGGATCAAGAATCATCAGTTGTAACTCCTCCTGGATCTTCTTGTTATATCAATAAAACTATTTGAGTTTCTCCTACATGCTTGTGTATCATTGATGTTTGTTACATTTGTATGTTTAGCTTAAATCTGATCCTAAGCTATTTATGAATATAAATCCATGTCTTTGTGTAGTTTCCTTCTTCTGTGATCTTACAGGAACTTGGTGAAGCTGGGCAAGTAAGGAAGCAGGTAGCTGGAAGCTGTCAAAGAGGAGAGAGATTGGATCAAAGGACTAGCGCAAGACACAGGTTGGTTCATCCTATTCCTCTTCGTTTAAAGTTCATAAAGAAGAATACGAAAGTAGTTTTCTCTGTTTGTTTCTAAGGTCACTGTCACACCTTAGTGGGATAGGGTCATTCTTAATAGACACTTTTCCCGTTAACAAAATGGTGACTCCACTGGGGAAGCGATTGTCTAGTTAGTTTGTTTTTGTTTCTCTTGTTGTTTGTTTCATAAACTTAGAAGTAGCAATCGAACTGCATTTGCCATTAACAAATGCAAAGTAGACATATGCTACTTCAATCCATTCACTGGATCTGTTTATGATCTGAACAGCTGATACACAAATGATCTGATTTCCCTTTGTGATAGCTCTTAGACCTCCTTTAAATCTACCCTCTGATTGTGCATCACTGATTACTTTTACTCGGCCAAAAACCATAGATTAAACTGCAAACCGTGACCCAGAACCCGGATAGAATTCTCGTTTCTACCCCAGGGTAGGATCTGTGAAGAGGTTCTGCATTTCAACGCACTTCCCGAGAGGGCTACCTACGCTGAAATGCAGTTTCTCTGTGTAACAGGTGTGCTGATCAGCCTAGCCCTGTGCAGCTGAGGTTCTTTGCTTCATTTTTTCAGTTTTGTCTCTGATTTTTGCAGCCTGTGATCAGTGTATGTGTCTATTTAAAAAACCCCTTTTCTTTGCCTTAATTCCGCCTCCTTTGTACAAAAAGACTGTAGATGTTTTTGTGTGTTTGTTACATCATTTACAGTTTTCCATTGCAAAAGTAGAATAGTCATACTGTCGTCCTTTGATTTAGATCTGTCGTAACTGTCGATTTTGATCTTAGGAGAAAGTTTATTTGTTGTTGACAGTCGATTATGCTTTTAATTTTGCCTTTGGTTTGAATTTGTGACTTTCTAGTGTTGAAACGAGTATTTATTTCAAAATCATAAAGTGTCGTAATCATCTCTACCTTTTGATTTCGAAAAGAAGCTTATTTGTGTTTGTCACTTGAAAGCAAATTCAGATTTGTACATCAACTTTCTTTTTAGGAATCAATATTAAGAAAGTGAAAAACAAATACATGCACATGTGCATTTTCATATTGACAGTCTGTTTGGCTTGATTTAGGAAAGTGCATTTACAGTGTGCTCTTTGCTCTTTGTGAAAAGATTGTGTCTTTCTTTTCCCCTTGTAGCTAGGATTTTCATTGCTGAAAAGAGATAAAAGTTTGCTTATCATCTTTAGATTGCATTTTAGGAATTACATCTACATCTCGTGGTGAACCCAAAAGGAAAACTTCATAAGAAAGATCAACTTAAAATAAATTCAATGAATCTAACAACGCTTTGGAACTTAACGCACAACATTTAGAGGTCTAGGCTAGAGACGTATTCCGGCGTCGTAAAGCCTGGTAACTGTTGTCCTCACTGATGGTTGGGTGATTCCTCCACTTTGAGACGATAAGTGCCAGTACGGACTTGTGCTCCCACGTACCGTCGACTATATATTGGGAGACCCCTATAGGCTTAAATCCTTTTATCCATAGGAAGCCGTGTCGGCCGCCCTACTGATCGCAATGCACCGAACACAGCATTCAGGAAGATTGACTGTTGTACCGTAAAAATTATTCTGCGGTTTTGAGATTGGTTTGGTACTCCCTCTACCTAGACCTCCAGAGTAGTCCCTTTCATTCCTTTTCAGACTCCTTAACGGAAAAAGTCCATCTGAGCACTTGTCACTTCAGGCTCATTAAAAATCGAAGGAGACTAGAGTCATCTTTTGTTTTTTCTCGACTCTTAAAAACTGAAAAAACAAGTTGTGTCAAAGCGTCTAAAAATTTATTTTGAACGGAATATTCGTTACCCCTTTCCTACGTTGATCTTAGGTTGAGAAAATGGAGTCCACCAACCAAGGAATTCCCCTTGGTGGAAATCCTAGTCCTTTCTCCTCTTGGGGAGATGTTGGTGCACCCCATATGGCCACATTGTCGCTTCTAGGACTAACAATTGGCTTGCCAGTATGGCTCTTCTCAACCAATGTCGTTTAGAACACCACTATTCCTGAACAATCGAATCAGCAATTAGACGAGTCCAGAGTTGCCCACCAGCCTTCTACTTCCTCTAATTCTTCCTCTCCTCCTTCCTCTTCGCTTGATGGAGCTGGTAAAGCTAAAAGTCAAGTTCCTAAGGAGAAGAAGGAAAAGAAGAAGAAAGAGAAGAAGAAGAAGGAGCCAAAGGAGAATGGGGGAAAATGAGTGTCGTCTAACGAAAATCCACACACTGCACTGACCAGGCCTAAATCGCCATGTGTCATTTGCAAAGGAGACCACTTTCATAGAGATTGTCCTTGTATCCCTCGGATACTAAGGGACTGGTCTCCTCATTTGCACAATCTGGTGTCATCAACCTCTGGTGATCATGTTGAAAGCACACTGTAAACTAGTGAAAGTGAAGCCCCAGGACAAAAAGGGAAAGCTAAATTTCCTTGTAAACTGTGCGAAGGCAATCATGCCGTCCACCGTTGTCCCTTCTTAGACGAAGCGAAAAGAGTTTTGGATGATCATCCAGTTTCACCGTTACGACTTCCTCCTGGATATAAAAAACTCTTTCCGAGTCCGTCACTAGTTGAGAATCCAGCTGGCCTACTCAGGTGGTCGGCTGAAGCGCCTATCATTGAAGATAAACCAACTGAATCCATACCAGACAAAATTCAAAAGGTCGAGGCGGTAGTTGACCTGGTCTTGCCTTCAGAGGTTTTATCTTCAGATGATACAGTCACTGAAGAGAACAAAGATGACACGATCCAAATTCTATTCATCAACATAGACTCTGACGAACATGGGGGAAATCTACCCATTCCTTTACCGCAGGAAGGAAGTTCATCAGAGCCATACCCGGTCATCTACTCGGTCCCACCTCCAAGCAACCTAGTTGTCTCCTTCGACTGGAATCAACTAGGCAGACCCCGTTTACCAGCAAGCATACCATTCCGAATTATCGTTCAAATATATAGAATGGTCATGGCTGGTACCATTATAGATGAGGGGGCTTCTGTGAGTATCCTTTCCTCTATTGCTTGGAAAGCACTTGGTTCACCATCACTGTTGCCTGAGATGAGAAATCTGACAGGCTTTGATAAAGGAACCAGTCGACCTTTAGGTATCCTTCCCGATGTGCCCATAACATTGAGAAGGAAGATAGTTCACATGAACGTAATGGCAGTTCAAGGACCCTTGGATTATAATCTACTCCTTGGACGAGACTATATTTATTGCATGGGAGCCATCGTGTCCTCACTCTTTAGAGTAATGTGTTTTCCGCACGAAGGAAGAGTGGTCAAGCTCGTGGACCAACTTTCATTTCCCGGATCACGCATAGCAAATAGTCATATACCATCCCTAAATGGTCTCTTCACGCAAGAAATGTCTCAATCCCCAGTCCGTCCTCCCCATGAGCGCGAGTAATTCGGAGGGATATGACTGAAACCCAGGGGGCATGCATCCTGGTCTGCTTCGACAGGAAAACTTCGGGTATAGGGTAGGTTTCCGCGGGAGAATATGACTAGTCTGTACCCCGTCCATCGGTGGAAGAGGGGTTATTCTAGAATAAGATTCTTTTGTCAAAGTTATGTGAGTTGGTGGACGTCGTCACTCACCTTTGTTTATCTCGGTAGACATCGCTGAAGAAGTGTTTTGTTTGCACCGCGAATAGAACAATCTTTGGGTAACCTGTAAGAGGTAGGCCTTTCCTGATAGAACAAATGTTTTGTCTGCAAATTGAGGGGTAACCTTGAAACCATATTTTATACCTGGGGGCATGCAAACTTTTTGGAGTGCAAGCGAGGGGTGGCTATTTATTTTTTTTAATTTTTAGGACCTTTAACCCTTTAAACTCGTAGGATTAGTCATCACCTAACTTGCATAAAGAAAGGATGTGGGGCAAAAATCTAAAAATTGCCATTTTTATATGAGACTTTCTTATCATATGACTGGATTAATCGAGTAGTTTTAGCACATAGTTCAAGCTCGTTAAAAAATAAACATAAGACATGAGCAAATGTTTCCACCCGCGTTTAAGCTCGTTAAAAAATGAACTATTCCCCGGTAAATAACCACCATGAATGTAGCATTTCAGCCATTAAAGCCTTGGTCGTGTTTGCACCGTCACCTCCACTTTTCCATTGGCCAATCATTCACCTCCATTTGATTGTTTACCGATTTTGAGGAACAGCTGCGAAGAGTGATTTCACTAGCCATCCTTGTGACACTGCAGTGATTGGAAAATTCCAAACCTTACCTGGAATCAACTGCTACCCATTTTATCACTCGTTCCTCAAAAGACGAGTCTTCTTTAAGCTCTTTTCAACTGACTCATAAAATATGAAAAGATTGCCAAGTTTTGGCCTTCTAGCTCGTTAAAGCGACCGGAAGCGCTATCCCTCCTCTAGATTTTAATCTTTTTGGACCTGAGGGATTATTGCACAAAAAGATTGAGCGCTTGTTTTGTTCGGCTCGTTAAAACTATCGAAAATTTATCCCTTCTGTATTGTTTTATACTTTTTTTGACTTAAGGGATTAGATGACGAAAAGGGAATTTTGGAGTTAACTTTACGTACCTTTTCAAACTCTCTAAAAATGAAAAGGACCGAGTTATCTTTGTCGTTAGACTCTTTAAAAAGATTAATAGCGACAAACTTGTCTTTATACGAGAACGAGTTTCACTATCGCTAGGCTCGTTAAAACATAGCGATGGGTTTGCCCGAAAGGCAAATTATAGAACAAGCATAATATGTTATCCTCCTCAAGCTTGACAAAAATAAAGAGGTACTGGTCAGCAATGACTGGGGAAAAATTGGGAAGAAAAATCAAAGAATCTTTATTGGTAGCAAGTCGCTCTTGAACATGACACTTCTGTTCCGTGTCTGAGTCGGGTTGGGTTGTTTCATTCACCGGTCACATCACCATGGTCACACCATACCATCCACATTTGGGGTAAATGCTACCAATCCATCACATAAGTGTCGCCGACATGTTCAAGAGAAGTCATCCAGAGAAGTCACCTGTGTCCCATCCACTACCATACATTATACTTCATTCTTTCATTACCGCCATCCTGAACCAAATATCATCAGATTGTTTTCACCTCCATCAAAATCATTTGCTCCATTCCATGTCATTGATGTGGGATTCATTAAGGCCCTCCTTTGACGGATCGCTTCTTGTCGACATCAGCTCATTATCCAAGAAGTTGATCTAGGAACACCCCATTCAGTACTTTGAAGCTTGCATGCCTTAATGGCAAGTTTCTCACTTCCGGCGACAGGTATACATCAATGACCTTCGACCGAAAGATTTTGCGTGGTGTTCGACGCCAGGTCCTTTATTCACACCACGTGAATTGTACTGCAGTACCTTGAGGGTCATCATCATTATCGGTGATTCCTCTCACGCTTGTTAACGGTTTACATCATTGACTGGTAATCAAGCGATGTCTTTCCATGTTTGACTTCAAAACATTTCTTACATGGATCGACTTGTACTTCAAGTGAAGATCGGACAAGATTGAAGACCCCGGATCTAGTTTCATCCATCTGGGCTGCGATATATATTCAGGAAAAATAAAGACATTGAAGTGTACAGCATTGCAGCATAGATAATCATCCTACCAAAAGGATGATGGCTCTATCAGAATCATCAGTCTACCATCAGACGATTGTCTGTCCTATGTACATGAAAATGAATTTATAAAGTTGAGCATGGGAATGCCCGCCTCAGCTAGATCATGAAAACAGTATGAAGATAATGTATTGTATTGTATCTTATTACAGGTCTCCTCCCAGCATTGAAAGAACTTCGGATCCTCCTAATAAAGCATTTCACCCGATAAACGACCTCATATTTTAGGGGGCAGCTGTTATAGACATTTTTGTGCCTTACAGCTCTAAGCATGAAATGTCCATAAACCAAGGGATCCTAAGTCCCTAAAAGTGTTGTTCCGACCCATAAAGGAACAAGGTAAACAAATTACATCTTCTCCCAGAAGTTCTCCACCAGAAACTGCTCAAAATCAGTCAAATCAAGATCATTTCAGCTGCTCCACTGGCTAGCTGCATTGCATAGCAGCCAAATACACTAGCTAGGTGCGTTGCAACGCACCTAAATGCACTACCAGGGTGCGTTGAGCGGCAAATGACAAATGGCAGTGTAATTCCGCGAGGTGGAAAGACAATGGAAGCTTCCAGAATCTTCTCCATTGACACTTGCCTCACTGAGTTCGACCAAGGATGAGTAAGAGGCTCTCAGTCTCCATGTGGAAGCAAGAACTGACAGAGAGAAGACACTAGTCAAATCATAAGCTGACTCATCCTCTTTGCATACATCTATATATGGATCCCTCATCCCAGAGATCCAGAGGCTGGAATTTTGTACATTGCAGAGAATTGTTGTTGGTTTTGAGATAGATATCAGAGTATTGGGTGATTTATGCTTTGTTGGAGGTGAAGAGGGGCTTCTGTGCTGGGATGTTGATGCTGGATCAGGAATCATCGGTTGTAACTCCTCCTGGATCTTCTTGTTATATCAATAAAACTATTTGAGTTTCTCCTACATGCTTGTGTATCATTGATGTTTGTTACATTTGTATGTTTAGCTTAAATCTGATCCTAAGCTATTTATGAATATAAATCCATGTCTTTGTGTAGTTTCCTTCTTCTGTGATCTTACAGGAACTTGGTGAAGTTGGGCAAGTAAGGAAGCAGGTAGCTGGAAGCTGTCAAAGAGGAGAGAGATTGGATCAAAGGACTAGCGCAAGACACAGGTTGGTTCATCCTATTCCTCTTCGTTTATAGTTCATAAAGAAGAATACAAAAGTAGTTTTCTCTGTTTGTTTCTAAGGTCACTGTCACACCTTAGTGGGATAGGGTCATTCTGAATAGACACTTTTCCCGTTAACAAATATGTCCCAGAAGTTTGCCTTCTTGTACAGAAAACTGTGACTTCTTTGGGTTCCCAGAATTCCAAACCATCTGCACTTTAGAAACACCTTCTTCAAATGCTACAAATGGTCCTTTTGACTGCTGGAAAAGACTGTTATGTCATCAAGGTAAATAAGGACAAAATTGTCCTTCTCTCCCATAAAGGCTATGTCCATGGTCCCCTGAAAAGTAGCCCCAACATTCATCAGTCCAAAAGCCATCTTGGAGTACATGAAAGTGCCCCAAGGTGTAGTGAAGGTGGTCTCTTCCTAATCTTCTAGATGTACAACAATCTGATTGTAACCTGAAAATCCATCTAAGAAAGACATGACTCTAACCCTGAAACATTTTGCTGCAAGTGTTCCATCTTAGGCAGGGGGTGGTTGTCTTTTCTAGAGCATTTGTTCAGATTCCTGAAGTCAACACAAAGCCTGATTTCTCCATCCTTCTTTCTTACTACCACAAGGTTAGCTATCCACCTTGAATACCTTAGGGGAACTATGATCTTGGCATCCAACAACTTCTTGATTTCCTTTTCAATCAAAGGCAATAAGGGAGGGATGATAGGTCGTAATTTCTTCTTAAAAGGGATGGTGTTCTTCTCCAGTGGAATCTTATGATGAATGATGTTTGTCTCATAGGTCTTAAGATCACTGTACTCCCAAGCAAAAATATCAGCAAATTTTTTCATCAAGGTGCAATATTCGGAACTTTGGGCAGAAGACAAGTGAGTGGACAAATTTATGTACTTTGGATGGGCTGGACTCCCTACATTATGTCTATGAACTGCAGACTCATTTCTTTTTTGGAAGGCCTATATGGTACATCATTATGATCAAACAGCTTCTCTAAGGGCACCAATCCTTTGGGTATATGGTTACTAGGTAGCTGAGTAATACTATCCTGACCAATCTTGTCCTTTAGCTTGGATTGGTTGCATTCTTCAATGGTTTCGTTTTCTTGGTCAATGTGCATTTTGGAAAATTCATCAATGACTTGTAAAAACCTATTAATTTCATCATCATCTTCAAAAAATTTCCAGTATTTGACATTATCAGGCAGAGATGGTTTATATTTCACTTGAACTTCATAAGTCAATTTAGGAGGCAAAGGAGGAATAAATGTGCTAGAAGACACAACAAGGGAATCAACAAGCTAGTTCTTCATTCTAGGGATGTAAGAAATGTTGCAACTATTAAAAGAACCCTTGACCTTCCATACCTCATCTCTGTATCCTTTTAGCCTTTGATGCTTTGCTTGGAAAGTTTTGTTCACCTGATGAATGATAAGGTATGCATCTCCAAACACCTTGAGACCTTTGATACCCATTTCTTTAGTACCGTTTAAGCCCAATATCAAGGCTTCATACTCTGCTATGTTATTTGTGACCTGAAAAGTTAACTTGAAAGATAAATTAATGCATTACTGTGTGGGGGATACAAGGACTACACTTGCCCCTACAACTTCCTTAGAGCAAGCTCCATCAAAGAACATGTCCCAAATTTGTGGTCCTTCTTCCTTTGTGATCTGGCAAACTGGTTTCCTAAGCTGCATGGAGGCCAACTGGGATTCTTCAATCTGAAGAATACAGGCTCCAAAATCAGTGTTGATAGCATAGATGGGGTGATTAGTGGGATTCCTTTCATCACTGATGATATAAGCCAACTGAGCTTCTCTGCATAATCTCCTACTCTCACCTCCAAACACTGGGACAGTAGCATAGGATAGATCATTTTGCAATGTTCTACCTAATCTCTTGATCCAACCTCTAGAAAGAAATATGCCAAACTTGGGGGGTGCATCTTCTACCACAATATCCATCATCATGCTCTTCATGGGAAGCTGAGACAAGGTGATGGCTAGGTCTTTGATTAATCTTAAACATTCCACTTTTCTAGAGTAAAAAAAATAGGTCATTATAAGGCTTGGTAATGTCAAGACCCAACTCATCCATGACAGCCTTGGGCATTAGATTATGGCTAGCTCCTATGTCCAAAATGCAGTTATGAAGGATTTTGTCATGAATAATCAAAGAGACATAGAATGATGGGGAGCTGTCATCATAATTTTCAATCATTGGGATAAGAACAACAGTTGGTTTGTCGTCTTGCAGATTTACATAGTCAGTGGAGGCTTGGATGGCTTTAGGCTCAAGGGCCTAGAGGATAGATCTCTTGAAGGACTCATTCTTCACTAGTTCAATCAGAGGTATAGGTATTCTTAGCTTCTAAACTTCTGATTGAAAGCTGAAAGGAGAAAAAGACTTGTCAACTCTTACCTCATGAGTTGGAGCTTCTAGGATGATGGGATCAACTGTCATTCATTTCTTCTTATTAGCTTGTTGTATTGCAGGGACAACAATTCTCTGAACAGAAGTCTCCTTGGTATTATTCATCTTTGACCTTAGATCATATCTGGTCATTGAATAATGACTTTTCATAGGTAGCTAAGGTAAAAAATGAGGCACTGCCTTTGTCTTCCAGACAATGGATCTAATCATCTTCTTCAAACTATTCTTCTTCTATGACTACATTCTGGAAAGGGGTCTTCACCCTTTGGTCTTCATTAGCATCTTTGCTTCTTTGCAGAATCTGCAACTACTCATTAGCCGTTCTATATGGATTTGGATTTCTAGGAGCAAAGGTATTAGAACTCTTCCTTTCCCAAGGTTCTGCTCAACCTTTAATTTGGAGATTTTAGAGATTAATGACTCTATCATCTTGGCCGTTTTATTTATCTTGGGATCTGAAGATGATGAAGGTTCGCCCCTCTGTCTCCTTCTATCAACATTCCCCTTGGGCTTCTCTGCAGCCATGATGTTTGATTCTACTTCCAAGGCTGCATCCTGCATATCAGCCCAGGCAGCACATCGTCTCTCCCTCTACAGTAGACAGAAGTCAAAATTAAAGGCACTTGCATAGGTGAGTTTAGCATATGTAGTGGTGGGTTTTACTTTAGCTGGTATCTTGTTGTACATGTGGTTAAACCTCTTATTAAAATCAGAAAACAACTCACCATTTTCCCTCTTTAAGTTCCCAAACTTAGTGTGGTAGTAGAGTAGATCCTTCTTATCCCCCCAATGCTTTAGGAATACATCATCTAAAGCCTCAATATCTACTATAGACCTTGGGGTTAGTTCTACGAACCATTTTCTAGCCTCTCCATATAGACTTTGGACAAAGACTCTCATCCATACATCAACTTCACTAATGTCTAGGTTACCAGCATAGCTATAGAATGATTCAAGGTGTTCCTTAGCTGTAACACTTTTAGTCCCAGTGAACTTAGGCATATACTTCTGATATTCTCCAGTAGGCATGGCATTCAAAGGAGTGGACAGTACTAGAGGTCCATACCCAGCAGCTATGATTCTTTCCATTTTGGTAGGTGCTGCCAAAACTGTGGTGGCTATAAGGGTACTGGAAGTCTGAATGATAGAGGGTTGAGGAGTGATTGATAGGACCAAAGGAGTATTACAGATAGCAGGATAGGTTTCCTTTGGCCTTACAATGAAAGAAGAACCTAATGAATAAGGAGCTCTATGAATCTATGAGATTTTTTATTCACTACTAGTATTAGATGCTATACTCTCAACATGTATTTGTTCTATTAAAGGATTTTCTTGAAAAGATATACAATATTGTTTAGAGCTACCTGAACCTAATGCTCCTTTCTATAATGCCTTTCTTTCTTTGATGATGTTTTCAAGGTCAGGTACCGGGTTAGCTCATGGCTTCTGAGGATTTCTCTGAGTATACCTCAAAAACTAATCTAGAACTATGGAGTGGAGTCGCCAAGAGATTCATCCTCCAATAGAGTCACCAGATAGATGATTAAAACCCAAATAGTGTCCAGGCTTTGTCTATCATCAAAGTTGGATCTGTGTCATCCCCCAGGGAAGCTGAGCTTCAGTCTCCTCTCCCCGACAACGACGCCAATAATGTTATCACTCCAGGAAACTCTCCTAGGTTGTAGCTCAGAGATGCCTGGTAACATATAAATCTTCAATATCATTCTCTAAACTATTGGAATGGATTGGGGTTTGGATCAAGTCAGATGACTGTTTCAACTTTGTTTCCACTTAAGACATGCATGAGCACCCTCAACTTAACAAGGCTTTTAACCACTAATGCTCAATAGTTTATAGATTCAATGAATAGATGGAGAATCCTAACTGTACCAGGAGATACATAAATAAACACATATGGATGGCTAGCTAAGAAAGTAAGTGAAGCTTGCAAATCTAATTTATCAAACACAGAGATAGATGAAAGTTGTCCAGCATTAGACACAGAAGAAAACATGAATAACCTATTTAAGTGCAAGCTTAGAACAAAGGAGAATATGGAAATTGAGCATGTGACAACAAAAGAAGCTTGTATTACTGGAATGAAGATGATATGCTGGGAGGAACAGAGTATCCATTGTCTCCAAAAGTTGAACCCTTATTCCTTCCAACATTCAACCATTTATAGTCTTTTTACAATACTCTCAAACTCTCTGAGGCTCGAGATGTCTTAATCTATCCCCTCTGTCTTCTAACTACTTGATGCCATAACTAGACAAACATGAGCTCAGAGGGATTTGTTTCTAACCAACACAATAATCAAATTCTAGTAATTTCACTGCGTTGTCAGGTGGCTCGCTCATGCCAACGATGTTCCAAGATCATTTCTATTGGTTCAGTTGCATCATTTTGTTGTTTTTCCCCTAATGGCCATGCATTCTGTTATTTCAGTTCAACTGTCTGCCTGTTAAAAACACTAACAGAGCCAACAAATTTCTTCCCCAGGTGACTGATGGGAAGTGGGGTACAGGGCCACATGGGTCGTTAGATGGCATGGATCGACGATCAGGATGATGGTCGAGTGACGGAGGATGAACTGTGGTGATTGTGAATGACGGTCATTGGATCGGGAGGAATGGACGAAGGAGATCAATCAGCAGAGGCTTGAAGTCATGGCAAGAGTGGAATAAGTCTGAGCCATCAGATCTTGGATTGCTAGATTGAACGACTATCGAGCGGAGGAGGTGCTTGAAGGATAGTTTCTGAGAGTGTTTTATTCGAGAGGAAATGGTTTTATATCAGGCAATCACCGGGTGGTAAGCCGTAAAGGTCTGAGCTCGCCCGATTCCATTCATCACGTGCGACATAGCAGTGGAGGAAAGAGAGGAAACTGCTTTTATCAGTTGGGTATCCCTCTCATTTGTTTCCCGAGAGATATGCGCGATAGCTGTTAGATCTGGCAGAAATGATCTAATGGTGATGATTGATCGAGCATATAACATCGGTCGGATGAAGTGTGGACCGTCAGATCAGTGGGAAGATCAATGGTGGGGACATGAAGGTATGCTACGACATCGAGAAATATGCAAAGGGGTGCATATGGATGGAAATGTAAGGTTTTGGGGGCCTTCGCGCATAAGTGAATGGGGGAAAAAATGGATTAATTCACATAGGGCCAAGGTGAAACTGAGTTGTGTTATGGTGTGAGGGTTGGGTTAGGAAATGATTGAATGTGAATGGGAGTGGATGAGTGAGGAAAGTGAGGTGATGAAAGTAAGGGAACCTCTCCACGACAACAAAATAGACAATTTCCCTCCTTTAGTCTTCAAAATAGCAACATTGCACCTCAGGGCTAATAGGTCTCAGCTAGAAATTAACTAGAATTAAATCAAACAGTGGGTTTGGAACCAGAAGAAAATATAGACAAGAAACCACTGATGGTTTCATCTACATGTTGATCATAATAGTAACCAAGAATATGAGAGAGAATGGTGGTAATTTTCTTGGTTATGTCTGGGAATATAGATGAATCGTAGGGAGTGTTTCTTTTAGGCAGAGGGCTATCTACAACTAGAAGAAGTTCTAGAGTTTGAGCTCTTTTAGTGAAATCTAGTTTTTGATAGGCTTCTGTTAGGATTTCATGAGAAAAGGATGGGTTGGCACAATAGATGGGGCCTACAACAACTGTTCAATGGAATGAGAATTTATGGAGTACAGGATTTCTCCTGTAGGTGAGATAATAGCTCTTTAAGTGGGGTCATAAGATGCATGGCATTTTCTGACAAATTTAGGTGCCCTGTGTGTCTGAGGGAAGATGTAATGAGGAAGGTGGGAGTCCCAAAGTTCTATTTCATGTGTTTTATCAACCAATTGGTCCTCCATCCAGTAACAAATTTCAAACAAATCAAATTCGAACAAAGACTCATGGATTTTACTATCAACCAGGGGAGTATGATGGAAGTCAACTTGTGAATGAATGAGAGGATTTGGAATTTTTGCAGCTTCCTTCCCCTTAGGAGGTATTCTGTTAGTTGAACCGCAAGCTCAAAGTGACAAGAAATGGGAAGAATTGAGATGAAACATAGTGATAACAAAATAACAGCATAACTGAAAACATATTAAGTGGACCTGGATGCTGGCTTTCTTATGAATAGAATGGAAAATTCGGTTGAATGGTGAATTTTTCGTTTTGGCTGCAAGCTACAAGTATCCAATGATCAATCGAGTTACGGGAATGCACTGTGTAACTGTTTATTATGAAAGAACAGGTTTATAAGGCATAAAAATGGAGTGGGTTCATTAATCAACGACTCAATTGGTATTAATTTCTCAATGGGACTGAGAAACGGATCTATGGAATATTTATTTGAAGGGGTGGTGAATTAAATGGATAATAGGCAAATAGGTAGAAGATGATTGGATAGAGGAAGTGACGTGGGAGCAGAGGTGATGGAGTGGACCGAAAACCACATTTGGGAGTAAGTTCGGGTGGTAAGCGATTTAGAATTTTAAATCCCGAATAACTAGGAGTAGGGGTTGGCATTTTCGGACGATGGTTTCCAAAACTGCTGACCAACATTCAGACGACAAGGGAGGGATGAGGAGAAATAAGGGTTGTTAGATCGGAGGGAGATTCATGGGATGGAAAGAAAATGAATGAAGTGAGGTAGAAAGTGATGGTGGGGTCAAAAGTTATAATGAATATGATATGTGTGGGGCTTCTCAGTGAAAGAATGGATAAAGTGTAAATATTACAACATAACATTGAGATTTAGCAAATAATGGTTAATTTTAACCATTCGTTATATGTTCATGTAGCCAATGTCCTAACTAAGGATAAAAATCCTATCATGCTCCAATTTCATTTCATTTCTATACCTACCCTTATCTTTCCTAACATTTTTACAATCATAG
Source organism: Pinus tabuliformis (assembly GCA_031772625.1). Taxonomy (NCBI): domain Eukaryota; kingdom Viridiplantae; phylum Streptophyta; class Pinopsida; order Pinales; family Pinaceae; genus Pinus; species Pinus tabuliformis. The sequence goes on along the minus strand of CM062816.1, from coordinate 1,198,015,512 downwards.
TCACCCGAGTGCATTTGGACTAGCAACTCAACATTTTCCTTTTAATGATTAATCTACTTCTATACCTTATTGCTTCCATTAGATCAGATTAAACTATTGAGCCAATTTTATTTGCTACCTATCAACAAACAATTTAAATCTAATCCAATCATGATTAAGTTGTACAATTGGATTGTATGAACTAGTGTGGCATTTGAACAATCTGCACACAACTTTTATTTGCAAAAAGAAAATTGACTAAGAGTAGTGGCATTTGGATTTGCAACACTTTCAAAATTTATTATTTTTTCTTTTCTTTCTAATCTAACATTTTATTTTTTGTGCCTTCCTTTTTTATGGAAGCTATTCTAACATTTTATTTCATATGGACTTATTCATGAAAATATCCCTAACATTTTTTGTCTCTTTATTCTTTTTTTCCATATCCTAACTCAACATTTTCTCAATTTTTTTTTTAAATGCTAACTTACCAAAACCAAAAATTGCTACAACATCGGCTCAAACTAGGGACTGCTTTCTCTTGTAGAATGCAGAGAACTTGCAGATCCATGTGCCTTCTCCTCAGGCTATGGAGCCTTAGCTGTGAAAAAATCACACTGACAGTTTGAAAAAGTAAAATAAACCAGAACTTTTACAATGGAAGTAGTGAAATCTACTTCAACTTCTCAGTATTTAATGTAATGCTTGAGAAACCTTCCATTAACACGATAAGTGGAATATAGTCCCTCTAGAATTTGTAGCATAAAAGCTTTGTTTCCCTTTACTTCAGCAATATCTAAAGGTCAAAACCATAAGTTGTCAAACTTGCCATGTTTTCCCTTGTCTTCTTTTCTGGAATCCCATCTTAGAACTAGATCACCTGTTATAGCTCCAAATATCACCCTTGGTATTTGTGATGCTTGGTTTATGGCCTAGGGCAACCCCTCCTTCGAGACTTGGTCCAAATATTTTAAAAACAGTGTTTTACTTCCTGTACGCTACTTTTCCCTGTGATAAAAGTGTGTACACGTGGGTTAGTCAATACCCAACCCGCGTATATGTGTTAAAACACTTAAAAAAATTAAATTTCCTTAATTATGGGCGGAGTTCATAGGTTTTACCTATTGATTACCTCCTAGTGCATGTGGCCCAACTGTTCCCAATTGTTTCCCAACTAAAAAACAAATTTAGGAGAAGTATAAAAGGACTACCATGGGAAGGCCTTAAGGAGGAGAGAGGAGATAAAATTACTATACTAAGATTATCCACTGATCAAGTTTGAAGTATCCCTATGCTTCAAGCACCTCCCCAAGTTCAGGAAACCATTGTTTCCTTGAGTGTTGATATTCTCCCACTTGCTTGAGATATCATGGTATTGGTTATGGAAGGAGGCTGTTGAAGACTCGGACTGGACAGACTTGGAGGACGGTTCCGCTTGGAGCCGGAAGAGGAAGACTCAGGTGAACTCTTTCCATGTTTATTATATTTTTCTGCAATAAAAAAAAATGTTGTCTTGTTCCTGAGATCGACTTTGTTTATGCATCAGATGTTATTGTTATGGTTCATGTATGAATGATTATTTTGATGTATAAATAACCATTTACTTATATGATATAAAGTTGATTTCATTAAAATGTTTTATCTATATGCTGCTATGTGTATTAAAATTGGTTGATTTATAGATTCAAAGATCATCAAGAGTTGCAGAGGGTTTGAACCCTAACTGGAACTACCCAAACGAAGGACATCCGGGTATGTTCATCCTCACATAGTTTGTTTATTTAAGCATGTTGCCTAAGTTGTATGCGTGTTTCTTGTTGTAGATTACTCTTGCTCTGTTGGGGTTCTAACCCAAATCCCTAGGGGACTTATTCCCATAACATCACCCTCCTTGAAGTCCTTTTCCCTGGCTATTCTGTCAAACATTCTCTTCATATTATTTTGATACTTTTTCAATTTTTATTGAACTTCATTTCTTTTTTCATTTAGTTCAATAATTTGATTTATCCTCCTTGAAAAATCGTCAGGTTCATCAGTTGAATCTTGCATAAACTTTAAAACAGGGAAGGCCAATTTGGTAGGGAAAATTGCATATTTCCCATAAACTAACTGAAAAAGATATCTTCCAGTAGATCTCTTTGGAGTAATTCTATTTTCCCAGACTGTATAAATTAGATGAGTGTCCCAACTCTTTTTATGATCTGCTAAAGTCCTTTTAATAACCTTTACCAAACTTTTATTAGATGATTTTGCAAGACCATTACCTTGAGGATAATATGGAGTTGAATGACGTAGCAAAATCTAGTATTTCTGGAAAAAATGAATCATTTTAACACTAGAAAATGTTGTGGCATTGTCAGTAAGAATCTAGTTTGGGAAACTGAACCTAGATAAGATGTTTTCTTCAATGAATTTGATTACTACTGAATCAGTAGCATTTCTTACTGGAATTTCTTCCACCCATTTAGTAAAGTAGTCTATTGCAGTGAGGATCCATATATGTTGATTGCTTGAAGTAGGATGAATCTCTCCAATAAAATCTAATCCCCATTGGAGAAAAGGCGTCGAGACTATTGTAGGGATTAGTGGAAGAGCTGCTAGTTTTTTCTTACTAGCAAACATTTGACAAGGAACACTTTTGACTTTTGCTCCTACTTGTAAGAATAATGTTGGCCAATAAAATCTTGCCCTTGATATCTTATATGTTGTTGTTGTCCAAGCATAATGTCCTCCACAAAACCCTGCATGAAACTAATCAATGATCCCTTCAATCTCTAATTCTGTTAAATATAATAACAAGATATTTAGTGGGTCCTTCCAGTATAGATTTTCATTTATGATACAGTAGTTGACTGCTTTCAATTTGAGAGTTTTACATTGACTTTTGGAGAATGATATTGTACACTCAAAATCAATCAAGAAATTTACAATATCTTGATACCAATTTGAAAAAAGAAATTTGTCATCAATGTGTAGAGAAATGGTCTAATCTGAAGGTAAAGGTTCTTGTGGATTCTTTTCTTCGAGATGTTGGGAAGGTTCTTGTGGATTCTCCCCTTCTACATAAACATAAGGTTCTTGTTGATTCTTCTTATTTGAACTTTGGGGAGGTTTTTGTGGATTCTCCCCATGTATTTCCCAAACAGAGTTGATGCCCAACACTTTATAGTTCGATTCAGATAGAAGCTTAGCTAATCCTTGACCCTTTACTAGCTTTGTAGTTTTGATAATTAGATCAAACTCTAGTATTTTAGTGATCCATCTACCCCTCTTCCCATCAGTGTCTGGTTGAGTTAAAACAATTTTTACAGCATTGTTAGCAACATAAGCAATAATAGGTGAATGTAGGACATACATCCTGAATGATTTGAGGGCTTGTATAAGGGCATAGGCTTGTTTCTCAATTATGTCATACTTAAGCTTGCCATCCCTCATAACCTTACTAAAAAATGCTATAGGTTGCTCATGGAATATTTATTACTTTCTAATAAAACATCAACAAGGGTTGTTTCAGAGGCAAAGGAAAATATACTAAATGGTTTGGTATAATTAGAATTGGCCATGGTTGGAGCTTCATAGATAACTTTCTTGATATGATCAAATGAATGCCTGGAATAGATAGTCCATTTCACTTCATGATCCTTTCAGAGCATATCAATTATGTCTTTTATAATTTTAGCATAATTCAGGATGAATCTTCTTAAAAAATTAATCTTGCCTAGAAAAGCTTGAATCTCTTTCTTATTTCTAGGTAATGACAATGTTTTTATGGTAGATACATGTTTGGGATCAATCACCACTCCTTCCTTTGAGATTATATGGCCTAGTAGGTTTCCTTCTTTGATAGCAAACATAGAATTTTTAGGATTCAGGGATATTCTAAATTTCCTACACCTGTCAAAAACCTTCATCACGTGCTTTAGATGTTTCTGATTAGAATTAGAAAAAGTCGTTATGTCATTAAGATAAATGACTACAAATTTGTTTACCTAACCCACAAAAGGTATATCCATATCTCTCTGAAATGTTGCTCCAGCATTGGATAAGCCAAAGGGCATTCTAGAATACATAAATGTACCCTAGGGTGTAGTAAAAGTTGTCTTCTCTCTGTCTGTTGGATCAACATTTATCGTATTATGGCTTGAAAAGCCATCAAGACTTGAAAAGCCATCAAGACTTGAAATTATTTTTTCTCCTGAAACCATCTGAAGTAACTGATCCATTTTAGGTAAAGGATAGTTATCTTTTAATGAAGCTTTATTCAAATTCCTAAAGTTCACATAAAGTTTGATTTCCCCATTCTTCTTTCGAATAGGAACTAGATTGGAAACCCAATTAGAGTATCTAAGAGGCACAATAATCTAGGCATATAACATTTTCTTAATTTCCTTTTCCACAGTTGTTAGTAGAACTAGGTTAATTCTCCTAAGCTTCTGTTGATAAGGCTTAATTTCCAGATTTAAATGAATCTTATGTTGTACCAATCATGTATCATAAGTATTTAGATCAGCATAGGTCCAAGCAAAAACATCCGTTTATTTTTCAAGTAACTTAAGGTATTGAGTTTTAATTTCGAGATCTAAGGATGCACATATTTTGATGTTCTTAATGTCATCATTTGTTCCAATATTTACTTCCTCTATGTCATCTTGTGAAGAAATTGACTATGGGTTTTTGAGGACATCATTTTGATCAAATAATTTCTCTAAGGGAATGAGACCTTTGGGAATAAAATTGTTAGACAATTGACTAGTGTCATGATTGGAAATTTTTGAATTGAATTTTGAACTATCATTTTCATTTGTGTTTTCATTTGTTTATGTTCTATTTTCATCAATCTGTAGAACTGAAAATTCATCTACAACCTGCAGAAAAGATTTTAGCTATTCATCATCTTTAAAAATCTGCCAGTATTTTAGATTATCTAGGACGGATGGCCTGTGTTTGACTTGTATTTGATACAACACATCAGTTTTATTTGGGATTTTAAATGAACTAGCAGAGACATCTAGGGAATCTACATGAATATTCTCATCTCTTGGGATATAAGTCAAGTTAAAAGAATTAAAGAATTTTTCAACTAAATCCCAAACATCATTTCGATAAGATCTGAGCCTAGGATGTTTTGTTTGGCAAATATTTCTTGCTTGTTTAACAATGATCTCTGAGTCAGTGAAAACACTCAATTTTTGTACCTTTAAACTCCTGGCTAACTGTAGTCCTAGAAGGAAAGCCTCATATTTTTCTACATTATTTGTAACTTCAAAATCAAGTTTGCATGATTGTGTAATATTTTCTTTTTCTGGTGAGATTAGTACTACCCCAGCCCCTACTCCATCCTTTGTACAAGAACCATCGAAGAATAGCTTCCATACATTAGTTTGTTTTGGAATAGGGCTTTCAATTACATCTTCAACTTTTACTTTGGATTCATGTATTTGGTTTGAAGAGAGTTGAAAAGATCCAAAGTCTTGATCAATTGCATAAATGGGATGGTTCCTTGGTTGATATATTTTGCATACAGTGTGTACAAATCTCACCTCTCTATATAAGCTAAGTTGTTCTCCCCCATAAACTGGAATAGTGGCATAAGACATGTCCATATGTAGAGCTCCCCCTATTTTGGTACAACAAGATCTTGAAAGGATCATTCAAAATTTGGGAGGGATATCAATGGAAACTATATCTAACACTATGCTTTTTACTGGGATTTGGGCAAGAGTCACTACTAAATCCTTAATTAGTCCTAGACAGGGCACCCTTTTACAAAAAATGATAGGATCTACTTATGTCAAGATTTAAATGATCCATGATAGTTTTTGGCATGAGATTATGTGATTCTCCATAATCAAGCATGTAGTTGTATAGCATGGAATCATTTGTCTTTAGAGTCACATAAAAAGGCGACACTATTTCATCTATCATATCTGAGCTAGGATCAAAGTCAACTACTGGTTTTTCATCTTGAAGGCTAATAACATCACTTTTAGCATTAACCGAGGTGTTTAGTATCCATTTGGAGACTCGATTTTTATATCCAGGGTTTTTGGAAAGTTCTAAAAGTGGTATAGGAATTTTAACTCTTTATAACTCCCTTTCAACATTAAATGCAATTAAGACAATTTTTTCAGTTGGAGTTGTATCAATTGATTGATTTAATGGTCGATTAATAGCTGTATGAGTTTCAACAGCTTTGATATGAGGTTCGATTGTTGGAGATTCCTTAGGAGGTCTTCCAGGGCTAGTTCGAGGTCTAAGATCATATCTTTTGTTCAGCTCTACAATTAGGAATTCAGAGAAGGAATGGTATTTGGAAGCTTATGAGGACTCCTGATCTTCTTGAACCTACTTTTCTTGTGAGAGAGGAATAATAGAGGTCTGACCAGAAGAATTCATATTGTTAATGTCTTTAGTGATAGTCATAGTATTGTCATCAGGCTGTTGATCATCTATCAGTAAAGGAGTTGGAACCTGATGTTCATTACTAGGCCTTTGAAGAATTTGTAATTGTGGATTTCTTTTGTATTGACCTTGATTTTGATTTTGAGGTAGAGTGATTGTTTGTTGAAATTTTCTAGTTTGAGCCTCAATCTTGGAAATTCTATTAGATAGATTTCTAAGAAGTGAAGTTATCTCATCTATTTTAGAATCTTCAAGTTTATTCTTAGAGGAAGTAGAGGCCTCTTGAGTAGATTTAAGTTTTCTATGGGCCTTTTCCTCTTTAGCCGTTAAGGTGGTTGAGGCAGCTCTATTTGCTTCCACCTCTATAGCATTAGTTTGCATGTCTTCAAGAGTTCTTGAAGTTCTTTCTCTTAACATTACAAAAAAATCATCTTCAAAGGATTTTGAAAACCTAGATTTGGCTACTGCTACAGGGGGTTTACAATCAAGGGGCATCTTATGATAAATTTTGTTGAACCTTTTAATAAAATCAGAGACAACTTCACCAAAGTTTCTTTTAAGTTCTTCAAACTCAGTCAAAAATTAAAGAGCATCTTTCTTCACCCACCATTGATTTTTGAATATATTTGTTAGATCTTCCCAATTTCTAATGGAATTTGCAGGTAACTGCCTAAACCAAGTTCTCACATTTCCCTCAAGAGACTGAACAAACAACCTCATGTAAACATTTTCTTGTTCTATGTTCATGTTATCTGCGAAGTCTAGAAATGCTTGAAGATGGTCCTCAACTGAGGAACCAGTTTCTCCATTATACCTAAGAAGGTGCTTTAAATATCTAGGGGGGGAATGCATCAAGGTTTTTAGGTAAGACTAAAGCTACATATCTGGCCTGTACAATGGGTTAGAATGCCATAGTAGAAGGTGGTGTATGAGATGTTTGCGTAGATGTAGAAGAAAAAGAAGAATAAGAAGAAGGTGATAGAGAGGGTGTGTAACTATGTGGAGGTGAAGGAGGAGGAGAGGTCCTGAATGACTTTAAGGGAGTCTTAATAACTAACTTCTGGACCTGAGAATGAATATCCTCTTTTGTTTCAAAGAGTGGATTTGAATATATAGAAAAGGTCCCTTCAGGTTGTTTAGAAGTAGGATATTCATGTTGTTCAAAAGTGGAATGGAATGAATAAGTAGTGGGGGATATAAAATCTGTAGGTTTGTATTCAAGTAAATGAACACCTAGGTTAGACTTAGATTTAGGTGATCCTGGTGGAAGTGGTGGTTCTGGATGAGATTCAAATGAATGAATAAGGAAAGCTGATTTGAAATCAACTCCCCTATCTAAAAGTTCAACAACCCTAGGTGATAAACGAGTCCAATCTAGATTAGATGGAATGTTACTCTAGGGATAAAATTGTAATATATCTTTAGATTGAAAGGCTGAAGTAGAAGAATACGGTTGATGTATTCTTCTAGAACTGGCCTTTCTCACAAGTTTTTCTATATCTAATAGAGGACTAACTATGTCAGATTCAGAATGGGATCTAGTGTGCTTAAAAGGTGCCAGTTCAACACATTCGAGTCACTAGGTGAAGGATTTTGACCTATCTAGAACTTTAGTCACCTCAAAGGAATAGGATTTATAACATTGAACCAAGAAAACTAATCAAATTTGAGTCCTCGGTAACAATGCTAGATTGATGTTGTATATCTGAGATGATAATGGTCAGCTATCATGCTAGGGAATCTAAGATATTTGTTTTAAGGGGTTTCCATTTCAATTTTGAAGGACCAAAGTAAGAAACATATTTAAAATAGTGATGCCTAACCTTTTTGAATAATACTAATATTTAAACAAACGGTTGCTATTAAAATCCACACAGTGATTTAGCTTGTCTGGTGATGAGTAAAAAAAAGAAAGATGATATGACTATTACAGTTTTCAAATAGAAAATTAAATAACCATAAGTAAGAAAAGCTTCAAACAATGTTCAGAAAGTTTGACACAATATGCCCAAGACTACAAAGATACTGATGATTTTATGATTTAGAGGGAATTACTTAAACAAATAGTTTCTTATAATTCATTCTCTTTAAAGATGATCACTTCAGAAAGCTTATAGGAGCAATTGAGACACAACTACTCCTACCTGGTTATCTTTATAAAACTTAAGAATATGAAGAAAACACAATGAATGAAAACTGGAAAAACTTACAAGGAATACAAAACTGTATGAATGAAAATTCAGAATCCTTTGCTTTGCTATTAATGATTCAGAAAAAGTTGAGTACATTTAGTGCTTACAAATGTTTCTTCAAGGGTGCAACCCTTAATAACTCGTGAAAGAGAGTTATTTATACAAGTTTAGAGCTAATAAAATATCTTAAACAAATTTACAAAAATAGCTTAATACAAAATCAGGAAAATGAACTGATAGTTGATCTATCACTATTTTGGTGTTGAACTGTTGATGACTGTTCCACAAAACTTTGAATGTTGCTGAGTTGTTGATGACTGTTCCTGAGAATGTTGAATGTTGTTGATCCTCCTTTCAGTCAAGTAAATCAGTTAATTGTTCCCAGCGTTTCTTATCTAGGATAGATAACTTAGTTACCCTTCTATAAACCTCATCCATTTTTGTATATTTAGTAAAAGTGGGTTTTACTAAAAATATATGTCTAATTTCATTTAGGATGAAAAAGGTATCTCTGAGTGCATTCAGCACAAGCCTTGGTGTTGTTGTCCCTTTTATGTTTGAAACTAAAGTTGCACTAGTCTTGATCTCTGTAAACTTGCGGAAATGATCTTAAATAGGAATTAAATTATCATTTATCACAAATATGGAGGGTAAACCCTTGCTAGTCAAGGGTTCTATCCTATTGAAAAAACATTGGACTATGACATTAATAATGTTGCATGTTTCCTCCAACTGAAGAATGATATTTTTCATTGTAATAACCTTCTTCACTTCCAGTATGGTTGTTGTCCTATCATCATTACCCAACCCTTGAAGCTTGTACTTGTCTTTAGAATTTAGAAACTTGATTATATCAGTAGCTATTTATGGTTTGTCCTCAAGTTGATTTGAGATAGTTTCAATAGCTTCTTGAGCTTTTTCCAACAAGTCTTTTTGATCAAAAATTATTTTGATATAAGGCCAGATATCTTTGATTGATTCAATGATCTCTTCCCATATAATTTCCTTTACCAAACCCAATGTATTTTTGAGGTAAGAGTCTTTGACTTCTTTCTACAATACCTCAATTTGACCTTTTCCCTCAACAACTCAGTTGCATGTAAACTGTTTGCAATGGCTTTCATGTGTTGTAGTGTCTTGAGCTGATCCTACAATTTCTGGATTTCTTCTATCTAAATAGACATGTTCTGAACAGCTTCAGCAAGTTGTTCAACTCCTTCTACTATACTTGTGGTCACTATTGTAGTTATAGAGAATGCTGTAAGAGGAACTACATCCATTGGAATATTGGCCTTTTTCACAACTTCCTCTTTCTCTTTGACAAGCTTTTCCATTTGTTCCTCCATCTGTTTTATTTGCATATTTTGTTCGATGATGAGATTCATCATGTTAGATTTCTGAGTCCCAGTTTCTTCAATTTCTTTAGTCATTGGTTCCTCTGAAGCTGGCAACTTGAGATGCTTGCTTAATTTTGAAATCTCAGTATTCTTCTTCTTGACAATTTCTTCAACAACCTTTATATCAAAGGGATCATATCCCATCTTCAGCACCAGATCTTCCAATGCTTGATCTTGGTGTCTTTTCCCAATGAGGAAACCTTCTCAAGCTTGAGTTGTGATTGGGTATTAGCCAGGGTAACCTACATCTTTAACAGACTCATGGAGGTGTTTGTTAAAGTGGAAGCAATCATTTGTCTAGTCTGTTTGTGCATCTCAATTTGGTCAATTAGATGTACATATTTAACATTGAACTCAAAAGAGGTTTGCTTCTGGTAATGTACAACAATTATGCATTATGGAATCTAAGCTTGTAAGAAATCCATCTGCATTTTACCTTTCTCAGAGTCAAATATTGAAAGAAGTCTGGCTTGAGAACTGGAAGAATGTTTCCAAAATTGAGTATGAGTATTCAATTTTAATTACTCATTCTTCTTCTTGATTTCACTAAAAACATGAAAAATGTCATCTTCTTTATCCTTCTGACTGTCTTCACTGATCTGAATCACGTGGTGTTCATGAGATGTGGTGGAATGAGTGGGATATTGAGTAGACTATCCACCAGACTGTGTGAAAAGAGATGTCTCTCCAAGTCCATCAAATGTTCTTTTCGGAGACTCATTAGTTGCACTGACCTTCAAAGAAAGCCTAGGTCTCTTCTTTCTATGTACAATTCTAAAACCTTGAATTGATGCTTCAGTTGTAGGGGATGATTGTTCTTCCCTTCCTCATTTGGTTTTCTTTTCCTGTGCAAGTGGAGTTTGTAAATTTGAAGTAGAAACTACCTGTTCTTCAGCTTCTTGAAGGGTATTCTCCTTCCATTCTAACTGATTTTTGTATTGCTCAATTTTAGGCCTGGCTGTGTGATGATATGGAGTAAACTTATTTTCAACTCTGAGTCTAGAAATCACTCCCATTAGGTCATAATACCAAGTGAAGCTAAGGGTAAACTTCATCTCCTTCAGTAACCTATCTACTTCTTCTCCTGCTGTGTTATAGATGAATGAACCAACCTGAGCCTTTAGCTTATACTATAATTTCTTCTTTGCATCCAGAAAATGTACTTCATATACATTGAGCCTCTACCTAATGTATTCTAATGCAAAAATTCTCATAGGGAGGTGCTTAGCTAGCTTGTAAGGTGGAAGTTCATAGCCAAAGACTCTGATCTCTATATAATTTTGGTAAAGATACCAATCTCCTATTGTGGCTTGATCAAATAGCTATAAAAATTTTACAATTTCATCATTAACTCTTGGTTCTGGAGTTCTGCTCATAATATTAATGGCTGGATGAACAAACAATTCTATGAACTATTTATATGAAAATTCTTCTTTCTCCTTCATTCCCATAGAAGTCCAAAAGATCACTCATTGCTGGTTGCCTTCTTCATCTAGTTTCTACAAAGTGAATGGAAAATTGTCTCCTTGAAAATAGATAAAAATATATACAATTACTGAAGCATACTTGAATACCTCTTCAGTATTGAACTGGACAAATTGTTCATGAATGGTCTCAGCTAGAAATTGACTAAAATTAAAATGAACAGTGGGTTTGGAACCAGCAGAAAAGATAGATAAGAAACCAATGATGGCTTCATCTACATGTTGATCAAAATAGTAACCAAGAATATAAGAGAGAATGGTGGTAATTTTCTTGGTTCTATCTGGGAATATAGATGAATCATAGGGAGGGTTTCTTTTAGGTAGAGGGCTATCTATAGCTAGAAAAAGTTCTAGAGTTTTAGTTCTTTTAGTGAAATCTAGTTCTGGATAGGCTTCTATTAGGCTTTCATGAGAAAAGGGATAGGTTGGCACAATAGATGGGACCTGCAAAATCTATTCAATGGACTCAACATTTATGGAGCACATGATTTCTCCTGTAGGTGAGATAATAGCTCTTTGAGTGGGGTCATAAGATGCATGGCATTTTTTGAAAAATTTTGGTGCTCTATGTATTTGAGGGTAGATATAATGAGGAAGGTGGGAGTCTCAAAGTCCCATTTCATTCGTTTGATCAACCAATTGGTCCTCCATCCAGCAACAGATATCAAACAAATGAAATTCAAACAAAGACTCATGGATTTTATAGTCTCTTTCAACTAGGGGAGTATGATGGAAGTCAACTTGTGGATGAATGAGAGGATTTGGAATTTCTAAAACTTCCTTCCCCTTAGGAGGCATTTTGCTAATTGAATTGCAAGCTGAAAGTGATAGAAATGGGAAGAATTGAGTTGAAACACAGTGATAACAGAATAACAATATAAATGAAAACAGATTAAGTGGACCTAGATGCTAGCTTGCTTGTGAATAGAATGGAAAATTTGGTTGAATGATGAATTTGTTGTTTTGGCTACAAGCTACAAGTATCCAATGATCAATCGAGTTATGGGAATGCACTATGTAACCATTTATTATGAAAGAACATGTTTATAAGGCATAAAAATGGAGCAGGTCTTTTAATCCATGACTCAATTGGTATTAAATTCTCAATGGGACTAAGAAACAGATGTATGGAATATTTCTTTAAAGCGGTGATGAAAACCACATTTGGGAGTAAGCTCGGGCGCTAAGAATTTTGGGATTATAATTCCTAAATAACTAGGAGCGGGGTTGGTAGTTTCAGAGGGCAGTTTCCAAAACTACCGACATTGGACCTCCCCCTCGCTGATAACGTTCGTATGGAAAGGGACGGCCGAGGAGCAATAAGGGTCGTTGGATTGAAGTGAGGCAGAAAGTGATGGTGGGGTCAATAGTTGTAATGAATGTGACAGGTGTGGGGCTTCTCAGCAAATGAATGGATAAAGTGTAAATATTACAACATAACATTGAGATTTAGCAAATAATGGTTAATTTTAACCATTCGTTATATGCGCATGTATCCAATGTTCTAACTTAGGATAAAAATCCTATCATGCTCCAATTTCATTTCATTTCTCTACCTACCCTTAACTTTCCTAACATTTTTTCAATCTTAGTCACCTAAGTGCATTTGGACTAGAAACTCAACATTTTCCTTTTAATGATTAATCTACTTCTATCCCTTATTGCTTCCATTGGCTCAGATTAAACTGTTGAGCCAATTTTATTTGCTACCTATCAACAAACAATTTAAATCTAATCCAATCATGATTAAACTGTACAATTGGATTGTATGAACTAGTGTGGGATTTGAACAATTTGCACACAACTTTTATTTGCAAAAATAAAATTGACTAAGAGTAGGGGCATTTGGATTTGCAACACTTTTAGAATTTATATTTTTTCTTTTCTTTCTAATCTAATATTTTATTTTTTGTGCCTTCCTTTTTTAGGGCATCTATTCTAACATTTTATTTGATATGGAGTTATTCATAAAAATATCCCTAACATTTTTTGTCTCTTTATTCTTTTTTTCCATATCCTAACTTAACATTTTCTCAAAATATGTTTCTTTTTAAATGCTAAATTACCAAAACCAAAAATTGCTATGACAACAAGCTTGAAGGGGATAACATGTGCGTGCACTATAAGTCTATCCTTCATATGAATATGAACTAGTAAGATTAATGAGCCCTAGGAAGGAGAAGTTCATATCCGTCATGGTGACGAATCCGATGTCGTTTAATCTTTTAACAAGTCCGAAAAAGGTGTGACTTGGTATCCTTTTTCATATCTAGAGAGTTTGAAAAAGACATGGAAAATAAAACTCCAAAAGGTCCCTTTTCGTACAGTTGTGTCTCTCAAGCCTGAAAAGGTAGAAAACAATACTTGAGAGAACCACTTATCCATGTCAGCCAAGGAGTACCTTTTTCGTAAATAGTTTATCCCAGCCCAAAAAAGGGGTAAACATATATTGGGTAAACGACTTTTCGTAGCCTTCAATGAGTTCAAAATGACAAGAACTTGGCAATCTTTTCAAGTTTTAAGGATAAGAAAAGAGCTAAAAATAGACCCCCCCCCCCCCCCCCCAATTTTTATTCTCTTTAACGAGTCAAAAAGGGAAAAATACTCAGCGATATTTTCATTTGAGTTTTTTACGAGTCGAGAAAACAGCTTAAACATGACTCCAACACCATCATTAGCAATCCATCACCTGTCGCTGCAGAAGAAGTAAACACAGTATCTGATTTCGAAGGTAGAAATAGGGGAAAATGCATTTAAAACCCTAAAACATCATGAAAAATTTATGAAAAGGGAAAAAGTAAATCATTTTTTACCGTTTATTTCTTTTACCTCATTTGGAGCAATTTTTACCCATTTGTGCCCTAAATATTTAGGACCAGATTGTGCAGATCCAGGAGGGCGATCGATGAACCATCAGTTGTAGGTAAGAGATGAGATCTTAAGCTTTATTTTCATACCTAGTTTTCCTATTTTTATCCATTTTTCAGATTTTTTGAGGGGATTCTTAGCAAAAAAAAATTCGCCCTTGGTCGATGCGAGATCTAGGCTCGGGATTGCGCCAGAACATAGAGATAAAAAATCTTCAATTTCATCGAATTTAAATGCTTTAAATCTGCAATTTCTTGGTCAAATACTAATGTTGACTTCAATGTATGGTGTTTGCAGGCAAAATACAATGAGAAAATGGTTGATTGGAAGGAACGCAAGCACGAAGTAATTGACTCATTGACATTGGCAGATCCAAATTGTCTAAGTGCTCTGAGGAAGTGTGGGCTCCTCAAATTCTTCCTTACACAGGCCTTCGGGCTCAACCTGAGCTGTTATAAAACTTGATTAGTCTATGGGACATTGTTGGGTGTAGGAATTACACTTAAGTAAACTCCTCAACACTTAAAGTGTCAACCCGGGGGATTTGTAAACTTAGAGATGAAGCACAAGCAATGCTAGAGATGGTATGAATGTTTCTAATGTCAATCCCTAATTTCTTTAAAGGAAATATTGCAGAATCAAACTAAAAAGAGAAAAAGGCAACTTGAACCATCAAAATAATCTAAGACTGGAACAAGGAAGAATGCATTTGCAAAAGGGATTTAGAAATAAAAGGGGCAACCACTCTAGCTAACTATTGATTAACTACTGAGTGTGTGTTTTTATTTTGAAGAGACACTTAGCAGTCTCATCAGATGGGCCCTTCAAACTTGCTTATGAAGAGATTTCCTTCTTGCACTAATCTGTCCTGCACTATCGCAGTCTTCTTGCACTAGTGCAGGAACAAAGATTTATGCAGAGGGTATAAATGGTGTATTTACTAAAAGCATTTTACTTCATTCAAGGGCTTGAAATTTTTTAGTTTCAGAGCACTAAGTTCCCATGGAAAGAAACTAGTTCTTGCACCAGATTAGAGCTCCTTGCACTTAGAATTTAATTCTTAAAATAAGTGCTTAGTTATTGCAAGTGTTATTATATTGTGAAATCAAATTGTACACATAAAAATGAATGTTTCTGATTTTGACAGAGTGTAGAAATAAAGAAACAATCCATATAATTTATCTTGTCATAAAGTGTTTAATGAAAGAAAGAAAATTATGGGAAGTAAGCTAGAAAGGCTTGCTGCATCACACCAACGTGCACTAGTGCAGGTTCATTTCTCCTGCTTGGAACAGGCAGGGAAAACCTACCAAACAGAACTACAGAAAAGGAATGCACACCAACGTGCACTGGTGGAGGTTTATTTCTCCTGCTTGGACCAGGTGGGAAAACCAAACAAACAAAATTGTAGAAAAGGAATAGCACACCAACGTGCGCTAGTGCAGTTTTATTTCTCCTGCTTGGACCAGGTAGGAAAAGAAATCCAAAATCAACTGCAGAAAAGGAATAGCACACCAACGTGCACTGGTGCAGGTTTATTTCTCCTGCATGGACTAGGCGGAAAAACCAATCCAAAATTAGGTGCAGGAAAAGTAAATTTAACTACTTCACACTGTGGATTCGCTTTCACTCAAACAAGAATGCATGTGCTTGAAATTAAATCACACTTGACAATATAAACATAAATTACAAGAAATAGGAAATAAGGTAAACATGTTGGGTTGGCTGGACCCTAGCCAACCACCGTGTTTCCCTTTCAAATAGAAAAGTTGCTTAGTACTTTATCAATTCATCAGCTTTCAAACACAGAAATATGATTTATAAAACATGAGGCAAAGCTCCCTTTCTATTAATTCGCTGAGGCAAATACATGTGTGAATACATAGTCCAGCCCAGATTCGGGCGATAACAAAACAATAACCTGTTACCACCTCTCTGGTTGTGTCTTTGTTCTATACAAACTTCTCTCAAAAACTATCTCGTCCTATTTAAATTCTTCATTATATAGATCTTTAGCCAAAGGCCAAAAAGATCGTTTAACCAATTACATAACCGATATGCATAATTTAGCTTCTTGGCCTTCAAAATTAGGCAGTTCAACAAAACTGGTCGTAGCCAATCTCTAGCTATTCGTTCTTCATAAATTCAATCTTGGTTGCCTTTGGATTGACCTTGCTGTTGTGGCTGGAGCTCAGCTGCCCTCAGATCTATCTTTCTATTGTGGCTAAAGCTGCTCAAAATGAGGTGGTGATTAAGGAGGTTTGGATCTAATGCAAGGATTTGTTGTGCTGGCACCGGTGCAAGATCCAATCCTACACTAGGATCAGTGGTTACGGTAAGCATTTGACTACCAAATAAAAATTGTAGATATCGATAAGTTTCAAAGAGTGATTATAAGTAAGAAATCATGTAATAAATAATTAATTAATGCTAAGTTAAGTTAAAAATATGAAATACAAAGTTCATACAAAATATGTCATTGTTCTTGGACTAGCACAAGATGAGGGTGTATAAGAGATGTAAAACAACGATAAATGGTTATGATTTAGGAAGGGGAAAATGGAAAAAAGAGATCAAATTATGGGGCTAACATCTTCCTGTCCCTAAGTTGTTGTGTGTCCTCACACAACTCTTTACCTCTGCAAAAAAATTCAAAACTTTGAGCATTCCAGTTCAATCCTGCTCTGGCATATTGTCATCAGCCTACACTATTTCAAACTTCTTCTTTCTAATGTTCTTTAATTTCTTTGTCACCTTTTTAAGTCGCCTGAAACATTGCGCAGATCAGTACTTCCAGACTTTAACTTCTCTTTACTTTTTCTAGATCTCCATCGTCAATTCTCCTCTACTCTTTTCTTTATCCTCCCACGCTTTGGCTAGAGGCTACTCTAAGTTCTGCACTTGAAGCTCTAGTTCAACTACCCGAGCAGGAGGAGTTACGAAATCTTTTTCCTTTTCTATTTTGACAGGGGTTGTGTCTTCCTTGGGGACCTCAATATCTACTATGGTTGCATCAAGAAACTCTTCTTCCTCTGGTCCCTCTTCTTCTGGTTCTTCCTCCTCTGGTCCTTCTTCTTTGGGTTATTCCTCCTCTAGTTCTTCTTCTTCTAGTTCTTCCTCCTTTGGTTCTTCTTCTCCTGCCTCTCCTTCTTCTGCTTCTTCCTCTGCGGATTCTGCCTCTTCTTCTTTGGATTCTTCTCCTCCTGCTTCTTCTTCCTATTCTTCTTCGTCTTATGGTTCTTCTCCTCCTGTCTCTTCTTCTTCTGCTTCTTCATTTTCTGCTTCTTTTTCTGGTTCTTCTTCTCGCATTGGGGCTTCTTCTTGTATTAGTGCGGGAGGGGATTCCACGCCCTGTGGGGACTATGGTTCTTTGACTACATCAGATAATTTATTATTTTTCTAGGGCTTTTTGATAAAATTGGCCAACAAAGCATCGTCTTCAGCCTCTGCAAATTTCGCTGCGTCCACAAGGACTGACAGGTTGTCATTTTTGAGGGTCTATGTCTGTACTGGTGGCGTAGAAGGGGTCTCTTCAACTGGTGTGCTAACTGTCTTTTTATTTGAAGATGAGGCATTTTCTACATTTTCAGATCGTTTCCTTTTTTCACTGGTGCAAGAAGGACTCCCTTTTTCATTTTTGCTTGGGCCCTTGCTTGTGTTGGCAGGGTCCTCTGTCTCCTTTCTAGGAGTTGTCTCTTTTTGTAGCTGTTTTAACAGTGCCTCCCATGTCATACCTTTAATTTCTAGCTGTTTCAAGACCAAAATTTATATCAGGCCGTGGTGATATAGCCTCATGTTAGCCTAGTCTACCTGTCCGTCCTGCACACTTTTAGCCATTTTCTCCAAGCTCTTAAGCAGAAAATAGGGGAAATTTGTCCTCCACCGGACGTGCCAGCCAGCTTCAAAATGCTGCAACATCTTAAAATGATATACCAAAGTGCAGGTGTATCTTCCCTCACAGGTTATAAACTTATGTAGGATGAAAAGGAGGTCTTTCCACTATCCCAGCAGGGCATTGTGCTGAACTCCTACCTTCCATTCTACCTCTATCTTCGTATCAACGACGAAACCCTGCCATTGCTTCCTTTCTAGCTTCTGATTTTTAAACCACTGTTCACCAGTATTCTCCAAGCTTGTTGTTATAAATTATTCTGTGACTTTAAATTTGAGAGGCCCAATTTTCACTCGGCCGTTTCTAAAACTCCTGGAAAACTGTAAAGCCACTTCATTATCATGCCCATCAAACTTCTACAGGAATTGAAGAAGACCCGAGTCTCGTAATAGTGCAAGACTATTGTGATACTTGGCAGTCTGCTCTACCTTACTGAGAGATGAGGGTTCGTTCTGAATAAGCGACATCACTGCTTAACGGCTATGAATAGTTAAGGATTTTACATGCAATACCGGGGAAATCAATTCTTATAAATAGAGATCCAACTATCCACCATCCCTTCCATCTTATCACTAGTTCATTCGCTGTAACTGCATAGAATCTTTGAGCTCAGGCTGGATTCGTACTCGCGGTGGTGCTTTAACATCCAGGTGAGGTAATCATTATGAGTGAAGGACATCTAGGATTAAGGTGGAAAGGGGGAAATTATGTCCAAGCAACAGTTAAACACTTCCGCATTCCTTTATAATTCAAAAAATAACTTATCATCTATTAAAAAAATGATTTCTAACTTAAAAACACCTTGTACTTTAAATAATTTTCTCCTAGTTAGTATGATAGCATAAGTACCCATCAGCTAAGTGAAAGGAATTCATAGAAATTTTCATGATGACCACTTTCCTATGTCGTATGCTATGAAAAGAATAACTTGCACTATGTCCCTGATAGGGTGCATGCTTGCACTGATCTGCTTGCACTGCTTAAATTATACTATTCTTCTGGTACCATTCTACTTGATTTATCACATAGAACAACATGCTTGCACTAGTGCAAGCATAATATCTAAAAACAAAGAATTTAAATAAAATATAGGGTGCACTTCCACATGACTTCCTCAAATTATATTGAAAATTTGCTTCGCCCTTTCTTGATGCTTCGGAGCATATCCTTTTGCTCTTTGTGCACGAGATCTTGCAATAAATTCATCGGGGAATAAAGAAGTGGGAAAAGGGAAATTTCAAAATGGGAAGGAATTATGTTACAGGGATTCTAGGAATAGTACCAAAAGAGGGAATAAACAAAAGTGGGATAGGGAAAATATTTAAAGGGTAAGTGGGATTTCTTTGAAGCGGACAGGGTAAATTTAGAAGAATGTGGGCAGGTTAATCATTCTAGGATTGAAGAAGAAAACTGAGGGAATATTATGAAAGTGGAATATGAAGAAAGGCAGAAATTTTTTTGAAAGGTCTGTCTGCACTGGTTCAAGAAAAAAAATAACTGCAGCGAAAATTAAGTGTTACTTGAGTAAAAATATCCATGCTAATTACCCCAACTGTATAAAGGTTGGTTCTGCTGAACTTGCTTTCACTCGGTGGTCACTAGCATATCTAAAGATCAAGAAACATTTTCTTTTTATTAGAAATTTTTGATCTTCCTACTAGCAAGCTGGTTTTTAGGTTGATCCTTTTGCAATCATGTCAACGAACTGATTTTCATAATTACAGGAAATATTTTTTCTTTACTTTTTTCTTATTTTTTTATATTATTTTTTTCTTATTTATTTTTATTTTTATTTTTAAGAAGAAAGATAATTCATGTTTTCAAAAGGTTGGCATTACCATTCACCACTACCATCCCAAATTGCTATTGGACTTGTTTTGTAAAATCTTTCCTGGTATGTGGCTGAAAATACTTCTTTAACCTGTGTCCATTTACCAAGAATACTGAATTTTGTCCATCAATAGTTTTAACTTCTACTGATCCATTCTCAAATACTTGGATCACTTCATAAGGTCCCATCCAATGTGTATGGAATTTCGCTTTAATGATTTTAAATCTAGAATCATAAAGGAGCACCCAATCACCTGGTTGGGATTGTTTTTATGAATAGACTTGTCATGCCACCTTTTACAATGTTGCTGAATTAGTATGTTCTGCTGAACAACATGCCTATGAAATTCATCTAACTCATTTAATTTGAGAAGATGTTGTTGTTGTGCCTCAGAGAGGTCTAGTCCTAACTAGACTGTAGTTCTGAATGTTTTGATCTGGAATTCAATTGGTAACAAAACCAGTTTTCCATATACCAGCTCATATGGTGTATGTCCTGTTCTATTTCTCCAAGTGGTTCTGTATGCCCATAAAACCTCTAGTAATCTTTCAGCCCAGTCCTTTCGATCCATATTTACTGTCTTTGTCAGAATGGACTTGGTCACTTTGTTTGTGAATTCCACCTAGCCATTTTCTTGCAAGTGATACGGTGGATTTCCTATGCCGGATCTTATATTTCTCCATCACACCCTATACTAGATTACAGATAAACTGTGGGCCATTGTCAGAAACAATTTCTCTAGCACACCAAATCTAGTAAAGTTTTTAGTAGAAAGAAAATCAGCAACAACTTTTTCCATAGTAAAAGAAATAGCTTTAGCTTCTACCCATTTCATAAAAAAAATTGTACAAACCAAGATATGCTTTTTACTTAATGATGTTGGATTTATTGGCCCTATAAAATCAATAGCCCATTTTTCAAATGGATCAATCATAACTTGGGGGCATAAATGCATTTCATTGGTTTGATTAGGCTGGCCCATTTGCTGACAGCTATCACAACACCTGACATACTATTTGGCATCCTTAAACAAGGAAGGCCAGAAGTAACCAGCACGCAATACTTTATATGCAGTCCACTTATTAGCAAAATGGCCTCCACAAGGTTCATCATGAGTAGATTTCAATATGTCAAACACTTCCTCATCTCTTACACACCTATGGATAATCAGATCTGGACCAGTGTAAAAGAGATCTCCTTGAATCTAGGACTATGCAGCACTTCTCTGAACAATACTCCACTTTTCATGAACGGACAAGTGGGGTGGTGCTTTCCCAGTAACCAAGTAATTAGCAATGTCGACAAACCACAAAGAATCTGTTAACATAGCAAAAAGATGTTCATCTGGGAAATCATCATTAACAGGAGTTGCTTCACTAGGATTATCTAATCTAGAAAGAAAATCTACTACAACATTAGATTTTCTTGGTCTATCAAAAATAGTAATATTAAATTCCTGCAACAATAGTAACCACCTATTCACTCTACACTAGTTAATGGCTTGTTCATCAAATATTTGATCACGGAATGATCAGTATGTACAAATACTTCATATCCTGTAATATAGTGTCTGAACTTATTAATTGCAAAAAGTACAGCTAAAAACTCTTTCTCTGTAACTGTATAATTTAGTTCAGCAGAAGACAAATTCTTACTAATATAATAGATAGCATAGGATTGTTTATTTAACTCTTTTCCTAAAGCTGTGCCAATAGCAAAATTTGAAGCACCAAAGAAAATGTGAAAAAGGCTCACTTCTTTCCATTACTAGCCTCTCTAGGAAGGGAGGTTGGTTGGAAGAAGATGGCAAGGATTCAGAGGGTAAGGGTTGCTTAGTGATAGCTTTCAGAGAATGATTAAGAGTTTCCTCTTCTTATTTCTTTTCAACAATAACTCTAGGTTGCTATTGATTTTCTGATGTTACAGTCCTTCTCGATCTAAATTGAATATCATGAACCCCAACTAGAATAGACTGGTACTTGAATAAATGTGGGTTTGTTACATAGATCATTTGGACTACTTTATTATTGTTAAGATTGGCCATAGGTTGAGCAGGAAACTGAGGAGGTCAAAAAGGTAGAGGTAAAGGTAATGGTAGAGTAGACTCACTCAGAGGTTGAGGCATTGAATAATGTGTATGTGTATATGGATATGACTGCATGGGTGGCTGGTAGGAATATGGAGAATGAGTTGGCTGTCTCCAAGCTTGTTGCCATGGTTGAGAAGGTTGTCCACGCTGATATTGGTTCCCATACTGCCACTGTTGATTAGTGTTAGGATAAGAATATGCATGTGAATTATAACCAAAATAGTGTGGATAAAATTTAGGAGCCATACCTGCACCTACCTGAGGAGAATTTCTTTTTGCTCCCATAGCATACAAGTATTCAACTCCAGGTTGTCCCCCTATAAATATAGATTAATTCCCGGTATAGAGGGACATTTTTTTGTGACATGGTCTTCTGCACAAATAGCACACTTATTAGTTTCTTTCAAATTAAGAGGACATTCTTTAGGAGGATGCTTGTCTCTACATTTCGGATAGAAAATACTTAATGACTCTTGTTCCTTCATGAGTTTTTGTTGAAATTTTAAAGAGTCCAACTGTTTGGTAACAATATTCATTATATCAATTTTCATGTTTTCGATTTTATTTTCTAGTCCAATAATCATAGCATCAGTAGATTCAGTTTTTCTACTTCTGTTTCGAGTTCCTCTACCAGATCTATACTGATTTCTTGAAAATTTCCTGCATAATTCACAAATTTGTTCAAAATTTTGCTAAGAAATATCACCTTGTCCTAACAGATTTAAATTATTTCTAGAATTATCAGTAAATCCTCTTAAGAAAAAGGTTCTAATAGTACTAGAATCAAGCTTAAGTTCCAACCTTTGTAAAATATACAAACATCTTTCTAGGTAATCTTCAAGAGTTTCATCGTCATCCTGTATGATTGTAAAATCTCATCCTGCATGTCCCGAGTTTTGCAATATTCTTGATATTTAGATAAAAACACTCTCTTCATCTAATCCCAAGAGGTGATATTGTTTTCTCCTAACCCCATAAACCAGTGTAAAGCTAAGTCCTTCAGAGTAATAGGAAATAATCTTAGCTTCTGAGCATCAGTTGAATAATCATAACTTCTACACAGAATATCAAACTCGAATAAAAAAGAGTCAAGATCTTCATGAACTTTACCATGGAAATGAGGGAGAGATAATGGTGGAATATTGTTCATTTGTGCCATAGTATCGGGGTCCACAATTGGTAACACAAAAGTGGATTGTTCCCCACTTACCTGGCTTTCACCAGTCCCTTCCACATGATCTTCATGGTCTGCCATTATTTCCCTTTTGCTCCCAATAGACTGAACCACACCTAAGTTGTTGTCACCAGAATCCAGGTGGATTGTTCCTACATGATGGGTTTGAATTGGATTGGGCTTCCTGCTCATAGAAGGAGACACAATATGAGAAATGTTTCAAAATTCTTTTGGCCCTTAGTGGGCTTTGAACCCATACCTTTTCTAGGCATTCATTTCAAGAAAGAAAGAAAAATAACAAACAACTTCTAACAAAAATGCAGTCAGAAATCAATAAACACCAGTAAAATTCCTTCAAAGAAGGTTTTCCAAATAATACTGTAAAAATAAAGGAAAAATTACCTCTATTGTACAGTTAGAAAATTCTTACCAAATCAAACCGCCTCCCTGGAAATGGCGCCAAAATGTTGGGTGCAGGAATTACACTTAAGAAAAATCCTCAACACTTAAAGTGTCAACCTGGGGGATTCGTAAACTTAGAGGCGAAGCACAGGAAATGCCAGAGATGGTATGAATGTTTCTAATGTCAATCCATACTTTCTTTGAAGGAAATATTGCAGAATCAAACTAGAAAGAGAAAAAGGAAACTTGAACCACCAAAATAATCTAAGACTGGAATGAGGAAGAATGCATTTGCAAAAGGGATTTAGAAATAAAAGGGGCAATCACTCTAGCTAACTATTGATTAACTACGGAGTGTGTGTTTTTCTTTAGCAAAGACACCTATCAGTCTCATCAGATGGGGCCTTCAAACCTGCTTATGTAGAGATTTCCTTCTTGCACTAATCTATCCTGCACTATTGCAGTCTGCTTGCACTAGTGTTGGAACAAAGATTTATGTAGAGGGTATAAATGGTGTCTTTACTAAAAGTGTTTTGCTTCATGCAAGTGCTTGAAATTTTTCAGGTTCAGAGCACTTAGATCCTATGGCAAGAAACTAGTTCTTGCACTAGATTAGAGCTTCTTGCACTTAGAATTTAATTATTAAAATAAGTGCTTAGTTACTGTAAGTGTTATTATACTGTGAAATCAAATTGCACACATAAAAATGAATGTTTCTGATTTTGATAGAGTGCATAAATAAAGAAACAATCCATATAATTTATCCTGTCATAAAGTGTTTAATGAAAGCAAGAAAATTGCGAGAAGTAAGCTAGAAAGGTTTGCTGCATCACACCAACGTGCACTGGTACAGGTTCATTTCTCCTGCTTGGACTAGGCAGGGAAAACCTACCAAACAGAACTGCAGAAAAGGAATAGCACACCAACATGCATTGGTGGAGGTTTATTTCTCCTGCTTGGACCAGATGGGAAAACCAATCAAACAAAACAGTAGAAAAGAAATAGCACACCAATGTGCGCTAGTGCAATTTTATTTCTCTTGCTTGGACCAGTCAGGAAAAGCAATCCGAAATCAACTGCAGAAAAGGAATAGCACACCAACGTGCAATGGTGCAGCTTTATTTCTACTTCTTGGACCAGGTGGAAAAACCAATCCAAAATTAGGTGTAGGAAAAGTAAATTTAACTATTTCACACAGCGGATCCGCTTTCACTCAAACATGAATGCATGTTCTTGAAATTAAATCACAGTTGACAATATAAACATAAATTACAAGAAACAGGAAATAGGGTAAACGTGCTGGGTTGGTTGGGCCCTAGCCAACCACCACATTTCCCTTTCAAATAGAAACGCTACCCAGTACTTATCAATTCATCAACTTTCAAACATAGAAATACGATTTATAAAACTTGAGGCGGAGCTCCCTTTCTATTAATTCACTGAGGCAAATACATGAGTGAATACATAGTGCAGCCCAGATTCAGGTGATAACAAAACAATAACCTATTATTGCCTCTCTGGCTATGTCTTTGTTCTATACAAAATTCTATCAAAAACTATATCATCCTATTTACATTCTTCATTATATAGATCTTTGGCCAAAGGCCAAAAAGATAGTTTAACAAATTACATAACCGATATGAAGAATTTAGCTTCTCGGCCTTCAAAATTAGGTAGCTCAACAAAACTGACCATAGCCCATTTCTAGCTGTTCATTCTTCATAAATTCGAACTTGGCTGCCTTCGGATTGACCTTGCTGTCGTGGCTGGAACTTGGCTGCCTTTAGATCTATCTTGCTGTCATGGTTGAAGCTGCTCAAAATGAAGTGGTGATCAAGGAGGTTCGGATCTACTGCAAGGATTTGTTGTGCTAGCACCGGTGCAAGATCCGATCCTGCACTAGGATCAGCAGTTACGGTAAGCATTTGACTACCAAATAAACATTGGAGATATCGATAAGTTACAAAGAGTGATTATAAGCAAGAAATCATGTAATAAATAATTAATTAATGTTAAGTTAAGTTAAAAATATGAAATATAAAGTTCATACGAAATATGTCATTGTTCTTGGACTAGTGCAAGATGAGGGTGTATAAGAGAGGTAAAAAAGCGATAAATGGTTATGATTTAGGAAGGGGAAAATTGCAAAATGAAAGCAAATTAGGGGGCTAACCGACGCTGGACAAGAAGTCTTTGTGATTTAGGACTAAGAGCTAGAGCTAGATACTTTAGACATCTATTTCATCACTGGACTGTCCTGAAGAGGGGAATCAATTAATTTGTATGGGGCCAGGCCCATTGGGGAAAGTGTGAACATGTTTCTTGCATAACATTGTCCAGAAGCACTGAAATAAAAAAGCTACACGATTGATATCATGAGTGTTAACGACCTTGTACTCAAAGTGTTTCTCTTGACCATAAATAGAATTGTCAGGGCTCAGGCATTGCATGAGTCCAACAAGTACAAATTCCAGTATGCCATAGATTGTACGGTGCCAACTGTCTTCAACTAGACAAAGGCCATGAAAGTGAATACGAAATGCCAATTATCCAAATGCAAGGCATGGAACCTGAAATAGTTTGGATATGGTTCCCTTTTGGTGACTTTCTTTTGGGAACAAATCCCACTATTTCACTATCAGCTAGAAGAGGTAGACCCCCCATTACCACGAGATCCACAAATGGTCTGATGGAGTGAACTAATGCCCAGAATAGGTGGGGGCCAACATATGTCATACAAGCTTGCCTTCTTTGTGTGGCTGAGGCATCAGCTGATTGTGGTAGAGGATTGGCCGTATAGTGGTAGTGACTTCTGTGGTGATCTTGACATGCCACTCCCACAAGGGGAGGATTTTGAAGATGGAGGTAAGCAAACAATTTTGATTTTTGATTTTTATTATTATTATTATTATTGAAATATATGCATCATGACACTCTGGTTTTGTAATTGCAGATGTAGGACCAGAGTGACGAGCTGGGATGCTAGATGCATTACTCGATAGTTTAAGATTTCTCTTTATCAGGAAGGATTCGATAATGAAGAAGAAATTTCACGGAATCTTGATGCCCTGACCAAAGGCATCCCAGAGTATGCTCGAATGGCAGACATTCCACGCCAATATCAGCGGAAGATAGTGGAAGTCTCAGATCGGATCCACCATTTTCTGACTCGAGTAGTATGAGAAATGACGTGTTATCACCCGAAGTATCATCTCAATCCAAACAACGTCTTGTCTACTATTGAGGGAAGCCAACCCATTTCCTCTCTTACAGGAATAGGCCCTAGAGTCTTCAAAGACTCTTATTTAAGCCCGGGGCCTTAAAAGTCAATAATAAGGGGGGGCACGCATGAGCTCGGGCGGACCCAGCCCTCCCATTCCACATTTCTAATAAATAAGGGCCCCCAAAGAGAAATATCCCACCCATTTATCCCAGTTGACTCTATTCCCTGCGACCCGTTTCACCTGCTCCTACTAGAAACAGAAGGCCGGGCACACATTCCTATATATGATTAAGGGGGATTCAAGCAAAAAACCACTAAGAAGAGTAGGGGGGCCAGCGGAGACAACTACAACGGCCGGCCTGTTCAGTGCTATCAGTTAAGTGCTATCATGAGCACCATGCCGAGTAGTCCATAGTTTTAGCATTTTTAGTTTTAAGGTATGCAAGCCACAGATGTACTGAACACATATATTATTTTTTGAGTTTTGATGTATGACACTCAAACATTATTGACATATATATATATATATATATATATGTGCTATATTTCTTGTTTACTATGATACAACATTTTGTTTTTCAAATGTTACATAAATTTATGTTTAACACATAATTAGTTAATGCATCTGTTAATGTATTCATATCTCTAGGAATGTGATGATATGTGATATAATCAAATTTATTTCTAATAGATAAATACGTAAATAAATTCTCAATACGTGAGGGGTTCTGACGGAATATTTCCCATTGAGTTGAAGAACAACAAGCCGCGAATCAAGGTTAACAACCATTTCCCAAATGTTAAGAGCAATGGATTTTGACAAGAGCTCGATAACTGCACTATATTCAGCAATGTTATTAGTTGTTTGATGTAAACAAATACCTTAAAGATCAATTAGCTCACCATTAGGGGCATAGATAGCCCATGCCACGGAGGATAGATTCTGGGTACTACGGCAAGCACCATCAGTGAAACTGACATAAGGACTCACATACATCTGCAAAGCAGGTTAAGACATAATAAGCAGGAAAGCTGCTTGAAAAACACACCAAACCAAACTTGCACAAAAATGAATAACACACTTATGTACAAA
Source organism: Pinus tabuliformis (assembly GCA_031772625.1). Taxonomy (NCBI): domain Eukaryota; kingdom Viridiplantae; phylum Streptophyta; class Pinopsida; order Pinales; family Pinaceae; genus Pinus; species Pinus tabuliformis. The sequence goes on along the minus strand of CM062816.1, from coordinate 1,197,987,486 downwards.
TGTAGTCATGCGAGATGACTCAGGCATAGTGCATTTTGAGATACAGCTCATTACGGGGCTTGTCCAAGGGATTTCCCTCATAATCAATCATCTCATAGGCCCCTTTTTGTAACACATGCTTAACAATATAGGGCCCATGCCACATGGGTTCGAATTTACCTGCCCCCAGATTATCATTAGCTTGGTCATATAGCAAGACCAAATCACCCTCAGAAAAAGCATGAGGATAGACCGACTGATCAAAATGGGACTTAACCCATTTTTTCTGTGCTTCAATGATTAAAGCAATGAGACGATGGGTTTCATCCAGTTGTTCTAAATACAAGAGATGCTCTTCTTGAGGTGAGGTTTCAGGGAGTAGTTCGAAAACCAATTTGAGTGAGGGAAGTTCACACTCAAATGGTAAATTTGCTTCTAGACCATAGAGGAGCTAGAAATGTGTGAATCCAGTTGCATCTTTAGTCAAGGTTTGGTAGCCCCACGGAACTGAGAAAAGAATGAGATGTCAATTGGGTTTGTGCATCCTAATGGTGCGCTGAAGCATAGTGACTAACACTTTGTTTACAACTTCAACTTAGCCGTTGGCCTGAGGGCAATATGGAGTTGAGCCATCGTGAGACAAGCCCAACGTAGGAGTTAGCATAGCCATCATGTAATCTCAAAAATGGGAGCCATGGTAAGTGACAATGTCTTGAGGCACTCCAAACCTCAAAATAACATGACTGAATAGAAATTGCTCCACCGTTTTACCGTTAGCTAAATATTTAGGCATCTCTTTAGCCCATTTGGTGAAGTAATCCATGGTAATGATAATATAACCATGCTCGTTGATTGAACAAGGATTGTAGATCATAAAATCAATGCCACATTTGGCAAAGGGACCAACAATAATAACGGGGTGAAGGAGAGTGGGTGGGGCACACATTTTGCACTGATAAATTTGGCACTCATGGCGTTTGCGAACATCAAGGATGCAATCTTTAAAGATGGAGGGCTAGAGGTAACCAGCACGGAGGATATTTTGAGTAGTGGCATAGCCATAAAGATGACCACCACATGTGCCAAAATGATAGTAATTCAAGAATATTTTAGCCCCATCGAGAGTTAAACATCGACAAAGAATTGAATCAACACCAACATGGTATAAAGTATCCCCAATGATGCAGTAAGGTTGGCATTGATGTCGAATGCATCGGTGATCATCCTTGGTCAATGTAGAGCAGAAAGTAGAAGTTTGGAGATACATGATGATATCACTGTACCAAGGATTGAGAGTGATAATCAGAAAAAGAGTCTCATTGGGGAGCTTCTCATTAGCACCAGTAGGAAGAGAAGTGAAGTGAAGAGATAAAATCAACTCAGCAAATAAAAGTGATTTCTTGGATTTGGCAGTAGTGAACACCAAATCAAATTCTTGGAGGATGAAAATCCCTAGGTAATTGACAAGTTAGAATGTAAGTCATGGGGTTACACTCGGAAATCACAGTTGTAGTATAGAGGAGAATATAATGCCGAAAGCACTGAACAACCTAAATAGAAGCCAAATCCAACTTCTCGAGATGAGCATAATGGGTCTTAGTATCAAGGAGATTGTGCCTGAGGTAATAAATGACATGTTCATGACCTTCATCATCGTCTTGCACTAGCACTATGGCAATAGTGCTAGAAGCTATAGCTAGACAGAGGAAATAATCACAATGATAGTTCAAAGGGTGCAATAGAGGAGCATTAATGAGGATGGCTATCAAGTCATCAAAGGACTTTTGGGAAGCTTCATCCCAAATGAATGGAGTTCATTGCTTAAGAAATCAGGTGAACCCTGAAGCTAGCTCAACATAGTTAGGCACAAAGCGAAGAAGGAACTTCGGTTTCCCTTGCAGATGCTGTAATTGATGCAACGAAGAGGGAGGGGGTAGATTAATAGTAGCCTCAACTTTGAGAGTATCAAGACAAATTCCATCTTTAGAAATAATGAAATCGAGGAGTCATCTGGATTTGTCGCAAAATACACACATGTGAATTCAACCGAATGTTATAGTGTCTACAATGAAGAAATATTTGTCAAAGATGGTCAAGATGGTCAAGGAACTTACACAAATGAGTAGGAAGATCATCCAAATAAGGCTAAATGATGTTTTTAATGTCATGGAAAGCATAGGACATTGCTCTTTTAAAGGTAGCCCTAGCATTCTTAAGGCAAAGAGGGAGATTTTTATATGTAAAAGTCCCCCACAGATAGATATAGGTAGTCTTATCTTGATCAGCTGATGCAATTTTTATCTAGTTATAACTAGAAAAACCATCCATAAAGGAGAAAATCTCACTTTGAGCACATTCATCAATGATCTGGTCTATAAAAGTGGTAGGGTAACTATCCTTTGGATAGGCATGATTAAGGTCACGGTAATAAACATAGACCTAAATGGTGCTCTTCTTCTTAGTTATTAGTGCGATATTTGACACCCAATCTGGCAGAGGGATGGGATAAATAAATCTAGCTTTAAGAATTTTTTGAACTTCCCCTTTAATGGCAGCCGCTTTTCTAGGGTGAACTGGATGAAGTCTTTGTCAAACGGCCTTTGCATTAGGATAAGTCATAATCTCATGCACGACTATACTTGGGTTAATGTCGAGTATTTCTTCACACGAACATGCAGAAACATCTTAACACTCTTGAAAAATATGAGTATAGAGCTTGATCTCATTAGGAGAACAAGTCACCCCAATATGAACATTTTCAACAATACCTGGTTTAATAGAAGTATAAATGGGCATTGTTTGGGTAATATTACCCATTTTCCCTTCCAACCAAACTTCATGGGTCATGATAGGCATCTGAAGTGGTTGGGTCATGAAATGAGAAGAGAACTTCTCAAGATAGGTAGACATGACTGTCGGACCAGGCAAGAATGAGGAACGATGATGAGTATCATTCCATGGTGCTTCCCCCAGAGACATAATTTCCATGAAACTTACGTCAAAAGGAAAATTCTTGGTTAAGGGATCGAGAGAAACAAAGAACCAAGCCATGGAGATTGAGAATATGCATCAAGATATGTACTTGAAGCATTCTGATTATTAGGCACTGAAGCTGAAGCCGAAACAATCTCCACATAATTGATCTCGGTAGGGCTTAATGGCATGACATCAACCTATTGTAGCAGCTACAACCACCGTCCGAAATTTTGACCTGCACCAATTTCGGAGCCTCCCTTGAAGAGTTTCACTTGATGACTGCATGCACTCGAGTTCACTCTGTGAGCTCGTGTGATTGTTTACATCCACCTTGCTTGTTCATTACATTCAAGTCTCTGCATGCTGATTTCTAAGTCATGCCTACGACTATGTTCTGGTTATGCTCAAACTCTTTTCTTTGTATGTGCTTGTCATGTTCACTATGAAAGAATCTGTCACACTCACACACGAAGTCACATTCACTGTTGTGCAAGCATCATCTCAATCAATCAATGATCAATTATGATCATCGCTCTTTTCACTTGCACCGTCGGTCAGTCATATTGAACATGTGTGTCTGGATGGTTTGGTCATTTCATCATCAAGTCATGTGAGTGTGTTTTCTTATGATCACCTATGTATCTTTCGATTGTTCACACACTTATCCATTTCTGTTGAAGTTTTGAGGACCAAAATCCACTCTGATAACCGGACCATCACCCTGTCATCAACTTGATTAACTGTGAACTAGAATAGCGCAGAAGTACCAAGCTAGTCTTTTCAAGCTACATTGCTCGCAAATAATTCAATCAAAGCTCATGCCAGACATCTAGACAGTCGGACTCGACAGTCACCTTGGGACTAATGACCCTACAAAATTACACAGAGGCCACCAACCTCACCCACTCAACTGATTGAGGAAATTGGGCAGATAGGTCGGACAAACACCAAGTGCCCGTCCTTGTCTCCCTCATAAAATTGCATAGTTTTCCTAGTCAGTCATCCCGATAGTCGACCAACTGTTCATCTCAGAAATTACATTGTGCTCATGAGCAGGCATTCCATTGCCCATCAGTCAACTCAACTCAGAAATTGTGCAGAGACGATTAGCAGGCCGACCTCTGTCGTGGCGGAAAAAGTCGTTTGTGCGGACACAACTGACCTCCCTAGGAGTCTAAACTCTCTAGCGACAAACAAGACAAAATGGAGCGATCTTTCTCTAAATACACCTTTTAAAACATGAAAACTACAAATGTTTAGGCTTACCTTATTCCAAAACGCTGTTGTTGTAGTCCGTCCTTGCCGATCCGGATGAGCTCCTCCTTCACATCAATTCCTGCAACCACAAACAATCAAACAATTACCAAGCACTTGCATCTCATATAATAAAACATATATTCAACATGCAGACCAAGGAACACATGAAATAACTCATTAACACAAGCTATTGAGAAAAATGAACCAGTTTGTATTAATAACGAAACAAAGAAACTCTTACAACCTGGCCTTGGTGTTGTGCAAGTTCCTCCCAGGGTCCATCAAGGGTTTTCCTCTACTTTGACAAAGCTCACCCACTTCCAAGTAGAATCAAGCAAAGACAATCTCTCCTCACAAGGTTCTAAATGGGAGTCCTAATTCCTGCAGCATTTACCCAAAGAAAATGTATAGCTTCAACCTCCCCTCCTTCTGGCCCAATGCCTTTATTTATAGTGCTCAAGAGGAGGTTAATCAGGTCCACCATCAATGGGATAATCCCCCTCTTTGGGTGGGATAGCTCCCTTATTGATGGGATAAGTTCCTCCTTAATAGGGATACATGAACCAACTGGAGGCGCATCCATTTCATCAAACCGACCTCTAGAAAGTTCTAGAAGTAACCACAAGTAACTTTTTTAAGATGAAACTTGCGCATTTTTCCTTTTACAGAAGGACGCACATGTCCCTTAACATACAGAGCGTCCAAGGACGCAGCCTTTGTGAACATTGTGAGCGTCCTCGTAGGTAAGGCTTGAGAGAACCTGCGTCCCCAGAGATAAACACTTTTTTTACAAGACTTTCTCTCTTTTTTGAGTTTGAGATGGATAGCAGAGGCATAAGACTTGCCTAAGAGGGTAGCATGACTGTTGATTGAGCCATACTAACTGTAAATAGTCATGGTGACATTTTTTAGTGTAACAGATTGCCCCCTAAAGTGCGAAGCCTGGAATAGATTAGGGTTTTGTAATTCTAGGAAGGGTGAAGCGCTTTATCATTTCAAGGATTGTCTTGTGGATGACCTGGTTGGAACCTGCAATTTTCAACACAAAATACATGTATAAGATTATATCATCACTGAGGTAGGCATTCCCATACTCAGATTCAAAACTTTAACTAATGGACTAACTACTCTGATACAGGAATGATCTTGCAGTACATCATTTTTATAGACTTTTGTAGACACAGTATGGACGCAGCCATCTGTTTATGATTAGTCTACATAGATAATGAATACAAAACTCCTCGCAGCCTGGATGCTAGAAACTAGATCCAGGGTCTTCACTTCTACTTCCCGAATTGGTACGATTCTAGCCATGTGATTAAATGATTTGATGTCGAACATGTTAAAAACTTGATTACCAGTCGATGATGTAAATTGTTAACAAGCGTGAGAGAGACCACCAGTAATGTCAATGGTTCTCAAAGTACCAAGCACAACCCGTGAAATGTGAATAGATGTTTTGATGTCGAACACTTCACGGAATCCTTTGATCGAAAGTCAATGATGTAAACTGACGTCAAAGGCGAGAAACCTGCCATTGATGCATGCAGACTTCAAGGTACTGTCGATTCCTAAGTCATCTTTCTAGATAATGTGCTGATGTCGATAGAAAGCGACCCGTTGCAGGCAAGCCCGCAACACGAAATCATTGTTCAAGTTGAAGAAATGTTGCTGTAAGGACTGACTCAGGGATGGTTAAATGGATGACAAGTATTTTGCAGATGAAAGTTTTGCTTGCAGACCTCTTGAACACATAACGACACGACAGATGGCTTGGTGATGAATAACTCAAAGTTAATCCCCGGAACCCGGCTGAAGACTTTCAAAGTGGTTTGATCAACTGTGAGGTAAAAGATTTCCCAACCCAGGTGAATGAAAAGTGTCGTGTTCAAGAGTGGTAATAAAGTTTCTTCTGAGACAAAAGGTAACAAATAGGCTCATTCTTCTCTCTTTTCCCCCACCATTTCTGGCAAGTACCTCTTTATTTTTAACAAGCTTGAGGAGGATAACATATGCTTGATTATAAGCTCATCCTTCGGATGAGTCCAACCTAGTTTTGATTCGAACCCTAGGAAGGAGTGGTTCGTTCCTGTTTGTAATTGAACAGGTCCTTTACTGTGAAATTTTAACGAGTCCAGTATAGGAGAAACTCGGCGTTTTTCAATTTTAGAGAGTCTGAAAAAACTAAAGAAGACTCCAAGGTGAACTTTTTCGTAAATTTGTGTCCCCCAAGCCCGAAAAAGTATAAAATAATACCTGGGAGAACCGCTTAGTCTTGCGACCAAGGAGTACTTTCATGATTAGTGTCTCTGACCTGAAAAGTAAAAAGCGATCAAGGACACGTCGTTTTATTTCCGTATCGAGTTTGAAACGACAAAAACCCGGCAATCTTTTCCTGATTTTACGGTCAGAAAAGAGCTATAAGGGGACCGTATTTTAATTCCGTTTTAACGAGTGTAAAAGAAACGCTCGACAATCTTTTCATATTTTAGGAGTCTGAAAAGGGCTTAAAAGAGAACTCCAAGGTTTCACTTTTTCGTAAGTTTTAACGAGTTCGAAAAAGGGATAAAAATGTACTCATATGGCCGACTTTCAATTTAATTTACGAGCAGGAAAAGACGGAAAGAACTCGGCATTTTCATTTGTTTTACGAGAATGAAAGATAGCAAAATAATCTCGGTATTTTCATGAGTTTAACGAGTCTTGAAAATAACTGAAAGTGACTCAAGATAGGTTTCATTTTTACAAAAGCTTGAAACAGATAAAAACTATGCTTTAAAGTAGTTTCATTTTTTCACAAGCTTGAAACAGAGAGAAAACTGTGCTTGATGCCCCCTAAGCGTAACTGCTAGAGTGCATGCCCCCCAGCTTCATTTCATTCAACCAGTTGGATGAAATGAAGGTTGAGTTACGAGATCAGTGAAAGACTTGACCTAAAACTGTAAGAAAACTATGCAAAAACTGACATAACTAACCTAAAAATACAACTTAACATCTATGAGATCTAGTCAAACTCTCGACTCAAATAGAGGAGGATTTGTTTCATTTTTTAACGAGCTTGACACAGGAAAAGAACTATGCTCGGATTCGGTTTCATGTTTACGCAAGCTTGAAACGAAAAACTATGCTTGTTATAAGTTCACATGCCCCCAGCATAATGACACAAAACGAGGTACATGCCCCCCAAGCTTCATTTCATTCAATGAGGTGGATGGAATGAAGCTTTACTTTCAAGATCTTGGAAAGACTTGTGGGAGGTGTTTCATTTTTTAGTGAGGTTGACACAAGAAAAGAACTATCCTCAAAAGCTTTGTTTCATTTTTTAAACGAGCTTGACACAAGATAAGGAACTATGCTCATAACTACTCTCTACAATCTACCTAACAAAAATTTTACTCTAAAAACCTTGATTCATTTTTTAACGAGCTTGACACAAGACAAGGAACTGTGCTCTAAAATCCTTGATTCATTTTTTAATGAGCTTGACACAAGACAAGGAACTATGCTCATAACTACGCTCTACAATCTACCTAACAAAAATTTTACTCTAAAAACCTTGATTCATTTTTTAACGAGCTTGACACAAGACAAGGAACTGTGCTCTAAAATCCTTGATTCATTTTTTAATGAGCTTGACACAAGACAAGGAACTATGCTCATAACTACGCTCTACAATCTACCTATTTAACCTACCCTTGTTTCATTTTTTAAAGAGCTTGACACAAGACAAGGAACTATGCTCAAGAAGTTCACATGGCCCTAGCATAATGATGCAAAGCAAGGTACATGCCCCCCAGGCTTCATTGCATTCAACCGGCTGGATGAAATGAAGGTTTACTTTCAATATTTAACTTGAAAAGGGAGTTGTTTCATTTTTAAGGAGGTTGACACAAGAAAAGAACTATCCTCAAACCTGATTCATTTTTTAACGAGGTCGACTCAGTAACAGGAACTATCCTCAAACCTGATTCATTTTTTAACGAGGTCGACTCAGTAACAGGAACTATCCTCAAAACCCTACTTTTTACAGTCTACCTACATAACCTAAAATCTACCTGATTCATTTTTTAATGAGGTTGACTCAGTAAAAGAACTATCCTCATTACAGCCTATTTCATTTTTTAACGAGGTTGATATAGGAAAAAACTATCCTCGTACTCACTGATTCATTTTTTAACGAGGTTGACACAGTAAAAGGAACTTTCCTCACTGCAGCCTATTTCATTTTTTAACGAGGTTGATACAGGAAAAACTATCCTCGTAACACCCTATTTCATTTTTTAACGAGGTTGGCACAGGAAAAGGAACTATCCTCGCTCTCCTTGTTTCATTTTTTAACGAGGTTGATACAAGAAAAAAATATCCTCGCACACACTGATTCATTTTTTAACGAGGTTGACACAGTAAAAGGAACTTTCCTCACACTCACTGATTCATTTTTTAACGAGGTTGACACAGTAAAAGGAACTTTCCTCACACTCACTGATTATGGCTTCCAACTGGGAGAAAGACATGTCAATGGACACACCTTGATCATGGCTTCCAAGAGGTCTTCATCAGAAGGAAGAATACTTCTCTGGAAGGAACACATGTCAAGGGACTCAAAAGGGATAAGAACATCGTGTTCAAGTAATCCCATAGAGTTTTCCATGTCAATTACTGGATCTAAATCAAAGGAAGATGAGCAAACAGTGAGAGGCTCACTTACTTCGGTAACTGAAAACATGGGACCGGTTGCCACATAATTTACCCGTGGCGGGGTAGATACCACTTGAGAATCAGGAACATTTGGGGCTGTCATATTATTGGCAGTTGAGACAAGACTAGGGAACGAAAGCTGGTCTACAGTCACAATATGTCCATTGTGAGGGAAAGACATCACGCGAAAGAGTGTCGATACGACAGCTTTCATTGCATAAACATAGTCTCGCCCAAGGAGTAAATTGAAATCCAAGGGACCTCGAACTACCATAAGATCAATACAGACAGTTTTACCTTCCAAGGTAATAGAAAACTTAGGAAGGATCCCTAAAGGTTCACTAATGGTTCTGTTAAAAGCTTTCAGATTCTGCGTAATAGGCGCTAGCTGAGGGGAACCCAAAGCTTTCCAAACAGTTGAGGATAAAATACTAACAGAAGCACCTTCATCTACCTGAGTACGATGTATGTCCCTACCACCCGCCTTGACAATGATTTGGAAAGGGATGGAGGAAGGAAGACGAGGTTCTGTCAGTCTATTCCAATCAAAGGAAAAGACCTCAGTACTTGGAGGGGGTTCTGTAGAAACAGGTGAAATGCCCCCCGGCATAGAAGAATCCGATGTAACAAGAAGAACATCAGCGGTATGAAATTTACTCTCGAAAAGGAGAGTGTGATCGACCGAATGTGAAATTGAATCGACCACTTGATCAACTAATGGATCATCAACCTGAGTGACATGAGTTTCACTCTCCAATGGAAGAGTGTGATTGACTGTACTTGAAGTTAGATCAATCACTCCGTCAGTTGACGGTAGGTTGAGAGAAAGTTTACGGTAACCAGTTGGAAATTCTTGCTGTGGAACAGTAAGGTTTTCCAACAATGTTGAGGCTTCATCCATGTGAGGGAAAATGTGAGTTTGATGACTCCCTTTGCATAACTTACAAGGAAACCTAACTTTACCCTTTTTCCCAGGAACCTGACTATCACTGGTTGATGGATCAACAGAAAGTTGATGAGGTTTTTCTGACCATACTTCCAAGACCTTTGGAATACTAGGACAATTGACAAGGAAGTGGTCACCCTTACAAAGCCTGCAAGGGTATTTAGGTTTACGGTGCATGTCGGAGTTTTCCTCAACACAACTAACACTTACAGCCATGGTTGGTTGGTTGACTTCTTTCTTATCTTGCTTCTTTTTCTTCTTCTTCTTCTTCCCTTTCTTCTTCTTCTTAGCCTCCTGGTTACTAGCATCAAGGCTTTTACCAGGCGAAGAGGAAGAAATGGAGGAAGAAAAATTAGGCGAAGAAGGTAAAGGGTCAACAGAAGGTTGGTGATGTTGAGATGGTGAACTCTGTTGAGGTGAAGCATCCGGTTGAGATGGAACAATTGGAGTACTTTGGGCCAACGAAGTTGAAAATAACCATATCGGTAAACCTATTGTAAATCCAGGTAATGACAAAGTAGCCATATAAGGAGGACCAACATTTCCAAAGTAAGGAAAAGTACGAGGATTCTCGTTAGGAGGGGTTCCTAGGTTGATAAATTCCGGAACATTTGCCATTATATTCAACTTCAGTGAATTTTATTAACAATTTAAAACTAAAATTAACAATTCACAATTCACACTTAACAACTAAAATTCACAATTCACACCTATGGTCTCTAAAAGTAAAAACAAACAAATTAACACACGCTATCAAATCTAGGAGTCAAACCATACACAAACAGTAGTCTTCCGGACCGAAAACACTAGTTGGTGATGAAGCCCAACATCGCCGAATTCAGTACAGAAGTGGTGGGTGGAACAGTTACCCCGGCAACCTGCTTAATGAATAGACCGGCACAAGTTCCTCCACTTTAACCGTCTCGAAGTGAAGTGAACCCCCCGGAAAATCCAAGTGAGTATAACCGACGTCTGCTCCAGGTACAGTGGGACCTTCCCTCCACCGTCACCTCGGTAGAACCCTAAAGATTATGGTCACTAAAGTTACCAATCACAACAATTACACCTGGGGGAACAGTCTAAACTCCGACAGCACGCAAGGGTAGAGTAACAAGCTCAATCCCCTTACCGGCTCCTTGACAGTAATCCAAGGTTTACCGATAAGTGACCCCTGGCTCCTCGACAATGGTTAATCCAAGGTTTACCGTTTGTAATACGTACTGTCTGGCGTCGTTCCCAATGAGGGGGGAATGATCCCCTCACTGGTTCGGACACGAGCTCGTGCTTCTCCTTTAAGAGGAGCTTTCCCAGAGTGAAATTGAAACAATTGGATTTATTCTACTCAAGATAAACTATCTGTTTGGTTTTGTAGTCTTGGAGAGTTAAGTACTCACCTACTCCAAGACCCTAGCCTAAGCTATGTTGGTGTTTCAGAGCCCTAGAAATGTAAAAATTACTAGATGAATTTTAATTAAGCGCTGTGTTATTAAGGCTGTTATTACTCAAATGGGTAAATGGAGATGAAACCAATGGTGTTATGACCCGACTCAACTGAATGCAATCGAATATGATAATGCAATCCTTTCAATTCGATGGATCCTAACTAGAGTAAGGAGAGAGTTTCCATTCACTTCCAACAATGCAAAAAATTGATCATTAAGAGAAAATTTAACAAATTCTCTAATGCACTAATTTCATCAAGAAAAACTAATGCAAATCAATTCCAAACCAATTTTTATTTATTTTTGTGTAAATTCAAATCAAAGAAAGCTGATCTAAATCTACGATTGATTTTTCAGAATGTAAACTATGCAATTGTAATCTATGCACAATTCACATGAAAAGTATGCAAATGTAATCTATGCACATTTTTCATTCATATTCTGAAACTGAGAACTCTAATTATGCAAATGTGATCTATGTAAGAGAATTCTCAAACACAAGATGATTCTAATGTAATCTAAGAACCAATCAAGTGCAAGTCGAGAAAATTGGGTGAGAGTTCCAAAGATCAAAACATAAAAACACTCAAAGGCGATTAACACTCATACACAATTTAGCCCCCCCCGGCGAATGAGGGGGAAATTTTTTTGCAAAAACAGAAGCAAAAAGATGCAAAATTGTGAAAAGACTGAGACAAACCTTCAAGTAATGACCAAAGGAAATCAAATCAAGAATTTCTCAAAAAAGAGACTCAAAACACCCAATTGATGAAAGCTTAGAGTAGGAATGCTAATGAAACGAGCTTAGGTGAAGATCTTTGACAAGGGACTAATGAATCTGGGCAGTAAAAACTAAGAAAAAAAACAAAATCTAAGAGTAAAAAAGAAAAAAATGGAGTTTTCTCAAATTTTAGCAGGGGGACGCAAGCGACCCGTTAGAACAGGTGCGTGCCCGCTCTGTGCGCACAGCAAAAGTGCGTCCAGGGACGCACTGTGCAATACTAAGAGGGTGCGTCCGACTGTAAAACTCAAGAAAAACTAAATCTATTTTACTGCTAAGCTAATCCACCCAAACACAAATTCACACAGTCAAAAACCAGAAAAAGAAATCAATTTTCTTAGAGCAAAGTTCATTCAAAGGAAAAGACTTTTCACATTAATGGGATCCCCAGCGGAGTCGCCAATTTGTCGTGGCGGAAAAAGTCGTTTGTGCGGACACAACTGACCTCCCTAGGAGTCTAAACTCTCTAGCGAAAAACAAGACAAAATGGAGCGATCTTTCTCTAAATACACCTTTTAAAACATGAAAACTACAAATGTTTAGGCTTACCTTATTCCAAAACGCTGTTGTTGTAGTTCGTCCTTGCCGATCCGGATGAGCTCCTCCTTCACATCAATTCCTGCAACCACAAACAATCAAACAATTACCAAGCACTTGCATCTCATATAATAAAACATATATTCAACATGCAGACCAAGGAACACATGAAATAACTCATTAACACAAGCTATTGAGAAAAATGAACTAGTTTGTATTAATAACGAAACAAAGAAACTCTTACAACCTGGCCTTGGTGTTGTGCAAGTTCCTCCCAGGGTCCATCAAGGGTTTTCCTCTACTTTGACAAAGCTCACCCACTTCCAAGTAGAATCAAGCAAAGACAATCTCTCCTCACAAGGTTCTAAATGGGAGTCATAATTCCTGCAGCATTTACCCAAAGAAAATGTATAGCTTCAACTCCCCTCCTTCTGGCCCAATGCTTTTATTTATAGTGCTCAAGAGGAGGTTAATCAGGTCCACCATCAATGGGATAATCCCCCTCTTTGGGTGGGATAGCTCCCTTATTGATGGGATAAGTTCCTCCTTAATAGGGATACATGAACCAACTGGAGGCGCATCCATTTCATCAAACCGACCTCTAGAAAGTTCTAGAAGTAACCACAAGTAACTTTTTTAAGATGAAACTTGCGCATTTTGCCTTTTACAGAAGGACGCACCTGTCCCTTAACATATAGAGCGTCCAAGGACGCAGCCTTTGTGAACATTGTGAGCGTCCCCGCAGGTAAGGCTTGAGAGAACCTGCGTCCCCAGAGATAAACACTTTTTTTACAAGACTTTCTCTCTTTTTTGAGTTTGAGATGGATAGCAGAGGCATAAGACTTGCCTAAGAGGGTAGCATGACTGTTGATTGAGCCATACTAACTGTAAATAGTCATGGTGACATTTTTTAGTGTAACAACCTCCCAGCCTTAGTGTAGTTTTCCTTGCCAACAACCATAGTAGTAGACTGCCAATTTCCTCCAAGAATTGTGTAGTTTCTGCCACTAGTGACTCCAATAGCCAACTGGAAGTTCCCTCTAGGAATCATGCAGTTCTGGCTACGAGTGACCCCAGAAACCAATTGGAAGTAACCTCTGGGAATTGCACAGTTTTGGCTGCCAGTCTCCCAGGTAGTTCCCCCAAAAAACTGCGCAATCCCTACCTTCTAACCCTTCATGTAGCCCAGCCCTTTCATCTGGAAAATTGCACAAATCTGGCTATCTAGCACCGATGTTCGTTCATTCTGAAAAATGAGCAGAGCATGCCTGCCTTGGCTTCGAGTAGCCTGGACTGTTCCTCCCAAAATTTTCACAAATTTTCCTCCCAGTAGAGCCAGACCTCGTAGACATTCACCATCGATTCATATTACCCATCTCCATCACTTAGTGACTCTTGAACAATTTTCATCAACAATGCCTAGAGCCTTCATCTCACATCACAACCTTGCTACCTCTCCCGGTCACCTGCATTCGAAATGATCATGTGTCATGGTAGATAAGGAGGTTTTGGATTTGATGTCATCTCCTCAAGAGTGATTGCAGGTACAGGTACATCAACAAACATGGAAAGATGACAAATAGGATGAACAAAGGGAGCACATGCAAAATGACAGGTTCACCAACAGACAAACGAATGAAGCAGATGAAGTGGACGAGTGCGACAAACATGCACCTTCACGAATGGAGGAGCCTATCAAGCCTTTCAACATGAACGCAAGGGACAACATGCTAAAGCTTCATCAAGTGAACCAAGTACCATCGAAGACTCCACACACTTCACCATGTGGAGGTGAAGCTATGGTACACCATGAAAACTTCCATCACCCAACAACACTATAGCTCGACATGCACTCAAGCAGCAGTGCGAATGTACTAGCAGTGTCATGTCAAGTCATGTTGAGTCAAGTCATGAGTCATGTTACCCACATCTCCACTATGGGCTTCTTTTCAATCAATGTGATGTAATGTGGAACTCCAAGAGACCCACTTGTTGAACAAAGAGTCATGTAAGTCGAAAATTCATGGAAGTCAAACGGTCCTGAGGGTAGTTGAATAGCCACAAGGGTTAGTTTCACCCTTGGCTATAAATACCCCCCCATTTGTACATGGAAAGGAATTTTCACCTCAGCTCCTCCCACATGGCCAACAGAGTCTGTAATCATTTCTTTGAGGAGCAAGTAGTGGCTCCAGTGCCTCGCACTCAGGGTTAGTGATGTATGGTGTAATGATGTGTCTTGGTACTTTCGCTTGATGCAGAAGCCTACTAACAGGCCAACACGTTTTCACACATGTATTGTATCTATTGTAAGACTGATCTTTAACACTTGTAATGCATGCTGCTTTAACCTGTGCTCGACATCTGAACTGCTTGAGTTGTTGTAATGCATAATATATTAATGAAAATGTGTTGTATATGTTTTTAACGTTGTCTCTCCCATGTAGGCTACTCTCTCGAACATCAGATAAACCATTCACATGAAGCTTGTTGTAGCAACCGTTGCACTCATTCGGATTGATCTGTGAGTGTTGTATGTGTTATCTTACCTTGTATGTTATGACTTCCGCATCTATGTGGACTTCTCCACAGGAAGCTATGCATGTCCTATTGTGTTGTGTGTTCCTAGCAGTGTTGGAATTGCTCCCAATCGACCTAGAACTCACTCTCACCCTCTCCCTTGATAGTGAAAGAACCATTGACGCAACTGACACTTACACTCACCGAGGCACATGAACCTCACTTCTCGAAGACAAAGCAAACCACTCTCTTATGCGGACAAGTAATAGTTGAGACAAATCCTTAATACAATGGAAACTGGTCCATCATATTGGATGGGACTCCCACACCAAATAGTCTGAGGTCTAGTTGGGACTTCATACCATGGTGATCCCTTGAACGTTGATGGGTCTAGCACCATCAACATTTATAGCTCTAGAAGGAGGGAAGCTAGTTGTACATGGCTGAAATTCTCCTCACACTCACTCATCAATCATCTAGTCAAGGTAGTAACTCACACTCCCTCTCATGTGACTCTATAGTTGGTTACTCCTCACCTCTCAGAATTGACCACGATATTTCATATCAACACCTTCGCTCTGTCTGTCCCATCACTCGCCAGTTCGTGAAAGTAGTCAGACTGATCCCAGGCGTACAACATCTCCCACACACATTTAGGAAGCCAAAATCCACTCCCATAGGAGTGGTTGTATCATCAGTGGAAGAAGCAGTCCTTGCCATGCTTGAAGGTCTAGAGGAAGCTATTGAAGATGGAGACGAACCTCCAATCTTCCTTGAAGACAAACAAGACACTCTTGTGATCTTGGGATTGAACTCTAGTATAGGATGTGGAGGGGAAGATAGCAGAGGAGGCGGGGGTGGAGATGAACCAACAGAATCAAATCCAGAACCATCAGACTCTGAAGGAGAGGAAGAGGACAAAGAAGATGAAGAGATGGCTAACCCAAATCTTGAATGGATGACTCAGGGACCATTGGCTCTCCCGGCTATTTTGCATAAGATTTCAAAGAGAACGGAGAGAATGAACATCAAGTTAAACCCTGACAACATGGTGAAGGTAGAAGACCACTTAGACAACTTCTATCTACAGCTCTAGACCCTTGAGGTACGTTATGACAACGTAGCATGTAGACTGTTCCCATGTACCTTTGACGGCTATGTAGCTACTTGGTATCACAGCCTTCCACCCAACTCCATACAGAACTGGGGTTCTTTCAAACATATGTTTCTTGAAAATGTTTTTGATGAAAAGACCCCAGCCATGCTACTGAAGGAATTGGGAAGCATCAGGATGGAGGGAAAGGAGAAAGTGAAAGACTTCAATAAGAGGTTTATGCGTATTTTGAATAAATTTATAGCAAACACTAAACCTCATGACTCCATCATTGTTGACCATTACATGTCTGCACTGGCAACAACCATTGTGATGTTCATCAAGAGAGCTACGAACCAAACACTTTTAGAAAGTTGCGAAGAGGCTATTGTTGTTAGAAAAGACTTGCAAGAAATTGGAGTCATCAAGGATGATGAATCAATGAAAAGCTCCAAGGATGTGAGCAGAAGGCCCCAAGGACTGGCAAGCAAGGGTAGAGACAAGGAAGTAACTGATATTGAGACCCTCACTTGCCTTTTCAAGAACTTTACCACCGAAATTTCCGAATGCAAGAAATGGAAAACCAACACATTCGCAAGAAGCCATCTTCCCAGATAGAGACAAGAAAGTAGTTCATCAATCGGCTCATGAAGCAACAATCAGTTCACTTCCAAATTCTCACATAAGCCTATGCTCCAACTCGATCTGTGTGTTGATCCTAATTTCTATTCATTCCATGTAGAGTTCCACCCCGAGAACTCTTGTTTAGATTGGGAGAGAGTCGTTACCTCTATCTGTAGTCATACACCCAATGCAGAAGAGGATATGCAGGAGCAGCCAAAAGACACTGATGATAGTGAAGAGGTTGCACCTGATGAAACACCAAGTTCTAGGCATGTGGTGAATTCTTATTAGTGCTCGCAAGTAATCTTGAAGACGAACACAGAGAAGCAGCCCCAAAAGTGAAATGATCGTTACAATATTAGAAGTAAAGGGGCTCCCCCTACACTTGGGGAAATTCAAGAGAATGTGAGATAGCTAATAAAGAAGGTCGATCCACTGGCTGCCTTGAAGCAACAAACACAAAGCAAGTCCAAGAAGATAGCGGCAGCTAAGAGTACATCCATGAGCAACAAGTTGCATAACACTCTGTTGGATATCACGAACATCCGCTCCACCTCAGGCACCTCAGTGAGTCTACCACCTCTATACTACAACATAGTCAAGGACATGAAGAAACTCAGGAAAACATTAGTTTTTTAGAGTTAACCAAAGTCCAGAGTTAGCGAGATATCCTACTGCATGCATTGGGACAAACAACGGTGGACAACGCAACCTCTACTAGTAAGGGAGCATGCAGACATCCCGGATCACTATCTACTGTGCTCAATACACTCTGTTGGCTTGTTGGGGCCTGACCTAGGTTTAGAGTTAAGTTAGCCAAAGAAACATCAGTACTAATGGCCCTTTCGGCAAAATTTTGCAGAGCACAGATTGAGGTCTCACCCGAAGTAGTATGGGAGGGTGCTAGAACCAGGTTTCTGCACCATGGAGATGTCTGATGAGCTTAGTGGTCAATGGTTCGACCATGTGTGCAAGTCGCTTCACACACTTTCCCGTATCTTGCATCCTATTATACTACCTTTGCGTAGCCCTACTCGGGGGCTGAATGCTACACTTTTGCATTATTACCCATGTCCTTACTGGTATTCCAATTTTAGTTGATTATTCTAGCCTATTTGCTTGCTTTAAGTTATACTTAACAATATAAACCATTCATACAAGTGTGCATAATAAATAAACAGTATATTTGCAAATTAAATCGAACATGCATTAACTTGAGAAAAAATACACAAAATGATAACAAAATTCTCTTTAATAATTCCTTCCTCGGTTACAGACTCGACCTCGCCCTGTGCACTTAGATGCAGGGGTCCGTGCACTCAGCTGCGGACTACTAGGCGTCTACGCACTCAACTACAGAGCCTTCTCCTACTCTACGACCCAAAGACATACTTAGTCACTTAGACTCTTCGTATCTCTCTTACTCTCATCCTGCCCCTATCTACTTAGAGCCTCACCCTATTTATGCAATCCCATGGTCCGCAGACCATGGGTAGGTCTATCCAGCCGACATTACATTACAAAACTAGGGTGGACAATCCTGTGACTCTATAATACATTTCACACTTCGTGCCCCAATTCGCGGAACTTTACAACAAGATTGGGTCAAAACTTAGGCTTTAAGCCCCAAAACATGCCTTGGGGGGGATTCCATGCCCAACAAGCCCCCAACACAAACACCATGACTCGCCCTTGAGTCACTCTGTCGAAGCGACGATATTTTCATGAAGTCCCTCCAACTATTCTCGAACTGCACTTAGATTAGCAGTGCACTGAGCATCTGCTTGCTAGATCTGTTGCATCTGCTGTTCCGAGACCTTTTTGTCTGGGGTGCTTCTCTGCATCAATGTGTCCATCCCTTGTATGTGCATGAGCTTTCCTTCGATGTTTGTCATGATAGTGAAGACCTGATGATGAAAATCATTATTGGGGTGCAGTGGAAATGCAACACCCATAGTAGGTTCAGTAGCCCAGCCTTTTCCACACCGCAAAACCACTTTCGTGGCTCTAACGTTGTCACCATCCCCGCGGTGTTATGGTTCATGAAATTTCTGATCTCAAGGTGAGTGAACTTCTCACAGTTAGCGAAGTCCCAATATTCAAATTTCATGGTTGGTATGCGGCCCAACTGCGTGCCTTCGAACATAATCCCAGCTGGGAGGAGAGGGGTCTGGAGTGAACTCTTGGCCTCCTACAGGCCCTTGGGCACTTTGGTCTTCCCTTTTCGCAGGGGGACATAGGAAGGTAGTTTTGTCGTAGAGTGCATAGGTTGAATATCCACCTCCATGGCTTCATCTTCTTCCTCTATGATGATAATGGCCTGCAACTCTTCTTCTTCTTCATCTGTTTCTATCGTGACATCTTTCCCTTTCTCCTCCATCAACAGTTTGCTATGTAGTGGGTTCCACAGGGACACGTGTACTGGAGCCATTGCTTGTTTATCTTTCTTGGGTCTTGGCATAAGTGGTGATTTGGGGATCTCTACCACAATCCCAGCACCTTTTGGAACATCTTCCACAGTTAGGGCCTATGCTGCCTCGCCGACGGTTACCTCTTCTTTTCCGAGACCATCCTTAGTTGTTGTCATTGTAGCTGTGCTGTAACCTATCACTCGTGAATTCAGGGGCTCAATCAATGCTCAGCTCACAATGCTCAGGGCTCTACTCAATCGCTCAATTCTTAAACGACCAAGTGTTTTTTTCTAGGCAGCCCTTTATATTTTATAGCGCTTTTTGAATTCGAATTTGACCCTTCCCCCCAATTCCGGTCCATTAATGCTTTCTTAGCGGTATATTTTACCAAATATTTCCCATAAATCGCATCTTAAATACCTACCACCGGTTCCATTCGGCCTCAATTTAAGCATCCCATCATGAATAATGACTTCAATGGTCACTTTCTGGCCAACACATGCGGCAACACAACCCCTAGTGCGCGGTCGCAGACCATGTGACTCTCTTCTTCTGTGCACATCTTCAATATCGCGCAACTCCCAGGCAGAATAGTTTATAGTCCCGCACTCCCTTCCAATTGCCTGAAGCACTAATATTGTCCTTCCCTTGGCTAGTTAGGTGGTCGCACCACCCATGTAGAGTTCCATCCTGTCCTTCATCATGGTTCTTGGAGAATCCCCACCTTGTATTATTACAGTCGGCACCGCGCACTTCACCATTTGCAATGAACTACCCTAGTCACTATGCTTCACAATATTCGGTCCAAGCCAAGGCATCAGACTAATCAATTCGTAGCAATAGGCCTTAACCTTTTCATCAAGATTGCATGCACCCTGTCTTACCAGCTTGGTCTTTTTGTCGAGAAAATATTTCGTTATTTCGTCCTCCATCTTCTTGACCTCCGTGTACATCAAATCGATTTTCTTTCTTAACTTTACCATTTCTTCTTCCAGTTTGTGCAGTCTAAGGTTTGCCTGTTGGATTTCTTCCTCAAGTCCCACGCGTTATGTTCCTTGCGGCTATGTGATCCCTCCTTTCCGGGCTTCGCTAACCATCGTATCTATGGGTGCTACTATGCACGGTCTAGGCTTCCCACACTCCATAAGGATTACAACATCTACTTCATACTTCAAATTCAAAAGTGCTCACGTAGTTAGGGTTTTGTACATGGTGTTATAAGCCCATAGGACTGCTGGTACAAGTAGGTCCCAGTCAGTGCGTTTCACATGGTGGACCATGTTCAATACTTCACATACTTTGTCAAAGGCTTCCATGTAGATAATCTTCAGCATGCTTCGTATTTGTTGTTCCCGCCATCATCTTGCCTACTCCTGCTTGTTGGTCATGTTTCCTATCACGAGGACGGTGTGCATTCGTGCAGGTTGCGCACCATATGCCTGTACCCATCTGGAGAGGTGGGCGTGCAGGCTGTTTCATTTGTCATACACAACTTTCATCTACATCTGAGGCTTTCCAAACTGCATGAGCATCATCCTTTGCCTTCGCACCAATCGTTAAAACTTCCTTGATGCGTACCCCACCATCTTGCAGGTGTAGCACACAGTGCTCATTTAAGAGCATTGAAACGTTGTTGTTCTGGTACTTCTCTTTAAAATTTATTCATGAAATCACCCACCTTACTCAACCCATCATACATAGGCAGATCTATTACCTTTGTTGCCACATAGTGCAGTGACCTTGTCATCATGTTGCAGTTGAGCATGGTTACCTCATGTAACTGGTTCTACCATCGTTCTATTTCCTCATCCGAATCCGCGGTGTAGGAGCTTTTGTGCTCCTACGAAATCCTGCCATCCACTGTTGGATTCACCCAATCCTACTCTCGAGTGGTTATCTTGTAGATATAGTCTAGATCGTCATTGTTGTCGTTGTTGCAAACTGGCTTTATGTAGCATGACCCTTCTACAGGGTCGAAAGGTACCACTACGCGTAGTGACTTTTTCTCGAAAATCATCTTGCGCTTATTTAGATTTATCACTCCATTCATGTGAGTGGCCCAATATATTCCCAATAGCACATGATAGGGATTGCTCTCATCAACAATCTCTATCACTTCGAAATCTACAAGCATGCTCGCACCTTTGATATCCACCATTATTCCCTCCAATCATCCCATGGGTAGGATCTTCTGCTGGTTCACCATTTTCAATTGAATAGGGGACAATTGCAACACGAGCTTACCCATGCGCTCCCATGTCTACTTTTGCAGGACATTCGCGTCTGATCCTAGATCGAAAATCACTTGATCCATTTCATATTACCCGATCTTCATGGTCAATCTCATCTCCCTTCCTGTTCACATTGTGTGCTTTCCAAGCTTCCGGACTACTCATGGTTCTCTTGGTCCAACACATCTAGTGATGAGTTCTTGCAGTCCCTTCACAACTTTGCTGTCATGCAACAACTTCATGCATGTATCCAAAAATGTAGTGAGCATTTATGGGTCCATTTCTGGTTGCAGTTTTTCTTTACTACCTAAAGTGGGGGCCTCCATGAAGCTCTTCTTAGCTTCCATGAATGTCTCCTTAGCATGCTCCAAATCAAATTTTGGTTCCTTTGTTGGAGCCTTACGAACCTAGGTACTCTCTTCAAACTGCTTGCCTTTGTCATCTCCTATCATAATACCACTTCAGAGCACGATATTTACATTCAGGTCTTCCTCGCGTGGTTCAGACCTCATCATTTGCAAGTTCTGAGTCGGGGGAGGTTGGAGTGCTCCTTTATCATGTAACCTTGCTATCAGCGTGGGACAGTCCTCCATATCATGATCAAACTTGGTACAATATAAGGATGATGGTCTCGTCGAATTTGTATAATTGCAGGCATAATGTCCTAGCCCTCCACAATTGTAACATATCAGTTGTTCACAACCCCTTCCTGGTCCCATTCCACCTCGACCGCGTCCGCACCCCTAAAATCCAGTGCACCCCATCGCTGCATTTTGACCAAGGGCCTGTGTTTTGGTTTAAACTCTATAGCTAGGAGTCTGATCCATCATCAGTTCATAACTTCTACAAGTGCACTTATCGTGTCCTACTGACCTGCATAAGTTACAGAACAATTGTTGGGAACTCTGTGTATACTTCTGTAATAGATGGCAGTTATCTGCAGTATGCCTTCCTCCTATTTGAGAAATCATGCACCATAATGCAGGCATTGCACTCGGTCCTTCTTGTGCCTCTGGTCTTAATGGAATTGGTCCTCCTACCACCAGGTAGTTTGCGAATACTGGACAATGGTCCTTGTCATGTCCCTGGGCTTTGCACTTTACGCACCATACCTCCTCGCACACTTCTAGGTGGGATGTCCTGTCTTGTTTCAAACTCTGCATCTCAAGGCACAAGTTTTTCAACTGCGGGTGGATCTGTTGGACTCCCAGGTTAGGATATTGTATTCAATCTCATTCAGTCTCATTCTGATCTCAAAAGCCTCAACCTAAGTGGATATATTTTGTTGTGACAATGCGTTCCTTAGATGCGGCGTTAGCGAAGCTACAAACCATGCACGGTGTTGCCCATCTGTCAAGGTCATGTTGGTTTCATGAATCATACACTTTAATCTTTAATCTAGCTCCGAGGGGGTCTTGCCTGGAAGCATCATGATTTCCTTAAATCCAATAATTAACTGTCTCTAATTTTGGCCTGCTAAATTCCTTGTTTGGCGCAGCTTGAATATCCATGATCCCTGTGTTTGGATTGTCATTGGAGTGCTTAATGTACCACGTTAGTGTGTGATCCTGCAATGCATTGACCAATGTTTATTTCTTTATATTGTCATTTGTGACTCCCTGTGCTTCCCATACAACCTTTACCACTAACCAAAACTGGTCCTGATCTTCGTTCCCTACTCCTTTGAACACTAAAAAATTTAATATGCTCACCATATTGAACTGTGGTGGTGGCGAAGGTGGTGTGGGTGAAGATGGGGGTGAAGATGGTGAAATTGGTGGTGGTGTAGGTGGGCGTGGTATGCACGAAATTTGTTGTCTTATCAGACTGATCACACTTCTTGGTGAAACTTTCGCGAGCTCCTCCCTGCTTTCCCATGACAACGAAATCAAGGGACTGGACTCTAGTTTTGAGCTACTTTCATTTCTGTAGATCCTCCCACTTCGCATAGCCCTAAACATCAATTTATTTGCATAACCCACTTTTCACACAGTAGTATTTTAATCCAAGTGTTCAAATATTTAATGTACTTACCTCGCGGTCATTTGAGGAAGCGTCATTCCTCCTCACTATAACTGATTGAAGTATCTACCGCGAACTCGGTGATAAACCCTCCTATAATTTGATTGAGCCAATGGTCCACAACGCGTGCTATCCTATCTTCCAATGCTTCCAGTATGCGTACCAACTCTAGAGTCCACACAATAGGTTTGTCGAGCCTACACCTTCCTTGACTGTTTGCTAGCTTGACAATCCACTCATACAACTCAGAGGGGAAGGATGCAAAGAAAATTTCATGGATTTCTGTATATAAGTAGAAATCTAACCACTCTTTCTTTGATAACTACAGATTCTTGTTTTCCTGCATCGCGAACTCATGAATCTTTCTGTCCAACCACTTTTCAATTTATTTCTTTGTCGAATTCCAGTGACACAACATTAGAAATCTCTTATGCAAATCCTGATCCTAGCAACAGAACCATTTGTTGGCTTATTGGGGCCTGACCAAGGTTCAGGGTTAAGTTAGCCAAACAAACCCCCGTACTACTGGCCCTTTCAGCAACAGTCCGTGGAGTGCAGACTGAGGTCTCACCCAAAGTAGTATGGGAGGGTGCTAGAACCAGTTTTCTGCACCCTGGAGATGTCTGATGAGTTTAGTGGTCCGCGGTTCAACCCTGTGCGCAAGTTGCTTCGTGAACTTTCCCGTACATCGCAGCTTGTTATATTGCCTTCACGCACCCTACTCGGGGGCCGAATGTTGCGCTTCTGTGTTATTACCTAAGTCCTTACTGGTATTCCAATGTTAGTTGATTATTATAGTCTATTTGCTTGCTTTAATTTATATTTAACAATATAAACCATTCATACATGTGCGCACAGTAAATAAACAGTATATTTGCAAACTACATCAAACATGCATTAACTTGAGAACAGATACTCGAAATGATAAAAAAATTCTCTTTATTAATTCCTTCCTTGATTATAGACTCGACTCCACCCTACGCACTTAGCTGTAGACTACTAGGCCTCTGTGCACTCAGCTCCACAGCTTTCTCCTACTCTACGACCTAAAGACACACTTAGTCACTTAGACTCGTCCTATCTCTCTTTATCTCATCCTGCCCCTATTTACTTAGAGCCTCACTCTATTTATACAATCCCATGGTCCGCGGACCTTGGGTAGGTCTATCCAGCTGACATTACATTACAAAACTAGGGTGGAAAACCCTGTGACTCTATCATACATTTGGCGCTCCGCACTCGCAATTCACAAAACTTTACAACAATATTGGGTCAAAACTTGGGCTTTAAGCCCCAAAACATTCCTTGGGGGGATTCCATGCCCAACACGCTTCAGATGGAAGAAGAAAACTCAGGATTCCCCCCATTCCTGCTTTCATTCCAAGTTTTCAACTACAATGGTCACAACTTCTTGGTTGATTCTGGCGCAACAGCCAACATCATGCCACTCTCCATTGCTAAGATTATCAATGCACAATGGAGCAAAACATCTGTGAGAATTACCCAACTTGACAGAAACTCAGTACCAACCATTGGTGAACTTATAGATGTGATCATCTGACTATCCCATGACGATCGAGTCTACCAATGCATCAACATAGTTGTTGTGGACATACTGGCAGCATATGGCCTGTTACTCAACAAAGACTGGTCCAACAAGCTAGATGGATATTTTGCTACAGACTGGTCTCACATGTGGATTCCGTATAAGGGTAGTGCAACCAAATCTGGGTGTTATCTGAGACGTCTATGAAACACAATGTCACTCCCCTTAATGGCGAGAATGAACCGTTGGCCTTCGCAAAACTAATGTTGGAAACTATCTCCTAGAAAAGACATTGGAGTGTTATCCTGAATGGCCAGCTCCAACCTCATCAGACAAGCAGTTGGGACTCCTTCATCGCCCAATTGATGATAATGAAACTTGTACAGTTTGTTTTTCTGATAGTAGCAGTAGTAGAAAAACGGTAGTAGCAGCAGTATCAGCATGCCAAATGGTCCATATATAGACAAGCTATGGGCCATGAGTCTTGACAAATTAGGAACACATGATGGGTTAAGGACCGAGTGTATCTCAGTCATCCAAAACAACAAAAAATGCATGATTTTGAGCTTTTTGAAGTTTGAAGGCACAAAAAACGATGTTGAGTATGAAGCACTCATGCTGAACACATAAAGGACCAACACTACAAATGAACAAAGAAATCTGGGAACCTACCACGATCCAAAGATGAACAATATCAGTACAAGCTACACACTACAACAATGAAAAATCATTGACTGCTTGATTGAATAGTACCGGGATGGGTCTGCATGAGTAGATGATGACTTGAGTACACACTACACATGAGCAATCCAACATGAGATTGCAGGTAAAGGAGGAGAGAAGATATTGCAGCAAGGAATAGGTAACACATACATGTTATTTGCACTCATTTCACTGAAAAGATTGAATAATAGTTTAAATGTTTGGATTACTTGCAAAGTTCATCATCATACTTGGTTTTCTAATTTAAATCCTGCACATAAGAAATTTTGGAAAATCCGCTTATGCATTGACTTTAGAAACTTGAATTCTTTCCGGAATAAAAGCAACTACCCCTTGCCACCATCTGAGCCCATGTTGAACACAATACCCAAAACAGTGGTGTTGTCTTCACTTGAAGGTCTTCTAGAATTCCACCGGGTTCCAGTAGTGGAGCCTAGTGGACTTGCATTAGTCTACGAGAGGCTTGCCCCACACACGTATCATTTGTAGTCACTAGGTAGGAGGACTGACAACCCTCCTACCAATGGCAAAGATCTCAAACATTATTTTTGGCAGGTCGGGCCATTCCTGTGCCATGTACATAGTCTACTTTCTACTTGTTGTTTTAGTTGGTTTGTTTTGCTTATTATCTTCACTTTTTCTTTGTTTTATTTTTCTTACTATTTTTGTTCACGTTCGTTTTTTTCTTTGATATATTACTATTTTTGTTTCAATAAATAAGTGCTACCAACTACTACATCCTAGATTTTGAATAGAGTATGTGGCTAAAATTTGAGGAAACTCGTGACACTGCAGCACTTGGACAATATTGTGTCTACCTTCTCTATGCTTGGTTGTAACTTTTGGTCAATGAAGTCCTGATGGAAAATACGAACCATATGCAAGGAAAGTTGCGATCCAACCATGAACCTATGCCTACACTGGGAAGCCCCATGCCTGTACTCACCCTTCTGCTCTATGTGTTCAAGCTCATCCAACTAGTAGAAACACAGAAGGGGAAAATCTAAATGAGAAAACCTATGTCAGAGGTCTTACATGCTTCTCTGAAGGAACAAACCTCTTCTACTCTCAATAAGTCAAGATCCCTCTTTCGCCCCAAAAATAAATAAGTGCTATGTGTAGTCCTCTTGAAAAATACAAAGGCAAAAGAAGAGAAAGGCTTCCTACACAGAGGTGATGCATGCAACTCCACCGAGGTACTAACCAGGCTTGCTGGCAGTGGAGAAATGTATGTTTTCCAGTGTGAATCCATCAGGGTACTCTTTGGGCCTACTGGTAGTAGAGCAACACCAGAGATGAAAACTTATAATATAAAAATTCTCAACTCGTGAGCTAAACTACCCTTCCTAGATTCGAAACACTGAGATCTAAGCTGAAATTTTGATTGTGTTTGACTGAGTGGGAAAGGTGAACCATGTATGTCCATGGGGTAAGTGCGGAAACCATAGTAACCCACACAGTGATTTAATACTAACCAAAAGACCAAGGCCCTATGCTAGCAATGAACCGAAACAGAGAAGTTGGATTTTTACCAATGTGTTGCCAAGTGTTGTAGCAGCTACAACCACCCTTCAAAATTTTGGCCTACACTAATTTTAGAGCCTCCGTTGAAGAGTTACACTTGATGATTGCATGCATTCAGATTCACTCTGTGAGATCATGTGAGTCTTTACATCAGCCTTGCTTGTTCATTGCATTCAAGTCTCTACATGTTGATGTCTAAGTCATGTTTGCGACCATGTTCTGGCTATGCTCAAAGTCTTCGCTTTGTATGTGCTTGTTGTGTTCGCTATGAAAGCATCTATTGCACTCACACACAAAATAACATTCAATGTCATGCAGGAGTCATCTTGATCAATGAATGATCAATCACGAGCATCGCACTTGTCACTTGCATATTCAGTCAGTCATGTTGAACATGTTTGTTTGGATGGTTTGGTCATTTCGTCATCAAGTCATGCGAGTGTGTGTTCATATGATCACCTATGCATCTTTCGATTTTTCTCACACTTAGCCATTTCTGTTGAAGTTTTGATGACCAGACTCCACTCTGACAGCTGGACCATCATCGTGTCATCGACTCGATCGACTGTCAACCTGAATAACGTAGTAGCACCAAGCTAGTATTTTCAAGTTGCATTGCCTGCAAGCATTTCAATCAATTCTAATGTTGGCCACTTGGACAGTGAGACCCAATAGTCACCTTGAGACTGAATCCCCTCAAAAATTGTGCAAAGGCCACCAACCTCACCCGCTCAACTGACCAAGGAAATTGCACAGACATTTCAGACAGATAAGAAGTGCTCGTCCCTATCTCCCTTAGAAAATTGTGCAACTTTCCCAGTCAGTCATCCCGACAGTCGATGAACTGTTCATCTCAGAAATTTCATAGTGTTCATGATAAGGCCTTCCACTATCCATTGGGTAGCTCAGCTCAGAAATTGTGCAGAGATGATCAGTAGGCTAGCCTCCCAACCTTAGTTTAATTTTCCTTGCCAACAACCCCTAGTAGTAGACTCCCAATTCCCTCAAAGAATTTCACAGTTTCTACTTCCAATGACTCCAGTAGCCAACTGGAATTTCTGTTTGGGAATTGCACTTTTCCAGATGATAGTGACCCCAGTAGCCAACTGGCAGTTCCCTCTGGGAATTGTGTAGTTCTGGCTGCCACTCTCCTAGGTAATTCCCCCCAAAAATTGTGCAATCCCTGCCTACTGACCCTTCATGCAACCCTGCCCATTCCTCTGGAAAATTATGAAAATTTTGCTATCTAGCCCCACTACTCGTTCATTTTGAAAAATGCACAAATCATGCCTGCCTTGCCTTCTAGCAACCCAGACTATTCCTCCCAAAATTTGTGCAATTTTGCCTCCCAGCTGAGCCATACCTCACAGATAGTCACTATCAACTCATATTCCCTGTATCCATCACTAAGTGACTCTTGCATAGTTTTCATCAGCAGTGCCCGGAACCATCATCCTACATCACAACCTTGTTGCCTCTCCTAGTCACCTGCATCCAAAATGATAATGTGTCATGGTAGACTAGGAGATTTTGGATTTGATGTTGTATTGTCATGAGTGACTACAAGTACACGTAAACCAACAAACATAAAAAGACAACGAATGGGATGAACAAAGGGATCACATGCAGAAGGACAGGTGTTACAGGGAAAAGTGTCTACACAGAACTGCTTATCCCACTAAGGTGTGGTAGCTACCTTAGAAACAAAAAAAGTAAAGCTACTTTCGTTTTTCCTTTATGAAATATAGATGAGAGAAGAACAAACAAGACCAACCTCTGTCTTGTGCTAATATCCCAGTTCGATTCCTCTCTCTCTTGATAGTCTTTCGCTACTTGCTCTCTTGTACGCCCAGCTTCACAGAGCACCTGTAGGATCACAGTAGCATAACACTATACAAGAACATGGATCTATAATCATAAAAAATCTAGGATCGGATGTAAATTGACCATACAAATGCATAAAACATAAATGACACAAGAGTATGGAGGAAAACTTGAATAGCTTTTATTGATAACCAAGAAAGAGCCAAGGGAGTTACAACCAATTGTTCTGACCCAGCATCATCCTCTCAGCAAGTAAGCCCTTCTTCACCTCATACAAAGCTTAGATCACCCAACACTATGATGTTGTCTCAAGAAACGAACAACAATTCCTTACAAGATGCAAAATTCCAGCCTCTGGATCTCTGGGATGAGGGATCCATATATAGATATCTGTAAGGGAGATGAGTCAGCTTATGATTTGATTAGTGTCTTCCCTTTGATAGTTCTTGCTTCCACTTGGAGATTGATGATCTCTTACTCATTCTTGGTCGAATTCAGAGAGGC
The DNA here is from genome assembly GCA_031772625.1 of Pinus tabuliformis. Taxonomy (NCBI): domain Eukaryota; kingdom Viridiplantae; phylum Streptophyta; class Pinopsida; order Pinales; family Pinaceae; genus Pinus; species Pinus tabuliformis. The sequence goes on along the minus strand of CM062816.1, from coordinate 1,197,957,851 downwards.
AAGTGTCACAAGAGAAGTTTCTGGAAGATTCCATGCCTCTCCACCTCGCGGATTGACACTGCCATTTGTCACTTCTCGCCCATCGCACCCCATAGAAGGGCTTTTTGAAATACAACACACCCACAGAGTGTACTTAGGTGAGATGCAACACACTTTTCCTATGGAGCAGCTGAAATGATCCTGTTTTGACCAGTTTTGAGCAGTTTTTCATGGAGAACTTCTGGGAGAAGCTGTAATCAGTTGACCTTGTTCCTTTAGGGGTTAGGACAACACTTTTAGGGACTTAGGAGCCCTTGGGTTATGGAAATTTCATTCTTGGGGTTGCAGTGCCCAAAAATGTCTATAACAGTTGCCCCCTAAAGCATGATGTCGTTAATCTTTTGATGTCGGGTGAAATGCTTTATTATGAGGATCTGAAGTTATTTCAAGCTGGGAGGAGACCTGTAATAAGATACAATACAATAAATTATCTTCATAATATTTTCATGATCTAGCTGAGGTGGGCATTCCCATGCTCAGCTTTATAAATTCATTTTCATGTACATAGGACAGACAATCGTCTGAGTGTAGACTGATGATTCTGGTAGAGTCATCATCCCTTTGATTGGATGATTATCTGTGCAGCAATAATGTACATTTGATGTCTTTATTTCCCTGAATATATATCGCAGCCCGGATGGATGAAACTAGATCTGGGGTCTTCAATCTCGTTCGATCTTCACTTGAAGTACAAGTCTATCCATGTGAGAGATGTTCTGGAGTCGAACATGGAAAGACATCGCCTGATTACCAGCCAATGATGTAAGCTATTAACAGGCGCGAGAGGAATCACCGATAATGATAATGACACTCAAGGTACTGCAATACAATTCACGCAGTGTGAATAAAGGACTTGGCGTCGAACACCACGCAAAATCTTTCGGTCGAAGGCCATTGATGTAAACCTGTCGCCGGAAGTGAGAAACTTGCCATTAAGGCATGCAAGCTTCAAAGTATTGAATGGGGTGTTCTTAGATCGACTTCTTGGATAATGAGCTGTTGTCGACAAGAAGCGATACGTCACAGGAGGGCCTTAATGAATCCCTCATCAATGACACGGAACGAAGCAAATGATTTTAATGGAGGTGAAAACGATCTGATGACATAAGGTTCAGGATGGCGGTCATGAAAGAATGGAGTGTAAATGTATTGTAGTGGGTGAGACACAGGTGAATTCTCTGAATGACTTCTCTTGAACATATCGGCGACACTGACATGATGGATTGGTAGCATTAACCCCAAATGTGGATGGTGTGATGGGACCATGGCGATGTGACTGGTGAATGAAACAACCCAACCCAACTTGGATGCAGAATGAAAGTGTCATGTTCAAGGGCGACTTGCTACCAACAAAGTTTCTTCAAGTTTTCTTCCCAATTTTTCCCCAGTGATTGCTGACCAGTACCTCTTTATTTTTGTCAAGCTTGAGGAGGATAACATATGCTTGTTCTATAATTTTCCCTTCGGGCAAACCCATCGCTATGTTTTAACGAGCCTAGCGATAGTGAAACTCATTCTTGTCTGCTATGGACAAGTTTTTCGCTATTAAGTTTTAACGAGTTTAACGACAAAGATAACTCGGTCCTTTTCAGTTTTAGAGAGTCTGAAAAGGGACGTAAAGGAAACTCCAAAATTCCTTTTTCGTCATCTAATCCCTTAAGTCCGAAAAAGTATGAAACAATACAGAAGGGATGAATTTTCGATACTTTTAACGAGCCGAACAAAACAAGCGCTCGATCTTTTTGTGTAATAATCCCTCAGGTCCAAAAAGATTAAAATCTAAAGGAGGGATAGCACTTCCGGTCCCTTTAACAAGCTGGAGAGGCCAATGGATCGGCAATCTTTTCATATTTTACGAGTCAGTTGAAAAGAGCTTAAAGGAGACTCGTCTTTTGAGGAACGAGTGATAACATTGGGTAGCAGCTGATTCCAGGTAAGGTTTGGAATTTTCCAATCACGGCAGTGTTACAAGGATGGCTAGTGGGATCACTCTTCACAGCTGTTCCTCAAAAGGGGTAAACAATCAAATGGAGGTGAATGATCAGCCAATACAGAGTGGAGGTGATGATGAGAACACGACCAGGGCTTTAAAGGCTGAAGTACTACATTCACGATGGTTATTTACCGGAAATTGGTTCATTTTTTTTGATTGAGCTTAAACACTGGGGGAAACATTTTCTCATGACTTATGTTTATTTCTTAACGAGCTTGAACTATGTTCTAAAACTACTCAATTAATCCAGTCGTAAAATAAGAATGTCTCATATATGAAAATGGCAACTTTCAGAGTTTTGCCCCACATCCTTTCTTTATGCAAGTTAGGAAACGACCAATCCAAAAAATAGATAAATGATCGTTCTTTGCTTGCATGCCAAAAGGTTTGCATGCCCCCAGGTATAAGACAGAGTTTCAAGGTCACCTTTCATTCTACCGACAAAACATTTGTTTTATCAGGAAAGGTCTACCTCTTTCGGGTTACCAAAGATTGTTCTATTCACACCGCAAACAAAACACTTCTTCGGCGATGTCTACCGAAATAGACAAAGGTGAGACAATCCACTCACATAACTTTGACGAGAGAATCTTATTCCAGTCTAAACCCCTCTTCCAATCATGGACGAGAGTACAGTCCAGTCATATATCTCTCACGGAAACCTACCCTATACCTGAAGTTTTTCTGCCGAAGCAGACCAGGGTGCATGCGCCCTGGGTTTCAATCATGTCCCCCGAATCACTCGCGCTCATCAGGTGGACGGACTGGAGATTGATGAGACATTCCTTGTGTGAAAAGACCATTTAGGGATGGTATATGACTATTTTCTATGCCTGATCCGGGAAATGAAAGCTGGTCTACGAGCTTGACCACTCTTCCTTCGTGCGGAAAACACATTACTCTAAAGAGTGATGAGACAATCGCTCCCATGCAATAAATATAGTCTCGTCCAAGGAGTAGATTATAATCCAGGGGTCCTTGGAATACCATTACGTTCATTTGAACAATTTTCCCTCTCAATGTTATGGGCACATTGGGAAGGATCCCTAATGGTCGACTGGTTCCTTTATCAAAGCCTGTTAGATTTACAATCTCAGGCAAAAGCAATGGCGAACCAAGCGCTTTCCAAGCAGTCGAGGAAAGGATACTCACAGAAGCCCCTTCATCTATGATGGTACCAGCCATAACCATTCTATATATTTGAGCAATGATTCAGAATGGTACACTAGCCGGTAAACGGGGTCTGCCTAGTTGATTCTAGTCGAAGGAAACAACTAGGTTGCTTGGAGGTGGGACCAAATAGACGGCTGGATACGACTCTAACGAACTTCCTTCCTGCGGTAAAGGAATGGGTAAATTTCCCCCATGTTCATCGGAGTCTGTGCCGCCTCGACCTTTTGACTTTCGTCTGGTATGGGTTCAGATGGTTTGTCTTCAGTGATAGATGCTTCGGCCGACCACCTGGGCAGGTCAGCCGGATTTTCAACTAGTGACGGACTCGGCAAGAGTTTTTATATCTAGGAGGAAGTCGTAACGGTGAAACCGGATGATCGTCCAAAACTCTTTTAGCCTCGTCTAAGAAGGGACAATGGTGGATGGCATGATCGCCTTCGCACAGTTTACAAGGAAATCTATATTTTCCTTTTTGTCCTGGGGCTTCACTTTCACTAGTCGACGGTGTGTTTTCAACATGATCACCAGAGGTTGACGACACCGGGTTGTGCAAACGAGGAGACCAGTCCCTTAAGATCCGAGGGATGCAAGGACAATCTCTATGATAGTGGTCTCCTTTGCAAATGACACATGGCGATTTAGGCCTGGTCGGTGCAGTGTGTGGATTTTCTCTAGACGACGCTTGGTTGCCCCCTTTCGCTTTTGGCTCCTTCTTCTTCTTCTCTTTCTTCTTCTTTTCCTTCTTCTTCTCAGGTACTTGATTTCTGGCTTTAACAACCCCATCAAGCGAAGAGGAAGGAGGAGAGCAAGAATTGGAGGAAGTAGAAGGTTGGTGGGTAACTCTGGATTCGTCTAGTTGCTGACTCGATTGCTCAGGAATTGCGGTGTTCTGAATTACAGAGGTTGAGAAGAGCCATACGGGCAAGCCGATTGTCAATCCTGGAAGCGACAATGTGGCCATATGGGGTGCACCAACATCTCCCCAAGAGGAGAAGGGACTAGGATTTCCTCCAAGGGGAATTCCTTGGTTGGTGGGTTCCATTTTCTCAACCTAAGATCAATGTAGGAAAGAGTGATGATTATTCCATTTAAAATAAATTTTAGACGCTTTGACACAACTTGTTTTTTCAATTTTTAAGAGTCGAGAAAAAAAAAGATGACTCTAGTCGCCTTAGATTTTTAATGAGCCTGAAGTGACAAGTGCTCAGATGGACCTTTTCCGTTAAGGAGTCTGAAAAGGAACGAAAGGGACTACTCTGGAAATCTAGGTAGAGGGATTACCAAACCAATTGCAAAACTGCAGAATGCTTTTTACGGTATGGCAGTCAATCTTCCCGAATGTTGTGTTCAGTGCATTGCGATCGATAGGGCGGCAGTCACGACTTCCTATGATAAAGGATTAAGCCTATTGTGGTCTCCCAAAATATACTCGACGGTACGTGGGAGCACAAGTCTGTACTGGCACTTATCGTCTCAAAGTGGAGGAATCACCCAACCATTAGTGAGAACAACAGTTACCAGGCTTTACGACGCTGGAATACGTCTCTAGCCTAGACTTCTAGATGTTGTGCATTAGGTTCCAAAGCATTGTTAGATTCATTAAATTTATTTTAGAGTTGATCTTGCTTAAGAAATTTTCCTTTCAGGTTCACCGTGTGATGTATATACAAAATTCCTAAAATGCAATCTAAGATGATAAACAGTCTTTTGATCTTCTTTGTGCAATGAAAATCCTAGCTACTAAGGAAAGAGAGATAGTATTCTTTCACAAAGAGCAAAGAGCACACACTAAATGCATTGTCCTAAATCAAACCAATCAAACAGTCTAACTGCAAATGCACATGCCTGTATTTGTTTTCGGCTTTCTTAGTATGTGAATGGTAAAAAGAAAGCTAATGCACAAATCTGAATTACTTTTCAAGCGACAATTACTGACAAGTTTCTTTTCAAAATTAAAAATGGAGACAATCACAACACTTTACGATTCGGAAATGAATACTTGATTTCGACACTAGAAAAATTACAAATTCAAACCAAAAACAATAGCAATAGGGTAATCGACTATCAAGAGCAACCAAACTCTTTCCTATGATTGAAAACGACACTTGCGACACTTTCAAATCAAAGGACGACAGTACAATTATGTTACTTTTTGCAAAGGAGAACTGAAAATGACTCAACAAATACACAAAAACATTTACAGTTCTTTGCACATTGGAGGCGGAATAACAGCAAGGAAAAGGGGTTTCAAACAGAGATATACTAATTACAGGCAGCAAAATTCATGAATAGTACTGAAAAGAATGAATCACAGAAACCAAAACTGAACAATGCCTAGTCTGATCAGTGCACCTGTAACACAGTGAACTTGAAATGCAGCGCACCTACTACACTCGGGAAGTGCACTGAATTTCAGATTCACAGAACAAAACCTGCGCTGGGCCAGAGACGAGACTTTGCTTGGGTTCCGAGTCACAGTTTGCAGTTCAGTTCATGGGTTTTGAGTGAGCAAATGGTAATCAGTAACGCAACAATCAGGGGTAGATCTAAGGAGGTTCTAAGAGCTACCACAAGGGCAATTAGAGAGTTTGTGAATCAGTTGTTTAAGTCATAAACAAATCCCGGAGATTGACTGAAGCGGCATTTATCTACTTTGCATTTGCATAGCAAATGCAGTTCGAAAGCTACATGGCTCGACTTCAGGCTCTATCTGTAAGTTTATAAAATAAACAATAAGGAAGATAAACAAACAAACTAATTCATCCCCAGCGGAGTCACCATTTTGTTACAGGGAAAAGTGTCTACATAGAACTTCTTATCCCACTAAGGTGTGCTAGCTACCTTAGAAACAAACAAAGTAAAGCTACTTTCATTTTTCCTTTATGAAATATAGATGAGAGAAGAACAAAGAAGACCAACCTCTGTCTTGCACTAATCTCCTAGTTCGATTCCTCTCTCTCTTGATAGTCTTTCGCTACTTGCTCCCTTGTACGCCCAGCTTCACAGAGCACCTGTAGGATCACAGTAGCATAACACTATACAAGAACATAGATCTATAATCATAAACAATCTAGGATCAGAAGTAAATTGACCATACAAATGCATAAAACATAAATGACACAAGAGTATGGAGGAAAACTTGAATAGCTTTTATTGATAACCAAGAAAGAGCCAAGGGAGTTACAACTAGTTGTTCTGACCCAGCATCATCCTCTAAGTAAGTAAGCCCTTCTTCACCTCATACAAAGCTTAGATCACTCAACACTATGATGTTGTCTCAAGAAACCAACAACAATTCCTTACAAGATGTAAAATTCCAGCCTCTGGATCTCTGGGATGAGGGATCCATATATAGATATCTGTAAGGGAGATGAGTCAGCTTGTGATTTGATTAGTGTCTTCCCTATGATAGTTCTTGCTTCCACTTGGAGATTGATGATCTCTTACTAATCCTTGGTCGAATTCAGAGAGGCAAGTGTCACAGAAGAAGTTTCTGTAAGATTCCATGCCTCTCCACCTCGCGGATTGACACTGCCATTTGTCACTTCTCGCCCATCGCACCCCATAGAAGGGATTTTTGAAATGCAACGAATCCACAGAGTGTACTTAGGTGATATGCAATGCACTTTGCCTGTGGAGAAGTTGAAATGAAGCTGTTTTGACCAGTTTTGAGCAATTTTTCATGGAGAACTTCTGGGAGAAGCTGTAATCAGTTGACCTTGTTCCTTTAGGGGTTACGACAACACTTTTGGGGACTTAGGAGCCCTTGGTTTATGGAAATTTCATGCTTGGGGTTGCAGTGCCCAAAAATGTCTATAACAACAGGTTCACCAACGGATGAATGAATGAAGCATGCGAAGTGGATGAGTGCAACAAACATGCACCTTTGCGAACAAATGAGTCTGTCAAGCCTTCTAGCATGCAAGCAAGGGACAATATCCTAAAGCTTCATCAAGCAAACCAAGGACCATCGAAGACTCCACACACTTAACCATGCAGAGGTGAAACTATGATACACCATGAAGACAGCCATCACCCAGTAGCACTATAGCTCGACAGGCACTCCAACAGTAGTGCGAAAGTACCAGCAGTGTCATGTCAAGTCACGTCATGAGTCATGTTGCCCACATCTCCACTATGGGCTTGTTGTCAATCAATGTGATGTAACATGGAACTCCAAGAGACCCACTTGTTGAGCAAAGAGTCATGTAAGTTGAAAAGTCATGGAAGTCAAACGGTTATGAGGGTAGTTGAATAGCCACAACAGTCAGTTTAACCCTTGGTTGTAAATACCCTCTCATTTGTACATGGAAAGGACTTTTCACCTCATCTCCTCCCACATAGCCAAGAGAGTCTGTAATATTTTCTTTGAGGAGTAAGTAGTGGCTCCAACACCCTGCAGTCGAGGTTAGTGATGTATGGTGTAACGATGTGTCTTGGAATTTTTTCTTAATTCAAAAGCCTGCTAATAGGCCAACATGTTTTCACACATGTATTGTATCTGTTGTAAGACTGATCTTTAGCACTTGTAATACATGTTGCTTTAACATGTGTTCTACATATAAACTACTTCAATTTTTGTAATGCATAATGTATTAATGGAAATTTGTTGTATATGTTGTTAACACTATCTCGCCCATGTAGACTACTCTCCCAGACATCAGATAGACCTTTCACATGAAGCTTGCTGTAACAACCGTTGCACTCATTCAAAATGATTTGTGAGTGCTATATGTGTTATATTACCTTGTATGTTGTGATTGCTGCATCTGTGTGGACTGCTCTACCAAAAGCTGTGCATGTCCTATTGTGTTGTGTATTCCTAGCAGTTTTGGGACTACTCCCAATTGACCTGGAACTCAATATCACCCTCTCGCTTGATAGTGAAAGAACCATTGAGACAAGTGACACATACACTCACTAGGCACGTGAACCTCACTTCTTGAAGGCAAAGCAAACCACTCTCCTATGTTGACAAGCAAGCATTGAGGCAAATCCTTAAGACAGTGGCAACCGGGCCATCATATCAGATGGGACTCCCACACCAAACAGTGTGAGGTCTAGTTGGGACTTGATACCATGGTGATCCCCTGAATGTTGGTGGGTCCAACACCATCAACACACCCCATGTATCAACAAGATCAGGAGGGGGAATGACCCAAGGATTATACTTAACCGAGATCATGTTTACTGAGGCAACATGCAGAGGTGGGAGAGGAAAAATACCCATCAAGGTGGGATCTCTAAAAAGTCTAGCCCCCACACTCTCATAAGGAGCACTCGTATGCTTTACGTAAGGAACATTTCCATTTGAGGAAGAAGAATCAAAGAAAGATAACTGGTTGACCATGATGATCTTCCCTTGATGGGGAAAATGGAGCATGCGGAATAGAGAGGAGGCTACAGCATGCATAGCATGGGTCCAACTCTATTCGAGTAGATGATTATAGTTGAGATTTGCATCCACAATTTCTACTCTAACATTAACTATCTTGCCTTCCAAGGTAATGGAAAGATTAGGGAGGACACCAAACGGTCGAGAATCGCATCCATCAAAAGCTTCAAAAGTGTTAGGAGATTGGTTCAAGGTAGGAGAACGAATTGCTTTCCAATAAGAGACAAACATGATGCAGGTGGAAGCACCTTCATCAATGATGGCCCTGTGAATTTTCTTCTCATTAATGATCACCTGAATGAGAAATGCAATCTCATAAGGTAAGTGCAAAACATGGTTTTCCAGATCAAAACAAATGAGATTAGAATCAAATGGATCAATACCTCCAATACTCGACAGCAATGCTTTCCACTCAGAAGGAAAACTTTGAAGGACCTCAAGAGAAAACATAGATAATGGTGCTTGAGCCAAATCCTCAACAATGCTATAATTCTAAGTGGATCGAGTGTTTGGATTATATGAGAACTTTCACAACACACCATGAGAGGGCAGTCGCATAGCAGAATCAACATTAGTTCACTCTATATGGAGAGGACTAGAGGTAGACAGAATAGTGGAGGAAGGGTAGCTTCTTTCTCTTTCCCTACCATCAGATTAGGTGTTTGATAATATTTTGATTTGGTAGCCACATTTATAGACGTATTCATCATAAATACTTGGGAACCTGTGGAAGTTGAAGACTGAGGTTGGTATACCATTTGGGTTTGCTACAAGGGAAAGGGCTCTTTCAGGATATCCGGGGTCCCTTTGAGTAAGTGACTAACTCCAGATTGTTCGGGACAATCTTTAATATAGTGATCCTCCTCATAGATGAGGCATGGATACTTGGGTTTCCTTTGAGAAGCATCACCAAAGGACAACTTAGGAGGGCATTGTTTTAGGGAATTGGCTTTGGCCTTGCCTTTCCCCTTCTTTTTATCTTTGGAGGATTTGTTCGCTACGATAGACTAGACAACGTGAACCTCAAAGGTTTTACTAGGACCTGGTGAATTTTGAGAGGGATCATTGGCACCAGTGTTTGAGACTGCCTTCTTGGAAGAAGATTTCACAGGGGTCTGAGACACGAAACCAATCACTCCATCAACAGGTGGTGTAGTTGGAGACTTCGATGTTGTTAGATTTGATGATGGTCTTGGAGAATTAGGTAACATATCATATAACATGCCAAATTGTCAGTAGACAAGATCTAAATATAGGGCACAAGCAATGGCTTACTCCTTAGTGACACACCCACCCATAGCTATGTCCTCAAAAATCTTGCTGATGAATGACTTGGTGAACCATTTTGTCAACAACTGATCAAGAATTTGAAACTTGATCAGGAAATGCTGACACCTCCATTCATGGATGTGATCAGAGATATGGACCACAGTGTCTTTCTTAAGTGACGTAAGTAGATGGGTGCTAGTTTCATAACAATCTGGTAGCTAGAAATGTGTGAGGAAAGCCATAACAAGAGTGTTGAATTCATTATATGTACCTTAAGGAAATTTGATGTACCACTTGGCTATAGCACCTATGAGAGTTTGTTGAAAAAGTCAAAGATGAATGGAATCATCAACGTACAAATTGGAGGAGCACCAAAGGTGATATGTCATCATGTGGGTTTGTGGATCCTCCTTCACTTTTCCCTCAAACATCGGACAATCGCTTGGGATCTTGGACGGAACTGGAGGCCAGTATGGAAAATGAACAATGGGATCATTCGTAAGTCTAGACACATCTGGCAGCTCCAATGTGGCCAAGAATGGCAATTGCATATTAAAAGGCATTTGGGGCCTCTGGGCAGGCTCAAACTATAGAAACCATCCTTGTTGATAAGGATTTTTCACCCACAGTGGACGATTTTGTCCATATGGCATTTGATTTTTCCCCCACTGTAGGTTACCTTGTCCGTAGGGAGGATTCTGACCTAGGTAGCCTTGATACTATCTAGCGATAGGCTATTGATAAGCAACATATAGCTTAAAAGGCTATTGAGCCTATTGACCTTGGACATATGGATTTTGCACCGTTTGCCCCTGGACATAAGGGTTTTGAGCCTGCTAACCTTGGACATAAAGATTTTGCACCTGCTGCCCTTGGACATAAGGATTTCAAGCCTATTGTTGCAGGACTTGATCTTGATCTTGCAAAGGTTGACCCTGTTGATATGAGTACAAGGGTTGCTACTACCCGAGATGATATTGTTGCTACAAGGGTTGGCCTTTCTATTGTAAAGGTTGTCGCTAAAGCTGTAGAGGTTGACCTTGCGAGGATATAGGTTGGGAGGATTGGTGAACAAATTTCATCTACGGCTACAAAGGTTGCTGCAACTGTTGCAAGGGTTGGCCCTACGGCTATTACAGTTGTCCTTGTTGTTGCACTACCTGCCCTTACTACTGCAAGGATGGCCCTTGCTACTGCGAAGGTTGCCCCCACTGTGAAGAGGGTTGCCTTTGCTGTTGTAAGGGTACCTGGATAGTTCCTGGAGTGACACCATGAGGGTACTGAAAGTTCCCAAATTGAATCTGGCCATATCCACTAGGCATAGCGAATGAACCAGGCTGAACATAGGGTTTGACTTGAGGTATGTAAGGCATATTTACCATCGCTTGTGAACCATAGGGAACATAAGGAGGTTAGAATGGACATGCGCCACATATGGCTACAGGTACTGGACGTTACTTGACCCAGATGGACCAACAGGATTTGGCTACTGGTATTGGACATTACTCGATCCAGAAGGACAAGTAGGGCTCAGAATAACACCGTAAGAGGGCTGATTGATTCCCACCATGTGTGTTTGTGAGCCGCCCACATTGGTTGTGCCAAACATCATGGAGATATTCTAATCTTGCCCCCTAGGCGGTGGTACAACCTACCCACTTACTGGAGGGGTCAAAGAACTTATAGAGACTTGACCCAAGACTATCAGTTGAACTGGAAGAGTCGGTTGAAATGAAAAAATGAGTGGAGTCAGAATGGTAGGTTGCACCAGAGTTGAAGTGACTGCACTATGCACAATTAGTTGAGAGGTTGGGTTTTGAACGAATGGACCTAAGGTAGGCATAATGCCTGATGACCAGATAGGGTTGTGATATAACGACGAGACACTAAGAGTGCCCGAAACCAACTAAGCTAGAGAGGTATAACCATGTAGCAATGAAGGCATGCTATACTCAGGGTAAACACTGGTCAAAATGCTTCCTGTGTAAGGGAAACCTTCAGGAGGGAATGGATATCTCTATTCATCAACTATGTGAGGAGTGTGTGTAGTAGAAACCTCTGAGTGACTTGAAGAGGAGAATGCAATTTGGCCTTCTGATTCCATGGGTGGAAATAAACGATGACGGACAACCGAAGATGTTTGAGTAGATAATTCCAAAGGAATACCAGGTTAATCGTACAGACTGTACGAATGTTGCAGTGATATCACAATAAGATCAAACAAAGGATTCAAAAGGTAAACAACTAGTCCTTGCTGAACTTTAGGAGTCGGCGGACTCTCAAGAGTCTAGAAATGATTATCCATAGATTCTTGGCCATATTCATAAGCTGACCCAATATCTGAAGGAGGAGGATGAGATGACAAAGGTTGAATACTCAAAGAAATTCCAATTTCAACACCTTGATCCTTTAGTGGCTATGGGAGTTCAGGGAGAGGATCCTAAGATGATCTTTCAGATGGAGGAATGGAAGAGGAGCTAGGAAAACTTAACGGTTCTGCCACAATGACGTTGTCACAAAAAACAAGAGAAGAGAGATTAATTTCAGGGATTCTTCAAAATATACTAAGGGTAAACTCACGATGTGGTCGAGAATAATACTATCAGGAATGTGATGTGATCGTGGGCAAAAAAATTTAAGACGCTAAAGTAAACTGATGCTTTTTCATGTTTTAAGAGTCGAGAAAAAGGAAAATATGGCTCTAGTCACTTTCGGTTTGAACGAGCTCGGAAGGACATGTGCTAGATGATCTTCTAAACTTAAAGAGTCAAAAGGACCAAAATGACTGCTAAAGATAATCTAGGCAAAAGGATTACCAGGTAACCATGAACTGTAGAATACCTCCCAACGAACTGAAAAGTATGGGTAGGAAATCTCCCTAAATGTTGTGTTTGGTGTATCACGTTTACAAGGCGTATACTCTTCTTCATACATATAAAGGATTGCTAATCTAGTGGGGTCTTCATTTATATACGCAATGGTACAAGGAGCACAAGTCCGTACTAGCGTTGTCTAGTGCTTAAAGATGCCAGAACACATCTCTATCCTAGACCTCTAAATGTGAGCATTAAGTTTCAAATGCGCCTTAGGTTAATTGAATACATTTTAAAGTTTATCTTGAAATTATGTCTCATTTTTCAGGCCCTATCGATGTGACTCAAAAAACTGCTATATGAAACTATATGAGACAAAACCCTTTCAGTTCAATGAATGTTTACACTAATTGAGAGTAGAAAAAACAATCAATGCAACAAATAAGAAACTAAAAGAAAGATGACTCTTCAGTACTTTGCTTTTCAAAACAAAATAATTGAAATTATTTCCTTTTCCTATTCTTCCTATCAAATTCACTTCAACTAGTCCTTTCATTAGCAAAAGAAGTTCATTTTTTTTCAAATGCTTATGATGATGCAATTATAGCTTTCAATGATGCTACTTAATGTAACATATCGATTTAGCAAACTAGAATGATGACTTTTTCAATGGAATGATAAAATGAATCTTTCAAATAAACACTTCAATGAATTTTTTTTTAAAAATCAGCATCAATCATATACGAAGAAAGATAAGAATAACACTTCTCAAACAAAGCATGAAAGAATCAATCGAAACAAAAAAAGCAATGTGATCTATGCCCTAAAAGAGAAGTTCAATGAAAAGGAGAGCAAACAAAACTTTTACTTGTTCATTTGAAACAAAGAAAAACAAGAACTAAAACATGAAATGCATAGGGAAGCTAACCAACAACTTGACTTCATGAGAAAACAAACAATTGAATGGATGATGACCTAGATGCCCTAAGGACACAAACCATCCAAAATATCAAAAAAAATAAGGCAAACTCAAACCAGTCAAGCAAAGAAATCAAGCTAACAAAGCTTTCTAGCCAGGGAGAATACATGCAAACAAGCCAAGAGACAGAGCTTACATGATAGGAAACAATCACATTCAATCTACTTAAAAAGTCAAAGAATCTTAAGCCATCAAATGTAATATGACACTCAATGTAGGAAATAAACCATTAGTTGTAATAATAAAACTCAAAGAGAAATACAACTTGAGCCTTAACAGTTCAGGTTCCCTTGGACGTGTCTGGGTTCCAGCACCACTAGAAGCATCTCATGATTCACCCTCAATACAATGGAAGTTCAAGGCCTCTTTCGTTATGCTCCAAACCAAACACAACAAGTTTATTCTTGCTTCACACACAAACTAGAAGGCTAAGGTTCTCAATATGGCTCTCAAGATTTGTAGATTATTTCAGCCCTTTCATTAGCTAGTTGAGGGTATGAAATGGAGAGTTTATATAGATTTGATGGAAGGGAAATGGATCCTCTTATGGTGGGAGAGGCCTTATCCATTATGTTTTGTTCCATATTAATAGGGGGAAGGAGCCCAAACAGACTCTCTCGGCTCTATCTTTCTCAACCATTTACCAAACTTCCGTTCACAAAGCTTCAACTCCATTTTTTAAAACTTGCCCAAATAGGGTTGACGTGAGTGATGAAAGGCTCACTTGCACCATTTGGCTCTAGGCTTGGTTTTAAACTCTGCAAACTGGTGTAGGGGAAGAACTGAGCACTAGCGGTAGTCTTGAAAACTGAGCTTGAAGGAAGATTCTTGGGAAATGACGAAAGAGGGAAATGTTCTATAGAGGAAGAGGGATGTAGGGACATGATATTCATGGTAGGGAAACATATGAGGGTCATTATAGAGGTCCTCCAGGATCGAGGAATGGGGAGTATAGGGAAAGTGACAAAATGTTGTGTAATATGGGGTCATAACCACATGGAGTAATGCTTGCGATTGTGGTTGGAGGCTCACAACCACATGCATACAATGCCATGGATGCGATTATAGGTCTTGGTCATTAAATTGGGTTCCAACTCAGGGTTTGGTGTCCTTGGGTGGTTGTTTAGCCTCTGAGTGATTTGTAGATCTAGTAGGATGTCAGTTTATGGTCAGTTTGTAAGCCCCACTTCCTTAACTGAAACTAGGAAGCTAGGTCATGTAATAGTAGCACTCTACTTCACATTTACCCAGAGGGCTTGTAAAAGTGGGAAAATGTGGGGTGGAATTGTTACATTTGAAATTGATATTCGCACTTTTAGTTTTTCGCCTTTCCCTTCTCTACTCAATTGGATCAGTAGGCAAAACACCATTTAATTACAACACCGAATCAAGGAAAGAAGATCCTAAGATATGGGCATCATGGTTCCACTTAAACAATTTTGTTTGAATGGATTTTATTTTCCATTCATACATCATTCACCATTAAGATATCACACCGAAGTAAAGAAGAGGGACCTAAATTTAACCAAGTGTTGTTGAGTGTCACAAAGCCCTTTAAAAATTTCGCCACATATGTCAGAACCAAACAAAACACTCCCACTCAAGGTCTTATTTATATACATTGACTAAAACAAATAAAATAAATAAAATATGGGGCATGATATGAGCAACACAACAATAACAAGAAGATAGACAAGGAAAGGAATATGTACATAGGAAGAAACACAACATAAGTTTGCTACTAAAAGTAATGTTTGAGATCTTGGCCATTAATGGGAAAATATTCAATCTTCTCATCTAAATATTAAAGAGAATAAATATGTTATCTAAGCTTATCCTAAATGGTAAAGGGTCTTATCCACAGGTATTGAAATTTGGCGTGTTTACCTTTCTCTTCATGGGCCTTATCCTATTTCAATGCTAGGTCTCCCATACCGAACTCCTTATTACCCACAAGGTTTCTTGTCAAACCAACTATTGATATGTCTTTGGTGAAAAACCAACTTTTCTTTTGTTTTAGGCCTTTCTTCCTCTTATTTTATAAGGGTTTATATCCTACTCTAAACAACAAAACATGGTTTACCATGAGATTCTTGAGAAAGTTGTAAGGTGAGGAGATATAGGTTTGGGGGAAGGATGGATTCTTTTCCATACACGAGGAAGTCATGAGAGGTTTTCCAAGAGGGTTTTAGTGTAACATGGTTAACCTATAAAGCATTAAACAATTCATTATGCTAGTTCCTTTTCTTAGAGTAAACCATTTTCTTGACGATGCAACTTTAATTCTTATTTGTAGACTCAACTAGACCATTTCCTTGAGGGTAATAATTGGATGAGTTCTTTAAAACAATACCATTTTCCAATGTAAAATCATAAATCTTGAGCGATGAGAAGTAAGTTACATTGTAAAAAACAAGTGATGTAGGAATGTGTTATCACCAAAAAATGATCACCTAGCCATTTCTAACTAAGTGGATCGAAATACACCATGTAGATTTAATTTTACCATAGTAAAATAACTTTCACTGTGGAAAATAATTTACTAAACCATTTTTATTAAATTATTATTTGATTTAAATAAAAAACCCATGAGAATAATTAGACAAATCATTATTTATTTAATTTTCTGTATGAATAATTATTAAATCATTATTTAAATAATTGTGTCTTGTCACATTTAATTAAATCCCTTAGGAATAATTAAATAAATCACTGTCTAAAAAATCTTCGGCAAAATCACATAATCAATCATTTGTCGACGCGTTTCGAACCAACCATTTCATCGTCATAAATCACTATTTTCTTTATTTCTATTATTGGAATAAGTGTTAAATCACTATTTAATATTTATTTCAATTTCACACCATTCTTAATTCTGGCAAAATAATTAATAAATCATATTATTTGTTAATTATTTATAAATAGATATATTTAACCATTTTAAATGTATTTTCACATTCCAATAAATATAATAAGGTATTCAAAGTGGTTAGATCTTGATTTGGTTAATATTATTTTATTATTCTCCATTTTTCAGATTAACTCAATACTTTGTTATAAATAAGAGGGTTTTTCATTCATTCTTAACCATAATCATAATCATCATCACCATTGTTGCCTTTTTTCTTGGAGCTCCCATTTGAGTTCTCCACATTTTTCTGGGTTTTTCACATATTGAGAGAGGATCATTTTCTAAAGCATCAAGGACATCAAAGGACCCATCCCTGGAGGGGGAGTAATAGACCCATGTATAGATCTCCTTCACCAAATGTTTTTAATAAAGAATTTATTTAATTAAAGTCTTTCGATTTGGGTTATTACATTGGATATTTTTCGCTACTACTTTCTATTACCCATCAAATTGTTGTCAGGGCCACTTGTCACCTAATGACCTAAGTGAAGTCTTTTTGGTACACCTTCCAAGAAAGTTCACACTAACAAATGATGATTCCACTGGTGTAATAACAACATTCTTGGGTGATTGAAGTTTCAAAAAAATTTAGGATTTTCTACAACTATTTTTAGTGTCTCAATTTCTATTTATAGTATTAAACTATTTTTTGTCAAATTTTTGGATTGTGGTGGTTTTTTGGTTCCTTCTACAGGTCATAGGTACCAGCCGAGCAGGAGATGATAAAATTTATGCGAGATCTACTGAACAAGAGTCTCGAGAGAAAAACACACTTTTTAGCCCCTGATTTGCTTTCTAGAGTGCACTATTTGGCCCAAAAACTTCGTTTTCCACTGTTCCAGGTCAATACCTACGTTTGGAAGTTTCCCAGATTTTTTTCCAGAATTTCCAAGAGTGTTGTCTGCAGACTGGTTTGGGTACTTCACTTCTTTCTTCAGTCTCCCTTAGGCCTAGATCAACTTTATTTTTCTCTCTAAGGAAGGAAAAGTACCCCTAGGGTTTAGAGTACACCTCCACATTGTTAGGAAGAGATTTGCTGAGCGAGGAGTCTAGGGTTTTCAACATTTTCAACCACTCATTTTTAGAGTTTGATCCATTATTTTTCAACCCTATTAGATAGGTTTCTTTTACCTTTTCCCATTTTATATTTTGAGCTTGCCTTTTCTCCCTTAGGATCCCCTTGAGCATCCTAGGTTTTCGAGTTTCACTCCTATCATTTGCACCATTTTTCACCTCTAATTTTGGTTGTTTATCTACACCATTTACAAAAAATTAGTGCCTATAGATCTTAGTCCCTTGACATTAGATCATTTAGGCCTTTTTATGTTCCCTTGAGTAGCATGTTTTCTCTCTCTTAATTAGTTTCTTAGTAGCCCTTGTGGGTGGGGTTATGTGTGCTTGATTGGCTGTTTTTTTTTTCTATCATTTTCAGATTTATTTACAATATTTCATCATTTTAATTTTGTCAACACATGGCATCATGAAACATGCTTAATTAACTCATCCACATGACACATTATTTCCAAACACTCACACCCTAAGTGAATGTGAGCTTGGTTAACACTGCCAAGCCAAGACTTGAATCAATGCATCTTAATAAATCAATGCACATAGATTAAGCCCACTTGGGCACCAGTGCCAAACAATATTTGTAGTGTAGATGTAGGATTAGTGGGATAGGTTTTTAATAACACCCATCGACCACCTTCATTGAGACATAGAATTTGACATACTAGGGAGCTTAAAATCATTCACCATCCCACGGTCCAAAGCCAGAGTGCATCAGAAACTTGATTCAGAGTGGGCTAGACTATGTCATCATGCAAGCGTTTCTCCTTGGGGCTACCCAACCCATAGGAGGGAATCTCGTGTGGTGGATGAATACCAAGAAACTCAAGAATCGACCACCCCCATGGGATGAAGGTAACCGTAGTGACAAATCTTAGGAAATCACCTAATAGGACTAATTGTGGGAAGTAGTTGGTTCTCTACCCCACCTTTTTCTGGACAACTCTGCTTACAAGGATAAGATTCCATCAAGTAAGAAGGCCATATAAAATAATAGATATATGACTATTTGAGGATTTATATCAGTTATAGGCTATAGATATTTTTCTTTGATAGGACGTGTTTGCTTGTATTAGAGTAATATCATTAAAATAGTTAGTTTATAGTTGACACCACTACACTAAGTGTTTTCTTGTTTCTTTTTTCCTTTATTCCTATCACCACCCTTTCGTTCTTAGATCATTATTTTCTAGACATCATTGTGCCTCCTAGGCATTTGTTGTGTCAAATTTAAGGTATTCACCATCATTTCCCATCGAGTTAGAATTCATCCTCCCCATCAAGTTAGAATTCATCCTCCCAACCCTCTATCGAGTCATCATTCTGAATCTGATTCTAATGATTCATCCAGTTCCTCCTTTGATTCCATGTCATCTCAACCCCGTATCGCCACCATGTTAGGCACCAATGCAGGTGCAGGAAACTAGGGTGGTAACACAGGTACCAACCAGGGTGCCCCCACCTGTGTGGTCACTCATACTCTCTTTCTACCTTTTATTGTTCGTCTAAGTCTTCCATATTTTAGCCATATTATCAGTGATCCTCTTCTCCAGTATCCCACATAGCCAAATGTGCCTACAAAACTCCCTTCAAACATCCCAAAGTTTGAAGGTAATCCTAGAGAAGATCCCATTAATCATGTTCACTCATTCCACATGTGGTGTTCATCAAATTCCATCACTAAAGACTCCATCCATCTTCGTTTGTTCCAACGCACGCTCATTGGAGCTACTACTATGTGGTATGTCAATCAACCTAGACCCACTCATTCCACTTTAGTGACTCTTGCCACAAATTTTCTTTCCTATTTCTAGCTACCTCTTTGTTATGATACCGATACTAAACTTTTGACTTCTTTTCGTCAGACTTCTGCTACCCACCTTTCCGACCATGTTCGGGAATGATGTAGAAGGAGGAGCATCCGTAGAGCTCCTGACTTCGAAGACCGAGTCTATATGGTTTGGTTCCTTAGATCACTATTGGCCACCATTGGTAAAGATTTTGCATCACACTTCCCCAATTCCGAGGAAGATTCACTTTCAGTAGCCTTAAAACTTGATCTGATCTATGCCGAGTTAGGTTATGTTTAGACTATCATCCTTGATATGCCTCAACTTGGTGCTACAAATGCACTGTAGGTATCTCATGTCATGGATGGCATAGTTGGAACCATTTCACACCCTTGACCCTATTCTCCACCTCCAATGAGTTATGGTCCACCTCAGGGAGGGACTATTTACACTTACAATTATCCATGCCCCAATCCTCCACATGGAAATCCTTATCCAGGTCCCAACACACCATACGCATATCCCATTTCGCATCAACGGATGTCGGGGATAGCTGTTGTACCTCTTTTTTATGTCAATATTTCCCCATCTCCTTATTATTAGTATGCACTGCCTAATGCTCCAGCCCCTTTGGTACCAGTTCCCCAGCCTCCCATGCCTGCTCCTCCTCTACCACAACAACCACCTCCTCCACAAGGTCAAGTGTATGCTCAACAAAGTAGACCCAATCCCCCTAACCCTAATAAAAGGAATAAGGTAAAGGGAAATTGGAACCAACAATCTCAAGGTAATCAAGACCACTAGGGTCCTCCACCTAATTACCCTCATGGTCCTCAACCTAATCCCACAAACCAACAACAGGCCAGTCAGCCCAAGAAAAACAACTGTCTTCGTACGAACAAAACTTGTGCCTATTGTGGTGTATATGGTCATTACACCCATGAGTGTCCTATTTTACCTTAGATTTGGAAAGTATGGGAAGCTCAAGTGGCTTCTCGTGGATCGTAGCCCACCACTCCTCCTCTTCCTCTTGCTTCATCTCAATCTTCAGTGCTTACCATTCCTTTCCCTCACCAAGGATAGATAGCAACCCAACCTACATAAGGTCAAGAAGCTCAACCAACTCCACCATATAGTCACCATGATTATCAAATTCTTATGATGAATAATTCTGAGGTAAATACCGAGAAAGTCAATCTTCAGACTCGATCATGACAAGATGACAAGCCATCGGCTAAGTCAGTGACTCAGTCCCAACCCAAAGTGTCTACCGAGCCTCTATTGTCATCCAATGGTACCTTACACATGCCTCAACCTAAGGTTGAGTTTATTCCCAAGATCCCTAAAGGTTAGTTACATAAAAATGATGCTTCTGCCAAAGCATCTCATACATATAGCATAAAATATGACTTGGTGCAGCCTCCTGTTGCCATGTAAATGCTAGAATTCCTCGAGACATGCCCATCCCAATTAAAAGTCTACTATCTACTTTAGGTTCCATGGATCCCAAAGTTGAGCAGATGGTTGTATTTCATTTTGATAAGTCATATAATCCTCCCGTACATTCATCTGTTGCATTTCAAATATCAGCCTCCATTAGAAACACCACTATTCAATGATGTGTCATTGAAAAAGGCACCTCCACCTATGTGAGGATGCCAGTGCTTGGAAGAAAATTAGTTCCCCTAACATATCCCCATACATCGTCACTCTTTGGGCATCGGATTGTCATCCTTCGCAAACCCTTGGCTTATGTCACAACTGCCCAGTGATAGTTTCTGACAAGATTGTCTATATTGACATTGAATTCATTGATGCTCCCTTAGACTATAACATCCTTTTGGGTCATAGTTATACCATCTTAGCTATCGCATCTGAAGTTCACCGTAACATGTGTTTTCCCCACAATGGAAAGGTTGTGATCATTGATTCATTAGCGTACTATGATCCTAAACCCAAGACTTCACCTCAGTCCAACATTTCTTCTGTGGCTGACAATAAGACTGTCTCTTCCTTCACCATTGTCTCTCTAGGAGTGTACAAATATTCCACTTTTCTTGGTGCTTACTATTATCCATTGCCTACCCCTTATAAGCCAAGCTCATCCAGTGTTTGCATGCTCCAAGAATTACGGGTCACTCGCAAATGGTTTGTTATGCCTTCATAGAAGACCGCACCACCCCAACATGTTGTTCCTAACTCAACCCATCCTTTTGGTACTACTCCTTGAGGATCATTTCCTTTTGCTAGTGTCTCTCCTAATATTTTTCCACCTTAAACCATTCCCCCAGGCCTTAACCATGTTAGATTCGTTCCTCAAGGCCATTTTCATGTTGGTCAGATATCGTTCTTATCCCCCTAGAGTTTATTCTACACCTGTTATGGATACATTGAGTTTACACAACATTACCTTGGGGATCCCAGTATGGTACATCGATCCTCTCACAAAAGCTTCCATCCAATCAACTTAAATATTACACTACTTTGACCCCGATCGAACCTGTTGTTCCAACCCTTGATTCTGCTTCAGTTCTACAACAACCTCAACAACAACCTACTCTTACTACGAAAGCATCTAACGAGGGGGGAAAAGCCCAAAAAAATGGAACCGGAGACAAGGCACCCCTAGGAACTCTAGCTCGTTCGAAGCTACCAAAGCCTATTCCTCCTTATGCTTTGTGTGATGTTTACAGTCACACAACCAATAATTTTCCTGAACTCCCTCATGTCAAGGATGTGGTCTCTGATACCTTCCCTAATTCTAATATTCCTGAGATCCATGTCACCTTGCCTAAGTCAACCAAGAATAACAAATCATTATGCACAAATGACCAATGTGCTTTGTGTGATTGTTATCTCCACTTTTGTCATCATTGTCCCCGTATTAAATATTTTTGTGATACACTTCAAGAGCTTTGTGAATTAGATTCCACTCATAGTGAGTCTAGCTCTCCTCTACCTCTAGATTTTGGTCCCACTCCTACACCAGAACAAGAGGTCTATCAAACACCCATTGTGATCCCTCCCCCTAATGTTCGAGATGACAGATAATATCACTCCCATTCTCTACCTCTTTTCATCCATGAGATCGATGCCTTGGAACTCCCTTGATGTCTCCTATTGTGATTTTGTTGAACCTTATTTGATGACTATGCATATTTAAACCTTGTCTCTCATGAAGATGCTTTAGGTAGGTATTCTCCATCATGTGGTCCCTCTTCCTCCAATCTACCCATATTCCATTTTGATGAAGACATCATGGAAGATATGACCACCCCTAATTATCCTTGGGATGATATGCACCATTGTGCATACCTCCTTCCACAACAAACTCATGACCAATATGTTATGGAGTCCAAGGACTTCATTCATGGTGAAGTCGATTGGTTTAAAAATTTAATTCCTAGACCAGATGATTTTGAGGAAGGAAATATGGCTAACATTTCCCCTATGATCAAAATTAAAATTTCGAATAAACTGGGGATTGAAGAAAATATCATCTTAGGGGCACAATTCACCCAAAACTAAAATGATGCTTACACCAAGTAATTCAAGGAATTCCATGATGCTTTCACCTAGTCTTATTCTGAAATGCCCAGACTAGATCCTGCCATTATTGAACATCACATCACCACTTGTCCCAATACCATTCCCATCCACTAAAATAAAAGTCATATCCATCCTTCCAAAAACTAAGCTATAAAAGCTAAAATCGATAAGCTCAAATAGGTTGGTTTCATCTATCCCATTGAGTACATGACATGGTTGTCCAATCCTATTCCCGTTCTCAAGAAACAAGGCACCATCCATTTCTTCACTGACTTTCATGATCTGAACAAAGCTTGTCCCAAAGACAACTTTTCCACACCCTTAATTGACTAGGTCATTAATGAGTGTGGAGGGCATGCGGTTCTATCCTTTATGGATGAATTATTAAGATATAACCAGATATGTAACCATTATGTCAATCATCTTAAAACCACTTTCACAAGTTCGTGGGGAACTTTCTCTTACAAGGTTATGCATTTTAGTTTAAAGAATGCTAGGGCCACTTTTTAACATGCCATGTCCTTTGGTTTTCATGACTTTCCTCATATTATCCTTGCATATCTTGAAGATCTCATCACTTGTTCAAAACTTCGGTCGCAACACCTTCATGATTTGCATACCCTATTTCTGGGATGTCACAAGTATAACATTCATCTCAATCCCCTTAAGTGTGTCTTTTTCATTCCTATTAGCCAACTTTTGGGCTTCATTATGTGCAAAGATGATATCACTCTTAACCTGCACAAAGTTCAAGCCATCCTTGAACTTCCTCCTCCTCATACCCTTCACCAGTTCCATAGCCTCCAAGGCAAAGCTAACTTTCTTAGTCGGTTTGTTCCTGACTATGCCACTACGGCTCATGGGTTCCTTAGACTCCTTCATCTATAATTCCATTTATTTGGGATGACCAAGCTCAATATTATTTTGATGCCATCAAACTTGCTCTCACATATTCTCTCTTTATTATTCCACCTATCTTTGAAATGGATTTCATCTTGTACATCTCTACATCCACCCATTCGGTTGCTAGGGTCCTCATACAAGAATATTCTCTAGGTATTGATCATGTCATATACTATGCTAGTAATAACTTTAATGGTCCCCCTATATCCTATTCCAATGAGGAAAATATAGTGTTGGCCATCGTGTTCTCTATTCATTAGCTTCGTCATTATATCCTTACACATACCACTAAAGTTGTGACCAATTCCAACCCCATGGCTTTCATGTTGAGTCAATGGATCATTAGCAAGAAGTATGGTCGTTGGATTATTATCCTTTAAGAATACGATCTTGAATTTTTCACGCCCAAGAGTAAGAAAAGTTTAGACCTTATTGAACTCATTTCCAAATTTCCCACCGGTGTACCTGATTCACTGGTAAATGACAATCTTTCAGATGAAAACTTTTTCGCCATTACCTAGATGACCCTCGGTATGGTAACATCCTTACCTATCTGTAAACCTAGAAATTTTGCCCCCCACCTCACTCTTGATGATCGACGACGTATTAGACATCAAGCCCCATGTTACATCCTCATCAGTGACAACCTTTATTGGTGCAGTGTCGATATTATCCTTTGTTGTTGGCTCACCCATGTTGAAGTTAAGCAAGTGCTCAATTCTTGCCACGGTGGCACTTGTGGTGCTCACCTCTCCAAAATGGCCACTACCTATAAAATCATGTGCGTTGGGTACTTTTGTCCTTCTCTCTTTAGCGATTGTATTGAGGCCATCAAACATTGTCCCAATTTCCAATTATACACCCCTAAGTTGCGAGCTCCATCTTCTCCCCTCCATCCCATCGTCATAGCTGGTCATTTCTGTAAAAGGGCTATTGACTTCATGGAGTGTCGACCCCCGTCTGGTAATAAACATAAGTATATTATCGTGGTTGTCAATTATTTTAATAAATGGGTTGAATCCATCCCAACATTCAATAACACTACAACTACTGTAGCCCTCTTCATCTTCAACCATGTTATCACTCGATTTGGGGTTCTGAAACAATTGGTCTAAGAGCATGGCCAACACTTTGAAGATGACATATGGTGTGAGCTATCCTCTTTGTTGGGATTTGATCATCAATATTCATCATCTTATTACCCACAAGGCAATGGCCAAGTTGAAGCTATCAACAAGATCCTTAATAATATGCTTCAGTGGACCATGAATAAACATAAGACCAACTGGTATTTAATCTTCTTCCCTAATTTGTCGGCCTATAAAATTTTTGTCAAGACCACCATTTGGTTCTCTCCTTTCCACCTTGTTTTTGGAGAGGAGGTAGTCTTACCAATTGAGTGTGAAATCCATTCCCTTCACCTTACCGTCGAACTATTCCTAGACACCCAACCATTAGAACAATAACTCATCATGCTTGAGCATGCCACTGAAGACCATCATGTTGCATTGCAAACCATCGAAGTGGCAAAAAAGTGCACCAAAGCATAGTATGATTACAAAGTCCAACCTCGCACCTTTCATTAAGGTGACCTTGTTCTTGTGAATGACCAAGCACATGATGTCTTGGGGTGTGGGAGTTCAAACCATTATGGCTAGGGCCTTATATCATCCATAAGTGTTTGGGAAAGGGTGCATACTTGTTAGAGGATCCAGAAGAAGAAATCCTTCCCAATCCTTGAAATGCACTCTACCTCAAGAAATTTTACCCATAGAATTTCCCATTGAAATGCATCTATATCATTATTTCTTCTTGAATTTAGCTATTTTTTCATCTACCACATTCTTACACATTTTCTTCTTGCATCTTTTAGATGGATCCGTCATCCACACCTTACATCAGTTTTGCCGATGGTGCGAGTCACTTCACCAAGAATCTAGCCTCGGTAGCTTGGGCCTCTGTCACCCCCATGTATTCATTAGCCCAATCCAACAGTGTTTGCATTGGATTTTCCACAATAACCAGGATGACCATGATGATGTGATAGTTTTGTTAATTGATTAACTTGACTCTTGCATCCTTCACCTTCATGTTTGTCTCGATTCCTTACTACTTGTCATGCAATTGAATGACGTTTATCATGTGCATAACCATGTCTTGTTTAGAAAATATCTACACTTTAAGCTTTTGAGGAGTGAATTTGAATCCATTTCATTAAATCATATTCCTAGAGCCTAGAAAACCACAATCGTCACAAAAGATGCATAATCATACATATGTATCGTAATACAAAGTTTTGAATCCACTACTCTAAATAGAGCTGACATGCTCAGTTGCATGTTATCATAAAAAAAATTGGGACCCACATGTCCCTGTGCCTAATCACCATCATTTTAAGGCTCCTAAGCCAACGAATCCATTCCCCTAGCTCATATATCATGTAGTTCTCGACTGACCATCGCAATGCGCCACATGATTCCACTCTGAGGGAAGAACCATGCACTCATTTGTATATATATCTTCTAGCTCATGCCACTCGCGCTCTATCACTCTGGTCAGTTATACGTTGCATCTGTGTTGGAGATCCTCCATTAGAGCATCATCATCTAGTCTCTGTTGTGATGAGGTACCACCCTGATCTACAGCCCATCGCGATGTGGCTCATCTTGTATATCCTTCCATCCTCATGGTGCCATACCTATATGCAACATAGTTTAGAAATCAATACCACATACATATATTTCTTAAAATAGAAATTCAATCGAATGTATAACAACTTTCACTTACCATTTAGGCCCCATGCTTGTTCAGGTGGAAATGGTAAGTTAGGATCCCCCTAATAGTTCATGCCACTATATGGATAATCATCTATGTAGAGTTGCGTCTGGTCCCAATGAGTGAAAAAATTAGGTCAAAACACTCTTCTAACTCCCCATTCTCCACCTCATCTCAGTAGCTTTCCCCAGCAGTGCATCCTGGGCTCTTGTGGGCCCCCATCACAAATCTGAACATGTTGTTGAATAGTGGGGATCTTCTCAAAGAAGAGTGAGCATAAAACCATCCCAAATGAATAGTTATCACTAGTCCTTTATCTGCATAATGTCAGCTATCGTTTCAATGACGACTGGATCATCTGGGCCCACCCATAGTAGGTCCCTCCCAATGTGCTCTCCACTAGCATCATCTTCCCTCCAGCGATATTGTGGAAGGCATGACTACCACAAACCCACAACACTATTGTGACTGTAGCTTATGCATCTAGCCTCTCCAAGTAATTGATATATATGGTCATGGCCTTTGCATGACTAGATGGTACACAGTGATGATCAACAAACACATCTATATGCCTCCCACATGGTAGCACTAGATGTATCTCCCCTACCACCTCCAATGGGGGAAATCATGTCTGAAAATATATGTCTTGGATAGTGATCTCGATCCTGTGATCTTGTACTAAAAAGGCCTCCTGATCTGGGTCCCATTAACTCACTATCATCGATACCAAGGGCTCACCAACCCTCATCATAGGGTTCTCTAAGAACTCCAACACACCATATCGTGTCAACACACCTTTCACTACTTGATTCCTCTAAATCTCAGCACAGAGGGAATCCAAATCTCATTCTCACCATGATACCTTTAGCTTTTCCATGCCTAAAAAATACTATTATGTTTTTTCAGTCTAGAGTCAAAGGCATGCATGTCTAGTACTTAGTTCCAACTTCTAGCAAACCATTGTTCCTGCCCATCCTCTCAGCCATGAACGTACTCTTTGCCTTCATGCCTCCAAAAGTGCATTGCAACTGTGAGGATGAGTAGGAGTCTCCCACAGAGAGATGAAACGCTAATTTGAATATCTAATCCACCAAAAATTATGAGTAAGGTTAGGCCCCCTATCTCTAACTTGCAAATCCTGATTTTGATGGCTAGTTTGCTGCTATGATATCCACAAGATTTAGGGCCTTCTCCTCCTCTCCAAATTCTCCACAACTCACTATGCAAATGAATTGGTTTTGGGGGCAAAATTCCCTTTTATAGAAAAAACCCTACTTTTCCCATTGCCCATTTCTACCAAACCGTAGCTCCATTTTATGATTGATTAGCACCATTGGAAATCTCTCACCGAGTTCTATAATGGGTCTCAATTTTTTTTTTGGTAATTTGACACTTTAGTGGGAAGCCGTTTTTTACACGAGGTCTTGCTTTGTCGCCTCTTAAAACCAAATTTCTTCATTTGAGCCACTCGTACCCTCGTACCACTTTACCTTGGCACTTGTTGACTCAGGTGTCAATTTTTGTCATGAGTAACCATCATTTACTCATGTTTTATGGTCCCCTTCAGGCCTCCCCCATGTGGAAAAATAATTGAGTCACCCTTGTTCAGAGCATCACAGACGAGTCACCCTTGTATTTATGGAGTCTATTCTGAGTCCCCTTGTGTCCTATTATATTGTTTCATATGTCATCATGTCACATATCTCCCATTTTAATCATATTTGGCCTTTATTTCTACTCCTCTATCTTTTCCGAACACCCTGTTTTAGTCATTGAGCATCACCTCAGGAATCGAGTCAGTTGATGTTAGGTCAAACATCCTTATTATGCTTTGACAAGGGAATTCATTAGTCTACCACCCATCTTATTTCCTTACATCATCATCCCTGACGTTGTTGGCTTGTATGGGCCTGACCCAGGTTTAGAGGTGATTTAGCCAAGAAAATCCCAATACTATTGGCCCTTTCGGCAACAGTCCATGGAGCGTGGACTGAGGTGTCACCCAAAGTAGTATGGGAGGGTGCTAGAAGCAGGTTTCCGCACCCTGGGGATGTCTGATGGGCTTCGGGAGGTTTGCGGTTTGACCCTGCACGCACGTCACTACGCGCACTTCTTATTCCTTCTCAACCTGTGATGTTGTTTCTACATAGCCCTCCTCGTGTCGCAATCCATATAATACCCAAGTTCCTTGCTATTTAATATGTTATTACCTAATTACTTAACTTGTGTGTGTAAGATTAATGATTATTATAGCATATTCAGTAATCATATCAGTGCGCGTGATAAATAAACCAATATAAATGCAAAGAAGGCAATGTACATCAAATACATAGAAATAAGAATAAACTTCTCTCTATTAATCTTCAATCCCGATTATAGACTTGAAATCACTCTACGCACTCAGCTATAGACTCTACTAGGCCTCTGCCCACTCAGCTGTACAGCCTCTTCCTACTATTATGACCCAATACATTTAGAATCCTACTCTAAGCTCGAACCATTCGTATTATTCTCTCTTATTTCTTTTTCCCTTCACCATCTTTACAATTTAGAGCTTCGCTCTATTTATACAATCCCATGGTCCGCAGACCATGGGTAGGTTGACATGACTTTACATTACATTACAATATTTTAGGGTAAACATCCCTATGACTTAACCTATACCTTGTGCTCCACACCCACAATTCGTGGAGTCTTACAAAACCTTTGACCAAAACTTGGGCTTTGATCCCCAAAACATGTTGTGGGGGGATTTCATGTCCAATAGGCCTCCAACACAATCATCGCGACTCGTCCCGAGTCACTCTTCCGGTGTGGTGAACTTGGCATGAAGCCCCTCCAACTAGTACCATACTGCCCGGAGGTCTGTGGCGCACCATTTTATGGTTTGCTGCACCTACTGTATGCGTTCCTCTGATGCTTCTTTGTGAGGATCCGCTATCTGTCTTACTGCATATAGCTCCTGCATCTGCGCAAGCTTTCCCTCAATCTAAATTGTAATGGTGAAGGCCTCATCAATCCAAGGGTGGACGCTTGCTTTGAGAAGTGCCTCTTTCTATCTTACAACATCCACCTGTTCCTTTAGTGCCCTTGCTTGCTACATCTTTGCCAGCCGTTGGGTGAGGACAACTGTTTATACAATTCCACTTACACTATCATACTGCTCCTCTAGTTCACTCGCCCATGTTTCCAGGCGCTCTATGTTGGGGTCCTCCTCCAACGATGTGAGGACATCAAAAGCTTGGTCCAACATATCGGTACAGTCCTGCACTACCTGTCCAATTTCTTCCAATCCTATTTGAATCACGCTAATGCACTATTCTTTAACTTTTGGAGGAGTGGAAGGCTGCACCTTCAGCCACAACTCAGTGATCTGGAGGTCCATCTCTAGCTGTACTAGCATTGTTTCCTTGCTTGCACTTTGGATTCCACTTACTAGACAGTGGATCCACATCTTTGTGGGTAGGTCTACGGCGATAGACAAATATGGAATGTGCCAGCATTCTTCATCAACTGCTTGCGATATTTTCTGATTCTATGACACTAGCTCATCACGTAGTAGGCTGAACTATTTGATGTTGATGTTTCACTCACTCAATACCTGGATCGCATGGCCCTCCCTGGTGTGGAGTTCTATTGTGATTCCATCCTGTAGTTGATACAATGTGTCGTGCAGAAGGGTAGCCAAATTAAGGCCATTCCATTGATCTTGATTACGGCCTCGTTCTCCATTGTTAGAGCTCCTTTTGGTAGCACTATGGTCTTGGCCATCTTTGCGCACAACAGCTGCTCTACTACTAATGTACTTGTGGCACCATAGGCGGCTACTACTCCATCTTGTGGGGGCCACACCTGAAGTTCCTGGAACTACACCCTTAGGGCCCCCAACACAATCTGTTTCTTTGTTATGGCTTCCTGGAGTGCTTCCTTGGTGACCTCGTCAAACGTTTTGCCGATGTTGTAGAGGTCACCTTCTGTCAGTGTAATCAGTTTGATGTCTAGTTTGAATGCCTTGACCTTTTCTCGTGGACCTGACCTCTCCGTGACATGCGGCCATTTCAGCTGAGTGGATGTTTTGCTCGAGTACGCACCTTCTGCTATGTCCTCTGCTCCCTATCTTATAGATAAGTTCTGGCCCCCTTCCTCCTTTGTCGTGGTGGCCCCTATTGCCTGCGCTGCTGCTCCTTTTTTGGTGACCTTTGCATTTTATGTGATTGCTTTCGCTACCTCATGGATAGCCCTTACCTCCACAGTCACTTGTTCGTTGCACTTTTGTTGGGCCAACTCGGTGATATGTAACTTGGTTACAACCTTCTGCTTTTGTGTTGTTGTTCTATCCTCCTCCACTAGATCTAGGGTGTGGCACTCAGGAGTCCATGATTCTAGTGCTAAGAAGATCGCATCATCAATGGCGATGAAGGAGAGCTTGGTCCATGTCTGCATCAAATCCTTACGTGCCTTGATATAGGCATTATGCATGTTCGCCTTGAAGTTTGCAAAGCTCTGTAGACTATTGTACACTGTGGGGGACAGGCACGACATCCTGTTGATCCACATTTGATGCTTGCCTCCATGAGCACCCAGAAGATCTTTGTTTTGTGGATTCGCCTGGTGTCCTTAGTAGCCCAGAGAGACGCGTACTTTGTGGCCTCTGGTAAGTCCTGTTCAATATTAGGGAGCTAACTATCCTCAGACAGTTCCCCTGTTACTAGTAAAATAGACAAGAGCAACCACGCGTAGTGGAAGGTCTTGCCATACTCCTGGGATTCCCTGCAGTTAGTTAGGAACTGCTCATAGAGGAACTCGGCCTAGTTAAATTAGACCCCCTTGGCACATTGTTTTTCCAGCGCAACTACCGGTGCTGGTACCTCATCTCCATGGCATTTTTTCATTACCTTCCCAGCCAGGAGTTGGGTGTCTATGTGCACCCCTTTATATTTAATGCTGCTGATTGCGTAACCCCTCTTTTTATTTTCTAGTATGTATTTCTTCTTCATGGCCTCTACGAGCGCAAAATCTCCGCTTTTTCCGGCTATCTCCACGGGGTCCTTTCCCTTATAGGGGAGCCAGGAAATCTTGTGAATAAGATCTGTCGTGATGGGAATAGGCTCCTCCAGCCATAAGTACCCATCATGCACTAGGTAAAGCAGCTGCCTGATGACAAAAATTGTGATAGGTGTGCGGTGAAACCGTGGAATCCATAGTAGCTGAAGTAGTCCGACCTTCTCCACACCGCGCAGCCATTTTTATGGCTCTAGTGTTGTAACTGACCCCTCCATGCTCTGCTTCATGAGGTTCTCAGTCTCTAAATGTGGGAACTTCTCACTGTTCATGAGGTCCCAAACTTCAAACTTCATTGTGGGCATGTGGCCCAGGGCCGAGCCATCAAACACAATTCCATCGGGGAGGAGTGGGGTTTGGAGTATGCTCTTAGCGTCATCCAAATACTTGGGTATCTTAGCTTTCCTTCTCTATGGAGGAATGTACTCGAGCAATTTCACTACGGTGTGCACTGGTTGGATGTCCTCTTCCATGTCTTTTGGTGCTTCTATCTCATCTATGAGAGCTTGTAGGTCCTCCTCCTCCTCGTCTGTCTCAATGGTGATAGCGTTGCCCTCTTATTCCATGGAGAGTTTACTAAACCATGGATTCTGCAGGGGCATGCGAACTGGTCCCACTACCTACTTATCCTTCCTAGGTCTCGGCATCTGAGGTGATTTCAAAATTTTTGGCGCATCTCCAGCATCTCTAGGGACATCCTACACCATTGGCTTTTTTCGGCTCCATTGGCGGTACTTTCTGTAAAACCCACAACGCTCCTGGTAGTTGTCATTTTGTTTGAACTATCTGTGGTTGTTCACAAACTTCGGGGCTCAAATGTCACTCGGTGCTCAACACTATGTTCTCTACATAATTGCTCAAATCTCAAACGAAAAAGTGTCCTTTCATGGTTAGCCCTTGGAGTTTTATAACACCTTTTGAATTCAAATCTAATCATTCCCCCCAATTCTGAGCCATTAATGCTTTATTGGCAGCGGATTGCCCCAAATCTAGTCCTTAATTTGTGTCTTAAATGCCCAACACTTGCTTCCTTTTGCCTTAAATTGGACATCTCGTCATGAAAAATGACACCAATGGTTACTTCCTAGCCTTCCCCCGCAACAACACGACACCCCGCGTGTGGGAGCAAACCTTGTGTCTTGCTAATTCTGCACACACCTTCCTCATCGTGCAACTTGCAAATAGACTCTTTTAGAGTCTCGCGCTCTCTTTCAACTACCTAGAGTGCTAAGACTGTGCCCCCTATGACTAGTCAGGTGGTCGTGCCACCTGTGCGAGACTTCAACTCGCCTTTCAGTGTAGTCCACGGGAACAACTAGATTGCCTTCACAACCGTTGGCACTGTGCATTCTATTATATGTAGTGCACTCCCCTAGTTACTGCATTTGTTGAGGTACGATCATAGCCATGGAAGTAGAGTCATAAATTCTCGGCGACACTCATCTAATGTAGTGGTATGATCATCCGTATCTGGCCCTATCATCCTTGGATTCTCGACGAGACATGCTTGCACGATCTCGTTTTCCAAGCACTTGATCTCAACGTCCATCAAAATGCTTTTCTTCTTCAATCATGTTCGGTCCTTTTCAAGTTCGCATAGTCTAAGGTTCCCTCGTCGAATGGCTTCCTGAAACCTTACAGTTTCGACCTCGGGTAGATGTGTGATTTATTCCTCCTTGTCATCGCGCACTGTCACCACTACAAGGTCAAATACGTTCAGATTCCTTTTTGTATTTTCTTCAGTAATTATGGTCTCCACTCTGTTCTGCACCTTTGGAATCATCTTCTCATTCAAGTTTTTGCACATGGTCTGGTAGGCCCATCGAACCACTGGCATGCATATGTCCCAATCATTTCATCCCACCTGGTGAACCTTGTTCAGTACTCCGCACACCCTATCGAAGGCTTCGTCGTTGAGAATTGGAAGCACATGTCACCTTTCCTATTACTGTGGTTTGTTCTGATTCTCTAGTTTGGGGCTAGTGTGTGCTTGTGCGGGCTATAAAACATATGTTTGTACCCATCGAGAAAGTTGGGCACATAAGTTATTTCACCCATGCTGATTGGATTTTGTTAAGAGTTTGGGTTTTCCAAAACGTAGGCACGTCATCCTTTTGCATCTGCGCCAATCCTCAAAATTTCCTTGAAGTGTGCCCCACCATCGTGCGGGTGTTGCACGCAGTGCCCACTTTAGTGCATCGAACCGCTATTGTTTTGGTATTTCACTTTCAAATTTGCTCAGAAATTCATCCACCACTAACAATCCATCATATTTTGGCAGCTCTCTTGCCTCTGTTGTCATGCAACGCAGTGATCTAACCATCATGTTGCAATTAAGCGTTGTTACTTCGTGCAGCCGATTATGCCATCACTCTATCTCTTCGTCTAAATCCGAAGTGAAGGAGCTTTCGCGCTCCCACAAAATCATTCCATCTGCAGTCAGATTCACCCAATCCTCTCCTTGTGCTATTATCTTGTAGATACAGTCGAGATCATCATCACTATTATCGTCGCTCACTAGTTCACTGTATCACACTCCTTCGGCTGGATCTAGTGGTACTACCACGCGTAGCGACTTTTTCTCAAAGATCATTTTGCGCTTCTTCATATTTATGACTCTGTTCATATCAATGGCCTAGTCTATTCCTAGTAGTGCAGGATAGGGATTGTTGTCATCGAAAATCTCTACCACTTCAAAATATACCTACGCGCTTGCACCTTCAACATCAACTGTTACCCCTTGTAATCTTCCCATGGGGAAAATCTTCTGTTGGTTCACCATTCGTAACCGAATAGGGGACCATTGTAGCGTGGGTCTACCCATACATTCCCATGTTTGCTTTGCTAGTACATTCGCATTCGAACCCAGATCTAGGATTACTTGATCCATTTTGTACTCACCTATTTGTGTAGTCAACCTTATTTCCCTTCATGTACACAATGCATGCTTGCCAAGTTTCTAGACCAAGTGTGGTTCTCCTCACCCCACGCACCTAGTAATATGTTACTGTAGTCCTTTGACTGCCTTGTTGTCACGCAGCATTTTCATGCATGTCTCCAGAAAGGTAGTGAGCATTGAAGGATCCATCCCTGGTTCTAGTTTATCCTTTCTACCTGAAGTGGAGGCCTCCATGAAGCTCTTCTTAGCTTCCATGAATGTCTCCTTCGCGTGTTCTAAATCAAACTTAGGTTCCTTTTTAGGAGCCTTGCGAACCCACATGCTTTCTTCTGCTTGCTTCCCTTTATCATCTCCCGTGGTCATACCACTCCTGAGCATCATGTTTACATTTGGGTCTTCTTCGCGATGCTCAGAACTCATCATTTGTAAATTCTAGGTCAGAGGGGAATGGAGTACCCACCTTTCACGCATCCTCGCTATTAGCGAAGGGTAGTCTTCTACCTCATCACCAAACTGAGTACAGTACCAACATTATATTCTTGTTGGGTTTGTACAATCGTGGGCATAATGCCCTATCCCTCTGCAAGTGTAACACATTAGTTGTTCGCGACCCCTTCTTGGCCCCATTCCGCCTTGACCCTGATCGTGTCCCTAAAATCCAGCACACGCCATCCCTGCATTTGGGTCGAGGGTTTGCGTTTCGATCTGCACCCTACAAGTAGGAGTTTGATCCATCATCAGTTCATAGCTTTGGTAGGTGCGCTTTTCATGGCCTACCGACTTGCAGAAATTAGAAAACAATTGCTAGGACGTCTTCGTATAGTTCTGCAACAGATGACAATTATTCATGGTGTGTTTTCCTCCTATCTAATAGATCACGCACCATAATTAAAATGCCGCGCTCGACCCTAATTGGGCCTCCGGTATTAATGTCATTGGCCCTCCTCCTACCAAGTAGTTCGCGAATACTAGACAATGGTCCTTGCCGTGACCTTGGCCTTCGCATTTTATGCACCATAGTTCCTTGCGTACCTTCGACCGAGGTGTCCTATCCTGTTTCAAACTTTCCATTTCCAGACATAGATTCTGCAGTTGTGCATGGATTTGTTGGACTCCCAACCTAGGGTCTTGTATAGGAGTCTCATGCAATCTCATTTCCATCTCCAATGCTTCGCCCTAGGTGGAAATTTTTTTTGTGACAGCGTCGTCCTTAAGTGTGGCGTAAGTGAGGCCACAAACCATGCACGATGCTGTGAATATGTCAACGTCATATTGGCTTCATGGATCATACTCTTCAGCCTTTGATCCAGATCCTAGGGGGTCTCGCCTAGGAGCATCGTGATCTCTTTAAACCCAATGATTGATTGTGTTTCTGACTTTGGCCTGCTAAATTCCATGTTCAGCGCACCCTAGATCTCTGCAATTCCTCTGTTTGGGTGGTCATTAGAATGCTTGATGTACCACATTAATGTGTGATCCTACAGCACGCTCCCCAACATATGCCTTTTAATATTGTCATCCATGACACCCTATGCTTCCCATACTGCTCTTACGATGAACCAGAATTGGTCTGGATCTTCATTTCCCACTCCTCTAAATACCGGTAGTTTGATCACCCTCGCCATACTAAAATGTGGTGGCAGAGGTGGGGTGGGTGGAGATGAAGGTGAGGAGGGTGAGATGGGTGGCGGTGTGGGTGGAGGTGGTAAACGTGGAATGTGCTGCCTTATCAAACTAACCGTGCTTCTTGATGAAACTTTCGTGAGCTCTTCCTCGCTTTCCCATGAGGGTGAAATCAAGGAACTGTTTTCCAACTCTTCACTACTTCCAATTAGGTGGATCTTCCTACTTCGTGTAGTTCCAAACATTAATTTATTTGTATAACCCACTTTTCACACAATAGCATCTTAATCCACGTGTTCAAAGATTTAATATACTTACCTCGTGGTCCCTTGATAAAATGTCATTTCGCCTAAGTATAGCTAACAGTTATGTTGACCGTGATCTCAATTATAAATCCTCCTATTATTTGGTCGAGCCAATGGTCCACAACTCACATTATATTATCTTCTAATGCTTCTAGTCTGCGCACTAATTCTAGAGTCCACACTAATGGTTTATCGAGCCTACACCTTCCTTGGATGTTTGTGAACTTCGCGATCCACTCATATAGTTCAGAAGGAAAGGATGCAAAGAAAATTTTCGTGGATTTCTATTTTCCTACGCCACGAACTCGTGAATCTTCTTGTCCAACCACACTTCAATTTATTTCTTCATTGGATTCTAGTGGCACGACATCAGACATCCTTTATGCAGATCCCAGTCCTGAAAACAGAACCATTTGTTGGCTTGTATGGGCCTGACCCAAGTTCAGAGGTGATTTATCCAAGAAAATCCCGGTACTATTGGCCCTTTCAGCAACAGTCCATAGAACGCGGACTAGGGTCTCACCCTAGGTAGTATGGGACGGTGCTAGAACTAGGTTTCCACACCTTGTGGATGTTTGATGGGCTTTTGGAGGTCCGCGGTTTGACCCTGCACGCATGTTGCTACGCACACTTGTTATTCCTTCACAACCTCTGATGTTGTTTCCATGCAGCCCTACTTGGGGTGCAACCCGTATAATACCCAAGTTCCTTGCTATTTAATCTATTATTACTTGATTACTTAACTTGTGTGTGTAGGATTAATGATTATAACATATTTAGCAATCATATCATTGCGCGTGATAAATAAACCAATATAAACGTAAATAAGGAAATTTACAACCAATACACAGAAATAAGAATCAACTTCTCTTTATTAATCTTCAATCTCAATTACAGAGTCAACACTGCCCTGCTCACTTAGTTGCAGGGGTCTGCTCATTCAACGACGGACTCTACTAGGCCTCTGCGCACTCAGCTGCAGAGCCTCTTCCTACTACTATGACCCAATACACTTAGAATCCTACTCTAAGCTAGAACCATTCATATTCTCATCTCTTATTTCTTTTTCCCTTCACCATCTTTACAACTTAGAGCCTCGCTCTAATTATACAATGCCATGGTCCACTAACCATGGGTAGGTCAACATGACTTTACATTACATTACAATATTTTAGGGCAGACAGCCCTATGACTTAACCTATACTTCACGCTCCGCGCCCGTAATTTGCGGAGTCTTACAAAACCTTTGACGGAAGCTTGGGCTTTGAGCCCCAAAACATGCTGTGGGGGGATTCCATGCCCAATAGGCCTCAATCCATCAGTTACTTTACTATGTTCCCTCATGCCTTTGTTAAGGATCCCTTATTACCTTAAACTCTGGCAGGCACTCTTGTGTCAACCTTAGCACATTTATTCCACAAGAATGATCTAGAGGGTAGTGCACCTTGGTTCCAACTTCCATCTTCGTTCGATGCCTCAGATCAAGCAAAGGGAACCATCATTTCCCTTTGACTTGTTTGTTTCTCATGTGATCGACCTCAGCTCCTTATCACACGATTGAGATTCATACACTTGATGTTTCGGTGATCTAAATGATTGTCCCAGTAATTCCCTGGTGTGCCTAAGATGTTCCAGACCTCATGAGGGGGTGTCCCTTCAGGTAGCTCCCCACATGCTTGGATGATACAACATCATACATAGTTTTGTAGATTTGAGGGGTTTAGTTTTTGCCACTTGCAGTGCCCATAACACGCATGTCTCCTTTAGATGATCCATTCAGATCTTTAGAGCCCTTTCTTGTCCAACAGGGCTTCCTTAGTTGTTATCCCCCCTCATCATGTTAGCTTAAGGGGCATTATGTCTCATGTACTCAGATGATATTGTATTTAGTCTTGGCCTATGTTTTTCCAGGTGCATCATGTGTATGGGTTCCACTGTATTATTTTCTCACCCATTGATGCCATTGTATCATGTATAATGTATCATGCACTTTGTATCTCAACCCCACATTTTTGGGCTCAACATTATTCTTTGTATGTAGTTATCTCGGCGGGTATGGGAATTCCTGCCCCACCTGATTTGAGATCATGCACTCCCACATAAAAGGAGACTTCTATTAGTTTAGTAGGTCTCTTCCCCTCCATTTTTTTCCATCCTTGTATTGCTTTAGTTCTTTCTCTCTCTCTTTGACTCCCTTTTTGGTGTCTCGTGGAAGTGTAATCTACAATGCATTTTGGTCATGTGATTTTCTTCTAACATTCATACATGTGGGGGAAATTTGTTATCACCATAAAATGATCATCTAGCCATTTATATCTAGATGACTCGAAATACACCATGTAGATTTAATTTTACCATAGTAAAATTGATTTCATTGTGGAAAATAATTTAATGAACCACTTTTATTAAATTATTTTCTGATTTAAATAAAAAACCCATGAGAATATTTAGATAAATCATTATTTATTTAATTTTCTCTAGGAATAATTATTAAATCATTATTTAAATAATTGTTCCTTTTCACATTTGACTAAATCCCTTAGGAATAATTAAGTAAATCACTATTTATTTAATTTTCCTTATTTATGTTATTGGAATAAATGTTAAATCACTATTTAATAATTATTTTAGTTTCATACCATTCTTAATTCTCGCGAAATAATTAATAAATCATTTTGCTTGTGAATTATTTCCAAATAAAGATATTTAACCATTTTAAATGTCTTTTCACTCTCCAATAAATATAATAAATTATTCCAAGTGGTTAGACCTTGATTTGGTTAATATTATTTTATTATTTTCCATTTTTGATATTAACTCAATACTTTGTTATAAATAGGATGGTTTTTCATTCATTCTTCGCCATGATCATAATCACTGTCACCGTTATCAGGTTTTTCTTTGATCTCCCATTTGAAGAATCATCAAGAACATCAAAGGACCCATCCCACAAAGGGGAAATTACAAACCCATGTGTATATCTCCATCACTAGGTGTTTTTAATAAATAATTTATTTAATTAAAGTCTTTCCATTTGGGTTATTGCATTGGATATTTTTTACTGTTTCTTTCTATTTTGGATATCTATACTTTTTTTGCAAGGTTTCCATTCTTATTATAGATCGAAATTGCTAGAAGCCGTCAACTTGTTTTTAGGATCACTTGTCTCCCAGTGACTTAAGTGATGTTATTTTGGTACACCTTCCAAGAAATTTCACACTAACAAAATGCAAAACATGGTAATGATATTATGCTTGATGAAGTGAATGACTACCTACTCATTCACTTGCTCCAACGAAACTTCTTCAGTGCCACTACATAAAGTAATCTATGGGTGTTAAGCTATATTGGTATTGCTATGATGAATGAGGAAAAATATCACCAATAAAATCCAAACCCATTATTGAAAAGGCTCTTCAACAAAAATGGGTTGCAATGGGGAAACTAACTTCTTACCTCAACTAGCACATATTTGATATATATGAGACTTGCAGGCATAGGCATGTGCATCCTTAAATAGTGTGGGCCAATAGTACCCGCCCCACATTAATTTATGATATCTAGTGTTTCCTGCATAGTTCTAACGATCTGGACCGTCATGAAGGTCTTTCAATACCCTTTGTGAATCTTTTGCTTCTAAGCATTTGAGAAGGACACCATTGTGGTGATTTTGTAAAGGAACACCATGAACAAGGCGGTAATATAAAGATTTAGGTAAAATCACCCTCTTCTATTTTTATGATAAGTGTAGGGAAAGGTGGATTGATAAAAATAATATTGTACATTAGTGTGCCAAGACCTGGGTGTGTTTGTAGGGGTAGCTTGTTCGATGTAGTACATTTCAATATCTTATTGTCACCTAGAAGAATTGTCTTTTGGAAAATAGATTGCTTCTACTACAAGATGATAGAGACCATGGCCTTTTATTGGATGAACTTGATTGAATTATAGATCATATTCTTGAAGGCCCATCATCCAAATTTCCCTTCTATAACCCAACTATTGATGCACAAAGAGTGATCTAACTGATGGGTGAGGCACAAAAATTATAACATGGTTTTTCAAGAGGTAAGGCCTAAAGTGCTTTACCATCTTGTAAACTACATAGGTTTTCTCATTTATTGTGGGGTAATTCAACTCCAATCCCTGTAATCCAACACTCATAAATGATATTGGCCACTCATTTCCTTGATTGTATTTTCGAGTGAGAATAGATGCAATAGAGGTATCAGAAGCAAAAGTATACAACAAGAAATATTTATTAAACTCTGGATTACATAATGTTAGGGAATCAATAATGACTTCTTTAATCCAGGAAAAAGAATATTTCTCTCTCTGCCCAATTTGTAAATCATATCCTTCTTGGTCATCTCTTGCAAAGGATTAACAATTTGTGTACAACAAAGGATGAACTTCTAGAGAAAGATAATTTTCCACAAGAAGGATTACATGGATTTCTTGTTCATGAGAAAGGAAATATGAGCAATATCCTTGACTCGCTCTAGGTCCATTTTAATCTTTCTCTTAGCTATAAAGTGTCCCAAGAGGTTTCCCTCAAACACTAAAAAGATGTTCTTCTTTGGATTTGAAGATATACCATATTTTTAACACCTCTCAAAATTTTTACTTAGATGAAAAAAATGGTCAAATATTTTCTTTGAAAACACTATAACATCATCCAAGAACACAACCACACTCAGTCTAGTTAGTCCATGGAACATGATGTCCATAGCACATCAAAAGGTAGCACTAGTATTTATATGTCCAAACAATGTTCGTTGGAAATCGAATGTTCCCCATTTAGTCCTAAATGTAGTTTTTAATCTGTTAGGTTCCACTACTAGAACTTGGTTGTATCCTGAAAGTTCCTCTAATAGAGAGAACATCTCTGACCTAAATACTGTCTAGGGTATTTGCTCCATAGATGGCATGGGATAATTATCCTTATTTGAAGCCTAATTTAGGTTGCAAAAATATAAACATAAACATATTTCTCTAGACTTCCTTCTGAAAGAACCAACTTTGAAACCTAGATAAAATGAGGAACTTTAAAGTCATCTAGTAGCTTTCTTAATTCTTTCTTAATCAAGGGTTCAAGTGTAGGATGAAATTTTATACACTTTTGTTGAAATATCTTTACCCCTTCCGTGATAAGTATCATCTGCTAGATAATTTGACTGTCATATGTTTTGAAAGCATCATATGTCCATGCGAAGACATCTCAGTATTTTTCAAAAAGAAAAATGAAGGCCTATTTGTAACAGCCCTAGTGAAAATTCCATGTAATAAAAGTTAATAAAGGAAAACTAATAACCACGGCTGATGGGACACTTATTCCAAGCTAAATGTTGGGAAAAAGCATAGTGATGGGTATCACTACTGGTTGATTAATGGCTAAGGAAATTGGCAAATGTAATGGCAAAGGCTTTGGAAAGGAAAAAAATCATTTTGGCACATTTATTTATGAAAATAATTGAAATTAGGAGAAAAGGGAGGTGAAAGGTCACAAGTTGCATGTGAGGAGGAAAATGAATGAAAATAATGAAAAATTAAGAAATTAGATACCTCATTAATAAAAAGGCTTATGAGGATCAGTTCACTGAATTTTTTTTCAGTTCATTTTTGGAGCTCTTTCTTTATTCTCTCTCTCTCACGCTCTTGGACACTTAGAGTTTTCTTGGACTAATCTTGGAGGAGTGTGGTATACTTGGAGTTTTGGATCAACAAGGCAAAGGAAGAGAAAGAAAGCACAAGAGGACATCGGGATCAAAAGCTACAATGGGTTTTTCTTGTAGGTATAAAGTTGCATGTATGTTTTCCTCATTAGTTTTGGCATGCATGGCATATGCGTGTGGTTTATTGGTCATGATTTGTCATTGGCATGGAGGTTTTCATGAATTGACAATGTATTTTCATATAATTTCCATTTCTTGGATAGCCATGGCGTTGTGGGTTTATTTCTTTGTTTTCTAGTTGGTTCTCATCTTTCCTTTAGCTTGGGTTGAGTTACTAGTTCCTGGATCCTTGGTTGGACAAATGCTCTAGAGCCCTGTAACTAGTGGGGTTGAGTTACTAGTCTTGGAGCCTTTGTTGGAAAAACTCTCTAAAGCCATTAGTGG
Source organism: Pinus tabuliformis (assembly GCA_031772625.1). NCBI lineage: Eukaryota > Viridiplantae > Streptophyta > Pinopsida > Pinales > Pinaceae > Pinus > Pinus tabuliformis. The sequence continues at coordinate 1,197,915,187 of CM062816.1, read as the reverse complement.
GTTGATTTGTTATTCCTAGAGCCTTGGTTGGATAAATTCTCTAGAGCCATTGGTGGGTTGAGTTGCTATTCCTAGAGGCTGGGTTGGAAAAAAGCTCTGGAGCTCAAAGATAGTTGTGGTTGAGTTACAAGTCCTGGAGTCTTTGTTAGAAGTAATGCTCTGGAGCCCTCGCAAGCTTGGGTAGAGACCAATCTAGTGATGTTTTGTGATGTCCAACTGTGAGGTGGAATCACTATTTGATAGGTTGAGGTGGTTTGAACTCTCGAAGCCTTGGATGGTTTGATTGATGTGTTTTATGAGATCCCACATTCATGCTTGGAATACGGCACAAGGGTGAATGGCTGAAGAGGGATTTGACTTAGTCATGTCTATGGTCGAGTGGTTTGTGGAAGTCCCGAACCTGGTTGGCCTTTGCATCATTAATATGAGGTTATTTTTCCTTGTTATTTCCTGCGTATTGTACTGGTTTATATGTCGATTATATGGTTGTTGCTTCCTTTGTATTTCTATTTTTATTATGTTGGTTATTAACATGTATTATAATAGTGGCTATGTATGGCTCCCATCATGTTTTTACTTGTAAATGAATGAACAATGTATCTATGGCCCAATATATGAAATTGCAACTAATGCGTTGAGGCATCAATGCTTCTTAGTGATTCTCAGATAAGTATGATACCCCTATACTCAGTTCTTGTATTAAGACCTATAGCTTTCATATTTGTGAGATATTTGATGAAATTCCTGTCATGTCTAGTAGGGGTCCATTCTATTCCTTGTCAATGTTTTTGTAGATGTATCGTTGTTCCACTATGAAATTTCTTTTTTGAAGGTGTCATTGAGTTCTAGGGAGTGACTTGGGCTCTGGGCTTGAAAAAGCGGCACAAATCCTGCAGTCATAGGAACAACACTAGGAGAAAATGTCCTTGGACACTCACTTTCCCATGTTGTGGGAGCGTATGGAGCTTTTTGGATGCATGTTCGTCCATATCATAGGAGCGTATAGGGGTTTGATGCATTAAAACTTCAGTGGGACTCAGCGATTGGTTACTTGAGTGGTTGGGATGGCTCCCTAAAGTTATCTTGATGATGTGTAAGGTTTGTGAGATGTGTTTCACCAGTTCCACTTCCTTAATTGACACATAGGGAGTCGAATCATATCATACTAACTTATTATCACATGTTTACCGCGGTTGACCAGTTACTTGGGTAGATGTGGGAGGAGGGTGTTACAGAGTGGTATCAAAGCATGGTTCACTCCTTGAAATAGATGGGATGTGTGTTGATCATGCATTCAGGTTGGTTACATATGTGTTTGTTTTGTTGTGAGACCATGTTCTTGTTGCATTTGTATGGTATAGGTTATGGTTACAGTGAGATCACCATGTGAAGTTGATGTTGTTGTTGTGGATTGTGTTGTCATGAGCATATGGTTGATTATGAATTTTTCACATGTGGTCAATTTTACAATGATGTGGTAGTTTTTTTCATGCATGAGGTCATGGTATGTGTAGCTAATATTGTCATGCATTGATGACTAGAATCTAGCTAGAATGATGGTTATATGGTGATATGTTTATGTGTTATATTTCTATATTTTTTCATGATTATGTTATACATGTATTACATTGATTTGCTAATCCTACAGATGAGGTATCCTCCCCTAATTATGGTAAGGTAGATTTGTTTATTATGATTTGGTTTAGATGACATCATATACCTTGCAGGAAGAATATCAAAGATTACTAGCAAGATTATAGACTATAGTTCCCGAGACTCTCCCTATGGATTAAATGAGCAACATGGTGTTGGGAACTCTTTTGATTTGGAAGACACACTAAGAATATTAAAGGCATAAATAAGGAGTTGTAAGGCAGACAATGACATAATCATTCAAGAACAGGAGAAATAAGCAGATGTAAATATAGTGATACTTCAAAGTTTGTCAGAATTGTAGCGATAGGGACCACTTTAGGTCAGCCATGAGCAGGAGGAAAGAACTAATAGTACATATGGAAATAAGTCTCTTGGTCTGTACAGGTCAGATGGAGATGAAACAATCAGAGATAAAAATTCCTTTGATACTTCAGATAAGATAGGTGATGGACGCAGGTAGTATTCTAGTTATAGTTTCGACAGGAATTGTGATCGACATCGTTATCATCCTTACAGGAGGAGTGACACAAGATATTTTTCGGATGAGTTTAAGAAAGAAAATCCACCTACATTTGATGGAGAGGTAAAGAAATCATAGGATATAGAGGCATCATTTCTTAGTATCAGGAAGTTCTTCAAGTTACATGATTACTCAAAAAACATGAAACCTAGAATAGCTACATTCAGTCTCAAAGGTAAACCAAATATTTAGTTGGAAGATGTGAAGAATTTCGAAGGTATTCATGAGGAGGACTTGACTTGGAATGAGTTCGAGAGTCTATTCTAGAAGAAGTGCTTATTAGAGAGATACTTTTATGACAGGAAAGAATGATACTATAAGCTAAATATGGGATTAATGATAGAGGAGGAGTAGATTAGCAAGTTATTGAAGCTACTAAGGTATGTGCCTTACCTCAAGGAGGAGAAGGCCAAGTTTTAGATATTCACTAGTGGATTATCGACTTCATTCAAAGACAAGATTAAGTTTGATCATCCTAGATCATTGGAGGAGGCCATCTAAAAGCTAACACATTTCTATGAGCAATCAAAGCACAAATACGAGACTAGTTCATACTAGAAAGGTAATGCAAAGAAAAAAGGAAAGTAGGACAAGAAGCGAGCAAGACCTCAAGGTATAGGTAATAAAGAGAATGCAACATTGTCTAAGAAGTTCAATGCATCTGACAGAGGACATGGACTTCGATCCGAGGAGAAAAATAAGTAGCTCATGTAGTGTTGGACTTGTGGAGTAGAGCATTGTAGGAGAGATTTTCCATAGCATCAGCGTGGTAGACCATAGATCTATAGTGCTCAGGAGGCACGAAGAGTGGGAGAAGTTGGGCAAAGTATTCCTAGGATCTATGCAATGCTGGATAATAGACATGCATACCATCAGACATCTATCATTATGATGGATGGTAAGCTTTGTGATCAATTTTTTTTTATTTTGGTTGATCCTAGATGTAATTACAGTTATGTTAATATTGACCTAGTGGATAAGTGTGGTTTGAATAAAGAAGTGCACGGAGAGTCTTGATTAGTCGAGTTGGCTACATGTACAAAGAAGTGACTTCATCACTGGGTAAGAGTTTGTGCATTTGATTTGAATGGTATGCCTACCTAAATACATTTGAATGTATTACCATTGGGATCATACAATACGTTGTTGGGCATGGATTGGTTGTACCTTCATAGAAACAAGGTGGATTGTTATGACAAAGCCATTGAGTGCTTGGATGACAATGGGGAACAAAGAGTCACGCGGGATGAGAAGAAAGCAACATCAGCTAGAATGGTGATAACTATGGAAGCCAAGTACAGTCACACGAAAGGGTGTGTGTTATTTGAAATGAACATTTCTAGTGAAAAAGGTAAGGAAGTTGAGGCTGTAGATGTTCTGATAAGATACCCAGTTCTATAGCAGTTTTAGGATGTATTTCCTACAAATATTTCAGAGTTTCCACGTTATAGGGAAGTATACTTTTATATTGAGTTGGTTCCAGGGGAAACTTCAACATCAAAGGAACATTACAAGGTGAGCACTCCATATTTGGTAGAGTTGAAGCTGCAATTGAAGGAAATGTTAGACAAAGGATACATTAGGCCAAGTGTATCTCCATGGGGCACACCGGTATTGTTTGTCCAGAAGAAGGATGGTACTCTTAGGCTATGCATAGACTACAGGTAGTTAAATAAAGTGACCATCAAGAATAGGTATCCGTTACCGAGGATTGATGACTTGTTTGATCAGTTGAAGGGAGCAACATTGTTCTCTAAGTTTGATCTAAGGTATGGATGTCATCAAGTAACAATTAACGAAGATGACATCTACAAGACAACTTTCCAAACTAGGTATGGGTATTATGAGTTTGTTGTAGTTTCATTTGGTTTAACTAATGCTCCATATACCTTTATGTGCTTGATGAATAGTGTGTTGCATCTGTATTTGGAAAAGTTTGTAATTATGTTCATTGATTTTATATTTGTATATTCAAAAAATGAATAAGAGCATGTCAAGCATATAGAAGTAGTGTCAAGATTATAGAGATAGAATGAGTTGTATGCTCATCTCAACAACTGTAGTTTATTTCAAACTGAGGTATGCTACTTGGAACATGTGGTTTCCAAGGATGGAATAATAGTGGACCCATAAAAGGTAAGAGATATCATAGAGTCACCAGCTCCCAAGAATGTGGATGAGGTGAGATATTTCATGTCGTTAGCAGGTTATTACAATATGTTCATTTGGAACTTATCGTAGATTACTTATCCTATCACATCATTGCAAACAAAAGATAAGAAGTTTGAACGGATGGAGGAGTGTGTGGCCATTTTTGAGTAGCTCAAGCAGTTGCTGACCAGTGTTAAAGATTGCAGATCCAAACAAAGAGTCTGTAGTATGTATAGATGCTTGCAAGAGAGGACTTGGTGGAGTCCTTATGCATGATGGACATGTGGTGTGCTATGAGTTATGAAAGCTTAATGACCATGAGAAGAACTACCTGACACATGATCTTGAGTTTCCAGGGATCATACATGCGTTGAAGATGTGGAGGCACTATCCTCTTGGTAGGAGGTTTGTATTGATGAGTAATCATAGTGGCATTAGGGGATTTTTGACAATCCAAATATGAATGGAAGGTAGGCTCAGTGATTGGCCACGATTAATGAGTTCAATTTTGAGATCAAGTATATCAAATGTAAGGAGAATAGGGTGGAACATGCTCTTAGTAGGCGGAGTGATCCAGTTAACAGGGTGTTGATCCAGACCAGACATGTTGGAAGACATAGAGCAGGAAATGTAGGTAATCAAGAAGAATTTGAAAGCAGCATAAGATAGGAAGAAGAGCTATGCAAGCCATAATAGGTTGTTCAAGGAGTTCCAGGTTGGGGAACAGGTGTACTTGCGAATCAAACTGAAGACGAGATCCCTATGGATTGGATCATGTGAGGAGATGGCACCCCAATTTTGTGGATCTTTCAGGATTATTGAGAGGATTGGGCCAATAACCTATCGACTTGCATTGCCTCTGACAATGAAAGTCCATGATGTTTTCCATGTGTCATTCCTTAGGAACTATGTTAAAGATGTTGATCATGTGATTGACTAGCCTGTATCGCAGTTTGAGCAAGATGGAGAGTTCGATCCAAAACCTCAGTGTATATTTTAGAGAAAGGTGCTCATGCTCTAGAACCGAGAAATCGATTAGGATAAAGTACAATAGAAGCACTTTGGGACCAATGAACCTACATGAGAGATGGAATATTAGGTGAGGTCTATGTATCCTTCCTTATTAACTGGCTGAGTAGATGTTTTGGTATATGTCATTGGTATAGGTTTTGTTACATGTTTTTATGATGTTTGGTATATGTACATATGTATATGGATGTAAATACCTCCATGAGATATGTTATAAATATCTAATAAGAGATATGGGTGTCATGTCATTATGATGTTATAATTTTTATGTTGTCATGTTAGTTTTTTCCTCAATAGGATGATCATTGTAAATACTAGAATGAGTTAAGTTATAAAGCTCCATGGGCAATATGTTTTACTTACAACAACCTTGTTGGTTGTAGGTGTTGTTGAACGTCAAGGATGATGTTCCCCCAAGGGGGAGGGTTCTATAATAGTCTTTATGAATCTTTGATGTAATAAAATTTAATAAAGGAAAAATAATAACCACATTTGATGGGACACTTATTCCAAGTTTAATGTTGGTTCAAATCATAGTGATAGGGATTAATAGTGGTTTATTAATGGCTAAGGAAATTGGCAAAGGCTTTGGAAAGGAAAAATGGAATTTTGGCACATTTATTTATGAAAATAATGGAAAGTAGGAGAAAAGGGAGGTGAAAGGTCATAGGATTCATGTGAGGAGGAAAATGAAGGAAAATAATGGAAAATAAAGAAAATAGAGGCCTCATGAATAAAAGTGCTTTTGAGGATTATTTCATAGACTTTTGTCAATTCATTTTGGAGCTCTCTCTCTATTCTCTCTCTCTCATACTCATGGACACTTAGAGTTTTCTTGGAGAAATCTTGGAGGAGTGTGACATACTTGGAGTTTTGGAGCAAGAAGGAGGAGCAGGAAAGCGCAAGAGGACTTGAGGATCAACAACTACAATGTGTTTTTCATGCAGGTACTGAGTTGCATGTATGTTTTCCTCACTAGTTTTGGCATGCATGGAATACACATGTGGTTTATTGGTCACGATCTATCATTGGCATGGAGGTTTTCCTAGATTGACAGTGGATTTTCCTAGCCTTTTCATTTCCTCAATAACCATTGTGTTATGGGATCATTTATTTGTTTTCTAGTTGGTTCTCATGTTTCCTTTAACTTGGGTTGAGTTACTAGCTCCTGGAGCTTTAGTTGGACAAACGCTCTGGAGCCCTATAACACCTGGTGTTGAGTTACTAGTCCTGGAGCCTTGGTTGGAAAAATGCTTTGGAGGCCTAAGACAACTATGGGTTGTGTTATCACCTAGAACTACATTCACATGTATATAATTTTTGTCCAAAGTTCACTGTCAAAAAATGGGTGTCAAATGGTTTTTGTTCTATGTTTCTTACTTAGGGGTCATGTTTCTAAAGGGTTTTGATGTGAATCATTCTCAAATACTGTTGGTCATCCTCCATCATGATTGCATAAGCCATGTCTTATCTTGTACATGTCACTGGTCATTTCCGTATTTTCGTAGCGCAGTCTTATTGGTTGATTTTGCAGCGCAATTATGTTTTAGCCATTTCGCAGCACGTCAGCATCCAGCCGTTTCGCAGCGCATTTTGCTAATTTATAACTATTTGCGCTACGAAATCGCGGATTCGGGCATTTTGCAGCACAGATTCTTAAAGGGTCACGTCTGGGGGATGAGTCATTGTGTCCGTCCGGTTATTGTCAGTTGGCGTACCTCCCAAACACTTATGAGCCATCACTCCACCAATAGATTCGTAGGCATGCACATAAAAATCATTCAAACGGTTTTATCATGCATGGGTGTTTTATGATGTTTGTTAATGATGCATAAAGTGGCCGGCTTCTGTGAAAAATATTTGAATTGCAAACGAGCCCGAGTTTCTTTTTCAAATGAGCCTGATTACAAGCGAGCCTGCATTCTAAAAAATTGAATTTGCCATTTGAGTTGAAGCTGGTGGTGATTCTCTGTGCAAAAAATTTCGAAAGCGGAATGGAGAGGAAGGAGCATCGGTCTGGAAGATGTCAGAGAACAGAGCTTGAAGGATTGGACCTTGCATTGAGAGATGAAGGTGTGAGGAAAGCTTTCAAGGATGCTGGCTGTTGGAATTTCTGTGAGAAGCTGCAGGGTGGCCATGCTCAGGTAACAAAAGAGTTTGCCTTGAACTTTACAGGTTTAAATTCTAAAGTATCTATGTTAGAATTTCAAGTATCTCCAGAGGCAATTGCTAATGTAACTGAGATTCCAAGAGGGGGGCAGGAGTGGTTTAAGAACTTTAAATTTGATTTGAACCCCTGCAAAGAATTTCTTAAAGAGGCATATGTGAATGAGGATTTAACAAAGGCAGTGCCTAGGAGCTATGTTAAGGAGCACTATGCTCTTCTTCTTACATGTATTCAAAAGTATTTAACCTGTGAGGGTAGATATAACAAGGTTTACTCCTATCACTTCAAGTTGTTGTTGCATTTTACTGGTAAAGCATCCATAGATATTCCATTTTACCTGTTTCGTAGTCTCAGCAAAATGTGTGATAAAGTGCAATTAAGAAAGGATGACTGTGAGACATCATTATTTCACCATGGTTTAGTGAAACTGTTAGTGCTGGATGGTCTTCAGAAAATTGGTAGGGATTGGAACTCTTTCATCTTTATGGCTGGTTTCCAGAGTAAAACAGGCCTTACTCCACAGCCGGTTAGAGAAAGAGAAGAATCAGTTGAGGAACCCACAATAGCTGAGCTTAGAAAGGAGGCAAGAGATAAAAAGAAGACCAAGTCTAAATTGAAAAAATCAGTGAAGCCCTTGGTTATTAAAGAGCCACCTCAGCCATCATCAAAAGAAGAGGTCAAGCACAAGAAAGATGTACCTGGATCAAGTGGGTCTGAAAAAGTATCAAGAGTTAAGACAAGGAGTCAATTAAGCAAAGAGAAGGGCAAATCAGTAGCTGTTGAGGAAAGTCCAATATCTAAGGCCAGTTTGAGTGATTTGCTTGAGGCAATTGAGTTTGAGCAGGTTGAACCAGTGCATATTGAACCAATGCACATTGATTTGACTCAATCATCACCGGAGAGCACTAAAAAATCCAAAGCTTCAAAGAGACTAAGGTTTGATGAACCTGGTGAGAAATTTATTTTCAAACCACGAAGGCCGGTTACAAGGAAACAAGTAAGGGAAGCTGAGAAGCTGCATAAAGGAGAGAAAGTTGTAAAGGTGCCCTGAACAGAGCTAGTTGAAGAATTGTCTAGAACAGAGGAGGCAGAACAAATCAAGCAAAAAGGCAAGAACAGAACAGTCATTATTTCCCAAGGGGGTAATATCATAGCCATAAAGAACCAGATGGAGGCAGCAAAAGATGAAATTGCCAAGGCAAAGAATGTCACTAGGGAGCTTGCAGTCAGGTATGCCAACTATCGAAGAGCTGTGTTAAAAGGTAGTAAAAACCTAGTGGGTCAAGTGGATTCAGTGGCTGATGTATATACATGGACAGTTCCAGCTCTCAAACAAGCTAAACTCATCAGAAAAATGAACATGCATTTAAGAGCTGAAAACAAAGCTTTAAGGAGAGAGGTTGCAGATTTAACAGCACACCTAGGTTAACTGGCTGCTCATTGATGGTGAGAAAGGTCATATTCTAAATTTTGTCAAATTTTGTTTAAGTTCCATTATTGTGAAGGCATATAGGTCTCTGCCACCTGTAAAGGAGGTTTAAAAAGTCAAAAGTCCAAGCAAAAAATTCCTTAAGGCAAATACACTCTGTTTTAGCAAAAATAGCAGTTTCGTAGCGCGCTACGAAACTGCTGTAGGTGTTGTTTTATGATGAAGACAAACAGTTTGATGGTAGGATCAGAAAATTATCAAAGGAAATACCTAAGGAACATTAAGGAGACCACATGAGGCTAGCACAGCCATTCAGATAATGACAAGTGTGCCTTTTTGTAAAGGTGAAATATTTTGTCTTAAGTTAAAGCTTTGATAAAGGTACTTTATTACCGGTTGTTAGGGTTTTGGAAGGAGATGCATACGAAGAATTTTGGCTTATACACCTGTTCAATCAACAAAGCTTCCAGCACATTTGGGAATATGGTGATGCTCGTTATTTTTGGGGTATTAAAGAGCTGGGAACATGCTGCTTAAATTTTGAAGAATGGTGGGAGACAAGGACCGGAAAAACAGGGGTTTTATCCTTATGATTAATGAACCATCATCGCATTCAGTATCCAAAGCTAGCTTCTTCATTGCATCCTTCTCTCAGCTATCTCGGCCAAACTGAAAGGAGACAGGTGTCAAGGATCAAGAAAGAATCATGTTACGAGGAGGATAGAATTAGAGTTTTAGTTTAGTTGGGACTCTTTGTAATTACAGCTCAACACTTAATGTATTTAATGAGTTAGTTAAATGGTAGATAGGGGTAATTAATAGCAGTCATCGAGCTCCCCTCATGCTGGAGGAGGAAGCTCAAATTAGTTAAGGGTGTCTCTCTATATATAGATCAAACTTTGATGTAATGAGGGTTGGATGTTTTTGAGAAACAGAGTTTATTTTGGCTTATGTAAGAACTTGTTTTCAGTAATACAAATGACTGCTTTTTCTTCTAAGGATTCATACATTGTTGCAGATGCTCAAGATATATGTGGTTTTGTTTTATCCTTTATGTTTTACAGCTTTATAGATACACAATCACTCAGAATTCACTCTGCTGCTCTGATTTCCTGTGTGTATTTGTAAGTTGAGGTTTATTTGAGAAGTGTCTTGAGTGTTTAAACATTACATGCCCTGACTTCTATGAATGAGTGGTTTTATAGTTTGCTGAAATGATGATTAACTCCATGAGCCCAATGGAAATCTTTGTAAGGTCTGTCCAGCCAATTTATATGTTAAATTTAATTTACAAGAGTTAGCCATCTCATCAATATTTAAAATCAATAACCCTTTGAGAGAGCCCTCTCAGGCTAAGGAGGCTAAGCCTTAGTCAAAAGTCTGGTTTGCAATAGTTACACAGAGTCTGACTGATTAGCAGCCTTCAGTGCTTGATTTTGTGATAACAGGTTGAATTACTAGTCCTAGAGCCTTGGTTTGAAAAAACACTCTAGAGCCCTAGAAGGCTTGGGTAAAGACAAATCTGGTGATGGTTTCTGATGTACGACCGCAAGGTGGAGTCACTGTTTGACGCGTTGAGGTGGTTTTACCTCTGGAAGCCTTGGATGGTTTGATTGATGTGTTTTATGAGATACCACATTCATAATTGGAATATGGAATAGGGGTGACTAGATGAAGAGAGACCTGGCTTAGCAATTTCTATGATTGAGTGGTTCGTGGAAGTATCAATCCTCGTTCACCTTTGCATCACTAAGATGAGGTTATTTCTCCTTGTTATTTCATGAGTATTGTACTGGTTTATATGTAGATTATATGGCTATTATTTTCTTGGTATTTCTATTGTTATTATGATGATTATGAACATGTATTATGACAGTGGCTATGTATGGCTCTCACCATGGTTTTACTTGTAAATGAATGAAAAATGTATCTATGGCCTAATATATGAAATTGAAGCTAATGTGTCGAGGCATAAATTCTTCTTAGCGATTATCAGATAACTCTGAGACCCCTATGCTCAGTTCTATTGTTAAGACTTGTAGCTTTAATATTTGTGACATTTTTTATGCAACACCTTTCATGGCTAGTATGGGTCCAATCTAGACCTTATCAATGTTTTTTTTAGATGTATCATTGTTCCACTATGAAATTTCATTTTTGAAGGCGTCATCGAGTTTTGGGTAGTGACCTGGGCTATGGGCCTGAAAAAGTGGTACAAATCCAAGAGTCACAAGCATAACACTGTTGGCTTGTATGGGCCTAACCCAGTTTCAGAGCTGATTTAGCTAAGCAAATCCTGATACTACTGGGCCTTTCGGCAACAGTCCATGGAGCACGGACTGAGGTATCACTCGATGTAGTATGGGAGGGTGCTAGAACTAGGTTTCCGCACCCTGTGAATTAATGAGCTTCTTGTTGTTGGGAAAAGTATCCAATTCGGAATGCCCCTATCCCACTCTAAGGTGTGATAGTGCCTTAGCAACAAACAAGGTAAACTAATTGAGTATTCTTCTTTATGAAATGTAAATGAGGAAGAAGGATGTAACTAACCTGTGTCTTCCGCTAGTTTGTCGATCCAAATCACTCCTCTCTTCAGTAGCTCCCAGCTTCTTGCTCCTTCACCAGCCCAACTTCACCGAATTCCTACAAGATCACAAGAGAGAGAAACTACACAAAGATACAGATATACATTCATAAAAAGCTCAAGATCAGATTAAGCTAAACATGTAAGCATAACAAAACATCATTGGTACACAGCATCTAGGAGAAACTCAAATAGTTTATTGATAGAATAAGAAAGTCCAAGAGGAGATACAACCAAGTGAGTTCCGATCCAGCATCTACCTCCCAGCAAAGGAATCCCTTCCTCTCCTCCAACAAAGCATAAATCACCCAATGTACTAATCTCAATCTCAAACCAACAACAATTCTTTGCAAAGTACAAAATTCCAGCCTCCTGAACCTCTAGGTGAGAGATCCATATATAGATGTAAGCAGAGAGGATGAGTCAGCTTATGTTTTGACTTGTGGCTTCTCTCTGTCAGTTCTTGCTTCCACTTGGAGGTTGAGAGCCTCTTACTCATCACTAGTCGAATTCATTGAGGCAAGTGTCATTGGAGAAGATTCTGGAAGCTTCCAGGGTCTTTCCACCTCGTTGAATGAGCTTGCCATTTGTCATTTCCCGCTCAGCGCACCCTGGTAGTGCTTCCACCTGCGTTGCAGTGCACTTAGCCAGTGTAACTTCTGCATTTCAACGCAGGCAGCTAGTGGAGCCTCTGAATTGATCCTAAATTGATTGTTTCTGAGTGGTTTTTGGTGGAGAACTTCTGGAAGAAGCTGTCATTGGTTGACCTTGTTCCTTTGGGAGCTGTAACAACATCTTTAGGGACTTTGGATCCCTTGAATTATGGACATTTCATGATTATAGTTGTAAGGCACAAAAATGTCTATAACAGTTTCCCCCTAAAGTATGAGGCCGTTTATCGGGTGAAATGCTTGATTAGGAGGATCTGAAGTTCATTCAATGCTGGGAGGAGACCTGTAATAAGATACAATACAATACATTATTTTTCATACTGTTTTCATGATTTAGCTGAGGCGGGCATTCCCATGCTCAGCTTTATAAATTCATTTTTATGTACATAGGACAGACAATTGTCTGATGATAGACTAATGATCCTGCTGAAATCATCATCCTTTGGTAGGATGATTGTCTGTGCTGCAATGCTGTACATGTCAATGTCTTTATTTTTCCTGAATATATATCGCAGCCCGGATGGATGAAACTAGATCCGGGGTCTTCAAACTCGTTCGATCTTCACTCTAAGTACAAGTCGATCCATGTGAGAAATTTTCTGAAGTCGAACATGGAAAGACATCGCTTGATTACCGGTCAATGATGTAAACCGTTAACAAGCGCGAGAGGAATCACCGATAATGATAATGACCCTCAAGGTACTGCAGTACAATTCACGTGGTGTGAATAAAGGACTTGGCGTCGAACACCACGCAAAATCTTTCGGTCGAAGGTCATTGATGTATACCTGTTGCCGGAAGTGAGAAACTTGCCATTGAGGCATGCAAGCTTCAAAGTACTGAAGGGGTTGTTCCTAGATCAACTTCTTGGATAATGAGCTGATGTCGACAAGAAGTGATCCGTCAAAGGAGGGCCTTAATGTATCCCATATCAGTGACACGGAACGGAGCAAATGATTTTGATGGAGGTGAAAATGATCTGATGATATATGGTTCAGGGTGGCGGTCATGAAAGAATGAAGGATAATGTATGGTAGTGGATGGGACACGGTTGACTTATCTGTATGACTTCTCTTGAACATATCGGCGAAACTTATGTGATGGATTGGTAGCATTTACCCCAAAGATGGATGGTATGGCGAGACCATGGCGATGTGACCAGTGAATGAAACAAACCAACCCGACTCAGGCACGGAGTGGAAGTGTCATGTTCAAGAGCGACTTTCTACCAATAAAGTTCTTTGAGTTTCTTCCCAATTTTTCCCCAGTCATTGCTGACCAGTACCTCTTTATTTTTGTCAAGCTTGAGGAGGATAACATATGCTTGTTCTATAATTTGCCCTTCGGGCAAACCCATCGCTATGTTTTAACGAGCCTAGCGATAGTGAAACTCGTTCTCGTCTAAAGACAAGTTTGTCGCTATTTAATGTTTTTAACGAGTCTAACGACAAAGATAAGTCGGTCCTTTTCATTTTTAGAGAGTCTGAAAAGGTACGTAAAGTCAACTCCGAAAGTCCTTTTTCGTCATCTAATCCCTTAAGTCCAAAAAAGTATAAAACAATACAGAAGGGATGAATTTTCGATATTTTTAACAAGTCGAACAAAACAAGCGCTCGATCTTTTTGTGCAATAATCCCTCAGGTCCAAAAAGACTAAAATCTAGAGGAGGGATAGCACTTCCGGTCACTTTAACGAGCTGGAAGGCCAAAACTCGGCAATCTTTTCATATTTTACGAGTCAGATGAAAAGAGCTTAAAGAAGACTCGTCTTTTGAGGAACGAGTGATAAAACGGGTTAGCAGCTGATTCCAGGTAAGGGTTGGAATTTTCCAATCACGGCAGTGTCACAAGGATGGCTAGTGAAATCACTCTTCGCAGCTGTTCCTCAAAATGGGTAAACAATCAAATGGAGGTGAATGATCAGCCAATGGAAAAGTGGAGGTGACGGTGCAAACACGACCAAGGCTTTAATGGCTGAAATGTTACATTCACGGTGGTTATTTACCAGGGGATAGTTCATTTTTTAACGAACTTAAACGTGGGTGGAAACATTTGCTTGGTGCGGGTTTATTTTTTAACGAGCTTGAACCTTGAGGTAACATTGCTCGATTATCCAGTCATATGATAAGAATGTCTCATGTAAGATTCCATTTTTTATGGAGCTTGCACCTTACAAAGCTATGCCCCGCATCCTTTCGTTATGCAAGTTCGGAAACAACTAATCCTACGAGTTTAAAGGGTTAGACCTACGGGTTTAAAGGGAGGACTTAAAAATTTAAAAAAATAAATAGCCGCCCCTTGCTTGCACTCCAAAAGTTTTGCATGCCCCCAGGTATAAAACAGAGTTTCAAGGTTACCTCTACTTCACTTCCGCCAAAACAATTGTTTTACCGAGAGAGGCATACCTCTTTCAGGTTACCCAAAGATTGTTCCATTAATCTTTCAAACAAAACACTTCTTCGGTGATGTCTACCGAGATAAACAAAGGTGAGCGACGAGGCCCGCCAACTCACATAACTTTGACAAAAGAATCTTATTCTAGAACAACCCCTGTCTCAATCACGGACGGGGTACGGACTAGTCATATTCTCCTGTGGAAACCTACCCTATACCCAAATTTTTCCTGCCGAAGCAGACCAGGACGCATGCCCCCTGGGTTCCAGTCATATCCCCCGAATTACTCGCACTCATCGGGAGGACGGACCGTGGGTTGAGACATTTCTTGCGTGAAGTGACCATTTAGGGACGGTATATGACTATTTGCGATGCGTGATCCGGGAAATGAAAGCTGGTCCACGAGCTTGACCACTCTTCCTTCGTGCGGAAAACACATTACTCTAAAGAGTGAGGAGACGATGGCTCCCATGTAATATATATAGTCTCGTCCAAGGAGTAGGTTATAACCCAAGGGTCCTTGAATGACCATCACGTTCATTTGAACGATCTTTGTTGGTATCATCCCAAGACCCTTTTTCCTTCCCAAAAACATATCATTTATCCATACATTTTCATCATATATCCCTCAAAATCCTTGAATATTGATTATTAATCGTTTTATAGTTATTAAATTGCATAGAAATTAATTTAGGGGTTTTATGTTCAAGAATTGGAAGTTTTTGATGACATGGTTACAGGAAGTACCTACATCCTGTAATGAGCTTATCGTTTGACATGTGGCACAGCAGATGAGCTAGAACGAAAGGCATGGGGGAAAAGCAAAATGTCCAAGCATGGAAAAACACCTATCTCCCAGCCAAATCGAACCTCCTATGTATGCGGTCAACTCAAGTCAAAGCAGGGCACTCTGACAGACAAAAGCAGCAACAGCATCGTTCCATTTTCATTTTAGTTTTTTTTGTTCTTTTTGAAACACTTAGCATGGAAACATTTTGAAAAGGCTTATGTGATAAAAGCGGCAACAGCCGAATGTACACTCATTGTATCGATGACATGGTTGTGCGTACGCATATGTAAATACAGTCAGGTTAATGTTTGAAAGTTTAGTGGTTGAATCGTTTTCGCAGAATAGAGTTTTTAAGTTAATACAAAAGACTTATTCACAGTCACGACGTGTGTATACCTCTTGCATTGATTTGATAGCTGATCGGTTATAGCTAGTGTACCCTTAGGACGCGGACGGGCCCTGCGTTCTTCGATTGGTATACTGTTCACTTGTTTTGTTACATTTCGGTTATGACATGTTCGCACAGTATTTATATTGGATTTCGATTTACATAGCATATGGTTTGCATCACAGTTACGATTACATAGCTTTCGATTTACACAGCTTATGGTTTGCATAGCAGTTACATAGCTTTTGATTTCTATAGCCTTTGATTTTCATTGCATGTATATGGTGTGCGCTTATTTATGGTTTATGGTTATGTTGAATGGTCAGCACTAGGATCTGGAAGGGAGTCTTGTAAGGGATTCGATCCCTGTGTGACTTATAGAGACATTATCATAAACTCTGTTTTGTTTCACAGTTCATTTATGTTCTCTTTATATAGTTTGATAGTGTAAATATCTTTGCATGCTGTGTGTGTTTACCAAACAAGGATTTTCTGGGTGATATCTCTGTAAGGAGGTTAAAATCATTGTTACAGTCATACATAGTACTTAGGTTCATGGTTTGATTTGATAGATGCATCTCATAACAAGCACTATAATCAAGCATATCAGTAGGGTAATCTAGGTGTGTGAATGATAGGCTACATATTCCGGTCTTCCGTAAAGAAGCCTTGTAACCTACATCATAATCACTTGGCCAGAGATTCTTTATGTCTATATATTTTAGACCACGCCTCTAAGCTTACGCACCTCGGTCGATCTTAAATATAGAGTCTAGTCTAGTATCCTAGCTGGAACCACTACATTTTGGCGCCGTTGCCGGGGATGCGTACATAAAGGATTCAAACAAAAAGAAAAAAAATTCAATATACAAAAACAAACAAAAACACAATTAGAAATCATGTTCATTTATGCCTAGACTTAGGGACAATCAAGGGAGATTTGTAAGAACCCCCCACCATCTCAAAACTAACCCATCATCATCAGGAGCAGACTCTCCAGGGAATACAACACCATTTGAGGAGGATATTCAAACATTGGCAGAAAGATTTTATTTAGGACAGCACATTACTCTTGCTGAGAGGGAAACTCTATTTGCACATAAATCACAGCAGCAACCCTTTCCTAAATCTCCTACACAAGGGAAAAGTAGTACCATTACCAAGCAATCTTCCTTTCTCTCTTTTCCACCAAGAGACACCAAGAGACCAATTAGAATGGCTGAGGAGGGATCTAGATCAGTTCCCCATCAAGAGGAGGAGGAATCAACTTTTAAATTCCCTATACAAGAACCACAGGAGGATGAGGAGATCAAAATGAAGAATATACCCCCATCCGTGCTACCCAATTTCTATGGTATGGCTTCAGAGGATCCGGACTCATTCTTATTCGAGTTTGACATTGTATGTCTAACTTATGGCTATACGGATGATGCTCATAGACTCAGATTGTTTCCAGCCACATTAAAGGCAGCAGCCTTGAAATGGTTTATGGGGCTAGGTGAGCATGCCATAGTAGATTGGGATGGCATGAGGAGAATATTTCTAAGGAAATATCAGCCTTATTGCAGATCCAAAGACTCTAAAGATGACATCTTTAGAATTAGTCAGCAGGAGGATGAAACCTTAGAAGAATATCTAGAACGGTTTGTCTATAACTTGCAAAAATCTAAACACCGAACAATGCCTCCTGACCTAGTCCGCACAATATTCTTGAAAGGTATCCGGGAAGAATACATGGATGATCTCAACTTAATGGGCAAAGGTGACATCTATGCCTTACCCTTTGAAGAAATAGCTGAACTGTGTGAGAAATATTCAAGAAGTAAAGCCAAAATGGGAAAGAGAACTTTGTCATCTAGGGTCACAAAAACTGCCTCTGCTAGTGTCACCCGGGCTGAAATTGGTAATCTTTTAGAAGAGTTCAAAACAGATTTGTTGAGCACTCTAGGAAACCAAATTGATACCTTAAAAGCCAAAAAGAAACAAGAGGAAGAAGACAATATAATGGCTATTTTCTGCCCCAAGTGTCGCAAGAAACATGCATTAAAAGACTGCCCTCTAGAGAATATCCAAGTATGTGCTTTCTGTACTGAGCATCATGACATGTTTAACTGTCCTAAAGTTAAAATTTTGCAGAACTGTAACATGGCAGCCATCACAGAGATGGAGAACGTGTACTACATGGGTGCCAAGCGACCATGGCAGCCAAGGCAAGCACCCCAAGGTATGTTTCCTAATCAAAATATGCAATTTCCTATGAATGATCAGATGTATGCACAAAACTCATGGAATATACCTATGCCATGGCAGCATGGAAACCAATCACAAAATCAATGGAGACCGTCTCAACAGTATTCCCAATCCTACCATCCATATCCTCAATCATACCCACCTTACTCATAGTCATATCAGCAGTACCAACAGCCATATCCATCACACTCACAGCCATATCAACAGCACCCTCAACAAGTTGTTTATCAGCCCCAACCCTCTCAACAGACCTTGCCTGCTCCTCCACAAATAAATGTACCACAACTCCAATTTCCAACTAACCCACAACCTCCCAGACCCACACAAATACCTGCTCAAACTGTCCCAAATCCGAACAATAGAGCAGAGAGGCCAGCTTATAATGTAGAGGAAGGAACCTCATACTCCACACTGCCTTTGCAAAACATTAATCTAAGGTCTGGTAGGGTGCTTCAAAAGGATTCTCCAATAACAGATCAGCAAGAAGAAAACTTAGAAAAAGAAAATGAAATGACAACTCAAACAAAACCAAGCAGTGAAACCAAGGACAAATAGATGCAATCACTGCAACCACCTTTTCCAGACCGTTTGGTCCAAGTAAAACCACCACTGCCTCCACCACAATTTGATGTCTTGGATGAACTTAAAAATGTCTACATAAAAATCCCTTTCTACAAGCCATAAAGGACATTCCTATCTACACCAAAGCCATCAAAGACATGTGTCTCAAGAAACCTGCTAGAAAGAGGATTGATCCTCAGACCATTCATGTTTTAGGAAATTTAGCAGGCCTTATGACCAATACCATCTCCATGGAGAAGTATGTTGATCCGAGCATTCCAAAAGTGACCACCATCATTAACAACATACGGATTCCAAACACTTTGATAGATCTAGGAGCCGCAATCAATGTCATGACCCTTGAAACCATGAGAACACTCCAGCTTATGAATTTGCAACATACCACGATTGTTCTTGAACTAGCTGATAGGTCCAAAGTCATTCCTGAGGGGATTTTGGAAGATATCATTGTCTCACTGGACTCTTGGGAGTATCCAGTGGATTTCCTAGTCCTTCAACCCAAATCCAATCTAGGAGGACATCCTATCATTCTAGGTAGACCATGGTTAGCGACTGCTGATGCATTTATTGGATGCCGATCAGGTAACATGATTATCTCTAGAGGGACCGAAAGGAAACAACTCACCCTCTATCCATCGGCACAATCACCTGCAGTAACACATAACTTGTGGCTTGATGATAAATTTAATGACAAAGAGGAAGTACAATATGTTTTTAGCATTGACCAGATCTATGATTTCCATGAAGACAATAATGATTTGGTAGAACTATTTCTTTCTCAACCTGATGTATCTGAAAATTTGAGAAATGAACAATATAATGCTGCAGATGTACTTCTGGCTCAAAACTTTCAAGAAACATGCACTATCCACTCCTTGCAATCTACATTTCATGACATCTTTCCAATTCAATCCATCACCAATACACAGAGTCAAGTCATAGAGATCAGTCCAGGGAAAACTTTGAACATAGGCAACCACCTAGACTCATCTCAACAAGAGAAATTGATTAGACTCTTGACGAAGTACCAAAAAGCCTTCGCTTGGGATTACACTGACATGCATGGGATTCACCCCGACACATGCACTCACCACATCTACACAGATAGCACCATTAAACCGGTGAGGCAACCGCAAAGAAGAATGAACCCCATGCTCCAAGACATTGTCAGAGAGGAGTTGCAAAAACTTTTGAGAGTCAACTTTATATATCCTATTTCTGATAGTCAGTGGGTATCCCCATTGGTTATTGTGCCCAAGAAAAATGGCAAGTGGTGCATCTGTGTTGATTACAGACAACTGAACAAAGCAATGCTCAAAGACTACTTCCCACTGCCATTCATTGATCAAGTGTTAGACAACCTAGCCGGCAAATCATCATTTTCCTTTCTTGACGGTTTCAGTGGCTACAACCAGATCCGGATTGCCTCTGAAGACCAGGACAAAACCACCTTCACCTGTCCTTGGGGCACCTATGCCTACAATGTTTTGCCATTTGGACTTTGTAACGCTCCAGCAACATTTCAGTGAGCCGTGTTAGCTATTTTTGCTGATTTGATTCATGATTGTGTTGAAGTGTATATGGATGATTTTTCAGTATATGGCAATTCTTTTGAACATGCATTAGAAAATCTAGAGAGAGTTTTGAAAAGGTGTATTGAAGCTAACCTGTCCCTCAGCAACGAAAAGTGCTTCATGATGTTAAATGAAGGGATAGTGTTGGGCCATTATATCTCTTTTCAAGGCATCCAGGTTGACCCAGCCAAGATCCAGATTATTGTCGATTTGCCTATTCCACAGAATCAGAGAGAGGTAAGAAGTTTTCTTGGGTATGCTAGTTATTACCGCAGATTCATTGAACATTTTAGCAAGATAGCCTTACCTTTGTTCAAACTTCTAGCCAAAGATGTACTTTTCAATTGGACTGAGAACTGCCAACATGCATTTGAACAACTCAAAAAGAAACTATCTACCGCACCAGTCCTGAGAGGGCCTAATTGGAGTTTACCATTTCATATTTTTACCGATGCATCTGACACTGCAATAGGTGCATCCTTAGGCCAAAAAGAAGAATCTTGTACATATGCAATTTATTTCATTAGTAAAAATCTCACCCCTGTCGAGCTAAACTATACAGTTACAGAAAAGGAAACACTTGCCATCATTTATGCTGTGAATAAATTCCGCCATTACATAACTGGTTATGAAGTCTTTGTACATACTGATCATTCTGCCATTCGACATCTCATGAATAAACCAATAACTAGTGGCAGAGTTACCAGATGGTTACTATTGTTACAGGAATTTAACATCACAGTGTTAGATAGACCAGGCAAAGAAAACCAGGTGGCAGATTTTCTGTTTAGACTGCAAAATCCAGGTGAGATTGTTCCTGTTGAGGATTCTTTTCCGGATGAGCACTTATTTGCAATTTCCATAGTAACTCCTTGGTTTGCTGATTTAGCTAATTACTTGTCTACAGGTAGAACACCTCCTCATTTCACTGCAAAGGAAAGGAAAAGACTGATCAAACAAAGTGTTAGATATTCATGGCTTAATGGCGATCTCTTTTACACTGGTTTTGATATGATCATTAGGAGATGTGTACGAAATGATGAGGTAATTGACATTTTAAAATCTTGCCATGATGAACCATGTGGTGGGCATTTTGCAAAGTTCTTACTCTTGGATACTACTGGCCATCCATTTTCAAGAAGTATGTAAAGAGTTGTGACAGCTGCCAAAGAATGGGCAAACCAACAGCTACCAATCAGATGCCCCTTCAGCCCCAAGTTCACTTAGAACCATTTGATAAGTGGGCTCTAGACTTCATAGGACCTATCAACCCAGCCTCTAATGGTAAGAAGTACATCCTAGTATGTACTGATTACGTCACAAAGTGGGCAGAAGCAAAAGCACTGGTAAGAGCAACCGAACACACAGTAGTCAATTTCCTTTTTGAGGAGATCTTTGTGAGGTATGGAGTGCCAAGAGAAATTGTCACTGATCAAGGTACTGAATTCACCTCAAAGCTCATGAAGGACATCACAGACAAGTACCAAATAAAGCATAGGAAAAGTACCCCCTACCATCCACAGGCCAATGGGCAGGTGGAATCAACCAACAAGACCTTGGAGGGGATCATTACCAAAACTGTTGCAATGAACCGGAAAAACTGGGAAGAAAAGCTCAAAGAGGCACTCTGGGCTTACCGGATTACTTGGAAAGATACCACCGGATTTACACCATACCAATTGGTGTACGGTAAGGATGTCATGCTTCCTATTGAATTCCAAATTCACACTTTTAAATTAGCTGCAGATTTACTAATTGATTTGGATCAAGCACAAAAGGAGAGAATCCAGCAGTTGAACCAGCTGGATGAGATGAGGCAGCAAGCAGAACAAACCACCATCCTCATGCAACAGCATAGGAAGCAATGGCATGATTCCCACATTAAGAAGAAGCACTTCAAGGAAGGTGACTGGGCTCTACTTTTTGATTCAAAATTCAAGGATCATAAAGCTAAGTTCACCACCCATTGGATGGGCCCCTATGAAATTATTTAGGCTTATGACAATGGTTCAGTAAAGCTCCAAACTATTGATGGCGAAGGTCATTCCTTCACAGTCAACGGTCATCGCCTGAAGCTGTACAACAAGCCCATCAGCAAGAAAGATTTTCTCCATACACTATCTCAGCAAGAAGAGGTTGAGATACCGCAGCCCTCAGCTGCAGTATCACTGCCTTAGTTTCATTTCCTTTCAATTTCAAAATCAAAAAGAAAATAAAAAGAAAAAAAAGAAGAAAAAAAAAAATAATAAAAATAAAACAAAAACTAAAAAAAATAATAATGGGTTAGATGTGAAAACCAGTCTCTCGCACAATCTAACCCCGAATTCTTACCTGAAAACCAATTTATTGGCGGGTATGAATTCTCTTTCTTTTGTTCATTGTTTCATTTATCAGTTGAATCATGACTTGAGGAAAAGTCAACCTTTAAGTCGGGGAGAGAGGCATCTATTCTGTTACTTTTATCTCTCCCTTGTAAATACTTCAGATTTCTTATTCTATATTTCACTATAAATTTCCAACAGTAGCTTGTTACCAGCAGTAATTCCAGACTTTAACAAATAAGTTGTTCTGTCATGATTTTATTTCAGAGGGACCTGGTTATAAATATTTTGCAGGGGGACCTGTTCTGTTCAGACATCTATGCTACCAACACCAGTAGTCCAACACCAGTAGTCATGGGACCTGTTTAAGATTTTCAGAAGGGACCTGTTAAAGCAATTGATACCTGTTAAGACATTCCAACCAGCAGTAATGGGACCTGTTAAAACAAAGTTTTTGACACCAAAGGCTACTTCAACAGACTTCCACCAAGCTTTTACAAGGATTTGGGCACCAACACTTCAGCAAATGGCAAGCTCAGTGAACCTGTAACAATACAAAGAGCTGCATGAACACCTTCAGTTTTCTCAAAGGACCTGTTACATTTAGTTTTCTCAAGGGACCTGTACATTCAAATTTTTCAAAGGGACCTGTTATATCTTCAAAATTTTTTCTCAAAAGACCTGTGCATTCAACCTCCCTCAGAGGACCTGTCAAAAAGAACAGTCAAAAAGAATTAGCAACTCAGCATGTCAAATGATCAACAAAGGAGTAATGTATTTCTGTTCTTAAACATTTAATTTCCTAGATTGGTTTTTAATGTAACTTTGGTGACTATAAGCTGTTGTAATTGATTTCAAGGACACCTATATACATTAATCTATCACCCTTATCCCACCAATTCTCATCATTCCCCTACATTAACCTATCCATATCCCAAAAACCCATTACCAATACATCCACCTTGTCATATACCCTACAGGCATACCAACATTCTCTATATGACCGAATACTCATTGAAAAGGGCACGTGGTGAGCTGTGTATTTTTAAATACAAATGATGAGATAGATGTGGAAGCGGCCTATATATATATATATATATATATATATATATATTTTACTCCACACACAGCCGAATCATAACCTCGCCACCCAGCATTATAGCCCAGCACTATGGGTACGCTCTTAGCGTTCTTGTGATAACATGCATGCAAGCGTACAACACTCTGTTTTTAAATGAATGATTACATTGTGAGGTGAATACAGGGTTATTTCACCATCCTTTCCACCCTCGATTCCCATAACTTCCAAGGTGAGAATCAAAAGCAAGGAGCGCGAGGAGATTATTATCATTTGGGTGGAGTTACAAAGTGAAAATCTGAAGCAAGGAGCGCCAAGGAGAGTATCACCGTTTGGGATCGGTTTACACAGTGAAACCAGTGAACGCCAAAAAGGGAAAGCATCACCATTCTACTTCTAACTCCCATCACAGTCATATCGACCGGCCAAGCACCATATTGAAGATTGAAGGAAGCGATATATACCAGGTAACCAACTTGACATTTCTGTGTTTAAATTTTAAAGAGTATAGACAGAGAAGGGTTAGAGGCACAACTCTCTGCCATCACCATGACTAATAGGGTCGAACCCAGTATATTCGACAGCTCACAATACCATGAGGATTGCATTGAGATTCTTAGAGAAACACAGTGGTTACCTTTTCTGGAAAAATTCCATGGGAGTAATGAGGAAATCACCAAGCAATTTGCCTTCACCTTTAATGGAGAAAAGGCCCTAATAGGCACCTTCTCCTTCAGAATCTCAGAGGATACTATAGCTCAGGCAATTGGAATTAGTCTTGAAGGAGAGAAGTACTTTAAAACCAAACAATTCAAGGAGAAATCATGGACACAGTTCATGTCCAGATCTAGAGTTTCCTCAGTAAACTGGAAGAAGGCTGTTCCAAGAAGCTGGTTAGTTCATCCTTGGGATGAAATGGTTTACATTCTTCAAAAGTTCATAACCTGTGAAGGTAGGTATAGTATTGTTTATCTATACCACATCAAGCTACTCCTCCATTTAAAGAAACAATGTGTAATCAGTGTGCCATATTTTCTGCTGCAAAGTTTAACAAAGATGGCCAAAACTATCCAGAAGCAAAAGGGGAATGAAGACAAAAGCATGTACCATTTTGGCCTAATTAAAATCCTCATTGAACATGAGTTGCAGAAGCGAGGGAAGCCATGGAAAGAATTCTTAGCTGTCAATCAAATCAGAGATGAGGAGGAAAAAGAGGAAGTGCAAGAAGATTCAGGCTTTATGAAGGACATTGATGAGGAAATTCCAGTGTCCAAAGCCAGCAGAGCACCTCTACCTGTGGGCAGCATAAGGACCAGGAACATGCAAAAAGAGGAGGCCAAGAGGGCTGAGAAAGACAAAATTTTTACCACCTACTCACGAAGAACAAGGAGGACACCAAAAGCTCAGCTGCAAGAAGACCAGTTTGAATCTCATGCACCTGCACAAATAGATGTTGAGAGTGGTGACCATTCACTACCAGCACCAGAAGTTGACATGGAGGTAGAGAGCCATAACAAACAGGAAAAATGTTCACCACCTCCCACCAAAAGATAGAAGAAATTAGAAAAACAAATTGAAGAATTGAAGGAAGAGCTCATGGAAGCTAACATGTTGGAAAAAGTTATTAAAAGGGAAAATGAAATGCTCAGGGCGCAAAGCAAAGAAACACAGAAAACAAATGAAAAGCTAAAGGAAAGAATCAGTGAGTTGGAGACTGAGCAAACTAAGTGGTACAATCAGAAGAAGGCTCTTAAAGAAAAATATAAAAAGTTAAAGCAGGAGCTCAAGGGACAGAAAGATCACCAGGTGAAGAATAATGTAGATACCTTGCTCAAGGCAGCAGAGATCCATGCAGGGACAGAGTTCAAGGGGAGTACTTCTGGGGTAGCATGAGGACATGCTAAGTCCTTAAGTCGGGGAGAGATGTTGGTATCATCCCAAGACCCTTTTTCCTTCCCAAAAACATATCATTTATCCATAAATTTTCATCATATATCCCTCAAAATCCTTGAATATTGATTATTAATCGTTTTATAGTTATTAAATTGCATAGAAATTAATTTAGGGGTTTTATGTTCAAGAATTGGAAGTTTTTGATGACATGGTTACAGGAAGTACCTACATCCTGTAATGAGCTTATCGTTTGACATGTGGCGTAGCAGATGAGCTAGAATGAAAGGCAGGGGCGAAAAGCAGAATGTCCAAGCATGGACAAACACCTATCTCCCAGCCAAATCGAACCTCCTATGTATGTGGTCAACTCAAGTCAAAGCAGGGCACTCTGACAGACAAAAGCAACAACAGCATCGTTCCATTTTCATTTTAGTTTTTTTTGTTCTTTTTGAAACACTTAGCATGGAAACATTTTGAAAAGGCTTATGTGATAAAAGCGGCAATAGCCGAATGTACATTCATTGTATTGATGACATGGCTGTGCATACGCATATGTAAATACAGTCAGGTTAATGTTTGAAAGTTTAGTGGTTGAATCGTTTTCGCAGAACAGAGTTTTTAAGTTAATACAAAAGACTTATTCACAGTCACGACGTGTGTATACCTCTTGCATTGATTTGATAGCTGATCGGTTATAGCCAGTGTACCCTTAGGACGCGGACGGGCCCTGCGTTCTTCGATTGGTATACTGTTCACTTGTTTTGTTACATTTCGGTTATGACATGTTCGCACAGTATTTATATTGGATTTCGATTTACATAGCATATGGTTTGCATCACAGTTACGATTACATAGCTTTCGATTTACACAGCTTATGGTTTGCATAACAGTTACATAGATTTTGATTTCTATAGCCTTTGATTTTCATTGCATGTATATGGTGTGCGCTTATGAATGGTTTATGGTTATGTTGAATGGTCAACACTAGGATCTGGAAGGGAGTCTTGTAAGGGATTCGATCCCGGTGTGACTTATAGAGACATTATCATAAACTCTGTTTTGTTTCACAGTTCATTTATGTTCTCTTTATATAGTTTGATAGTGTAAATATCTTTGCATGCTGTGTGTGTTTACCAAACAAGGGTTTTCTGGGTGATATCTCTGTAAGGAGGTTAAAATCATTGTTACAGTCATACACAATACTTAGGTTCATGGTTTGATTTGATAGATGCATCTCATAACAAGCACTATAATCAAGCATATCAGTAGGGTAATCTAGGTGTGTGAATGATAGGCTACATATTCCGGTCTTCCGTAAAGAAGCCTTGTAACCTACATCATAATCACTTGGCCAGAGATTCTTTATGTCTATATATTTTAGACCACGCCTCTAAGCTTACGCACCTCGGTCGACATTAAATATAGAGTCTAGTCTAGTATCCTAGCTGGAACCACTACAGTCTTCCCTTTCAATGTTATGGGCACATTGGGGAGGATCCCTAAAGGTCGACTGGTTCCTTTATCAAAGCCTGTCAGATTTCTCATTTAAGGCAAAAGGGTTGGCGAACCAAGCGCTTTCCAAGAAATAGAGGAGAGGATACTCACAGATGCCCCCTCATCAATGATGGTGCCAGCCATGACCATTCTGTATATTTGGACGATAATTCTGAATGTTATGCTTGCTGGCAAACGGGGTCTGCCTAGTTGGTTCCAGTCGAAGGAGACAACTAGGTTGCTTGGTGGTGGGACCGAGTAAACGGTTGGGTATCGCTCTGACGAACTTCGTTCCTGCGATAAAGGAATGGGGGGAGTGCCCCCGTGCTCGTCGGAGTCTGTGTTGATGAAGAGAATTTGGATGGTGTCATCTTTATCCTCTTCAGTGACTGTATCATTCGAAGATAAATCCTCTGAAGGCAAGACCGGGTCAACTGCCGCCTCGACCTTTTGACTTTCGTCGGGTATGGATTCAGCTGTTTCATCTTCAATGACCGGCACTTCAGCTGACCACTTGAGTGGGCCAGCTGGATTTTCAACTAACGAAGGACTCGGCAAGAGTTTTTTATATCCAGGAGGGAGTCGTAACGGTGAAACTGGACGATCATCCAAAACTCTTTTCGCTTCGTCTAAGAAGGGACAACGATGGATGGCATGATTGCCTACGCACAGTCTACAGGGGGATCTAGCTCTCCCTTTTTGTCCAAGGACTTCACTTTCGCTAGTTGACAGTATGCATTCAACATGGCTATCAGAGGTTGATGCCACCGGATTGTGCAAACGGGGAGACCAGTCCCTTAGTATCCAAGGGATGCAGGGACAATCTCTGTGGAAGTGTTCTCCCTTGCATATGACACATGGTGATTTAGGCCTAGTCAGTGTTGTGTGTGGATTTTCGTCAGACGACACTTGTTTGCCTCCAGTCGCTTTTGGCTCCTTCTTCTTCTTCTCTTTCTTCTTCTTTTCCTTCTTCTCTTTAGGAACTTGGTTTTTGTCTTACCAGTTCCGTCAAGCGAAGAGGAAGGAGGAGAGGAAGAATTAGAGGACGTAGAAGGCTGGTGGGTAACTCTAGACTGGTCTAACTGTTGATTCGACTGTTCAGGAATAGTGGTGTTCTGAACGACATTGGTTGAGAAGAGCCAGATCGGCAAGCCAATTGTCAGTCCTGGAAGCGACAATGTGGCCATATGGGGCGCACCAACATCTCCCCAAGAGGAGAAGGGACTAGGATTTCCACCAAGGGGAATTCCTTGGTTGGTGGGTTCCATTTTCTCAACCTAAAGATCAACGCAGGAAAAAGGGGTGATTGTTCCGTTTAAAATAAATTTTAACGACGCTTTAGACACAACTTGCTTTTTCAATTTTAAAGAGTCGAGAAAAAGCAAAAGATGACTCTAGTCTCCTTCGATGTTTTAATGAGCCCGAAGTGACAAATGCTCGGATACATTTTTTCCATTATAGAGTCTGAAAAAGGCCAAAAGGAACTGCTCTGGAGTTCTAGGTAGAGGGTGTGCCAAACTTTTCGCAAAACCGCAGAATACTTTTTAAGGTACGGGCGGTCAATCTTCCCGAATGTTGTGTTCAATGCATTGCGATCAGTAGGGCAGCCGACACGGCTTCCTAAGGATAAAGGTTTTATTCCTATAGGGGTCTCCCAATATATACTCGACGGTACGTGGGAGCACAATCCGTACTGGCGCTATCGTCTCTGAGGAGGAATCACCCAACCATCAGCGAGATCGATAGTCACCAGGTTTTACGACGCCGGAACACGTCTGTAGCCTAGACCTCTATGTTGTGCGTTAAGTTACAAAGCGTTGTTAAGTTCATTCAATTTATTTTAGGTTGGTCTTTCTTAGAATTTTTCCTTTTTGGATCACCATGAGATGTATGATACAATTCCTAAATGCAGTCTAAAGATGATAAGCAAGCTTTTATATCTTTTCAACATTGAAAATCCTAGCTACAAGGGGAAAAGGAAGACACAAACTTTTCTCAAAGAGCATAGAGCACACTGTAAATGCACTTTTCCTAAATCAAAGCATGCAAACTATCAAAATGCAAATGAACATATGCATGTATTTGTTTTCACTTTCTTAATATTGATGCCTAAAAAGAAAGCTGTTGTACAAATTTGAATTCGATTTCAAGTGAAAACATAAACAAGTTCCTTTTTCGAAATCAAAAAGACGATTATGACACCTTATGATTTACTTGTTTCGACACTAGAAATGCATAAATTCAAACCAAACGACAAAAGTAAAAGCTCAATCAACTGTGAACAGCAAACAAACTCACTCCTAAGATCAAAAAGACACTTATGACAGGTCTAGATCTAAGGGCGACAGTATGACTAGTTTACTTTTGTAATGGGAAACTGCAAATGATGTAACAAATACACAAAGAACAAATACAGTTTCTTTATACAACTGAGGCGGAATTGAGGCAAAGAAAAGGGGTTTCAGATAGGTACACTGACTGATAACAGGCTGCAAAAAACAGAGATGAAACTGAGCAAAAGGAAGCAGGGAACCACAGCTGCACAAGGCAAAGGCTGATCAGCGCACCCTCAGCACAGAGAAACTGAACTTCAGCGCAGGTATCCTTCACGGGACCTGCGTTGAAATGCAGAACCTCTTCACAGAGTCTGCGCTGAAGTAGAAACGAGAATTGTTTCCGGGTTCTGGGTCACGGTTTGCAGTTAAATCTACAGTTTTCGGCCGGATAAAAGCTATCAATTAGGTACAATTAGGAGGATGATTTAAAGGAGGAATAAGATCTATCACAAAGGGCTGTTAGAGCACTCATGGATCAGTTTGTTCAGATCATAAAAACAGGCCCAGTGAGGGGACTAGAGTGGCATATCTCTACTTTGCATTTGAAAATGGCAAATGCATTTCGATTCGGCACTCCTGAGTTTATGAGAAGAACAACAATAGAAACACAAATAAACTAACAATATACTCTCCCCAGTGGAGTCACCAATTTGTTTTTGGGAAAAGTATCCAATTCAGAATTCCCCTATCCCACTATAAGGTGTGATAGTGCCTTAGCAACAAACAAGGTAAACTAATTGAGTATTCTTCTTTATGAAATGTAAATTAGGAAGAAGGATGTAACTAACCTGTGTCTTCCGCTAGTTTGTCGATCCAAATCACTCCTCTCTTCAGTAGCTCCCAACTTCTTGCTCCTTCACCGGCCCAGCTTCACCGAATTCCTGCAAGATCACAAGAGAGAGAAACTACACAAAGATACAGATATACATTCATAAAAAGCTCAAGATCAAATTAAGCTAAACATGTAAGCATAACAAAACATCATTGGTACACAGCATGTAGGAGAAACTCAAATAGTTTATTGATAGAATAAGAAAGTCCAAGAGGAGATACAACCAAGTGAGTTCCGATCCAGCATATACCTCCCAGCAAAGGAATCCCTTCCTCTCCTCCAACAAAGCATAAATCACCCAATGTACTAATCTCAATCTCAAACCAACAGCAATTCTTTGCAAAGTACAAAATTCCAGCCTCCTGAACCTCTAGGTGAGAGATCCATATATAGATGTAAGCAGAGAGGATGAGTCAGCTTATGTTTTGACTTGTGGCTTCTCTCTGTCAGTTCTTGCTTCCACTTGGAGGTTGAGAGCCTCTTACTCATCACTAGTCGAATTCATTGAGGCAAGTGTCATTGGAGAAGATTCTGGAAGCTTCCAGGGTCTTTCCACCTCGTTGAATGAGCTTGCCATTTGTCATTTCCCACTCAGCACACCCTGGTAGTGCTTCCACCTGCGTTGCAATGCACTTAGCCAGTGTAACTTCTGCATTTCAACGCAGGCAGCTAGTGGAGCCTTTGAATTGATCCTGAATTGACTGTTTCTGAGTGGTTTTTGGTCGAGAACTTCTGGGAGAAGCTATCATTGGTTGACCTTGTTCCTTTAGGAGATGTAACAACATCTTTAGGGACTTTGGATCCCTTGAATTATGGACATTTCATGCTTATAGTTGTAAGGCACAAAAATGTCTATAACACTTCTGGAGGTCCATGGTTTGACCTTGAGCACACATCACTTTGCACACTTGTTATTCCTTCGCAACTTGTGATGCTGCTTCTTTGCAGCCCTACTCGGGGCGCAACCCATATTATACCCAAGTTCCTCACTATTTAATCTGTTATTACCAGATTACTTAACTTATTTGTGTAAGACTAGTGATTATTACAGCATATCCAGCAATCATATCAATGCACGCGATAAATAAAATAGTATAAATGTAAAGAAGGCAATGCACAAGTAGATACATAGAAATAGGAATCAACTTCTCTTTATTATTCTTCGATCAAGAATATAGACTCGACACCGCCCTATGCACTTAGCTGCAGGGGTCCGCGCACTCAACTGTGGACTCTACTAGGCCTCTGCACACTCAGCTATAGATCCTCTTCCTACTACTACAACCCAATACACTTAGACTCTTACTTTATTGTCCAACCATTCATATTCTTTTCTCCCATTCCCTTTCTTTACAACTTAGAGCCTCACTCTATTTATACAATCCCATGGTCCTGTTGTGCTCCACAACAACCCCCCCATTTCATAACATTTTATTTACAAAATTATTATGTGAAATGGGTCCCTTTAGAAGTCAATTGGTATCAATATTGCATTATTTGTAAAAGGTCCGCAAACCAAATGAAGGCATTATATAAAACCTTTTGAAAAACCCATATTGAATCAAATATAACAATCTTTTATCATTGCGATAAAGTGATCGCAAGATCGCATATCGCAATGACATAGAAGACGCAAATAAGTGACATATGGGATCCCGCCGATGCGATATCACTATCGGCTATCGGCAAAACTCCATGCACATCATAAAGCACCCCATGCCATTAGTCTCGACGCGATGCGCAATCGGCAATCGGCGATACTTTATATACAAGATAAGCACCTTAAGGCATTCACCCCGTTCCGATGCAATTTCGCAATCGGCAATCTGCGATGTCCCATGTATAATAATAAGGCGCCTAGATTCTACCCCCGATGCGATGCGATTTCGCTATCGGCGGTCGGGGGTATGCTATCCATATGTTTATATAACACCTATTCTCCCGATGCGATGCGATATCGCTATCAGTGATCGGCGTTTCAAAATTGCCAACATAAAGATTTAAAGTGTTTCCGATGCCCGATTGCGATATAGCGCGGATTTTGAAAAAGCCGTTAAATGGAGGGATATTATGATACATTCGTATTTAAAGTTTGATCTCTTAAATAATCCATCACCTGCACTCAACTGCCAAAATATCCATAGCACGCTTAAGCAAGTCATTCAGCCGAATAATGGTGTAATGAGCATTTAAGAGATGGCAGGCCTTAAACGACCATTTAATGTATCTGTAAGATCTTCCCATGGATTGGATCCACAGCCATTTTTAAGAGTTAATCTCTCAGCATGCTTCGATTGATATATCTTTCCCGTATTGGATTTTCATTAGCATATCTCTGTCTTACGTTTATTCTCGCTGCTGTGCAGAATTCATCCATAGAAGGAAGCTCAAGCAAGATGGGGAAGAAATCTAAGAAGACCGCAGGTGCTTCCACTACACCAGCTGCAGGACAAGCTCTTGTGGACAAGAAGAAGGGCTTAATATCTGATACTACATGCACGAGTCTCACCAGAGTTACTTGGCAAGGCACTTACAACCTAATTGAAGCCGAAGAACCAGTAAAGACAGTAACAGAAGCTACTGTGGATCCTCCTCGAAAGTCTGAATGTACTCTCAAGGATTTAGCCGACTCTTTCCTTCACAGAATAGCGGCCAGGGAGCAAATTCTCCCATACACAGACGTAGTGCGGTGGGCGATTCAAGAAATCCCAATCTTGGATAGAACTCTCAGCACTAGAGATGGAAGGATCTTCGGATCGTTCAGGCCGGATGATCTAAGGCAAATGTATCATTTGCGCGAGCCGGAGAAGATATATAATAAAGTGTTCCTGGAGAAGTTTGCAAGCGAAAATGAAGTTGAATCCGAACCCATCCGGGATTGGAGACAAAATCCAGCCAAACACAAACACGAATCTTTTGGTAAGTACTCAGTTGATTCTCTTGCTTCTCCTTATTGCTATGCGGGAATAATGATGTGTAGATTATGGGGATTGCATGACTCTGCTAATTTTACCATAGAGATGGTTCCTCTAATGGAGGCAGCTGTAAACGGTATAATTATGGATTGGGCCACCATCCTTTCTGACAAATTAGCACAAGCTGTGCGTGATTTTAGACATCAGACTGTCGTCACTGAAAGGAAAATTCCCCCATTCTATTACAGTGCATATATCTTAGATACACTATGTTTCAATTCTGAATTTCCCGTGCTCGGCTGGAGGTGGACACCACAAGATCCCACGGCTATCCACATATACCATCAGAAACTATGGAAGTCCTCTTACAAGCACCATCTGTACCAAATCTGCAATGGCTTTATGGTACCTATTCATTATTCTATTTTTGATAAACCCATTCCACGGATTTCCTATCAAGCTTCGTTTGATATAACAGCGGTAGCAAGTTGGTTTGGAGAGGAGAGATTTACCTACATAAGAGTTTTCGGCAGCCAAGCCAACCCACATGTTCTCCCTTTGTATATACCAGATAAACTACTAGCAAGAGAAATCGCTTATCAAATTATGGCTGAGAGTGTTACACAGACTCTCAAGAAAGAAAAGAATAGGGGCTGGCCCTCTTTTCCCTTGAGGTGTGGTGTCTATACTCTGCATGATCTCAAACATGCAGAAAAGGAAGCCACAAAGATTCAATCCTTAACTCTGGCGACTATCCCAAATAGGCCATATGATCCAAAGAAAGTTGCCTACAATGCACTAGAACAGGCCAAATTGACAAAATTTGAGCACAAAGAAGATATGTTTGACGACCTATTCATTGCAGCCGAAACAATAGGTCAGGCTAAAGAACTCGCTTGAATGAAATATAATGATGAAGGGCTGACTGAGTTTAATAAGCTTAGAGAACAGAGGTTGCAAACTCTACCTCTAGATTTACTAGCAACAACCCCGACGACATCATCAAGCGAGCCTTTTCGGCAACAGTCAAAGGAACCCCCGATTGTAACAAAGGATCATAAAAAGGAACAAGAGGAAAGGCAGAGAAAAGAAAAATAAGAAAGGCAAAAGAGAGCACAGGAAGAACAATAGAAGAAAGAGCAAGAGGAAAGGCAAAAGAAAGAACAAGAGGAACAGCAGAAAAGAGAGCAGGAAAAAGTACGGAAGGAGTCCCAAGCTGAAAAGGAAAAACAAACCACCACTGATGTCAATATAGATACTACTATTGACACTATATTGATCTAGGAATGGAAACAGTTTGATTCCATCATTAGTGGGTTGGAATGTTCCAAGGATACAGACACTTCCAAGCCAAGCAACACACAGGACATCACTTCACCTCAGGTTCTAAGCGGAACCAGCGGCCCACCCATTTCTAAAGATGTTGAAGTAATACCAAAGGACCCCTCCGACCAAATCATTCTTCAGGTAGAAGATATTCCTCCCCTGGATGTTTTCTACAGCCCAAGACATAGAGCAGTGGTAAAACGACAAAGGAAAAGAAGGAGGATTGATCAACCTTCCCTTTTCCCAGAACAAACTGTTACGGGCAGCGTGGTTTGGAAAGAGGAATTCGACCCCTCCGATGACCTGACAATACTGTCACAGTATGCAGGAGCCTATTCGACAGAAACAATCAATAAGGCATCGGAGGTAAGTCTTTTACTAAAGACTAAGGACCAAGAAATTTTCGCATTACAGACACAGTTGGCTGAATCAAAGCAGAAGGTAGAGCAGGCGGAGCAGCAGTTGTCAACACAACAACAATTGAACAGTCAATTAAATCAGCAATTGCAGGTAGAAAAGCAAAGGGTCGACCAAAACGCAATCCAGAAACAGAAGGAATTATCGGAGGCAGTGGCACAATTAAGGGCAGCAAACGAGCAAATGATGGAAACGAAAGATGAGCAAATCGCTCAATTGTCATCGTAGCTCGAAAAGATAAAGGGCGCTCAACAGGTGGGTGAATTCAGAGCAGAAGAAGTGCAAATAAACACTGCCTTAATATCCCAAATTAGGCTCCTGTGTCAACAAATCACTCAGGCAGAGCCATTGTGTGAGCTAACGACATCCATAAATCAGCAGGTAGAGAAGGTCAGGAATGAGTTAGACCATGCCGAAGAGATCATAACTGGATATCCTGACTGGCAAGATTCTGATCAAGGGAGAGAAGCAAATTTGCCCAAGATTTCAGAAACATATAAAGACATACTTTTCACAGAATGGCACACTCAGGTGATGAAAGCAGAAAGGGCAGCTTCAAGATGTAAATCAACTTCCAACAATCTGGTTGATCTAGTTAACAACACTCTCTACTTAGCAAATATGATTTCCCAATGTACGCCAGGAAAGATGACAACAACAAATACATTGGAACAATCATGCTATCCTGATTTAGAGGAGAAAGGGAGATTAATCGCTGGGATTAATAGTTTAACTATGGAAGCATATTGGCTCTTCCTAGTAAAGCCGCATACACAGAGAGCCGCCCTAAAGTGCCTAACAGATGCAATCGGGTGTATAATTCCCGATATTCAGGATGCCACCTATGCTGCACAGCTCAGTTCGCGCCTCAACAAACCTCCTGAAGTAGAGCCAATGCTTGCGATAAGTCAGCTCAGATTTAAAGGCAAGCAGCCTACCTAATGAATCATGCCGCCGATTGCCAGATCACTGAAGAAAATAGGATCAAAATTTATTGATACCGATTTAGTTGCATTTCAGTTTAATAGATATTTAGATTAATTTAGTATTTATAGACCCTTTCATTGTTTTGGAAAGGGTCGTAAAGTTTTGTACCAGACTTAAAGACTGAAGTTTGCACTATTGTGCTTCAGTCAATATTCTCTTATGAAACTGGACCAGTTTTTCTTAATTCAACAAGGAGGCTTTTTATGCAATTGTGCACTATTGTCATTGTTGTGAATGTTTCTGCGTTGAAGAAAGAATTACAAGTAGCGATTGATATCGGGAGTGTCAAAGCAGCTCATATGGTATTTCTATCTATGTCTGAATTCATTCCTGTTATGTGAATTGTTATTTGATTATCCTTGCTATTGTTGATTATATGCATGCGCTGTAATAGCAGATCTACATTCATACCACTATTGGATGTTTTATGATATGCTTTCTTTTTAATCATGTATATTTCGATAATATAAATGATGAGTGCAGCAATATTGCTATAATCGTTGGGATTAACTATTTAGGCACAGTAATCTTGAATGAATTAATATCTATGTCTGACCGATGGAGTCATCTATATGCCTGTCCTTACACACAGACCATTAAACGCTGCACTTTAAAGTTCAATAGATTCCCGGGATAGGTTATAATTCTTGTATTCCTGTTAAATAGTTTAGTTATCTGCCCATCGCTAGCTTAGTATTATAAATCATCCATTCATCCCGATTATCTACTTTTGGGAAACTGGTCCCATTATCCCCAGTCGGAGCCACTATTCCAAACGGAAAAGGAGTTGTACTAAGGTCCGGACCGGGTGGTTATCCCCGATGTTGTTGCAGCGATTTTCGAGGCATCAACATTTTTGGCGCTAGAAGGAGGGCAAGCGACTGTGAATGGCACATAAGCCAAAACCCATAAGCCATTCTAAGAGTAAACCTCCCTCCGAATCTCCTAGATCTTCCCATTTGCATGCTGGTTCCCCGGTATCCAAACAAGAAGAAGGAGAATCAACTACCACTGCTCAAACCCATCATACTCCAGAACAATTAAGTCTTGAATCACCTGAAGTCCAGTCTCTTATCCACAAACTTCAGAGCTTCTCGATTTCACCACAGAAATCTGAGGTATCACAAAGCAGTGCGACTTCGCAGTTCAATTTACCTCATCCTCTCACTAGACTTCAGAGCGAAAAGCTTGGTATTGAACCCACTGAGTTCCCTTTACCCAAAAGGAAAAAGGCAAAGAAAAATACTGAAGGATCTGATAGTGAAGAGCTTTCATCCACATCCTCCATTGCATCTTCCCCTCTACAAAGTCAACCATCCACTCCCCCATTACATATTGTCATTCACCAGGGATTAGAAGCTTCAACATCTCAAACTGCCCACTCCTCAGTATTATTTCTTTCTCATACATCTGGAATTCCAACAGTAGTATCAACCACTGTTTCTATTACAATGGCAGATCCATGGACCAGACCTGGTGCAGTCAACATGCCTGCGCCATTGCATCCATTACTAGATTATCCTGAAAAATGGCTACCCAAGTTTAATCCAGATGATGGAACCCAAGTTGAGGAACACATCAATAATTTCATGTTGGCAATCAACTTGAAAGGAGTAGCAGAACAAGATGTTGTTGTTAGACTCTTCCCTTACACCTTGCAAGGATCAGCAGGATCCTGGTATTTTTCTTTACCCTCTGGTTCCATTACCAGTTGGAACACTTGCCAAGAGCAGTTTCTTACCAAATATGGAGATGATAGGTCTTTGGATACTTTAATAAACGATCTCTCCAATATGAGAATAGAACATAGGGAACCAATTAAGGAATTTAATGCACGCTTCAATAAGCTCCTAAATAAAATCCCTACAGCCTCCAAACCAAGCGAACAAATTCGTAGTGAATGGTATATAACAGCTCTGCCTGCCAATATAGCCATCTTTGTAGATAGAGCAGGGAAACCTACCTTAGCCGAAAATATGAAAGAAGCGCTTGCTGTGGAAAAACGCATCAATGCCCTGGAAAAGAAAGCTGCCTTGGAAGACAGAAAAGCGAAAAAAGTCTCTTTCAAAGATGACTCAAAGAAGAAGACCCCAAAAGATCCATACGACATGGAAGGTTTGCAAAAGGTCTTAAAAACGTTATCTAATGAAATGGTCGAAATAAAGAAACAAGTGGCCGAAACCTCAACCAAAAGACCCTTTAGAACTTTTAAGAGAAATGAGTCAAAGCCCCCAAATGTCATATCTAACGCAGACTCAGAGCAAGAAGAAGAAGAGGAAGAGGAAACAATCGCACCGACTGATGATGAAGAAGAAGTAGCAGAATGTCATGGAATGTGGGATTTTATACTCCCCAACTCCGATACTGATAATGAAGAAGAGGCGTTCCTAGTTACTACTAGGAGCAAAAGTACTTCTGAACCTGTTCAGGTATTATCAAAGAAGAGGAGTGCAGGTTCCACTACAACCAAAGGAAAAACACCTACAAACAAATCACCTACAGCAGTTCCCCAAAACCAGCCTTCAACTCCTAATACTCCTTCAACATCCAAAACATTAGTCGTATCCGATTCATTTGAGTATAATATTGTTGATGACATGAAGAAAACTAAAGCAAACATCACTATGTTTGAGCTTAGTAAATTAAAGCATCAGCAGAAATTACTTCTTAAAGAATTGAATGTTGTTCCCTCTACACCACTCCCCAGTGCAAAAGCCGCTAACGATTCAGGCCAACCTCCTCCAGGTATGGTTGAAGCTACCGATTCAGTTCTAATTGGAGATAGATCAAATTCTCATACTCCACCCTTCCTGCTAACATATGAAATTTATAACAGAAACCTGCACAACTTCTTAATCGACTCAGGGGCATCATCTAACATAATGCCAGCTTCAGTTTGATCTAAACTGAACATTGAACCCCAGAAGTCTGCTATTCATATTGTACAGTTGGACAGGACCAAAGTGCAGGTTGTGGGAGAAATTAATTCCGTAACTATCAGGTTGTCTGCTGATCCCAGAGTAGTACAAAGGATTGATATCCTAATAGCCGATATACCTGAATTTTAAGGTTTAATTCTCAGTAGGGATTGGTCCGAAAAATTGCATGGGTATATTTCCACTGATTGGTCACATATGTGGCTTCCCTACAAAGGTAAGCCAAATCAAATAAGGATCGATCGAGAGAAACATATGACCCATACAGTTACTGAATTTGAGCAAGAAAACCAACCTGTAGCGTTCAACAACAACATTTTGGGGAATTATTCGTCAGAGTCATTCTTTGGCAACATTGTTGCCCAACCATCTCCTTTTTCAGTCAATCATTTTACATCTCAGATTGAAATTTTTTCACAAACTGATAAGTCTAGATGTTTCAATGATGCTGAGAAAACTGTAAATACTTTTGTTAATACCTCTTTATTTTGGTCTTTATATTTTGATGGCTCTAAGTCCAGTGAGGGCTCAGGAGCAGGTTGCATTTTGGTTAGTCCACAAGGAGAAAAGACAATGCTGTCCTGTAGGCTGGAATTTGAATGCACTAACAATACAGCCGAATATGAAGCCTTAGTCCAGGGATTGTATAAAGCGATCGGTCTTAAAGTGCAATACTTGAAAGTATATGGCGATTCTGAAATTATTGTTAAACAGGTGAGGAATGCAATTCATTGTCTATCAAATCACCTCAAGCACTATCAATCGCTAGTACAAGAACTTACTTCACACTTTTCCACGTTCAACATTTCCTCCATCCCCAGGTTCCAAAACTCGGCAGCCGATCTCCTAGCTAATGTAGCTTCCAAGCTTCTACGTTCTGAAGACTACAGCCTAGATAGATTTTCCGTAGAATTGCTTTTTAGGCCTTCAATTCCTGACAATGTCACTAATTGGAGAGTATTCAACCATGATGAGGATATTTTACAATTCTTAACTTCTGAAAAGTCCTATGATAATCAAATCATTGAGGAAGATGAGCATGACTCCCAAATGAGAGAGACACCTCAGGAAAATGCAATTCCTAAGCCTGTGGTAAAGCTGGAAGATCTTTATGATATCAAAGACAGGTTTAAACCTGTAATTAATGCAAAGCTCCAAAGTTCTACCCTTACGTTCGAATTGATAAATCTAGGTACTGAGCATGCCCCTCAAAATATTAATTTAGGATTAGGACTTTCCTTAGAAGAGAAGGAGGCATTCATCAAACTGTTAAGAAAAAATAAGCAGGTTTTTGCTTGGAAATATGATGATTTGAAGACTTATGATACATCCATTATCCAGCATACCATTCCTATGCTTCCCGATCAGAAATCGATTCAACAGAAGTTAAGAAAAATACATCCAAATTTGGAGAGCCAGATTAAATCGGAACTTAACAAACTCTTGAAGGCCAAGATTATTTTTCCTGTTCGACACTCAAACTGGGTCTCTAATATGGTGCCAGTCAGAAAGAAAAATGGCGACATTCGAATTTGTATTGATTTCAGAAATTTGAACAAAGCGAGCTTGAAGGACAATTTCCCATTACCTACTATGGAGAAAATTCTCCAATCGGTAGCAGGCTCTGAATTGATGTCCTTTCTTGATGGTTTTTCAGGATATAACCAAGTTCTGGTTCATCCTGATGACCAGCTTAAAACCACATTCAGAACAAAATGGGGAACGTATGCATATCAGAAAATGCCTTTCGGACTTATAAATGTAGGAGCGACATTCCAAAGAGCTATGGATATAGCTTTTAGAGGGTTAATTAATAGAACATTAGTCGTCTATCTAGACGATATTACTGTATTCTCTAAGGAGAGGTATAATCATTTGCATGACCTAAATCAAATCTTTCAGCATTGCAAAAGATATGGTATTTCCCTTAACCCTAAAAAGTCTTTCTTTGCTCTTGATCAAGGAAAACTCTTGGGTTTTATTGTGTCCAAAGATGGCATTTATATCGATCCTGATCGGATCAAAGAAATCTCTGAAATCCCTTTTCCACACAATAAAAAGTCGATGCAGTCATTTTTAGGCCAGATCAATTTCGTTAAAAGATTTGTTCCAGATTTTTCTCAAATTATTTTGCCACTTCAGACAATGATTAAGAAGAATGCAGTCTTTAAGTGGGGATCAGCAGAAAAGGAAGCTTTTGATCTAATAAAGCAATCAATAATCAATGCCCCAGCCTTGAATACTCCAAATTTTTCTAATCATTTTACATTGTATATGATTGCATCCGACTTGTCTTATGCTGCAGTACTCACGCAACTAAATGATCACAATTTGGAAGCACCCATTCCATTTTTTAGCTCAAATCTTCAGGGTGCTGAATTGAATTACTTCGATGTAGAAAAACAAGCCTTTGTTGTATTTAAAGCAGTCAAGCATTATAGACCCTTCCTTTTGAAAACTCACACAAAAATTATAGTTCCTTTCCCAGCAGTTAGGCAACTATTAATCCAAAAAGAACTAGGTGAAAAAAGGGCAAATTGGGTCACAGCGCTTCAAGAGTATGACTTAGAAATTAGACCAGCAAAGA
Source organism: Pinus tabuliformis (assembly GCA_031772625.1). NCBI lineage: Eukaryota > Viridiplantae > Streptophyta > Pinopsida > Pinales > Pinaceae > Pinus > Pinus tabuliformis. The sequence continues at coordinate 1,197,873,881 of CM062816.1, read as the reverse complement.
TTGTTAGGGGCCAAGGCTTTTGCAGGATATTGGCAGGAGCATCCAACATTCCAAAATCAAGCGATACAGAACAAACTGAAGAAATCAATCAGATAAGTGTTACTGATTCTGAATCAGAATATGCAGATTTAATCTTTTATTTAAAGAATGGTTATGCGCCTCCAAACTTATCTTACAAGAAAAAAGGGCCATTAGGTTGAAAGCAAAGAATTTTACAATTATCGATGACGTGCTTTTTAGGCATAATTATGATTCTATCTTGTTAAGATGCCTTGAGAAACCTGAAGCCCAAAAGGTTTTGCAGGAGTTACATGATGGACCAGCGGGAGGACATTTTGGAGCTGATACAACGGCTCACAAAATTATTCATGATGGTTACTATTGGCCTACTCTATTTAAAGATGCCCATGAGTATGTAAGGAAATGTCTCAATTGTCAAACTACTAGTGGAAGACAACGTAAATCAGCTTTCCCTCTACAACCAGTCAACATTGAACAACCATTTGAGCAATAGGGATTGGAAATCATTGGGGAGATTACTCCACCATCTTCCAAATAGCATAAGTATATCCTTACTGCTACCGATTATTTTACTAAGTGGGTTGAGGCAATCCCTTTAAAGATAGCAAATTCTGAAGCAATCATTGAATTCATAGATCAATTCATCATTACCAGGTTTGGTGTCCCAAACGCTCTTGTTTTTGGTAATGCATCTTACTTTTCAGGCAATGCTATGTTTGATTTCGCTATTAAAAGAGGATTTAAATTAAAATATTCTGCTAATTACTATCCCCAGGGTAATGGTTTAGCAGAGTCTACTAATAAAAATCTGATCAAAATCATTAAGCGAACTATCGAATAGAATCATAAAAACTGGCACAAATCTTTAGTGTTTGCATTATGGGCTGATAGGATAACACCGAAAGCTTCTATAGGATCTTCTCCGTTCAATCTTGTGTATGGAAAAGAAGCAGTAATACCCACAAATCTTGTTCTTCCTTCTTTAGCCCTAGTACAGTTTATTGAGGAAAGTCCTTCCTCTTCTGTTCAGCTTAGACATGACCAAATTCTAAAATTAGAAGAGGAAAGAGAAAAAGCCAGGGTTATTCATGCCAAACATCAGCAAGTCATTAAAGCAGCTTTTGATTCAGTCTCATCTAGTTCAAAACAATTCCAAGTCGGTGATTTAGTTCTGAAATGGGACAAAGCCCATGAGGATAAAGGTAAACATACCAAGTTTCAGAAGATGTGGGTTGGACCGTTTCAGATCTGTGAAAAGATAGGCCATTCGACCTTTATATTGCAAGACTTATCAGGGTTGAGAGATTCTCTCCTTGTTAATGGCCTTATCTTGAAGAAATTCTTTAATTGAGGAGGTAACCCCTTCTCCTTCTAGTTTGATAGATTTTTATAGTTTGTAGGATTCGTAGAAAATAATGTTGTAAGGTATCTACTATTGACCTTTGTTGTATTTGAAAATTTGATCTATAGGAGTGCAGCGATATTTGATTTTAAAATAATAGAACTCTTAACCAAATGGGGTAATTTCTAGGAAATTAGGTATCATTGTATTCTGAAACTACAGTTCAAGTTTTGTGAACTCCTTTCAAAGTTTAAAAGTATTGTAAATCATTCTCTGTTTTCAAATTCGTCTCAAAAGGTTATCAATATCAAGATAGAAGCCAATCCAACTTCAGCATCTTCAACTCTTACCCTGTCATCCATTAACTCTTAAGGAGAAGATTGTTCATCCCATTCACTAAAGTTTATGATTACTCAGAGTGTAATTCTAAAATATCTGATATTAAAGATAAGAGGTCTTATTGCAAGCCTGCTTACCATGTTCATAGGGAAATAGATTAATTGACATTACCAATACTGCATACCAAAACAAGGTAATGGCTTGAAATTACAAGACAAGGGGTCTCATCACGAGCCAGCTTGTTCAGTTAGACTACTACCAGTGAATGGCATTGTCAACAGCTGGCCACCAAACCAGGACAATGGCTTTTTATCTTATCAACAACAGAAAAGGAAATGAAATACAAAATATGAAAACATGTTTTGAATTCATTCAGTTAATCGCACTCTTAATTGAATGGAACAATGGACAATAACATGGTTAAAAGGTATCCCTGTCGAAACTATAAACGTTTGCTGGCAGCAGAGGCTCTACCTATGACAGAGGAGTTCACTTTAAAAGATGATTTGGAGAAGTTTTCTGTTTTACCATTATAAACCCATAGAGACTCATTTAAAACTTAGAATGTATCTATTTTCTTAAACAAGAGAGGAAATTAGCAAAAATAGATTCATTTCACTTGGAATGCATATATACCTAGTTATATTATAATTTTCCCCTTTGATTAGAATTCTATTTTTGAGAAAGTTTAAGTATTTCTATACTTTTCAGAGATAACTGTTTCTTCCAGCGAATCGCCAATTGTTGTGCTCCACAACAACCCCCCATTTCATAACATTTTATTTACAAAATTATTATGTGAAATGGATCCCTTTAGAAGTCAATTGGTATCAATATTGCATTATTTGTAAAAGGTCCGCAAACCAAATGAAGGCATTATATAAAACCTTTTGAAAAACCCATATTGAATCAAATATAACAATCTTTTATCATTGCGATAAAGCGATCGCAAGATCGCATATCGCAATGACATAGAAGACGCAAATAAGTGACATATGGGATCCCGCCGATGCGATATCGCTATCGGCAAAACTCCATTCACATCATAAAGCACCCCATGCCATTAGTCCCGACGCGATGCGCAATCGGCAATCGGCGATACTTTATATACAAGATAAGCACCTTAAGGCATTCACCCCATTCCGATGCAATTTCGCAATCGACAATCAGCGATGTCCCATGAATAATAATAAGGCGCCTAGATTCTACCCCCGATGCGATGCGATTTCGCTATCGGCGGTCGGGGCTATGCTATCCATATGTTTATATAACACCTATTCTCCCGATCCGATGCGATATCGCTATCGGCGATCGGCATTTCAAAATTGCCAACATAAAGATTTAAAGTGTTTCCGATGCCCGATTGCGATATAGCGCGGATTTCGAAAAAGCCGTTAAATGGAGGGATATTATGATACATTCGTATTTAAAGTTTGATCTCTTAAATAGTCCATCACCTGCACTCAACTGCCAAAATATCCATAGCACGCTTAAGTGAGTCATTCAGCCGAATAATGGTGTAATGAGCATTTAAGAGATGGCAGGCCTTAAACGGCCATTTAATGTATCTGTAAGATCTTCCCATGGATTGGATCCGCAGCCATTTTTAAGAGTTAATCTCTCAGCACGCTTCGATTGATATATGTTTCCCGTATTGGATTTTCATTAGCATATCTCTGTGTTACGTTTATTCTCGCCGCTGTGCAGAATTCATCCATAGAAGGAAGCTCAAGCAAGATGGGGAAGAAATCTAAGAAGACCGCAGGCGCTTCCACTACACCAGCTGCAGGACAAGCTCTCGTGGACAAGAAGAAGGGCTTAATATCTGATACTACATGCACGGGTCTCACCAGAGTTACTTGGCAAGGCACTTACAACCTAATTGAAGCCGAAGAACCAGTAAAGACAGTAACAGAAGCTACTGTGGATCCTTCTCGGAAGTCTGAATGTACTCTCAAGGATTTAGCCGACTCTTTCCTTCACAGAATAGCGGCCAGGGAGAAAATTCTCCCATACACAGACGTAGTGCGGTGGGCGATTCAAGAAATCCCAATCTTGGATAGAACTCTCAGCACTAGAGATGGAAGGATCTTCGGATCGTTCAGGCCGGATGATCTAAGGAAAATGTATCATTTGCCCAAGCCGGAGAAGATATATAATAAAGCATTCCTGGAGAAGTTTGCAAGCGAAAATGAAGTTGAATCCGAACCCATCCGGGATTGGAGAAAAAATCCAGCCAAACACAAACACGAATCTTCCGGTAAGTACTCGGTTGATTCTCTTACTTCTCCTTATTGCTATGCGGGAATAATGATGTGTAGATTATGGGGATTGCATGACTCTGCTAATTTTACCATAGAGATGGTTTCTCTAATGGAGGCAGCTGTAAACGGTATAATTATGGATTGGGCCACCATCCTTTCTGACAAATTAGCACAAGCTGTGCGTGATTTTAGACATCAGACTGTCGTCACTGAAAGGAAAATTCCCCCATTCTATTACAGTGCATATATCTTAGATACACTATGTTTCAATTCTGAATTTCCCGTGCTCGGCTGGAGGTGGACACCACAAGATCCCACGGATATCCACATATACCATCAGAAACTATGGAAGTCCTCTTACAAGCACCATCTGTACCAAATCTGCAATGGCTTTATGGTGCCTATTCATTATTCTATTTTTGATAAACCCATTCCCAAGATTTCCTATCAAGCTTCGTTTGATATAACAGCGGTAGCAAGTTGGTTTGGAGAGGAGAGATTTACCTACATAAGAGTTTTCGGCAGCCAAGCCAACGCACATGTTCTCCCTTTGTATATACCAGATAAACTACTAGCAAGAGAAATTGCTTATCAAATTATGGCTGAGAGTGTTACACAGACTCTCAAGAAAGAAAAGAAGAGGGGCTGGCCCTCTTTTCCCTTGAGGTGTGGTGTCTATACTCTGCATGATCTCAAACATGCAGAAAAGGAAGCCACAAAGATTCAATCCTTAACTCTGTCGACTATCCCAAACAGGCCATATGATCCAAAGAAAGTTGCCTACAATGCACTAGAACAGGCCAAATTGACAAAATTTGAGCACAAAGAAGATATGTTTGACGACCTATTCGTTGCAGTCGAAACAATAGGTCAGGCTAAAGAACTCGCTCGAATGAAATATAATGATGAAGGACTGACTGAGTTTAATAAGCTTAGAGAACAGAGGTTGCAAACTCTGCCTTTAGATTTACTAGCAACAACCCCGACGACATCATCAAGCGAGCCTTTTCGGCAACAGTCAAAGGAACCCCCGGTTGTAAAAAAGGATCATAAAAAGGAACAAGAGGAAAGGCAGAGAAAAGAAAAAGAAGAAAGGCAGAAGAGAGCACACGAAGAACAACAGAAGAAAGAGCACGAGGAAAGGCAAAAGAAAGAACAAGAGGAACAGCAGAAAAGAGAGCAGGAAAAAGTATGGAAGGAGTCCCAAGCTGAAAAGGAAAAACAAACCACCACTGATGTCAATATAGATACTACTATTGAACCTATATTGATCCAGGAATGGAAACAGTTTGATTCCATCATCAGTGGGTTGGAATGTTCCAAGGATACAGACACTTCCAAGCCAAGCGACACACAGGACATCACTTCACCTCAGGTTCTAAGCGGAACCAGCGGCCCACCCATTTCTAAAGATGTTGAAGTAATACCAAAGGACCCCTCCGACCAAATCATCCTTCAGGTAGAAGATATTCCTCCCCTGGATGTTTTCTACAGCCCAAGACATAGAGCAGTGGTAAAATGACAAAGGAATAGAAGGAGGATTGTTCAACCTTCCCTTTTCCTAAAACAAACTGTTACGGGCAGCGTGGTTTGGAAAGAGGAATTCGACCCCTCTGATGACCTGAAAAAACTGTCACAGTATGCAGGAGCCTATTCGACAGCAACAATCAACAAGGCATCGGAGGTAAGTCTTTTAATAAAGACTAAGGACCAAGAAATTTTCGCATTACAGACAGAGTTGGCTGAATCAAAGTAGAAGGCAGAGCAGGCGGAGCAGCAGTTGTCGACTCAACAACAATTGAACAGTCAATTAAATCAGAAATTGCAGGCAGAAAAGCAAAGGGTCGACCAAAACGCAATCCAGAAACAGAAGGAATTATCGGAGGCAGTGGCACAATTAAGGGCAGCAAACGAGCAAATGATGAAAACGAAAGATGAGCAAATCGCTCAATTGTCATCGCAGCTCGAAAAGATAAAGGGCACTCAACAGGTGGGTGAATTCAGAGCAGAAGCAGTGCAAATAAACACTGCCTTAATATCCCAAATTAGGCTCCTGTGTCAACAAATCGCTCAGGCAGAGCCATTGTGTGAGCTAACGACATCCATAAATCAGCAGGTAGAGAAGGCCAGGAATGAGTTAGACCAGGCCGAAGAGATCATAACTGGATATCTTGACTGGCAAGATTCTGATCAAGGGAGAGAAGCAAATTTGCCCAAGATTTCAGAAACATATAAAGACATACTTTTCACAGAATGGCACACTCAGGTGATGAAAGCAGAAAGGGCAGCTTCAAGATGTAAATCAACTTCCAGTAATCTGGTTGATCTAGTTAACAACACTCTCTACTTAGAAAATATGATTTCCCAATGTACACCAGGAAAGATGACAACAACAAATACATTGGAACAATCATGCTATCCTTATTTAGAGGAGAAAGGGAGATTAATCGCTGGGATTAATAGTTTAACTATGGAAGCATACTGGCTCTTCCCAGTAAAGCCGCATACACAGAGAGCCGCCCTAAAGTGCCTAACAGATGCAATCGGGTGTATAATTCCCGATATTCAGGATGCCACCTATTCCGCACAGCTCAGTTCGCGCCTCAACAAACCTCCTGAAGTAGAGCCAATGCTTGCGATAAGTCAGCTCAGATTTAAAGGCAAGCAGCCTACCCGATGAATCATGCCGCCGATTGCCAGATTGCTGAAGAAAATAGGATCAAAATTTATTGATACCGATTTAGTTGCATTTCAGTTTAATAGATATTTAGATTAATTTAATATTTATAGACCCTTTCATTGTTTTGGAAAGGGTCGTAAAGTTTTGTACCAGACTTAAAGACTGAAGTTTGCACTATTGTGCTTCAGTCAATATTCTTTTATGAAACTGGACCATTTTTTCTTAATTCAACAAGGAGGCTTTTTATGCAATTGTGCACTATTGTCGTTGTTGTGAATATTTCTGCGTTGAAGAAAGAATTACAAGTAGCGATTGATATCGGGAGTGTCAAAGCAGCTCATATGGTATTTCTATCTATGTCTAAATTCATTCCTGTTATGTGAATTGTTATTTGATTATCCTTGCTATTGTTGATTATATGCATGCGCTGTAACTGCAGATCTACATTCATACCACTATTGGATGTTTTATGATATGCTTTCCTTTTAATCATGTATATGTCGATAATATAAATGATAAGTGCATCAATATTGCTATAATCGCTGGGCTTAACTATTTAGGCACAGTAATCTTTAATGAATTAATATCTATGTCTGACCGATGGAGTCATCTATATGCATGTCCTTAGACACAGACCATTAAACGCTGCACTTTAAAGTTCAATAGATTCCCGGGATAGGTTATAATTCTTGTATTCTTGTTAAATAGTTTAGTTATCCGCCCATCGCTAGCTTAGTATTATAAATCATCCATTCATCCCGATTATCTACTTTTGGGAAACTGGTCCCATTATCCGCAGTCGGAGCCACTATTCCAAATGGAAAAGGAGCTGTACTAAGGTCCGGACCGGGTGGTTATCCCCGATGTTGTTGCAGCGATTTTCGAGGCATCAACAGGTCCACAGACCATGGGTAGGCCAACATGACTTTACATTACATTACAATACTTTAGGGCAAACAACCCTATGACTCAACCTATACTTCGTGCTCCGCGCTCGTAATTCACGGAATCTTACAATACCTTTAACCGAAACTTGGGCTTTGAGCTCGAAAACATGTTGTGGGGGGATTCCATGGCTAATAGGCCCCCAACACAATCATCGTGACTCATCCCCGATTCACTCAGTCGTGAGCCAATCTTAGTGAACTTCCAACTAGTCCCGTACTGCTAAGAGGTCCACGACACATTCTTCTGTGGTTTGCTAGACCTGCTGCATGCTCTCTTTTGATACTTCTTTGTGAGGATCAGCTACCTGCCTTAGCACGTAGAGTCCCTGAATCTGTGAGAGCTTTCCCTCAATATCTATCGTAATGGTGAAGGCCTCATGAATCCATGGTTAGACGCATGCTTTGAGAAGTGCCTCTTTCTCTCTTGCGGCGTCCACCTGCTCTTTCAGTTTTCTTTCTTGTAGCATCTTTGCTAGCCATTGGGTGAGGACGACTATCTGTGCAATTCCCCTCACATGATCATTCTGATCCTGAAGCTCACGTGCCTCTATTTCCAGGTGTTGTATGTTGGCGTCCTCCTGTAAGGATGTGAACACGCCAAAGGCTTAGTCGAACATACTGGTATAGTCCTGCACTGCCCATCCAATTTCTTCCAATCCTTTCTGAATAGCGCTAATGCACTTATCTCTAACTTCTAGAGGAGTGGAAGGCTGCACCTTCAGTCGTAGCTCAGTAATCTAGTGATTCAGCTCCAGCTGCACACACGTTGTTTCTTCGCGTGTGTTTCGGACTCCACTTACCAGACAGTGGATCCGCATCTCTGTTGGTAGGTCTATGGCAATGGACAACTCTGGGACTCACAGGCATGCTTCATCAACTATTTGCATGATCTGCTATTTTTGTGACATTAGTTTGTCATGCTGCAGGCTGAGCTGTTCAATGTTGATCTTTTTCTCACTCATCATCTGAATCGCACGGCCCTCCCTAGCATGGAGATATGATGTTATGCCATCTTGCAGTTGGTACAATTGGTCTCACAGAAGGGCAGCCTAATTAAGGCCAAGTCCCTTGATCTTGCCCACCGTAGCTCTGTTGTCCTGTTTCTCTATTATCAGCACTCCTTCTGGTAGCACTATGGTGTTGGCCATCTTTGCGCATAGCATCTACTCCGTTCTTGATGTGCTTGTTGCGCCGTAGGTGGCTACAGTTCCTTCCTATGGGGGCAGCACCTGTAGTTCCTGTAGCTGCACCCTTAGGCCCCCCAACACAATCTGTTGCTTCGACATGGCTTCCTGGAGTGCTTCCTTGGTGAAATCACGAACCATGTCACCGATGTCGTAGAGGTCGCCTTCTATTAACATGATCGGGTCAATGTCCAATTTGGATGCCTTGACCATTTTTCATGGACCTAATCTCTCTCTGACACACAGCCTTTTTAGTTGGATGGATGTTGTGTCCGTGTCCATGCCTTCTTCTATGAGGTCTATTTCCTCTACTTCCTATCCTGTAGACAAGTCCTATCCCACCTCCACCTGTATTTTGGTAGCCCCTGTTGTCTGCATTGCTGCTGCTACTTCGACAACCTTTGCCTGATCTGTGGCTGCCCTTTTTGCCTCGCAGATAGCATGTTATAGAAATTTTTGGGCACTGCAACCCCAAGCATAAATGTCCATAAACCAAGGCCTCCTAATTCCCTAAAGGTGTTGTTCCAACCCCTAAAAGAACAAGGTCAACTGATTACAGCATCTCCCAGAAGTTCTCCATGAAAAACTACTGACAACTGGTCAAAACTGGACCATTTCACCTGCTCCATAGGAAAAGTGCATTGCATCCCACCTAAATACACACAGTAGGTGCGTTGCATGTCAGAAAGCCCTTCTATGGGGTGCGATGGGCGAGAAGGGACAAATGGCAGGGTTGATCCGCAAAGTGGGGAAGCATGGAATCTTCCAGAAACTTCTCCTGTGACACTTGCCTCTCTGAATTTGACCAGGGATGAGTAAGAGATCATCAATCACCAAGTGGAATCAAGAACTATCAGAGGGGAGACACTAATCAAATCTCAAAAGCTGACTCACCTCCCTTGCTGACATCTATATATGGATCCCTCATCCCAGAGATCCGGAGGCTAGAATTTTGCATCTTGTAAGGAAGTGCTGCTGGTTTCTTGGTGCAATATCATAGTGTTGGGTGATCTAAGATTTTCATGAGGTGAAGAAGGGATTCTTGATGAGAGGATGATGCTGGGTCAGAACAATTGGTTGTAATTCTCTTGGCTCTTTCTTGATTATCAATAAATCTATTCAAGTTTTCCTCCATACTCTTGTATGATTTATGTTTTATGCATTTGTATGGTCAATTTACATCTGATCCTATATTGTTTATGATAATAGATCTATGTTCTCATATAGTGTTATGCTGCTTTGATTCTACAGGTACTCTGTGAAGCTGGGTACACAAGAAAGCAAGTAGCAAAGGACTATCAGAAGAGAGTGGAATCGAGCAAGGAACCAAGCGCAAGACAGAGGTTGGTCTCCTTTATTCTTCTCTCATCTATCTCTCATAAAGGAAAACGAAAGTAGTTTTAGTTTGTTTGTTTCAAAGGTAGCTACCAGCCTTAGTGGGACTAGCAGCTCTGTATAAACACTATTCCCGGTAACAAAATGGCGACTCTGCTGGGGAGCGAGTAGATTGTTTGTTCATCTACATTTATTTACTTTATAAACTTACAGACGGAGCCTAAAGTCAAGCCAGCTAGCCTTCGAATTGCATTTTCTATGCAAGTGCAAAGTAGATTAACGTTGCTTCAGTCAATCTCCGGGTTTTGTTTATGAATTAAACAATTGATTTACAAGCTCTCTAATTGCCCTTGTGGTGGCTCTAGTAACCTCCTTAGATCTACCCCTGTGATTGATTTACTGATTACCACTTGTTCGGCCAAAATCCCTGAACTGAACTGCAAACTGTGACCCGTAACCCAATCAAAGTCTCGTCCCTGCTCCAGTGCACTATCTTTTCTGTGAACTTCAAATGCAGTGCACTTCCCGAGTGTAGTAGGTGCGTTGCATTTCAGTTTCACTGTGTTATAGGTGTGCTGATCAGACAAGACCTTGTTCCTAAATTTTGGTTTCTGCGTTCATTCTTTTCAGCTCTATTCAGGAGTTTTGCTACCTGTAGTCAGTACACCTCAGTTTGAAACCCCTTTCCGTGCTGTTATTCCACCTCCATTGTGCAAAGAACTATAAATGTTTTTATGTATTTTTTGAGTCATTTCCAGTTCTCCTTTACAAAGAAGTAGCGTAATTGTACTTTCGTTTCTCGATTTGAAAGTGTCGCAAGTGTCGTTTTCAATCATAGAAGAGAATCTGATTGTTCTTGATAGTCGATTACCCTGTTACTCTTGTATTTGATCTGAATTAGTAGTTTTTTCTAGTGTCGAAAGCAAGTTTTCAATTCCAAATCGCAAAGTGTTGCCATTGTCCTCATTTTGTTTTGAAATAGAAACTTGTTAGTATTTGTCGCTTTGCAAAATAATTCAGATTTGTGCTTAGCTTTCTTTTTATTATTTACACATTAAGAAGGCTGAAAACAAATACATGCATGTGCATTTTCATTTAGACTGTTTGTTGGTTTGATTTAGGACAGTGTGCATAGTGTGTGCTCTTTGCTCTTTGTTGAAAGAATTCCATCTCTCTTTCCTTAGTAGCTAGGATTTTCATTTGCAAAAGAAGATTAAACAACGGTTTATCATCTTAGATTGCATTTTAGGAATTGTACATCTACATCACGCGGTGAACCTGAAAGGCAAATTTCTTAAGCAAGATCAACTATAAAATAAATTTAATGAATCTAAAAACGCTTTGGAACCTAACGCACAACATCTAAAAGTCTAGGCTAGAGACATATTCTGGCGTCGTAAAGCCTGGTAACTATTCTTTTCACTTTTGGTTGGGTGATTCCTCCACTTTGAGACGATAAGTGCCACTATGGACTTGTGCTCCCACGTACCATTGAGTATATTTTGGGAAACCACAATAGGCTTAATCCTTTATCCATAGGAATCCGTGTCTGCCGCCCTATCGATCACAATGCACTGAACACAACATTCAGGAAGATTGACTACCATATCGTAAAAAGTATTATGTAGTTTTGCGATTGGTTTGGTAATCCCTCTGTCTAGATTTCTAGAGCAGTCCCTTTCGTTCCTTTTCAGACTCCTTAACGGAAAAGGTCCATCTGAGCACTTGTCACTTCAGGCTCATTAAAAATTGAAGGCGACTAGAGTCATATTTTGTTTTTTCTCAACTATTTAAAATTGAAAAAACAAGTTGTGTCAAAGCGTCTAAAATTTATTTCAAACGGAATAATTATCACCTTTTCTACATTGGTCTTATGTTGAGGAAAATGGAGTCCACCAACCAAGGAGTTCCCCTTGGAGGAAATCCTAGTCCCTTCCTCTTGGGGAGATGTTGGTGCACCCCATATGGCCACATTGTTGCTTCCAGGATTGGCAATCGGCTTGCCCGTATGGCTTTTCTCAACCTCCGTTGTTTAGAACACTGTGACTCCTGAACAATCGAGTCAACAACTAAACGATTCTAGAGTTACCCCCCAACCCTCTACTTCATCCAATTCTTCCTCTCCTGCTTCCTCTTCACTTGATGAAGCTGGTAAAGCCAAAAATCAGGTACCTAAGAAGAAGAAGGAAAAGAAGAAGAAAGAGAAGAAGTAGAAGGAGCCAAAGGCGAAAAGGGGCAACCAAGCATCGTCTAGTGAAAATCCACACACTGCACAGACCATGCCTAAATCTCCATGTGTCATTTGCAAAGGAGACCACTGTCATCGAGATTGTCCTTTCATCCCTCGGATCTTAAGGGACTGGTCTCCTCGTTTGCACAACCCGGTGTCGTCAACCTCTGATGATCATGTTGAAAATACACCATCAACTAGTGAAAGTGAAGCCCTTGGACAAAAAGGAAAATGTAAATTTCCTTGTAAACTGTGTGAAGGCGATCATGCCATCCACCATTGTCCCTTCTTAGATGAGGCTAAAAGAGTTTTGGACGACCATCCGGTTTCACTGTTACGGCTTCCTCCTGGATATAAGAAACTCTTGCCAAGTTCGTCACTAGTTGAAAATCCGGTTGACACATCCTTGTGGTCAGCCGAAGCATCTATCATTGAAGATGAACCATCTGAATCCACACCAGACGAAATTCAAAAGGTCGAGGCAGCAGTTGACCCGGTCTTGCCTTCAGAGGTTCCATCTTCAAATGATACAGTCACCGAAGAGAACAAGGATGACACCGTCCAAATTCTCTTCATAAACACAAACTCTGATGAACATGGGGGCAGTCTACCCATTCCTTTACCGCAGGAAGGAAGTTCGTCAGAGTCATACCCAACCGTCTATTTGGTCCCACCTCCAAGCAACCTGGTTGTTTCCTTTGACTGGAATCTACTAGGCAAACCCCGTTTACCGGCTAGTGTACCATTCTGAATCATCGCTCAAGTATATAGAATGGTGATGGTCGGTACCATCATAGATGAGGGGGCTTCTGTGAGTATCCTTTCCTCAACTTCTTGGAAAGCGCTTGGTTTGCCATCATTTTTTCCTGAGATGAGAAATCTAACAGGCTTTGACAAAGGAACCAGTCGACCGTTAGGGATCCTTCCCAATGTGCCCATAACATTGAGAGGGAAAACCATTCACATGAACGTAATGGTAGTCGAAGGACCCTGGATTATAATCTACCCCTTGGACAAGACTATATTTATTGCATGGGAGAATTGTCTCCTCACTCTTTAGAGTAATGTGTTTTCTGCACGAAGGAAGAGTGGTCAAGCTCGTAGACCAGCTTTCATTCCCCGGTTCACGCATAGCAAATAGTCATTTACCATACCTGAATGGTCTTTTCACGCAAGGAATGTCTCATCAATCTCGAGTCCATCCTCCTGATGAGCACGAGTGATTCTGAGGATATGACTGAAACCCAGGGGGCATGCACCCTGGTCTGCTTCGGCAGGAGAACTTCAGGTATAGGGTAGGTTTCCGCGAAGGCTATATGACTAGTCTGACACTCCCGTCCGTTTAGGAAAAGGGGATTAGACTAGAATAAGATTCCCTCGTCAAAGTTATGTGAGTGGAGGCATCTGCGCCACTCACCTTTGTCTATTTTGGTAGACATCGCCGAAGAAGTGTTTTGTTTGTGGTACAGATAGAATAATCTTGGGTAACCTGAAAAGGTAGGCCTTTCCCGATAAAACAAATTTTTGTCTGCAAATTGAGGGGTAACCTCGAAACTCTATTTCACTATACTTGGGGGCATGCAAACCGCTTGTAAGCAAGTGAAAGGCGACCAACGTAACGCTAACCTCATACATTCGCTAACTATAACTGCTTAAGTTTGGTGAGTGGTTGGACCGACCATTCGTTTCGCAGGGGGCCTTTTGTTCCAAAAGGCGCCGGCGAAGTAAAGGAGAGAGTTTCCTACCTAACTTTAGTGGTTAGCTAACCCCATAAACAGTAGTTGGTCGCTCCTAGCTTGCATGCAAGAGGCTCCGGAGCAAAGCTTTGTAAGGTGCAAGCTCCATAAAAATGGCATCTTAGATGAGACATCCTTATTATACGACTCGATCGAGCAGTTTTAACGCGGACTTCATGCTCGTTAAAAAATAAAAATAAGCAATGAGCAAGTATTTCCCCCAGCATTTAAGCTCATTTTAAAATAAAAAATGAACCAATTTCCGGTAAATAACCATCGTGAATGTAGTACTTCAGCCTTTGAAGCCTTGGTCGTGTTCTCATCATCACCTCCACTCTGTATTGGCTGATCATTCACCTCCACTTGATTTTTTACCCCTTTTGAGGAACAGCTACGAAGAGTGATCTTGTTATCCATCCTTGTGACACTGCCATGATTGGAAGATTCCAAACCTTACCTAGAATCAGTTGCTACCCGAATTTATCACTCGTTCCTCAAAGACGAGTCTCCTTTAAGCTCTTTTCAACTGACTCGTAAAATAGGAAAATATTTCCGAGCCATTGGCCTCTCCAGCTCGTTAAAGTGACCAGAAGTGCTATCCCTCCTCTAGATTTTAATATTTTTTGGACCTGAGGGATTATTACACAAAAAGATCGAGCGCTTGTTTTGTTCAGCTTGTTAAAAGTACCGAAAATTCATCCCTTCTATATTATTTTATACTTTTTCGGACTTAAGGGATTAGATGATGAAAAAGGATTTTTGGATTTTCCTTTACGTCCCTTTTCAAACTCTCTAAAATTGAAAAGGACCGAGTTATCTTTGTCGTTAAACTCGTTAAAACCTAATAGCGACAAACTTGTCCATAACAGACAAGAACGAGTTTCACTATCGCTAGGCTCATTAAAACATAGCGATGGGTTTTCCCAAAGGGCAAATTATAGAACAAGCATATGTTATCTTCCTCAAGCTTGAAAAAAA
Organism: Pinus tabuliformis; assembly: GCA_031772625.1. Lineage (NCBI taxonomy): Eukaryota > Viridiplantae > Streptophyta > Pinopsida > Pinales > Pinaceae > Pinus > Pinus tabuliformis. The sequence continues at coordinate 1,197,858,825 of CM062816.1, read as the reverse complement.
TAAAGAGGTACTGGTCAGTAATGACTGGGGAAAAATTGGGAAGAAAACTTGAAGAAACTTTGTTGGTAGCAAGTCGCTCTTGAACATGATACTTTCACTTCGCATCCAAGTCGGGTTGGGTTGTTCCATTCACTGGTCACATCACCATGGTTCCGTCACACCATCCACATTTGGGGTTAATGCTACCAATCCATCATGTCAGTGTCGCTGATATGTTCAAAAGAAGTCGCTCAGAGAATTCACCTGTGTCTCACCCACTATAATACATTTACGCTCCATTCTTTCATGACCGCCACCCTGAACCTTATATCACCATATCGTTTTCATCTCCATTACAATCATTTGCTCCGTTCCATGTCATTGATGTGGGATTCACTAAGGCCCTCCTATGACAGATCGCTTCTTGTTGACATCAGCTCATTATCCAAGAAGTCGATCTAGGAACAACCCTTTTAGTACTTTGAAGCTTGCATGCCTCAATGGAAAATTTCTCACTTCCGGTGACAAGTTTACATCAATGGCCTTTGACCGAAAGATTTTGCATGGTGTTCGACGCCAAGTCCTTTATTCACACCACGTAAATTGTACTGTAGTACCTTGAGGGTCATCATCATTATCGATGATTCCTCTCGCGCCTATTAACAGCTTACATCATTGGCTGGTAATCAGGCAATGTCTTTCCATGTTCGACTCCAGAACATCTCTCACATGGATCGACTTGTACCTTGAGTGAAGATCGAACGAGATTGAAGACCCCAGATCTAGTTTCATCCATCCGGGCTGTGATATATATTCAGGAAGATAAAGACATCAAATGTACATCATTGCTGCACAGATAATCATCCAATCTAAGGGATGATGGCTCTACCAGAATCATCAGTCTACACTCAGACGATTGTTTTTCCTATGTACATGAAAATGAATTTATAAAGCTGAGCATGGGAATGCCCACCTTAGTTATATCATGAAAAAATTATGAAGATAATGTATTGTATTGTATCTTATTACAGGTCACCTTCCAGCTGGAAAGAACTTTGGATCCTCATGATAAAGCATTTCACCCGACATAAAAAAGATTAACGACCTCATGCTTTAGGGGGCAACTGTTATAGACATTTTTGGGCACTGCAACCCCAAGCATAAATTTCCATAAACCAAGGGCTCCTAAGTCCCTAAAGGTGTTGCTCCAACCCCTAAAATAACAAGGTCGACTGATTACAACATCTCCCAGAAGTTCTCCATGAAATACTACTCAGAACTGGTCAAAACTGGACCATTTCACCTGCTCCATAGGCAAAGTTCGTTGCATCCCACCTAAATACACACAGTAGGTGTGTTGCATGTCAGAAAGCCCTTCTATGGGGTGCGATGGGCAAGAAGGGACAAATGGCAAGGTCAATCTGCAAGGTGGAGAAGCATGGAATCTTCCAGAAACTTCTCCTGTGACACTTGCCTCTCTGAATTCGACCAGGGATGAGTAAGAGATCATCAATCTCCAAGTGGAATCAAGAACTATTAGAGGGGAGACACTAATCAAATCTCAAAAGCTGACTCACCTCCCTTGCAGACATCTATATATGGATCCCTCATCCCAGAGATCCGGAGGCTGGAATTTTGCATCTTGTAAGGAAGTGTTGCTGGTTTTTTGGTGCAATATCATAGTGTTGGGCGGTCTAAGATTTTCATGAGGTGAAGAAGGGATTCGCGCTGAGAGGATGATGCTGGGTCAGAACAATTGGTTGTAATTCTCTTGGCTCTTTCTTGATTATCAATAAAGCTATCAAGTTTTCCTCCATACTCTTGTATGATTTATGTTTTATGCATTTGTATGGTCAATTTCCATCTGATCCTATATTGTTTATGATAATAGATCTATGTTCTCATATAGTGTTATGCTGCTTTGATTCTACAGGTACTCTTTGAAGCTGGGTACACAAGAAAGCAAGTAGCAAAGGACTATCAGAAGAGAGTGTAATCGAGCAAGGAACCAAGCGCAAGATAGAGGTTGGTCTCCTTTATTCTTCTCTCATCTATCTCTCTTAAAGGAAAACGAAAGTAGTTTTAGTTTGTTTGTTTCTAAGGTAGATACCAGCCTTAGTGGGACTAGCAGCTCTGTATAGACACTATTCCCGATAACATAGCCCTTACCTCCGTGCCCGCTTTTTCATTGTGCCTCTTCTCGGCCAACTTCGTGATGCACAACTTGGCCTCATCCTTTTGTTTCTGTGTTGTTGTCCTATCCAGCTCCACCAGATCTGAGCACGCCACTCGGGGGGCCATGATTCTAACGTTGAAAAGACTGCATCATCAATGGTGATGAAGGGTATCTTGGTCCACTGTTGCACCAGATCCTTACTCGCCTTGATGTAAACGTTATGCATGTCCACCTTAAAGTCTGCAAAGCTCTGCAGAGTATTGTGCACTGTGGGGGATAGGCATGGCTGTCTATTGATCCACACCCGGATGCTCACTTCCATGAACACCCAGAAGATCTTTGTCTCACGAATTTGCTTTGTGTCCTTGGTAGCCCAGAGTGATGCGTACTTTGCGGCCTCTGGTAAGTCCTATTCAATGCTAGGGAATTGACTGTCCTCAGGTAGTTCTCCTGTTACCAGCAAAATGGACAAGAGAAACCATGCATAGTGGAAGGTCTTGCCTTTCTCTTAGGCTTCCTTGTAGTTGGTCAATAATTTCTTGTAGAGGAACTCAACCCAGTTGAATTGGAACCCCTTTATGCATTGTTTGGCCAGTGCAACTACCGGCACTGATACCTCATTTTCGCGACATTTTCTCATTACCTTCCCGACCAGGAGTTGGGTGGCTATGCACACCCCTTTATCTTTGATGTTGTTGATTGCGTAACCCCTCTTTTTCTTCTAAATCTTGTATTTTTTCTTCATGGCCTCCACAAGTGCCAAATCTTCACTTTCTCCTATTATCGTCATGGGGTCCTTTCACTTATAGGGGAGCTGGGAGATTCTATGGAAAAGATCTGCCGTTATGGGAATAGGCTCCTCCAGCCACAAGTACCCATCGTGCACTAGGAAAAGCAGCTAACTGATGATGAAAATAGTGATAGGCGTGTGGTGAAAGTGTGGATCCATAGCAGATGAAGCAATCCAGCCTTCTCCACACCGCGCAACCATTTTTGCGACTCTAGTGTTGTGACTGGCACCTCCGAATCTTCAAACTTCATTGTGGGCATGTGACCCAAGTGCGAGCCCTAAAACACAATTCCATCAGGGAGGAGCAGGGTCTGGTGTGCACTCTTAGTGGCATCCAGGTCCTTTGGTATCTTAGTTTTCCCTTTCAGTGGAGGGACTTAGTCAAGAAATTTCGCTATAGAGCGCACCATCTGGATGTCCTCTTCCATGTCTTCTACTTCCTCTATCTCATCGATGAGAGCCTCTAGGTCCTCCTCCTCGTCTTTTGTCTCAATCGTCACAACCTTGCCCTTTTCTTCCATTGAGAGTTTACCAAATCGTGGATTCCTCAGGGACATGCGAACTGGTCCCACTGACTGTTTATATTTCTTGGGCAGGATTTCCACTGTGACCTCAGTGTCTCCAGGAACATCATGTACTGTGGGGTTTTGCATGGCCTCGTTGGTGGTTCCTTCTACAGAGCCCAAACCTCTCCTGGTAGCCATCATCTTGTTTGCACTATCTGTGGTCATTCAAGAACTTCGGGGCTCAAATATTGCTCAGCGCTCAACACTCTATGCTCTAATCAACTACTAAAATATCAAGTGAGCAAGTGTTTTCTCGTGGCTAGCCCTTAGAGTTTTATGGCGCCTTTTGAATTCAAATTCGACCGTTCCCCCCAATTCTAGGCCATCAATGCTCTCTTGGCGGCAGATTTCCCCAAATCTTGCCCTTAATTCGTGTCTTAAATGCCTGTCACCCACTCCCTTATGCCTTAAATCAGACATCTTGTCATGAATAGTGACACCAACTGTCACTTCCCAGCCTACCCACGTAGTAGCGCAACCCCTATGCGCGGTCGCGACCCTTGTGACATGTTGATTCTATGGGCACCTCCCTCATCATGCAGCTCCCTAACAGAGTCTTTTATAGTCCCGTGCTCTCATTCAACTACCTGGAGCACTGAGACTATGCTCCCTATGGCTATTCAAGTGGTCGTACCACCTATGCAAGAATTCAACTAGCCTTTTATTATAATCCATGGAAACTCCTCAATTGCCTTCGCGAAAGTGAGTGTCGTGCATTCTACTCTATGTAGCGTACTCTCCTGGTTACTGTGTTTGGTGAAGTGCCTTCGTAGCCATGGCAGCAGAGTCATAAATTCCTAGCGACAATATTCTAATCCAATGGTATGATCATCTACACCTTGCCTTGTTATCCTTGGTTTCTCGACAAGACCTATTTACTTAATCTCGTTTTCCAACCTTTTGATCTCAGCATCCATTAAAATGATTCTTTTTTCCGTAGTCGTACCTGGTCCTTTTCAAGTTCATGAAGTCTAAGGTTCCCTTCTTGAATGGCTTCCTAAATCTCTATGTGTTTGACCTCGCATAGCCATGTGATTTCTTCTTCCTAGTATTTGCGTACTATCACAACTGCAAGAGCTATTCCGTGTGGATCCCTGTTAACGAGAAAAGTGTCTACTCAGAACGCCCCTATCCCACTAAGGTGTGATAGTACCTTAGAAACAAACAAGGAAAACTACTTTCGTATTCTTCTTTATGAACTATAAACGAAGAGGAATAGGATGAACCAACCTGTGTCTTGCGCTAGTCCTTTGATCCAATCTCTCTCCTCTTTGACAGCTTCCAGCTACCTGCTCCCTCACTTGCCCAGCTTCACCAAGTTCCTGCAAGATCACAGAAGAGGAAAACTACACAAAAACATGGATTTATATTCATAAATAGCTTAGGATCAGATTTAAGCTAAACATGCAAATATAACAAAACATCATTGATACACAAGCATGTAGGAGAAACTCAAATAGTTTTATTGATACAACAAGAAGGTCCAGGAGGAGTTACAACCGATGATTCCTGATCCAGCATCAACCCCCCAGCAAAGGAGTCCCCTCTTCACCTCCAACAAAGCATAAATCACCCAATACACTGATCTCTATCTCAAAACCAACAGCAATTCTCTGCAATGTACAAAATTCCAGCCTCCGGATCTCTGGGATGAGGGATCCATATATAGATGTATGCAAAGAGGATGAGTCAGCTTATGACTTGACTAGTGGCCTCTCTCTGTCAGTTCTTGCTTCCACTTGGAGACTGAGAGCCTTTTACTCATCCTTGGTCGAACTCAGTGAGGCAAGTGTCATTGCGGAAGATTCTGGAAGCTTCCATTATCTGTCCACCTCGCGGAATGACACTGCCATTTGTCATTTTCCGCTCAGCGTACCCTGGTAGTGCATTTAGGTGCATTGCAACGCACCTAGCTAGTGTACTGGGGTGCTATGCAACGCAGCTAGCTAGTGGAGCAGCTGAAATGATCCTGATTTGACTGATTCTGAGCAGTTTCTGGTGGAGAACTTCTGGGAGAAGCTGTAATTGGTTGACCTTGTTCCTCTAGGGGTAGGAACAACACTTTTAGGGACTTAGGATCCCTTGGATTATGTACATTTCATGCTTAGAGCTGTAAGGCACAAAAATGTCTATAACAGTTGCCCCCTAAGGTATGAGGCTGTTTATCGGGTGAAATGCTTTATTAGGAGGATCCGAAGTTCTTTCAATGCTGGGAGGAGACCTGTAATAAGATACAATACAATACATTATCTTCATACAGTTTTCATGATCTAGCTGAGGCGGGCATTCCCATGCTCAGCTTTATAAATTCATTTTTATGTACACAAGAAAGACAATCGTCTGATGGTAGACTGATGATTCTGATGAAGTCATCATCCTTTTAGTAGGATGATTATCTGTGCTGTAATGCTGTACATGTCAATGTTTTTATTTTTTCTGAATATATATCGTAGCCCGGATGGATGAAACTAGATCTGGGGTCTTCAATCTCGTCCGATCTTCACTTGAAGTACAAGTCGATCCATGTGAGAAATGTTTTGAAGTCGAACATGGAAAGACATCGCTTGATTACCAATCGATGATGTAAACTGTTAACAAGCCCGAGAGGAATCACCGATAATGATGATGAGCCTCAAGGTAATGCAGTACAATTCACGTGGTGTGAATAAAGGACTTGGCATCGAACACCACGCAAAATCTTTCGGTCGAAGGTCATTGATATATACCTGTCGCCGGAAGTGAGAAACTTTCCATTAAGGCATGCAAGCTTCAAAGTACTGAATGGGGTGTTCCTAGATCAACTTCTTGGATAATGAGCTGATGTCGACAAGAAGTGATCCGTCAAAGGAGGGCCTTGATGAATTCCACATCAATGACACGGAACGGAGCAAATGATTTTGATGGAGGTGAAAACGATCTGATGATATATGGTTCAGGATGGCGGTCATGAAGGAATGAAGTATAATGTATGGTAGTGGATGGGACACGGGTGACTTCTCTGGATGACTTCTCTTGAACATGTCGGCGACACTTATGTGATGGACTGGTAGCATTTACCCCAAATGTGGATGGTATGGCGTGACCATGGTGATGTGACCGGTGAATGAAACAACCCAACCCGACTCAGGCACGGAATGGAAGTGTCATGTTCAAGAGCGACTTGCTACCAATAAAGATTCTTTGAGTTTCTTCCCAATTTTTCCCCAGTCATTGCTGACCAGTACCTCTTTATTTTTGTCAAGCTTGAGGAGGATAACATATGCTTGTTCTATAATTTTCCCTTTGGGCAAACCCATCGCTATGTTTTAACGAGCCTAGTGATAGTGAAACTCGTTCTCGTCTAAAGACAAGTTTGTCGCTATTAATCTTTTTAACGAGTTTAACGAAAAAGATAACTCAGTCCTTTTCATTTTTAGAGAGTCTAAAAAGCTACGTAAAGGTAACTCCGAAATTCCTTTTTCGTCATCTAATCCCTTAAGTCCGAAAAAGTATAAAACAATATAGAAGGGATGAATTTTCGATAGTTTTAACGAGCCGAACAAAATAAGTGCTCGATCTTTTTGTGCGATAATCCCTCAGGTCCAAAAAGATTAAAATCTAGAGGAGGGATAGCACTTCCGGTCGCTTTAACGAGCTGGAAGGCCAAAACTTGGAAATCTTTTCATATTTTACGAGTCAGTTGAAAAGAGCTTAAAGAAGACTCGTCTTTTGAGGAACGAGTGATAAAATGGGTAGCAGCTGATTCCAGGTAATGGTTGGAATTTTCCAATCACGGCAGTGTCACAAGGATGGCTAGTGAAATCACTCTTCGCAGCTGTTCCTCAAAATGGGTAAACAATCAAATGGAGGTGAATGATCAGCCAATGGAAAAGTGGAGGTGACGTTGCAAACACGACCAAGGCTTTAATGGCTGAAATCTTCATTCACGGTGGTTATTTACCGGGGAATAGTTCATTTTTTAATGAGCTTAAATGCGGGTGGAAACACTTGCTCATGTCTTTTGTTTATTTTTTAACGAGCTTGAACTATGTGCTAAAATTGCTCGATTAGATGGTCTTGTTTCGATTTTTACCATAAATAGCTTTGTCTTTCCAAAGATAGTACTGTATCTTCAACTGCTTCATCAAACTAGTTAGAAATGAACAATATTTGCTTGAAAATGAGATTAAAACGCTAATATTTTCCTTTGAACTACGTAAAAGTAATCAAAAAATGTTTTTTACCTCTCATTTTACCATTTCATTTGAACTTGGTTTGTTGGAGCTTTGGAGGTGCCTTTTTCCCCTTGACTTTCATCAGCTGATTTCGGGAGATTCTGTGGACGATTCTCGGCACCGTCTGGACCAGGTAGGAGCTAAACCCGAGCTCTTTCATTTCATGGTTTCTTTTTTGCATTCTGTGCTTCATTCCCTTCTTTTCAGATCCCCTGGGGTTTGATGGGCTCGTTCTGCCATCAACGCACCATGAGTACATCGAAACCTGCGCTGAATGTTGGCCAGTATGAAGGCAGTTTGACTTTCAACGTAGGTGGAACACTGCTGCAGGTGCGTTGGGCGCAGAAAGAGGATTTGTTGCACAGTTTTTGATGAAATTTTTTTCCTTTTTCTCATCAAAATCAGGATCTAACTCCTCTCTTGTTTGTTTTTTAGAGATCTCGGAGCAAGATGACCCTTACAGGGCGAGAACGAGAACATGAAGAAGAGGACATGATTGCCCTACATGATCCGGTTACAGTGAACGCGCTGTGGAACTGTGGCTTGCTGAAGTTATTCTGCATCTCTAGCATGAGACAGCAGATCAACCTACTGTAGTATTTGCTCGATGCTTGGGATCCTATCAATCAAGTTTTCCAGATTAGGGGCAAATCTATCCCCTTGACTGCAGTAGACATTTACTTCTTGACTGGCTTGTCGAGGTGGGGTGCCCCCATCTCTTTGTCAGGTTCGGCCCGAGGAGGTGACTCCGTGAGAGATTATGTCCGCCAGTATTGCAAGGAAGGATCTCAGCCGAGTAAAGACGGCAAGATCATCATCCGTGATGTCACTGACAGGTCCCTTAGGTCTATCCTGTTTACTTTTGGTAGGATGGCCGGTAGTGCGTCTCTTCATGTAGCCAACAGATCCTATATGTAGCATGCCTTGGAATGCCTCCAACCGAATGTATTCAACTGGTGTGACACAGTACTTCTTGTGATGAAAGATCAGTTGACCAAGATAAAGGACGGGAGGTTGAAGAACTTTGGGTTCGGTTCTATTTTTACAGCCTTTGACTTGGAGAAGATACCACTGATGCAGCCGCAGTACATTGCACTCGACTTACCTTCTCCTACTGAACCACGTATGTAGAGATGGGTTGACCATATGTCTAGGCATGCTGGCCAGTCTCAGATTTCGTTTTCTGATACCTTCTTCAGGCGGTTTGATCGTTAGGAGATGGTTTATGCCAAGTATCCATATGCTGGTATGGACTTCCGGGGTGATCCAGATTTAGTACTGCTGGATGGCGAGCAGTGGGGTGCTATTGGTAAAATCTTTGACCATATCACTGTTTACTATTTTTTTATTTATAATGTCCTTGTGCTTTATTCTATCAAGACTTTAATCAAACTCATGTGTACATGCAGATGTTGGTCCTGTTCGTCCAGTAGTTCGCCTGAGAGTGCTAGTCGTTGCCCCAGCAGGAGAGGCCGTCGAGAGGGTTATTCTTCGTGACCTCGATGTGGCCGAGACTCTCACAGATGTGCAGGAGCAGTTTGAGAGCCTTACTCTCGGTATTCCAGATGTGAGGATTGACGAGCTACCTTTGCAGTTACAACGGCATACTACTGGTGTGCCCAGACGATGGAATCGTCTCTTACGCATGATCGCACAAGCTGTGACTTGTTATCACGAGCATCATTAGACTAGGGTGCCCCCTAGCATTTCGAGTTTTTGGGTCATGTGACTGATTTTGTCTTGGTTACAGAACATTATATGTAAACCATAAACAGCTATATATATATTTTGATTTTCGGGGTTTTATTCTGGTTGAGTTATATGATCCACATGTAAAACATTGATGACGTGTTTCTTTTTATAAATGTTGCAAATGTCTATCTAACACATAGTTTGGTAATGAGTCGGTTAATGTGTTTAAGTTTCTGGAAATATGTTGGTATTGAATAAGATCAAATTGTCTTTCCACAATCTTAACCCTTAGGAACATGCGATAAATAGCTGGGTTTCGGACGGAATATATACCATTGAGTTGCACTATTACGAGTTGTGAGTCTAGCCTCACAATTAGTCGGCGTATACCATGGGTGATGGCATCAGAGAGAAGTTCTATCAACGCGCTATACTTAGCGATGTTATTCGTTGATTGACCAATACATACACCTCTGAAACTTACTAACTTGCCGCTTGGATAAAAAATGGCCCAAGCTGCGGAGGACAGGTTCCGCGAACTGCGACTCGCTCCGTCGGCATATCCAACACATGTCTCCAAAAGGTTTGACATCTGCAATAAATGTAAAAAGGTGGATTACTTGACCAAAACAAACAGTTTAGCGAAAACAAAATACAACAAAAGCATATTGGTTACTATTTAAGCATAGTAACGCTTGAGGTACAACCCATTACGAGGTTGCGCCAGTGGAACTCCGCCATAATCCATTAACTCGTATGCTCCTTTTGCTAACACCCCTTTAACAATATAGGGGCCCATCCATAAAGACTTAAATTTACCTGCTCCCAATTTATCGGATTCTTGGTCATAAAGCAAGACCAAGTCACCTTCTGAGAAGACACGGGGTTTGACATTTTTGTCGAACTGCGCCTTGACTCGTTTCTTATGGGCTTCGTTAGCCAAAGCGACATCACGACGGGTTTCATCCAATTGGATTAATTCCAAGAAACGAGCCTCTTCTTCTGAAGTTCCGGGGAGGAAATCGATTGCGAGTTTAAGAGACGAGATTTCGCATTGGACTGGTAAGACTGCTTCCAGGCCATATACCAGTTGGAAGGGTGTGAACCCGGTTGCATTCCTTACTGATGTTCGGTAAGCCCACAAGGCTGAGTACAGGATTAGGTGCCACCTTCTTTTGTGAACTCCGATCATCCTTTGCAACATGCGCTTCAGGACCTTGTTGATCACTTCAACTTGTCCGTTGGCTTGTGGATAATACAGAGTAGAGCTTTCGTGAGACAATCCTAGTTTGGCAGCTAATTCGAGCATCATGTGATTGTGAAAATGCGATCCATGATCTGTGAATATAGCATGTGGTACGCCGAATCTGGCTACATGATTGAAAAAGAAAAGGGCAGCTGTTTCACCAGTATTATCTAATGTAGGCATCACCTCGGCCCATTTGGTAAAATAGTCAACTGCGACTATGATATACCCATGCCCCCCGGTCGAGGTGGGGTTACATGTCATGAAATCGATGCCCCATTTGGCGAACGGCCCAACAGAAACTATTGGCTTTAGGGGTGCGGGTGGTCTTCTGGTTTTGCTATCAAAAATTTGACAAGTGTGGCAACTTCTGACTGCGGTTATGCAATCTTTGAACATTGTTGGCCAGAAGTATCCTACTCGTAAGATTTTTTGTGTTGTAGCATATCCAGATTGATGCCCCCCACAGGCTCCTGAATGACACTCATTCAGGCCTTTTTCGGCCTCCTCATGGGTGAGGCACCTTCTCAGAACTGTAACGATACCACGACGGTAAAGTGTATCACCGACGATCATGTAGTCTTTTGCTTGGTATCGAATATGTTTTTGTTCAGAGTGTGAGGTGTTAGGCCTAAACTTTTGGGTTTGGAGATAAACTATTATATCTCCATACCACTCATTGCTTGTAGAGATCAGAAACAAATTCTCATCCACGATTGATTCTTCGGATGTTTCATCGTTGGACGACGAAGGGAGATCGCACAATAGTTCCGCAAAAACTAGAGCTTTCTTTGATTTGGATTTTACGAATTCCAGATCAAACTCTTGAAGGATCGCTATCCATTTTGAATATTTTCCCCCAAGCAACTTTCGCCATTTTGTTAATGGGAAAATTGTCTACTCAGAATGCCCCTATCCCACTAAGGTGTGACAGTACCTTAGAAACAAACAAGGAAAACTACTTTCGTATTCTTCTTTATGAACTATAAACGAAGAGGAATAGGATGAACCAACCTGTGTCTTGCGCTAGTCCTTTGATCCAATCTCTCTCCTCTTTGACAGCTTCCAGCTACCTGCTCCCTCACTTGCCCAGCTTCACCAAGTTCCTGCAAGATCACAGAAGAGGAGAACTACACAAAGACATGGATTTATATTCATAAATAGCTTAGGATCAGATTTAAGCTAAACATGCAAATATAACAAAACATCACTGATACACAAGCATGTAGGAGAAACTCAAATAGTTTTATTGATACAACAAGAAGGTCCAGGAGGAGTTACAACCGATGATTCCTGATCCAGCATCAACCCCCCCAGCAAAGGAATCCCCTCTCCACCTCCAACAAAGCATAAATCACCCAATACACTGATCTCTATCTCAAAACCAAAAACAATTCTCTGCAATGTACAAAATTCCAGCCTCCGGATCTCTGGGATGAGGGATCCATATATAGATGTATGCAAAGAGGATGAGTCAGCTTATGATTTGACTAGTGGCCTCTCTCTGTCAGTTCTTGCTTCCACTTGGAGACTGAGAGCCTTTTACTCATCCTTGGTCGAACTCAGTGAGGCAAGTGTCATTGGGGAAGATTCTGGAAGCTTCCATTGTCTTTCCACCTCGCGGAATGACACTGCCATTTGTCATCTCCCGCTCAGCGCACCCTGGTAGTGCATTTAGGTGTGTTGCAATGCACCTAGCTAGTGTATTGGGGTGCTATGCAACGCAGCTAGCTAGTGGAGCAGCTGAAATGATCCTGATTTGACTGATTCTGAGCATTTTCTGGTGGAGAACTTCTGGGAGAAGTTGTAATTGGTTGACCTTGTTCCTCTAGGGGTAGGAACAACACTTTTAGGGACTTAGGATCCCTTGGATTATGGACATTTCATGCTTAGATCTGTAAGGCACAAAAATGTCTATAACAATCCCTATTTGCAGTCTCTTCAAAAATTATGGTCCTTACTTTGTTTCACACCTTTGGAATCTTTTCTACTGTCAGGGTTTTGCACATGGTCCTATAGGCCATCAAACAATGGGTACGCATAGGTCCCAATCAGTGTGCCTTGCCTGGTGAACCTGTTGAAGCCCCGAAAATCAGGTCGACAACAAGGGGGATACCCACCCGGTCCAGACCTTGGTTGGCAGCTCCTTATCCGTTTGGTATAGCGGGTCCGACTAGGGATAATGGGACCAGTTTCCCAATCTAAGGGGTGTGTGTGTGTGTAGAGTTGGATGATGCTGATCTAGGGGTATTTTAAGCTAATTTAATTCAAACTTCTAAACTAACTCTATGCTATTGTAATCTAATAAGAAACAACACATCTAATCTACGCTAACCCGGGGTGTATTTCTTCTATTATGCGATCTAAAAAGATTTCGAACAATAACTAGTAATAAAGATCATTCAGCTATCATAAGAATAGAAATCAATTAAGATAAACCACTCTGCATAAAATGTTAGGCAAAACAGTTGTGAACAGCATATCGCATAATAAGTTATTCATATGTCAAGCACAAATAAATGACTCCACTGTACAGAAGTGCCAAATGGTAACCCACACATTCATACATTAACATATAAACATCTAAAACTGCATATCACTCTAAGAATATAAGCAGAAATTGGTCAAGAGATAAAAGTACCATTTATGACTGATTTCACTCATAAGCTTCAAGCAATAACGGTTTATCTCTACTTGTTCTAACATCTACTAAGAGTACAAAAGTGAAACATCAATAGCAGACATTAAATGCAAACATTGATAAATCTCGATCCATCCATTCATCAAAAACCCCCTCCGAGGGTGCAAAAGTGCATGTTCTGAGGACAAGTTTTTTGACAAATTTCCGGACCCTTCTCCAAATGCCTAACAAGGGTTTAAATACTACTAACTAATTAATCTTAATTACATAAATTTAGGACACGGCTTCAAATGACCGCCCTTCTACTAAAGCAAATTTATTTCTAAAAATTGAATCTAATTTCTAACCGTTTCTATATTTGCTCCTTAGTGCTGTAAGCAATGCAACGTTCGCCTGGGAAGAGTCGGCTGGTTGTCTTCTCATTTCGTTCGAGTGATGAAAATAGAAATAACAAGAGCTAGCACCGTTTTCTGAAAAACTAGAAGATATTTTTGAAAATCTTCCTCTGGCTTGGTGTATTCGCTGTGTGTATACTTGGTATAAACCAAATTTCTTTCAAACTGATTGTGCTATTGCTATTTCGGTTTCCGGCCGTGCGAATGACTGAATAAGTTAGGGACTTTGCTCTCTGAACAATTTTCTGTATTGAAAACTGCTTCCGTTCTTTGTTCCAGGCTTTTCTGGAGCGTCTTCCCTCTTTAGCGTTTTTCTTTTTGCTTTACCCAGTCTGAGCTTCAGGATCTTTTGTAAACATCCTTCTTTTGTGCGCCTTTGACTCTGATTCTTGGAGAGTCTATTTCCATCATTATCTGTTGAGTGATACTCTAGAATCCGCGGTCCTGTTGCATGCGGCATCTGTTTGCGAAGGCATCTCTTCTCTGTTCTCCGAGTATTGATGCTTTCCCCTTTTCCTTAGATGTTTCCTACATATTCATTTATATTAGTTGCTGCCTTACAGTTTACGCAAAGGAAAAGAGTAATGACGAAAAGATTGACATGAAAGCTTTAAGTTCTAATGAATGCATAATCATGACACTCATAATGACTTGACTCTTCGAAAAACACAACACAATCCTTCTTGGATACTTTGGCGTACAATCATTAATTTCTCTTAAGGCGCGCGCCCAATTTTGGTCTACAAACAACTTTCCTTGAACACTATGTCGAGGAAATTTTGCGATGAGAGATTTCTGCGATTCGCATCGCAGTATCGAGGATTGCGATGTCAAGATGTGTCATCGCAAGAATTGATGGTCGCATTCATCGCAGATCGCAAGATCGCAGATCGCGAATCGCAAATCGCGCTTAATCATCCAATCACTGTGTGCTGCTTATGTGATGTTGCGATATGCGACGTCGCATATCGGCCGTCGGCGATTCCTTAATTTTTTATTTTAAGAGCGCTTCTCAATATATGCAATGTGATGAATCTCACGTCGCTTCTTCGCAGCTTATTATTGCGCATAGGAAAACGCTTTACTCTCTCTTCACGATGCGATACAGCTTTAGGGAGTTAAAATACAAAAATTTTGACAAAATGTTTTTTGGATTTTTTGTTAAGGGTCCCCATTTGCTTGGTGTTATTGCTAATACCAAACAAAGAGGGGGGTTGTTGGTGACCACAACAATGGCAATTCACTGTGAAGAACCAGTTATCTCTGCTTTTCTATTGAATTTCCACTTTCGAAGCAGAAAAAATATCATATGTCTAAATTTTTTTATGGGCAGATAGAGTACATTACTCCTTATCCTATCAATGATACTTTGTCTCAACCTTTTCATATTCCAATTGTTTGTTTCCTCAGGCTTAGTTCTTGTATTCACACCAGACATTACTCAGTCTTTTGTAAAGATAAAATAAGGTCTTCTCTACGTGCTGGCTTTTAAAATATGCTCATTTGTCGTAGGTAGAGCCTCTGCTGCCCGCAAGCGTCCATAGCCTCGACAGGATTACCTGTTATCTAACAATGATCCTTTATCCTGCTTGAGGTTATTTACAACATTTCATAGAAAAACCCTTTTTGACACTTTTTCCTTTTTTATTCTCTAAAGAACAATGTCTTGGTTTGGTGGCCAAATTATGACACAGTCATTCACTCGATTTACACTTTTGCTGAACAAGCTGGCTCGTGATGAGACCCCTTGTCTTTTGATTGCAACAATCTTGAGTTGTTGCCCTGTTTTGGTAGACAGTATTGGCAAAGTCAGCAAGTTATAATATCTGTGATCATGATAAGCCGGCTCGTGATGAGACCTCTTATTCTTTGAGATATAGTGTTTTCTCGGATTGTTCCTCTGAATGCTGCGATTTCCTTTAGCAGGGAGGAATTCATTGTTTTTTTCCTTAAGAAAGCTCTGGACGACAATAATAGATTTTGAAAACAGCAGCTTTACAGAGAATATTTATTTTATTATTGATACCTTTCATTGTGTTGATATAAAACAATTTCTTACCAAAGGTTGCTTTCATCAAAGTTTTTGAAGTTGAAACTAGCATCATGTCTAGGCTAAAGTTAACTCTACCTGTCAATAATAAAAATCAGATTTTTCGAAAAATTTTGCTACTTGTACAAGCGAAAAGCTCAAAATCTGATAGAGAATTGGTGTCTTTTTTATGAAACCTTTTAGTGACCATCTACAACTGGTTTTATTTATAAGAAAGAGAAAAACAAACAAAAACTAAAAACTATCCTACAAAAATAGAAGAGTGATCTTCTATGGAAAATACATTTTAAGAATCTGTCCATTAACCGGCAAAGAATATCTTCTACCTGCCAAATCCTGCAACACAAAGGTCGATGGGCCTATGACTTCTACAATCTGAAAAGGACCAAGCCACAGCTTCTGAAATTTCGTATGTTTTCCCTTTTCTTCATGAGCCTTATCCCATTTCAAAACTAAATCTCCCATCTGAAAGTTTTTTCTGGTCATTATGCTTGAGTCAAAAGAGGATTTTATCAGCGCTTGATGATGGGCATGGGTTTTCTTAGCTTGTTCTCGTTGTTCTTCTAATTTTATTATTTCCATTTGTCTTAGTTGTATGGAGGAGGTAGATACCTCATCGATGTGTTGTACTAAAGACAAAGAGGGAATGACTAAGTGAGTTGGAAGAACCACTTATTTCCCATAAACTAAATTAAAGGGAGAAGTGCCGATAGAAGCTTTCTTCGTTATTCTACCTGCCCATAAAGCATTTACCAACGCTTTGTGCCAATTCTTTTGGTTTTGGTCGACTGTTCTTTTAATAATCCTGATCAGGTTTTTGTTTGTTGATTCAGCCAATCCATTACCTTGCGGATAGTAGTTGGCCGAATATTTCAGTTTGAACCCTCTTTTAAGTGCAAACTCAGTCATTGTATTTCCAGAAAAGTATGAAGCATTATCAAACATTAAGGCCGTTGGCAATCCAAACCTAGTGATTATAAATTGATCTATGAATTCAATAATGTTTTCAGAATTAGCTGTCTTGAGAGGAACTGCCTCTACCCATTTAGTAAAATAATCTCTTACCGTGAGGATGTATTTATGCTGCTTAGAAGAGTGAGGAACGATCTCACCTATTATGTCCAAGCCCCACTGACTGAATAGTTGCTCGATGTTAACCCGTTGTAGTGGCATGGACGATTTCTTTTGTTTCCCTGCAGCAGTCTGGCAGACTTGGCATTTCCTCATGTAATTGTGTGAGTCTCTGAACAGCGTGGGCCAATAATATCCTGCATGTAAGATTTTATGTGCAGTAGCGTCTCCAGCATAGTGTCCACCTGCTGGTCCATCGTGGAGTTCCTGCAAAACCTTTTCGGCTTCAGTTTTCTCAAGACACCTAAGAAGCACAGAATCGTAATTCCTTTTAAACAGAACATCATTTATGAGCTGGTATTGTTTAGCTTTCAATCTCAGAGGTCTTTTCTTGGTGTGATCCAGGTGTGATGGAGCATACTCGTTGTTAAGATAATAAATGGTGTCATCATATAATGATTCTGCATCGTTTAGGCTTACCTCATACGTATGTACCTCTTCAGATGAGTTCTCAGGAATTTGCGATGCTCCAGCCAACATCTTGCAGAAGCCTTGACCTCTTACAATGTTTGCTGGTTTGATCTCAAGATCGTATTCTTGTAAATCGGTGATCCAATTTGCTCTTTTTTCGCCCACATCCTTCTGTATCAGAAGGTTTCTTACCGATGGAAACGGTACTATGACTTTGGTATGGGCTTCAAGTAAGAAAGGTCTGAAATACTTGATCGCTTTGAAAACAACATATGCCTGTTTCTCCACGTCTGAATAGTTGAGTAAAACACCTTGTAAATTCGAGCTAAAAAATGCGATTGGAGCTTCCGCCTTCTCTTGATTTTCTTGAGTTAAAATCGCGGCATAAGATTTCTCTGAGGCAAATGTGTATAAGATAAAAGATTTTGAAAAATTCGGGATCACTAAAGATGGAGCATTAATGATAGCTTGTTTGATCAAGTTGAATGCTTCATGCTCATCTTGACCCCATTTAAAATTTGAATTCTTTTTAATCATATTTTGCAAAGGAGAAACAATACGTGAGAAGTCTGGGACAAATCTCTTCACAAAATTGATTTGACCAAGGAAAGATTTCATGGCTTTTTTGTTATGAGGCATGGATATTTCGGAAATTTCTTTGATTCTGTCAGGTTCAATGTGAATACCAGATTTTGACACTATGAATCCTAGCAACTTTCCTTCACTTAATGCGAAAAAAGATTTCTTTGGGTTAAGTGAAATCCCATACCTTAAACATCATTGAAAGATTTGCTTCAAGTCTTTGAGATGGTCGCTTCGCTTCTTGGAGTACACTGTTATATCATCCAGGTAAATCACTACAGATTTATTGACTAAACCTTTAAATGCGAAGTCCATGGCTCTCTGAAAGGTAGCGCCGACATTGATAAGACCAAATGGCATCTTCCGATATGGGTATGTGCCCCATTTAGTTCGGAATGTGGTTTTTAACTGATCATCGAGATGTACCAGCACTTGATTGTATCCTGAAAATCCATCCAAAAAAGACATTAATTCTGAGCCTGCTACTGCCTGTAATATCTGCTCCATAGGTGGGAGGGGAAAATTGTCTTTTTGACAGGCTTTGTTGAGATTCCGGAAATCGATACAGATTCTAATATCTTCGTTTTTCTTTCTAACGGGTACCATATTGGAATGTCTGACGGGGAAAATTATTCTAGCTCTCAACAACTTATTTAGCTCAGTTTTTATCTGATTTTCTAAATTGGGGTGGATTTTTCTGAGTTTCTGCTGGACAGGTTTTTCATTGTCAATCATAGGGATAGTGTGTTGAATGATAGAAGTGTCGTATGTCTTCAGCTCATCGTAATTCCAAGCAAAAACATTTTTGTATTGCCTCAAAAGACGGATATATGCTAATTTTTCTTCAGGGGCTAGGCCATGGCCTAGATTAACGTTTTGTGGTTTCTCATCGGTTCCTAGGTTTACTAATTCGTAGTTCAGAGTCGAACTATAGAGTTTAGAATTGGCAGACCTTTTAAACCGACTTTTCAAATCATATAAGTCTTCTAACTTAACCACCGATTTGAGTAGGATCCCTCAGAAGTGAGGAAATTTACAATGTCAGGATCGTCATTGAATACTCTCCAGTTTGTAATGTTGTCAGGGATGGATGGTCTAAAGATTAATTCTATTGAGAATCTATCTGGACTAAAATCTTCGGAGGGAATAAGTCTAGAGGCTACGTTAGCTAACAGGTCTGTGCTCGCATTTTGAAGTCTTGGGATTGACGAAATATTGAATGCTATGAAATGTGCAGTTAGATCTTGTACTAAAGATTGATAGTGTTTCAAATGACCTGATAGGCAATGTATGGTGTTACGTACCTGTTTGATGACAATCTCAGAGTCTCCGAAAACTTGCAGGTACTTAACATTCAACCCGATTGCTTTGTATAGGCCTTGCACCAAGGCCTCGTATTCCACTGTATTGTTTGTGCAATCAAATTCAAGTCTGCATGTAAGCATGGTCTTATTTCTGTCTGGGCTAATCATAACGCATCCTGCTCCTGCTCCCTCGTTAGATTTAGAGCCATCAAAATATAATTTCCAAAACAAAGATGTATTTACAGGGTTACCTAAAAAATTAACACACTTTGAATTATCAGTTTGGGAAAAATTTTGACTTGGGACAAAACTGAACTTTCTAAGTAAGGTGAGATATGAGCATTGAAATTGCCGAGGAAAGAATCTACTGAGTAATTGCCTATAATACTGCTATTGTATGTTATTGCTTCATTTTCTCCCTCCAATTCCATCACTATGTACTTCTGGTGTAACTCTCGTTCAACCTTTATTTGATTTGGTTTACCATTGTAGGGTAACCACATGTGCGACCAGTCGGTTGAGAAGTATCCATGGAGTTTTTCAGACCAATCCCTGCTAAGAATTAAACCATAGAATTCAGGGATATCAGCTACTAGAATGTCAATAACCTGACATACCTTCGGGTTAGACGACAATCTTATGGTCACTTGATTAAGTTCACCAATCACTTCGACTTCAGATCGATCAAGCTGAACTATGCGCACTGCGGATTTTTGTGGTTGAACATTCAACTTGGCACATATTGATCTAGGTAAAATATTCATTGAAGCACCAGAATCTACCAAACAATTGTGCACGTTTTTATTGAAAATTTCATAAGTGAGAAGAAAAGGGGGAGTGTGAGACCTTGATCTTCCTCCAATCAAGGCGATGTCATTTGGGTCAATCTTATTGATCTTGTTGGTTGGAGGTCTTCCCATGTTGTGGGAAGCTACAGCTATAGGTAAAGATGTAGTAGGCATGGCATGTAATTCTTTCATCATTATCTTTTGTTGATGTTTCAATTTGCTCAACTCGTAAAGAGTGATATTAGCCCTAGTCTTTTTCATGTCATCGATAATGTTGTACTCCATTTCATCCGACACAATGAGTGTTCTTGATGGAGGTGTTTGATCTAATTGGACTGGGCTATATTGAGTTGCTTTAGCGGTTGTTTTCTTTTTTGCGATTTTATCTTTTGCTACAGGGCTTGCGCCCTTCTGCTTAGGGGTAGTTTGGGGAGGATCAAGTTGGTTTTTGCTTCGTGTGCTAACCGGAAATGCTTCTTGATCTTCTTCTTGTGGGAGGATGAAATCTCACATTCCTTGTAGTTCCACAACTTCTTCGTCATCGGTCTGCCCTTCAGTGGTATTCTCTTCTTCTTCCTCTTCTTCGGATTCGACGTTTGAGATAGCGTTGGGTGGTTTCACATCCATTGGAGGATTTCTTTTAAAAGCTCTGTAGGGCTTTTTTGAAGAAGTTTCTGCTACTTGTTTTTTTATGTCAATCATCTCATTGGACATGGTTTTTAACACTTTTTGTAATCCTTCCAAATCGAAAGGATCTTTCGTTTGTTTATTCTTGGGGTCTTCCTTGTAGGAAACTTTCTTAGATTTGCGTTCCTCTATCGCAGATCCTTTTTCCAGGGCTACTAGGCGTTTCTCCACTACTATCGCCTCTGTCAAGTTTTCCACTAAGGTTGTCTTATTTGCCCTATCGACGAAGATTTCCAAGTTTGATGGTAAGGCTGTAATATACCATTCACATCTCACTTCTTCGCTGGGCTGGGAAGCAACGGGAATTTTGTTGAGGATTTTATTGAACCGTAAATTAAAATCTTTGATGGGTTCTCTAGCCTCGGCTTAAAGATTGGATAGGTCATTGATCAACGTCGCCGTTGATCTGTCATCCCCAAACTTGGTAAGGAATTGACTTTGAAAAATGTCCCAACTTGTGATAGACCCGGAAGGTAATGAAAAGTACCATGACCCGGATGTTCCTTGCATTGTGTAGGGAAAAAGCCGGACGACAGCATCCTCGTTGGTAACTCCATTGAGATTAACAGAAAGCATGAAATTATTGATATGCTCTTCAGCTAGCATGCCTGTTTTTGGATTGAATTTGGGTAGCCATTTCTCAGGATGGGTCGGTATTGGGCTCAGGGGTGGAGGCATTAAAACTGCCCCAGGATTGTTCCATGGAGACTGGGCCATCGTTGAGCTGCTAATGAATGAAAGTGCAGAGGATGATCCCTGATGCTGGGAAGATGAAGATATTATGATCTTTGATGATTGAAGAGGAGGGGCTGTGGAAGATGGATGAGTGGTTTGGAATGAAGACGTGGGTGGTTGAATTCGCGGTGATGGAGTTGAAATGGACGACGTGGATGAAAGAGTCTCACTGTCAGACTCTGGTGGTGTTTTCCTTGCTCTTTTCCTGGTGGGGAGAGGGAATTCAGTTGGCTGGATGCCAAATTTTTCGCTCTTTAATCTGGTCAGGGGATGAGTAGGATTGTACTGCGAAGTCATGCTGCTTTGAGATTTATCAGACCTCTGAGTAATAATAGAGAATCCCTGGGGTTTACAAATCAGAGTTTGAATTTCAGGGGGTTCAATGATAAATTGGTCTGAAATATTAGGGTATGTAGTAGCGGTTAATACTCGAGCGACTTCTGACTCTGGATTTAAACGTACTGGGGAAGTCGGGGGAGTTGATGAGGGCGATTTACTCTCAGAATGGTATTTAGATTTTGATTTAGGTGCCATTCATAGTTCGGGCCCTCCTTCTAGCGCCAAATATGTTGAAGCCCTGAAAATTGGGTCGACAACAAGGGGGATACCCACCCGGTTCGGACATTGGTTGGCAGCTTCTTATCTGTTTGGTATAGCGGGTCTGACTGGGGATAATGGGACCAGTTTCCCAATCTAAGGGGTGTGTGTGTGTGTAGAGTTGGATGATGCTGATCTAGGGGTATTTTAAGCTAATTTAATTCAAACTTCTAAACTAACTCTATGCTATTGTAATCTAATAAGAAACAACACATCTAATCTACGCTAACCCGAGGTGTATTTCTTCTATTATGTGATCTAAAAAGATTTCGAACAATCACTGGTAATAAAGATCATTCAGCTATCATAAGAATAGAAATCAATTAAGATAAACCACTCTGCATAAAAAGTTAGGGAAAACAGTTGTGAACATCATATCGCATAATAAGTTATTCATATGTCAAGCACAAATAAATGACTCCACCGTACAGAAGTGCCAAATGGTAACCCACACATTCATACATTAACATATAAACAACTAAAACTGCATATCACTCTAAGAATATAAGCAAAAATTGGTCAAGAGATAAAAGTACCATTTATGACTGATTTCACTCATAAGCTTCAAGAAATAACGATTTATCTCTACTTGTTCTAACATATACTAAGAGTACAAAAGTGCAACATCAGTAGCAGACATTAAATGCAAACATTGATAAATCTCGATCCATCCATTCATCAAAAACCCCCTCCGAGGGTGCAAAAGTGCATGTTCTGAGGACAAGTTTTTTGACAAATTTCCGGACCCTTCTCCAAATGCCTGAGAAGGGTTTAAATACTACTAACTAATTAATCTTAATTACATAAATTTAGGACACGGCTTCAAATGACCGCCCTTCTACTAAAGCAAATTTATTTCTAAAAATTGAATCTAATTTCTAACCGTTTCTATATTTGCTCCTTAGTGCTGTAAGCAATGCAACGTTTGCCTAGGAAGAGTCGGCTGGTTGTCTTCTCCTTTCGTTCGAGCGATGAAAATAGAAATAACAAGAGTTGGCACCGTTTTCTGACAAACTAGAAGATATTTTCAAAAATCTTCCTCTAGCTTGGTGTATTCACTGTGTGTATACTTGGTATAACCCAAATTTCTTTCAAACTGATTGTGCTTTTGCTATTTCGGTTTCCGACCGTGTGAATGACTGAATAAGTTAGGGACTTTTCTCTCTGAACAATTTTCTGTATTGAAAACTGCTTCCGTTCTTTGTTCCAGGCTTTTCTGGAGCGTCTTCCCTCTTTAGCGTTTTTCTTTTTGCTTTACCCAGTCTAAGCTTCAGGATCTTTTGTAAACATGCTGCTTTTTTGCGCCTTTGACTCTGAGTCTTGGATAGTCTATTTCCATCAGTATATGTTGAGTGATACTCTAGAATCTGCGGTCCTGTTGCATGCGGCATCCATTTGCGAAGGCATCTCT
Source organism: Pinus tabuliformis (assembly GCA_031772625.1). Lineage (NCBI taxonomy): Eukaryota > Viridiplantae > Streptophyta > Pinopsida > Pinales > Pinaceae > Pinus > Pinus tabuliformis. The sequence goes on along the minus strand of CM062816.1, from coordinate 1,197,835,430 downwards.
TCTCTGTTCTCCGAGTATTGACGCTTTCCCCTTTTCCTTAGATGTTTCCTGCATATTGATTTATATTAGTTGCTGCCTTACAGTTTACGCAAAGGAAAAGAGTAATGACGAAAAGATTGACATGAAAGCTTTAAGTTCTAATGAATGCATAATCATGACACTCATAATGACTTGACTCTTCGAAAAACACAACACAATCCTTCTTGGATACTTTGGTGTACAATCATTAATTTCTCTTAAGGCGCGCGCCCAATTTTGGTCTACAGACAGCTTTCCTTGAACACTATGTCGAGGAAATTTTGCGATGAGAGATTTCTGCGATTCGCATTGCAATATCGAGGATTGCGATGTCAAGATGTGTCATCGCAGGAATTGATGTTCGCATTCATCGCAGATTGCAAGATCGCATATCGCAAGATCGCAGATCGTGAATCCCAAATCGCGCTTAATCATCCAATCACTGTGTGCTGCTTATGTGATGTTGCGATATGCGACGTCGCATATCGGTCGTCGGCGATTCCTTAATTTATTATTTTAAGAGCGCTTCTCAATATATGCGATGCGATGAATCTCGCGTCACTTCTTCGCATCTTCTTATTGCGCATAGGAAAACGCTTTACTCTCTCTTCGCGATGCAATACAACTTTAGGGAGTTAAAATACAAAAATTTTGATAAAATGTTTTTTGGATTTTTTGTTAAGGGTCCCCATTTGCTTGGTGTTATTGCTAATACCAAACAAAGAGGGGGGTTGTTGGTGACCACAACAGAACCTTGTTCAGTACTCTGCACACCCTATTGAATGCTTGGTCATGGATAATTGGTAGTGCATGTCGCCTTTTTTGCTACTACGGTTTGTTCTGATTCTCTATTCCGGGGGTGGTGTACGCTTGTGCGGGCTGTACAACATATGTCTTTACCCATCAGGAAAGGTGGGCATGCAAGTTGTTTTGCCCCTGCTGACTGGCTCTTGTTCAGAGCTGGGATTTTCCAAAATGTAGGTGCATCATCCTTCTGCATCCACACCAGTCCTCAAAAATTTCTTGATGTGTACCCCACCATCATGCGGGCATTGTGCACAACGCTCATTTTTTAGCATCGAATCACTGCTGTTCTGGTACTGCGCTTTCAAATTTGCTTAGAAATTCATCCATTGTTGTTAATCCATCATATGTCAGTAACTCCCTTGCCTCTGTTGTCACACAATGCAGTGATCTAATCATCATGTTTCAATTAAGCATTGTTACTTCGTGCAGCCGATTCTACCATCATTCTACTTCTTCATCTGAATTTGAAGTGCAGGAGCTTTCGCGCTCCCATGAAATTCTTCCATCAGCAGTCAGATTCACCAAATCTTGTTCTCACGCAGTTATCTTGTAAATACAATCGAGATCGTCATCACTACCATCGGTTCACACCGATTCAGTGTATCTCACTCCTTCGGCTGGATCTAGCAGTACTACTACGCGTAGTGACTTTTTCTCAAAGATCATTTTGCACTTCTTTAGATTTATGAATTCGTTCATATCGGTGGCCCAATCTATTCCAAGTAGTGCGAGATAGGGATTACTATCATTGAAAACCTCTATCACTTCAAAATCCATATATGTGCTTGCACGTTCAATTTATACTGTTACCCCTTGCAATCTTCCCATGGGAAAAAACTTTTGTTGGTTCGCCATTCATAACTAGATAGGAGACCACTGTAGCATGGGTCTACCCATGTGTTCCCATGTTTGTTTTGGTAGTACATTCACGTCTGATCCGAGATCCAGGATTACCTGATCCATTTCATACTCACCGATTTGCACAGTCAACCTCATTTCCCTTCTTGTGTGCGATGCATGCTTTCCAAGTTTCTAGACCACACACAGTTCTCCTGACCCATTGCACCTAGTGATAAGCTACTATAGTCCTTTGACTGCCTTGCTATCATGCAGTAGTTTCATGCATGTCTCCAGAAAGGTAGTGAGAATTGAAGGATCCATCCCTGGTTCTAGTTGGATCCTTACTACCTGAAGTGGAGGCCTCCCTGAAGCTCTTCTTAGCTTCCATGAATGTCTCCTTCATGTGTTCTAAATCAAATTCGGGTTCCTTTATAGGAGCCTTGCAAACCCAAATACTTTCTTCTAGTTGCTTCCCTTTATCATCACCAATGGTCATACCTCTCCTAAGCATCATGTTTACATTTGGATATTCTTCGCGTGGCTCAGACCTCATCATCTGCAAATTCTGTGTCGGAGGGGGCTGGAGTACCCATTTTTTCTACATCCTCGCTATCAGCAAAGCGCAGTGTTCTACCTCATGATAAAACTAAGTACAGTACCAACATGATGTCCTTGTCAAGTTTGTATAATCGTGGGCATAGTGCCTTGGCCCTCCGAAATTGTAAGAAATTAGTTGTCTGCGACCCCTTCCTGGTCCCATTCTGCTTGAACTCGACCGCGGCCCTAAAATCTAGAGCACACCATCCCTGCATTTGGGTCGAGGGCTCGTGTTTTGGTCTGCACCCTATAGGTAGGGGTTTGATCCATCATTAGTTTGTAGCATTTGCAAGTGCACTCATCATGGCCTACCGACTTGCAGAAGCTACAAAACAATTGTTGGGATGTCTGCGTATACTTCTGCAATAGATGACAATTATTTGTAGTGTGTTTTCCTCCTATATCATAGATCGTACACCATAATTTAGGCATTGTGCTCGATCCTTCCTATGCCTTAGGTCTTAACAACATCAGCCCTCCTCCTGCCAAGTAATTCGTGAACACTAGACAGTGTTCCTTGCCATGCCCTTTGCCTTTACATTTTATGCACCATACCTCCTCACACACCTCTAGCTAAGGTGTCCTCTCCTATTTCAAACTCTACATTTCCAAACATGAATTCTTTAGTTTCACACGGATTTATTGGACTCCCAACCTAGGTCTTGTATAGGGGTCTCATGTAATCTCATTTCCATCTCCAAAGCTTTGGCCTGGGTGGAAAGTTTTTGCTGTGATAGCGTTGTCCTTAAGTGCAGTGTAAGTGATGCTACAAACCATGCGTGGTGTTGTCCATCTGTCAAAGTCATATTGGCTTTGTGAATCATACTCTTCAGCCTTTGGTTCAAATCCCACGGGGTCTCACCCAGGATCATCGCGATCTCTTTAAACCTGATGATTGATTGTGTCTCTCACTTTGGCCTGCTAAATTCCCTATTCAACTGCGACCTGGATTTCTGCAATTCTTGCATTTGAGTGGTTATTAGAATTCTTGATATACCATGTTAATGCACAATCCTGCAGCGCACTCACTAGAATAGCCTTCTTAATATTGTCATCCATGATGTCTTGTGCTTCCCATACTTCTCTTACCATGAACTAGAATTGGTCTAGATCTTCATTCCCCACTCCTCTGAATACTGGTAGTTTGATCACACTCGCCATACTAAACTGTGGTGGTGGCGGAGGTGGGGTGGGTGGAGATGGAGGTGAGGAGGGTGAGATAGGTGGCGTTGTGGGTGGAGGTGGTAAATGTAGAATTCGCTGCCTTATCAAACTAACCGCGCTTCTCAGAAAAACTTTCGCGAGCTCTTCCTTACTTTCCCGCGAGGGTGAAATTAAGGGAATGTTTTCTAATTCTTCACTACCTCTGCTTCTGTAGATCTTCCCACTTCGTGTAGCTCCAAAAATTAATTTATTCTTATAACCCACTTTTCACACAATAGCATCTTAATCCAAGTGTTGAAACTTTTAATATACTTACCTCAGGGTTCCTTGAGGAAACATCGCTCCGCCTCACTGTAGCTGATGGTCATGTATACCACAAAATCAGTGATAAATCCTCCTATTATTCGGTCGAGCCAATGGTCCACATCTCGCGCGATGTTATCTCCTGACGCTTCTAGTTGACGCGCTAATTTCAGAGTCCACATTATTGGTTTGTTGAGCCTACACCTTCCCTGGCTATCTGCTAACTTTGCGATCCACTCATACAGCTCAGAAGGAAGGATGTAAATAAGATTTCATGGATTTCCGTATACAAGTGGCACTCCAACCACTGTTCCTTAGATACTCGCAAATTTATGTTTTTCTGTGCTGCGAACTTGTGAATCTTCTTGTCCAACCACTCTTGAATTTTTTTCTTTGTTGAATTCGAGTGGAACGACATCAGACATCCCTTATGCAGATCCCGGTCCCGGCAACGAAACCATTTTTTGGCTTGTGTGGGCCTAACCCAGGTTCAGGGGTGATTTAGGCAAACAAATCCTGCTACTACTGGCCCTTTCAGCAATAGTCCACGGAGCGCAGATTGAGGTCTCACCAGAAGTAGTATGGGAGGGCTCTAGAACCAGGTTTCTGCACCTTGGGGATGTCTAATGAGATTCTAGAGGTCCACGGTTTGACCTTGTGCACACATCGATATGCACACTTGTTATTCCTTCACAACTTGTGACTCTACTTCGGCGCATCCCTACTCGGGGTGCAACCCGTGTTATACCCAAGTTCCTTCCTATTTAATTTGTTATTACCCGATTACTTAACTTAATTGTGTAAGACTAGTGATTATTACAACATATCCAACAATCATATCAGTGGTGCAATAAATAAAGAAGTATAAATGTAAAGAAGGCAATGCACAAGTAGATACACAAAAATAGGAATCAACTTCTCTTTATTATTCTTTGATCAAGATTATAGACTCGACACCGCCCTGTGCACTCAACTGCAGGGGTCTGTACACTCAGCTACGGACTCTACTAGGCCTCTACACACTCAGCTACAGAGCCTCTTCCTACTACTATGACCCAATACACGTAGAATCCTACTCTAAGCTCAAACCATTCGTATTCTTCTCTCCCATTCCCTCTCTTTACAACTTAGAGCCTCGCTCTATTTATACAATCCCATGGTCCGCGGACCATGGGTAGGTTGACATGACTTTACATTACATTACAATACTTTATGCCGAACAACCCTATGACTCAACCTATACTTCGCGCTCTGCGCCCATAATTCGTGGAGTCTTACAATACCTTTGACCAAAGCTTGGGCTTTGAGCCCCAAAACATGCTATGGTGGGATTCCATGCCCAACAAACATGGTGAAACCGTATCCTTAGACGCTTACTTTCCCATGCTCTGCGAGTGTTTGGAGCTTCTTGGACGCATGCCGGTCCACATCATCGGATTGTCTAGGGGTTTGATGCATTAAAATTTCAGTGAGACTCAAGGGTTGGTTACCTTAGTGGTTGGCATATTTCTTGGGAGTTTTATTGCTGATGTGGAAGGTTTGTGTGATGTGTTCTGCTAGTTCCACTTCCTTAACTAACACAGAGGGAGTCGAACCATATCGTGGTAACTTCTTGTCACATGTTTACCCCGGTTGGCCGGTTACTTGGGTGGATGTGGGAGGAGGGTGTTACACTATCATTCTTTGTGATAACAACATTTACTGAGGTTCACATATTTTTGATCTTCCTTGGTACCCAAATTAACTTGTCCGTGTGATAATGTGGAACTATGGGTCATTGCATTGGTTGGTCCCTTAAAGTGATTTTGTGGCTCACATAGCTTCTCTAAAGATACAGCACCCTTAGGAATGGGGGTGCTTTGTATTCATGTTGAGATGGGGTCCCTGGGGTCAATTTTGTTGAGTTTTGAGTCATTTTTTATAATATATTTTTGTAATGAATGTAACGTATCCGAAAAATGTGGAAAAGCGGAGCACAAAGCTAAGTAGAAGTCAAAGGGACTTTAGTCCCTTAGTTGCGCAAATTATAGAGTGGTTTTGAGACCTGCCCATGGTCTGCATACCATGGTATTGTAAAGGAAAGGGTATATAAAGTTGAGTCATAGCAAGTCTTGGGGATAACTTTAAGTGAAGAATCATTGTAAGGGAAAGGTGCTAAGGCAAGAAAAGTTTGTTTCCTGTACTTAGGTGAAAGGGGAAGGATCTTGTAGCTGAGTGCACGAACAACTTGGTAAGTCCGTAGCTAAGTTTGTAGACCCTACAGCTGGGTGCGCATGGATAAGAAGTTTGTATCTGAGCATATATACTTAATAAAGATGGTTTTGGGCTGAAATAGAAGCATATGTGTCCTTTTGTTTACTTCTGCAAAGTTTATATATCTTCACTTTGTAATCTATTTAATATAAATTAATGCTTATTTATTGTGCAAAACTGGTAGACTTGTAACATTTATGCATGATAAGTATAATTAATCACCTTCATGAAGTTATGAAAGTCAATTAGATAGAGTTGCAATAGTTGTCTATTCAGAAGGAATAAGGTTGCGTGAGGATAGATCTAGGCTATAAGAACCTTAGGAGACCATCACACAGGCCTATGGTTGCAAAACACTAGTTCTAGCATACCCCAATACTGGTTCAGGTGAGACTGTAGCCTGCGCCTCGCAGGCTATTGCTGAAAGGGCCAAATATTAGGGTTTTGTTGGTTGGCGCAGTTAAAGATGAACCTGGGTCAGGCCCCATTAAGCCAACAAATGGTTTCATTGCTAGGACCAAGATCAATCTGAGGAATGTGTGATGTCAAATAAGTGGTTCCCTACTATGAAATAAATTGAGGAGGGGCTTTGTCAAAAGGAACACGCATTCACATCTCAGGCGAACAAAAATCCATGATAATCCAAGGAAAAATGGTTGAATAAATAGATGTACTCAGATGAAACTGAACCCATTTTTTATTTCTTCCCCTATGAATTGCGCGCATGGCTGTCTAGATTAGCATAAATTCAGGGTATGTGGAGGCTTGAGGGTCCCATTGTGTGGACTCCAGATCTGGTGAGGCACCTGGAAGCTTCAGAAAAAAGGATCACGTGAGTTTTTGATCACTAGATTGATTGCATCATAGGAGGATTCGTCACTGAGCTCATGATTGACACGACCATCAGTTATAGTGAAGCGGAGTGCAGGCTCTTCAATGGACCCCAAGGTAAGTATTTAAAATATCTGAAAACTTGGATTAAGATGTTGTTGTGTTGAAAATGGTTTATGCTATTACCTTGATGTTTGGGACTACGTGAAGTGGAGAACCCTTTAGAAGGAATGGAGAATCAGGCTCTCAATATAGTCCGCTACTAGGATCCTCTTCAAGCAATGATGAAGGAACTATTATAAATACACCATGAAGTGTGCTACAGTTGGTAAGTCAAGGTATCCCAACGATACCTCACTCATCCAATCTATCACCACCTCCACCTTTGCCTCCACCATTTGACATGGAAAACGCAATGAAGATGCCAATATTCAAAGGGGTAGGGAGCAAAGACCCCAAGCAATTATGGTTTGTTGCAAATGATGTGTGGATAGTGCAACAGATCGCTCATGATAATCTAAAGAAAGCACAGTTGGTCACAGTGCTGTAGGATAGGGTGTTGACTTGGCATATCAATTTTTGTCAAGACAAACATGGTGCAACATTGGCAGAGACTTTGCAAGTGTTGAATAATGAGTTTAAGAAGCCTAAGTCTCAGGCACAGTCTATTATAGAGTTTAAGGAAATATAGAAAATGGTAAATTAATCCTCATGGGATTGCGATCAGAGGCTAAAATGCTTGATCTGAAAGGCTAATATGAACATCACAGATGAGCAACACAAATATTGGTACATTGCTTCATTGTTACCTCACCTAAGATTACCATTATCACAACAAAATATAGCAACAAAAGCATAAGTTGTGGAGATCGCGATGAGGTTGGAAGCCTCACCAGTACAAGATACAAACATTGGAGTACAACAATTTCACTCGTAGCTGGAAAATATGCATGTAGAGTTGCAAATCCTGAAGAAGGGAAATGAAGCCCAGCTTGAAGTTCATGCAGAATTTTGGTGCTTGAAATGCAAGGGCCACCGTCACGATAATGACCATTTTTTATTTATCAGAATTATCTTATTGGTGGGGGGGCTATCCCCCTACAACTAGAAAATATCGTTGGGTGGAGCAGAGGGACAATGTTGTGGTGTGCTATTTGTCAAGTTACAGGATAGCATGCAGACAATTGTCATCTACTACAGAAATTTGTACAAACCCCCAAGCAGTTGTTTTGTAATTTCTGCAATTCTTTCCATCATAATGAGCGCCATTATCGAAGTTATGAATTAATGATGGATGGAACCCCTACCTATCCAATGCAGGCAGAAACTCAGTCTGAGGATAAAAGCGGAGGCATAGCACAAGAAGGATTTCAAGGCTATGGAAGAGGAAGAGGAGGAGGGGTTGAAAGAGGTCATGGAAAAGTTATTTGTTATAACTATAGTGAAGCTAGACTTTTTGTGCATGACTATCCGAATGCAGCACATCCATCTTGTCAATAATGCAAACAATTGAACAATGTGATACAAGATTTCTAATACTTATAGCAAAGATGCAAGAAAAGTAGATGTAGACCCAGTAGCCTACATAGAATATCTAGATGATGAGGGTGGAGCCTTGTGAAGAGGATCATAACATCAATATCGTAATGCGCAATGGTATGGACACATGTGAACATAAGGGAAAGAAGGTAGAAATCAAGGATGGGTTCACAAGGCTGCTGAGAAGGAAGTTGAGTTTGACCTCAACTGGGCTAAAGAAAATTTCATGGAGACTAAGAAGAACTTTGTTGAGGCTTCTACATTGTGAAGTCAGGAAAAATTAGGTGGAAATAATGAAGTGCAAGATGTGGATCCTTCGTTGTTAGCCACTTTTCTCAAAACTTATATGAAGTTGGCGAGGGATTAGAAGGCAGTAAAAGGGATATATGAGATGATCGACAATTGCATGGGAAAAATTAAGATTCCTTCAAAATAGTGCCCTATGACGAAATTCGGTAAGCACAAGAAGTGAACTGGGCACGAGATGAAGGTAACCACGCAAATCAGGGAATATGAAATGGACCAAGTCATCCAATATTTGGGTTCTGATGTGAACGTACTCTCGAAGCATACATGGGAAAGGATGGAGATACCTGTGCTACAATGGTCTCCTATACAGCTACGCATGGGAAATCAACAAAAGATCATTCCTACGAGGTGCCTATATGGGGTAACTATGGACATTGAAGGAGCGAGAGTGTTGGCTGACTTTGAGGTAATTGAAATAGTGGATGAAAAAAATACTTACACTCCACTACTAGGAATTGATTGGGCCTTCGACATGGCTACAGTGATTAATCTGAAGAAGTGAAATATGAAATTTGATAAGAAGGCGCTCATGGTTATTACGCCACTGGACCCTACTGAAGGAGTGTAGTACACAGAACCGGTTTACGACTATGAGGAGGAAGATGATTTGGATCAAATCTACAAGATTAATGCGTGGGACGAAGATTGGATCAATCCCACTGTAGATGGGTGGATCGCATGGGATAGAGACAACCCTTCTACCTTAGACTCAGTGAAGAGCTTGAACACTAGTAAAATAGGTTGCATGAGGTCTCTATGCTATGTTGCAATATGATGATAAAATCACTGCGGTGCGTACCTATAGAGGTAAGGAAACTTCTCCATTATGATGGCTTAAATGATGTTAATCGTTTTTTGGATGAGTTTTAAAGGTAGGTGCTCAGGCAACATCATTTCCAGGCACTTGAATTGGCACTGCGCACTATGCCTACCCATTGGTGGGGTACGCATAAGGAAATATTCGCTAACTAGAAGGAATATAAGAGAATGATGAAGTTGCAGATTGGATATGCTAATACCCAGATGACTGAGAAATATAGTGGAAAGGATGATATGCACAAACACATGCCACAGTGGACTAAAGCTTGGTGAGAAGAGTGACAATGAGAATGGGTACATATCTTCTGTCATACCCTCAATATTATCCCAATGAATTGGTATTTGGAAACAGAGCTACACCATGCGACAAGCGAATGGGATATCTTGAGGGAAAGCTTCTTATTAACTTTCATCTTTGAGGATGGATTCGAGTGCATTAATAAAGAACTTTATGAAATTAAGGCCGCTATCTTTATAACTCCTAAAGAGCTGGTAGAATGGGTTCAACTGAACTGGAGTACACAGCTATGCCATGCTCTGGAATGCTACAATGTGACTACAGAAGAAGAAGAAGATGATCCACGAAAAATCAATATCACACAAACTAAAGGACAGTGTGAGGTTGAAGGACCTAAAGTAGAGAACCATGATATGTCCAAACTTTTTAAGACTAGGAAAGTAAACATTGGATTTGACACGCAACCTAGATTTTCCAAGATAGGGGATTATTGGGATAAAGATATAGTTGATAAAGTTGTGGAGCTACTGCATGAATACTAAGACTTGTTTCCTACCAGGTTCTTAGACCTGAAGGGAGTAATATGGGATTTGGGAGTGATGAAGATCACTTTGAAGCCCAATGTTAAGCCCATGAACATAGGCCTTACCGACTAAATCACAAGTAGAAGGAAAAGGTGCGCAAAGAGCTAGACAAAATTCTGGAAGAAGGAATTATTGAGCTAGTAGAAGAATCTGATTGGGTGAGCCCTGTGGTTGTTCAAGAGAAGAAGTGGCAGGCTGAAATGAGAATATGCATAGACCCAAGAAAGCTCAATGATGCATGTGTTCATGACGCATTTCCAACACCCTTTATAGATGAGGTTTTAGAGAATGTTGGAGGGCAGAAAGCTTATTAATTCACTGATGGGTTCTCAAGGTATCATCAGATTAAGATCCTGTCAGAGGATCGCAGCAATACAACCTTCACGACAGAGTGGGGATGTTTCAAGTACACCGCAATGCCATTTAGGCTAAAGAATGCGCTCGTGATCGTTTCAAGAGTTTTAATTGCAATGTTCAAAGAATTCATCCATAAATTCTTAGAAGTATATTTAGATGACTGGACTGTGTTTGTGTTGGTGAAACACCATGTTGCAAGTTTGCGCCTTATACTGGATACTTGTCGCAGATACCAAATTTATCTAAATTTGAAGAAGTCTATCTTTTGTGTACCTTATGGGATACTATTAGGTCATGTGGTTTGCAAGCAGAGATTAATGGTACATCTTGTGAAGATAGAAGTGATTGTCAATTTAGAAGTGTCGAAGAATGTAAAGCAGTTGAGTGCAACGTTGGAGCATACTGGTCACTATAGAAATTTTATCAAATATTATGCACAAATAACCATGTTGATGGAGAAACTACTAAATAAGGACACGACCTTCTTCTGGGACGAAGAGTGTAAGTGCAATCTAGATGTATTAAAGGATAAGATGGTGACTATGCCTATTTTTGTGTTTCCTAACTGGAGAAAAGACTTCCATGCATGTGGATTCCTTTGGTATCGCGTTGGGTGTAGTATTGACCCAAATGAGCGAAGGGTAGATAGATCAACCTATATCCTTTGCGAGTAGGAAATTGTCTAAGCTCAAGAAGAAATATTCAACTACCGAGCACAAAGGATTAGCAATGGTCTACGCGCTACATAAGTTTCAACATTATTTGTTAGGTGCACATTTCAAAATGTATACAAATCACTCCACTATCAAGTACCTAGTCAACAAGCCTGTGTTGGGGGGGGGAAGATTGCAAGTGGTTATTACTGTTTCAGGAGTATGACTTCGAGGTGATTGTGAAGCCTGGATGGTTGAATGGACTAGATCATTTATCTTGGATTGAGACATGCGAAGAACCAACTAGTTTGGAAGAAGGGTTGCCAGATGCACAACTCTTTTGCTGTATGGGTCGCAAATGATCACTTTACTGATATAATTCAGTTTTTAACTACTGGAATAGCCCCGGAAGGATATTCTACTCAGTAGAAGAAGGAGTTGGTGGTCCACGCAACTGACTTTTCTGTGATTACGAGACACTTATATAAGATGGAAACTAATGAAATACTATGCTGATCTGTTCCAGAATTTGAATGATTAAGTATCATTGTCGAAGCAAATGGAGGCATGGCAAGAGGACACTATGAAATTAGAGTGACCACGCAGAAGATTCTGCGCGCAGGATTATAGTGGCCAACACTACACAATTATTATAAGGCATATTGTAGGGCATGTGATGCATGCCAGAGGAAGGTAAAGACATTGCAAAGGGATGAATTTCCTTTAAATCCTTAGATTTCATTACAGGTGTTTGAAAAATGGGTTATTGACTTTATGGGTCTGATACAACCCCTGAGGAAAAAGACTGTCACGTGGTATATTATTACTGCAACTGAATACTTGACACGATGGGAAGAATCACAATCAGTGAAAGACTGTACCACTGCTACAGCTGCGAAGTTCCTATTTGAGTATGTCTTGACAAGGTTTGGGTATCCTAAGATACTGATGAGTGACAGGGGTACGTACTTCCTTAATGAAACTATTGCCACGATGCTCGAAGAATTTTAGGTTTATCATCAAAAGAGTATGCCCTATCATCCTCATGCCAATGGTATGGTTGAACCCTTCAATAAAATCCTGGAGAATGCATTGACTAAGGTTAGCAACACACAGAGAAATGATTAGGATATGTGCATACCAATAGTCCTATGGGCTTATAGGATGACGTGCAAGAAATTAACAGGTCAAACTTCGTTCAGGGTGGTCTATGGGATAGAGGCTGTGATGCCCATGGAATATATTATGTTGAGTTTGTGAATTGCAACATTGACTGATATGGCAGACCATGAGACTATGGAGGAGCACCTCGCGCAGTTGTTGGAGTTAAAGGAAGATAGGCTTTTAGCAAGATTTCACCAACAAGTGCAATAAGAGCGTGGAAGGCATGACATGATCAACATATTAAACTACATATGTTAAAGGTGGATGATTTAGTGCTACTATATGATAGAAAGTTCACGAAGTTCCCCAAGAAGTTTCAAATTCACTGGTTGGGGGGCTCTATGTAGTCAAGGAAATTATAGATGGTGGTGTAGTTTAGCTTGCAAAGCTGAATGGGGAAACATTTCCAGGAAGACTCAATGGGAGTAGATTGAAGCTATATCGAGGGGATCTTGCCCCTGTGTAATGACTATATCATCGTAGGACAGTCTTATTAATCCTGGTAGTTGCAAGGAAGTACAGGACTATAAACTACACTGCCAGAAGAATGGGAAAAATAAGTAAGGGGGATGCATGAGGGAAGCTAGAAGTGCAGCAGAAGAAGCTGCACCAGGAGTTCTGTGCCATGGAGGATGGTGTCACGTGGATGAGTCTAAAAATAGTTGTTGGGTGCGGTGTAGTTGATTGGATGGAAAAAATCCTGTTAGGAGGAAATGGTAAGTGATATTTATGGTGCAAATATTTGGTAGTCTGCCACCAAAGATGCATTTATGATAGGCTTTTGGAGGGAACGGTCGGATTTGAATTCAATATTGCCTATAAATTTGGCTTGTTGGTCTGAAGTAGAACACTTTGCCTTCTAAAAATTATTTGTAAGCTCTATTGTCTGAAACCTATGAACTGAGAAGATTGGGAGAAACTTATATCACAACCAACGTTCAAAAATTTTCCCAAGTGGATGAGGTTCTAGTGCCAATCATTTCCTTAGCTGCACAGTGCTCAAAGGTGGTGCAATACAACTGGGCATAGTACCTCTACAAAGAGTTCATGTTGAATTGTCATGAAGCACAGGATGAGGACAAGGCATTCCATTATGCCTGGCTGCTGTTATTGACTCTCCTCATCACGTGGAGGCTTCGAGAGGACAACCAGTTCCCTCCATAGGACGATGATTTATTGGAGGCCACGAAGTTACTTCGCTATGGGCAACGAAAGACCCCGAGAGGGTCATGGAGACGAAATTTTTTTGGGTGATGGTCCAGGTGCACCTTCGCACCATGATGAGCTAGAGGCTAAGGCTACCACCAACATTGTTTGGGCAATTAGAGGCCTATGCAGAGTTTAAAGAATATTTTCATAACGTATTCATTCGCACGAGGTGAGATCCTAACAAAGTATGGTACAAGTTACCATACCTAGTAACGGATGTATATGTACAAGAATTTGTAGGGAAGTGGCCAACTGAGTGGAGGTAGCCGTCAGATATTGGTGTAGGAACAAGAATTTCCAGGGAAAGTTTGTCTGCAGAGGCCACAACAATGCAAAATGAAAAGGAAGTTGCACAGGTTTTTGCTTACAAGAAGGTAGCACAAAAAAAGAAAGAGGTTGAGTAGGTGGTAGCCCAAGAAAATGCAGAACAGGAAAAGAAGGAAGTTGTTGCTAAGGCAATTGCTGAAAAGCAACGTACCATGATGGAGGCTACAAAGGAAGTTGAGGAGTCTGCTTCTCAACCTACTGCGTACAAGGAAGGATCTGAGGAGGAAGGAGGGAGTGGCGAGGACCAAAAAACTCCCTTTATATTGCATAAGCGGACTAGGGAGATCACTTCTGGGTCTAGGAAGAAGCAGAAATTGGACAAGCATGAACATGCAGATCCAATGGTCCTCACTGAGGGGGACTTTGATGAGATTGGTGACAAGGTCCACGACACAATGATGGAGATGTGGACACAATTCGAGTAGTAGTACATGTAGATGCTGGGGAGTGTCCAAAAGGATCTGCATGAGTTGTATATTCAAATAGGTCAAATTCAGGCGAGCGTATGTGGTGAAGTAAAATTATAAGTGTGGAAACAAACAAATTCCTCTAGCCCGATGTTGTGGGGGAAAATGCCTATGCAGGACGATCCTATCCACCTAAGGTGTGATAGTGCCTTAGCAACAAACAGAAACATCTATTCTAGTATTCTTCCTTTATGAATTAAGAATGAAGAGAGATGGATGGACTAACCGGTGTCTTCCGTTTGTCCCTCGATCCGGTTTCTCTTCTCTTTGAGAGTTCCCAGCTACTTGCCTTCTCGCTCGCCCAACTTCAACAGGTTCCTGCAAGATCACAAGAAGGGAACACTACACAAAGACATAGATTCATATTCATAACTAGTTCAGGATTAGAAATAAACTAAACATACCAATGCAATCATACATCAAAGATACATCAGTATATAGGAGAAACCAAGATAGCTTTATTGATGAATAACAAGGTTCAGGAGGAGATACAACCAAGAGAGTTCCAATCCAGCATCTACCTCCCAGCGAATGAAATCCTTTCTTCACCTCCCTTCAAAGCATTAAGCACCCAATGATTCCAATCTCAAACCAACAGCAATTCTTTGCAATAACAAAATTCCAGCCTCCTGAACCTCTGGGTGAGAGATCCATATATAGATGTGAGCAGAGAGGATGAGTCAGCTCATGTTTTGACTTGTGGCTTCTCTCTGTCAGTTCTTGCTTCCACTTGGAGGTTGAGAACCTCTTACTCATCACTAGTCGAATTCATTGAGGCAAGTGTCATTGGAGAAGATTCTGGAAGCTTCCAGGGTCTTTCCACCTCGTTGAATGAACTTGCCATTTGTCATTTCCCGCTCAGCGCACCCTGGTAGTGCTTCTACCTGCGTTGCAGTGCACCTAGCCAGTGTAATCTCTGCATTTCAGCGCAGACAGCTAGTGGAGCCTCTGCATTGATCCTGAATTGACTGTTTCTGAGTGGTTTTTGGTGGAGAACTTCAGGGAGAAGCTGTCATTGGTTGACCTTGTTCCTCTAGGGGTAGGAACAACTCATTTAGGGACTTTGGATCCCTTGGATTATGGACATTTCATGCTCAATGCTGCAAGGCACAAAAATGTCTATAACAGTTGCCCCCTAAAGTATGAGGCCGTTTATCGGGTGAAATGCTTTATTAGGAGGATCCGAAGTTCTTCCAATGCTGGGAGGAGACCTGTAATAAGATACAATACAATACATTATTTTTCATACTGCTTTCGTGATCTAGCTGAGGCGAGCATTCCCATGCTCAGCTTTATAAATTCATTTTCTGTACATAGAACAGACAATCATCTGATGGTAGACTGATAATTTTGATGAAATCATCATCCTTTTGGTAGGATGATTATCTGCTACAATGATGTACATGTCAATGTCTTTATTTTTCCTGAATATATATCGCAGCCCAGATGGATGAAACTAGATCCGGGGTCTTCAATCTCGTCCGATCTTCACTTTCAGTACAAGTCGATCCATGTGAGAAATGTTCTGAAGTCGAACATGGAAAGACATCGCTTGATTATCGGTCAATGAGGTAAACCGTTAACAAGCGCGAGAGGAATCACCGATAATGATAATGACCCTCAAGGTACTGCAGTACAATTCACGTGGTGTGAATAAAGGACTTGGCGTCGAACACCATGCAAAATCTTTCGGTCGAAGGTCCTTGATGTATACCTGTTGCTGGAAGTGAGAAACTTGCCATTGAGGCATGCAAGCTTCAAAGTACTGAAGGGTTTGTTCCTAGATCAACTTCTTGGATAATTAGCTGATGTCGATAAGAAGCGATCCGTCAAAGGAGGGCCTTAATGTATCCCACATCAGTGACACGGAACGAAGCAAATGATTTTGATGGAGGTGAAAACGATCTGATGATATATGGTTCAGGGTGGCGGTCATGAAAGGATGAAGGATAATGTACGGTAGTGGATGGAACACGGTTGACTTCTCTGGATGACTTCTCTTGAACATATCGGCGACACTTGTGTGATGGATTGGTAGCATTTACCCCAAATATGGATGGTATTGGCGAGACCATGGTGATGTGACCGGTGAATGAAACAACCCAACCCGACTCAGGCACGGAGTGGAAGTGTCATGTTCAAGAGCGACTTGCTACCAATAAAGTTCTTTGAGTTTCTCCAAATTTTTCCCCAGTCATTGTTGACCAGTACCTCTTTATTTTTGTCAAGCTTGAGGAGGATAACATATGCTTGTTCTATAATTTGCCCTTCGGGCAAACCCATCGCTATGTTTTAACGAGCCTAGCGATAGTGAAACTCGTTCTCGTCTAAAGACAAGTTTGTCGCTATTTAATGCTTTTAACGAGTCTAACGACAAAGATAACTCGGTCCTTTTCATTTTTAGAGAGTCTGAAAAGGTACGTAAAGTCAACTCCAAAAGTCCTTTTTCATCATCTAATCCCTTAAATCTGAAAAAGTATAAAACAATACAGAAGGGATGAATTTTCGATAGTTTTAACGAGCCGAACAAAACAAGTGCTCGATCTTTTTGTGCAATAATCCCTCAGGTCCAAAAATATTAAAATCTAGAGGAGGGATAGCACTTTCGGTCGCTTTAACGAGCTGGAAGGCCAAAACTTGGCAATCTTTTCATATTTTACGAGTCAGATGAAAAGAGCTTAAAGAAGACTCATCTTTTGAGGAACGAGTGATAAAACGGGTTAGCAGCTGATTCCAAGTAAGGGTTGGAATTTTCCAAGCACGGCAGTGTCACAAGGATGGCTAGTGAAATCACTCTTCGCAGCTGTTCCTCAAAATGGGTAAACAATCATATGGAGGTGAACAATCGGCCAATGGAAAAGTGGAAGTGATGGTGCAAACACGACCAAGGCTTTAATGGCTGATAATGTTACATTCACAGTGGTTATTTACCGGAAGATAGTTCATTTTTTAACGAGCTTAAACGCGGAAAAACACTGCTCAATCTAATGTTTATTTTTTAACGAGCATGAACTATGTGCTAAAACTGCTCGATAACATGGTCTAATTTTGACCATGTTATCACTGTTTACTGTTTTTATTTATAATGTCTTTGTGCTTTCTTCTATCAAGACTTTAATCAAACTCATGTGTGCATGCAGATGTTGGTCCTGTTCGTCCAGCAGTTCGCCCGAGAGGCCAGCCGCTGCCCCAGCAGGGGAGACTGCTGGGAGGGTTATCCTTTGTGACCTTGATGTGGCCAAGACCTCTACAGCTGTGTAGGAGTAGGTTGAGAGCCTTACTCTCGGCATTCCAGATGTGAGGATCAACGAGTTACCTTTACAGTTGCAGCGGCATACTACTGGTGTGCCTAGACGATGGACTCGTCTCTTACGCATGATTGCACAGGCCGTGACGTGCTATCATGAGCATCACTAGACTAGGGTGCCCCCTAGCATTTTGGAGTTTTTGGGCCATGCGACTGATTTTGTCTTGGTTACAGAACATTATATGTAAACCATAAACAGCTTATATATATACATTTTGATTTTCGGGGTTTTATTCTGGTTGAGTTATATGATCCATATGTACAACATTGATGATGTGTTTCTTTTTATAAATGTCGCAAATGTCTATCTAACACATAGTTTGCTAATGAGTCGGTTAATGTGTTTAAGTTTCTGGAAATATGCTGGTATTGAATTAAATCAAACTGTCTTTCTAAAATCTTAACCCTTAGAAACTGCGATAAATGGCTGGATTTCGGACGGAATATATACCATTGAGTTGTAGTATTACGAGTTGTGAGTCTAGCCTGACGATTAGTCGGTGTATACCATGGGTGATGGCATCAGAGAGCAGTTCTATCAACGTGCTATACTCAGCGATGTTATTCGTTGATTGCCCAATACATACACCTCTGAAACTTACTAACTCGCCTCTTGGATCAAAAATGGCCCAGGCTGCGGAGGACAGGTTCCGCGAACTACAACTCGCTCCGTCGGCATATCCAACACATGTCTCCAAAAGGTTTGACATCTGCAATAAATGTAAAAAGGTGGATTACGCGACCAAAACAAACACTTCAGCGAAAACAAAATACAACAAAAGCATACTGATTACTATTTAAGCATAGTAACGCTTGAGGTACAACCCATTACGGGGTTGCGCCAGTGGAATTCCGTCATAATCCATTAACTCGTAGGCTCCTTTCGCTAACACTCGTTTAAAAATATAGGGGCCCATCCATAAAGAATTAAATTTACCTGCTCCCAATTTATCGGATTCTTGGTCGTAAAGCAAGACCAAGTCATCTTCTGAGAAGACACGGGGTTTGACATTTTTGTCGAACTGCGCCTTGACTCGTTTCTTATGGGATTTGTTAGCCAAAGCGGCGTCACGACGGGTTTCATCCAATTGGATTAATTCCAAGAAACGGGCCTCTTCTTCAGAATTTCCGGGGAGGAGGTCGATTGCGAGTTTAAGAGACGAGATTTCACACTGGACTGGTAAGACTGCTTCTAGGCCATACACCAGTTGGAAAGGTGTGAACCCGGTCACATTCCTTACCGACGTTCAGTAAGCCCACAAGGCTGAGTACAGGATTAGGTGCCACCTTCTTTTGTGAAGCCCAATCATCCTTTGCAACATGCGCTTTAGGTCCTTGTTGATCGCTTCAACTTGTCCGTTGGCTTGCAGATAATATGGGGTAGAGATGTCATGAGATAGCCCTAGCTTGGCAGCTAATTCAACCATCATGTGATTGCGAAAATGCGATCCATGATCTGTAACTATAACCTGTGGTACGCCGAATCTGGCGACTACATGATTGAAAAAGAAAAGGGCAGCTGTTTCACCAGTGTTATCTAATGTAGGCATCGCCTCGGCCCATTTGGTAAAATAGTCAACGGCGATTATAATATACCCATGCCCCCCAGTCGAGGTGGGGTTACATGCCATGAAATCGATGCCCCATTTGGCGAAAGGCCCAACATCAACTATTGGCTGTAAAGTTGCGGGTGGTCTTCTGGTTTTGCTATCAAAAATTTGACAAGCATGGCAACTTCTAACTGCAGTTATGCAATCTTTGAACATGGTTGGCCAGAAGTATCCTGCTCATAAGATTTTTTGTGCTGTAGCATATCCAGATTGATGCCCCCCACACGCGCCTGAATGACACTCATTCAGGGCTTTTTCGGCCTCCTCATGGGTGAGGCACCTTCTCAGAACTGTATCGATACCACGACGGTAAAGCGTATCACCGACGATCATGTAGTCTTTTGCTTGGTATCGTATACGTTTTTGTTCAGAGTGAGAGGTGTCAGGCCTGAACTTTTGGGTTTGGAGATAAACTATTATATCTCCATACCACTCATTGCTTGTAGATATCAGAAAAAAATTCTCGTCCACGATTGATTCTTCGGATGTTTCATCGTTGGACGACGATGGGAAAACTAGAGATTTCTTTGATTTGGTTTTTACAAATTCCAGATCAAACTCTTGAAGGATTGCTATCCATTTTGAATATTTGCCCCCCAGGAACTGTCGCGACAATATATAAGTCATGGGGTTGCAATCAGACAAAATGGTAGTTTTCCGAAAGAGGACATAGTGTTGAAACCTTTGTATCGCTTGAACAGCTGTAAGCGCTAGTTTTTCAACATAAGAATATTTACTTTCTGTATCATTTAAGTTTCTACTTAAATAATATATAGGATGTTCGATTCCATCAACTTCTTGAACTAAAACCATTGCGATGGTCGTATATGCTGCAGCCAGATACAGGTTAAAGTCTCTTTGATAATCGGGTGCGTACATTAATGATGATTTTATTAAGGAATCCTTTAAAGCATCAAAGGAAGCTTGCGCAACCTGATCCCAGACGAAGGGTACTTCTTTTTTCAAAAGACGTGTATAACCTTTAGCAAGTTCGGCGTAATTTGGAATGAACCTCCTCAGAAAGTTTGCTTTCCCTTGGAGTTTCTGAATCTGAAGCAAATTTGAAGGTGGAGGCAAATTGATGATTGCCTGGACCTTGCAGGGGTCGAGACGAATCCCATCCTTTGAGACTACAAAGCCAAGTAAACGACCAGAACTAATGCAAAATACACATTTGTGCGGATTGAGTCGTATCTTGTAGTGTCGGAAACGTAGAAATATCGCTCTTAAATGCTGCGGATGATCAGTCCGCTTTCGCGAATGAGCCGGAAGGTCGTCGAGGTATGGTTGAACGATGTGTTTGATGTCATGGAAGGCATAATTCATTGCCCTCTGAAACGTCGCCCCTACGTTCTTTAAACCAAAGGGTAATTTTCGATATGCAAATGTGCCCCACGGACAAATGAATGCAGTCTTTGACTGGTCCTGTGGGCGGATATTTATTTGATTATACTCGGAAAATCCATCCATGAATGAAAAGATTTCACATCTGGCGCATTCATCAATTATCTGGTCGATGAAGGGTGTAGGGTAGTTGTCTTTTGGAAAAGCTTGGTTTACATCCCTATAATCGACACACACTCTAATTGTCCCTTGTTTCTTCATAACAGGGACAATATTCGATACCCAATCGGTTAGAGGAACCGGGTAGATGAAACCAGCATGGAGAAGTTTTTCAACTTCTGCCTTAATTGTAGCGGCTTTCTTGGGGTGCACCTGCTGAAGCCGTTGTCTTACTAGTTTGACATCAGGATACATCTTAATTTAATGTTCAACGATACTCGAGTCGATGCCTGGCATTTCATCATATGACCAAGCAAAGACATCTCTGAATTCGCGAAAAAGAGCGTTATATATTTCCAGTTCTGAAGGAGAACAACATTTGCCAACATAAATATTCTCTACAACATCTGTTTTGGTTGAGATATTTATGGCTATAGTCTCTTCAATATTGGATAGGTTCCGCTCGGAATCCACCGTATTTACAGTATTTGATAGGAATTCAAAGACTGAAGGGTGATAAAGGTCATCATGAGTATCTTCTTCACAATCCGGAAGAAAGGAACGATGGTGGCTATCATTCCATGGTGCCCCCTCAATCAACATTGATTGTATGATTCCTTCGTCGGTTCCATGCACTCGCGACCAAGGATCTAATGGGGTACCATACTCTCTAGACCTATCTACCCAAACGCACGATGAGCGTTGATTTGGGTTCGCCTCCCAAGCTAGGAACATTGATTGCTACAATATCTCCGTTGGGCTTGGGGGTAAAACCATTGCATGATCCATGTCAATATCGTCTTCTGAAATCTTTTGTGCGGAAGATATCATGTTGCAGGCTCCTACCAATGCTACTTCTCCTATATAGATTGGAGGTGGAAGTGTGAAAGTTCCCATTAATGCGGGGTCTTTCAGTAGGCCTACTCCGATATTTTGAAGCGAATGGTTGCTACCATGGATCATTGGAATGCTTCCCGTAACTTGAGAACCATTGGGGAGGAAGTTTTGCTGGTCGACAATTGTAATCCCTCCTTGGAAAGGGAATGCAATCTTTCTAAAATAGGTTGACACGACAGCTACCATGGCATAGATCCATGGTCTTCCTAGTAGGATGTTGTAGTCAAGGTTCCCATCAATGACTTCGACATCTATTTCTACTGTTTTCCCTCCTAGTTCAATTTTTAAGTTATTCAGGATACCATATGGGGTATACGATCGTCCATCAAATGCTTTTAATGTTGTTGAAGATCGCGACAAGTTTGGAGATCCTAATGTTTTCCAGCAACTCATCGACATAATACATGTGGATGCCCCCTCATCAATAATCGTTCGATGAACGGTTTTGTTGAGGGCTTTCACTTGAATAAGGAAAGCTAGTTGAGCTGGTAACTGAGGATCGTATCCTTTATGATCGAAGGATACAAGATTGGAATCCCTTGGGTCCACCCCACTGATAGCTGATAACAAAGCCTGCCTTTGGGATGGGCAATTCTGTAGTACTTCAAGAGTCGACATAGCGGATGGCGATTGGGCCAAATCTTCCACTATGTTATAATGCTGCGCTGCCCTAGCACGAGGATTAAATGTCGACTTGTGTACTACTCCCTTTGGCGGTTTTATTGTTAATTCAGGTATTATTGGTGGCGTTACAACTTCTGTCGAGGTTGTTGTCGAACTACTTGGTTGATATTTATCCTTGTTGTTCGACAGCTGTGGATTCCCGTAATCTTTGTTCCTTGTCGAGATCAAAGCATCATTTTGCTGTTTTGAAACCGACAACATTAGCACTTGAGACGGGGAAGCATCTCCACTATCAACCATATTTGTTCCTGGATTTGGAAACGGATCAGTTAACACTGCTGAGTTTTTCGAACTCTTAAAGAATTTCTTCAGCTCAGCTTTGTAAGGACACTCCCTTGTCCAATGATCCTCATCGCATATACTGCATGGATATTTCCTATTTCCAGGAGGGTTTGAAGAAGGTTCTTCAGGTGATGTCTCATCCTGTTTCTTCTTCTTCCCTTTTTTTTGTTTCTTCTTGCTTCCTAGTTGTTTGGTTTCTTTGCCCTTATCTGTCGATACGGCATTTACTTCCGAAGCAAGAATTTCGTCTTTTGCATTTTGATTTGAAACCTTACGGGCTTTCTTGGATGTAGCCTTTGTCGATTTCGCATTTTTTGTGCCAATCACGCCATCACCGGCGTGAGAGTCATTGTTTGATTTAGGAGGAGGAGGAATTGAGAATTCCGGTCTAGGGGCGTCAGGTATTTTGTCGTAGAGCGTGCCAGACTGAGTATAGACTAAGTCCAGATATTGCGCACGAGCGATAACTTGCTCTTCCGTTATGACCCCCCCCTTTGCCACATCTTCCGTAATGGTAGGAAGTAATGACTTTATAAACCATTCAGCTAACAGTTGATCAGGAACGTATGTTTTTACCATCCTCCGACGACATCGCCACTCATGTATATGATCAGATATGTGAGTGGCTATTGTCTGTTTGAAGTTGGTTAAGATTTCCGTTCCTGTTTCATACCTTATCGGTAATTGAAAATGGGTTAAGAAAGTCGTGGCTAAGGTGCTGAAATTGTCGAACGAAGCTCTAGGCAATTCAATATACCATTTTGCCGCCGGACCCGTTAACGTCCTCTGAAAAAGGCGAAAACTTATCGAATCATCGTTTAAGGTGTTTGATGAACACCATAGATGAAATGTCATCACGTGATTCAATGGGTCCTCACCTGGATTTCCATTAAATTTAGGAATGTCGGAAGGAAGTTTGTGAGGAATCACTGGCCACCAAGGGGCATAAGCAATCGGATCGTTTGTTAACCGGTGTAAATCGGGTAACTCTAAAGTTGCCACGAATGGTAACTGTTGATTCAGGTTAGGTGAAGCATACCCAGGATACGATGGAATTGCCTGAGCAGTTGGCCTTTGCATACCAGCATAATGTAATTGATGCTGATATGACTGATACGGTTGGTGGACATGACCACCGTAAAGTGGTTGATTTTGACCGTTTTGAATGTACGGTTGTCCACTGTTCGCAAAGATCTGCTGCTCAGAACCTTGGTATACTTGTTGGAATTGTGGTTGGTGATATTGCACCAGCCATGGTTGCGAAGCCATGTTCTGTTGCACTATACTAACCGTCGGACCAAGGTGTGGGGTAATTGTACCTGTTTGGACTTGTGTCGCCCCACCAGTTGGCGATTGTGGTTGAGTCACAGGGTCAAGGGGCTGTTGCATTACAACCTGAGAAATCTGAGGTTGACACACAACAGGCAACGTTTGAACCTGTGACACTGTTACAATAGCTGGTGTTGTAGGGATGTTCAACATAGGTACACATTGTTGCATAGAATACACAACCCTTGGTTGTTGGGGTAGTATAGGTACCCAAACACTTGATGTAACTCAATTATAACTTGAATATTGTTGTGAACTCCCGTATGGATATCCTCCCGGAGGGGGTAATGAAAGGGCATATTGCCCCCCATACGGTGGCAATCCGGAACTCAAAGGGATTGTCTGCCCTTGGGGGCTGGATTGCCCAAATTGACCTCCAAACGGATCAATTTGGCGAGCTTCAACATAAGAGTTGCCGAATATTATTCCGGAGGAACAAACAGGAACGGACCACACTGTCGAAATAGTCCCTGGGTGGACTCCTTCTAGCGGTTGTGAGCTAGTCGGGACAGATGGTATGCCGGCAAACATTGTCGGAGTGACGGCAGGGAGTTCTGTTGTCGCTGTGTCATTTGACACAGTCCTAGATGTTGACGGTTGTTTAGACATTCTGAGTCTATCCAAAAGATTCCCTAGCGACTCTACAGGAACTTCCACTGGTGGTAGACTAACTTCTGATGTCGAAGGAAATAGAGTGACCCCGACTCCAAAATGTGTTGGAGTACTTGCTTGCGGGTCTTCTACAATTTCCTCTATCGCAATCAAACCAGGTGGGAGGGGAAGACCGTCAGGTCCGTAAAATATTTCTGGTGCCGAAGAAGGGGTTGAATCAACAGCGACAGATGTTTGAGGAACAAGACTCTCTGAACCGGTTACAGATGGAACTGGTTTAGTAACACAAGTGTTTGTTCTCAGACTAGGATTAGTATCACTGTCCCTCTGTGGTTGTTGAACTTCTTCTGTAGAGGCAGGGTTTCCAGAAATGTTTGGAGTAACCGGAATCTCAGATGTCGTTGGAACACTTGTTCTAACTTTGATAGGAGATTTTGAACCGGTTAAACGAGTTTGCTTTGTCCGTACTGTTTTCGATTCCGGAGACAAAGACGGTTGACTCGTAAGCCTCTACGAATGACGGGGTTTCAATTGAATTTCTTCCACGATTGCAGATTACTTGATCAACCAAAATACAAAAAGGGGAAAGTGTGTTTCCGAATTAAATGAATTTTTAGACGCTTTAGACACAACTTGCTTTTTCAATTTTAAAGAGTCGAGAAAAAGCTAAATATGACTCTAGTCTCCTTCGATGTTTTAACGAGCCCGAAGTGAAAAATGCTCGGATGGACTTTTTCCGTTATAGAGTCTGAAAAAGGCCAAAAGGAACTACTCTGGAGTTCTAGGTAGAGGGTGTGCCAAACTTTTCGCAAAACCGCAGAATACTTTTTAAGGCACGGGCGGTCGATCTTCCTGAATGCTGTGTTCAGTGCATTGCGATCAGTAGGGCGGCCGACACGGCTTCCTAAGGATAAAGGTTTTATGCCTATAGGGGTCTCCCAATATATACTCGACGGTACGTGGGAGCACAATCTGTACTAGCGCTATCGTCCCTCAGGAGGAATCACCCAACCATCAGCGAGATCGACAGTCACCAGGTTTTACAATGCCGGAACACGTCTCTAGCCTAGACCTCTATGTTGTGCGTTAAGTTACAAAGCGTTGTTAAGTTCATTCAATTTATTTTAGGTTGATCTTTCTTAGAAGTTTGCCTTTTTGGATCACCACGAGATGTATGATACAATTCCTAAATGCAGTCTAAAGATGATAAGCAAGCTTTATATCTTTTCAACAATGAAAATCCTAGCTACAAAGGGAAAATGAAGATACAACTTTTCTCAAAGAGCATAGAGCACACTGTAATGCACTTTTCCCTAAATCAACACATGCAAACTATCAAAATGAAAATGCACAAATGCATGTATTTGTTTTCGCTTCCTTAATATTGATGCCTAAAAAGAAAGCTGTTGTATAAATTTGAATTCGATTTCAAGCGAAAACATAAACAAGTTCCTTTTTTCAAAATCAAAAGACGATTACGACACCTTATGATTTACTTGTTTCGACACTAGAAATGCATAAATTCAAACCAAAGACAAAAGTAAAAGCTAAATCAACTGTGAACAGCAAACAAACTCACTCCTAATATCAAAACGACACTTATGACAGGTCTAGATCTAGGGGCGACAGTATGACTAGTTTACTTTTATAATGGGAAACTGCAAATGATGTAACAAATACACAAAGAACAAATACAGTTTCTTTATACAACTGAGGAGGAATTGAGGCAAAGAAAAGGGGTTTCAGATAGGTACCTATGCTGGTTACAGGCTGTAGAAATCAGAGATCAAAACAAGGCAAAACAGAGCAGAGAACCCCAGCCGCACAAGGCCTAAGCTGGATCAGCACACCTGTATAACAGAGAAAATGAATTGCAATGCAGGTAGACTTCGCGGGAACTGCGTTGAAATGCAGAGTCTCTTCACAGAGCATGCGCTGGAGTAGAAACGAGAGTTCTTCTCTGGGTTCTGGGTCACGGTTTGCTGATTAATCTACAGTTTCAGGCCAAATAAAAGCAACAAGCAAGGTACAATCATAGGGATGATTTGAAGGAGGGCTAAGATCTATCAAAAAGGATCATCAAATCATTTGTGAGTCCATTGTTCAGATCATAGATAAATCCAGTGATTGGATCAAAGCAGCAGATGTCTACTTTGCATCTGAAAATAGCAGATGCAGTTCGATTGCTGCTCTTGAGTCTATGAAACAAACAATGATAGAGACACAAATAAAATGACTAAACAGATCTCCCCAGCGGAGTCGCCAATTTGTTGTGGGGAAAAATGCCTATGCAGGACGATCCTATCCACCTAAGGTGTGATAGTGCCTTAGCAACAAACAGAAACAGCTATTCTAGTATTCTTCCTTTATGAATTAAGAATGAAGAGAGATGGATGGACTAACCGGTGTCTTCCATTTGTCCCTCGATCCGGTTTCTCTTCTCTTTGAGAGTTCCCAGCTACTTGCCTTCTCGCTCGCCCAGCTTCAACAGGTTCCTGCAAGATCACAAGAAGGGAACACTACACAAAGACATAGATTCATATTCATAACTAGTTCAGGATTAGAAATAAACTAAACATACTAATGCAATCATACATCAAAGATACATCAGTATATAGGAGAAACCAAGATAGCTTTATTGATGAATAACAAGGTTTAGGAGGAGATACAACCAAGAGAGTTCCAATCCAGCATCTACCTCCCAGCGAATGAAATCCTTTCTTCACCTCCCTTCAAAGCCTTAAGCACCCAATGATTCCAATCTCAAACCAACAACAATTCTTTGCAATAACAAAATTCCAGCCTCCTGAACCTCTGGGTGAGAGATCCATATATAGATGTGAGCAGAGAGGATGAGTCAGCTCATGTTTTGACTTGTGGCTTCTCTCTGTCAGTTCTTGCTTCCACTTGGAGGTTGAGAACCTCTTACTCACCACTAGTCGAATTCATTGAGGCAAGTGTCATTGGAGAAGATTCTGGAAGCTTCCAGGGTTTTTCCACCTCATTGAATGAACTTTCCATTTGTCATTTCCCTCTCAGCGCACCCTGGTAGTGCTTCTACCTGCGTTGCAGTACACCTAGCCAGTGTAATCTCTGTATTTCAGCGCAGACAGCTAGTGGAGCCTCTGACTTGATCCTGAATTGACTGTTTCTGAGTGGTTTTTGGTGGAGAAATTCTGGGAGAAGCTGTCATTGGTTGACCTTGTTCCTCTAGGGGTAGGAAAAACTCATTTAGGAACTTTGGATCCCTTGGATTATGGACATTTCATGCTCAATGCTGCAAGGCACAAAAATGTCTATAACACTCGATAATGGGTCTAGCCACAACTGATACATTCTATGGAAGATTTCCTTAGGTTTGAACCATTTAAGAGGGCCTACCTCTTAGTACACTTATCCTATTTGATGATTTCCTTTCTTATTCGCTCCAGCTATCTCTCGCTTCCTTCTTCAAATGCCTAAAACAAGTAAACAACTACAAACAACAACCGTGATAATAGAAAAATTCTAATTCAACCTACTTAACAAGTCAAGAAACATTAGGCCATGAATATGTAAGATGTAAAATCATGTAGGAAATCAATCGATAGTTGCATATATATTGAATCAAGAATATATTACAACCATTGTCTTGACATTGTTGTTCTCCTCTGACAAGACTAGGTTCCCACACACTTCTGCTAGTATTCCATGATGGCCTCAACAACAATAGTTTTAAGGCTCTTCCCTTTAGGCTTCACTCCAAACCAAATCACACTTCTCCCTCACATAACTAGAGAGCTAAAACTATGAATAGCTTTTTGTTTACTCCAAACTTAATTAGCACTAGCACACCAACATTAACAATAGCTTATGCTTGGGAAAAAGGGAGGTTTATATAGGATGAATGGATGGGAGATGGACCCTCTTCTCATGGGAGAAGGTATTATCCCTTGAGGTAGGTCCATCATTATAGGGGAAATGATCCCAAACTAACATCCTCAACCCCATCCGGCCAAACCATTTACAAGATTTCTGTTACGAAGCTTCTATAGCTAGAAACTTTGGCTCTTAATTTAAAAAACATTCCATAAGAGGATCGGCAAGATTGGAAAATATCTCAGTCGCTTCATTCAGCACTAGGGATAGTGCTATTCCATGCATATTGGCATGAGGAAGATAAAGGCCATGAGAACCGGTCTTGTAAACTAGACAAAACAGAAGTTTTTGGGGAAATGGTGCAGAAGGCAATTGTTCTGCTCATGAAGAGGGAAACAATGGAAGTTTCTTCATGAAGGGTAAGCATGTAGGGTTCTATTGTGCTCTACAACAACCCCCCATTTCATATCATTCTATTCACAAAACTATCATATGAAATGGGTCCCTCTAGAGTTTGATTGGTATCAATATTATATTATTTAAAAGGGTCCGAAAACCAAATGAAAACATTATAAAACCCTTTTTGAAATCCCATTTTCATCAAATAAATCAATCTTTATCATTGCAATAAAGCGATCGCAAGATCGCATATCGCAATGACATAAGGTAAATAAGTAAGTGGCACATTGGTTTCCACCGATGCGATATCGCTATCGGCTATTCGGCAATACTCTATGCACATTTTTAATGCGCCCCATGCCATTCACCCCGATGCGATGCGATATCGCTATCGGCGATCAGCAATATACTATACATGTCTCATATAATGCCAATGCTCCCGATGCGATGCGATATCGCTATCGGCGATTGGGGTTTTCAAAAGGTATCAATATAAGAGGTTAAACCTTCCCCAATGGCCGATTGCGATAAAGCGCAGATTTCAAAAAAAACCGTTAAAATGAAGGGATATCACAATCAATTCATATTAAAAGCTTGATCCGTCCAGCAATGATTCACCTGCGCTCAACCGCCAAAACATCTACAGCACGCTTAAATGAATCATTCGGCCGATTAATGATATAATGGGCATTTAAGGATTGGCAGGTTTTAAACGACCATTTAATGTAATTATAAGTCCTAAAATCCTCTCATGGATTGTATCTGCGCCCATTTTAAAAGTTAATCTCTTATCATGCATCGGTCAATATATCTCATCACATTGAAGTTTTCATTGCCAATTCTCTGTGTTACGTTTATTTTCGCCTCTGTGCAGAATTCATCCAAAGGAGAAAGCTTAAGCAAAATGGGGAAGAAATCCAAGAAGACCACAGGCGCTTCTGTTGCGCCAGCCGCAGGACAAGCTGTCGCTGATCCCTCAAACAAAAAGAAAGGATTGATTTCGGATACCACATGTTCTGGTCTCGGCAGAACTACTTGGCAAAGCACCTACAACTTGATTGAACTTGAAGAACCCAAAGTGACAACAGTAGAAGCTACTGCAGATTCTACTCGGAAATTTGATGCCACTCTAAAGGACTTAGCTGACTCCTTCCTTCATCGGATAGCAGCTAGGGAACAAATTCTCCCATACACAGATGTAGTGTGGTGGGCAATTGAGGAAATCCCAATCCTGGATAGAACCTTCAGCACCAGAGACGGGAGAATTTTCGGGTCGTTCAAAGCTGATGATCTAAGGCAAATGTATCATTTGCCTGAGCCAGAGAAGACATACAATAAGGAGTTCCTGGAAAAATTCCGAAACGAGAACGAAGTTGAATCCGAACCCATCCGGGATTGGAGACAAAATCCAGCTAAGCACAAACATGAATCTTCCGGTAAGTACTCGGTTGATTCCTTGGCTTCTCCTTATTGCTACGCTGGAATAATGATGTGTAGATTCTGTGGATTGCATGACTCTTCTAATTTCACTATAGAAATGGTTCCCTTAATGGAAGCTGCATGCAACAGTATAATAATGGATTGGGCCACTATTCTCTCAGATAAACTAGCCAAAGTTGTTCTTGAGTTTAGGAATAAGACTCGCATCTCTGAAAGGATAATTCCCCCATTTTATTACAGTGCCTATATTTTAGATACCTTGTGTTTTAATTCTGAATTTCCTGTGCTCGGCTGGAGGTGGATGCCCCAAGAATCCATGCCTATTCACATTTACCACCAGAAATTATGGAAATCCTCTTACAAGCACCATCTGTACCAAGTCTGCAATGGCTTTATGTTGCCTATTTATTATTCTATTTTTGATAAACCCATTCCCAAGATTTCCTACCAAGATGGGATTGATTTAACAGCAGTAGGGAGATGGTTTGGAGAGGAGAAGTTCACTTATATAAGAGTTTTCGGTAGCCAAGCCGAACCTCATGTTCTCCCTTTATACATACCAGATAAACTGTTGGCAAGGGAAATCTCTTACCAGATTATTGCTGAGAGTGCTACACAGACTCTCAAGAAAAATAACAAGCAAGGCTGGCCCTCTTTTCCTTTGAGATGCGGTGTCTATGCTCTGCATGATCTCAAACATGCAGAAAAGGAAGCTATGAAGATTAAATCATTAACTCTGGCGACTCTCCCAAATAGGCAATTTGATCCAAACAAAGTTGCCTATAATGCACTAGAACAGGCCAAATTGTCAAAATTCGATCATAAAGAAGATATGTTTGACGACCTGTTCTCTTCAGCTGAGTCAATAATGCAAGTTAAATCATTGGCCAAAATGAAATATCATGATGAAGGGTTGACTGAATTTAACAGACTTAGAGAACAGAGGTTGCAAACTCTGCCTCTAGATATACTAGCGACAACCCTAGCGACATCGTCAAGCGAGCCTGATCGGCAATAGTCAAAGGAACCTCCAGTTACAACAAAAGAACAAGAGAAGCCACAGGGGGAAAATCAGAAGAAAGAACAGAAGGAAATCAAAAGAGAGAGCAGGAAAAAGTGCGGGAGGAGACCCAAACTGAAAAGGAAAAACAGACCACTATTGATGTCAATGGGGATACTCATATCGACCCTAAATTGCTCCAGGAATGGAAGCAATTTGATTCCATTATCAGTGGTCTGGAATGTTCAAAGGACACAGACACTTCAAAGGCAACAGACACACAGGAAATCACTTCACCACAGGTTCTAAGTGGAACCAGCGGCCCACCCATTTCTAAAGAGGTAGAGATAATACCGAAGGACCCCTCCAACCAAATCATTTTGCAGGTAGAAGAGATTCCTCCCCTGGATGTCTTCTACAGCCCAAGGCATAAAGCTGTAGTTAAACGACAAAGGAAAAGAAGAAGGACTGATCAACCTTCCCTTTTCCCAGAGCAAACTGTCACAGGCAATGTGGTTTGGAAGGAGGAATTTGACCCCTCCGATGACCTGACAAAACTGTCACAATATGCTGGAGCTTATTCGGCAGCGACAATAGATAAGGCATCGGAGGTAAGCCTTTTACTGAAAACAAAGGATCAGGAGATTTTCTCGTTACAGGCACAGTTAACTGAAACAAAGCAGAAAGTGGAGCAGGCAGAGCATCAATTGTTGACGCAACAGCAATTAAACAGTCAACTAACTCAACAATTGCAGGCAAAAAAACAAAGGATTGACCAAAGCACAATCCAGAAGCAGAAAGAATTATCAGAGGCATTGGCACAATTGAAGGCAGCAAATGAGCAAATGGTGAAAACAAAAGATGAGCAAATTGCTCAATTATCATCACAGCTCGAGAAAACAAAGGGCGTTCCACAAGTGGCCGAATTTAGAGTAGAAGCACTACAAATAAATACTGCATTAATATCCCAAATTAAGCTTCTATGTCAACAAATCACCCAGGCAGAGCCACTATGTGAATTAACGACATCCATAAGTAAGCAAGTAGACAAGGCCAGGACTGAATTAGATCAAGCTGAAGAAACGATAGCTGCATTTCTCGACTGGCAAGATTCTGATCAAGGACAAGCGGCAAATTTACCAAGAATCTTAGAGTCACATAAAGATATACTCTTTACAGAATGGCTGTCCCAGTTAATGAAAGCAGAGAGGGAAGTTTCAAGATGCAAATCAACTTCAAGCAATTTAGTTGAATTAGCCAATAACACTCTCTACTTATCAAACATGATTTCCCAATGCACACCAGGAAAATTGACAACGATGAAAACATTGGAGCAATCATGTTATCCAGATCTAGAGGAAAAGGGGAGGTTAATCGCTGGGATTAACAATTTAACCTTGGACACCTATTGGTTCTTCTTGGTAAAGCCGCACACAAGAGAGCCGCCCTCAAGTGCCTTACGGATGCAATCAGGTATATTATCCCCGATATTCAGGATGCCACCTATGTTGCCCAGCTCAGCTCGCGCCTCAACAGACCACCTGAAGTGGAGCCGATGCTTGCGATAAGTCAGCTCAGATTTAAAGGCAAGTAGCCTACTTGATGAATCATGCCGCCGACTGCCAGATTGCTGAAGAAAATAGGATCAAAATTTATTGATACCAATTAAGTAGGATTTCTGTTTTATAGATAGTTAGATTATTTAAGTATTTATAGACCCTTTCATTGTTTTGGAAAGGGTCGTAAAGTTTTGTACCTGACTTAAAGACTGAAGTTGCACTATTGTGCTTCAGTCATATTCTTTTATGAAACTGGACCAGTTGTTCTAAATTTGACAAGGAAGCTTTTTATGCAATTATGCACTATTGTCTTTGTTTGAAAGTCTTTCTGCATTGAAGGAAGAATCACAAGTAGCGATTGATATTGGGAGTGTCGAACAGCTCATATGGTATTTCTATCTATGTCTGAATTCATTCCTTTCATATGAATTGTTATTTGATTATCTTTGCTATTATCGATTATATGTATGTGTTTTAACAGCAGTTATGTATTCCTTCCACTATTGGATGTTTATGGTGTGCTTTCCTTTTAATCATATATGTGTCGATGATATAAATGACAAGTGTAGTAATATTGCTTTAATCGCTTTGCTTAACTATTTAAGTAAAGTAATCCATGAATGCATTAATGTCCATGTATATTAGGTGGAGTCATCTATATGCCTATCCATAGACACAGATCATCAAGCGCTACACTTCAAAGCTCAAAAGTTCCCGGGATAAGTCATAGTTCTTCTATTTTGTTGATAGATTTAGCTATTCGCCTATCAATAGATTAGTTAATCAATTATCCATTCATCCCGTTTATCCATTTCCGGGAAACTGGTCCCATTATCCCCAGTCGGAGCCACCATTCCAAACGGAAAAGGAGCTGTACTAAGGTCCGGACCAGGTGGTTATCCCCCAATGTTGTTGCAGCGATTTTCGAGGCATCAACATTTTTGGCGCTAGAAGGAGGGCCCAACTGTGAATGGCACACAAGGCAAAATCTACAAGCCATTCTAAAAGTAATTCTCCCTCCATATCCCCTCAAACTTCCCATTTGCATGCTGGTTCTCCAGTATTTAGACAAGAAGAAGAGGAATCAACTACCACTGCTCAAACCCATCATACTCCAAGACA
Source organism: Pinus tabuliformis (assembly GCA_031772625.1). Taxonomy (NCBI): domain Eukaryota; kingdom Viridiplantae; phylum Streptophyta; class Pinopsida; order Pinales; family Pinaceae; genus Pinus; species Pinus tabuliformis. The sequence continues at coordinate 1,197,801,349 of CM062816.1, read as the reverse complement.
ATTAAGTCTTGAATCACCTGAAGTCCAGTCTCTTATCCACAAACTTCAGAGCTTCTCGATTTCACCACAGAAATCTGAGGTATCACAAAGCAGTGCGACTTCGCAGTTCAATTTACCTCACCCTCTCACCAGACTTCAGAGCGAAAAGCTCGGTATTGAACCCACTGAGTTCCCTTTACCCAAAAGGAAAAAGGCGAAGAAATATACTGAAGAATATGACAGTGAAGAGCTTTCATCCACATCCTCCATTGCATCTTCCCCTCTGCAAAGTCAACCATCCACTCCCCCATTACATATTGTTGTTCATCAGGGATAAGGAGCTTTAACATCCCAATCTGCTCACTCCTCAACATTATTTCCTTCCCAGACATCTGGAATTCCAACAGTAGTATCAAGCACTACTGCTATTATAATGGCATATCCATGGACCAGATCTGGTGCAGTCAATATGCATGCACCATTGCATCCATTACCAGATGCTCCTGAAAAATGGCTACCCAAGTTTAACCCAGATGATGGGACCCAGGCTGAGGAACAGATTAATAATTTCATGTTGGCAGTCAACTTGAAAGGAGTAACAGAACAAGATGTTGTTGTTAGACTTTTCCCTTACACCTTGCAAGGATCAGCAGGATCCTGGTATTTTTCTTTACCCTCTGGTTCCATTACCAGTTGGATCACTTGCCAAGAGCAGTTTCTTACCAAATATGGAGATGATAGGTCTTTGGCTACCCTAATAAACGATCTCTCCAATCTTAGGATAGAGCATAGGGAACCAATTAAGGAATTTAATGCTCGATTCAATAAACTCCTGAACAAAATCCCCACGGCCTCCAAACCAAGTGAACAAATTTGAAGCGAATGGTATATAACCGCCCTACCTGCCAATATAGCCATTTTTGTAGATAGGGCTGGGAAACCTACCTTAGCCGAAAACATGAAAGAAGCACTTGCTGTGGAAAAACACATTAATGCTCTAGAAAAGAAAGCTGCTCTGGAAGACAGAAAAGTGAAAAAAGTCTCATTTAAAGATGACTCAAGAAAGAAAACCCCAAAAGATCCATATGACATGGAGGGTTTGCAAAAAGTCCTAAAAACTTTATCAAATGAAATGGTTGAAATAAAGAAACAGGTAGCCGAAACCTCAACCAAAAGACCCTTTAGGGCTTATAAGAAAAATGAATCAAAGCCACCGAATGTCATATCTAATGCAGATTCAGAGCAAGAAGAAGAGGAAGAGGAAACAATCTCACCAACTAATGATGAAGAAGAAGTAGTAGAATGTCATGGAATGTGGGATTTTATACTCCCCAACTCTGATACCGATAATGAAGAAGAAGCGTTCTCGGTCACTACTAGGAGTAAAAGTACTTCCGAACCTGTTCAAGTAACGTCAAAGAAAAGGAGTGCAGGTGCTGCTACAACCAAAGAAAAAATACCCCCAAAGAAATCACCTGCAGCAGTTCCCCAAAACCAGCCTTCAACTTCTAATACTCCTTCAACATCTAAAACATTAGTGGTATCCGATTCAATGGAGTACAATATTGTTGATGACATGAAGAAAACTAAAGCAAACATTACTATGTTTGAACTTAGTAAATTAAAACATCAGCAGAAATTGCTTCTCAAAGAATTGAATGTTGTTCCTTCTACACCTCTTCCCAGTGCTAAAGCTGCTAATGATTCAGGCCAACCTCCACCCGGTATGGTTGAAGCTACCGATTCAGTTCTGATTGGAGATAGATCAAATTCTCATACTCCACCTTTCCTTCTAACCTATGAGATCTACAACAGAAACCTGCACAACTGTTTGATTGACTCAGGGGCATCTTCTAACATAATGCCAGCTTCGGTTTGTTCCAAACTGAACATTGAACCTCAGAAGTCTGCTATTCATATTGTATAGTTGGATAGGACCAAAGTACAGGTTGTGGGAGAGATTAATTCCGTAACTATCAGGTTATCTGCTGATCCCATAGTAGTACAAAGGATTGATATCCTGATAGCCGATATACCTAAATTTTACGGTTTAATCTTGAGTAGGGATTGGTCTAAAAAACTACATGGGTATATTTCTACTGATTGGTCACATATGTGTCTTCCCTATAAGGGTAAGCCAAATCAAATAAGGATTGATCAAGAAAAACATATGACCCATATAGTTACTGAATTTGAGCAGAAAACCAACCTGTAGCATTTAATAACAACATTTTGGGGAATTATTCATCTGAGTCATTCTTTGGTAACTTTACTGCCCAGTCATCCCCTTTCTCAGTCAACCATTTTTCATCTCAGATTGAGAATTTTTCACAAACAGATAGGTCTAGATGTTTCAATGATACTGAGAAAACTGTAAATACAATTGTTAATACTTCTTTATTTTGGTCATTATATTTCGATGGGTCCAAATCTAGTGAGGGCTTAGGAGCAAGGTGTATTTTGGTTAGCCCACTAGGAGAAAAAACAATGTTGTCTTGTAGGCTGGAATTTGAATGCACTAACAATACAGCCGAATATGAAGCCTTAGTCCAAGGACTGTATAAAGCAATCGGCCTTAAAGTGCAATATTTAAAAGTATTCGGCGATTCTGAAATTATTATCAAACAGGTGAGAAATACAATTCATTGTCTTTCAAATCATCTTAAACATTATCAATCGCTAGTACAAGAGCTCACCTCACACTTTTCGGCATTCAATATTTCTTCCATCCCTAGGTCTCAAAACTCGGCAGCCGACCTGCTAGCTAATGTAGCATCCAAACTCCTACCTTCTGAAGACTACAGCCCAGATAGATTTTCAATAGAATTGCTTTTTAGGCCATCAATTCCTGACAATGTCACTAATTGGAGAGTATTTAACCATGACGAGGATATTTTACAATTCTTAACTTCTGAGAAGTCCTATGATAATCAAATTATTGAGGAAAATGAGCATGACTTTCAAATTAGAGAAACACCTTAGGAAAATTCAATTCCTAATCCTGTGGTAAAGCTGGAGGATCTTTATGATATTAAAGACAGGTTTAAACCTGTGACTAATGCAAAGCTCCAAAGCTCTACCCTAAGGTTTGAGTTGATAAATCTTGGTACTGAGCAAGCTCCTCAAAATATTAATTTAGGATTAGGACTTTCCTTGGAAGAGAAAGAGGCATTCATTAAACTGTTAAGGAAAAATAAACAGGTTTTTGCTTGGAAATACGATGATTGGAAGACATATGATACATCCATTATCCAGCATACCATTCCAGTGCTTCCCGATCAGAAACCAATTCAACAGAAGTTAAGAAAAATACATCCAAGTTTAGAGAGTCAAATAAAGACTGAACTTAACAAACTCTTGAAAGCCAAGATTATTTTTCCAGTCCAATATGGTGCCAGTCAGATAGAAAAATGGCGACATTCAGATTTGTATTGATTTCAGAAATTTGAACAAAGCAAGCTTAAAAGACAATTTCCCATTACCTACCATGGAGCAAATACTCCAATCAGTAGCAGGCTCTGAATTAATGTCCTTTCTAGACTGTTTCTCAGGATATAACCAAGTTTTGTTCCATACTGACGACCAGCTTAAAACCACATTCAGAACAAAATGGGGAACATATGCATATCAGAAAATGCCCTTCGGACTTATTAATTCAGGAGCAACATTCCAAAGAGCGATGGATACAACTTTTAAAGGGATGATTAATAAAACAGTAGTCGTCTATCTAGACGATATTACTGTATTCTCTAAAGAGAGGTCCAATCATTTGCATGACCTAAGTCAAATCTTTCAACGCTGCAAAAGATATGGTATTTCTCTTAACCCTAAAAATATTTCTTTGCTCTTGACCAAGGAAAGCTCTTAGGCTTTATTGTGTCTAAAGATGGCATTTATATTGATCCTGATCGGATCAAAGAAATCTCTGAAATCCCTTTCCCGCATAATAAGAAATCCATGCAGTCATTTTTAGGCCAAATCAATTTTGTTAAAAGGTTTGTTCCAGATTTTTCTCAAATTATTTTGCCACTTCAAACTATGATCAAGAAAAATTCAGTCTTTAAGTGGGGATCAGCAGAAAAAGAAGCGTTTGATTTAATCAAGAAATCAATAATTGATGCCCCAGCCTTAAATACTCCCAATTTTTCTAATCATTTTACATTATACACTATAGCCTCCACCTCGTCGTATGCAGCAGTACTTACGCAACTCAATGATCACAATTTGGAAGCACCCATTTCGTTTTTTAGTTCAAATCTTCAGGGTGCTAAATTGAATTACTCTGAAGTAGAAAAACAAGCCTTTTCCGTATTTAAAGCAGTCAAACATTATAGACCCTTCCTTTTGAAAACCCACAAAAAAGTTATAGTTCCTTTCCCTGCAGTTAGGCAACTGTTAATCCAAAAAGAACTGGGTGAAAAAAGGGCAAACTGGGTCACAGCGCTTCAAGAATATGACTTAGAAATTAAGCCAGCAAAGATTGTTAGGAGCCAACGTTTTTGCAGGTTATTGGCAGGAGCATCCAACATTCCAGAATCAAGTAATACAGATCAAACTGAAGAAATCAACCAGATAAGTGTTACTGATTCTGAGTCTCAATATGCAGATTTAATCTTTTATTTAAAAAATGGTTATGCACCTCCTAACCTGTCTTACAAAAACAAAAGGGCCATTAGGTTAAAAGCAAAGAATTTTACAATTATTGATGATGTGCTTTTTAAGCAGAATTATGATTCCATCTTATTAAGATGCCTTGAGAAACCTGAAGCACAAAGGGTTTTGCAGGAGTTACATGATGGACTAGCAGGAGGACATTTTGGAGCTGACACAACAGCTCACAAAATTATTCATGCTGGATACTATTGGCCCACTCTGTTTAGAGATGCCCACGAGTATGTAAGGAAATGCCGCAATTGTCAAACTTCTAGTGGAAGACAACGTAAACCCGCTTTCCCTCTGCAACCAGTCAACATTGAACAACCATTTTAGCAATGGGGATTGGACATCATTGGGGAAATTACTCCACCTTCTTCCAAACAGTATAAGTATATCCTTACTGCTACCGATTATTTTACTAAGTGGGTTGAGGCAATTCCTTTGAAGACAACAAATTCTGAAGCAATCATTGAATTCATAGATCAATTCATCCTTACCAGGTTTGGTGTCCCAAATTCTCTTGTTTTTGATAATGCATCTTATTTCTCAGGCAATGCTATGTTTGATTTCACTAGTAAAAGAGGATTTAAATTGAAATATTCTGCTAATTACTATCCCCAGGGTAATGGTTTAGCAGAGTCTACTAATAAAAATATGATCAAAATCATTAAGCAAACTATCGAACAGAATCATAAAAACTGGCACAAATCCTTAATGTTTGCATTATGGGCTGATAGGATAACACAGAAAGCTTCTATAGGATCTTCTCCGTTCAACCTTGTGTATGGAAAAGAAGCAGTACTTCCCACAAATCTTGTTCTTCCTTCTCTAGCCCTATTTCAGTTCATTGAGGAAAGTCCTTCCTCCTCTATTAAGCTTAGACATGATCAAATTCTAAAATTAGAAGAGGAAACAGAAAAAGCCAGGGTTATTCATGCCAAACATCAACAAGTCATCAAGGCAGCTTTTGATTCAGTCTCATCCGGTTCAAAACAATTTCAAGTCGGTGATTTAGTTCTGAAATGGGACAAAGCCCATGAGGACAAGGGAAAACACACCAAGTTCCAGAAGATGTGGCTTGGACCATTTCAGATCTACGAGAAGATAGGCCATTCGACCTTTATATTGCAATATTTATCAGGTTTGAGAGATTCTCTCCCTGTTAATGGCCTTATCTTGAAGAAATTCTTTAATTGAGGAGGTAACCCCTTCTCCTTTTAGTTTAATAGAGTTTTGTAGTTTGTAGGATCTTTAGAAAATAAAGTTGTAACGTATCCTCCATTGACCTTTGTTGTGTTTGAAAACTTGATCCACAGAAGTAGTATGATATTTTCTTTTAAAATAATAGAAGTCTTAACCAAAAGGGATAATTTATAGGAAACTAGGTATCATTGTATTCTAAAACCACACTTCAAGTTTTGTGAACCCCTCTCAAAGTTTAAAAGTATTATAAATCATTTTCTGTTTTCAAATTGACCACAAAAGGTTATCAATATCAAGATAGAAGCTAATCCAACTTCAGCATCTTCAACTCTTACCCTGTCATCCATCTACTCTTAAAGAGAATATTGTCCATCCCATTCACCAAAGTTTATGATTACTCAGAGTGTAATTCTAAAATTTTGATATAAAAGATAAGAGGTCTTATTACAAGCCTGCTTACCATGATCATAGGGAAATAGTTTAACCAGCATTACCAATACTGCATACCATAACAGGGTAATGGCTTAAGAATTATAAGACAAGGGGTCTCATCACGAGCTAGCTTGTTCGGTTAGATTATTACCAGTGAATGGCATTTTCAATAGCTGGCTACCAAACCAGGACAATGGCTTTTTATCTTATCAATAACAGAAAAAGAAAGAAATACAAAATATGAAAACATATTTTGAATTCATGCTGTTAATCACACTCTTAAATTGGATGGGACAATGGACAATAACATGGTTAAAAGGTATCCCTGTCAAAACTATGAACGTTTGCTGGCAGCAGAGGCTCTACCTGTGACAGACGAGTTCACTATAAAAGCTGATTTGGAAAGGTTTTCTGTTTTATCATTATAAACCAATAAAGGCCTATTTAAAACTTAGAATGTATCTATTGTCTTTAAAAAGAGAGGAAATTAACAAAATAGTTTCATTTTACTCGGAATGCATTTATACCTAGTTATATTAAAATTTTCCCCTTTGATTAGAACTCTATTTTTAAAAAAAAGTTTAAGTATTTCTATACTTTTCAAAGATAACTGTTTCTTCCAGCGAATCACCAATTGTTGTGCTCTACAACAACCCCCCATTTCATATCATTCTATTCACAAAACTATCATATGAAATGGGTCCCTCTAGAGTTTGATTGGTATCAATATTGTATTATTTAAAAGGGTCTGAAAACCAAATGAAAACATTATAAAACCCTTTTTGAAATCCCATTTTCATCAAATAAATCAATCTTTATCATTGCGATAAAGCGATCGCAAGATCGCATATCGCAATGACATAAGGTACATAAGTAAGTGGAACATTGGTTTCCGCCGATGCGATATCGCTATCGGCTATCGGCAATACTCTATGCACATTTTTAAAGTGCCCCATGCCATTCGCCCCGATGCGATGCGATATCGCTATCGGTGATCGAAAATATACTATACATGTCTCATATAATGCCAATGCTCCCGATGCGATGCGATATCGCTATCGGCGATCGGGGTTTTCAAAAGGTATCAATATAAGAGGTTAAACCTTCCCCGATGGCCGATTGCGATAAAGCGTAGATTTCAAAAAAAGCCGTTAAAATGAAGGGATATCACGATCAATTCATATTAAAAGCTTGATCCGTCCAACAATGATTCACCTGCGCTCAACCGCCAAAACATCTACAGCACGCTTAAATGAACCATTCGGCCGATTAATGATATAATGGGCATTTAAGGATTGGCAGGTTTTAAACGGCCATTTAATGTAATTGTAAGTCCTAAAATCCTCTCATGGATTGTATCTGCGCCCATTTTAAAAGTTAATCTCTTATCACGCATCAGTCAATATATCTCATCACATTGAAGTTTTCATTGCCAATTCTCTGTTTTATGTTTATTTTCGCCTCTGTGCAAAATTCATCCAAAGGAGAAAGCTTAAGCAAAATGGGGAAGAAATCCAAGAAGACCACAGGCGCTTCTACTGCGCCAGCCGCAGGACAAGCTGTCGCTGATCCCTCAAACAAAAAGAAAGGATTGATTTCAGATACCACATGTTCTGGTCTCAGCAGAACTACTTGGCAAAGCACCTACAACTTGATTGAAGTTGAAGAACCCAAAGTGACAACAGTAGAAGCTACTGCAGATTCTACTCGGAAATCTGATGCCACTCTAAAGGACTTAGCTGACTCCTTCCTTCATTGGATAGCAGCTAGGGAACAAATTCTCCCATACATAGATGTAGTGTGGTGGGAAATTGAGGAAATCCCAATCCTGGATAGAACCTTCAGCACCAGAGACGGGAGAATTTTCGGGTCGTTCAAAGCTGATGATCTAAGGCAAATGTTTCATTTGCCTGAGCCAGAGAAGACATACAATAAGGCGTTCCTGGAAAAATTCCGAAACGAGAATGAAGTTGAATCCGAACCCATCCGGGATTGGAGACAAAATCCAGCTAAGCACAAACATGAATCTTCTGGTAAGTACTCGGTTGATTCCTTGGCTTCTCCTTATTGCTACGCTGGAATAATGATGTGCAGATTGTGGGGATTGCATGACTCTTCTAATTTCACTATAGAAATGGTTCCCTTAATGGAAGCTGCATGCAACAGTATAATAATGGATTGGGCCACTATTCTCTCAGATAAACTAGCCAAAGCTGTTCTTGAGTTTAGGAATAAGACTCGCATCTCTGAAAGGATAATTCCCCCATTTTATTACAGTGCCTATATTTTAGATACCTTGTGTTTTAATTCTGAATTTCCTGTGCTCGGCTGGAGGTGGATGCCCCAAGAATCCATGCCTGTTCACATTTACCACCAGAAATTATGGAAATCCTCTTACAAGCACCATCTGTACCAAGTCTGCAATGGCTTTATGTTGCCTATTTATTATTCTATTTTTGATAAACCCATTCCCAAGATTTCCTACCAAGCTGGGATTGATTTAACAACAGTAGGGAGATGGTTTGGAGAGGAGAAGTTCACTTATATAAGAGTTTTCGGTAGCCAAGCCGAACCTCATGTTCTCCCTTTATACATACCGGATAAACTGTTGGCAAGGGAAATCTCTTACCAGATTATTGCTGAGAGTGTTACACAGACTCTCAAGAAAAATAAGAAGCAGGGCTGGCCCTCTTTTCCTTTGAGATGCGATGTCTATACTCTGCATGATCTCAAACATGCAGAAAAGGAAGCTACGAAGATTAAATCATTAACTGTGGCGACTCTCCCAAATAGGCAATTTGATCCAAACAAAGTTGCCTATAATGCACTAGAACAAGCCAAATTGTCAAAATTCGATCATAAAGAAGATATGTTTGACGACCTGTTCTCTTCAGCTGAGTCAATAATGCAAGTTAAATCATTGGCCAAAATGAAATATCATGATGAAGGGTTGACTGAATTTAACAGACTTAGAGAACAGAGGTTGCAAACTCTGCCTCTAGATCTACTAGCGACAACCCCAGCGACATCGTCAAGCGAGCCTAATCGGCAACAGTCAAAGGAACCTCCAGTTACAACAAAAGAACAAGAGAAGCCACAGGGGGAAAATCAGAAGAAAGAACAGGAGGAAAATCAGAAGAGAGAGCAGGAAACAGTGCGGGAGGAGACCCAAACTAAAAGGAAAAACATACCACTATTGATGTCAATGTGGATACTCATATCGACCCTAAATTGCTCCAGGAATGGAAGCAATTTGATTCCATTATCAGTGGTCTGGAATGTTCAAAGGACACAGACACTTCAAAGGCAACAGACACACAGGAAATCACTTCACCACAGGTTCTAAGTGGAACCAACGGCCCACCCATTTCTGAAGAGGTAGAGATAATACCGAAGGACCCCTCCGACCAAATCATTTTGCAGGTAGAAGAGATTCCTCCCCTAGATGTCTTCTACAGCCCAAGGCATAAAGCTGTAGTTAAACGACAAAGGAAAATAAGAAGGATTGATCAACCTTCCCTTTTCCCAGAGCAAACTGTCACAGGAAATGTGGTTTGGAAGGAGGAATTTGACCCCTCCGATGACCTGACAAAACTGTCACAATATGCTGGAGCTTATTCGGCAGCGACAATAGATAAGGCATCGGAGGTAAGCCTTTTACTGAAAACAAAGGATCAGGAGATTTTCTCGTTACAGGCACAGTTAACTGAAACAAAGCAGAAAGCGGAGCAGGCAGAGCTGCAATTGTTGACGCAACAGCAATTAAACAATCAACTAACTCAACAAATGCAGGCAGAAAAACAAAGGATTGACCAAAGCGCAATCCAGAAGCAGAAAGAATTATCAGAGGCATTGGCACAATTGAAGGCAGCAAATGAGCAAATGTTGAAAACAAAAGATGAGAAAATTGCTCAACAGCTCGAGAAAACAAAGGGCGTTCCACAAGTGGCCAAATTTAGAGTAGAAGCACTACAAATAAATACTGCATTAATATCCCAAATTAATCTTCTATGTCAACAAATCGCCCAGGCAGAGCCACTATGTGAATTAACGGCATCCATAAGTAAGCAAGTAGACAAGGCCAGGACTGAATTGGATCAAGCTGAAGAAACGATAGCTGCATTTCTCGACTGGCAAGATTCTGATCAAGGACAAGCGACAAATTTACCAAGAATCTTAGAGTCACATAAAGATATACTCTTTACAGAATAGCAGTCCCAGTTAATGAAAGCAGAGAGGGCGGTTTCAAGATGCAAATCAACTTCAAGCAATTTAGTTGAATTAGTCAATAACACTCTCTACTTATCAAACATGATTTCCCAATGCACACCAGGAAAATTGACAACGATGAAAACATTGGAGCAATCATGTTATCCAGATCTAGAGGAAAAGGGGAGGTTAATCGCTGGGATTAACAGTTTAACGTGGGACACCTATTGGTTCTTCTTGGTAAAGCCCCACACACAGAGAGGCGCCCTCAAGTGCCTTACGGATGCAATCGGGTATATTATCCCCGATATTCGGGATGTCACCTATGCCACCCAGCTCAGCTCGCGCCTCAACAGACCACCTGAAGTGGAGCCGATGCTTGCGATAAGTCAGCTCAGATTTAAAGGCAAGCAGCCTACTTGATGAATCATGCCGCCGACTGCCAGATTGCTGAAGAAAATAGGATCAAAATTTATTGATACCAATTAAGTAGGATTTCTGTTTTATAGATAGTTAGATTAATTAAGTATTTATAGGCCCTTTCATTGTTTTGGAAAGGGTCGTAAAGTTTTGTACCTGACTTAAAGACTGAAGTTGCACTATTGTGCTTTAGTCATATTCTTTTATGAAACTAGACCAGTTGTCCTAAATTTGACAAGGAAGCTTTTTATGCAATTGTGCACTATTGTCTTTGTTTGAAAGTCTTTCTGCGTTGAAGGAAGAATCACAAGTAGTGATTGATATTGGGAGTGTCAAACAGCTCATATGGTATTTCTATCTATGTCTGAATTCATTCCTTTCATATGAATTGTTATTTGATTATCTTTGCTATTATCGATTATATGTATGTGTTTTAACAGCAGTTCTGTATTCCTTCCACTATTGGATGTTTATGGTGTGCTTTCCTTTTAATCATATATGTGTCGATGATATAAATGACAAGTGTAGTAATATTGCTTTAATCGCTTTGCTTAACTATTTAAGTAAAGTAATCCATGAACGCATTAATGTCCATGTCTATTAGGTGGAGTCATATATATGCCTGTCCATAGACACAGATCATCAAGCGCTACACTTCAAAGCTCAATAGTTCCCGGGATAAGCCATAGTTCTTGTATTTTGTTGATAGATTTAGCTATTCGCCTATCAATAGATTAGTTAATCAATTATCCATTCATCCCGTTTATCCATTTCCGGGAAACTGGTCCCATTATCCCCAGTCAGAGCCACCATTCCAAACGAAAAAGGAGTTGTACTAAGGTCCGGACCGGGTGGTTATCCCCCAATGTTGTTGCAGTGATTTTCGAGGCATCAACAGGTTCACTGTAGAGGTCCTCTAGGATCAAGGCATGGGGAGTACAGGGACAATGACGAAATTTTGCGTAACAGATGCCCCCTAAAGCATGAAGGTTAAACTAGAGTGAGGGATGAAATGCTTTATAAATTAGTGCGAGGAATTGTAGTCTACCATCAGAAAACCTGCAAGCAAGTACATATACATATACATAACTGAGAACTATGTCAAATGATACATGAATCGTGGCATGGACACAGTCATCTAGAGAATGATCATATAAATTGATCCAGGTATGGGTGTAGCCATCTGTCAAATAGGATCATAATGAAACCGAGGTATGTCGCAGCCATCAAAAAATGAGAAGGATCAAATATGATAAGTCATGGTATGGTCTCAACCATCCATTTGAAAGAGACATGTATATCAACATAACCTTGTCACATCACTTCGCAACCTCGACTTTTGTGATCTAAGTCCTGGGTCTTTCGCTCCAACATGACCTGATAAAAGTACAAATTCTAACATGTGAATAGATGTGTTGACATCGAACATGCTAGAAAGTCACTTGATTACCAGTTAATGATGTAAACTATTAACAAGCACGAGAGAAAATACTAATAATGACAATTGTCCTCAAGGTACTAGCAGCATAATCCACAGAATATGAATAGAGTTACTGAAGTCAAACACTCATGAAATCACTCGATCAAAAGCCAATGATGTGAACTTGTCATTGAGTGTGAAGAAAATTCCATTAGGGCATGCAAGCTCTAAGGTACTGGAAGGGAGTCTCTCTGTCAACTTCTCAGATCATTAGTTGAAGTCAACAGGAAGTGACCGTGTTGAAGGAGGGCCATAATGTATCCCACATCATTTACGTGAGACAAAAGGATGCAAAATGATTTTGGATTATATAGAGAACCATAGGTAAACGTAACTGCAGAAGGAAAACTCTTGAACATATCGACAACTCGACTAGAAGTTTTGGAGCTTTTGGATCCATAAGATCGGTGGTCATGATGACATGGCAGAGATCAAATGGAAGGCAAAAAATGAACGGCCCAACCCAGGAAGGTCAATGATATAATGGAGGATATCCCAACCCGACACAAAGCAGAAAGTGTCATGTCCAAGAGTGAGCTGCTGACACAACTGATTGGATTTCCAAATTTCCCCCCACCATTTCTGGAAGGTACCCCAATTACTTTTAATCGCAAGCTTGAAGGGGATATAATATGGTTACTCTATAAGTTCATCCTTTGGACGAATTCGACCTAGTAAGTTTAACCAGCCCTAGGAAGGAGAAGCTCATGTTCATCATGGTGACGAATTTGATGTCGTTTAACCTTTTAACGAGTCCGAAAAAGGTGCAAAATGATATCTTTTTCATGTTTAGGGATTTTGAGAAAGACACGTAAAAGAAACTCCATATGGTCCCTTTTCGTACAATTGTGTCTCTCGAGCCCGAAAAGAAAATGATAGTTGAGAGAAATTCTTGACCATTTTAGTCAAGGAGTACCTTTTTCGTAAATAGTGCATCCCAACCCAAAAAAGGGGCAAACTTATATTGGGTGCATGACGTTTCGCATCCATTAACAAGTTTGAAACGACAAGGGCTCGGCCATATTTTTGCTTTTAAAGGGTCAGAAAGGAGCTTGAAAGTAGACCCCTCATTTTATTCTCTTTTACGAGTCAAAATGGAAAAATACTCAGAAATATTTTCATATGAGCTTAATGAGTAAAGAAAAGAGCTGAAACATAACTTGTCATCATCATCAAACATCCATCACCTCTCGCTACACAAAATGGTAAAGTGTATTATCCAATTCTTGAGGCAAAATAGGTTAACATATTTACAAAAACCTAATATTTTCATGAAAAAAAGAATAAGAAGGAGAAAGTAAATATATTTTTACTATTTACCATTTTACCTTGTTGTGAAGACCTTTTACTCACTTTTTCCCTAATTGTTCTAGAGCAGATTGCGGGAGATCTGGGACATCATTCACCGAGCCGCCAGCCACAAAAGCCTTGAGCTCCATTTTCATGTCATTTGTTCCTATTTTTAGCCATTTTTAGATTTTTTGAGGGGGGTTTTATCAAAAGTTTTTCGCTCTCAGTCGGCACGACTTCCGGGCACGGAATCATGCCAGTCGAGGGTGATTAATAAAGCTTGTTGCATCGTCAGTGCAATTGTTTTTAAAACAGGCATGCCAACGCCGAGAATAGGGAAAAACCCTATTTCCTCACAAAATCACCGTTAAAACTTTAATTTTGTGGGCCATGCATGATTTTTGACTCAAATTAATGGCTTTTGGTGGAAAGAGTCGCCAAAAATGGTGGACTGGAAAGAACGGGAACATGAGGATGTGGACACCCAGGCACTGAATGATCCAAATTGCCTAGAAGCTTTCAGGGCTTGTGGGCTCCTCAAATTCTTTCTCACGCCAGGGATATGGGCCCAAACCAAGTTTCGGTACCTAATTATTCTTTGGGACATAAATCAGGAAATATTTGTCATTGGTGACTAGGAGTTGGAGTTGGAAACTTTAGATATATATTTCATCACTAGATTGTCTTGAAGAGGGGAACTAGTCAACTTGTATGGTTGACAACCGATTGGGTCAAGGATATCTTCATTGCTTGCTGAACAATACCCTGAGGCCCTGAAATCCAAGGGTAGGAAGATTGATATTTATAGTGTTTGGGATTTTACACTGAGAGTGCTTTTGTTTACCATCAACAGAGTGGCGGGGTCCCAGGCAGAACATGAGACCAACAAGTCGAAGTTCTTGTATGCTATCAACTGTAAAACACCTACGATCTTCAATTGAGAAGAGGCCATGAAGATTAACATAAAGCGCTAGCTGACCAAAGCTAAGGTGGGGAATCTGAAGCAATTTTTCTTTGGATCTATGCTCATGACCTTTTTCTTGGAACAGGTGCCACTGTTCTAGTATCAATTAATTGAGGTGGATCCTACTATGCGAAGTGATCCATGGATGTCCCACTGGAGTAATTTTATGCCCAGTATCACTGGGGGTTGGCACATGTCGTAGACACCTACATTCTTTTCATGGCTACGATGACAAAAGATCATCATGGAGGACTAGCCATACAGTGGCACCGACTTCCCTGGAGATCCGAACATGCCATAGATGGAGAGGATTTTGATGATGAAGGTAAAAAATAAATCTTTTAATTTTCAGATTTTTTAATTGTTTTCGGTATATATGTGCTTATAAAATTTCTCTTGTTAATGCAGACATTCGACCAGAGAGACCTACTGGGATGTCCCCAATAGCCATGAGCGCCCCTCGCCTGGTTGATGTTGTCACTCCTTATCAGGACGGGAGTGACAACAAGGAGGAGATCACGAGGAACCTCAAGCGGTTGACTCATGGTATCCCAGAGTATGCACGGGTAGGAGACATTCCTCGTCAGTATTAGAGACACACGATGGGAGCCTCGGATCAGATCCACCAATTGTTGTCTCGTGTTGCATGAGTTGTATCATGCTACAATGATCACCATGCTGATTAGTTCCTAGGTCCAACACTTACTTTTTTTGAGGGTTGTGTGCCACAGATATATGAGGCTTGTGAGTCGCCAATGTTATTTTGGATACACATATTATTTCTTGGGGTTCTGATGTATCAGACATTATCATCATCATATATATATATATATATATATATATATATATATATATATATATATATATATATATATATATATATATATAGAGAGAGAGAGAGAGAGAGAGAGAGAGAGAGAGATGATGTATTTCCTTGCTTACTATGGTACAAATGGTTTGTTTTATCTTTGCACATGTTTTGTAAATGTTTATCCAACACATAATTAGATAATGCATATGTCAATGTATTCATGCACCTAGGAATATGATGATATGTAATGTAATCAAAATGTATTTCCAGTAGATGAATACGGAGATACATTCTCAATATTTGAGGATTTCTGATGAAATATTGTCCGTTGATTTGAAAGATGATAAGCTGTGAATCCAGGTTGACAACTAACTCTCTAATGTCAATAGCAATGGCTTTTGACAACAGTTCAATGACCACACTCTATTCAGCAATGTTGTTTGTTGTATGACCTAAACAGATACCTTAAAGTTCAATCAGCTCATTGTTAGGGTCATAAATATCCCATGCCGCAGATGATAGGTTCCGGGTACTATGACAAGGACCATGAGCGAAACTGATGTGAGGAGTCGCAGATATCTACAAAGCAAGAAAAGCATAGTAAACAGGAAAGTTGTTTGAAAGCTAACACACCAAAGTATACTGCACAAAAATGAATGACACACTAAACAAGTAACCATGCATTATGACCTAAGCATAGTAATTCTTTAGGTAAAGCCCGTTTTGGGGCTTATCTAGAGGATTTCCCTCATAATCAATAAGCTCATAGGCTCCTTTCTGCAAAACATGTTTCAGAATGTAGGGCACATGCCACATGGGTTCAAACTTGCCTACCCGCAGCTTATCATTAGCTTAGTCTTATAGTAAGACCAAATCGCCCTCAGAGAATGCGCGAGGGGAGACTGATTGATCGAAATGGGACTTGACCTGTTTCTTTTGTTCTTTGGTAACCAACACAGTGATATGTTGAGTCTCATCCAGTCATTCTAAATATAAGAGGCGTTCCTCCTAAGGTGATGTTTCGGGGAGGATTTCAACAGCTAACTTGAGTGAAGGAATCTCACATTCCATCGATAATGTTGCTTCCATACCATACACTAGCTAGAATGGTGTGAAACCAGTTGCGTCTTTGGTCAAGGTTCAGTAATCCCACAAAGCTGAAAAAAGCATGAGATGCCAATTTGACTTGTGCATCCCAATAGTACACTAAAGCATTGTAACCAAAACCTTATTCACGACTTCAACTTGGTCATTGCCCTGAGGGTAATATGGGGTCAAGCCATCATGGCACAAGCCCAATGCAGATGTCAGCTCAACCATCATGTAATCTCTGAAATGGGAGCCATGGTCTATGACAATGGCTTGAGGTACATCAAACCTGGAAATAACATGTTTGAAAAGGAATTGAGCCACCGTCTTACCGTCTGCAGAGTTTGTAGACATCGCTTTGGCCCATTTGGTGAAATAATCCATAGCAACGATAATATAGCCATGCCCCCTGACCAAATGAGGGTTACATGTCATATAATTGATTCCCCATTTGGAAAAAGGACCAATGGTAAGAAAGGGTGTAGGTGAGCGGGTGGCGCACACATCTTACATTGGTAAATTTGGAATTCATGGCACTTGCAAACAACAAGGATGCAGTCCTTAAGAATAAATAGCCAGAAATAACCAGCATGAAGGATTTTTTGAGTGGTACTATAACCAAACATATGACCACCACATGCCCCAGAGTGGCAATCATTGAGAACTCTTTCAGCGTCCTCGATTGTAAGGCATCGGTGAAGAACTAAATTGACACTAACACGGTATAAAGTATCGCCAACAATACGGTAGGGTTGGGAGTGATGTTGAAACCTTTGGCGATCATCCTTAGTCAACACGGACTAGAACGTGGATGTTTGGAGATACATGATGATATCATCGTAGCATGGATCAAGGGTACTAATCAGGAAGAGAGTCTCATCCAGAAGTTCTTCATCTGCACCAGCAGGGAGAGACTTAGAGGGAAACGAACAAATCAATTCGATGAAAACAAGTGACTTCTTATATTTGGCAGTAGTAAATACCAAATCAAATTCTTGCAGGATCACGATCCGTGTAGAATATTTCCCCCCAGCAACTAACGAGTCAGGATAGTGTGAAAGTCCAAGTGCCACTAATTTTTACTTCACTATCTTAAATAATGGTTGTGTGCAACTTGTCATACATGCCAAAACCCATGATAGTCAAACTTCTTAATCTTGACTACTTCATGCTTTGAATTTCAAGTTTATAGTTAGAGAATAAAAATCTAACCAAACAGTTTAATATTGGTAGATTAGTAGATACGTAGAGAAATAAAAGGAGCTTATCAAGTTTAATCTGAGCCCTTGCATGAAATAAGGTTTGAATTAGTTAGTTTATTATTTCAAAGAATAATGAATAAGGATTTTCTAGCTTAAGTGCACCCACCAAAGTGAAGCAAAAAATGTTAGGGTAGGTAAAAGGGTAGGTAGAAGAAAGGTTGTAGAAATACAAGTCATTTGAAGCATAAGCACTACTATCATGTTTAACTATGTGTTTTAGTGTGCAGGAGTAGTTATCAAAGTGAAAAGCATATTCATAAGATGAATTGCCTAGCTTCCCCTTCATTGCACTTCACCCCCCACTATATACTTATTAATTTCCATTTTACCCCTTCATGTTTTGTGAATACACCATTTCCATTGATTTTGACTCCTACCCCTTGGTTTCACACATTCCCTAGCCTTCTACATTCATCCCCCTTCCCAAAAATCCCTTTCCTCTGGTGTGAAACCCTTTTTCCCCTTGGAAAATTCACTTTCCCTTTGTTAAATTCCCTAAAAACCTTGAAAACCCACTAAACCTCTTATCCTAACTTTATTCCCCCCCCCCCCGCATTAATTTATTAACCCTGAAAATTTGTTTTCACTTGTTAATCATGGGTTAATTACACTTAACCATAATTAATCCCATGGGCCCTGCTAAATCCTGCCCCCATCTCCTGTCGTGCATCTCTGCCACGTGATGACCATTGGATCATCCACCCCCAGATCCAATGGCTGTCACCTAGATCATGCCTGCTCAATGCCTGACCTTTACCTGCCCGAGAGCATGCGATATGGGTGGTTTTTCTCAGGCCAATTTTGCTACATGTCAGCCTCTTGCATACATCATGTTCCCTTGGAAAAATACCACCAGATTATCATAACCGATGTGATACCCTCCAATACCGCCTCACCACCATAAAGAAAAACTGCCACTATTCATTTAATTTCCTTGCCAAT
The DNA here is from genome assembly GCA_031772625.1 of Pinus tabuliformis. Lineage (NCBI taxonomy): Eukaryota > Viridiplantae > Streptophyta > Pinopsida > Pinales > Pinaceae > Pinus > Pinus tabuliformis. The sequence goes on along the minus strand of CM062816.1, from coordinate 1,197,782,612 downwards.
TCTAACTGCTCCCTGTTAAAAGACTGCATAACCCATTTTTGGACTTTTTTTCTCCTGTTTGCACTGTTGAAGCCTCTAAAGCACACCAGCGCCTTGAGAGCTCCTACAACCAGCTACCAACTCCCAGAACTTTCCAAAACACCATCACTACACACCTCAAAGCCACAGAAGCCTTTGGAGACCTTAATTTTAAACCAGTTTGCAATCCCAACTATAAAATTCCATGTATTTAAGCAGAAAACCAAGAATTTCCCTCTCATTTAAAATTCATGAAGTAATTGAATGAATTTAATTGAATTACCTTTAAATTGAGAGTATTCCCCCTCCTAAAATACCAAAACCCCTACCTGCAAACTTCTTATACCCTAATCATGTTACATAATTGTCAAAACTTCACTTCCAATAGCCATATAGCCCAAATTTCCACATTTTATTGCAAAAATGGCTGCCCAGACTTCTCTAGATGTTAGACCAGTAACAACCCCTCATTTAGACATCAACCACCTAGCCCTAACAGATAGAGACTTCCAAATGAAAGATTTTGAAAATCCATTGTTGGGTTAAAGATAGGTTCCTAAACCATGTTGATGATATAAACCTTTGGGAATCCAATCTCCCTAAGTATACATTCCCAGAAGTCCACCCATTCCCAGACATAGTAAATTTTTTCCAAGCTTATTATGTTCCAAGCCATAGGGCTATTGAGACACCAAACCATGAGATTTTATTCACTATTACTGCTGAATCCACTAACCAGATGCTGCAAATCCAACCTAGTCCTAATTTGACTCCTTTGTCCATTGGATAGATGTTGGACCTATACATCACATTAGGTCCATACATGATCAAACAAAGACATTCCACCATATGTTGCCACTATTTTTTCAGAGACTAGCAAGAGAATAATCACCATGATTTCATGCATCCTAGGATGAACATCAGACGAGTTTGTGGATGAGATCATCATGGCCTTCTTGTCCATTTTCACTCCATGCAAGCTTCCTACCATTTTGTATGATTATGTCCAGTTCATTGCAGACAGAATGCATGAACAATTGACTAGACTGCCCATTGAAAGTGTTGTCAAATACTCTTCAGTGTTTTTTCATATGTTCCTCTACTATTAGACAGATAAATTCCCTTTGAAGATCTAGAAATTGGAAACCAAGGGAAAGGAAAGATCAGTTATCTTCTGGACACCGTTGGTCCACAAGTTTTCCATGTCATACAAAGACTTCATAGACTCTTTTGTACACCCAGATATGAACAAGCTGACTTCTAAGAATCAGCCTAGAATCAACGCAGAAATTAAAAGAGTACTATAGTTAGCCAAGAATAACAAAGTGGGAGATTGGTACCTCTACTAGAATCACATTGAAATCAAGATATATGGTTGTGAGCTAGCCCCCTACAAATTTCCAAAATACCTTCCCATGAGGATATTTTCCCTTGAATACTTCAGGCAAATGATAGGTGCAGATGAGGTCAACTTCCTATCTGCTAGGAAAAAGACACGATTTAAGTTGAAAAACCAAATGGGCACTTTCATCTGGAACACTACAGAGGCTAGACCTAAAGCTGATAAGATGCTCCAGGAATTGAAATTCAAGAATAGTTTCATCTGGCATTATGACCCTCATGGGGTTATAAACAATCTCAGATAAAAGGTCAAGCTGGGACCTTACATCCACTACCCATGACCTGACATTGAACAGTACACTAATTAGTGAGAATGGTTAGAGAATACATTGATTGACATGGACAACATAGTTGTGGATGTGGAGAACACCATGATTGATTTAGATAAACAATTTGACCAGAGCTCTTCCTACAGGTTCTAGAGTTGGGAAAGCCAATGAACATCCCTCCTGTCATTCAGAACCCTCTCAAGGAGGAGAATAATTCTAAAAGAAGCAGGGAGAAAGCATCAAGTTTTGCCATGGAGACCACTGATGAGTAGTTCAAGCTAAAAAAAAGGCCCAAATTGAATTTTGTGCCTAAACAAGAAGAAAACATTGCATTAGAAGACATCATTGACACTGAGGCAATGGGGCAAAGTAGTAAATAGGCAATAGAGACAACTGCATGAATAGAGACACAACAACCATCTACTTCCAACACACAGATTATATAAAGACAGAAGAGTGTGGAGGTTTCTTCCTTTGCCAGGTTAGCTAACAAGGAAACAGACATCAAAGAAGGATTTAAGGAAATTAAAATGAGGAATGAAAAGCTGAAGGCAGACGCATATGCCAAGTACTTGAAGATGACACCACCATACCAGAACAAATTGATGTAAGCCTTTGACATCAAAGAAGGAAAAATGTAGGTGTCATTCCTACAACCCATTGTACATCAACCCAAAACCTCAACAGATTACAAGAAGACCAACATTGAGGTCTTGGCCAAGGACGTTCATCCCATTGATCAAATAGAATTCCATACACAGGTTGGAGAAATGATCTACTCAACACTCACAGTAAAGGCCATGGCAGCATTCAAATTGAAATATTCATTGGACAATGTGACAACCCAGTATAAACTGGAAAAGGCTTCCTCCAGCACCGAAGACACCAGGATAAAGTCCTTGGAGGACCTGGTTATTGAAATGGGCCATGACCCAAGGTACATCAAGGCTGTTGAATAGTTAATGAAGAAGAAGAATGAGGATATTGTAGCCCTCAAGAAACAGCTCAAGCTGCCTCAGTTACAGCACCCAAAAACAAAGGAAGTTTTGGAAAGCCAGACCAATCATGAAGAGATGATGGACTTGGTGTTGCAACTCAATGACCAGTTGAAGGAGATGGAAAAGGAACTAGAAAGCTTGATTCATCTCAAACAAGCTAGCATTGATAGTGCTCCTCCAACTGTCATTCCAACAGTGACCACAACCATACCTTCCACTCTGGTAGCAACATTAGCTCCCACTAGTCCAATGGACACTACATTGCCAACATCAACTTCAACTACATCAGCAACAATATCAACAGCAACAGGTACCATAGGTGAAGAAGCGAACAAGCTAGTCAAAGCAATGGAAGAATTTCCATTCAGACCAATGATATGAAAAAATTGAAAGAGAAAGTCAACAGCCTTGAGACAGATTACAAACTTGCCTAGCCTAGATTATACATAAGGAAGAACATTAAAAGGCTGCAAGAATGAATGAAAGGATTAAAGGCCTGGAGAAAGAACTGACCTTGACTGAGCCAATAAGAAAGGCTAAAGAGAAATTGTGGGCCAATATCATTAACTCTGTGAATGATATTTGGCTATTTATCCAGGTCATTTCTTAGAAGATGGATTTGATTAAGCAGGCAACAGAAGCCATTGAAAAAGTGAAAACAGAACTTGGAGATATGCCAGACTAAGCAACAAGAATCGTCCACTTCCTCAACTCCAACAATAAATATGAACTGCAAGAGATTGAGGTACCTGATAGGACAGGTACAATTTTAGAAGTCAAGGGAGTCCTCACCAAGAGGAATTTAATATTGAATCCAGAAGATAAGTGTCAGAACATGCAGCTAGTCGTTGACAGGTTCATGGCTAAATTTGAGTTGTTGAAAGAAAAGGGATTACCTAATCCCTTATTTATAAATGACAAATTAGTGACACATGCAGATTACAACAAGAAGATCAGGGAAGTAGCCAAAGAACAGCTGATGACTGCATCTATGAAGGGCATGCCAACGGGAAAATTCTTGTACCAAACATTTGAAAACTTGTTTTACCTCCAGCATGAAGTAAAACACTTGTTTATTAATAAGCCAACTTTTGCCAAATATACAGAGGCAGATGAGCTATATAGAAAAATGATCAATATCCAATTACCAGATGAAGAAAGTTGGGAAAAACTGAATGATTCACAGTAGTAAGAACACGGTAAATTATAAATGTACAATAAAAAGTGAAACAACAGGGTAAAAGGATATTAACAGGTCAGCAGGGTTAAAGTGTATCAGATAAAAGAGTATTAAGTGAAAGGTTAGAGTGAAACAGAGCATCCAGCGTGAAAGCCAAACAGCCTAGTAGCATAAAGGGATAAAAATCAAAGCATACATCCAACAGAACCAAAATAAAAGGGACAACATGAAATAATTCAATAGATGTCTCTATCTTCTTGCAAGAAGATATTTATTTTTTCCTAGATTAGTTATGAATAAAATTTTGGATATTTTGTAATTCCTTTTGTATAAATACTTCAAAATTCAAAGTATTAGGGTGGATTATTTTAAATTTGTAGATTTATTGTGATCTTGAACCTAAGGGTGATTGCACCATTTTCAAGTCAATAGACTAGACCAAGTAATAAAAGAATTTTGCTACAGGATTCATGAGATAAGCCATTTGCAGTGAAGTACTTTCTTTGTGTGATTGTGTTACCATTCTTATGTGTTTTCATAATCTTAAATTTGTTCTAAAATCTAAATAAATTAACTGGAAATATCACTCATAATTTATTTAATTACACTCTGTTTTGCACAGTTATTTATTTACATGTTTCCTTCTAACACCCAGATTTGAGAACCCTTAATTTCTCTCCCATCCCGATTGACTTCTTTCATTCTTTCCAAAGTCCGACCTATGGAACCCTTAATTGGTCCCTGGATTCGATTTGAAGCCCATTCACCATTTAGCCTTTGCGATCTATAGTAACTTATCTATCTTACCCTGTAGACACTGTTTTTAGAAGTGGATCCAGTCTTGTTTGTCAGACATCTGACTCCATAGCCCAATGGCATAAGCCAAACCTCTGTCCATCTAAGTAAAGTGATCCCAACACCAAATTTTCAAAACAAGACCAATGGAAAGCAACAACTAGCCTAAAATCATCTTAACTAAAACAAAGTTAAATTATAATGAGAGAGCCCTCTCTGAGCTTCACGAAGGCTAGGTCCCGATCTCCAAAAGTGGATTGTGGTTACCTTTGGCTTTTTTACTTCATACTTCAAAAGACATATCAGAGTGATAACATTTCTAGTGACCATACTGGGGACTTCAATCCTCAGTCTCATAAAACTTTAAGGAAACCTTAAATTTAATCTTGAGCCCCTTAAGGTCATTATGTGAAGTAAATTTTAAAAAATTTCATAAAAACAATTTAAAAACTTAAAATTCTAGCTCCTAAGAAGATTCACTATACCAGGGCAAACCCAGATCCAAACCCTGCAACTATAGTTGATGACCTAGACAAAATTCTAAGAAAACCAAAAAACAAAGAAACCCAGGCAAGTTGTAGCCAGCTAGTCAAAGCAAACTCACTCCTTGAGGAGTTGTCAACTTTAGAGGAAATCCCTTTTGATTTGTCATTTGACCTCTCATTATTTAGAACTAAGTATGAGAATGCCATCCATGAAATAGTCTTAGACCCAGAGTTTACTCAAGTCATTGAATAAAAAATGGTTGTCCATCCAGATTTAGATAAATTTGTCTTGTACACTTTTGACAAGTTAGAAGCTTTGACCTCTATATTGATCAGTAATATAGATAGTGCTTACCTTCAACAATCTGTTGAGCTAGTTGCCCTTACTGCTGCTGCCTCTGAAATTTCTACACAGTCTTCACTCACTATAAATAGACCTTCCTTTATCACAACTTCACCAATTGTATCAACCACAATCCAATCACCTAAACCAGTTATTAATCAACCACCTTCATCATCATCTAGATCACCTCCATTAGTTTCAAGTCCTTCCTCAAGTACTACACCTCTACCCCCTAGTCAAACCAGAATCACAACAATGGCAAACTGATATTCTCCTCTTGTTTTACCTACACAACTCCATAGAAAGATTTTCTTGTTTGATGCTATTGATCATTACACTAGTGATCCAGGAATCTTTTGCTTATATATGTATTAAAGAATTACATGTAGAAATTGTAGCTTAACCATAGAAATCTAATGTGCACATGAGGGAAGAAGAAGAAACACATAAAGCATGAGTAGAAGACAACAAGACTTGATAACGGAGTTCATCCAACTTGGACTACGTCTGTGGGCCCTGCTCGATCAATGGGGAGGCCTTCATTCATTAAATGGCATGAAAAATAAGAATACAATCATCAACTACAACAAAGGAGTCTTATACCTCCATTTTGGAAAACTGGCTGAGAAATGGAGAACTCAGATGGAGAAATGGATAGTGCCATGGCATTCGAGGCATCGAGAAGGGCTAAAACCATATAAATTTGTCAAATCTGGACAAAATGGACTTTCGCCCCTCCTGCAAGCTTCTACCTCGAACTGCGTGAAAAATCCTCCCTCCTGCACTTTTCCATGTTCATCAAGATTTATAATAATTTCTTCTACTACAGGGATGCTTAAATCGGGGATCTGTTCGTTTATAATAGAGACTGTTCGAACAAAACCTCGAAATAACTCTTTTCGTACAAACAAACAATACTCGAGAAAAATAAGAAAATATGACCACAAAGCTCAAAAGTCGAATCTCAAATTTCATAAGATCTGCCTTAATCTCTGATCGGGTCTATGTTTAGTCGACATATTGCATCACATAGGTGAATTGGCCAAAAACCCCAAATACATGGGATAACATAGAAAATCCGAGAAACCAAACTTCAAATTTTATAGAATTGGGTCTATAATCTCATTGGGTCTGGCCCTTATCGGCACATCACTATCGCAATCACATTGTCCTTGGCATCGGGGATCACTGATCACCGATTAAATCTCGACTATTGATCTGTTCCTTGATCAGACGATCAATATCACATCACAGGTCACTATCGCATCGACCCCTTTGTGTCGGGGATCACCGATTTCTTGACCACCGATTAAATCCTGGCCATTGATCTCTTTTTCGATCTGATGGCTGAGATCGCACACCATGGATTTGCATATCGCATTCACTATGGCCCAAGGGTTCTTCCTTTGTACCGAGGCATATACCGATGTCGATCGCCGATGCCGATAATCGCATGCGGGTCTATCTCCGATGTGATAAGTTGGAAGTCACGGTAGAGGATCCCTGCCACCTCCACTTTAAGTCCTACAATCAACCCTTTTGATGTGATTTTTCCTTTATTAAGGCCTCAAGCCCATTTTTAGAAGAAATTCCTCCTTTTTCAAAGGAACAAAGGCAACATATTTTTGCGATAACTCCATCATCCAAAGTCCATTTTAGCCCATTCAAGTTGCAATAGATTCAGAATAAAAAGATCTACATAATGGGACTATTTCCAGGACCATCCTTTGACTTTCATATTCCTCTGTTTCTTATAAGTCAACCCAGAACTTTGACTGCTTCTATCTCCTTCATTCGGACTTGGATTGGAGTGTCGTTCACCCCATTGGAATCAGGGCTACGAGCACTTCGATCTAATGTCAAGATAATTGCCTTTATGCCACTTTGAATTTTGAGTTTTTCCCATGCCATAGTGTCTGAAGATCCACCTGGATCAATCCTCCCCACTAAAGAGCTTTTGGACCCCATAAGCATTAGCACACTGTCTCAATCCACACTTTCAATCACCTGCACGTGAAACCTGTACAATCTTACAATCATGCACACCACATATGACTCAACAACTCCTGATTGCCAAGATTTCATATCACACACTCATTGGCTAAGATTACATAAAATTAATTAATGCCTTAAATACTAACGAAAGGCCAAAATATCATCGTTGCATCTTTGAAATGATGGGAAACACACCATCATTTTTACATTTACTTGCAACGTATGATTTACAATGGTGGCCATAACAAGTTACTACACCTAAAAAACCAACTTAATAAAGCATACCACCGTGAATGGGGTGGATTTATCTATTGAACATGTTCACCTTTCGGCTCCTCTAGCAATGTTTCTAGAGTGTGGCATATCGGACACAAGGTTTGTTGGTGCCCATCTTGGTTGCCATGACTACAATGACTCTTTCTCCTCCAGACTATTGTGGTTGCCTTGGGGTGCTTTCCCCTGGTGTTCCTTCGATAAGTCTTCATGGAGCCTTTGCTATCACTAGACTGTGAGGAAGGAATTTCGTCGCCTGTCATTGGTTGGTTACTGGCTATATTGGAGTTTCCCCCTAGCTCCTTTCTGGTGTATCCGAGTCCTACATGGTGCGGAAATTCCTTGACTTTGATGGGGTTTATGATGCCTTGGCCTTTAATGCCAAGGCCCTTTCTTTGATATCCCATTTCCTTCATTAGTTTGGATCCAATCCTTGTAGTATGTTTTTCAAAAGCAGCAAATTCATCATCGTGAAAATCATATGAAATTGGAGAATCACTTTTTACCTCTAGATGGCTATGTTGCAGCTTTTCCAAGGCCTCGTCCTTGGCTTGCAACTGGCATAGTAATCTTTGTTTTTCATCCCTTGCCTCCTGTAGAAGCCTCCTTAGCTTAGCATTCTTTGCCTGGATGCGGTGGTTGATCTCCTCAAGTTCTTGGCGTCCTGCTGCGGAGAGTGCCCTTTCCGTTATGTTGGTTGACATCCTTGATTCATTACTGGAATTAGACCCCAAATCTATGGGTCCTCCTATCATGATCCCAAACGCTGCAAAATTCATCTCGTCACCGAAGTCAAACCCAAAGTCAATGAGCCTACCCATGCAAATCATGTAGCTGTGACCTTCTCGTCTTCCTCTAACTTGGAATCTGGGCTTTGCTACACAGTGGCGATGGCCTTCTACTTCCCCTTTCTGTCATTCCTCTAAGGTCTCAGCTCAGGGTGCAGCTTCCAACAATTCTCTTCGTCATGCCCCTCTTTCTCACAATGTGTGTAAGAGGGATTTTCTCCCTTTCTCTTGGCTGCTGCGACTCTCTTTGAGTGGTCATCTTGTCCATGTGTTCCCCTGTTTTCCAGATGAATGGCCTTTACACTGGCCGAGTCAATGGTAGTAGGTTCACATAATAATAATGAATGCCTAATGTAATTATGTAATGATCCAATATACCTAGTTACTACTTCAGGTGTGTCAAGTGCAATACCTAAATTTAGTGCTTTCATTCTAAACTCCTCTGTAAAACTTTGAACATCCTGCCCTTTGCCTTGCCTTAAATACTACCAATTCATTAATTCCTTTTACTTGTAACCCAAGGGATAAAATTGTTTCTTTAACATAGAAATGAAATCAGGCCATGAGGAAAGAAGGTTACCCACATTATTACTGCTTTGTAATCTGCTCTCCCACCAGAAGAAAGCGGTGTTGCTCAGCCGTAGAGAGGCCATCTAGATCTTTGCCTCATCCTCCACAATCTGTTGAATCTTGCAGTAGATCTCAATCTGCCTAATCCAATTATTAAGCTTTTCTGCATTACTTTCACCATTAAACATGGGAAGGTCAAATTTGACATCTAATTTAAAGAAAGGTTTCTTGTGTGCATCCCTTGAATTCTTATGATGATGGTGATGGGAGGAAGAAGAAATTTCACTCGTGGAAGGAGAAGGAGTTGGATCTCCTCCATCATCTCCATGCACTGAACCTCACTCTTTTGGAGTTTTTTCTTTACACTTTCAAGTTTTTCAATTCTTGAAAACAGTTTCTCAACACAATCTACCATTTTATATAAAGTCTTGGGGAAGTTTACTTCCTCTTCATAATGACCCTCATCATCTGCCATGTTCCTCCTTCAATGTGCACGCTCCACTTTGGGATAGAAAGGCTCTAGTTTCCCTTCACCTCTTTGGAGTCTATTTCTTGTTAGCATACAAACATGCAATTCACATCTAAAAATACTTGCTCTGATACCACTTGATCTAGGAATCTTTTGCTTATAGATGTATTAAAGAAACACATGTAGAAATTACAGCTTAACCATAGAAATCTAATGTGCACATGAGAGAAGAAGAAGAAACACATAAAGCATGAGTAGAAGACAGCAAGACTTGATAATGGAGTTCATCCAACTTGAACTACATCTTCGGGCCCTGTTCGATCAATGGGGAGGTCTTTATTCATTAAATGGCATGAAAAATAAGAATACAATTGTCAACTACAACAAAGGAGTCTTATACCTCCATTCTGGAAAAATGGTTGAGAAATGGAGAACTCAAATGGAGAAATGGATCGCGCCATGGCATTCGGGGCATCGAGAAGGGCTGAAACCATATAAAATTTGTCAAATCTAAACAAAATGGACTTTCGCCCCTCTTGCAAGCTTTTGCCTCAAATTGTGTGGAAAATCCTCCCTCCTGCACTTTTCTATGTTCAGCAAGTTTTATAATCATTTCTTCTATTACAAAGATGCTTAAATCCGGGTCTATTAATTTATAATAGGGACTGTTCGAACAAAAGCCCGAAATAGCTCTTTTCGTTCAAACAAACAATACACGGGAAAAATAAGAAAATCCAACCACAAAGCTTAAAAGCTGGATCTCAAATTTCATGAAATATGCCTTAGTCTCCGGTTGGGTCTGCATTTAGCCGGAATATCACATCACATACGCAGATTGTCCAAAAACCCCAAATACACAGCATAACATAGAAAAGCTGAAAAACTAGACTTCAAATTTTATAGAATCGGGTCTATAATCCCGTCGGGCCTAGCCCTTATCAGCACATCGCTATTGCAATCGCATTGTCCCTAGCATCGAGGATTGCTAATCACCAATTGCCAATTAAATCTGGACTATTGATTTGTCCCTTGATCACATGATCAATATCACATTTCAGGTCGCTATCGCATCGGCCCCTTTATGTTGGGGATCATCGATCTCTCGACCGTCGATTAAATCCTAGCCGTTGATCTCTTTTCTCATCCAACGAGTAAGATCATACGCTGTGGATTGGCAGATCACATTCGCTATGACCCAGGGGTTCTTCCTTTGTACCAAGGCATATGCTGACACCGATTGCCAACCCCGATAATCGCAATCACTTCATCGCTCTACCTGGGGTCCCGACATCTCATGCGGGTCGATATCCAATGCGATAAGTCGAAGGTTGCAATTGGGGATCCCTGTCACCTCTGCTTTGAGTCCTCCACTCAACCCTTTTGATGCGATTTTTCCTTTATTAAGGCCTTAAGCCCATTTTTAGAAGAAATGCCTCCTTTTTCAAAGGGACAAAGGCAACTCCTTTTTGCGATAACTCCATCATCTGAAGTCCAGTTTAGCCCATTCAAGTTGCAGTAGATTCAGAATGAAAAGCTCTACGCAATGGGACTATTTCTAGGAGAATCCTTGGACTTTCATTTTCCTTTGTTTCCTGCAAGTCAACCCAAAATTTTTACTGCTTCTATCTCCTTTTTTTGGACTTGGATTGGAGTGTCGTTCGCATCATTTGAATCAGGACAACAAGCACTTCAATCTAATGTCAAGATAATTTCCTTTCTACCACTTTGAATTTTGAGATTTTCCCATGCCATTGTGTCTGAAGATCCACCTGGATAAACTGCCTAGTAGCATGTAAACAAGATGTCTGACTATTTTCAGTTGCATGATATAGATGAAGTAGATGTCCAAATGAGGTTGTTTTCCCAAACTTTAACTGGGGATGTCAAGAAATGGTTCAAATCCTTTCCTTCCAACCATATTGCAGACTTAGCCAATTTTCATTGGTTATTCATTGATAGATGGGAGAGAAAGACCCATTTTAAATACTTTCTAAATATGAAAATATTAGGAGTGCTCCTACTGAGTCAGTTCAAGACTATTTCACTAGGTTTAATAATATCTACAATGCAATTCTAGCCAACATTAAGCTTCCACCTGACCTAGCATTAATTAAGTTCCCTGATGGTTTTGATGCTACATGCCATACCAGCTAAGGGAAAGGAACCCTGATGCACTTGAATAAATGCAAAGAAATGTTGTTAGTGTAGAGGGAAACCTATTAGCTAAGAAAGCACAAATGAGGAATGAAAATAAAGTTGTATTTAAAGAGGAAGCTTCCACTTTAGATGGAAAAGTAGATATTTTAGCTAATATTTTAGAGAGAATCATGGATAGGTTAGAAAACATGGAGAGGAAAAATCAATGGGAGAATCAACAACAACAACCCCCAATAAGAAACCCAAATTCTAGGAAGAACCCTAATGTTGGAAAGAATGCTACACCAAACCAACAAATTAGGCCCTCCTTCCAAGAGAACTATGTTGAGGATTCGTAGAGCCAAGAAACAGAGGATGATATCGAGATTAACTTACTAGAAACCAAAGAGGACAACACTATTTTTCTTACTCAAGTAGAACATGAGTTATATATGTTGCAATAGTTGCAATTAGAATCTGGTGAATCCTTTGATTTTAAACAGTGGTATGAATCAACTATATATGAGGTACATAAACAATATAGCTTGAGAAGCAAGAAGAATAACAAGACTCCCATTAAAAGATCTATCCAAAACCAGACTATGATGATAAAAGAAGACACATTTAACAAAGTGTTACAAATCCTCCCCAGGGGAACACCGAAGATTTAAACCCTGAAGATTGTAGATATAATCTCCATTGAAACGCAAACCGAGACAATTACTGAAAACAATGAAAATATGAGAAATCAAGGAAAAATAGTATAAACAGAGACTGAAATGCCTACTACTGAGAAACAGTATAAGGACACACAAACTAAACATATCAAGGAAGATAAATCAAACAAACAAACCTCAACTCCCTTTCAATATAAAAGATGAAATAGCAAAATTAAAGATATTAGTTCCTTTGACCTAACAAGTAAAGAATGAATCTTATAGGTCACATATAACTGAAACTTTAAACATAGCAGAGGGAGAGGACTCTGTTAATTTGAATGATGATCAACCTGAATTGTTGTTTGGCCCTGAGGGCAATGGTATTGATAAGCAAGGGGGAGTTCCTCCTTTTTACATCAGCCTAAACACTCATGATAAAATATTGCATAACACTATGTTGGACTCAGGGGCATCCCACAATTTGATGCCAAAGGCAATAATGGAAAGACTAAACATAGACATTACCAATTGTTATAAGGATTTGTTTTCTTTTGACTCCAACCAGTTTAAATTCCTTGATCTGATCAAAGACTTATGTGTGACTATTGTCCAATGCCCTACAAAGAGAATTCTAATGTACATTGTAGTTGCAGACATCCCACCAAAACATGGAATGCTGCTATCTCGCTCATGGGGAGAAAAACTGCAGGGATCCTTGTAGTTAGATATGTCTTATGCCACCATATCTGTTTTTGGCCAATCGAGAAAAATATATAGGGAGACCTTGATGAAATACATGGTCAGTAGTGAGGAAAAACCACAAAACTTCCCCATATACTCCATGCATTTAGATATGGACTCTTTCATCTTATACAATGCAGAAAATGATAATAAGGAAATCACAGCCAAAACCTGAAATACAGAACAATGGACAGTGAGAACATGTTCCATGAATCACTATGGCATCTAGATTTTGATGGGTCTTTAGGGCCTGGTCTAGGACTGTGGATCCATAATATGGAGAAAAATCATGCTAAGGGACATGCCTTCAGATTGAACTTCAAATGTACCAATAACATGGCCGAATATGAAGCCCTAATTCTGGGGTTACAATTGGTTAGGAAACTGGGAGCCAAAAGAGTTTCCATCATGGGAGACTCACAGTTGATTATTAAACAAATTAGTGGTGAATACTCTATCAACAACCCTACGCTTGGTCGATATAGGGATATTGTTTTAGAGTTGATCAAAGACCTCCTGGAATCAAACTTTGTTGCCATTCCTAGAAAACAAAACATGTAGGCTCATAGTCTAGCTAGCCTTGCTAGTACTTGTAAATTGCTATTTCAATCAAACCACCACTACACTGCATAAGTCAGACATAGGTCTGTTATACCATACAACCTGAAGTATTGGCAAATTTTCTCCCAGGATTCTTAGATCTATGATTTCATGAACAATGAAGGTGAATTTCAGAATTGTAGGATAGACACTGACTATACAGTAGAAAATAATATAGAAAGTAGCATAGATGTAAATATTTTCGATATAGATGAACCAACAAAATTTACTAGAGTAGAAATAGATATTTTGGAGAATGGAGAGATTAAAGAAATAACGAATGATGATCCTGAGATCCTTAATTTGAAAAATAATTTTTGCCTAAAGGGTTAGTACCTTTGGAAGATTTGTTTGACTCTAATGATGTAGCTAGGAAACCCAAGATGGAACCTCTGAGAGCTGACATAGAAGAGGTCAACATAGGTATTGAGGATAAACCAAGACTCACCAAAATATCAAAAGCCTTACCTCCAGAGGAAAATGTTAAATATATCAATCTGTTTAAAGAGTTACAACATGTATTTGCCTGTAGTTATGACGACTTAAAATCTTATGACACCAGTGTAATCCAACACAAAACACCTCTAAAAGAAGATAATAAACCTTTCAAACATAAACTTAGGATAATAAACCCAGTTCTTATGCCCTCTATTTAAAAAGAAGTCAAAAGAATGTTTGATGCCCAAATAATAGCCCCCATTAGATACTCAGACTGGATTTCAAACTTAGTTACAACTAGGAAAAAGAAAGTGAAATTAGTCTTTGTGTAGATTTTAGAAATTTAAACAAGGTCTCATTAAAAGATAATTATCCTCTACCAAAAATGGACCATATACTATAGAGGGTAGTAGGCTCATCCAGGATTTCACTGTTAGATGGATTCTCTCGGTATAACTAGACCTTAGTCCAACCTTAGGACCAAGCCAAAACTGCATTTACTACTGCATGGGGTACCTTCATGTATTTGAAGATGCCTTTCAGATTAATGAATGTAGGTGCCACATTTCAAAGAGCTATGGATATAGCCTTTGCCAAGGAGATCCATGATTTCTTAGTAGTATACCAGGATGACATCACATTTTTCTCTAAATCTAACAATGAACACTTAGACCACCTGAGAAGAGTATTTATCAAATGTAGAAAATTTGAGATTTATTTAAACCCCAACAAAGCACTTTTTGGTCTGGAAGAGGGAAAACTGTTAGGGCATATCATATCTAAAGATGGGATTATAATAGATCTTGCTAGAATAGAGGTTATTTTGACCATTACCCATCCTAGAAACATTAGAGAGTTACAATCATTTCTAGGCAAGATAATCTTCCATAGGAGATTCATTTCAAATGTAGCATAACTGATTAGAGAGTTAAATAACATGTTAAGAAAGGACTTAGCACTTAAATGGACAGTGGAGGCAAAACAATCCTTTGAAGCCATCAAGGAAGCCTTAACCAAGACTCAAGTCGCAATAAGTATTAATTTTAACAAAGATTTTATAATTTTTTCTTTTGCTCTAGAACACACCATTGTAGCAGTCTTCCAGCAAAAGAACAACCAAGGATATGAACAACCAATTGCATTTTTTAGTAAATCCTTAAGAGATGCCACACTCAAATACAATATCATGGAAAAACAAGTATTAACTTTAGTAAAGGCTATCAAAGACTTTAGAGTATACATTCTCTATTCTCACATTATTTCTTATGTTCCAAATTTTGTAGGTAAGGAAATTTTGGCACAAAATGGGCCTGAAGGGAAAAGAGGCAAGTGGATTGCCATAATACTAGAATATGACATAGAGAGAAAGCCAAGTAAGCTTATCAAAGGCCAAGTTTTAGCCAAAATCATGGCTGAATCGAATTGTTAGGCCCTTGATATAAACTTTATTAGTGCCCTTGATGATCAGGAAGAGATGGTGACTCCACCGATCAGTTAACCTTTTGTTGATTCACCCGGGTATGCAAATATTATATTTGTATTACGAAATTTACAAGCTCCTCCTAGTTCGACAAGAACTAAAGCTAGATTTTTGAAGATGAAGTCATTAAAGTATTGTATTATAGATAATGCATTGTTTTTGGAAAGCTAATAGTGGTATTCTTTTGAATTTTTTATTGAAAAATGATGCTATTAAAATCATGCAAGAGTTTCATGCAAGGGATTGTGGAGGACACTTGTACTGCAAGACTACTATTGACAAAATCTTGAGCGTTGGTTTCTACTAGCCCACTTTGTTTGCAGATGTTAAGAAAAATGTGACCTCCTGTCATCAATGCTAGATATTTGAGGGAAAAAGAAAACTTTTACCCTTGCCTCTTAAACCAATTTCAATTGGGATGCCATTTAAGCAATGGGGGTTAGACTTCATTGGAGAAATACACCTAGCCTCCTTAGCTCAGCACAAGTGGATTCTCGCAGCCACTGACTATTTTACCAAATGGATAGAGGCCATACCTTCCAAGCAAGCCACAAACATTGTCATAATCTCATTCGTAGAGAGTAATATCCTGTCAAGATTTGGATGTCCCCAGAAGCTCATTACTGATAATGTAGCTGCCTTTAAATCCAAGAGAATTATAGATTTTTGTAACAAGTACCAAATCACCTTAGCCGTTCCATAGCCTATTACCCTCAAGGTAATGGACTAGCAGAGTCATAAAACAAAAGCCTGGTCAATATTATTAAAAAATTGCTGGAAGATAACAAAAATACATGGAACAAGAAGTTAGTCAATGCCTTATGGGAAGATAGACTGACTACTAAGCAATCCATTGGAACCTCACCCTATCAGCTGGTTTATGGGATGGATGCAATTTTTCCATCATCCTTGGGAGTGTCAATGATGAGGATCATCCAAGAATTACAGGTGGAACCAAATGATATGCAAAGAAGAATAAATCAGACCATACACCTGCAACAAACTAGATAAGAAGTATATGTAAAATCACAGGTGATCCAGGAAAAAATCAAGGAAGTCTTTGATAAAAAGACTGAAGCAAATGATTTCTAAAATATTAGATAATGTCCTTAAGTGGGATTCAAGGAGAGAAGATAAATGCAAGCATGGAAAATTTGATTTTTTGTCGTAAGGGCCTTATGTCATTTATGGATACAGAGGCAACAATGCCTTTTTCTTGACAAACATAGATGGATCAGATCTACCAGGAGGACTCGTTAATGGTAGGATGCTAAAGCATTATTTTTCCACTGACTCACAATAGTTCACTTTACTTTACATCATTGTACATAATATTGCAGAGTGTAGATTGGATTGCATGCTAATCCTTTGAAGCTGAAGCCCGAAGAGAAGGCCCTAAGCTTTGGAGGATTCACTGTCATAAGTATCAATAAAGAAGAATCACAAAAAAATGGTTTACAAGGTAACTACAGTAACAATTCAAAGGCTACTGGTCTTTAGAGTTCTTGAGATTTCACCAAGAAATGTCATCCCCATGTGGAGCCACTGTTAGAGTCCTATAGTGATAGGATTCATAATTTTTGAATTGGCTGAGGTTAAGTCTTATAATATTGTACATAGCTTTGCTTTTTGAAAATGTTTTCCATATTAAAATTAAAAAATTTAAAGAGGGTATGTCCTAAAAGAAATATCAAACTACAAGAAAAATAAGAAAAGATCAAAAAATGAAAAAATATGAACCCCAAACAAAAAACAGATCATGAAAGTGTGCGAGTCCAAGTGCCACTACTTTTTACTTTACTATCTTAAATAATGGCAGCTTGTCATACATGCCACAACCCATGAGAGTCAATCTGCTTAATCTTGACTACTTCATGATTTGAATTTCAAGTTTATACATAGAGAATAAAAATCTGACCAAACAGTTTAATCTTGGCAGATTAGTAGATAGGTAGAGAAATAAAAGGAGCTCATCGAGTTTAATCTAAGCCCTTGGATGAAATAAGATTTGAATTAGTTAGTTTCCTGTTTCAAACAAAAATGAATAATGGTTTTCTAGCTTAAGTGCACCCACCAAAGTGAAGCAAAAGATGTTAGGGTAGGTAAAAGGGTAAGTAGAAGAAAGGTTGCATAAATACAAGTCGTTTGAAGCATAAGCACTACTATCATGCTTAACTGTGTGTTTTAGTGTGCAGGAGAAGTTATCAAAGTGAAAAGCATATTCATAAGCTGATTTACCTAACTTCCCCTTCATTGCACTTCACCCCCCCCTATATACTTGCTAATTTCCCTTTTACCCCTTCATGGCTTGTGAAGGCACCATTTCCATTCATTTTGACTCCTACCCCTTGGTTTCACACATTCCCTAGCATTTTACATTCATCCCCCTTCCCAAAAATCCCTTTCCTCTAGTGTGAAACCCATTTTCCCCATGGAAAGATCACTTTCCATTTGTTAAATTCCCTAAAAGCCCCAAAAACCCACTAAACCTCTTATCCTAACCTTATTTCCTGCACCCCCCGACCCACCCACATTAATTTATTAACCAAGAAAATTCGTTTTCACCCATTTTACTTCACAAACCCATAATTAATCATGGGTTAATTATGCTTAACCATAATTAATCCCATGGGACTGGCTAAATCCCGCCCCCATCTCCCGGCTTGCATCTCTGCCACGCAATAACCATTGGATCATCCAACCCCAGCCCATATCACACCCGCTCAATGCCCGACCTTTACCGGCCCGAGAGCACGCGATATGGGTGGTTTTTCTTAGGCCCATTTTGCTATGTGTCAGCCTCTCACATACATCACGTTCCCTTGGAAAAATACTACCTGACCCTCATAAGTGGTGTGATTCCCTCCAATACCACCTCCCCACCATAAAGCAAAACCACCACTATTCATTTAATTACCCTGCCAATTCTAACCGCTCCTTGTTAAAAGCTCGCATACACCATTTTTGGCCATTTTTCACCTATTTTCACTGTTGAAGCCTCCAAAGCACACCAGTGCCCTTAGAGCTCTTGCGACCAGCTACCAACTGCCAGAACCTTCAAAAATGATATCATTGCACACCATGCCACATAGGAACGAATTTCCTAGCACCTAATTTATCATTAGCTTGATCATATAATAACACTAGGTCTCCTTCCGAAAAATTTCGAGGGGTCACATTTCGATCATACTGAGCTTTCATACGTTTTGCGTGAGTCTCAATCGCCAATGCAACATCACGTCGATTCTCATCTAATTGAGCTAAGTATAATAAACGCTTTTCCTCTTCGGAAGTAGCTGGAAGTAACTCGATGGCCATTTGCAGTGACGGGATTTTGCATTCAATGGGTAGCACAGCTTCCAAACCATAAACTAGTTGGAAAGGAGTGAACCCTGTTGATGTTTTCACTAAGGTTCGGTATGCCCAAAGCGCTGAAAATAACATGTTGTGCCAATTCGACCGATGAATACCAATGATTCATCAGATCATGATAACTAAAACTTTGTTGATGGACTCAACCAGACCATTCGCTTGTGGATAATAAGGAGTTGAACTATCATGACGCAAACCAAGCTATCCTGTAAGTTCTGTCATCATAACGTTTCGAAAATGGCGCCCATGGTCAGTGATTATCGCTTGTGGGACACCGAACCTAGCAATCATATGATTGAACACGAAAATTGCAGTTGTCTTGCCATCTGCCTTGAATGTAGGCATCGCCTCGGCCCACTTAGTAAAATAATCTACCGCAAGGATGATATACGCATGCCCCCCGGCCGAGTGAGGGTTACATGTAATAAAATCGATACCCCATTTGGCAAAAGGACCAACAACAATTATAGGGTGGAGAGGAGCAGGTGGAGCGCGCATCTTTCGATCAAACACTTGATAGTTGTGGCATTTTCGGACCGCAGTGATACAATCTTTAAACAAGGACGGCCAGAAGTAGCCAGCGCGCAATATCTTTTGGGCTGTGGCATACCTAGACATATGACCGCCACACGCTCCAGAATGACAGTCATTTAGAACCCTTTCAGCCTCTTCGTGAGTTAAGCAACGTCGAAAAATAGAGTCCGCCCCACGGCAAGAAAGAGTATCTCCAATAATTTTATATTGCTGGGACTGGAATCGAATTTTCCGACGTTCAAACTTTGAAACTTCGGGCCGAAAGGATTGGGTTTGGAGATAGACGATGATATCCCCATACCACGGATCTAAAGTGCTGATTAGAAACAAATATTCGTCCGCAATGGGCTCCTCTACCACAGTTTCCGTGTCAGCACGCGGGAAGTCACACATTAACTCTGCAAAAACTAAAGATTTCTTAGACTTAGATTTCTCAAACTCCAAGTCGAACTCCTGCAGGATAACAATCCATTTAGAGTACTTGCCCCCTAGCAATTGTTTGGTCAAAATGTAGATCATAGGGTTGCAATCCAAAATGACTGTAGTTTTACGTAGTAAAATGTAGTGACGAAAGCGTTGGACAACTTGAACGGCTGCCAATGCCAATTTCTCCACATGTGAGTATTTTAGCTCAGTTGGATTTAACGTCCGACTAAGGTAATATATCACATGTTCCATTCCGAATTCATCTTCCTGAACTAAGACCATCCCAATGGTGGAATGAGCGGCGGCGAGGTACAAAAAGTAATCCTGGTTGTAGTTGGGAGGATGCAACAACGTTGCATGGGTCAACGCGTGTTTGAGTGCATCAAAAGATTTCTAAGCTATCTCATCCCAAGAGAATTGAGCGTTCTACTTCAACAACCATGTAAAACCCTTTGTAACCTCGGTGTAGTTAGGCATGAATCGTCGTAAAAAGTTTGCTTTCCCCTGCAAACTTTGGAGTTGGCGAAGACTCGAAGGAGGAGGCAATTTGATGATAGCTTCTACCTTCGAGGGATCGACGCGAATGCCAGATTTCGAAACTACAAATCCCAATAATCGACCCATTTATATACAGAAGACACATTTGTGTGGGTTCAACCGAATACGATAATGCCTACACCTCATAAAGATTGCTCGTAAGTGGACGAGGTGATCAGCTCGATGTAATGAATGAGCGGGCAAATCATCGAGATACGGTTGCACAATGTGTTTGATGTCATGAAACGCATAAGACATTGCCCTTTGAAAAGTTGCTCCGGCATTCTTTAGCCCAAAAGGCAATTTGCAATAAGCAAATGTCCCCCATGGACAAATGAAAGCTGTTTTTGGTTGATCGGCAGGTAGAATATTGATTTGATTGTAACCGGAAAAACCGTCCATAAAGGAAAATATTTCGCTGCCGACACAATCATCAATGATTTGATCAATATAGGGTGTTGGGTAGTTGTCCTTTGGACAAGCTCGATTAATGTCCCTATAATCGATGCATATTATTATTGTTCCCTATTTTTTGTTAACCGGAACAATATTCGATACCCAATCCGTCAACGGGATCGGATAAATGAAACCTACTTTCAACAGTTTTTCAACTTCTGCTTTAATTGCAGCAGCTTTTCGTGGGTGAATCTGATGCAAACGTTGCTGGACGGGTTTAGCATCCGGGTAAGTCTTGATCTCATGAACAACAATCGCGGGATCAAGTCCTGGCATTTCCTCATAGGACCAGGCAAACACGTCGCAGAATTCTTGAAATAGGGCCTTGTATGTCTGAATTTCGTCATCTGTACACGAGGCACCTATATGAATGTTTTCAATAATTCCAGGATTAACCGAAATGTCAATGGGAATAGTTCGAGAGATGTTTCCCAAATTCAGCTCTGAATCAGGATGTTTCATGGGATTCTGAGCTTCCTTGACATATTCAGCTGTAAAAATTGATGAGAAATCATTTTCAAAACGATCATCCTTGGATAAAAACGAATATCTATGATGGAGATCATCCCATGGTAAATCATCTATACACAGGACTTCACGAAGTTTCTCGTCAGATGAAACAACTTCAGGAAACGCTATTAACTCCAAGGTTGATGTGAAAAATGATTCCTCACGGACCACATTCATTAGGTTGATTTTGGTTGAAAACGGGTCGGTAAAAGACTGCACGGCTTCATAGGCAATTTCATATGGACTCGAAGGCATAAAATTACCAAATGAGTCTATTTCAGATTCAGAAGGAACGATCCAAGGATCGTCATAATAAATAGTGTCTGATGTAATCATATGAATCGTTGCAAATGAAGATGATGCGTTGAGTGGAGGAAAAGGAAAAGTTCCCAGTAAACTAACATCTTTAACTAATCCTACTCCAACATCCTTATATGGGATAGTCATTTTACCGACATGTTGAATACTCTCTGAAGAGGCTGGGTCGGATGAAAAGTAGGCCAGCTGGTTTATTGTTACGATCTTTCCATTATGTGGGAACTTTATTACTCGGAAGACCGACCAAACGACCGCTGTCATAGCGTAAGACCAACTTCGACTCAAGAGAAGGTTGTAGTCTAGAGGGGCATCAACCACCTCCACATCTAGACTAACGGTTTTACCTTCAACCCCTATAGGCAAATCCTGTAGAATTCCAAAAGGATGAAACCCACGGCCATCAAAGGCCTTAAGAATTGTCGGGGATTGATTTAGTGAAGGAGAACCAAGCGATCTCCAACACTGTATCGACATAATACACGTTGAAGCTCCCTCATCAATTACAGTCTGATGAATAGGCCTATTTTTTACTATCACTGGGATCTGGAAAGCCATTTGATGAGGCAAACGTGGTGTACTATTTTCTAGATCAAATATTATTAGGTTCGGGTCATGAACATCAACAGCTCCTATAGCCGACAAAAGTAATTTTCGCTGTGTTGGGCATGATTGCAGCACTTCCAAAGCCGACATTGCTGAGGGTGAAACAGCTAAGTCCTCAACAATTTTATAATTCTGAGCCGCTCTCACATGTGGATTGAAAGCAGACTTTCGAAGTATACCCTTGGTGGGCAGTTTGATTACCAAGTCTGGATTATGTTTCTTGATCTGTAGCGGATCGAAACCGGGAGCTGAGGTTGATGGATTAGAATGAGAAGATTCTGCTTCTTTGCCTTCAATAGGACTTTTACTACCATAATCTTGTGATCGAGTCGCAATCCTTACATGGGACATCATCAGTATGGGTTCTTCATTGGCATTCGAGGAAGAACCTATCATCTTGCTATCTTTTGGAAATGGATCCTTCAAAACAGCAGGAGTTTGGGAACCTTTGACGATCTTCGCAACCTCTGCTCGATGAGGGCAGTCTCTTGTAAAGTGATCTTCTTCACAAATAAGACAAGGATATCGAGGTTTGCGTTTTTCATCATTGGATTCCACCTTTTCAGTTTTCTCCTTTGGAGTTTTGTCTGCTTTATTCTTCTTCTTCCCTTTCTTCTTCCCACCGGATTTTGATTTAGCTGGAGATGACTCTACAGCATGAATATTGGCGGAGAGTTCAGCGGAAGAATCTCCTGTCGAGGAATCAGGCAAGGTTATGATAGGAGAAGAATTCTTGGAAGAATTATTCTTACTTTTAGTGTTAACCATACCAATCATACCATCAGCGGCATGAGATCCTGAAGGAGCTGCAACGATTTAATTTGACTTGGGAAGATCGGGGATCTTTTTGTGTAACGTACCTGACTGAGTGTAAACTAAGTCAAGGTACTGTGCTTGAGCAATCACTTGCTCCTCAGTAACTACTCCGGCCTTAGCTACGTCTTCAGTAATCTTCGGTAACAATGATTTAACAAAACATTCAGCGAAGATCTGGTCTGGGATAAAAACTTTCACTAATCGCCTTCGACGTCTCCATTCATGAATATGATTGGAAATATAAGTGGACGTCGATTGCTTTAATGAAGTTACTAACTCCGTGCCATTATCATATCTGACCGGAAACTGAAAATGAGTTAAAAACGAGGTAGCTAACTGGCTAAAATTATAAAAAGAGGCCCGTGGTAGCTCAATATACCACTTGGCCGCAAGACCAATGAGAGTGCGCTGGAAAAGACGTAAGCGGATCGAATTATCCGAGACAGAATTAGAGGCACACCAGAGGTGGTAAGTCATCACATGATTTGATGGGTCCTCTCCAGATTTACCTTCGAACTTGGGAATGTCACTGGGCAACTTATTCGGCATTGGTGGCCAAAACGGAAGATAATTAATTGGATCGTTCATTAGGCGCGACAAGTCTGGTAAATCCAAAGTTGCGATAAACGGTAGCTGCCGATTAGGATCCCTAAAACACTGGGTCACGAGACCAACCCCAAGAGGAGGATATCCGGGATAACTAGGAATAGGAATCGCGTTTGGGATATTGTATCCTCCCGGAAAACCAGGATTAACCGGACCGTACTGGGGTTGTTGTGGTTGTTGATAAGTGTACCCAGGATACGGTTGATACTGGTAAACTGGATGCTGGACAGCAGGACCGAATTGGTACTATCCCTGGTACGGTTGATAAGTGAATTGTGGTTGACTTGTGACAACCGTACTGAAACTAGGTTGTCCTACAGGCATCTGAACCGTAGTTTGAATCGTGGATCCAGACGATGGTAAAGATTTCTGAGGAGTAGATACAGGGACAGTAGAAATCGGAGCTGTCGATACTCCAGAAGTAGGTGGGGTAGATGGAACAGATGTTGCTGCAGTTGCAGCAGTCGTTTGAGATGGAGTACTAGGCGCAGTAGGCCCAGACTGAGAAACTACCGAAGGTACAGAAGTTTGAATATTAGACTGGACTGGTTGCTGGGGTGAACCAGAAACTAAGGGTTGTCCAATTTGAGATGACAACTGTACATTTGGCTGCAACACCTATTGAGTTTGTGATGGATCCCACACTATGTTCATTTCGGGGTATTGACCCATAACAAGTTGAGAATATTGAGATCCAAAACCGGGTTGAGGGTAGGATTGATAATTGAAAGGTACATTTCTCATACCTTGAACATAAGATTGACCTTGGGGTGGTTGGAAACCTTGATTTGAGTACTGACCTTAGGGTAGATACCCTTGAGGCATGTACTGATACTGGGGTTGACCTTGAGGTATAAATTGATATTGGGGTTGACCTTGGGGTACATATTGAGTCTGGGGTTGACCTTGAGGAACGTAATGTACCATAGGCATGTACTGTCCTTGAGGTTGCCCCCCAGATGCAAGTTGTGTACCTTGAGGTTGCCCCTTAGGCATTAATTGAGGCTGCCCCCCAGGCGGTAACTGGCCACCTTGAGGTTGAGAATTGGGAATAGAACTTGACATCATAAGAATGTCTTCTACACTCAACGGCTTTGCACCATTACTTCCAGTGAATAACCTTTGTTCAATGGGTTGAGGAGATGCTCCCGAAAAAGTACCAGAAAGTGACTGATACCCAGAGGGAACAGAAGGACCGCCGTACAAAAAAGATTGAGGCGATTGAGTAAACATGGATGACTGACCTGACATATTTACGAGAGTATAAAAACCCCTAGGTGGATAAGGAGCATGAGGTGGTGAAAAACTTAACCCTGAGTTGTCCAAATAATTAGTTAAAGAAAGATACCAAGTAGTACTTCTAGGTGGACTGTAAAAAATTGATTCACGCTCCCTTAGATCAATAGTAGGTTGATTTTCAGGGATAGGGATGCCTATTTCTTCTTCCGGAGCAAGTTCTTCAATAGCTATCAAACCAGAAGGAAGATTTTTGGTGATTACTCTTTCTACCCTAGGTGAATTAGGAGCACTAGAAGTCGGAGAGACTAACCCCGATGTTGGAGTAATAGGTTTAGATACCTCAGGTTCTTCGCCTATATCACTAGTAGATGAAAAGCTACCAGCAAGTTCGGAAACCGAAATAGCTTCAGGATTATAACATGTTTCTAGAGTTTGGTAATCAGGATGAACAACCAACGAAGACTCTCCTTCTTCAGGTGACCCTACTTTACTGCTACTAGGAGTTACGAGGACTTTCAAACCTTCGTAATGGCCCGGGACTTCTTCAGGAGGTTGGCCCCGAAGTCTACGGGACTTCCTCAACAAATCAGCCACGTTACAACCTCAGGAGACTGGCCTCGAAGTCTATGGGACTGTCTTCGTAATTCAGCCACAGCTAAAACATTTTAACTACTGCACACGCAAACAAAGTAAAATCTCAAAGCAAACCACCTAAAGTCTCTAAAGATCCAAACAAATTCGAATCACACGCCTAAAGAATCTAGGGCGTCAAACCACACACAAACAGTAACTTTCCGGACCGAAAACACTAGTTGGTGATGAAATCCAACATCGCAGAATTCAGTACAGAAATGGCGGGTGGAATAGTTACCCCGGCAACCTGCTTAACGAATAGACTGGACCAAGTTCCTCCACTTTAACCGTCTCGAGTGAAGTGAACCCCCCAGAAAATCCAAGTGAGTCTAGCCGACGTCTGCTCCAGGTATAGTGGGATCTTCCCTCCACCGTCACCTTAGGAAGAATCCTAAAGATAATAGTCACTAAGGTCACCAACAACAACAAATATACCTAGGGGAACAGTCTACGATCCGATATGCATGCAAGAGCAGAGTAACAAGCTCATTCCCCTTGCTGGCTCCTTGACAATAATCCAAGTTTTACCGACAAGTGACCCCAGGCTCCTCGACAATGGTTAATCCGAGGTTTACCGTTTGTAGTACGTGCATATCTGGCGTCGTTCCCAATGAAGGAGGATTGATTCCCTCACTGGTTCGGACACGATCTCGTGCTTCTCCTTTAAGAGGAGCTTTCCCAGAGTATAAATGTAACAATTGGATTTATCCTACCACAAGATAAGCTACTTGCTTGTTTTTACTGTCTTGGAGAGTTAATTACTCTCCTACTCCAAGACACTAACTTGATCTATGTTGGTGTATCAGAGCCCTAGTAAATAAAAAGTTACTAAGTTAATTTTACTTTAAGCATTATTTTTTATGGCTTTTTTTTAGGACAAAAGGTAGCGGAGATGAACTTATGATGTGCAGACTCGACTCAAATCCACTAAAAAGATGCACCTAGGATGAAAAACAATCTTTTCTTTTCAATGAATTCCCTAGCTAAGAGAGTTGGAGAATGCAAAATTTATAAAGACAACTTTCTTAACAATGAAAATCAAAGAAAAAATCTCTTTATCTTTTCCAAAGCACACAACACATGACCACTAATTATTTCACGAAAACTTCCTTTCTCTTTTCAAAGACTTCAAACGCTACTAAAACAAACTTTCTTCAAAAGAGATTTTGTATTTTTCCTATTTTAACAAAGCATGTAAAACTACTTAACAAAAATCAATTTTAAGATCTATGAAAATCTAAGAGAAATTTACTTAAAAGCAACTCTAATGAGGTAAAAGCCTACAAAATATAATTCCAGGTTGTTTTACTCAGTTACAATTCAACCAAGGACTAATTCATTCAAAATCATAAATCAGTCAAAAACAAAAATAAGAAACTCTTGTTCTTTTTCTTAAGAATGAAATTCACAGCTTAACAAACAAGCCTTGTCGAAATTCCGCAAAGAGACAACACAACGGTAGGTTTCTCAAACGAAGGTGGATTTTACGAATGGTCTAACTCCTAAGAAGACTGAAAAGACCAGGGATATCCAAGGTTTTTAAAACTTCTAAAGCCAGAGTCACTACAAGACCAATACAAAAATCAAACCTAGGGCTAGAATTTCTATGAAATTCACTAAAACCCTTGATAATTATGAAACAAGCTTAGATGAAAACTTCTGACAGGTAACCAGTGGATCTGGGCAGCAATAAATAAACTATAAACAAGATCTAATAGGTAAAAAGGAAAAAACTAAAATTTTCTAAACTTTTGACAGGGTACGCAGGCAGCCCGTTTGCACAGGTGCGTGCCCGCTCTGTGTGCAAGGAAGAAGTGCGTACAGGTACGCACTGTGCTTAACGCAGAGGGTGCGTACTTCTCTCAAAAACAAGAAAAATAAAAACTAACTCAACCCTAAGCTATTCTACCCAAATTCACAGTCAATCAGTCAAAAACTAGAAAGAAATCAACATTTCTCAAATCAAAGTATCAATCAAAAGAGAAATCAATCAAATCCATGGATTCCCTGGTGGAGTCACCATTTTGTCATGCGGAAAGAGTCAATTTTGCGGACAAAACCGACCTCCCTAGAAAACAAGGCTTTTCTAGTGACAAACAAAACAATCAAGCACTATCTTTCCCTAAATATGCATTTAAAATAAAAGCAACCAGGTGTTTACGGCATACCTTTAGTCCAACGCTGTTTGTAGCAGCCAAGCCTCTCCGATCCAGATGAGCTCCTTCTCCTTGAAGCCTGCATACACTAACAAGCAAACGATTACACAGCACCTGAATAACTCATATAATAAAACATATTCATCATAAAGACCAAGGAGTTTATGAAACAAATTATATATAACAACTTTTTGAGAAAAATGAACTTAATTGTATTAATTGGAAACAAAAGAAACCTTACAACCAGTGCCTTGGTGTTGTGCAGGTCCCTCCCAGGGTCCAGCAAGAGTTCTCCTCTACTTTGATCAGCTCACCCACTTCCAAATGAAGCTAAGAAAGGATTGGAATCTCTCCTCTCAAGCTCTATAAGGGAGTCCTAATTTCAGCAGCATCTACCCTTAGGAATGTTCAGCTTTCAACCTCTCCTCCCTCTGGCCCAATGCCTGTATTTATAATGCTTTGGAGGAAGTTAAACAGGTCCACCATCAATGGGATAAGCCCCTCTTTCAAAGGGATATCTCCCCTCTTCATGGGATAAGTTCCTCTTTCATTGGGATGCATGAACCATCTGGAGGCGCTCAATCCACGTCAAACCATCTTCTAGAATGCTCTAGAATCGATCGCAAGTAAGTTTTTTGAAGTAAAACTTGCGCCTTTTGACTTTTACAGGGGTACGCACCCACCCCTTTACAGATATAGCATACAAGTACGCAGGTATTATGTACTTGAGGTGCGTGCCCGCATGTAAGAGTAAGAGAAAGTGTGTAACCAGAGTTATATTGATTTTTTAAAGACTTTCTCTCTTTTTTGGAGTTTGACATGAGGAGCAGAGGTATAAGACTTTCCAAGGAGCACAGTATGGTTATTGATGGAGCCATACTGACTGCAAATAGTCATGGTGACAAATTTTAGTGTAACACTCCACGACCACAAAATGCAGAGAATTTACATTTCTTTACACAAAATATGGGCCTTTTGCCCCAAACTTGGATGTTTAACCAAAAATTGACCCCCACAGGACCCATTCCCAACAGGCCCCCAACAAAAACATGGTGACTCACCCTCGAGTCACTTGGCTAGTGCAAAGATATTGTCACACAAACCTCCTAGCTTGACCTGAATAACTGCTACCTCGGTGGTGCACTGCGTTGCTGCCTACTCCAGCTCTTTTACCAACTATTCTGTCACTTCCCCTGCGCTAGCAATCTGTAGCTTCTGCTGAGTCTCCGAAATATTGGCCAACTTTCCTTCAATGGTGGTCATGATCTCATAGGCCTCATCTAAGCAAGGCTTCAAGCGAGCCTTCAGCACGACTTCCTTGTGCTGTGCTACATCTACCTATTCCTTGAGTGCCTTGGCCTCATGCAGCTTCACGAACCTTTTCATGATGACAACAATTCATGTTGTTCTCTTAACCTCATCGTAGCGATCTTGCAGCTCCCATGCTTCTGTCTCCAACCTTTGTACATTGGTGTCCTCTTATAGGTTGATGACGACCTCGAGCGACTGCTCAAAAAGTGTCCTACAGTCTGTCACTACACTTGCTTGTTACAGGGAAAAGTGTCTACACAAAACTACTTATCCCACTAAGGTGTGATAGCTACCTTAGAAACAAACAAAGTAAAGCTACTTTCATTTTTCCTTTATGAAATATAGATGAGAGAAGAACAAAGAAGACCAACCTCTGTCTTGCGCTAATCTCCTAGTTCGATTCCTCTCTCTCTTGATAGTCTTTCGCTACTTGTTCCCTTGCACGCCCGGCTTCACAGAGTACCTGTAAGATCACAGTAGCATAGCAATATACAAGAACATGGATCTATAATCATAAAAAATCTAGGATCAGATGTAAATTGACCATACAAATACAGAAAACATAAATGACACAAGAGTATGGAGGAAAACTTGAATAGCTTGTATTGATAAATAAGAAAGAGCCAAGGGAGTTGCAACCAGTTGTTTTGACCTAGCATCATCCTCTCAGCAAGGAAGCCCCTCTTCACCTCATACAAAGCTTAGATCACCCAACAATCTGATGTTGTCTCAAGAAACCAACAACAATTCCTTACAATAAGCAAAATTCTAGCCTCTGGATCTATGGGATGAGGGATCCATATATAGATATCTGTAAGGGAGATGAGTCAGCTTGTGATTTTATTAGTGTCTTCCCTCTGATAGTTCTTTCTTCCACTTGGAGATTGATGATCTCTTACTCATCCTTGGTCAAATTCAGAGAGGCAAGTGTCACAGGAGAAGTTTCTGGAAGTTTCCATGCCTCTCCACCTCGCGGAATGACACTGCCATTTGTCACTTCTCGCCCATCGCACCCCATAGAAGGGATTTTTGAAATGCAACGCACCCACATAGTGTATTTAGGTGAGATGCAACACACTTTTCCTATGGAGCAGCTGAAATGATCCTGTTTTGATGAGTTCTGAGCAGTTTTTCACGGAGAACTTCTGGGAGAAGCTGTAATCAGTTGACCTTGTTCCTTTAGGGGTTAGAACAACACTTTTAGGGACTTAGGAGCCCTTGGTTTATGGACATTTCATGCTTGGGGTTGTAGTGCCCAAAAATGTCTATAACAGTTGCCCCCTAAAGCATGAGGTCGTTAATCTTTTAATGTCGGGTGAAATTCTTTATTATGAGGATCCGAATTTCTTTCAAGTTGGGAGGAGACCTGTAATAAGATACAATACATTACATTATCTTCATAATATTTTCATGATCTAGCTGAGGCAGGCATTCCCATGCTCAGCTTTATAAATTTATTTTCATGTACATAGG
The DNA here is from genome assembly GCA_031772625.1 of Pinus tabuliformis. Classification (NCBI taxonomy): domain Eukaryota; kingdom Viridiplantae; phylum Streptophyta; class Pinopsida; order Pinales; family Pinaceae; genus Pinus; species Pinus tabuliformis. The sequence goes on along the minus strand of CM062816.1, from coordinate 1,197,751,984 downwards.
ACAGGAATCATCTGAGTGCAGACTGATGATTCTGGTAGAGCCATCATCCCTTTGATTGGATGATTATCTGTGTAGCAATGATGTACATTTGATGTCTTTATTTCCCTGAATATATATCGTAGCCTCGATGGATGAAACTAGATCCGAGGTCTTCAATCTCATTCGATCTTCACTCAAAGTATAAGTCTGTCCATGTGAGAGATGTTCTGGAGTCGAACATGGAAAGACATCGCCTGTTTACCAGCCAATGATGTAAGCTGTTAACAGGCGCAAGAGGAATCACCGATAATGATAATGACCCTCAAGGTACTACAATACAATTCACGTGATGTGAATAAAGGACTTGGCATCAAACACCACGCAAAATCTTTCGGTCGAAGGTCATTGATGTAAACCTGTCGCCGGAAGTGAGAAACTTGCCATTGAGGCATGCAAGCTTCAAAGTACTAAATGGGGTGTTCCTAGATCGACTTCTTGTATAATGAGCTGATGTCGAAAATAAGCGATCCATCACAGGAGGGCCTTAATGAATCCCACATCAATGACACAGAATGGAGCAAATGATTTTAATGGAGGTGAAAGCAATCTGATGACATAAGGTTCAGGGTGGCGGTCATGAAAGAATGGAGCGTAAATGTATTGTGTGGGTGAGACACGGGTGAATTCTCTGAATGACTTCTCTTGAACATATTGGCGACACTGACGTGATGGACTGGTAGCATTAACCCCAAATGTGGATGGTGTGATGGGACCATGGTGATGTGACCGGTGAATGAAACAACCCAACCCGACTTGGATGCGGAGTGAAAGTGTCATGTTCAAGAGCGACTTGCTACCAATAAAGTTTCTTCAAGTTTTATTCCCAATTTTCCCCAGTCATTGCTGACCAGTACCTCTTTATTTTTGTCAAGCTTGAGGAGGATAACATATGCTTGTTCTATAATTTTCCCTTCGGGCAAACCCATCGCTATGTTTTAACGAGCCTAGCGATAGTGAAACTCGTTCTTGTCTGCTATGGACAAGTTTGTCGCTATTAAGTTTTAACGAGTTTAACGACAAAGATAAGTCGATCCTTTTCAATTTTAGAGAGTCTGAAAAGGAACGTAAAGGAAACTCCAAAATTCCTTTTTCGTCATCTAATCCCTTAAGTCCGAAAAAGTATAAAACAATACAGAAGGGATGAATTTTCGATACTTTTAACGAGCCGAACAAAACAAGCACTTGATCTTTTTGTGTAATTATCCCTCAGGTCCAAAAAGATTAAAATTTAGAGGGATAGAACTTCCGTTCCCTTTAACGAGTAGGAGAGGCCAATGGCTCAGCAATCTTTTCATATTTTATGAGTCAGTTGAAAAGAGCTTAAAGGAGACTCGTCTTTTGAGGAACGAGTGATAAAATTGGGTAGCAGCTGATTCCAGGTAAGGTTTGGAATTTTCCAATCACGACAGTGTTACAAGGCTGGCTAGTGAGATCACTCTTCGCAGCTGTTCCTCAAAAGGGGTAAACAATCAAATGGAGGTGAATGATCGGCCAATACAGAGTGGAGGTGATGATGAGAATACGACCAAGGCTTTTAAAGGCTGAAGTACTACATTCACGATGGTTATTTACCAGGAAATAGTTCATTTTTTAATGATCTTAAACGTGGGGGGAAACATTTGCTCATTGCTTATGTTTATTTTTTAACGAGCTTGAACTATGCGCTAAAACTACTCGATGCAACGGTCATTTCTTGACTTTACCATAAATAGCTTTGTTCTTTCAACGATTGTACTGCATTTTTAATTGCTTCATCAAACTAGTTAGAAATGAACAATACATGTTTGAAAAATGAGTTAGAACACTAATATATTACTCGAATTACCTTCACCGACTAAACCACGTATGCAGAGATGGGTCGACCATATGTCTAGGCATGCTGGTGAGTCTCAGATTTCCTTTTCTGATACCTTCTTCGGGTGGTTTGATCGTCAGGAGATGGTTTATTCCGAGTATCCATATGCCGGTGTGGACTTACGGGGTGATCCAGATTTAGTACTTCCGGCTGGCGAACAGTGGGGTGCCATTAGTAAATTCTTTGACCATATCCCTGTTTATCGTTTTTCTTTTATAATGTCCTTGTGCTTTATTCTATCAAGACTTAATCAAACTCATGTGTTCATGCAGATGTTGGTCCCATTCGGCCAGTAGTACGCCTGAGAGTGCCAGCTGCCGCCCCAGTAGGAGAGGCTATTGGAAGGGCTATCCTTCGCGACCTCGATGTGGCCAAGACTCTCACAGCATTACAGGAACAGGTTGAGGGCCTCACCCTTGGTATTCCATATGTGAGGACTGATGAGCTGCCCTTGAGGTTGCAGCGGCATACTACTGGTGTGCCAAGACGATGGACTCGGCTCTTACGCATGATCGCACAGGCTGTGACTTGCTATCACGAGCATCATTAGGCTAGGGTGCCCCCTAGCGTTTTGAGTTTTGGGTCATTTGACCAATTTTGTCTTGGTTACAGAACATTATGTGTAAACCATAAACATTTATATATATATATTTTTGATTTCGAAGCTTTATTTTGGTTAAGTTACATGATCCAAATGCAAATATTGATGGTATGCTTCTTTTTATAAATGTTGCAAATGTCTATCTAACACATAATTTGACAATGAGTCAGTTAATGTGTTTAAGCTTCTGGAAATATGCTGATATTGAATAAAATCAAATTGTCTTTCCAAAATCTTAACCCTTAGGAACATGCGATAAATAGATGGATTTCGGACAGAGTAGATACCAGTGAGTTGCAGTATGACGAGTTGTGAGTCTATCCTGACAATCAGTCGGTGTATACCATGTGTGATGGCATCAGAGAGAAGTTCTATCAATGCGCTATATTCAGCGATGTTATTCGTTGATTGACCAATACATACCCCTCTGAAACTTACTAACTCTCCGCTTGGATCAAAAATGGCCCAGGCCGCGGAAGATAGGTTCCGCGAACTATGACTCGCTCCGTCGGCATATCCAACACATGACTCCAATAGGTTTGACATCTGCATTAAATGTAAAAAGTGGATTACTCGACCAAAACAAACACTTTAGTGAAAACAAAAACATAACAAAAGCATACGGGTTACTATATTGAATCACGCATAGTAACGCTTGAGGTACAACCCGTTACGAGGTTGTGCCAGTGGAATCCCGTCATAATCCCTTAACTCGTAGGCTCCTTTTGCTAACACTCGCTTAACAATATAGGGGCCCATCCATAAAGAATTTAATTTACCTGCCCCCAATTTATCGGATTCTTAGTCATAAAGCAAGACCAATTCACCTTCTAAGAAGACACGGGGTTTGACATTCTTGTCGAACTACGCCTTGACTCATTTCTTATGGGCTTCATTAACCAAAGCAACATCACGACGGGTTTCATCCAATTGGATTAGTTCCAAGAAACGATCCTCCTCTTATGAAGTTCCGGGGAGAAGGTCAATTGCGAGTTTGAGGGATGAGATTTCACACTGGATTGGTAAGACTGCTTCCAGGCCATATACCAGTTGGAAAGGTGTAAACCGGTTGCATTCCTTACCGATGTTCGGCAAGCCCACAAGGCTGAGTACAGGATTAGGTGCCAACTTCTTTTGTGAACTCCAATCATCCTTTGCAGCATGCACTTCAAGACCTTGTTGATTGCTTCAACTTGTCCGTTGGCTCGCGAGTAATATGGAGTAAGAGCTGTCGCGAGACAACCCTAGTTTGGCGGTTAATTCGACCATCATGTGATTCCGAAAATGCGATCCATGATCTGTGACTATAGCTTGTGGGACACCGAATCTGGCGACTACATGATTGAAAAAGAAGAGGGTAGCTGTTTCACTGGTATTATCTAATGTAGGCATCGCCTCGACCCATTTGGTAAAATAGTCAACTGCGACTATGATATACCCATGCCCCCCGGTCGAGGTGGGGTTACATGTCATGAAATAAATGCCCCATTTGGTGAATGGACCGACAACAACTATTGGCTGCAGAGGTGCGGGTGGTCTTCTGGTTTTGCTATCGAAAATTTGACAAGCATGGCAACTTTTGACTGCGGTTATGCAATCTTTGAACATTGTTGGCTAGAAGTATCTTGCTCATAGAATTTTTTGTGTTGTAGCATAACCGGATTGATGCCCCCCACACGCGCCTGAATGGCAATCATTCAGGACTTTTTTGGCCTCCTCATGGGTGAGGCACCTTCTCAGAACCGTATCAATACCACGATGGTATAGTGTATCACCAACGATCATGTAGTCTTTTGCTTGGTATCGAATACGTTTTTGTTCGGAGCGAGAGGTATTTGGCCTATATTTTTGGTTTCGGAGATAAATGATTATATCCCCATACCACAGATTTCTTGAAGATATCATAAACAAATTTTCGTCCACGATTGTTTCTTCGGATGTTTCATCGTTGGACGACGATGGGAGATCGCATAATAATTCCACGAAAACCAGAGCTTTCTTTGACTTGGATTTTACAAATTCCAGATCAAACTCTTGTAGAATTGCTATCCATTTTGAATATTTGCCCCCCAGCAAATGTCGCGACAATATATAAGTCATGGGGTTGCAATATGATAGAATGGTAGTTTTTCGAAAGAGGATATAGTGTCGAAATCTCTGTATCGCTTGAACAGCTACGAGTGCTAGCTTTTCAACATAAGAATATTTTCTTTCTATATCATTAAGCTCTTACTTAAATAATATATAGGATGTTCAATTCTGTTGTCTTCTTGAACTAAAACCATTGCGATGGTTGTATCCGCTGCAGCCAGATACAGGTTAAAGTCTTTTTGATAATCAGGAGCGTACATTAATGATGCTTTCATTAGGGATTCTTTTAAAGCATCAAAGGAAGCTTGTGCAACCTGATCCTAGACAAAAGGTACTTCCTTTTTCAAAAGATGCATATAACCTTTAGCAAGTTCGACGTAATTTGGAATGAACCTCCTCAGAAAGTTTGCTTTCCCTTGGAGTTTCTGAATCTGAAGCAAATTTGAAGGTGGAGGCAAATTTATGATTGTCTGAACCTTACATGGGTCGAGACGAATCCCATCTTTCGAGACTACAAAGCCAAGCAAACGACCAGAACTGACACAAAATACACCTTTGTGTGGATTGAGTCGTATTTTGTAGTGTCGGCAACGTAGAAATATCGCTCTTAAATGTTGTGGATGATCAGTCCGCTTTCGCAAATGAGCCAGAAGGTCGTCGAGGTATGGTTGAACGATGTTTTTGATGTCATGGAAGGCATAATTCATTTCCCTTTGAAATGTTGCCACTGCGTTCTTTAAACCTAAGGGTAATTTTCGATATGCGAACATGCCCCACGGACAGATAAATGCAGTCTTTGACTAGTCCTGTGGGTGGAGATTTATTTGATTATACCCAGAGAATCCATCCATGAATGAAAAGATTTCACATCCGGCGCATTCATCAATTATTTGGTCAATGAACGGTGTAGGGTAGTTGTCTTTTGGACAAGCTTGATTTACATCCCTATAATCGACGCACACTCTAATTGTTCCTTGTTTTTTCATAATAGGGACAATATTCGATACCCAATCTGTCAGAGGAACCAAGTAAATGAAACAGCATGGAGAAGTTTTTCAACTTCTGCCTTAATGGCAGCGGCTTTCTTGGGGTGCACCTGCCGTAGCCGTTGTCGTACTAGTTTGACATCTGGATACATCTTGAATTTGTGTTCAACGATACTCGAGTCAATGCCTGCCATTTCACTATATGACCAAGCAAAGACATCTCTGAATTCGTGAAAAAGAGCGTTATATATTTCCAGTTCTGAAGGAGAACAACATTTGCCAACATAAATATTCTCTACAACATCTATTTTGGTCGAGATATTTATGGCGATAGTCTCTTCAATGTTGGACAAGTTTCGCTCGGAATCCACCGTGTTTACAGTATTCGATAGAAAATCAAAAACTTAAGGATGATAAAGGTCATCAGGAGTGTTTCTTCACAATTGGGAAGAAGGGAACGATGGTGGTAATCATCCCATGGTGCCCCTTCAATTACCATTAATTGAACAATTCCTTCGTCAGTGACATGCACTCGCGACCAAGGATCTAAAGGGCTACCATATTCCTTAGACCTATCTATCCAAACGCTTGATGAGCGTTGATTTGGGTTTGCCTCCCATGCTAGGAACATTGATTGCTACAATATTTTTGTTGGGCTTGGAGGCAAAACCTGCGCTGATCCATGTCGATATCATTTTCTGAGATCTTTTTAAAAGATATCATATTGCAGGTTCCTACCGATGCTACTTCTGCCAAATTGATTGGAGGTGGAAGGGTGAAAATTCCCATTAATATAGGATCTTTTAGTAGGCCTACTCCGATATTTTGAAGCGAATGGGGGCTTACATGGATCATTGGAATGCTTCCCGTAACTTGAGAACCATTGGGGAGGAATTTTTTTTGATCGACGATTGTAATCCCTCTTTGAAAGGGAAATGCAATCTTCCTAAAATAGGTCGACACAACAACATCCATAGCATATATCCATGGTCTTCCCAGTAGGATGTTGTAATCGAGGTTTCCGTCAATTACCTCAACATATATTTCTATTGTTTTCCCTCCTAGTTCAACCTTCAAGTTACTTAGAATACCATATGGGGTATATGTTCGTCCGTCAAATTCTTTTAATGTCATCGAAGATCGCGACAAGGTTGGAGATCCTAAAGTTTTCCAGAAACTCATCGACATAATACATGTAGATGCCCCCTCATCAATAATTGTTCGATGAACAGTTTTGTTGAGGGCTTTCACTTGAACGAGGAAAGCTAGTTGAGCTGGTAACTGAGGATCGTATCCTTTATGATCGAAGGATACAAGATTGGAATCATTTGGGTCTATCCCACCAATGGTTGATAATAAAGCCTGCTTTTGGGATGGGAAACTTTGTAGTACCTCAAGAGTCGACATAGCGGATGGCGATTGGGCCAAATCTTCCACTATATTATAATGTTGTGCCGCTCTAGCGCGGGGATTAAACATCAACTTGTGTACTACTCCCTTTGGCGGTTTTATTGTCAACTCGGGAATGATGGGTGGCGCAACTTCTGTCGAAGTTGTTGTCAAACTACTAGGTTGATCTTTATCCTTGTTGTTCGACAGCTGTGGATTCCCATAATATTTGTTTCTTGTCGATATCAAAGCATCATTTTGCTATTTGGAAACTGACAACATTAGCACTTGAGATGGGGAAGCATTTCCACTATCAACCAGATTTGTCCCTGGATTTGGAAACAGATCAGTTAATACTGCCGAGGTTTTTGAATTCTTGAAGAATTTTTTAAGCTCAGCTCTGTGTGGACAATCTGCGGTCCAATAATCCTCATCGCATATAAAGCATGGATTTTTTGGTTTCCTATTTCCAGGAGGGTTTACAGAAGATTTTTTAGGTGATGATTCTTCCTGTTTCTTCTTCTTCCCTTTGCCTTTCTTCTTGCCCCCTGGTTGCTTGGTTTCTTTGCCTTTATTTGTTGATACGACATTTACTTCCGAGGCAAGAAGTTCCTCTTTTGCATTTTGACCGAAAATCTTATGGGCCTTTTTAGATGTGGCCTTTGTCGATTTCGTGTCTGTTGTGCCAATCACGCCATCGCTGGCATGAGAGTCATTGTTTGATTTAGGAGGAGGAGGAACTGAGAATTCCGGTCTAGGAGCGTCAGGTATTTTATCGTAGAGCATGCCGAACTGAGTGTAAATCAAGTCCAAATATTGCGCATGAGCGATAACCTGCTCTTCAGTGATGACTCCCCCTTTTTCCACATCTTCCGTGATGGAAGGAAGTAATGACTTGATAAACCATTCAGCTAAGAGCTGATCGGGAACATACGTTTTCACCATTCTATGACGACGTCGCCACCCATGTATATGATCGGATATGTGAGTGGCCGTTGTTTGTTTGAAATTGGTAAGAAGTTCTGTTCCCGTTTCGTACCTTATTGGTAATTGAAAATGGGTTAAAAAGGTTGTGGCTAGGGTACTGAAGTTGTCGAATGAAGCTCTAGGCAATTCGATATACCATTTTGCTACCAGACTAGTTAACGTCCTCTCAGAAAGGTGAAGCCTAATCGAATCATCGTTTAGGGTGTTTGATGAACATCACAGATGAAAGGTCATCACATGATTCGACGGATCTTCACCCGGATTTCCATTAAATTTAGGAATATCTGAAGGAAGTTTATGTGGAATCGCTAGCCACCAAGGGGCGTAAGCGATTGGATCATTTTTTAACCGATTTAAATCAGGTAACTCTAAAGTCGGCAGTAAGGGTAACTGTTGATTTAGGTTAGGCGAAGCATACCCAGGATAAGATGGGATTTCCTGAGCAGTTGGTCTTTGCATACCAGCATAATGCATTTGATGTTGGTAACTCTGGTAAGGTTGGTGGGCATGACCATTGTAAAATGGTTGATTTTGACCGTTTTGAATATACGGCTGCCCACTATTTGCAAATATTTGTTGCTCAGAACCTTGGTATACTTGTTTGAACTGCGGTTGTTGGTATTGCACTAGCCATGGTTGTGAAGCCATGTGTTATTGCCTGATACTAACTGTTTGACCATGATGAGGGGTAATTGTACCCGTTTGAGCCTGTGTCATTCCACCAGTTAGCGATTGTGGTTGAGTTGTAGGGTCAAGGGGCTATTGCATTACAACATGAGAAACCTGAGGTTGGCATCCAACAGGCAGCACTTGAACTTGCAACACCGTCACAATAGCTGGCGTAGTTGGTATACTTGACATAGGTAACCATTGTTGCATCGAATATACAACTCTTGGTTGTTGAGGTAGTATCGGTATCCAACCGCTTGACGTAATTCCAGCATAACCCGAATTTTGTTGTGAACTACCGTATGGCTGTCCTCCCAGAGGGGATAATGAAAGGGTATACTGCCCCCCATACGATGGTAATCCGGTACTTAAGGGAATGGTTTGCCCTTGAGGGCCGGACTGCCCAAATTGACCTCTAAATGGATCAATTTGTTGAGACTCAACATAAGATTTTCTAGATATTATTCCGGATGAACAAACAGGAACAGACCATACCGTCGAAATGGCCCCTAAGTGGGCTCCTTCTAGCGATTGAGAGCTAGTTGGGACAGATGGTATACCAGCGAACATTGTTGGAGCGATAGCAGGGAGTTCTGTTGTCGCTGTGTCAGACGACACAGTCCTAGATGTTGATGGTTGTTCATACATTTCTAGTCTATCCAAAAGATTACCTAGCGATTCTATAGGAGCTTCCACTGGCGGTAGACTAATTTATGATGAAGAAGGATACAAAGCGATCTCGACTCCAAATTGCGATGGAGAAATAACTGGAGGATCTTCCACAATCTCTTATATAGTAATCAGACCAGGTGGAAGGGGTAGACCGTCAGGTCCGTAGAATATTTCTGGTGCCGAAGAAGGTATGGAATCTGCAGCGACAGATGTTTGGGGAGCAACACTCTCCGAACTGGTTGTAGATGGAACTGGTTCAGTGATACAAGTGTTTACACTCAGACTATGATCAGTACCACTATCCTTCTGTGGCTGCTGAACTTCTTCTGTAAAGGCAGGGATACCAGAAATGTTTGGAGTAACCGGAATCTCTGATGTTGTTGGAACACTTGTTCTAACTTTAACAGGAGATTTGGAACCAGTTAAACGAGTTCACTTTGTCCGTTCTAGCTTTGATTCTGTAGACAAAGATGGTTGACTCGTAAGCCTCCGCGAACGACGGGGTTTCAATTGACTTTCTTCCACGATTGCGGATTACTCGATCAACTAAAAATAAAGGGGAAGTATATTTCCGAATTAGATGAATTCTAGATGCTTTGACACAACTTGATTTTTCAATTTTTAAGAGTCGAGAAAAAACAAAAGATGACTCTAGTCGCCTTCGATTTTTAATGAGCTTGAAGTGACAAGTGCTCAGATGGACCTTTTCCATTAAAGAGTCTAAAAAGGAATGAAAGGGACTGCTCTAGAAATCTAGGTAGAGGGATTACCAAACCAATCGCAAAACTACAGAATACTTTTTACCGTACGACAGTCAATCTTCCCGAATGTTGTGTTCAGTGCATTGCGATCGATAGGGCAGCAGACACAGCTTCCTATGGATAAAGGATTAAGTCTATTGTGGTCTCCCAAAATATACTCGATGGTACATGGGAGCATAAGTCCGTACTGGCACTTATCGTCTCAAAGTGGAGGAATCACCCAACCATCAGTGAGAACAACAGTTACCAGGCTTTACAACGCTGGAATACGTCTCTAGCCTAGACTTCTAAATGTTGTGCGTTAGGTTCCAAAGCGTTGTTAGATTCATTGAATTTATTTTATAGTTGATCTTGTTTATGAAATTTTCCTTTCAGGTTCACCACGAGATGTAGATGTACAATTCCTAAAATGCAATCTAAGATGATAAACAATCTTTTATCTTCTTTGTGCAATGAAAATCCTAGCTACGAAGGAAAGAGAGACAATATTCTTTCACAAAGAGCAAAGAGCACACTCTAAATACACTGTCCTAAATTAAACCAATCAAAGAGTATAAATGCAAATGCACATGCATGTATTTGTTTTCGGCTTTCTTAGTATGTGACTGGTAAAAAGAAAGCTAATGCACAAATCTGAATTACTTTTCAAGTGACAATTACCAACAAGTTTCTTTTCGAAATCAAAAATGGAGACAATCACAACACTTTACGATTTGGAAATGAATTCTTGCTTTCGACACTAGAAAAATTTCAAATTCAGACCAAATACAATAGTAACAGGATAATCGACTATCTACAGCAACCAAACTCTTTCCTATGATTGAAAACGACACTTGCAACACTTTCAAATCAAAGGATGCCAATACGATTACGTTACTTTTTGCAAAGGAGAACTGAAAATGACTCAACAAATACACAAAAACATTTACAGTTCTTTTGTACAAAGGAGGCAGAATAACAGCAAGGACAAGGGGTTTCAAACAGAGATATACTGATCACAGGCATCAAAATTCATGAATAGAACTAGAAAGAATGAATCATAGAAACCAAATCTGAACAATGCCTAGTCTGATTAGTGCACCTGTAACACAGGGAATTTGAAATGCAGCGCACCTACTACACTCGGGAAGTGCGCTGAATTTCATATTCACAGAACAATACCTACGTTGGGCCAGAGAAGAGACTTTGCTTGGGTTCCAGGTCACAGTTTGCAGTTCAATTCATGGGCTTTAGCTGAGAAAATGGTAATCAATAATGAAACAATCAGGGGTAGATCTAAGGAGGATCTAAGAGCTACCACAAGGGGCAATCAGAGAGTTTGTAAATCAGTTGTTTAATTTATAAACAAATCCTAGAGATTGACTGAAGCGGCATTTATCTACTTTGCATTTGCATAGCAAATGTAGTTCGAAAGCTACTTGGCTCGACTTCAGGCTCCGTCTGTAAGTTTATAAAATAGACAACAAGGAAGATAAACAAACAAACTAATTCCTCCCCAGCGGAGTCGACATTTTGTTACAGGGAAAAGTGTCTACACAGAACTACTTATCCCACTAAGGTGTGATAGCTACCTTAGAAACAAACAAAGTAAAGCTACTTTCGTTTTTCCTTTATGAAATATAGATGAGAGAAGGACAAAGAAGACCAACCTCTGTCTTGCGCTAATCTCCTAGTTCGATTCCTCTCTCTCTTGATAGTCTTTCGCTACTTGTTCCCTTGCACGCCCGGCTTCATAGAGTACCTGTAAGATCACAGTAGCATAGAACTATACAAGAACATGGATCTATAATCATAAAAAATCTAGGATCAGATGTAAATTGACCATACAAATACAAAAAACATAAATGACACAAGAGTATGGAGGAAAACTTGAATAGCTTTTATTGATAAACAAGAAAGAGCCAAGGGAGTTACAACCAGTTGTTCTGACCCAGCATCATCCTCTCAGCAAGGAAGCCCCTCTTCACCTCATACAAAGCTTAGATCACCCAACAATCTGATGTTGTCTCAAGAAACCAACAACAATTCCTTACAATATGCAAAATTCCAGCCTCTGGATCTCTCGGATGAGGGATCCATATATAGATATCTATAAGGGAGATGAGTCAGCTTGTGATTTGATTAGTGTATTCCCTCTGATAGTTCTTGCTTCCACTTGGAGATTGATGATCTTTTACTCATCCTTGGTCGAGTTCAGAGAGGCAAGTGTCACAGGAGAAGTTTCTGGAAGTTTCCATGCCTCTCCACCTCGCGGAATGACACTGCCATTTGTCACTTCTCACCCATCGCACCCCATAGAAGGGGTTTTTGAAATGAAACACACCAACACAGTGTATTTAGGTGAGATGTAACGCACTTTCCCTATGGAGCAGCTGAAATGATCCTGTTTTGACCAGTTCTGAGCAGTTTTTCATGGAGAACTTCTGGGAGAAGCTGTAATCTGTTGACCTTCTTCCTTTAGGGGTTAGAACAACACTTTTAGGGACTTAGGAGCCCTTGGTTTATGGAAATTTCATGCTTGGGGTTGTAGTGCCCAAAAATATCTATAACATTGTTGTTGCTGCTACTGCACCTACCATAGTAGTCATGCACTACTCCCTAACTTGTGGCAGCGTCGAATGTTGGGCCTTCAACTGCAACTCCGCGATCTTGAGATTCAGCTCTAGATGAACCTTAGCCAACTCTGTGTGTGTGTTGTGCACTCCTGTAGTGAGTTTTCAAACCCGCACATCGACTAGCTGAACCTCGGGGATGTCGAGCTCTGGGATAGTCTGGCATGCTTTGTCTACAACCTTAGTGAGGCACTGGTTTTTATCTATGAGGTCAGTCATGAGGTTGAGAGCGAAGTCACGCTGTACTGTCATCTGAGCCTTACTAACCTTTTTCTCGCTGATTACCTACAAATCACATTGATCACGGGCCCGAAGCTCAGTGATCACACCATCCTGCAAAAAATAAATCACTTCACTAGGAAGCACTGCCAAATTAAGGCCTAAGCCCTTGAGGGCGCTGACAGTGGATCTATCAACATCATTCATCGTTGTCAATGATCCATCTAGTAGTGTTATGGCTTGAGGGTCCCTAATGCGCAGCATCTCCATGGCTTCGGAGATACCAATGGCGACACTGGTGGACACCACGCTGGTCTGCATATATGAAGCATGGATTTTCAGCTCGCACAAACCCATCTGAATATCACCCAACGCTTGCTGCTGGTGCTACTTGAACTACTCTAGGTTTTGGAGTGGCATCTTGCACTGTATCCCCTATATTGCTTAGATCCCCAACTGTGAGGGTGATCAGATCCAAAGATGTCTTTCTCACTTTGGACTTCTTCTTTGGCCCTATCTTTTCTGGACCCCTCATGTGCTTGATATGGAATAGAGTCATTTCCAAGTCTATTACTCCTTTCCCCATTTGTTCGTTTGCTTCTTCCTCTGTCCTTGTTGAGTGCGATTTATCTCTGTCATAGCTGCACTCCTCTCCTCCTACCTTTCCACCTATCTCCTGCGTGGAAGCATGGTCTACCTTAGCCTTAGCATCGACCTCCTTTCTCCTCTTTGTGGCCAATTGTTGCATATTCAGCTTGGCTTCTTCCTTCTTCCGCTACATAGTGGTCTTGCTAGATCCCCATAGTTAAGTCTGAGGTAGTGCGCCATTCTATCAGCCAGCTATCAAGGACTGCTTCGATCACGTCATCTGTTGCCAAGTAGGGCAAGTTGCGCCACTACTTCTTGGGCTCCTTTTGCACCCTTATTGATATGTGGTGGAAATCAACATTGAATTTTGCATACTCCTGCAATCTGTCGAAGTTGGTATGTGAAAACCATGGTATGCGGTTGATGGCCATGTGCATGTTCATCTCCATTAGGGTCCAAAATATTTTGATGTCCTTTACTCACTGAAGATCCTTGGTCACCCACAACGAAGCATACTTCATGGCCTTTGGTAGGCCTGGTGAAACCAAGGGGAACTCACTGCCTTCAGGAAGTTCCCATGCTATCAGCACTATGTACAACAAGAGCCATGCATAGTGAAATGTCTTGTTGAGATCTTGCACCTCATGGTAGTTTGCAAGGAACTCACTGCAGAGGTAGCGCACCAAATTAAATTGAAATCCTTCCATGCATTGGGTTGCCAAAGCTAGGACTAGTGTTGTCACTTCATCTGTGTGACACTTCTGCATAACCTTTCCCACCAAGAGTTGTGTGGCTACTTTGACCACTGGGTTAGAGATGCTCGAGATGGCGTAGATGCGTGGCTTCTTCACTACTTGAACTTTTCCTTCATGGCCTCTGTGAGGACATCTTCACCAGTCTTTCCACCAAATTCCATGCCTGGATTTTCCCCTATGTATGGAAGCCGCGTGATCCTATGGATCAATCTATCAGTGATGGGTATTGGCTCATCTAGCCACAAACACCCATTGTCCACCAAGCATAGTAACTTCTTTATTACCACCATTGTGATGGGTGTGCGGTTGTAATGTGGCACCCATAGCAGGTTGAGCAATCCTACCTTATCCATGCCCCTCAACTACTTCTGCGGCTTCAATGTAGTTATGCCAGTGGTTTTTTGGAACACGCGGTGCATGAGTTGATCTATTTCTAGGTGAGGAAACCTCTCCATGTCTGCTAAATCCAAGTCTTCTAATTTCAAAAGGGGAACATGCCCTAAGCATGGTACTTCAAACACAATCTGATTCGGTAAGAGGGGTGTATGCAGGGTGACCTTACCTCGTCAATGTCTTTGGGTACCTTTGTCTTTCCCTTGTGTGCAGGCAGCTTAGTGATGGGGTCAGACCCCAAAATTTTGACATATTGCATTTCCATCCCAACATCCTCATCATCCATTGGGATATCCTCAAACTCCTCTTCTTCGGGCTCTAGGCTAATTGTCTTTCCTTTTTCTGTACAGTGGACTTAACCTTCTAGGGGTGCTTCCTAGGAGATGCATGCACCAGCTACGATGGCATGTCCTGCTTTCCCTTCTTGACCTTGGGACCCTCCGTGGTCAGGGTAGGCCTTGGCATAGGCATCTGTGGAGAGTTTGGTACTTCAGCTAGTATTTCTGTAAGCGCTTCCTCCGGGCTAGCTCCTTCTGCTACCATAACCACCTCTAGGACAACTCCTTCTACTGCCATAGCCACCTCTGAGACAGCTCCCTCACCTGTCGCTACTTTTGTAGTCATAGCTTCATTAGGGGTCGACATAATGCTATGTAATAACCCCTGATTCGCCTATGGAAATGTCTCAAACACAGAACTTACTAGCAAAAGCTCGAAGGTTTCATAGTTCATGTGCGCTTGAGAGCTAAACAACTCAATTCTCAAAATGCTAAGTGTTTTTCACTGGGAAACCACCTGTAATTTATAGGAACATTCAAACTCAAATTCGACCATTCCCCCAAAAATCAGTGCATTAATGTTATATTGGTGGTAGATTTTAAAATATCTAGTCCATAAAGTCCAACTTGAATGTCATCCCCTCACTTCATTTGTCCATTTTTTCATCGTCAAATCATGAATAGTGACTTTAACGATCACTTTCTAGCTGCTCTGTAGGGATTCTTCCTTTGTAGCGCAGCCCCCTGTGCACTTTGCATGGGCATTGTGACATATCTTTGTTTCATGCAGTTCCCTGATCACGCTGTCGTCCAACCCAGGTAGTGTAGTTTATAGTCTCGTGCTTCCCTTCAACTTCCTAGAGTGCTAAGCCTAGATGGATCACTGGTGTATGGCTTCAATTGACTGCCATTCACCTTCCCTGGGAAGGGTTCTCCATTCAATTTGACCAACTGAACTACTCCACCATCTGTAATCTCCTTGATAACATATGGCCCCAGCCAGTGCATCCAAAATTTCCCTGGAAATTTATCAAATTTACTATCATATAACAAGATTGGATCATTTAACTTGAAGGTGTGCAGTTTGATGTGCCAATTGTGTCATGCCTTTTCGTGCTCCTTTTGATCTTGTTGATGAAATCCAACTAGAAATCGGTCCTCCTCAAGCTCTTCTAGCTGCACGAGCCTCTCTTCCAGAGCTTTGTGGTCTTCCATTCCTGTGAGTGCCACTATGCATAGACTAGGTACAATGTATTCCATTAGCATCACAACTTCTATGCTATACACGAGTCTAAAAGGAATTTGCCCAGTCAACTTCTTGCAAGTCATTCTGTAGGCGCATAGCACCGCTGGTATGCACACATCCCAGTCACTTCAATAAGCATTGCAGACCTTCATCAGTGCATTCTCTAGTATCTTATTGCATGCTTCCACCATCCCATTGGCCTACGGGTGATAAGGAGTGTTCTTCTGATGATAAACCTTAAATTCTCCTGTCAACACGCTGATTATTTCATTAAGAAAGTGCATATTGTGATCGCTCATCAAGATCTTTAGACAACCAAACCTTGTCAATACATATTCAAAAAGAAACTGCACTATTTTTTCACCTACACAGTCCTTCATAGGCCACGCCTCCGTCCACCTGGTCAAGTACTTAGTCGCAGTGATGATGTATCGCGCACTTGTCTTCTTTCCCAAAGGTTAAATTGGGCCCACAAAGTTGATCACCCATTTCTCGAATGGTTGTAACGCCACCTGCAGTATCAAAGGCAGTTCATCCCTTCCTGATGGCAAGTCAATCCTTTGACATGCGTCACAGGCCCTACAATATGATTTTGCATCCTTATGCAAAGTTGGCCACCACAACCTAGCACGAAGAACCTTCTATGTTGTTGCTTTTCTTGCATAATATCCTCCTACAGCTCCTCCATGAGCCTCCATGAGAATGTTTCTTAACTCAATGTTAGGTACATAACGTAGCAATATTTGCTCTAACCCCATTTTTTACAAGTGTCCTGCAATGACGGAGAAGTCTGTTGCGTGCACTACTAACTCCTTCTTTTGTTGGCATGTATACCCTTCTTAAGCAGTTCCAGTTGTCAGGAAATGCATGATATCTTCAAAGTGATTGTATGTGATGTGTACTGCAAAGAGTTGTGCATCAAGTAACCCCTCTTCCATATTAGTAGGTTCCTCTCCTATTTCAATGCATGATAGATGATTAGGTCCCACATTAAGTTGTCCTAGATTCACAATAACTTCAAATTCATACTTCTATAATAACAACAACCATCTACAAATATTCTCCCCAAAAACAGGCTTATTGACCAGGTATTTCAATGTAGAAAGATCTGCATACGTCTTAAAATGTCCACCGAGCAAATAGTGCCTGAACTTTTGGAGCGTGTATACCATGGCTAGTCCTTCACGCTCTGTAGTGGAATAGTTCTTCTCAGCATTGGATAGCTTCCTGCTCACGAATGCTATAGGATGGTCCAAGTCCCCTTCATCCATCGTATCAGCACAACCCCCAGTGCAACACATGAAGTGTCCACGTGTACATGAAATTCCTTCTTCCAATCTGGGAAGACTAGGATTTGCGCAGTGACCATTTTCTCTTTCAGCACGTCCAAGATCTTCTCTCATTCATCACTCCAATAGAACATAACATCCTTTTTCAACAATTTCTCCATGGGCACGGTGATCTAGGCATATCTCTTGATGAGTTTCCTATAGCATTCTATATGTCCTAGAGTTGTGTGCAGCTATTTCACATTCAGTATGTCCTAGATTTTTGTGATCTTTGAAGGGTCTACCACTAATCCTTGTCTGCATACCACATGACCCAGCAGGACCTTGAAAGGGTCACAAAACAAATACTTCTTCGGATTGAGTGTGATCTGGTATCTCCGACATGTATCTAACATCAAACGCAAACTTTCTACATGATGCTTGACCAATCCAAACACTGTCCAATCATCAAAGTATACCTCCATAAACTTATTAATGAAGTCTTTGAATGTCGCAATGACTATGGGTGAAAGGTTTGCTGGCACATTCTTCAGCCCAAAAGGCATTATAGTGTACTGAAAACATCCCCATTCAGTCACGAAGGTCTTCTTGCTTCTATCTTCAGGCATGATTTTGAACTAATGATATGTAGACAATCCATTAGTGAAAGAGTATGCTTCTTGGCTGCCTACATTATCAAGGACCTCGTCAGTGAATGGGCTCGGGAAGGGATCATGTACGCAAGCATCATTCAACTTCTAGAGATCCACACATATCCTTATTTCTTTTTTCTATTTCTTTTCTTGAACCACTATCATGCTTACCCAATCGGATTCTTCCACTGGCTCAATAATTCCTGCCGTGAGCATATTATCTAACTTGGTGCGAACCCTTTCCTTGTACTTAGGATTAAGGCGATAAGGTCTTTATTTTACAGGCTTCACGTTTAGTTTTAGGGTGATCTTCATGACACCCAGGTCTCCTATTATCCCTTTTAAATCAGAAAACTTCCTGGAGAACAAATCCTGATATCTGCGAAGGAGCTCATCGACCTTTTCTATTGTCGCATCATCCCAATAGTCCCCAACCTTTGCAAATTTTGGTTCTACCTCTGTGCCAATGTTGACCTGCCTAGTTTTCAGCGGTGCGGTTATGTGAGGATCCTCTATCTACGGACTTTCAACCTTGAGATGAAATTCAGTTTCCATAATATTAATATTCTGGGGATCCTTTTCTTCTTCTTCAATGGTCATGTTATAGCATTCCAGTGTGTCGCTCAAATGGGTAGTCCAATTAGGTTCAACTAGGTCCAAAGGATCTTGTGGTATCCTAGAGATCGATGCTTTAACCTCCTATAGCACTGCATCAATACAGTCAAACCCATCCTCAAAGATGAACATCATTATAAATGCCTAGCACAAGATGTCCCACTCTTCAGTGCCATGGCGGAGCTCGGTTTCCAAGTACCAATCATTGGTATGGTGCCCAAGGTATGGAAAAACAGATGCACCCATTTAGGCTACAGCTTCGCTCCATAAGCCTTAGTCCATTTGGCCAAGTGATCACATGAATCATTCCTTCCATCATACTTATCTATCATTCGCACTTTTGGCTGCCCATAATGTATTCTCATCATCCTCATATAGTCGCACCAATCACCGAAACTATCCTTGTGTGTACCCCACCATCTTCCAGGCGCAGCACGCAGTACCGAGTCCAAGGCCTGGAAACGATGTTTCTCTGGCACTTCTCTTTCAAATGCATCCAAAAAGCAATAAACATCAGTTAACAAATCATAATGAGGTAGATCCCTGACATTGGATGACACACAACGCAATGACTTGGTCATCATATTACAATGCAACATAGATACTTCATGCAGCCGGTTTTGCTAGTGCTCTAATTCTTCATCTGAATCTTATGTGGAGGAGATTTTGTGGTCATGTCCATCTGCTATTAGATTCACTCAATCTTGGTCTCGCGTTGTTATCTTATAAATCTGGTCTAGATCATCATCACTTTCACAATCTCAGACTGGTTCTATATAGCGTGGTCCCTTTGTCGGATCTAGCGGCACCACCACTTGGAGCACCTTCTTTTCAAATATTATATTTTTCTTCTTCATGTTCATTACCCCATTAATGTTAGTGGCTCAATCGATTCCAAGGAGCACAAGGTAGGGATTGCTATAATCGAAAATCTCTTGATCTGATAATGAGATCTTAGACAATTATTAAGGTATTATAGACTCATGTGCATGGATTCGCCTATGTTACTTTGTGCAATGGATCGATAAGATCGTGAAATACATAGACAATGAAGCAGTTAAAGAACATAATAGAAAAACACACATAAACACAACAAGTTTAATAAGGAGTTCACCCAACACTCCTGGGCTACGTCTCCTGGTCTAGCCTTTAGTGGTGACCTCTCTATTATGTCTTCAGAAGCAGAGTTTTTACAAAAGTGAGCTCAATTTGAGTCTCACACAACAAATACAAAACAAAAAGGCTTTACTTGGATCCCCCATGTCTTTCTAAGCACACAAACTCTCCACACTGACTCTCTGTCTCTGTTTGTTCTCTGACTCAGTGCTGCTTCCAATACTACCTGTCTTTGTTTATGTTAGTCTGTGGCTTTAAAGCCAATCTGCGATGTCTATTCATTTCCCCTTCTTGGGCTCTCTGGCTTCCAAAACTCTATTCATTCAGATCCCCCCTTTTAGCATTAACAATCATTTTTAAACGCTTTCAGAGATGGTGGCCACCTGTTCTGTAATGGAATAGGTCATCGGGCCTTTGAAATCCCTAGAAACAGTTTTCTCTGTGTTCACAAAGAAATACATTAAAAACTGTGAAAAATCGCCAAACTTCGGTTTATCGGATTTGAAATGTTATCAATTCCACCTTATAACTCCTATCGGGTCTGCCTGTATATCGACATCTCATCTCCACCATTGATCTGGGAAATCCAAATCCAATGCGTGTGATTCATTTCGGGCGGCTCTTTCATATGGATGTTAACCATCCAATATGGGTGGTTTTATCTCTCCATAGCCTGGAGACATGGCAGCTAATGTATGGGATTAAGCGGAGCTTGGCCCAAACCACTTACCACCTTTAGCCCACCTGAAATCCGGCTTGTATCGTGATTTGCCTTTTATATTTAAAATACATTAAAATATGAAATCGCGCTCATATCGTACTTGAAATGTTATAATATAACATCTATAAGTTCCATCGGGTCCGTAATATCGCATCGGGTGCATTTCCTTTGTAATCCATTCATTTGGCGGAAATGAAAAATACAAAAGAAATTGATGCTTTCCGGATTTCGAAATATATATAATATCGTCTATAACTCCATCGGGTTCAGCTGTTGCAATCCATATGTATATCGGCCTCGCTCTATTGTAATGTGCTGACGCGATATTGCGATGCAACTTGGGTCGTCAATCTGTGCGCTTGATCGATGGTCCTCATTGACTCCGCTGATCACTATCATAAGTTCCATATTGTGTGCTACAATATCCTCCGCCTGCCACCGCCGATTGTGATTTTCCAATCGGGTTTGAACCGTTGATTAGCCAGATACGATGGCTCCTGTGCATCACTGTCCAAGCTGCCAATAGCTCTATTTTTTGTCATTTCTTCGTGTTTTTGTCTCTTGATAGTGTAATCCGATATTTCTAAAACTTCTTCTTTTGCGATTGTTTTAATTTATGAAGACTTAAAGGGTTTCTTGGATCCCTCTTGCATCACGCCTTCCCACTGAAAAAGTTTTGGACCACCAAAAGTTGGTTTTCAAGCATCGATCAAGTGAGGATACAACTTCCTCACTTGTCCAATTTCCATCCATCGTGCACTACTGAGTTTTGAACCTTTGAGTCCAATTCCGAGGTACTCAATATCCCCTCTACGCATAGTTCTCACCTTCCTGTCTAGAATCGTATCTTCCTGTAACTCATTGAGATATTCAGGAAACAGATCATCAATAGAAGGAAACTTACTTTGCTCTTAAGGATCTTCAATCAATGAAGGTTCAAACAGTCTCAAATTTTCTGCATTAACCCCTGAAGAGATGTCCATGTAAGTTGGAAAATAAAGGCGAAAAACATTCTCACCAATTTTCTCAAGTATCTTTAAAGGCCCATACCTTATTGGCTTCAGCTTCTTACCTTCACCTTGCATTCTGTATTTGTTGATGTACAATCAGACTTGATCACAAACTTGGAAGCTATGTTCAATTCGATGCTTATCAAGCCTTCCCTTGTACTTGGCTTGGCTATTTTCCAGTTGTTCTTGCATTGCCTGGTGAATTTATTGGATCTATTCAATTAACTTGGTTGCTTTGTCCACATCACTGTGTCCATCAATTTCTATGTCTTTTTCAAAGACAAAATCCAAGGGAGACCTTGGTGTAAAACCAAAACAAGTCTCAAAAGGATATCTCTGTGTAGAAGAATGCTTAGCACGGTTGTAAGCATGTTGCACATAACATAAATGTTCATCCCAAAGCTTGGGATGCTTTCTGTAATAACCCTGAGTAACTGGATGACTATGCTATTGACTACCTCTGTTTTTCCATCTGTTTGTGGATGAAAGGTTCTACTCTTCTTCAATATGGTGTCCATCAACTCCCACAGACTTGACCAAAACTTCCCAACAAACCGGGAATCTCGATCAGATACTATGGAAGTGGGTAACCCAAAATGAACCCAGACATGCTTAAAGAACAACTTCGTTGTTTGTTAGTTGTAATCTATTTATTACAAGGTATTAAAATACACATTTTGCTGAACCTGTCCACAATAACATATAAATAGTCATGACCTTTTCTAGATTTTGGCAATCCCCCAACAAAGTCCATGGAAAAACTTTCCAAAGGATGAGAAGGAACTGGAAGTGGAGTGCACAAGCCTAGTTTTCTATTGTTGGGATTTCTTTTAGCACACATGGTACACCCTTTAGTATATCTAGAAACTGTTTCATACATTCTTGGCCAATAGCAGAATCTTTGCAGCTGTACAACTGTTTTACTTACCCCAAAATGACCTGATATTAGAGAAGTGTGTGCTTCTCGGATTATATTAACTCTTTCAGTTTGAGGAATGCATAACTTTCCCAAATTATACAAGAGTTGGTCCTTAATATGATAATCCAATTCTTCTACTTGTTTACCATGGCTTAAAGTCACATATACATCTTGAGCATATTGTTCAATGTAGCTTTCATGCAATACTGAATTATGCTTAAGTATGGTAGATGCATTTATGATTGGTTTGGACAAGATATCTGCAACTTTATTGTGTATGCCCTTCTTATATCTGATGACTAGATGAAACTATTGTAGAAAATCCATACACCTATAGTGTCTTGATTGCTGCAATTTAGTTTGTGAGTGCAAATATTGAAGTGGTTGAAGATCTGTATGTATAATTGTTTCTTTTCCCAATAGGTAATGTTTCCACTTTTTCACACTTTTCACTAATGCATACAATTCTTTATCACATGTGGGATAATTAACTACTGAAGAATTAAATGTCTCAGAATGATAAAATATGGGTTTACCATGTTGCATCAACACTACTCCCATTGCATAGTCACTGGCATCTGTTTCAATCTCAAATGGTCTTTGAAGATCTGGCAATGCTAGTACTGATGCTATACTAATTTTTTCTTTCAAGGTGTCGAAGGCTTTCTGCTGTTCTCCTCCCCACTGAAACACCTTTGTCAATCTTGTTAAAGCATGTAAAGGAGATGTAATCAAGGAAAATTTAGCAATAAACATTCTCCAATATTCTGCTACTCCTAGGAAGCTCCTAAATTCTATAGCAAATTTGGGTTTAGGCCAGTTCACAATGACTTTTACCTTACAGGGATCTATCTTCAATTCACCACCCCCTACAATATGACCCAAATAATTTAAAGATGTTTTTCCAAAATCACATTTTGATAACTTAACATAGAGATTTTCTTTTTTCAAAACATCTAGAGTCTACTTTACATGCTTCAAATGTTCTTCCCATGTTTTATTGAAAACAAGAATGTCATTTAAATATACAATTACAAAATCATCAATAGAAGGTTGGAGTACATCATTCATAACTCTCATGAAAGTGGCAGGAGCATTAGTTAAGCCAAAAGGCATAACTAGCCATTCATACAGCCCTTGCTTTGTTTTGAAACTGGTCTTCCATGCATCTTTCTCTGCAACTCTGACCTGATGGTAGCCACTACGCAAGTCCAACTTGGAAAAGTAAGCAACTTATTTCAACTGATGTAATAGATCATCTTGCGAGGAAGAGGATAATGATTCTTGATATTTATTTTATTCATTGCTCTATAATCAATGCACATCCTCCATGAACCATCTTTTATGAGTTGATACTTATTTTCAGTTCTATAGAAAATGGCTTTTCTATCATACAAGTAAGGACTTCCTAAAACAATACCACATATATCCAAGGGAACTATATCTAACTCAACCTCATCTACAAAATTTGACCCAAAAGCAAACCTAAGTTTACATTGTCTAGTCACTTGTAGCTTTTCTTTATCACATACCCAACCTAATGGATATGGGTTCTTGTGAAGTGTTGTTAGTAATCCCAACTTCTTTACAATTGCTTCAAAAATCAAGTTTACTTGTGAACGACTATCAAATAAATTATCAATCTTTTGGTTCTTGGAAATAACTCTAATATGAAAAAGCTCATGTATTTTCCTCTCATTTTCTTCATTATCAATAGATTTTGTAGAATTACTAGTACATGCTTCAGAATTTTTACCTTTTATACCTGTAGTTGTGACTGTTGTTTCATCACCTGAGTCTGACCCCAAATCTTTTTTAATATCATCAACAATATTCTTATTCTTGCCATTGAACGTCTTGGGTTTTAGCTCCGGATGCAAAGACCGATAATGTTCATCATTGTGTCCACCCTTCTTGCAGTGAGTGCATGAAGGTTTGTCTTTCTATACAGCGTTTTCCTTCCTCTCTTTCCATTTCTACTTCTTCCTTTCCTTGTTCTTTCTTGCAGTGGGTTTTGATGATCCCCCAATCTCTAGGTTCACATTCTTGTGTCTAGCCTCTAGATGTGTAGCATGAAATGACACATCATCTATGCTAGTAGGGTTAAACATGAGTATGGTGTGCCTCAAATAGCTATGTAGACCACCTATATACTTCAACAAAGTTTCACGTGAGTCTAGAGAAATGCCTAGAATTAAAGCTCTTTTTCTAAATTCCTGGGTATAGCTTTGTACACTTTGCCCTTTTAATTAGCAAAGAGTTTGCCAACTCATCATTGCTTGCTACATATAAGCTAGTGGATAGAATTTGTTTTTAATGGCAATAACAAATTCGCTCTAGGTAGAAATAATTTTACCGTTCTTCTTCAAATCAGCTTGTGTCCTGCGTTCCCACCACACTAGGGCAGTTCCTCCAAGGTGAAGACTGGCCAACTAAATCTTTCTCTTCTCTGAATTAATGTTCTGCACCCTAAAATATACATCAATCTGTCTAATCCAGTTATCTAGCTTTTCTGCATTTAATTCTCCATCATATATTGGAAAATGAAATTTTACATCTAATTTAATCAAAGGGCTAGAAGGAGGTGTTGATAGAGGAGGCTCTTTCCCTTTCCCTTTGCCTTATGAATGGCCATCTAGAAGAGGTTCCTCTATTCCTTTGTCTTGTTTGGAGGTTGAAGTATCTTCACCTCGACCCTTCTTAAATTCTCGATACATCTCTTCTACCATGGCTCTCATGGTCATGAAACTGTCCATGAAATGAGAGTCTGATTCGAAGGGAATTTCTTCTACCATTTTCCTCCTAGGATAGACTCTTCCTATTTGTGGGTTAGTCTCAACGAGTTCTCCTTCTCCTAATTTAAGCTTTGACCTAGTTAGCATTCAACAATCCAGCACAAGCTTGTCTAACCTTAGAAAACCTAAAGCTCTGATACCACTTGATCTGATAATGAGATCATAGACAATTATTAAGGTATTACAAACTCATGTGCACGGATTTTGCTATGTTACTTTGTGAAATGGATCAATACGATTGCAAAATACATAGACAATGAACCAGTTAAAGAACATAATAGAAAAATACACATAAACACAACAAGTTTAAAAAGGAGTTCACCCAACACTATTGGGCTATGTCTCCTGGTCCAGCCTTGAGTGGTGACCTCTCTATTATGTCTTCAGAAGAAATTTTTTTACAAAAGTGAGCTCAATTTGAGTCTCTCACAATAGATACAAAATAACAAGGCTTTACTTGGATCCCCCAAGTCTTTCTGAGTACATAGTCTCTACTCACTAACTCTCTGTCTCTGTTTTCTCTTTGTCTTAGCACTTCTTCCAATACTGCATGTCTTTGTTTCTACTAGTCTGTGGCTTTAAAGCCAATCTGCGATGTCTGTTCATTTCTCCTTCTTAGGCTCTTTGGCTTCCCAGCCTCTGTCTGCTCAAACCCCCCTCTAAGCGTTAGCAATCATTGCTAAATTCTTTTAGGGATGATGGCCACCTGTTCTATAATGGAATGGGTCATCGGGCCCTTGAAATCCCCAGAAACAATGTTCTTTGTGTTCACAAAGAAATACTTTAAAAACTGTGAGAAAGTGCCAAACTTCCATTTATCGGATTTGAAATGTTATCAATTCCGCCTTATAACTCCTATCAAGTCTGCCTATATATCGACATTGCATATCCATTTTTGATCTAGGAGATCTAGATCTAACGGTTGTGGTTCATTTCGGGCAGCTCCTTTGTATAGAGGTTAACTACTTGATAACGGTGTTTTTGTCTCTCCTTAGGCTAGACACGTGGCCGCCAATGTATGGGATCGGGCAGAGCCCGACCCAAACCACTTATCGCCTTTGGCCTGCCTGAAATCCCGCTTGTATCAGGATTTCCCTTTTATATTTAAAATACATTAAAATATGAAATCTCGCTCATATCGGAATTGAAATGTTATAATATCACATCTATAAGTTCCATCAGGTCTGTATTATCACATCGGGTGCATTTCCTTTGTAATCCATTCATTTGGCGGAAATGCAAAATACAAAGGAAATTGACGCTTTCCATATTTCAAAATATATAGAATATCATCTATAACTCCATTGGGTTTGGCTGTTGCAAGCCATATGTATATTGGCCCCGCTCCATTGTAATGTGTTGACGCAATATTGCGATGCAACTTGGGCCGTCAATTTGCGCATTTGATCAATGGTCCTCGTTGACTCCACTGATCGCTATCGCAAGTTCCGTATGGTGTGCTCCGATATCCACTACTTGCCACCACCAATTGCAATTTGCCGATTAGATCTGGACCACTGATCGGCCAAATTAGATGGCTCCTATGCATCACTATCCAATCCACTGATAGCTCTATTTTTGGTCATTTCTTCATATTTTTGCCTCATGATAGTGTAATCCGATATTTCTAAAACTACTTATTTTGCGATTTTTTTTATTTATGAAGACTTAGAGGGTTTCTTGGATCCCTTTTGGATCATCTTTATTACTTCAAAATTCACCAGTGCACTCGCTCACTCGATGTTAATTATGACCCCTTGCAGCCTCCCCATTGGGATAATTTTATATTGATTCACCATTCTTAACTGTATCAGAGACCATTAGAGTGCAGTTCTCCCCATTCTTTCCCAAGTCCATTTTGGAAAAGCATTCGCGTCGGACCCTAGATCCAGGATAACTTGGTCCATCTCGAACTCCGTTATCTATGCAGTGACTCTCATTTCTTGCTCAGTCCTTGACTTGAGCTTGCCAAGCTTCCTGACCACACACAGTTCACCCGTAGTGCCATTCTTACTAGCTCATCGATTGATCAGTTCCCGCAAGCCCTTCACAGCCTTACTATCATGAAAAAGCTTCATGTAGGTCTCCAAGAATGTAGTAATCATGGATGGGTCCATTTCTTTAGTTGGTTTCTCTTGACTTCCTCAGGTAGAGGCCTCAGTAAAGCTTTTCTTTGCTTCTATAAATGTCTCTTTTATGCACTCCAGATCAAACCCAGTATTCTGGTGCATTGCGAACCCATTCTCCTTCTGCAGGCTTCTTGCCTTTATCCTCCCCCGTTGTAGTTCTACTTTGCAACATAATGTTTACCTTAGGGTCCACCTCGTGTGGCTCAGCCCTCATCATTTGGAGATTCTGCGGAGGCTGCACCCCCTTTTTCACTAATATTAGCTAATAATATTGAGCAATCCTCAGTCGCATGGTCAAAATGAGTACAATAGCGGCATGAAAATCATGTCGAATTTGGACAGCCCCTCACGTAGTGTCCTGGGCCTCTACAATTGTAACAAATCAACTGTCCTCGACCTCTCATAGGCCCTCCTCCACCTCAGCCTCGGTCACACCCTAGATACTCACCCTGTGTTCCCCTAATGTCCGAGTCTGGAGGTCATGCTTCTGTGTGCACCTTGTATGCAGGTGTCCAATCCATCATCAATTAGTAACTTTGGCAATTGCACTCATCATGGCCTACTGATTGAAAAAAATTGCAAACCAGTTATTGTTGTGTCTGCACAAATTTCTGCAGCAAATGGTAATTTTTGGTTGCATGTCTCCCAACCACCTCACATATAGCGCACCATAGCGCAAACCCTGCACTTGGCCTTGCCGCGGCCTCTGGTTGTAGAGGCATTGGTCCTCCTACTACAAAATATTTCATGAAGACTGGGTAGTGATCCTTGTCATGCCCCTAACCCTTACTATTTAAGCACCAAACTTCTTTGCACGCCTCTAGCCAGGTTGTTCTGTCTTGTTTCATACTTTTCATTTCAAGGCAAAGGTTTTGCAACTACGCATGAATCTATTGAACCCCCAGATTAGCATCCTACATTGGTGTGTCATGCAGCCTCATCGTGATTTCCAGAGATTCTACTTGTGTCACATTATTCTACTCTGATAGTGCAACCCTTAGGTGGGGCAGGAGAGAGGCCACAAACCATTAATTGTGTTTCCCATCAGTTAGGTTCATGTTGGCTTCATGGATCATACACTTCAGTATTTGATCCAGATCCCAAGGTGTCTACCCCATCTTCATCATGATCTCCTTGAATCCTACAATCGACTATGCTTGGGACTTAGGTCTAGTGAATTCTCTATTCAGTGCGGCCTTGACATCTACCAACGCAGTCGTTGGGTTATCAGTACTGTAGTTAATGTACCACGTTAGTGGGCGGTCCTGCAAAGCACTAACTAGTGTGGCTTTCTTGATTTGGTCATCCATGATACCATGGGCTTCCCGTATAGCCTTCGCAACAAACCAAAATTGGTCTAGATCTTCTTTCCCTACACCCTTGAATAGAGGTATTTTTACAAAGTTCGCCATATTGAATAGTGGTGGAGGTGGTGGTGGTGTGGATGATGGGGTGAGCAATGGATGCAAGGATGGATGTGGTGTAGATGGATGGGATGAGGGTGGAAGCGGTGTAGGTATTCATGGGAACCCTTGTCTTATCAATTGACTAGTGCTCAGGGGAGAATTCTGCGGTGCTCCTTCGTCGTCACTCAAAGGAGGCCCAATCAGCAGGCTATACTCAAGACCTTTTCTTCCTCCTTCCCTAAAAAGCTTTCCGCTTCATGTAGCAGCAAACATCAAGGTAACTACATAACCCACTATTCACACAAGAGCATCTCAATCCAAGTATTTATAAATTTTAAATACTTACCTCATGGTCCTTTAAAGAAGCAATGCTCTACTTCACTGTAATTGACAGAGGTATCCACTACGAACTCTGTCACAAATAATCCTATGATGCAGCCAAGCCAATGGTTGATAGTGTGCGCGATCTTATCTTCAGAAGCTTCCAACTTACTTACTAATTTCGGTGTCCAAACAATCTAATTGTCAAGCCTCCACCTTCCTTGGCCATTTTCCAACTTCACAATCCACTCATATAAATCTACCTGGAAGGAACAAATTAAGATTTCATGTGTTTCTATGTATAGGTATCTATCCAACCACTATTCTTTTGTCATTCCTAGATTCTTGTTTTCTTGTGTCACGAATTCGTGGATCTTTCTATCTAACTAGGTTTTGATCTCTTTCTCGGTTGGATTCTAATGACATGACATTGCATATCATGTTATGCATATCACGGTCTCGGCAACAGAACCATTTGTTGGCTTCATGGGCCCTAACCTAGGTTCAACGTTAGGCAACCAAGAATACCCCTACACTACTGGCCCTTTTGGCATTAGTCCACGGAGTGCAAACCGAAGTCTCACTCGAAGCAGTATGGAGGATGCAAGAACCAAGTTTCCACACCCTAAGATGGTTTTGATGTCTGTTTTCTACCCAAATCCCTGCCTTCGTGCAGATTCATAATCCTTTTAGGGCTTATCTATGTATTTCCTCTTCCGTCTTTCACAACCTCCACGAAGGTATCTAAATGTCCTTTGCACAATGTTAAACAATTATTCAGGCACTTACGTGCCCCTATGACTATGTTATTATCTCGTTCCCTAATTATCTTAGTGGTTATCTATCTTTATCATGCAATTAATATTACCCTCGCCTAAACATACATTATTACATGAGTTAAAGTAACATATAGAAATAGATACATTCACGCATCAATTTGAAATTATAATGTAAACGCATAACTTAACACATCATAATTGCATGCAATAATCAAAGACAAAAAATACAGTGATTCCAGAATACTTCTTTTTATTTATGATTCAAATTCCTAGTATAGAGACTATCCACTCTACGCACACAGCTACAGGGGTCCGTGCACTCAGCTGTGGACTTCCACCGTATGCCTCTGCGCACTCATCTATAGAGCCTCTCCCTATGCTAAGACTCTTTCTCTTAGCTCTCCAAAAACTTACCAATGACTCCCCCTCTCCTAACCTACTTACTTTCCTCCCTTTTTATACAATCCCATGGTCTGTGAACCGTGAGGAGATCTCAAAACCGACACAAATTATCTAAACTAAGGGTGGAAATCCCTTTTAACTTTAGATATCTTTTGCACTCCGCAACCACAAAATGCTGAGACTTTACATTTCTTTACACAAAATTCGCGCCTTCTGCCCCAAAACTTGGGTGTTTAACCCAAAATTGACCCCTAGGGGACCCATTCCTAACACGTCCCTTAACTATCAGCCAATTTAGACGACCACTTGTATAGTTCCTCAGGGAAGAAACAAAAGAACCTGTCAGTCTCTTCTGTGTACAAAATCCTCTACAACCACTGCTGCTTGGATAATTTAGGGCTCCTGTTCTCCTAAGACACGAATCCATGTGATTTTTTATCAATCCACTTATCAAGCTCTTTCTTCGTAGGAAACCATTTATCACACATCTCTCAGATAGATCCATGTCCCGACAACGTAACCATTTGTTGGCTTAAGCGGGCATGACCTAAGTTTAAAGTTGTTCATGCCAACCAACAAAACCCTAATCGTTGGCCCTTTCCGCAACAACCTACATAGCGTAGGCTGTAGTATCACCTGAAGCAATATTGCGGGATGCTAGAACCAGGTTTCTGCATCCAGAGACAATGTCTTAAGCTTTTATAACTAAGATCTTCCTTCGTACATATTGGTAGTCTGCTATGGTATGATACAGTAACTTGACTAAATGGCTTCTATACCTTCATGAAGGTCTACGATCAATCTTTGTGGACCCTAAATATGATAATTATACACTTTTTCAAATTAATCAATAACCCTAGATCCGCCTTCATGTAGATCTATCCAATTCATCAAAAATCATAACAGAAATAACCCTTACGTTAGCAAACATAGATAATTACCTAAGATATGCATAAATATGGTAGATTCACTAGATTCATGTAGCATTTATACATTTTTCCATAGAAAACATATTATAAAGCAATAGATCATAACATAAATAGAATATACAATAATACTCAGATGCAAAGTACTTCTTCATAATCAGTCTTTAATAAGCTTCAACATTCAAATTATAGATTCTTTTACCTTGTGCACTCAGTTGCACGTGCCTGTGCACTCAGATGTGGACTTACCAAGGCATCTTGTGCACTCAGCTTCAGGATCCTTCCCCTTTCGCCCAAGTATAGGAAGCAAAGCCTTCCTTCCTTAACACTTTCCCAAAACAATTTTTATCTTGACTCCCACTTATCCACTACTACTAGTTACCTCTTCTAGACTTGCTATGACTCAAATATATAGCATTTCCAATAAAATACCATGGTCCATGGACCATGTGTGAGTCTCAAAATCTACCTATTTACTTATCCAAATAAGGTCCTAAATTCTTTGACTCCTATATAGTTTCATGCTTTGCATCCACATTTCAGATAAACTTTACATATTTTTACAAAACGTTTACAAAAATTAGGTTAACTAACCCCAAAACTGACCTTATCGACCTCATCCCAACAAACCCACTCCTTTGTTGAAGATATCAATCACTCACTCCTCATGCTTAGCTCTACTTTTCATAGCATTTGAATACCTGCACAAGAGGCCAAAGACACAACAAAGCATACAAGTGCAACAAGCATAATCGAATGTAATCCACTTAACAGATCAAGAAGCATTAAGATAAATGAAGCATTAACACAAGAATTTATGGAATTTCAAACAGAAGGTGTATATATTAATAAATAAAAGAGGAAGCATACAACCAAAACCTTGATGTTAATAAGCTCTCCTTGAGTGAATGTCCAAGTCCAAGCTCAAGCTCTCTTTCACTCATTCTCCAAGTCAAATGAGTAGCATGTAGGCTCTATCTAAGCATAAGGGTGCAAATAATCAAAGACCAACCATTTGGGAATGGGAGAGGATGAATATATATGTAGGGAGAGGGAGTTAGGATATTTCCAAAGATATGGGAAGGCCCTCATCTCAAGGAGGAAACTCATAGGGATAAGATCGAAGGGAAATATTGGGATAATTCGACCACATCCACAATGGACAACCTCTAGCTCGTCATTCTGAAATCCTCTAAATCACAAAGATTCCTGTCCTCCTTGTGAAAAGTTTCCTTTTAGGGATCAATGCAAGTATCCAAGTAAAAATCACGTTGGCAGCGTGAGGGTAGTATGATGCAACCTTGTATTAGCACAAGTTGCGAATGTCATAATCATAGTGACCCGGAAATTAGGGTTTTGAGCTAACTTCTTCAAGGAAGGCGCAAGCCATGTTTTCATTAAGTCTTCATGGAGGATCTGGACTACATATCAAGATGGGTAGACTACATAATTCCCAAGTTTCGGGCACTCCGGGATATGACACAAAGGAGTGTAGGAGGCATGGAAATATATTGTGTAACAAATGTCCCCTAAAGTATGAAGGTAGAACAGGAGTGATGGCTAAGATGCTTTATGATATTTTGCAAGGAAAAGAACAAACACTGTTAGGAGAATTGCAAATCAAGTACACATACACGTATACATATCTAGTATCAAAACATGAATCTACGATATGGATGCAGCCATCCGGATAAAGAGGACCATGTGAAAATATCCACAGCATGGGCGCAACCATCTGAATGAAAAGGATTTTTTGAAAGTCTAAGATCCAAGGTATGGATGTAGCCACTTGATATAGAAGGATCATCATCATCATAAATATAAAGTCCCACGGTATGGTTGTAGCCATCCGTGTAGAAAAACATGTATATAATCATGAACAATACATACCTCCAAGCAACCTAAGTTATAGCAGACAAAACTCAGGGTCTTGCTCTCCATCCCATCTAGACCAAAGTATGAATTCTAGCATGTGAATGAATGTGTCGAAGTTGAACATGCTAGAAAACCACTTGATTATCGGCCAATGATGTGGACCATTAACAAGCATGAGATAAACCACCAATAATGATGATGTCCCTCAAGGTATGATAGTACAATCCGTGAATGTGAAACTGAAGTTGAAGTCAAACAATCGTGGAATCATTTCATTGAAGCCAAATGATAAGAACCTATCACTGAATGTGAAGAACTTAGCATTAAGGGATGAAATCTCTAAGGTACTAAAAGGGGGTCTCTAAGTCATCTTCCTCGATGGTGAGATGAATTCGATAGGAAGTGACCCATCGAAGGAGGGCCATAATGGTTCCCTCATCATCAACATGAAACAACAAATAAAGTGGAATAAATGAGTATGATGCAATACTATAGTAGAAGGTTAGACAATTTATAGGCAATAAACTACAGATAGGACTTCTCTTGAACATATCGGCCACATGACTTCAGAGTATGGTAGAATTTGACTCAACATACGACCATGGGTGATGATGAGGAAATTATAAAGTCAGAAAAAATGAAAAATGGATCACCCAAACCCGAAAAGGAAAGTGACTGAGTGATAATATCCCAAACCTTACAGCAGAAATAGATGAGTGTCATGTTCAAGAGTGACATGCTACCTATACAAGAGATGTTTCACTTTCATTGCCCCCCAATTATTTCTTGAATGTACCCCAATTATTTTTAATTACAAGATTGAAAGGGATAGCACATGCTCGTCGTATAATTTCATTCTTCAAATGTATCCATCCTAGTAAGTTTTACAAATCCTGGGAAGGAGAAAATTGGTCTCGTCATGATGACAAGTCTTTCGCTGTTTAAGTTTTATGAGTTCGATGGAAGAACAACTCGGTGTCGTTTTCATATTTAGATAATTTTAAAAAGAGATGAAAAAGGAAAATCCATCATGTCCCTTTTCATAATTCGTTTCTCGAACATAAAAAGGTAGAAAATAATATTCGAGAGAACCTCTTGACCATGTTGAGTAAGGTGTACCTTTTTCATAAATAATCAATCCCAGCTCAAAGAAGGGGTAAACGTATACTAAGACAATGTCAATTCATTTAATTTAATCAGTGTGAAAATACAAGTACTCAACGATCTTTTCATATTTCGAGAGTTAGAAAAGAGCTTAAAGATGACTCTAGGGTTTGTTTTTTGTTTATCTTTAACAAATCTAAAAAAGAGATAAAACAAAAACTCATTGAATCAGTTAAAAATGATCATTGTAACCACCAAAAAGATCTTGTAACTGAACAAAGACAACCACACATCACTGATATCGAGAAAAATAATAATATATGGGGGAAAATGTGCTTAAAAACTTATAAAAATACCAAAATTAAAAAAAAAATAAAAAAAAAATAAAAAAATAAAAAAACAGGAACGCCAATTCACTTGGAGTAAATTGGAAGTGAAATTTACTCCATTTTCCTTGCTTCTTCAGGCAAGAAGTGTGGGAGATCCATAACACCATTTCATGAGTTGTCACCTGCAGGTAAGATTTCTTCATTTCCTCTTGCTTTTCATACTTAATTCATGCCATTTCATAGGATTTTTAGCCGGTAAAGGGGAGTATTTTCATTTTTAAAATCAGGGGCGACTAGCGCAAGTCTGGTCATCAATTTTGCATTGATCACCCCTGAGCCCAAAAGGCTCTCGCACTGCTAGCATGAAAATAATTCAGACTATCATATTGGTTGCAGAGCGGAAAATAGAAAGATAAATCTTCCCCCTTGATTGGTTTTTTCAAGATTTTGATCCTTGGAAAGGCATCTAAATGTTGATTATTGGTTGTTTGCAGGAGATTTTGACAAACATGGTCATCGAATGGAAGGAAAGAGGCCATGATGCAGAATATCACCAAGATGCCGAAAGTGTTGAATGTGTCAATGATTTAAGGGATTGAGGGTTACTAGAGTTCTTCCAAACCCTAGGACTCAGAGCTTAAAAGGAGTTGTTACACTATCTTATCAGACTATGGGATGCTGATCAGCAGATATTCATCATTGGAGACCAAGAACTAGAGCTAGAAGTCGCTAATATCTACCTCATCACTGGATTTTCTAGAAGAGGGGAGAGAGTCTAAATCTTTGGAGCTCATACTGGATGTGAGAACACCAACACCTTGATCAAAGGGTATTTCCCTGGTGTAGAGACAACTGTGAGCGGGAAGGTGAAGATAGAAACCATAAACAATTTTCGCTTAAGGAAGATTCTACAAACCATGGCCTGAATAGCTAGGGTAGAGGTGTTACATGAGGCAATGAAATCACAATTCCATTACATAATGGATTTCATTGCTCTAACATTGTTCAACTGGTGTGAGGGACTAATGGTCAACATGAAGAGATAGTTGACCAAAGGCAAGTTGGGAAACGTGAAGCAATTTGACTTTGGATGAATTTTGGTCACTTTATTTTTGGAGCATGTGCCACTATTTCGATACCAATGGGTAGATGTGGACGATCTAGCTCCACAATATTTGAGGTTTCTCAGATGGATTGAGATCATGCCTCAAGAAGGGGGAGGTCAACAAATGAATTTCCCTTCACTGTTCTTTTGTTGGTCGTGCCAAAAAATGATCATTGCTTCAAAGGAGATACAAATCTACCTCTACCATTGGGTGCACAGTGGACTGATGCAAGTAAAAATTGTTTTTTGGAATTTTTTCAAGTTTTATGATTTTTTTGTTTTAAGTGTATCTGATATTTTACTTCTGATAATTGTGGAGATGTACAACCGAAAATGCCTCATGGAATGCTTCCAATAGCATGACGAGTAGCACATCAGATACAAAGAAGGAGCAGATCCTATGGTAGAAATGGAATGAAATATGGAAGTGATTACTAAGGGGATTCCAGAATATGCGACTATAGATAATGTGTCGTTGCGGTACCAGAGGCATACGGTAGGAGTGTTTGTGAGATTGCGTCAACTATTAGGTCGAGT
Source organism: Pinus tabuliformis (assembly GCA_031772625.1). Classification (NCBI taxonomy): domain Eukaryota; kingdom Viridiplantae; phylum Streptophyta; class Pinopsida; order Pinales; family Pinaceae; genus Pinus; species Pinus tabuliformis. Next base: position 1,197,715,833 of record CM062816.1, on the reverse strand, counting down.
GATCAAGGCAGTCTCATGCTATCACAAGCATTATGTGGGTGAATAGCCTTTTGTTTATCTGTAGTATTGTAGGCTTTGAAAGCCATGTGTCTGAGAACAATTATTTTCTGAGATTTTGATGAAAAAACGTTGACAAGCTTGATATATATATATATATATATATATATATATATATATAGAGAGAGAGAGAGAGAGAGAGAGAGAGAGAGAGAGAGAGAGATATATATATATATATATATATATATATGCATGTTCCTATTGTATATATGTGTTCATGATGATGATAATGTGAATGGTTTTTCCACAAGTGACACAAATGTCTATATAAAACATAATTTGCTAATTCATCGATTAGTGTATTCAAACTTCGTGGAATGTGTTGATATGTGATATAACCAAAATTTCTTTCCAGTGATCGAACACAAAGATACATGTGCAAAATTTGTGGATTTCATATTGAGTAATCATTATTTAATTGTAGCACAACGAGTTGTAAATCTAGCTTAACAACCAAATTTCTAATTTTGAGAGAAACTACTTCTGATAATAGTTCAATAAATGCACTATACTTAGCCATATTGTTAGTAGTTAGACCTATTAAAATACCTTGAAAATTGATCAACTCGCCATCAGTGGCGAAGAGTGCCCAAGTTGTGGAAGATAAGTTCCATGTGCTACGACAAGCACCATCAACAAAACCAACATAATGGTTTGACGACATCTACGAACCGAGTGGAACACAGGGTAAGCAAAGGAAACATGTATACAAATCAAACAATCACACAAACAAATAAAAAATACACAACAATGAATTCACAAACTAATGTACAAAATTAATTACATGAAACTCACGCATAGTACTTTTGTAGATAAAGCCTGTTGTGGGGTTGTGCTAATGCATTACTTTCAGAGTCAACCAACTCATATGTGCCCTTTTGCAAGACATGTTTAATGATGTATGGCCCATGCCACATAGGTTTGAACTTCCCATCTCCCAACTTATCGTTGGCTTGGTCATACAGGAAGACAAACTCACCTTCAACAAAAACTTGTGGAGAAATAGTTTGATCATAATGAGCTTTAACTCATTTTTTCTGTGCTTCAATCACCATTGTAGAAATACAATGAGTCTCATCAAGCCTCTTGAGATAAGGTAAATTTTCCTCTTCTGGTTAGGTATCGGGGAGTAGCTTGATAGCTAGCTTTAACGAAGGAATCTCATACTCGAGAGGGACTGTCACCTATAAACCATATACCAATTGGAATGGAGTGAAACCAATGGTTATCTTAGCCGAGGTTTGTTAAGCCCAAAGAGTCGAGAAATGCATGAGATGCCAATCCTTTTTATGCTTCCCAATGTTACGTTGAAGAATAGAAATTGAGACTTTATTAATCAATTCAACTTGGCCATTAGCCTGTGGGTAGTAAGGAGTTGAGTTGTCATGGAAAAACCCCAACTGAGCAGTAAGCTATGCCATCATGTAATGATGAAAATGTGATCCATGATCAGTGACCATGGATTGAGGGACACCAAAATGGGCTATGACATGGTTAAAGAGGAACTGAGAAGAATTTTTATCGTCAGCATTATATGTCGGCATTGCCTCAACCCATTTAGTAAAATATTCGGTGGAGACGATGATAAATCCATGCCCCCCAGTTGAGCGAGGGTTACATGTCATGAAATACATTCCCCATTTAGTGAAGGAACCAATGGTAAAAACTGGGTGTAAGGGTGTTGGCGAGGTGCATTGTTTGTGGCTATAAATATGACATTCATGACACTTTTGAACTGTTAGAATACAATCTTTGAAGATAGAAGGAAAGAAATAACTAGCGTGAAGGGTATTATGAGAAGTGGCATAGCCTAACATGTGACCACCACATGGCCTGGAGTGGCAGTTATTCAAGACTCATTTAGCCTCTTCAAGTGTTAGACATCTTCGAAGAATAAAATCAACACTGACTCGGTACACTGTATCAATAATAATCCGATAAGGTTGAGACTCATGTCAGATGTAGCATCGATTGGATCAAGAAAACTAGGATAGGAAAGTTTGTGTCTAAAGATAAACAATTGAGAGTGTTGATGACAAACAAAGTGTCATTAGGAATCTCCTTAGTAAAATCAATGGAGGTGTTTGCAGAAGGAAGGGCGCAGATCAATTTGGAAAAAATGAGTGAATTCTTTTATTTTGCGATTGTGAACTCTGAATCAAACTCTTGGAGGATAGCAATCTATTTAGAATATTTTTCCCCAAGAAACCGAAGAGTCAGAATATAATTCATGGGGTTACAGTAAAAAATCACTATGGTCTTTTGTAGAAGAATATAATGGCGAAATTGTTGAACAACATAGAGTGTTGCTAATGCAAGTTTCTCGACATGAGCATATTGATGTTCTGTGTCAATAAGATTTTGACTCAAATAATAAACCTCATTTTCATTGCCATCATATGCCTCCCCGATCGGCACCATAGCAATGGTACTATCAACCGCGACCAAGTACTGGAAATAATCGCAGTGGTAGTTAGGGGCATGTAACAAAGGAGCACTAATGAGTGTTTTCTTTAAAGGATCGAAATATTTTTTGGCTATTGCATCCCAAATTAATGTGATCCCCTTCTTAAGAAATCAATTAAATCCCTTGGAAATCTCAACGTAATTAGGGACAAAGCGACAAAGAAAATTGGCCTTTCCTTGCAAACTCTACAATTACTGCAGTGATGAAGGAGGGGGTAAATTTACAATAGACTCAACTTTCAGAGGATCTATTCAGATGCCTTATTTTGACACAACAAAACCCACGAGTTGGCCATATTCCATGCAGAAGACACATCCATGTGGATTGAGACAAATATTATAGTGTCAACAACATAGAAAACTTTCTTGAAGGTGATCCGGATGGTCACGACGCTTAGTAGAATGAGCTGGTAAGCCATCTAGATAAGGTTGAACAATGTGTTTAATATCATGAAATTCATATGACCTAAGTCCCAAGAATAGTCTAAAAAGACCTGCACCCATGCTCTCATATGGAATATCAATATTTCCCACATATGTTACATTTTCATTTGAAGCACCGGAAGAGAAAAAGGAAAATGATCGAGGGTGACAATTTTCCCTTCATGAGGAAAACGGAGCACTTGGAACAAAGAGGAAACCACACAAAACATGGCATGGGTCTAGCTTCACCCAAGCAGAATGTTATAATTCAAATTTGCATCTACAACTTCTATTTCTAACTCGATAGTATTCCCTTCCAAGCTGATGGTAAAACTTGTGAGAATACCATAAGGACGGGAGCCCCTACCATCAAAGGCTTCTAAGGTGTTTGGGAACTAGTTGAGAGGTGAATATTCAATGGCTTTCCAATAGGAAACAAATATGATGCAAGTGGAAGCACCTTCATCAACGAAAGTCTGATGAATGGTCTTTCCTTTTTTAATGAATTGAATCAAAAATGAAATTTGATGAGGAAGATGAGGAACATGGTTTTATAGGTCGAAAGTGATCAATTCCGAATGGTTAGGATCAATGCCTCCTATAGTAGACAATAATTATTTCCACTACCTTGGACAAGTTTGGAGAACTTCCAAGGCAGACATCACCGAGGGCACATGAGCTAAATCTTCGATAATACTATAATTTTGAGTATCTCTAGCATTTGGATTATAGGATGACTTGCGAATCACACCTTTAGGAGGTCATCATATGGAATATTCATTATTAGGTCTCTCGATGTGGAGAGGAATAGAACTAGGTGGAGCGGAAGTAGAAGGCATATCAGTGACTTCCTTTTCCATCGTCTTCTTTTGAGGAGTTTGATAATCTTTCGACCGAGTTGAAATAGAGATACGCTATGTAGCCATCATGTAAACCTGAGAACCAGAAGAGGCAGACGATTGTGGTGGGTCTACCAACTGAGTCTACTGATATGGAAATGGCTCTTTCAGTATACTTTGGGACCCTTTCTATAAACGACTAACTTCCGCATGGCAGGGACAATCCTTGGTGTAATGATCTTCCTCACAAATGAGGCAAGGATATTTGGCTTACGTTTGGAGGCATCACCAACATATGGCTTAGGAGGATCCTATTTTTGGGTGCCATATTTTTCTTTAACTTTACTCTTTTTCTTACCTTTCAAGGATTTTTTTGCCATGCTAGACTGAATGGCATTAACCTTGGAGGTTTTACCAGGATTTGATAGGGTTTTGGAAGGAGGATTAGAACCAGTAGTTGAAACAGATTTTTGCTTCCAAAACGATTTAGTGGAATTTTGAGATATTGATCCAATGATACCATCAATAGGTGGCACATCTGGAGACTTCAAAGATGCTAGATCCTAAGATGACCTTGGAGCATCACGAAAAATTTCATACAACGTGCCAGATTGGGAATAAACCAAATCCAAATATTGGGCATGGGAAATGGCTTGATCCTCAATAATACAACCACCCATCGCTATGTCTGAAGTGATTTTGTTTATGAATTACTTGGTGAACCATTTGGTTAACAACTCATAGGGATTTCAAACTTGATGAGGCAACACCGACATCTCCATTCATGTATGTGATCAGAGATATGGGTCGCAGTATCTTCTTTAAAATATGTGAGCAAGTGGGTACTAGTTTCATAGCAAACTCATAATTGGAAGTGGGTGAGGAAGGCCATGGCCAAAGAGTTGAATTATGCATAGGTACCTTAAGGCAACTCGATGTACCACTCTGTGGTAGCACTTTTCAAGGTTCACTGAAAGAGGGAGAGACAAATAGAAGCATCAACGTAGAAATTGGAAGAACACCATAAGTGATATGTCTTCACATGGGATTGAGGGTGTTCTTTAGATTTTCATTTGAATTTAGTGTAATCGCTTGAAATATTAGTGGGAACTGTAGGCCAATAAGGAAAATGAAGAAATGCATCATTAGTAATCCTCGAGACATCGAGCAATTCCAATGTCGCTATAAATGGAAATTACAGGTTGAGAGGCATATAAGGCCTTTGATAGGGCCTAGTATGTGGGTTCCAACTGTTACAGGGAAAAGTGTCTACACAGAACTGCTTATCCCACTAAGGTGTGATAGCTACCTTAGAAACAAAAAAAACAAAGCTACTTTCGTCTTTCCTTTATGAAGTATAGATGAGAGAAGAACAAAGAAGACCAACCTCTGTTTTGCGCTAATCTCCTAGTTCGATTCCTCTCTCTCTTGATAGTCTTTCGCTACTTGTTCCCTTTCATGCCCAGCTTCATAGGGTACCTATAAGATCACAATAGCATAGCACTATACAATAACATGGATCTATAATCATAAACAATCTAGGATCAGATGTAAATTTACCATACAAATGCAGCAAACATGAACGACACAAGAGTATGGAGGAAAACTTAAATAGCTTTTATTGATAAACAAGAAAGAGCCAAGGGGAGTTACAACCAGTTGTTCTGACCCAGCATCATCCTCTTAGCAAGGAAGCCCTTCTTCACCTCATACAAAGCTTAGATCACCCAACAATCTGACGTTGTCTCAAGAAACCAACAGAAATTCCTTACGATATGCAAAATTCCAGCCTCTGGATCTCTGGGATGAGGGATCCATATATAGATATCTGTAAGGGAGATGAGTCAGCTTGTGATTTGATTAGTGTCTTACCTCTGATAGTTATTGCTTCCACTTGGAGATTGATGATCTCTTACTCATCCTTGGTCGAATTCAGAGAGGCAAGTGTCACAGGAGAAGTTTCTGGAAGCTTCCATTACCTCTCCACCTCGCGGAATGACACTGCCATTTGTCATTTCTCACCCATCGCACCCCATAGAAGGGCTTTTTGAAATGCAATGCACCCACACAGTGTGTTTAGGTGAGATGCAATGCACTTTGCCTATGGAGTAGCTGAAATGATCCTGTTTTGACCAATTCTGAGTAGTTTTTCGTGGAGAACATCTGGGAGAAGCTGTAATCAATTGACCTTGTTCCTTTAGGGGTTAGAACAACACTTTTAGGGACTTAGGAGCCCTTGGTTTATGGAAATTTCATGCTTGGGGTTGTAGTGCCCAAAAATGTCTATAACAGTTGCCCCCTAAAGCATGAGGTCGTTAATCTTTTGATGTCGGGTGAAATGCTTTATTATGAGGATCCGAAGTTCTTTCAAGCTGGGAGGAGACCTGTAATAAGATACAATACAATACATTATCTTCATAATATTTTCATGATCTAGCTGAGGCGGGCATTCCCATGCTCGGCTTCATAAAATCATTTTCATGTACATAGGACAGACAATCGTCTGAGTGTAGACTGATAATTCTGGTAGAGCCATCATCCCTTCGATTGGATGATTATTTGTGCAGCAATGATGTACATTTGATGTCTTTATTTACCTGAATATATATCGCAGCCCGGATGGATGAAACTATATCTGGGGTCTTCAATCTCGTTCGATCTTCACTCGAAGTACAAGTCGATCCATGTGAGAGATGTTCTGGAGTCGAACATGGAAAGACATCGCCTGATTACCAGCCAATGATGTAAGCTATTAACAGACGCGAGAGGAATCACCGATAATGATAATGACCCTCAAGGTATGGCAGTACAATTCATGTGGTGTGAATAAAGGACTTGGTGTCGAACACCACGCAAAATCTTTCGGTCGAAGGTCATTGATGTAAACCTGTCGCTGGAAGTGAGAAACTTGCCATTGAAGCATGCAAGCTTCAAAGTACTGAATGGGGTGTTCCTAGATCGACTTCTTGGATAATGAGCTGATGTCGACAAGAAGCGATTCGTCATAGGAGGGCCTTAATGAATCCCACATCAATGACACGGAATGGAGCAAATGATTTTAATGGAGGTGAAAATGATCTGGTGATATAAGGTTCAGGGTGGCGGTCATGAAAGAATGGAGCGTGAATGTATTGTAGTGGCTGAGACACAGGCGAATTCTCTGAATGAGTTCTCTTGAACATATCGGCGACACTGACGTGATGGATTGGTAGCATTAACCCCAAATGTGGATGGTGTGATAGGACCATGGTGATGTGACCGGTGAATGAAACAACGCAACCCGACTTGGATGCGGAGTGAAAGTGTCATGTTCAAGAGCGACTTGCTACCAACAAAGTTTCTTCAAGTTTTCTTCCCAATTTTTCCCCAGTCATTGCTGACCAGTACCTCTTTATTTTTGTCAAGCTTGAGGAGGATAACATATGCTTGTTCTATAATTTTCCCTTCGGGCAAACCCATCGCTATGTTTTAACGAGCCTAGCGATAGTGAAACTCGTTCTTGTCTATAGACAAGTTTGTCGCTATTAAGTTTTAACGAGTTTAACGACAAAGATAACTCGGTCCTTTTCAATTTTAGAGAGTCTGAAAAGGAACGTAAAGGAAACTCCAAATTTCCTTTTTCGTCATCTAATCCCTTAAGTCTGAAAAAGTATAAAACAATACAGAAGGGATGAATTTTCGATCCTTTTAACGAGCCGAACAAAACAAGCACTCGATCTTTTTGTGTAATAATCCTTCAGGTCCAAAAAGATTAAAATCTAAAGGAGGGATAGCACTTCCAGTCCTTTTAACGAGATGGAGAGACCAATGGCTCGGCAATATTTTCATATTTTACGAGTCAGTTGAAAAGAGCTTAAAGGAGACTCGTCTTTTGAGGAACGAGTGATAAAATTGGGTAGTAGCTGATTCCAGGTAAGGTTTGGAATGTTCCAATCACGGCAGTGTTACAAGGATGGCTAGTGAGATCACTCTTCGCAGCTGTTCCTCAAAAGGGGTAAAGAATCAAATGGAGGTGAATGATCGGCCAATACAGAATGGAGGTGATGGTGAGAACACGACCAAGGCTTTTAATGGCTGAAGTACTTCATTCATGATGGTTGTTTACTGGGAAATAGTTCATTTTTTAATGAGCTTAAACGCGGGGGGAAACATTTGCTCATGGCTTATGTTTATTTTTTAACGAGCTTGAAATATGCGCTAAAACTGCTCGATTAATCTAGTCGTATAATAAGAATGTCCCATTTAAAAATGGCAATTTTTAGAGTTTTTCCCCACATCCTTTCTTTATGCAAGTTAGGAAACGACCAATCCTACGAGTTTAAAGGGTTAGATGACCTATAAATTTAAAAAATAAATAGTCACTCTTCGCTTCCATGCCAAAAGGTTTGCATGCTCCCAGGTATAAAATAAAGTTTCAAGGCCACCTTTTGTTCAAACTGACAAAACATTTGTTTTATCAGGAAAGGTAATCCTCTTTCGGGTTACCAAAGATTGTTCTATTCACAGTGCAAACAAAACATTTCTTCGGCGATGTCTATCGAAATAGACAAAGGTGAGTGGAGGAGGCTACTCCAATCACGTAACTTTGACAAGAGAATCTTGTTCCAGAATAAATCCCTCTTCCAATCATGGACGGGAGTACAGACCAGTCATATTTCTCTCGCGGAAACCTACCCTATACCCGAAGTTTCCCTGCCGAAGCAGACCAGGGTGCATGCCCCCTGGGTTTCAGTCATGTCTCCTGAATCACTCGCACTCATCAGGTGGATGGACTGGAGATTGATGGGACATTCCTTGTATGAAAATACCATTCAGGGATGGTATATGACTATTTTCTCTGTGTGATCTGGGAAATGAAAGGTGGTCTACGAGCTTGACCACTCTTCCTTCATGTGGAAAACACATCACTCTAAAGAGTGATGAGACAATGGCTCCCATGCAATAAATATAGTCTCATCCAAGGAGTAGATTATAATCCAAGGGTCCTTGAACTACCATTACGTTCATTTGAACGGTTTTCCCTCTCAATGTTATGGGCACATTGGGAAGGATCCCTAACGGTCGACTGGTTCCTTTGTCAAAGCCTGTTAGATTTCTCATCTCAGGCAAAAGCGATGGCGAACCAAGCACTTTCCAAGTAGTCGAGGAAAGGATACTCACAGAGGCCCCTTCATCTATGATGGTACCAGCCATAACCATTCTATATACTTGAGCAATAATCCGGAATGGTACACTAGCTCGTAAACGGGGTCTGCCTAGCTGATTCCAGTCGAAGGAGACAACTAGGTTGCTTAGAGGTGGGACCGAATAGACGGTCGGGTATGACTCTGACGAACTTCCTTCTTGCGTAAAGGAATGGGTAAATTTCCCCCATGTTCATCGGAGTCTGTGCTTACGAAAAGAATTTGGACAGTGTCATCCTTATTCTCTTCTGTGATTGTATCATCTGAAGACGGAACCTCAGAAGGCAAGACCGGGTCAACTGCCACCTCGACCTTTTTACTTTCATCTGGTATGGGTTCAGATGGTTTGTCTTCAATGATAGATGCTTTAGCCGACCATCTGGGTGGGTCAGCTGGTTTTTCAACTAGTGACAGACTCGGCAAGAGTTTTTTATATCTAGGAGGAAGTCGTAACGGTGAAACTGGACGATCGTCCAAAACTCTTTTAGCCTTTTCTAAGAAGGGACAACGGTGGATGGCATGATCACCTTCGCACAATTTACAAGGAAATATGTATTTTCCTTTTTGTCCTGGGGCTTCACTTTCACTAGCTGACGGTGTGTTTTCAACATGATCATCAGAGGTTGACGACACTGGGTTGTGCAAGTGAGGAGACGAGTCCCTTAAGATCCGAGGGATGCAAGGACAATCTCTATGACAGTGGTCTCCTTTGCAAATGACACATGGCGATTTAGGCCTGGTCGGTGCAGTGTGTGGATTTTCGCTAGACGACGCTTGGTTGCCCCCTTTCGCTTTTGGCTCCTTCTTCTTCTTCTCTTTCTTCTTCTTTTCTTTCTTCTTCTTAGGTACTTGATTTTTGGCTTTACCAGCCCCATCAAGCGAAGAGGAAGGAGGAGAGGAAGAATTAGAGGAAGTAGAAGGTTGGTGGGTAACTCTAGACTCGTCTAGTTGCTGATTCGATTGTTCAGGAATTTCGGTGTTCTGAACGACAGAGGTTGAGAAGAGCCATACGGGCAAGCTGATTGTTAATCCTGGAAGTGACAATGTGGACATATGGGGTGCACCAACATCTACCCAAGAGGAGAAGGGACTAGGATTTCCTCGAAGGGGAATTCATTGGTTGGTGGGTTCCATTTTCTCAGCCTAAGATCAACGTAGGAAAGGGTGATGATCATTCCATTTAAAGTAAATTTTAGATGCTTTGACACAACTTGTTTTTGCAATTTTTAAGAGTCGAGAAAAAACAAAAGATGACTCTAGTCGCCTTCAATTTTTAATGAGCCTGAAGGGACAAGTGCTTAGATGGACCTTTTCCATTAAGGAGTCTGAAAAGGAATGAAACGGACTGCTCTAGAAATCTAGGTAGAGGGATTACCAAATCAATCGCAAAACTGCAGAATACTTTTTATGGTACGGCAGTCAATCTTCCCGAATGTTGTGTTCAGTGCATTGCGATCGATAAGGCGACAGACATGGCTTCCTATGGATAAAGGATTAAGCCTATTGGGGTCTCCCAAAATATACTCGATGGTACGTGGGAGCACAAATCCATACTGGCACTTATCGTCTCAAAGTGGAGGAATCACCCAACCATCAGTGAGAACAATAGTTACCAGGATTTACGATGCCGGAATATGTCTGTAGCCTAGACTTCTAAATGTTGTGTGTTAGGTTCCAAAGCGTTGTTAGATTCATTGAATTTATTTTATAGTTGATCTTGTTTATGATGTTTTCCTTTCAGGTTCACCACGAGATGTAGATGTGTAATTCCTAAAATGAAATCTAAGATGATAAACAGTCTTTTATCTTCTTTGTGCAATGAAAATCCTAGCTACTAAGGAAAGAGAGACAGTATTATTTCGCAAAGAGCAAAGAGCACACTCTAAATGCACTTTCCTAAATCAAACCAATCAGACAGTCTAAAAGCAAATGCACATGCATGTATTTGTTTTCGACTTTCTTAGTATGTAAATGATAAAAAGAAAGTTGATGCACAAATCTGAATTACTTTTCAAGCGACAGTTATCAACAAGTTCCTTTTCGAAATCAAAAATGGAGGCAATCACAACACCTTAAGATTTGGAAATGAATACTTGTTTTCGACACTAGAAAAATTACAAATTCAGACCAAAAAAAATAGTAACAGGATAATCGACTATCTACAGAAATCAAACTCTTTCCTATACCTGAAAACGACACTTGTGATGCTTTCAAATCAAAGGACGACAGTACGATTACGCTACTTTTGCAGAGGAGAACTGAAAATGACTCAACAAACACACAAAAACATTTACAGTTCTTTTGTACAAAGGAGGTGGAATAACAGCAAAGAAAAGGAGTTTCAAATAGAGATATATTGATCACAGGCAACAAAATTCATGAATAGAACTGGAAAGAATGAACTACAGAAACCAAAACTGAACAATGCCTAGTATGATCAGCGCATCTGTAACATAGGGAATTTGAAATGCAGTGCACCTACTACACTCAGGAAGTGCGCTAAATTTCAGATTCTCAGAACAGTACCTGCGCTGGGCCAGAGACGCGATTTTGCTTGGGTTCTAGGTCACAGTTTGCAGTTCAGTTCATGGGTTTTAGCCGAGCAAATGGTAATCAATAATGCAACAATCAGGGTTAGATCTAAGGAGGATCTAAGAGCTATCACAAAGGGAAATCAGAGAGTTCATAAATCAGTTGTTTAATTTATAAACAAATCCCAGAGATTGACTGAAGCGACATTTATCTACTTTTCAGTTCAAAAGCTACCTGGCTCGACTTCAAGCTTCATCTGTAAGTCTATAAAATAGACAACAAGGAAGATAAACAAACAAACTAATTCGTCCCCAGTGGAGTCGCCATTTTGTTACAGGGAAAAGTGTCTACACAGAACTGCTTATCCCACTAAGGTGTGATAGCTACCTTAGAAACAAACAAAACAAAGCTACTTTCATCTTTCCTTTATGAAGTATAGATGAGAGAAGAACAAAGAAGATCAACCTCTGTCTTGCGCTAATCTCCTAGTTCGATTCCTCTCTCTCTTGATAGTCTTTCGCTACTTGTTCCCTTGCATGCCCAGCTTCACAGAGTACTTGTAAGATCACAGTAGCATAGCACTATACAAGAACATGGATCTATAAACATAAACAATCTAGGATCAGATGTAAAATTGACCATACAAATGCAGCAAACATGAATGACACAAGAGTATGGAGGAAAACTTGAATAGCTTTTATTGATAAACAAGAAAGAGCCAAGGGGAGTTACAACCAGTTGTTCTGACCCAACATCATCCTCTCAGCAAGGAATCCCCTCTTCACCTCATACAAAGCTTAGATCACCCAACAATCTGATGTTGTCTCAAGAAACCAACAACAATTCCTTACAATATGCAAAATTCCAGCCTCCGGATCTCTGGGATGAGAGATTCATATATAGATATCTGTAAGGGAGATGAGTCAGCTTGTGATTTGATTAGTGTCTTCCCTCTGATAGTTCTTGCTTCCACTTGGAGATTGATGATCTCTTACTCATCCTTGGTCGAATTTAGAGAGGCAAGTGTCATAGGAGAAGTTTCTGGAAGCTTCCATTGCCTCTCCACCTCACGGAATGACATTGCCATTTGTCATTTCTTGCCCATCGCACCCCATAGAAGGTCTTTTTGAAATGAAACACACCCACACAGTGTGTTTAGGTGAGATGCAACGCACTTTGCCTATGGAGCAGCTGAAATGATCCTGTTTTGACCAATTCTGAGCAGTTTTTCATGGAGAACTTCTGGGAGAAGCTGTAATCAGCTAACCTTGTTCCTTTAAGGGTTAGAACAACACTTTTAGGGACTTAGGAGCCCTTGGTTTATGGACATTTCATGCTTGGGGTTGTAGTGCCCAAAAATTTCTATAACACCAACCTTTTTCATAAGAGTTATGCCCCCACAACACAGGATTTTGACCATATGGGGCTTGATTTTTGCCCCCCCTAAGGGATACCTTGATCATAAGGTGGTGTTTTCCCAGGGTAGGGTTGATATTTACTTGCCATAGGTCATTGATATCCATAAGGAAGATAAACATTGTGCTTGGCATATGAATTATACGATTGCTACAACTGCTGACCATGATAATAAAGCTATTGGACCTACTGTTGCAGGGGTTGGCCTTGTGTCTGCAAGGTTTAAACTTGTTGATATAAAGTTGTGTTTGTTTCTGCAAGGGTTGAGCTTGATGTTGCAATGGTTAGCTTTGCAGGTATAAGGGTTGGTTTGGTTGCTAGAAAAAATGTGTTTGTTGTTGCAAAGGCTATTGAAACTGTTGCAAAGGTTTCCCCTATTGCTGCAAAGGTTGTCCCTACTGCTACAAAGGTTGTTAAATAGTTCCCTGAGGGATTCCTAGTTTGTACTAATAAGTTCCAATTGCGATTTGACCATATGCACTGGGAATAGGATTTTGACCAAGGTGAACATGAGGACCTACTTGTGGAATATAAGGTGGATTTTGCAGTGCTTGTGAAGCATATGCAACATAAGAATATTGGAGACGTACCTGGGCCATATAAGAATGTTGATATTAGACATTAGTAGCCTTGGCTGGAATAGATGAATGAGTGGGATTAGGAATACCACTAACAAGTTGATTCACTCCAACCATGTGAGGTTGTGATCCACTCACATGGTTTCCACTTGAGATAAGATAGATATTTTGATTTTCCCCCCATGTTTGGAATGAGGTGGTGGCACATTTTGTCCACTTGATGGGCTAATTGAGGAAATTAAAAATGTATAAACTGAAACTTTCAGTTGCACCAGAATGGAAGGTTGAAACAAAGGTAACATTTGTGATGGAATCATGGATTAAATTGGAACCGAAGTAATTATAGTTTGTACAGGGATCTGAGAGGTCACGTTAGGTATAAACGGACTAGAAGTAGGCATAGCATTTGATGACAAAATTGAATTTTGATATAATGAAGAAGCACCCAGAGTTCATGAAACTAGTTGAGCTGACACTGCATAACCATGTGGAAGCATAGGCCCACTATTGTTAGGAGGTGGTTGAGATGGAACTTGTCCTACATAAGGAAATCCTTCCAGAGGAAAGTCATATTCAGAATCATTATCAACACTAGGAGTGTGAGTAGTGGAGACTTTTGGAGGACCTCTAGGAGAGGTTGGAATCTCACCTTTTGAAGCCATAGGTGGAAATAGTTGGTGAGGAGGAATCTAAGATGGAAGAGGAGATAACTCCAAAGGAACACCAGGTTGATCGTATGGACTATAAGGATGTTGAGGAGATATTGCAAACAAGTCAAATCGAATATTTAGAGCGTATGAAAGAAACCTCTTGTTGGGTTGTGTTATATTATTTCCATGACTAGCCACCCATGCAGCAGGGGGTTCATAGGGGTTTTGAGGGGGGCTGTTAGCCACCCTCTACGGGGTCTAGGGTAGTGCCCTGTGAAAACTTTTTTGGGACCCTATATCAGGTGGGCGGACCTACCTATGGTTTTGTGCATTGTTTCTTCACATGGTTTTAGGCGTGATGGTTTTCATTCCATGGTATTAGATGCTTCAGCATGTATATATATATATATATGTATTGTAACATTTAAAGGAACATAATGAAAAATCAAGATGGTAGTCCCAGTTTTGGGATCGAGGGGAAAATATCTATGTATTTGTGTTTTTTGCATTATGCTCTCACATTGTTTATTTTCTGTTCTTAGAATTTGTATGCAAGTAATTTATGTACAGTGTTAAGACCTACATTTGGCATCAGAGTTGTTTTGGCTTCAAGGGGATGCCTTTGTTGCTAAGGGGGGGCCCTGTTCAGTGGGAGATCTGTGGGATCAATTCTGGTGGTGAAAGAAGATGGTGCGCAGCAAAAAGATAGAGATCGAGAAATTTAATGGTCAGAGTTTTGAGTTATCGAAACTAAAGATGGAGGATCTGTTGGTAGAAAAACTTCAGTTGATCACGGTAGATCCGGGTACCAAACCAACAGGAGTGTCCAATGAAGAATGGAAGAAGTTGGATCAGAAGCCAAAGATCATAATACGATTGTGTGTCTCAGATTCAGTATTTTTGAATGTACAAGGGGAAGCTAAACCACAGGCTTTGTGGGACAAGTTAGGGACTTTGTACCAATCTAAGTCTCTGGTGAATAAATTGTTCCTACGAAAAACGTTGTAAAATCTGAGGATGAAAGATGGAGACTCGGTGACAGAGAATTTCAATGCATTTAATACTATGGTAAGTTAGTTATTATATGTTGATATTAGAATTTCAGATGAATATAAGTGCATTAGTTTTTTGTGTTCTCTACCAAATTCGTGGGATAGTCTGGTTATTGCAATAGGTAGGAATGCAACTTGCAATTTGATGAAATAGTCTTATCCTTATTCATGGAGCAGATGAGAAAGAAAAATATGGAGAGCCAGAATGGTGATGCCTTGTTTGTACAAGGAAGGTCCTAAAATAGAGACAAAAATAAGTCATCGAGTGGGAGATCTAAATCTAGAGGGAGATCTAAATCTCCAGGAAAATTTGCAAAGGTGTGTTGGAAATGCGGAAAGGAAGGGCACTACAAAAGTGATAGTAAATCTAAAGCTCTTGATAGAGGAAAGTGATCTGATGATGCTCCTTTTGCACAGGCGAAAACCACCTCAGATGAACATGTGGATGTGTACTTGGCTTTTTCAAGTACACATGTAGATCGTGAGGCATGGTGGATTAACTCAAGTGCATCCTTTCATTTCACTCCCCATAGAGAGTGGTTCTACGAGTACGAGAAATATGATGGTGGTGATGTCTTCTTAGGGGATGACATGAATGCTAGAATCATTGGTCACGGAAAATTCAAGTTGAAGTTGCAAGGTGGAAGGATTAGAACACTTATGAGCATTCTGCATATTCTTGCATTAGCCAGAAATTTGATTTCTGTAAGCAAGCTGGATGATACAGGTGTAAAAACATTGTTCGAAAAAGATAACTGAAAGATGGTTTTGGGAGCACTAATATTGATGCAGGGACTTAGGATTGGAAATATGTACAAGCTGCAAGGTAGCACTGTTATTAATGGGTGCAACAGTTATGTGGTTCCTAAAAGTGGAGCAAAAATTCTGGTGGTCTCTGGAGAAAAGACCATGCTATGGCATTAAAGGCTTAGACATATTGGAGAGAAGGGCCTTACAATACCTCATGGTAAAACGTATGGTAGAAGGTATTACTAATATCTCTCTATATTTTGATTTCTGTGAAAATTATGTATATGGGAAGCAGAATCATGTGAGTTCCCCCTCTAGTGGTAAGAGGGCGAAATAGATATTAGAGATTGCGCATAGTGATGTGTTTGGAACTTTGAAAGTTCCATCACTAGGTAATTCTATGTACTATGTATCATTTATAGATGAATTATAAAGGAATACATGGATATATTTCCTTCAGAGGAAATCTAAAGTCTTTGACAGGTTTAAATAATTTAAGGTTGTAGTGGAAAACTAGAAAGATAAGAAGATAAAGGTGCTGAGGACAGATAATGGTGGAGAGTTTTTCAAGAAGGAATTTGAAGAATTATGTAAGAAGTGTGATATAGTATGAAAGAAAAATACTCCATACACACCTGAGAAAAATGGAGCTGCAGAAAGAATGAACAAGACGTTGATGTAAAGGGCAAGAAGCATCCTTAGTGGTGTTGGGTTAGGACAGAAATTATGGGCAGAGGTAGTGGAGATTGCATGTTACGTGGTCAACAGACCACCTTCATCAGCGTTGGAGGATAAGACTCCACAAGAGCTATGGACTAGTAAGAAACCCTCTCTTTCACATCTGAGGGTATTTGGATGTGATGCATATGTACATGTTCCAAAGGAGAAAAGAACAAAGTTGGATAGTAAATCTGAAAAGTCCATCTTTATTGGGTATAAGGATGGTTTAAAGGGTTATAAAATTTGGAACCCAGTAACAAGGAAGGTTATGTACAACCAATATGTGGTGTTCAGAGTGATGAAAGATGTTATTAAGCATGAATTCCAACCAAATGAACCTAAGAAGATAGAGTTTGAGATTAAGGAGTAAGAATCAGACTCTACGGAAAAAGAGGAATCAGAAGATGAAGAGACACCAACTTCGGTTCTGAGAAGATTAGTTTGAGAAAGAAAGCAGCCAGAAAGTTATAGTCCATCTGCTTTCTATTTAAATTTTTCTTTGTCTATTACTAATGATGATCCCAAAACTGTGAAGGAAGCAGTAGATTCATGGAAAACTCTGGAAAGAGGCCATGGTTGATGAAATAGCATCTTTGGAAAAAGCTGAGGCTTGGGATCTGGTGGACTTTCCAGCTGGAAGGAAACCCATTGGAAGCAAATGGGTGTTCAAGAAGAAGAAAAATGTAGAAGGAAAGGTGGAGAAATACAAAGCTTGGATGGTAGAGAAAGGTTATTCCTAGGTGCCAGAAATTGATTTTGGTGATATTTTTTCTCCTGTTGCCAAGGTAGCTTCTATCAGATTACTTTTATCTGTTGTTGCTACTTTTGATTTTGAGGTAGAACAGATGGATGTGAAGACAAAATTTCTTCACGAGGACCTGGAAGAAGAGATCTACATGAAGCAACCTGAAGGCTTTGCGGTCAAGGGTAAGACAGAACTAGTATGCAAGTTAAAGTAGTCTCTGTATGGATTAGAAAAGTCACCAAGGATGTGGTATCAGAAATTTGATACATTTACATGGGGACTTGGTTTCACCAGAAGAAAAGTAGATCACTGTGAGTATTTTAAATTAATTGGTGACCATGTTATTTATCTGGTCTTGCATGTGGATGATATGTTTCTAGTTTGAAATGACAAAGAAATTATCCAGGATTTTAAAACCCAATTGTCCTCCAAATTCGACATGAAAGATCTTGGTACTACAAACTATATTTTGGTCATGGAAATTAAAAGAGATTGGGCAAAGAGGAAGATTTGGTTAAACCAGAGGTAGTATGTCGAGACAATAATGCAAAGGTTTAATATGCAAGATAGTAAATCGGTGAAGGTTCCTATTCCTGTAGGTGTGAATTCATCTATTGAAAATTGTCCCAATACACAAAAAGAGAAAGAGGAAATGTCCTATGTTCCATATGCAAGTGCATTTGGTAGCCTAATATATGCGATGGTTTCTACTACACAAGACATTGCACATGCAATGGGATTATTGAGCAGGTTTATCTAAAGACCAGGGAAGGAGCACTGGAAAACAGTGAAGTGGGTTTTTAGGTATTTGCATGGCACTAGTGGTTATGGTTTGTGCTACCAAGGAAGACTAGGATTTGATAGATTTTTGGATATTTGTGGCTTTATTGATATAGAATGTGATGGAGATACTGATTAGAGAAGATCTAAAAGTGTTTATGCGTTTAATCTGTTTGGACATGCAATAAGTTGGATGAGTAAGAAACAATCGATAGTGGCACTATCAACTACAGAGGCATAATACATGAAAACCACTCATGCAAGGAAGGAAGTAGTCTAGTTGCAAAGATTATGCTCAAGTATGGGGTTAGTACAAGGAGATATAAAAATATACCATTGGCATCTAAAGTGAAATTTCCTTGGCAAAAAACCCTACTTAACATTCAAAGACAAAGCACATTGATGGTCAATATCACTTTGTGAGAGATATGATAGAAGACAAAAAGGTGTTGCTGGTAAAGGTGAATACTTTGAAGAATATTGCAGATGCATTGAAAAAATTTATGAGCTCTGAGAAGTTCTCTTGGTGTAGAGAAACAATGAGCATTGCAGGGTTGGATAAATGACTAAGCTCTCTTGTGGCCCCTTGTGGAAATAAAACAAGTGGGAGAATATTGGGTTGTGTTATATTCATTCCACGACTAGCCCCTCTAGTGAACCGGGCGGTTAGAGGGGGGGCGGAACCCCCTCTTCGTTACACCGATTGCGCAGTGGGGGGTAATAGGGGGTTTGAGGGGGGTGGTTAGCCCCCCTCTACATGGTATAGGGCAGCACCACGGGGAATATTTTTTGGGACACTATCTTAGGTGGGCAGACCTACCTATGGTTTCGTGCATGGTTTTCGCACATGATTTTGGGCACGATGGTTTTTGGTCCATGGTATTGGATGCTTCGGCATGTATATATATGTATTGTATCATTGAAAGGGACATAATGAAAAATCAAGCTGGTAGTCTTAGTTTTGGGATCCAGGGGAAAATCTCTATGTATATGTGTTTTATGTGTTATGCTCTCGCATTGTTTATTTTTTGTTCTTAGAATTTGTATGCAAGTAATTTCTATACGAGGTTAGAACATACACCACTTTGGACTCTCAGGGGTTTCTGGATCAGACTCTTAAGACAATGATGAATCTCAAGGTGGAGGATGAGATGCAAGAGGTTGGATACTTGGGACAATTCCAAGTTCAAAGTCTTGTGATTTAGGTGACTATGAAAGTTCAGCATGAACTCCTTGCGAAGACCCTTTAGTATGAGACAATGAAGGGGAACTATGAGATAAATGTAATGGTTCAACCACGATGAATTTCTCTCAAGAGAAGAAGGAGAAGAGATGATTTTGTTGAGGACTGATTAAAAGTAAAATTTACAAGGAATTACTCAATGGGAGGCCAAAAGGAAACTACATGGGTTCGACATGTTATCATTGGCAGTTAATTTTATGACATGAAAAAACAAATAAATCAAAAAGGGTAATGCTAGGAAAGAAGTTTTACCAAGTATCCATGAACCATTATATACACCTTAGCTTAAACCAATGGATTGACTTAGGATGGTTGATCTGCCTGAATGCTATGTTTGGTGTATCACATTTACAAGGCAGCTGACTCGGTTACCTGTGGCTAAAGCATAGAAACCTAGTGGGGTCTCCCAATAAATAATCGATGGTATGGGGAGAACAAGTCCACAATGGAGTTGTCTAATGAATAACCATTCTATGAGAGTGTACCTATATACTTTCCATACTTAAGTCCTTCCTATATACCTAGACGTACTGGAGAGCCTTTGCTATACTTCCATACTAGGATGAGATTTCACCCTCAGGATATAATGCATATAGTTAATGACAACTATTATGTTTAAAGATGCTGGAAAACATATCCAGCCTAGACCTCTAGATATTCTTTTTTAGGTTACAAATGCTCCCTAGGTTAATTGAGCTAAATTTTAAGTTTATCTTGAATTAGGTTTCAATTTTATCGCTCAACGATGTCACCTAAATTCCTATGATGCAACTAAATGAGAAAAATGAAGTATTTTCATTTGATGAAGGCTAAAATAATGGCATAAAGGAGACAACAAAATAAATGCATCAATCAAGAAAAATGCATCAAAACATAGCTCTTTAACTTTCCAATGAAAAATGTAAAAAAAAATGAAATCTACTCTTTCACTTTCACTAACAAATGTAGTACCACAATGCAATCCTATGAGAACGAAAAATCATTTTATTTCACGAAGATGCATTAATCTATTTTTTATTTTCCTTTCACTTGATTCAAAAATGAAAACTAATGCATAAGTAAAGGAAAAATGCAATCCAAAACAGCTAAAATGAAAATTTCATTCACTTTTGGTTTCGAACAAAAATCGTTTTAAAAATACTTAAATGAAGAAGTCCTTTCTCTTTTCTTTTCAAAAAAAAAGAAATGAAAACAGGAATTCACTTTTAGTGTCACCAAACCAAATAATTGTAATCTATGTTTGACAATGGAGTAGAAGCAGTTTTCAAAGTACCAAAATAATTCAACACCAATGAAAATAGTTTCACAATCATGAACCGAAACCAACTTGAAAATGGTGTCCTGACTGCAACAAAACTCCTAAATGGAAGCAATCAATCTGATAGAGACAATCCAATCGATGAGTGAAGGATGACCAAGAAACCATAGAAGGAAATCAAGTTTCAAACACACATCAACAAAAGCCAAGAGACAATTGCAATCACATAAGGATACAAATCAAGACAAGCACATTGTAATTACACTGGAAAATCACTCACAGAGGTTGAAAACCACTGAAAAAAAAAGGAAGAAAACCTAATTTTCTTCTATCCTCTGGGATCGGCACGTCTGTTAAAGGAAAAAGGGTGATGAAAAGCAGAGCAGTGTGACTGTAACTTTAAAATCAGCACTGGAAGCGCTTCTGTCAGAGAAAAAAACGTGGTGGGTGAGGAAAATAAGGAAAAAATAAAAAAAAATCTTCAAAATTAGAGCAGGCTCAACACTCTCAAGCGAAAACACATGACTACATATATCTACAGTGATGCATGTAGAAATTACAATCAAAATGAGAGAAGAGGAAGGAGACCTACGTCATTTTGATGTTATAACACACTCTTTTGTTGAAGATCTTGATCGCTCTCTCCTGAGGCATAGACCTACTTCTCATGATGTTTGAATATATGCACAAGATGCCAAAGACACAACAAAGCATACAAGTGCAACAAGCATTATTGAATGTAATCCACTTAATAGATCAAGGAGCATTAAGATAAATGAAGCACTAACACAAGCATTTATGGAAAGTGAACCAACAATTGTATAGATTAAGAAATAAAAGAGGAAGCATACAACCAAAACCTTGATGTTAATAAGCCCTCCTTGAGTCAATGTCCAAGTTCAAGCTCAAGCAATCTAAGAACTCCTTCTCCAAGCCAAATGAGTATCATGTAGGCACTATCTCAGCATAAGGGTGAAAATAATTAGAGACCAACCATTTGGGAATGGGAGATGATGAATAAATAGGGAGGAAGAGGAACCCAAGATCTCTCCAAATATAGGGGATGGCCCTCATCTCAAGGAGGAAGCTCATAGGGATAAGATCAAAGGGAAATATTGGGAGAATTCAACCACATCCACAAAAAACAACCTCCAACTCATCATTCTAGAAGCCTCTAGATCATGAATCTTCTTGTCCTATTTGAGAAAACTTGCCTTTTAGGGATCAACGTGTGTATCCAAGTAAAAAGTGTGTTGGAAGAACAAGGCTAGTATGATGCAACCTGCCATCATCATCAGTTGCCAGTGTCACAATCGTGCTGACCCTAAAATTAGGGTTTTGAGCTTACTTCTTTAGGGAAAGCTCAAGGCATGTTTTCATTAAGTCTTCATGAAGGATTTGGACTACATATCCAGATGGGTACACTGCATAATTACCATGTATCGGGCACTCCATAATATGACACAAGGAAGTCTAAATGGTGTGAAAAAATACTGTGTAACACTGACGAACTACACAAGCAGTGGTATATAGCTACGTTATTGCCACACCTCAGATTACCACTATCTTAGCAAAAGATTGGGACACAAGGAAAGTATTGGAAATCATGATGAAGTTAGAAGCTTCATTGGTATAAGATACTCACATAGGTGTTCAAGGGATACAATATTAGTTACAAAGCTTGCATATGGAGTTTTAAGGCTTGAAGAAAGGAAAGGACATTCAGCATGAGATGCCATCAGAATTATGGTACCTAAAGTGTAAAAAGGAAGATCACTATAAGGAATAGTGTCTTGTATATCTTGATTATCTGCCTAGTGGAGGTATCAATCCTTTGAAACTAGAGCCTAGTGCTGGACCATGTACCAAAACCAAGCTTATGGTGTAGTATTTGTTGAGTTGTAGGCCAGCACCCAAACGATCACTGCTATTTACTAAATAAATATGTGCAGATGCTGCAACAATTATTTTGTAAGTTCTATAAATCAGGAGCACATGATGAGATCCATTGTTGCAGCTATGAGTTGATGGTAGATGAAAAATTGGCATATAGGATGCAAGCTGAAGGATGTGCACATGAAGATGACAGTTCACCTAGAGTTCACGAAGGATTTCATGGTCGAGGAGGAGGCGTTCGATGAGGACAGGGTCAAATCATATGTTATAATTGTGGTGAAGCTGGACATTATGTGCAAGATTATCAAAATCCCACTCACCCTTCATGTTAGTATTGTAGACAGTTTGACCATGTGATAGAGGATTGCCCTGTTTTAATGGCTAAGATGTGGGAAAAGAAGAATCAATAGCCTGTGTAGAATATACAAATGATGAGATTTGAACTACACAAGGATGATCCAAGTATTAATATAGTGACACAATGTGGTCAGGCTACTAGAGAAGATAAGGAAGAAGGTAAAAATCTCGTGGAAGATACATGGGATAGAAAGGCAGGAGAGAAGAATATTGGGTTTGATCTGCAGAAGGAAAAGGAAACTTTCTTGTAGGCAAAGAAGAGTTTCATGGACCTAGGAGCTTCGACATCAAGGACTCAAATGTAACTAGTACCAAGGAAGAACACTCCTGAAGTAGTTACTTCGACAAAGAACCCTGATTCGACTGTTCTAAAGTCCTTTCTATAGGCGTGTATGAATTTTTTAAGGGACCAAAAGTAAGTGGATGGGTTGCAAGAGTTGATCAACAAATATGCCAGTAATGAGAAGCCACAACCTAAAAATCATGCAGTAAACAAGGTAAAGAAAAACAAGAAGAAAAGTTGACTAGAAATGCGATTAACTACAGAGATTAGTGAGTTGAATGGATCAAGTAATTTTGGACTTGAGATCAGATGCTAATGTATTACCAAAGCATACCTGGGAGAAGACGGGGAAACCAAATCTGCAATGGTTAGCAATTCAGTTGCACATGGCCAATTAGTAGAAGATTATCCTGATGGGGCAATTGCAGGGCGTTATTGTAGACATTGGAGCATGTGTAATAGAATATTTTGAAGTTATTGATATCGTAATCCGTATCTAGCTTTACTCGGAATTGATTGGCATTTTTTATATGGACGTCATAATCAATATAAAAAGGAGAAGTATGGTATTTGAAAAGGATGGTACTAGGATTGCTTTTCCTTTAGATCCCTCTGAAGGAGTACGATATAAAGAACACATCCATGAAGAATACAGTGATGAAGATATTGACCACATCTACATGTTAACTGCACGTGATGATTATTGGATCAACCCCATCACAGATTGATGGATAAGTTTAGAGAAGGATAGTTCATGTCATTCATAATTGGATGAAGAATTGGAGAACTGGTAGAACTAGTTTTAATGAAGTGTCTATGTTGCGTTGTCATTGAATGAAAAAATATCTTCATTGCATATCAACCAAGGTATGTAATTTGCCATATTATGATGGGATAGCTGATGTCAGCTTATTTATGGATAAATTTGAAATGGATGTACCAAAAGAACAACAATTTGAGGCCTTGGTTATAGATTTTAGGGCTACACCTATACACTGGTGGGGTACACAGAAGGATAATATAGGAGATTGGAGAGAGTACCGAAGGTTAATGAGGCTTAGGTTTGGTCATGCAAACACAAGGATCACTGAGAAGTAAAATGGAAAGGATGATCCTCAAGATCATTTATCTCATTGGACTAAGGCATGGGGCATAGAACCTCAACTTGAATGGGTACATGTATTTGTTCAGACTTTGGATGTGATACCAATGAATTGGTATCTTGAAATGAAGTTGCACCATGGTACCGTCGATTAGAATGATATGAAGGAAAATTTTATATTGACCTTTAGCTTTGAGGATGGTTTTCAATGTATAAATTATGCCCTTCAAGAAATTAGATAAGGAATTTTCTGAAAACCTAATGAGCCTACGACATGGGTACAACCCAACTGGAACGTGCAGTTGTAGGACGCACTTGAATGCTATAATATGACTACTGAGGAAGGTGAGGAAGATCCATGTAGCATTAATGTTCCTGAGTCAGAAGGAAAACATTAAGCAGTAGGACTAGATGTTGAAATACTTGATGTAACACGACCTGTTAAGATAAGGCAGGTAAACATAGGCTCAGAGGTGAAGCCCAAGTTTGTGTGCATAGGTGATTATTGGGATGAAGATATAGTAGGAAAAGACATTGATTTACTACATGAGTACCAACAGTTGTTCCCCACGAAGTTCAAAAAGTTAAAAGGCATTGTGGGAGACCTTGGAATCATGAAAATTACTTCGAAGCCAAATGTGAAGCCTATAGAAAATTGACTGTATAGGCTCAACCAAAAATACAAGGAGAAGGTGTTCACCTGGGGTAGCTCAAGTGGCGATGGCCATGGAAATGATGTCTCACCCGATCATGAGATCTTGCCTTCAAATATTGTGCTACCCTCCCCCATAGAAGGGTGAATAATGGACATGTAAACACGAAAATTGAAGAGTACTACCAAGCTTACAAAAAAAATACAAGGAGTAGTTAAAGGAGGAACTTTAAAAGATGGTCACAACTAGCATAATCCAACCTGTGGAAGGATGAGACTAGGTGAGTCCAATGGTAGTACAGGATAAAAATACCAAGGGAGAAATAAGGATTTGTGTCAATTTAAGGAAGATGAATGACACATGCACACATGACCCATTCCAAACACCACTCACAGATGAAGTTTTGGAAAATGTAGGAGGAAAGGAGGCCTACTTCTTTAGAGATGGGTTTTCTAGATACCATTAAAGTAAGATAGCTCCGGAAGATAAGAGTGATAACACCTTCACTACTGAATGGGGATCCTTTCAATATACAGTCATGCCATTTGGGTTGAAGAATGCGCCAGTGATATTTTCTTGAGTTATCATTGTAGCGTTTAAAGAATTCATTCACAAGTTTCTGGACCTTTACTTTGATGAATGAATAGTCTTTGGACTATTAAAGAAGCATGTATTGAGCCTATTCTTGATATTGGATATCTGAAGGACGTATCAAATATCATTAACCTGAAGAAGTGTATTTTTGGTATACCTTATGGAATTTTACTGGGACATGTTTTCTGTAAGCAAGGGATGATGGTAGAACCTGAAAAAATAATTATTATTATTAATTTGGATGTGCTAGAGAATGTGAAGAAGCTACATGCAACAAATGGACACATTGGATATTATCAAAACTTCATTAAGGCATACGCACATATCATTGTGTCGATGGAAAAATTACTAAAGAAAGATGCCATCTTCTATTGGGACGATGTGTCAGAAGAGCCTTGATTTCATAAATGAGAAAATGGCCACTGCATTGATTCTTGTGTTTCCAGATTGGAAGAAGAAGTTCGATTTTCATGTCGATGCATCGTATATAGCTTTGGGAGATTTCTTAGCAAAACTAGGAGAGGGGGATCTTGATCACCCTGTTTCATTTGCAAGTTGGAAATTTTCTAAGATTAAGAGGAACTATTCCACGATGAAGCGAAAGGGCTTGGCTATGGTGTACAAGCTGCAGAAGTTCAAGAATTACTTGTTGGGTGTGAACTTCAAGATGTTCATGGACCCTTTTGCATTGAAATACTTAGTGAACAAGCCTGTGTTTGGGGTAATATTTTCATATGGCTATTTTTGTTCCAATAATATGATTTTGAAGTAATAGTCAATCCAAGACAACTGAACATTGGGCCGGATCGTCTGTCTATAACTAAGATTAGAGAGGAACCGACAAACATTGAAGAATCATTATCTGATGTGCAACGCTTTGTAGTAAGTGTTTTTGATGAACATTTTGCAGATATTATTTACTTGTTTACTATCAAAGTAGCCCCTATGGAGTATACAATGCAATAGAAGAAAGAACTAGTAGTCAGAGTGGCATATTTTTCTCTCATTGCTTAGCATTTGTATAAAATGGGTCTTGATGAAATATTGCATAGATCTGTTATTGAGCATGAAAGACACAGTATTTTGGTAGAATTACATGGTCGTGTCACGTGAGGGCACTATGCTTGAAAGGAAACAATACAGAAAATTTTGAGGGCAGGACTATGGTGGCCCAAGGTGCACAAGGATTCTAAGGACTATTGTAGTACTTGTGATGTATTCCAGAGGACTAGAAGACCATCATGGAGAGATGAATTTCCGTTGAACCAATAAGTTACTTTGTAGGATTTTGATAAGTGGGTGGTTGATTTTGTGGTTATGATCAATCTACCATACAAGAAGACCAGTGTGTGATATATTATTACTGCGACGGATTATCTAACTAGGTGGGTCGAGGCACAACCAATAAAGGATTGTAGCATAAACATTGTTGCACACTTCATCTTTGAGTATATATTGACAAGGTTTGGGTGCCCAAGATCCCGATGAGCGACAGAGGAACACACTTCCTCAACAAAACTATTGAAGAATTAATAGAGTTTCAGGTACATCACTATAAGAGTATGCCTTATCACCGTCAGGTGAATGGCACAATTGAGGGTTTTAATAAAATTTTGGAGAACACTCTCACGAAGGTGTGCAACGTCAATATGAATGACTGGGATGTTTGCATACCGGTAGTTTTATGGGAATGGAGGACAACTTGCAAGAAGTTGAATGGGCATACTCCGTTGAGACTAGTGTATGGACAAGAAGATGTAATGTCGATGGAATATATATTACCAAGTCTTAGAATCAAAACTGTCATGAATATGGAAGACATCGATATTATGGATGAAATATTGGAACAACTTCTCACGCGAGAAGAATATCACTTTCTTGGAGGATTTCACCAACAAGTACAGAAAGCCTAGCAAAAGGCACGACATGATAAAAATATTATGCAATGAACTTTTAAGAATGGAGGCTTGGTTTTGTTGTATGATAGTAAGTTTACGCAGTTCCCTGCTAAGTTGAAGATGCATTGGCTAGGCCTGTATGTTATCAGGGATATCTCATATGGTGGCACATTTGAACTCGCGAAGCTGAATGGAGAATTATTTGTTGAGCGAGTAAATGGGAGTAGGTTGAAACTCTACACGGACGATTCCATCCCTCTGGCTACGTGACACCTATATGAACGAAGGAAAGTGTTAGTGCTATAGACAGTTAGAAGGAAGCATGGGACTATAAAATACTCTACTACTAAAGGACCTTGTCAAAGAAGGAGGGTTGCATGGCATTCAAGAGGATGGTGTAGGTGGAGAAAGTTGTGATGAAGAAGGGGTAACTAGAGTGCAGGGAAGGCCCTAACACAGTTCATCTAGAATATGACCATTGGGGTTGCTACAATTGATTTTACAGGGAAACTCTCATTAAAAGGAGTGGGGGAAATGAATTTAGGGGGCATATCTAGGCGAATTTGCCACCAAATTCACATTTACGATGAGGATCTGGAAGGGATTGAGTGGTTTGAATTTGAAAAAGATTATAAATATGGCACCCCTCTCCACATTTAGACGCTTTATTTGTTGAGAATTGATTGTACTATTTTGCGCCTAAGTGTGATTCGATCCTTCTGCTCCATGTCTAGTTGGAGTTGGAAATAGCTTGAGTAGGAGTTTCTCAGTTGAGGGCTAGAATCCATCATGACCACTTCACAGCCAGCACATACTACTGCACAAAGATCACCAAGTACTAAGCCTACTGCCACAATAACAGTGGAAAAGAAGTAAACAAATCCCAAAAGGACCCTGGTTAGGTAATCACTGAGGAAAATCCACCCGAGAGCAATGAAGTAAGGAGATAATGGATACACAGAAGCAACCAATGGAGCCCCAAGATCTAGATTGGGAAGAAATAACCGATGGATTTGAGGATATCAATGCACATGAGGTGGAACTAATCTCTGGGTTGCCACCCTATATGTAGCTGAGGAAGCCAACTGCAAAGGTGACAAAGGACCTAGATTCCATCAAGTACAAGATATTTACACCCATGTTACTAGAGGAAGTGTCAATTGAGGGAAAGTTGCTAGCCATGGTGCCACAACTACGCATGGGGGACTGGGATTTCAAATATCGCAACAGGTATCCCCAATTCAAGCCCAAAAAGTACCTCCAGTCGATTTATTACGAAGAAGTTGGAGTGACAAGTGTTAAGATGATGAAGTGGATAAAAGGGGATTGAGCACGCTGTGTTGTTGAATATGCTTTATTTCCACACTTTTGGCACAGAAACATAAATAATATGTGTGCGCCAACTATTGGCATTTGTACATGATGGGTGTCTGTGGCTCTGAACATCGAGCCTGATTACCAATATGTTAATCTGAAGGATTACTGCACTACCTCACCAAGGATCAAACCTCGATGATGCATTTGTCGGGAAATCCAAGGAGAAAGATTTGGCTGATCAGATGAAGAATGACTTCGGCTTAGTCAAGAAGTCCCATGGCTATGCTATTAGTTCTATTAATGATGAGGTTTTTCATTTTTCCGCATCCATTTTGGTCAGTAAGATCATGAAGAAGTGTGGGGCATATGAAGAATTGGCCCTAGTTGTACCCTTGGCTATGAAGTGTAGCAAGGGATTCCAGTTTAACTGGGCTAGGTATCTATGTCAGGAGTTTTTGGATGACTGCCGAGAAGTGCAGGAAGAAGGGAATCCAATCCACTACACGTGTCTATTACTCTTAATCGCATTGGTATCATGGTGAAAATCAGAGGATTTGTAGTTCCCGAAAGTGGACCCTAATGTGTGCGAGGCTGCAAAGTTTGCCTCGCTATGGGCATCTAAGGAACTAACCCGGTTACAAAGAACAAAATATTTTGGGTTCTATTTGAGATGGATCTATGCACAATCATCAACCAAAGTCCATAGTTGTTGTAATGCCCCACTTAATATTATCATGAAAATATTATTAATGTTTACATTACCTAAAAATATTGAGAAATATTGGTGAATACCTTCATTTGGGAAACTATAAATTTTATTTATTGATATAAAATTCAAATTGAATCTTGGATAGGATATGATCTCCTTCCATAATTTATATATATTCATCTCACATTCCAAAATGTACTCTCACATTTACTTGGGAGAAGACATAGTCCTCTCCAACTAATTATGAATTTATATATTCATCTCTCATCCCGAAAATGTACTCTCACATTTACTTGGGAGAAGACATGGTCCTCTCCATTAATTACCAATTTCTATATTCATCTCTCATCCTGAAAATGTACTCTCACATTTACTTGGGACAAGACATAGTCCTCTCCCATTAATTACCCAATTTTATATTCATATCACATTCCTAAATGTACTCTTAGATTTACTTGGGAGAAGAGAAGTCAACTGTAAGGATGAGGAAGAAGTTATGACATTAATGGGAGGTAGTTGAGGTGGAGAGGAGAAGAGGGGAATACAAAGGGAAGGAGGAAGGGAGAAAGGGGGATGTTGGGTCTTTCTTTTGATTGTGGTTGGCTTTGGTTTTGAGGAATTGTTGGAGAGAGAGGAAGGGATTATTGTTTATCTTGGTCTTGAACACACACACTACATCTAGTTGGACTTGGGCTCGGAGGGCTAGGGAACCTGTGGAGGTTTCTTGGGCTAGGAATTACTTCCTAGTTGGCTGGGAGGTAAATTGATTCGATAGTCAAAAGGAGTGTTCCAACAGGAGTAGCAACTCACGGGAATCTCCATCAGCCCATCGGTACTATTATTCCTCTATGCATAGACTACTCATGTAAGTGATGGAAATGAAATTTTCACTATTTAAAATGTAGGAATTAGATTTTAGATGGTAATTTATCATCGTTAAATGTCTTGTAAGAAAATAAATTTCTCCCTCTAATTGCATTTAAAATTTGAGAATATAGATTTGGTAGAGGACCCTAAGGGAGGGACCTTACACGTGGTATCAGAGAATTGGTTCAAAATATGGACCTTGAAGTCTACCTACTAGAGAAAATATAAAGATATATATATATATATATATATATATATATATATATATATATATATATATATATATATATATATATATATATATATATATATATATATATATATATATATATATATATATTACAAATTTAATTATATTAGAAACCAAAATAAATTGAATTATTAAATAACATTGACCATAAATTAAAATATATATATATATATATATATATATAGATAATTGTGGCGGAGGATACCACAACACCAACCAGGGTTTTGGTTATGCTTCATGGGATCACCATGCTCTCAAAAAAAAAAAAAAAAACTCAGAAAGATCAACCCTACTGCTCAAATCATTTGAAAAGGGTTTATCTATCGCTCCGTGCTGCCCTTGTTGCAACAACAGTGGGGCAGCAATAGTGGGGGTTTATTTACATCTTATTTGGAATATTGGTAGAATCCTCAACATTTCCATGCTCCATGGGCTCAGCATTGCACTCTGTGATCCCTCATTGAGGGAGATTAGGATTTGACTTTAGACTAGCCAATGTGCTAGTATTTTGTAGGACATTTTTAGACTGCATATTTTCAAACTGAGTAGAAGGTAATTGTCCATCAGAAGTAGATACCTTATTATCATTAACCTCTGGCTTGCCATCAACACCACAAGAAATCTCTGACTTTCCATCAACATCACAAGCAACCTATGTCTTGTCATCAAGAGCACCAGCAGCTTGTGTTGTACCCGGCATCTCTTCAAGGTATTGACAAGAGCCTTTCTCCTCTTCTTTTGTCACTGCTCCATCAAGCTACTTTTGCTCCCAAATCAACTTTGTTTGTTCTTTTTCAGGCTGATCTTTTAAAACTCTACTCGCTGCAAGTTTTGTTGCTACATTTTTTACACACTAAGAATTATCTATAGTAACTTGATTGAGCTGTACAGGCTCCTTTTGATCTGCATCACCAGTAATTATATCAGAAGTTGCTTTCATTCCTTTCAAAGCTTCAAATCTAGGCTCTTTCGAATTAGAGACTTCTTCCTCTTCTTTCATTGTTGTTGTTTCAGGGCACTTCTACTCCCCATAAGACTTTAATTGTTCAGTTTCAGGCTGACTCAGATGTGGTTGATCTTCTTGTGTTGTACTCGCTAAATTTGTTGTGGATACATCTTTTACATTTTGAGAATTATCTAGAATAAGTTGACTCAACTGCACAGACTCCTTTTGACATTTGTTACTAGCGGCAGTATCAAATGCATCTTTAGCTTGAGTTACATCTCTGGCATCAATCTAAGCAATATGATTATTTTCTAATTCATGGGCTTTTCCTGTATCCCCTATCTCTGTACTAACAGGTGTTTACTGTTCCACTCTAGCATTTTTATAACCTCTTCTTGAGGTTGGGACTATAAACTAGGAACTTGATGTTTTACTTTGGAATCGACTAATTAATGACAGTTGTTCATCTCTACAACAAATCTAGATTCATGAGATTCATGAGATAGAATAGTCTCTGTATTTGTCTCATTGTAGATAATGGTTCCTACTATCACTTGCTCTGTCTGCTCTTCAACAACTGATAGTTCAGGAAGGCTGAACATATCATCTTGACATAACAACCCATCTTGTTGAGCAGCAACAATCTCTAGATTTGAGATCCATTCTTCAGTTTCTATCATCTCATCGACAGTAAAATCCATTAAATCATTTAATGAAGGCCCGTCTACCTCCATCCTAGTACTAGAGTGATTGGATTTCGATATTTCCATAAAATTGACACCTCTGTTCCCACCCGACATGTAAAGCTTTCGATGCAAAGGAAGCTCATAAAAATTGAAGCAGTTAGGCGTAATCACTGTCTTTCGCTCCTCCTGTTCATCGTGCACCGCTCTTGATAATGTTTATTTTTTACCAAAAGAAAAAAAATAGTCTGGCACCATTTATTCCAAATAGCTTCTATGAAGTCTATATCATCCTTACAAATCTCGTTAAGGTGATGAAATCCTGCAGCTTAATTTGTAAAACTTATCTCAAAATCCTTCATCAACTTAGTGCATTCGCAACCTTATATAGTTTACCCACACTTTGCTTGATTACAAATGAGAAACTCGGGTAAATAATTTAGTGATTATGCATGGAAATCATTTGACCTATCTCAAGTCTGCGATTACTTCAAAGCTTAATGATCTATGTATATTCGTAACTCCTTAGATGTTAAGCAATGTGTCCAATGGCAAAATGCATTTGTACTTTTGGATACAATTATTGACGATAAGTGTCTTATTGCTTGTTTTCTTCATTAAACGTTTCATTTTGGCATATTGTGAGATGCCCTTCCTAACTGAGTACATTTTTTGCGAGCAAAACCTGAAACGTCACTTTCAACTTCAAAAAGTATGTTAGTGTCCATAAGGACTAAACCAGTGCTACTGCCATACATCTTTTGAGAGCTTATCACAAAAAGCTTTTATTTATTTATTGTCAAATAATTCATAGGTGTTGAAATCATAGAGCCAACACAGATGCATTTTTTTTTTTGCATACCTAATGGATCTATTTGGCTTTGCAAAAAAAAAAGTAGCCTTGTTTACTTGGAGTTATGGCTAAAAATTGTCCTTTGAGGAATGAGCCTCAACAGGTTTCAAATGGATAGTTTAGGGAAGCTGCCTCTGTTACTGACACAATCCCTCTTGCTTTAGTGAAATGTTTGTGCTTACCAAGTCTAGGGAATGTCCCTAATGTCTATCACTGATCAGAACTCTGAAAATATACAACTCAATGCTTCAAATAATGTAGAAAAACTTTAGAGCTACAATTCATAGTCGTAGATCTATGAACAAATCCTTGAAATCTGTGAATAAATATCTCAAAATCAACACATAAATTGTGAAATATTGTCTATTCTTCCTAGTTGACTGGGTCCTTGTCCTTTGGTGTTAGAAAAGAAGCTGGTAGAGAAGAAATTCAGCAAGTGAATCATAATTTATAACTCTCTGACTAATGAAATTTATATATGAATTTCCAAGCTAAGTGAGCGAACAAATCAAAGGAATTCTCTTTCATTAAAACACTTAATGAATTCTCTTTCATTAGGTTAACTTGAGTACAATTTTTTTGAGAAAATTTAAATCAAGAGTTGTCCAAACTCCAAAGAGTCTAAGGGGGCAAGAAAAGTATCACAGCCTAAGAATCTTCTCACGTTATGAAAGACACTTGACCATAGATTAGGAGTCAGAAACAAAATAAAGGAGCAGGAAGTATATATTGTTGAAGAAGGGATTTTTGCATTGACCTCTTGAATCACCTCCTTGCCTCTTTTTTATGCTTGATTTGAGCTAAAAATCTTGGTGATTCCTCATTGGTAGATACATTAGAGCTAATATTCTTGGTGTTTTCATCAGCGTTGTTCCAATTTATATATTCATCTTGAGGATGTCACTATGCGATAGTAGTTTATATGTGTTTGAAAAGAAAAAAAATCAGTTCGTCAAAATTCCAACTCTAGTGTTGGGTTTTCTGGTAAAATGGGCATCAGTCTGTATTGGCAGTTTTTGTGAGTTGGCAGTCATTTTACAGCAATTTCCTCCCAAAGTTGACAAATGGCAGCAAGATAGTATTCCATTAGACCAGCCACTTATCTTGTAGTTTCCATTAGACCAGCCACTTATCTTGCAGTTTCCACTAAAAATAGCTCAATTCCTAATTCTTGATTGTTAGGAAATAAAACAGGTCTACTTTCCAACAACAGTTAACTAGGGATTAAGGCATTATTAATATGCATGTACAAGGTCAATAATTTACAGTTTAATGACAATCGACAGCAAAATTATTTT
This sequence comes from Pinus tabuliformis, assembly GCA_031772625.1. NCBI lineage: Eukaryota > Viridiplantae > Streptophyta > Pinopsida > Pinales > Pinaceae > Pinus > Pinus tabuliformis. The sequence goes on along the minus strand of CM062816.1, from coordinate 1,197,681,435 downwards.
GTATCAGCTAGTGACCAACCTTTCCATGCATAGTTTTGGCCTTAAATATTTTTTATTTGGTGTTAGCACTAAGATTTAAGTGTTGTAGTGGCCTATAGATGGCCACATAACAGCACTGTGAAATTATTTTGGCGATTTTTGTTTACATGAGAATGCATGGTTAGGTTGACCTGGTTTAAAGTTTTCAGGATTCTATAAAGATGGCATGAAGAGGACAGACAATAGAGAGATCATTGAGCAACACTCTACAACCAGCAACATTTTCTTACATTCTTCTTTCTTTTGTTGCTGCCTCCACTCTGTGCATTGATTGTTATGCAGCCAGTTTTATAGTTGCCATCATGATGCAGACAATATTTTTTTGGTTAATACAAAACAGGGGGTGATTTTTCCATGTGTTACAAAGTTCAAACCAGATGTTGACTTATGCACCATATAAGTTGATCCAATACCATTCATAGTCAAATCTTTATTTCTTCTATTATTGAATACCTGGCTTGAAATCAAAAAACTCGAAATACACTCCCTTTGACGAAGAGAGTTGCCATGTGACTGTCTCCTCTCCAAATCATAAGTGTGTGGAAAATAAATATCTCTAGTGCAAGACATGCTCTTGGAAACCTTCATTGGACTACCAGTTTAAGCCATTTCTCAAAGTTTCACTTCCTGTAATCACTGCTTTTGCAATGAACTCCAGTAACAAAAAGAATCCATCTCTCAAGAAAGGAAAAAAATAAAAAATAAAAGATAAATATTGAATTGAATTTCCTCAACATCTTTGGAGAGCACGACCAATATTTTCCCCTATATCCTGTTTTGCTTTCAATGACACAGGCTCTTCTCCAACGTACAAATAAAAAATAAATAAATGCCCTACATAGGTCATGACTATAGATTGTCCCCAATTCCTCGCCACAAACCTCAGTCCGTAATTTCCCTCCTGACAAACGTTGAAAATCAATAGTAGTTCCTGAGGAAAGAGAAATATCTTTCGAAAAGTATGAAGAAAATGCAATCATTCCATCATCATTTACCACTTCTTGAATCTTTGTTAGATGTCTCCGCAACAATCCTTCAAAATCATTCCACACCATACTAAGTTTTAATCCTTTGTAGTGTACCACAAGTCAAACTGTCATCTGCAAATCATATCTCAGCAGGTCTTCAAAAGATCTGGGTGATTCTTCAACTCTTCTAATGGCAAGTTAGAATACCTTTCACCTAGTTTCTTGCATACAGAATTGGGGTGATCATATAATCCAAAAGCATATAGTTTTAGAGATTTAACTTTAAGAACTATTTGCACCGAGAACCAATACCAAACCTTGGAAATTGGACTTGTGTTGCTTCTTCCACAATATTGACTAGTAAGAGTTGTTGGAAATCTTATTCCAGTCCTGGGCTCTATTACATCATTGACACAACCATCTTTCCTTAGAGTCAAGTAGAGATTATCCCATTCTTCATGACACTGAACTTCATAGAAACTTCATAAATATTCATGCCTTTCTCTCTTAATTTCCTTATTTGTATCTTCAACTAGAATGGACAATAACTTGGAAGATGAATTGTCAAATGAAGGAACAAGTGTAGTGGCAAGAGCTACTGTAGAATATGATGGAGAGAGCTCATATTCACTCTGTAGATTTCCTCCCATGATTGACATAATTTTTCCAAGGAATATCAGAGAGTGTATCTGCTTTACACACAGGATTTGCCTATAGTTTGGATATATTTCCATTAACAATATCAGATTTTGTACATGTCTTCCTAAGTCCATTATCGGAAAGACAATTTCTGTAATTGGAATCTTGTGAATAGCCTGATTTTGTAGAAGTAACAGCAGGACCAAAATTCCTCTGCTTCAACGAGAAAAGAAATCCTCCTGTCACATGAGCAACAGATGTTATAGCCCCTTGAAGAGCCAAGCATCCTATGACACGAATTTTCCCATAACAATTAAGAATGCTATCTGTGAATAAGCCAAATTCTAGCGATCTATCACTTCCATTGCACGATGTGTGTGACTCTGCAACAGAGATGAATGGATATGCATAATGACCAATATTTGGTAAGAATAGCCAACTAATCTGCATGCTACCTCATATATGGATGGAAATATGTATGTTAGCTAAAACACTTCAGCTCAGGGACACAAAAAATATTAATTTGATCAACTTGCTCTTCATGAGTGCTAACATCTCTTGACCATGCCTATGTACTTTGTAGACATGGTTACTGGAGTGAATGAGTTTGACTTGGACTCGTGGGCCTGATTCACTGGCCTGCTTGTGCTATTACAAAGTGGCAGTGAGTCAAACTTACCAAGGTGAATTTTATGGGTGAGTGTTTGCATGTCAAATTTGGACCTAGAAAGTACTTGTAGGTCTTTCATAGGTCAAAAAGTTGATTCACTAATCCATTGACCCCTTTTGCTCATTTTTTCCAACATCATTGGAACACTAGTCATCCTCAAAACTATCTACAACAACGCAGCTTAGGACCACATAATCTTGCTTGGAATTACCTACATAGTCCCTTTTATCATCCTTTATAAAGAAAAATGGGGAAAGTTATCCATGATAGTACTTGAGTTAACATGACATCTGGATCCCAAAGGCACATCCACCTCCAAACCCTCAGCTACATTCTTTACTGTTTTTGAAAAGCATTTCTCTTTTGACTTTGCAATTAAATCAATGGCAGGAGATATACTAGATCGATCTCTCTCTTCATTCTTTATTTAGCGCTTGAAACAACCATGAGAACTCTCCATTAGTTTCATTCACATCATCTTTGATCTCACCAAAGGTTGTTTTGTAAAGCTCCTATTCAGTGCTAACATCTCCCAGAATAACATCACCTGGCTTGGACTTTTCTGGTATATTGTTTGCCTCCATAAGATACATTTGCTTATCATGACATAATTTTATTAATGATGGGCATCTTGCAGTAGTTTCCATTTTACTTAATCTACCCACAAAATTTTTCTATTTTATATTTCTAGAAGAGCAAAATGACACTATAATTTTTAATTGTCTCTGGTACACAAGAATTTTCAGGTCTTCACTTCAGTTGAAGTCTCTGCTCATAACAACTCAACTTCCATATGTAGACTACAATTTGGAACAAGTATCTTTGGCATCTTATTCCCATGCATCTCAACTATTGATGATTATTAAATGATGGCATTTGACCTTGATTTGGATCTAATCAGTTTGTTTGGAATTGAATGCTCGAAGGCAATGCGATAATAGATTTGACTCAATCTCAAGGGATTTTTAATGGGATAAATTTGAATGGAACATGAGGGCTTCATGTTTGTTTCAAGAACATTTTTCCAAAGTCGATAGATTTTGAAGCTTGTAAAAAAGGTAGTGGACGACTTTCCTTCAACAAAAGTGCTAGAAGAAGTCAATACTTAAAGCATGTCACCCACAAATATGCAGAAAACATGGAAATGGTTGTTAACTAAACGGATCAATAACTGGATCAATTATTGTAAACCCAACACAAAGGAGAATTGTTTCCATTTGATCCATTTGGAATTAGATTCCTTGACTTCCACAGTGAATTTACTTTTGTGGGATCCAATTTAGAAATATTTTTGGAAAACACATTAGAAAGACAAATATTAGAGAGAGATTATGGATAAGTGCCTTTAATTAATAAAGTCACATGTTATAAATAATATTAAGTTAAACCAGGTTAGTCATGTCTTAATGAAACACGGTGGTTGTACGGGGTAGTCTCGCTCCTCTTTATATATCTAGTCTTGAAAATTTCCATATTGAGTTATAACAACCAATACCTCCATGTCTTCTATCTCTTCTCATTTTATTCTACTATTGTGTATTTCCATTACCCAACAAAAATGGGTCCAAAGACCAAGGTAACAGGATTGAGTGTATTTAATCACCAGAAAAAAATAGAGTTTGTGGTAAATTCAAATTACGTAGAGTTAGAAGCAATCAAACTAAGAAGGGAATAAAATAGTAGGTGACCGAGTCAAGATATTTCCTAGCATCCATGGACTTGAGATTGAGCTGATCATATTCACTGACGTATTAAAGAAATTATATGCATGAAACTTATGCTAACACTTTCTAGTGGAATTGATAATGCACCAATCCGTTGCTTGCCAAATACTTTGGTCCCTTTTTTTTTTACTTTGGTACCACCTTGTAGTATATCTAGGTTCAAATGCTATTTTCCATTGTGGACAATTGAATCTTGTTTCAACTCTAATTGTTGTCAAGGGGTTTCACAAGGTTGTCACTTTTGAGCATCTATGATGCCCATTTTTGACTTAGACAACTACCTATGTTAAGGTTCTATTTTGTAGTTCCATGTTATTTATTTATGAACATTATGTAATATTGATGCATTTGGTTGGACACGTGAAACTATTTATATAAATCAATTGACAGATTTGATATTGATGATAGAAATGGTTGATGTATGACCTAAATGTATGACTCACTTAGTGATGAATTATATAGTGCGTGACTTATCATAATTATTTTGGTTCATATAAGGCTCAAGTGGATATGATTTTTTTAAATGAATGACTTAGTGAATTTATGATTTATTTCGAGTATGAACTGCAAGATTGACATGTGGATACAAGACTTAATAATATGATGATTATATGTCTTGTTGTTATATAAATGCATGAATGAGAGCTAACCCACAGGAGGGAAAGAACTATATGATAGTTGAGATATACTCTTCCATTTAGGGAAGGTCGAGACATCTCATGCGAAAGGTGGCAAGATAACCTGACTGGATTATTCGATGACAAGTTCAACCAGCACTGTACTGTTGTCCTTATTAGGGTGTTGACCCTAGTTATGAGGAGGGGTGGAGGCATTTCCCACCGCGTAACCTGTGAAACCTGGAATCGTTGGAGGGTAGTGGTGGACACGCTCCCCTAGACGTGTGATGATGATTGCTAGTTGCTTGCTAGGGAAGTTGGGTCAATATAGTCAACGCTTCCACCATGTTGGTTTTATCAGTGGTTAGATTAGTATAGCCGATGCCACCACATATAGCAGTAGAGGACAGATAGGGTGGAGACAGAAGTAGGTTAGTATGGATAGGAGGATATAGATTAGTTGGAGACTCTTGATGGGAAGTAATGCCATTGTTTGACTTATCAAATTTTACTACTATAACTCTCTCTATTTTGTTATGCCTTCGAACTCCTTGTATCTTTTCACTCTAACTTCGAGATGAAGTTTTTTGAAGGAGGGGTGTATGGAATGCCCCACTTAACATTATCATGAAAATTTTATTAATGTTTACATTACCTAAAAATATTGAGAAATATTTTTGAATAGCTTCATTTTGGAAACTATAAATTTTATTTATTCATATAAAATTTAAATTGAATATTGGATAGGATATGGTCTCCTTCCATTGTTCCAATTTATATATATTCATCTCACGTTCCCAAAATGTAATCTCACATTTACTTGGGAGAAGACATGGTCCTCTCCATTAATTACCAATTTATATATTCATCTCTCATCCCCAAAATGTAGTCTCACATTTACTTGGGAGAAGACATGGTCCTCTCCAACTAATTACGAATTTATATATTCAGCTCTCATCCCCAAAATTGACTCTCACATTTACTTGGGATAAGACATGGTCCTATCCATTAATTACCAATTTATATATTCATCTCTCATCCCCAAAATGTAGTCTCACATTTACTTGGGACAAGACATGGTCCTCTCCATTAATTACCCAATTTTATATTCATATGACATTTCCAAATGTACTCTCAGATTTACTTGGGAGAAGAGAAGTCAACTGTAAGGATGAGGAAGAAGTTATGACATTAATGAGAGGTGTTTGAGGTGGAGAGGAGAGAAGGGGCATAAAAAGTGAAGGAGGAAGGGAGAAAGGGGAATGTTGGGTCTTGCTTTTGATTGTGGTTGCCTGTGGTTTCAAGGAATTGTCGGAGAGAGAGGAAGGGAGTATTATTTATCTTGGTCTTGGACACACACACTACATCTGGTTGAACTTGGGCTCGGAGGGCTAGGGAACCTGTGGAGGTTTCCTGGGCTAGAAATTACTTCCTAGTTGGCTGAGAGGTAAATTTAGTTGGAAGTCAAGAGGAGTGGTCCAGCAGGAGCAGCAGCTCAAGGGCATCTCCACCGGGCCATCGGTACAGGTATTCCTCTATGCATAAACTACTCATGTAAGTGATGGAAATGAAATGTTCACTATTTAAAATGTAGGAATTAGATTTTAAATGGTAATTTATCATCATTAAATATCTTTTAAGACAATAAATTACTCCCTCTTATTACATTTAAAATTTGAGAATATAGATCTGGTAGAGGACCCTAAGAGAGGGACCTTACAGTTGTCACCCACACTATTTCAACAACATAGCAATATTGTAAGCTTCAAAGTAGATTTTCACAGTGTCTTTATCCATGCAAAGAAAGATTTGGAGTAGGTATGGCATGAGCTACCATACTTAGTTTCTGGAGTGGACATCGTGATGGTCATCAGTAAGTGTCTAATTAATTGGCTTACAAGTAAGACCGGTATAGGTACGCAGGTTGAAAAATCATTGGCCAAGAAGGATACAAAGAAGGTGCCTACGACGGTCACAATTGACCTCAACAAAAACAATGCGAAGGAAATTGAGCATGCAGTTGAGAAGAGACTGACGAGGGGGATCAGGGTGGTGAAGACCCTATTGTGGACATGCAGAATGTTGATTCCCCATTTATAAAAAGGAAGCAGCAGAAGATGAGTGTTGGTTGTGCACGGAAGAAGAAAAATTCAGATAACTCCTCCAGTGCAGAACCATTGGTCCTCACTGAGGGGGAGTTTGACGAAATCATTGACACTGTCTGAGATACAACAGACGAGATGTGGGGGAATATTGAAGACCAATACAAGGTAGTATTGACAAAAGTCTAGTAGGGCGTTAAAGAATTGCAAGTTCAGATGAGCATGATCCAAGCGAGCATGGTTCATATGAGTGTGAATCAAGCGAGCACAGTACCTTCGACAGAAAATCTTACCACAGACCTTCGAGTAGTACATTTGCCAGAAGGATAACTACACATAGAGATTGTAGAAGAAAGGCATAGCGCACAACCAAAATATTGCATTTCTCCCCCTTTAGACGTTGTACGAGCTACATTAGAGTGTCACAAATGAGCTTAAGGTATGGGAGAAATGAGCTATGTTTGTCATGAATGAAGTCAAAATGAAAAACCAACAGATGTTCGAAGAAAAGAATAAAGTGAAGTAGGAACACGAGTAGGTAGCTGCACATAGCCAACGGCTAGAAGAGGCCATAACCAATGTATGCAGTGAGCTTCGAGAGCTCCAGATCCCAGCCAAGGCAGCTTCAGCTGAAAAACTTCAAAAACTGGTAGCAACAGTCAGAGAATCAAAGAAAGAGGCCGGCAAGGTTATATTTGAACTACAGATGTAGATTATAGAACTTCAGATGAAGTCATAGCCTACAATGCCACTGGAAATTTAAAAGCAGCGTGAAGCTGCCATAAAAGTTGATATGGAACAAATAGCGACTACAGTCAAGGATTGTAGTCAATTTTATGAAGATACAATGGAAGTGTGGGCCACACTGCAGGAAAAGAAACCACTTTAGATTGTGTATGAAAAACAACCTCAACAGTAAAAATGGTTGTAAAACAATGTGGATCTACAACAAATGATAGAAAAATAAACCTACCAAAGTCCTGATCTATGAAACATAAATAGTTAAATAGAAAAATGAAATAAGGAATTAAACATAAATAAATCTAATGACGCAATGAAAACAAGATATAAAGAATAGATTTTATTATGTGACGCCTGTGAAGGGAACAAATGATGTTACTAGTCCCCCTTTATGGGATGGGTTCTTCGCTATCCTCAATGTCTTAAGCTATGTAAAGTCTCTCCTCTCTACAATGTATAAACCCAACAAAAAATGTTTGAGCTCAATGGGAAGTCAAATGGAAAAAGAAAATGGTAAGCAACAATGATTATAATCAAAGTTACAACAGTGAGTGCAACAACGAAAATGATCCAAAGTGAAGAATGAATGTAAAACCCTTCATTTTATAACAAAATAGAAGGTTATTCTTGAATAATGGAAACTAATAAATTATTATTAACCAAATTCTAGACCTAACCACTTGGAATATTTCGTTATATTTTTTTGGAGGAAAAAAGTATTTAATTTGGTCAAATAATTCTATTTGGAAATAATAAAGAAATAAATTATTTATTTATTATTTTGAAAATGTAGTTAAAGAATAATAAACAAATAATGGTTTGTTTAATTATTCCTAGGTGATTTAGTCAAATTTAACATGGAATAATAACTAAATAATGATTAATTAATTATTTCTAGAGGAAAATAAGATAAATATTTATTTATTTAATTATTCCTCATGATTGGGTCAAATATGACAAGGAATATTCGTTGAACAATGGTTTAATTAATCATTCCTAGAGGAAAATTAAATAAATAATGATTTATTTAATTGTTCCTCATGGGTTTAATCAGAAATAACTTAATAAATGTGGTTTATCAAGTAATTTCTTATGGTGAAAGCAATTTTACTATGGTAAAATTGGTCTTACATGGTGTATTTCAATCCATCTAGTTAGATATGGTTAGATGACCATTTTTTGGTGATAATAGTCACATTTGTAGAAGATCAAAGTTGAAATCAAAGACAAGCAACTGTAGTTCGATGAGCTTAAAGCAATGGCGTGGACCTTAGCACCTATGCAATGATTTGTCCATCTTTAGGAAGGAACACTTCTGTAGGGAAATATTGACGAGCTATGAAGGAAGGCACAGATCATCAACACACAGATGCAGCCTTGGGTAAATGAGGCCTACCATCTCTCATAGGAGGTAGAGGGAAAATTAAAGAGCATGTAGCAAACACAGACAAAAATCAGCCTCACAACAGAAGGGTCGACAACAGATAATCTTGTGGATGAAGTTCGATAGGCTGCATAGAAATGCACAAAAAAACATCATCCATTGAAGTCTACATAAAGTGTTTTGAAAATAAAGTTCAAGGGCATACCAGCTGATTGACTCGAGGATGAGTCACATATTTGTGTTCGGGTCCTATTGGGTAGGGGTCCCCTAGGTCTAAGTTTTGTCTGAGCCATGTAAATACTCCACATTTTGAGGAGCATAGCGTATTTAGAGCAGGGTTATAGGATTTGAATGGGACTTAGGCTAGGTCAAATCCCCTTATTTTGTAAAGGGATGGGATTATCTAGAGTATTTTGAGCTCCGCCCATGGTTTGCAGACCATGGCATTGTAAGGATAAAATAATATCTAAAGGGATGTTTTAGCAAGACTAAGGCAATCAATGAATTAATATCTTGAGTCTATAATTAGAAGATCTTTCTATATTTAGATGAAGGGGAAGGCTCATGTCGTTGTGTGCGCAGACCCCTGCATCTGTGTGCACAAGGTCAGAAAGATTGTATATGTGAATACTTGACTAATAAAGAAGAATTTTGAGACAGATCTATGTATTTCCTTATGTTCGCGTATTTTATGTGCTTCAGCCTATTTATGGTTCATATTTATATATTTCTTCTGCAAATGCATCGCGAAGGTTCAAATATTGTTTTATATGATGAATAATACATGTTAGGATAGTTATGCACATCTCACAAGTCTTTTAAGTAGGAAAACACTTTACGACTGTAACAATAAGGTTAATGGTTTGTGAAGGTAGTATTAAGCCCTAAACTTATAGAAACCTTACATCCACAATGCATAGTCCCTCTAGATGTAGAAACCTGGCTATAGCATCCCCCAATATTGCCTCAGTTGAGAGTGCAGTCTGTGCAAACAGGTCGTTGCCGAAAGGGCCGGTGGTATAGCGTTTTGTAGATTAGGGAAGCTAACTCTAAACCTGGGTCTAAGCCCCTCAAGCCAAGAAGAATTGACATGGTACATGAATTATTCAAGCAATCAGATTAGATTAAAATAATTTAAGAAGCCAAATTCTGAGTTGCAATGTATCACAAAGTTAATGGAGATTAAAAAAAGGTCGACGGAGATCGTTTGGGAATTTGATGAAAGATTCAGGATATTATTGGATCAGATGAGTTTCAAAATAGCTCCATAGCAACCTAAAGAATGGTTTATAGTTGTGCTTCTTCCACATATAATATTTCCTTTATCACAACAAAGGGTAGAAACTCAAGTGAAGCTTTAGAACTTGCAACGAAATTAGAAGCTTCACCTATAGGGGATACCAATGTAGGTATGCAGCAGATCCAAAATCAACTGGAAAATTTGACTCTACATATACAAGATATGAATAAAATTAAAGAAGTTGGAGAAGAAGTGTGGTGTACGAAGTGTAAATCAAAAGTTAATTCTAAAGAACAATGCCTTCTCTTCAGAAACTACATGGCCAATGGAGCATTGAATACTTTGAATCTTGGATCCAACTTATGGTGTGAGATATGTAAAACTAGAGGTGAACATTGTGCATAATATTTCTACCTATTACATAAGTATGTCCAAACTCCAAGAAACTTATATTGTAAGTTCTGCAAATAAGTAGGGCATGATGAGAACAATTGTCGAGCTTATGAATTGATAATGGAGTGCAGTACTAATGCCTATAGAATGCATGATAAAGAACATGGACATGAGGAACAAGGAAAGAGCACTAATCAAGTTGGTTATCAACGAAGTGGTCAAGGTGGTAGAGCTGATCAAGGTTGTGGACAAATTATTTGCTACAACTATGGCTAGGTAGGTCACTTCGCAAGAGACTGTCAGAATCCTACTACGACATGTAAATATTGCAAATCATTTGATCATGTAATTTAAGAGTGTCTAGTACTTATGGAAAAAATTCAAGAAAATAAAAATCAATAGCTGACACAGAACATTCAGATGATGACTGTTTAACCAAGGACTGAGGAACCTCCCATTAATATTCTAACAAGGAGTGGAGTTGTGACTCAAAATGATAAAGAAGATGGAAAGAATGAAGTTGAAGCTTCATGGGTTAGAAATACTACTGAAAAATTCCATGTGTCTGATATTGAAAAGGAAAAATAAGTCTTTATGGAAGAGAAGTGAAGCTTTGTGGATGCAGGAGCTTTAACATCTAGTGCACAACAGAATCAAAAGAATACTTGCAGTGTATCATCTTCGACACAAGGCCAAGCTTTGACAATACACGAATAAGATGTGGCATATAAGATATATACTTTAAAATATTTTCTTCAAACTTGTATTAAATTGTTTCGAGATCAAACTTTAGTAATTAATAAATTCCTGCACATCTAAAGAAGTATCATTGAGTAAGATGCACGAAGTTAACAATTCACATAGACATAAGAGAACTGGAAAGGAAATGAGGCTTATTGCACAAGTAAGAGAATATGACATGGACCAAGTTATTTTATATCTAGGATATAAAGCTAATGTACTGACAAAGAAAACATGGGAGTTAATGGGTAAATTGAAGTTGCAATGATCACCTATTTATCTAAGAATGGTGATTCAACAAAAGGTTGTTCCTCTAGGAAGATTGTCATGCATTACAGTGGACATTGAAGGGGTGTACACTACTACTGATTTTGAAGTAATAGAAATTTTGGATGACAGTAACCCCCATCCTTCATTATTTGCATTGGATTGGGCATTTACCAACATGGATATAATCAACTTAAAGAAGAGGCAAATGATATTTGAAAGCAATAATATGAGATTGATCATTCCCTTGGATCCATCAGAGGGAGCAAGGTATATTGAACCCATTAAAGGGGAGTACAACACAACTGATATAGATAATATCTATCAGATCATAGAAAAAGAACAAGACTATGTTAACACTACAAAAGGCAACCTAAATTGGGAGCATGACACTTCGTGTGCTTCAAATTCAGAATATGAATTGGAAAATTAGAAAAACATGTTACATGAAGTATCTACGAGGCGATGTGCAAGAGTTATTAAAGCAGATTATTGTATGATAGCTGAGGCATGTGACTTATCTCTTTATGATGGTTTGGGTGATATAGGTACTTTTCTTGAAGAATATGAAGAACATGTACCTAAGTTTCAAATATTGTTAGTTCTGGATATAGGCCTAAGAGCTACTCTTACAAGATGGTGGGGTACACATAAGAAGAATATAGTAACCTCGCAAGAATGTCGAACGTTGATATGGATAAGGTTTGGTCAGGTAGAAAAAGAGTTGGTAGATATGTATGATGGGCAAACTGATCCTAGAGAGAACATCCAGATTTGCATGAAAGCATGGAAGGATATTCCATGAGAAGAATGGGTGCATGGGTTCATCCATACATTGGAGACAATTCCTCAAAATTGGTACTTGGAAATAGAACTTCGACATGTACTACAAACTAGGCAGAGATGGTTGATGGGTTTATATTGACATTTAGCTTGAAGATGATTGTCTATGTATAGATTCATACCTTCATATAGTTAAAAAGAAGATTTTTGTGAATGAAAATCCACTCACTTGGCAGCCTGATTGGGCTCCACGGCTACAAAATATACTGGAATGCTACAACATCACTACAGCAGAAGATGAAGACCCACACAATACTGGCATAACATAATCTAAAGGCTACCACGAAGTAAATGGACTCAAGTTCGAAATGTCTAATATAATAAATCCATTAAAGACAAAGAAGATGAATATAGGATCAGAAGAGGAGCTGAAGTTTGCAATGATAAGAGCTTATTGGGATGAAGAAATAGTCAGCAAAGTGACAGATCTTTTGTATGAATACCAAGAGCTATTTCCCACTAAGTTGTCATATATGAAGGGCATAGTAGGAGATTTAGGAGTTATGAAGATTCCTCGAAAGCTTGATGTGAAGCCAATTAAGCAAAAGCCTTATAGACTGAATCCAAAGTACAAAGAAAAATTAAAGAAAGAACTTGACAAAATGGTAGTAGTTGGAATCATTGAACATGTGGAAGAATTGGAGTGGGTAATTCTTATGGTAGTACAAGAGAAGAAAACACAAGGAGAAATCAAGACTTGTGTTCATTTAAGGAAGTTAAATGATCCATATCTACATGACCCATTCCCTACTCCTTTCAATAATGAAGTATTGGACAATGTAGGAGGTCAAGAAGCCTATTCATTTATAGATGGCTTTTCAAGATACCATCATATTAGAATTTCACCATAGGATCGACATAAGACCACCTTCGCTATCAAATGGGGTTCACATGAGTATACAATGATGCCTTTTGGACTAAAGAATGCCCATGCCATATTTTCAAGAGTGGTGGTTGCAACTTTCAAAGAATATATTCAAAAAAATTTAGAAGTATATTTCAATGATTGGACAATATTTGGGTTATTGAAGAAATATGTTTTTATCTTAAGACTGATGCTCGACACATGCACACAGTATCTGATTTCTCTGAATATCAAAAATTTCATGTTTTTTGTACCTTATTCTATATTGTTGGGACATATTGTTTGCAAGAGAGGATTGATGGTGGATCCTTAAAATATTGATATTATTATGAATTTACCTCCATTAAAGACAGTAAGATAGCTTTGCACTACATTGTGACATATAGGATATTATAGAAAATTTATCAAAGGATATGCATAGATTGTTGTGGCTATGGAGAAATTTCTAAAGAAAGATGTAACATTCCTAAGGAATGAACAATGTCAAAAGAGCCTCGACACACTAAAATAAAATATGGTAACTTCTCCTATACTAGTATTCCCAGACGGGAATAAGGAATTTCATGTTCATGTGGATGCCTCATGCTTAGCTTTAGGAGTGGTATTAGCACAACCTAATACAGGAGAAATCAATCACCCTATAGCTTTTGCAAGTAGGAAATTATCTAAAGAATAAAAGAACTATAAAACTATAGAAATGGAAGGACTGGCTATGGTATATGCTTTATAGAATTTTAGACATTATTTATTGGGATCACATTTCAAGATGTTCATAGATCACTCTGCACTAAAATATTTTGTCAATAAGCCTATTTTAGGAGGAAAAATTTGCAGATGGTTATTATTATTTCAAGAGTATGACTTTGAATTTGTTTTTAAGCCTGAAAGACTAAATGTTGGACTTGATCATTTATCAAGGTTGGAAACAGGAGAAGAACCAATGAATATAGAGGATAATCTTCTTGTTATGCAGTTGTTTTTGATTAGGATAACAGATGATTACTTCATTGATACTATTCGCTTCTTAACCACAGGGATAGCCCCTTTAGAATACACTACGCAGTAGAAGAAATAATTGGTGGTTAAGGCATCATATTTTTCACTAATAGTAGGAAATTTGTATAAGATGGGACCAGATGAAATATTGCGCAGGTATGTTCCTGAGCATGAAAGACAACTAATTTTAACATAAGTTCACAATGGTGCAGCTGGTGGACATTATGCATGGAAATATAATTAGAGAAAAATTTAAGAGTAGTATTATGGTGGTCTACACTACACAAAGATGCAAAGGAGTATTGTCGAGCTTGTGATGACTGCTAAAGAATAGGAAAACCTTCAAGAAGAGGTTAAATTCTACTAGTGCCACAAGTAACATTCCAGGCTTTTCATAAATGGGCTATCGATTTTGTTGGACCTACCAATCCACCAGGGAAAAGGATTGGTGTGAGGTAGATAATTACTGTGACTGATTATTTGATAAGGTGGATCGAAGCACAACCTCTGAAGGATTGCAACACATATATTGTTGCGAATTTCACCTTTGAATACATACTTTCTAGATTTGGGTGTCCAAAAATAGTGATAAGTGACCAAGGGACACATTTCTTGAATAAGATCATTGAATAATTAACTAAGAAATTTTAATTTTACCACCAAAAGGGAACTCCCTATCATCCTCTAGCAAATGGAACTATGGAAGTATTCAATAAAGTTTTAGAAAACTCACTAACAAAGGTATGTAACGTAAACAGGGATGACTGGTATCTTAGGCTTCCAGCAGTATTATGGGCTTATTGAACTAAATGCAAAAACTTGACAAGTTAGAAACCCTTTAGGTTGGCTTATGGGTGAGAAGTTGTGATACCCATGGAATAAATTGTCTCTAACCTAAGAATTTCATCTTTTACAAATATGGCGTACCTCGACATAATGGAAGAAAGGATGTCACAATTACATGGTCTCGAAGAAGATAGGTGGTGAGCTCCAGTATTGCAACAATAATACTACAAATCCTAGGGCTTCCTTGTTTATTTTATCAATCCGGTAGTTTGTAACAAACTTAGAAGCGACGGTGCTGTATGCACAAGTACTAGCTCTTATTGGAAGCTGTCACTTGATCAGTTGGCGCAAGATTGCTAGGAGCTTAAGCCAACTTCTATGGATTCTCAAAAGAAGCTTTTAACTGTGATCAAAGGAAGCTAACTCTACAAGGACTATTCTATCTGCAGAAAGAGAAGGAAAATTGAAATGTAACGCAAAGCCTAGCAAACCCTAATTTACCTATTAACCCTACCTTTGCAAGAAGAGAGATGAAAATTTATTAAATGAGTGCCATTGACTACTGAAAAGATAAATTGCATTTATTCAAGCTACTTCTGAAAATAAATGAGAAGAAAACATTTTTTTGTGTTTTTGAGTGTTTTTAGGTAAAATTATTATGCTTGTGATTTATTTGGTTGTGACTGTGCAGAGGTTTGGTGGCAAAGGAAGATGGAGTTGGCTTTGGCAGAGGGTGAGGGAGGTGTGGAGAGGTCCTAAGAAGCCCCTAGTACCCTTCTGCATCCTTCCATAGCGATCGAACTTCGAAAAATCACTCACAGGAAATTCTACAGGAGGCTGCAGGGGATCTACAGGAAGATCCACAGGAGGAGGTTGAAATCTATTTTTGGAGTTTTGAAGGTGGAAAAATCATGGGAAAGGGTAACTGAAGGATAGATGAAGGTATTGAGGTGTCTATAACTTGTCAATGAATATCAATAATGAACGTGATGGTTGGATTTGTTCAAATGGAAAGAAAGCAGCTTTATGGAGAAAAACGCAGAAATTAGGGCAGATTGGTGAAATGTTGCGAATGACTTAGGAAATCTATGAGAAGTGAGCTAGTGCTAGCTGATTTATGGATGTATGGTGGGTTGAGGTGACTTGCAAGAGATCTACACATCTACTTACACACACTGTTCAGAGAAAGGACAAAAAACTGAAATTTCTCTAACTTGACCTAATTTCTGACCTACAAACAGAAAATGTTGAACAGTAACCTATGAATAGAAAAAAATGCAGAGAGATCTATGGTAAAATAACAGGAAATGATCTAGGCAACTGAATCTGAACCAATATTAATCTTTCCAAATCAAAGTATCAGACTAGCAGTTGCATGGAAGAGCAAAAATTGTGTCTTTGGTGGCAACAATAGTGCCTTGACCTCAAATCATAGTCCCAGGAAGGGAGAAAGGAGATCAAGGCTTGGTGTTGGCCTTTTTGAATCTTATTCTATGACTGTAGTAACCTACTTGAGCAACTAAAACAAAAACAACTATGCTAACCATCAAAAGCAACCTAATCTAACAAAGTAAAATGAATCTATGCAACAGAAATTAACTCATGAACTGAAGAAGAAACATATAAGTACACAATAAGAGGTGTTGAACAGCTTGGGTTGGGCCCTAACCCAAGAGCTTTAGGCCTTTGAAAGAGATTAGTGCCAGCTCAAAAACTGTTTCATCTTCATTATCAAAAATAGGAATCACATTACATAAACTGTTCTCAAAAAGGAACTCAAAAATGAGTTGAACACAATGCTGCACAAAAGTGCGAAAATATACTGATAAATGGCTAACCTGCTGAGGCTTTAATCCTCCTTATTTATACAAATGGAGTCCTCCAATAGTCCTCCTAAAATCAAGGAACTCGACTTCCTAGAATTGGAGATAAACAACAGTCCTTATTTACTTTCTTGGCTGCCCCTTGGAATCATCAATGTGGACCTTTGTGCTCCGAGTTTCTGATGGAGGATTCAAGAAAGGGGTCATAAATGAAGGACATACCCCCCTACAATTCCTCTTCCCTATTTTCCTCGATTTTTGGCTGCCATTTGTTCATAAATCCCTTGACTTCGTCCAAAATTGACCAAAAAATCTGCATAAGGCACACATTAGACTACATGGCAAAATGACTAACCCAATTCACTCTATTAGCATAAATATATTCAAAAACATGCAATAAATGAATGTGAATGGTGGATTAGGTTGAAATAAGAGGTAGAATGAGCCCATATAATTACCCATTTCTGGGGCTCATCATCACCCCCTACTGAATGGGTTGCTCATCCTCTCAATAACTAATCTAACTCTTCATCCTTGATGGCTCTGATAGATTCCCTGACATCCCAAGCCTCTGATGTGATGTCTTCCTCTTTATCATGGAAACTTGCTTTCCTATCCACTTCTTCCCACTGTTTCTGTTCTTCCTCCTTTCTTACTCCTTCTAGAAGTCCTAGCAGCAGTGGAGGACTGAATTTAATGCCAATCCAATTTTCCTTCAAGCTTTGCATTGAGTGCTTATACAAGGGCACTCTTCTCATGGCTTCCCTCATCTTGTTTGGGGAGTGATACTTCCTGATCCTTAGGCTGTGTGGCAAGGTATTCCACCTTCTCATGCAAGCATGAATGCAGTCATCCCGGAACAATCTCTCCATGTCCTCGAAGTGAGCAATAGGTTGGGCCTGCTTATCAACATAGTCTGGGACAACTTGAGTATTATATGCAAGGTGTTGGTGGGCATATATGAGAGCTAAGGGATCTATTGGTTCTGCTCTAATCATCAGGGGCTCACTCAGCTCTTTTGCCATCATTTTCTATATTTCCACTGCCCTTTTCTCTTCATGGCTCATCCAAGATGCCATAGCCATCAGCTGCAAGTCTCATAATGCAACATTTGGATCCCACAGATTCATGTCAATAAGTTCCATGTTGTGCAAGTAAAATTCTGCTAGATTTTCTTTATCCTCAGTTGAACTGTGATCACATAAATGCATGAATTGGCCATAATCCTGAAAAGGTATTGTGCCCCTCTGGGCCAGTGTCTTAATCTGAAATTGGAGCCACTGATCTTTGAGGTATAATGCATATGATTCGGTTGGCTACCTGCACTACAATGCCTCCATTTCCCAGCTTGCCATGCAGGCTAACTGGGCTTCTTTTTCCTGTAGCCGCCTTTCAAAATCAACACTTCATTTTTTTCCTGGGATTTTTTTTCCTGTTGTTGTTTCATCAATGTCTCACTGTCTATATATGGTTCCTCTTCCTATTGTTGTCCTTTTAAGATCGATAGCTCCTTTCCTCCTTGAGGTTACCTTTCTTGTAGCTGCTTCTTCAACATTTCATTTTCGTCCTCCAATTGATCTCTTCTGATGCTTTATGTATGCCTAACCATGCTCAATTCTTTTCCCATCTCTCTCAACTTGTTTTCCATGTGCCCAATGTCTTCTACCCCTTTTGATTTTGCAATCTGCATCCATGTATGGGTCCTGACTCTTTCCTTTTCCAGCTCAAAGAAAAGAGGCACTGCAAACTTCTGTGGGTTGATCTTCCCACCTTCTAGAAGGTTGTAGTAGAAACCTAAGTTAGGCTAAGGTCCAAGCTCTAGTATCTCTTTTGCCTTATCTTCCTCCTGGGTCTGTTCTTTTGCTTCTTTTCAAATTTTTCAGTTTCTTTGAGCTTTGCCAATGTCTCTTGTAGAGAGATCTGCACCTCCTGTAGGACTTCTTTAGAGTCCATTAGTTTGATCCTTTCTTTCCAGGTAGCAGTCTGTTATGTTGTACAACAACCCCCCATTTCATAAAATTTTTACTTAAAAAATCATAATATGAAATGGGTCCCTTCTAAACTTGGATGTGTGAATAAATTGGTATTAACCCATCATTAGAAAAACCCTCATCAAAAGGTTCAATGGAAATGATTATTTTAAAATAAACTTTTTTCAATAGAAATAAAGTTGGTCTTGTAAATAAATATAAAGTTCTTTGTTATTGCGATAAAGCAATCGCAAGATCGCATATCGCAATGATAAGGAAAACATATATAAAGACCCATTGACTTACTCCGATTCAAAAAGCAAATAACTATCAAATATCGGGAAAGGAAAATCATAAAGTATAATGAAAGACCCTCCCTCATTTCTCCGATGAGATATTGCTATCGGCAATCGGGGGTAATAACCCAACACATGTTGAATGGCACATTCAAATCCTCTGATGCGATAAGGCATATCGCAATTGGCTATCGGCAAAGCTACAATAGCATAAGTAATAAGACCCGAATCCACCTCTGATTGCGATGCGTTAAATCAAGGTGCATGTTTCGAAAACGTAATTAAAAGGCTTGCATGTGTTGTATCACCTTTCGGTGATCGAAAGATATTTTGGACAAATATTGAAGCCTTCTATTCACATTACTAATCGCCGATTGCGATTTACTTCTGATTATCCGCCAAAGAATCTAAGCCACGCTTGAATGGATCATTCATCATATAAATGATATAATGGGTATTTAAAAACTCCTTTACCATGATTGACAGGTTAAACGGCTAATTAATGAAGCAGTTATGGCGAGATTTTATTTAGATTGTATCTGCAGCAGTTTCACTATAATCCTTTATTATCCGCTAATCGACATAATTCTTTCATATTGGTTCATACTATCTATTCTCTGTATCATGTTGGTTTCATTCCTTGTGCAGAACTTCACTGAAATAATGAATTTGAAACAAATGGGAAAGAAATCCAAGAAATCTGTAGCAGTAGCGGCTCCTACAGCAACAGTTCAGCCAACCAATGATCCAGGACCAAGTAAAAAAGGGTTAATCTTAGACACTACGTGTCTCGGCCTTGGAAATACTAGTTGGCAAAGCATCTATAATTTAATTGAAGCAGAGGAGCCTGAGGAAGTATCGGATGAAGCTACTGCAGACTCAACTAATAAATCGAAAGCTTCCCTTAAAGATTTAGCCGATTCATATTTGCACAGGATAGTAGCACGTGAGAAAATTCTTCCATACACTGATGTAGTGAGATGGGTGGTAGAAGAAGTTACAGTTTCAAATAGAACATTTTGAACAGTTGACGGAAGGATTTTTGGCTCATTTTAGCCTGATGACTTAAGGAAGATGTATCACTTACCCGAACATGAAAAGAAAGACAACAAAGCCTTCCTTGAAAAGTTCGCAGAGGAGAACGATACTGAATCGGCCCCAATTAAGCAGTGGAGATAGAATCCATCAAAGCACAAACATGAATCATTAGGTAATTAATCTGTGGAATCATTGTCATCTCCTTACTATTATGCTGGGGCAATGATGTGTAGAATGTGGGGAATGCATGACTCTGCAAAGTTCACTATTGAAATGGTTCCTTTAATGGAAGCAGCAGTCAATAGTTATGTGATGGATTGGGAAAACACATTGTCTGATAAATTAGCCACTGCAATTCTTGAATTTAGATCAAATTCACGCAAAACCACCAGGACCATTCCCCCTTTTTATTACAGTGCTTATATTATGGATATTCTTTTCTTTAATTCTGAGTATCCGGTACTCAGGTGGAGATGGACTTCCCAAGACCCTAAGCCAATCCACATTTATCATCAGATGTTACGAAAGGTTCACTATAAAGACCACTTGTACCAAATCTATAATGGTTTCATGTTGCCTATCTATTATACTATTTTTGATAAGCCTACCCCAAGGATTTTCGAGGAAGCAAGGATTGACTTGACTGTTGTAGGGAATTGGTTTGAGGAAGACAAGTTCACATATATAAGGGCTTATGGTAGCCTTTCAAGACCCCATGTCCTTCATTTGTATGTACCTGATAAGTTGTTAGCTCGAGAATTGGCCTACCAGATAACAGCAGCAGGAACATCCAAAACTCTTAGGAATTCTAAAAAGCAGGCGTGGCAAACATTTCCTTTGAGATGCGGTGTTTACACTCTACATGATTACAAACATGCAGAAAAGGAGGAAGAAAAAATAAACATGCTCAATCTTGCAACCATTCCTAATAAGCAATGCAATCCAAGGAAAGTTGCCTATAATGTTCTTGAACAAGCCAAACTCACAAAGTTTGATCATGAAAAAGATGAATTTGATGACCTATTTTCTTCAGCAGAATCATTATTTCAGGTAAAAGCATTGGCCAAAATGAGATATAAGGATGAAGGGCTAGTAGAATTCAATAGGCTCAGAGAACATAGGTTGCAAACTCTGCCTCTGGACTTATTAGCTACTACCCCAACAACCCAGTCAAGTCAGCCTAAATAGCAAATTGTTGGCAAACCTCCTGCTATGGAGAAGATTCCTAAGAAATGAAAAGAGCTCGAACAGGAGAAAGAATAGGAAAAAGAAAAGGTATGAGACAGTGAACATATTGATATAGATACTCAGATTGATCCCAAACTCCTTAAAGAATGGCAACAATTTGATTCCATTATAAGCAATCCTGAAAGTTCACAAGGTTTCAACACACCTCAAGCAACAATTGGTCAGGAGACAGTGACAACTAAGGTTCCAATTGAAGCAAACAGTGGCCTACCCACCAGCAAAGATTTAGAAATAATTCCTAAGGATCCATCTGATCAAATTGTTTTGCAGATAGAAGACATACCACCATTAGATGTCTTTTACAGTCCCAAACATAGGGTTGTAGTGAAAAGACAAAGGAAAAGGAGAAGACTTGATCAATCTTCCCTTTTACCGGCACAAACAGAGATGGCTAATGTCGTATGGAAAGAAGAAGTCAATCCTTCCGATGACCTCACAAAACTTTGTCAGTATGCCAGAGCCTATTCGACAGCTACTATGGATAAGGAATTGGAAGTAAGCAATCTACTTAAGGAAAAAGACCAAACATTTGTTTCATTACAGTCACAGGTATCCGAAAGACAGCAAAAAATAGAACAGTTAGAATAGCAACTATCAACATAGCAGCAGATAAAAAACCAATTAAATGAGCAATTGCTCAAGGAGAAGTAGAGGATAGACCAAAGTGCAGTACAGAAACAAAAAGAATTATCCGAAGCATTGGCCAGGCTGAAGACAATGAATGAACAAATGAGTAAGACAAAAGATGACCAAATCGCTCAACTATCACACCAAGTAGAAAAGTTCAAGATTCTTCCTCAACCAGCAGACTTCAAGTCTGAAGCTCTCTAGATCAATAAAGCATTGATTAAACAGCTAAAATTGCTATATCATAATATTTCTCTGGTTGAGCCCCTCTGTGATATTACTTCATCAATAATTGACAAATCAGTCAATGCTAGGCAGGATTTGGAACAGGTCGATGAGACTTTAACCAAATTTCATGCTTGGCAAGAAACCAGGGAAGGGCAAGCCGCAAATCTGCCTAAAATTCTAGAGTCACACAAAGAAATCCTTTTCCTAGAATGGCAGTCACAATTGATGAAAGCAGAAAGAGAAACCTCAAGATCCAGATTATCAACCAGTAATTTAATTGAGTTAATCAATGATACTTTTTATCTATCTTACTTGATTTCACAGTGCACTCTAGGTAAATTTTCTTCAGCCAAAGTATTGGAAAAAACATGCAATCAAGAATTGGAGAAGAATGGAAGATTAATCGCCGACATCCAAAGTTTAACCTAGGATACCTTTTGGATTTTCCTAGTTAAACCTTACAGTCAAAGGGCAGCACTCAAATATTTAACCGATGCAATTGGTTACATGATTCCCGAAATCCATGATGCCACCTATTCAGCCCAATTTCATTCTCATCTGAGTCACCCTCCAGAATTGCAACCAATGCTTGCTATCAGCCAGCTCAAGCCAAATGAAGATCATTCGAAACAGTGAATCATGCTGCCGACTACAAACAGGCCTATTTCGAGGAGAGTCTCATGATTTAGTTATACCACCTAATAGCAATTTTATTTCATAATTAGTTAGCTTAGATAGTATTTATAGACCCTTTCATTGTCTTTAAAAAGGGTCCTTAGTTTTTGTATAAGCTCAAATTAGTAAGTCACACTATTGTGCTTCTGATATATTTTTTATGAAGACTGGGCCAATATTCTGAATTTTAACGAAGAAAGCTTTGATGAGATATGCACTATTGCTTTGTTATGGAAGTGTTTCTAAGTTAGAAGAAGGAATCTAAATGCGATTAATATTGGGAGTGATCCAAATAACAATGGTACTATTATCTATTCTCTTGCTTCATTCTCTCATGTGAATCAGCATTTATTTAATCTTGCTATGATTGGATATATGTATGTGTTTTAACAGCAGTCCTTATACTTATCACTATTGAATGTCTAAGAAGTGTTATTCTTTCAATCATATTTATGTTAATGATATATATGGAAAATAGTGTAATAATGTTTTAATGATTACTTCGTTCAACTACTTGAACAAAGTAATTATCATATGAATAAATTTCCTTGTTTACCAATAGAGTCATCTATATGCCTATTTCTAGATAAAGATCATCAAACGTTACACTAAAGTAGAAATTTCCCGAGATAGGATAGTTGTTTATAATTTTACTTTTTAGATTAAATCATTCATCAATTATAATTATATATTAGAGAATCAACCACTTATCCATCCTATTTACCAATTATTGGGAAACTGTTCCCATTATTTCCAGTCGGAGCCACAACACCAAATGGAAAAGGAGATGCCTTTAAGGTCCGGACCGGGTGATTTTCCTCGATGTTGTTGTAGCGATTTTCGAGGAATCAAAATTTTTGGCACTAGAAAGAGGGCATGAACTGTGAATGGCAAACAAACCCAAACCTATAACCCATTCTGAGAGTAAATCTCCCTCCACCTCACCTCAGACCTCCCGTTTGCATGCTGGAACACCACTATTCAAACGAGAAGAAGAGGAGTCAACTACCATTGCTTAAACCCATCATACTTTAGAAAGATTAAGTCCTGAGTCCCCTGAAGTTTAGTCTCTCATCCATAAACTTCAAGGCTTTTCGATATCACCACAGAAATCCGAGGTATCTCAAGGCAGTGAGACTTCGCAATTCAATCCACCTCACCCTCTCACCAGAATTCAAAGCAGAAAGCTCGGTATTGAACCTACTGAGTTCCCTTTACCAAAAAGGAAAAGGGCAAAAAAGACTTCTGAAGGATCTAACAGTGAGACTTTCTCATCATCATCCTCCATTTTATCGTCTCCAGTGTGAAGTCAACCATCCACTCCTCCATTACACATTATTGTTCAACAGGGATCAGGAACTTCACGACCTCAAACCTCAATATCAGCTCCTTCCCAAACATCTGTAATTTCATTGGCAATATAATCTACTATTAATTTTACAATGGCTCAGAATCCATGGAGCAATCTTGGTGTGGTCACTATGCCTGCACCATTACATCCATTGCCAGCACATCCTGAAAAATGGTTGCCGAAATTTAATCCAAATGCAGGAATACAAGCTGATGAACATATTAAAAATTTCATGTTATCAGTTAATTTAAAAGGAGTGACAGAGGAAGATGTTGTCGTTAGGCTTTTCCCTTATACCTTACAAGGATCAGCTAGGTCTTGGTATTTTTCCCTTCCCTCTGGATCCATTACTAGTTGGAACATTTTTCAAGAACAATTTCTGACTAAGTATGGCGATGACAGATCTTCAGAAATGTTAATTAATGATCTCTCAAATCTTAGGATAGAATTTAAAGAACCTATAAAGGAGTTCAACTCACGGTTTAATAAACTCTTGAATAAGATTTCGACTGCCTCTAAACCGAGTGAGCAAATTAGAAGCGAATGGTATATAACAGCCCTACCTTCAAATATAGCTATTTTTGTAGATAGAGCTGCAAAACCAATTTTAGTTGAAAACATGAAAGAGACGCTTGCTGTAGAGAAACACATTATTGCTTTAGAAAAGAAAGTTTCTCTCGAAGATAGAAAATCCAAAAAAGTTTCTTTTAAGGATGATTCAAAGAAGAAAACCCCTAAAGATCCATATGATATGGAAGGTCTACGAAAATTTCTCAAGACTATGTCAAATGAAATGGTAGAAATCAAGAAGCAAGTAGCTGAAACTTCAACAAAAAGGCCATTTAGAAATTTTAAGAAACTTGAATCAAAACCACCAAATGCTATATCCAATGCAGACTCAGATCTTGAAGAGGAAGAAGAGGATGAAACAGTCTTTTCATCCGAGGAACCCGAAGAAGAGGATACTGTTGAATGCCATGGGATGTGGGTCTTTATATTACCTAACTCCGATACAGAAAATGAACAAGAAGCTTTCCCTGTGACTACCTGGAGTAAGGGTACTCATGAACCTGCTCAGGCAACTTCGAAGAAAAGGAATGCAGGTACCACTACTATCAAAGAAAAGGTTCCCACAAGGAAAGCTGCAATGATACCATCCCAAAATCAACCATTATCTTCAAATCTACCTTCAACATCTAAGACATTAGTAGTTATAGATTCTATGCACTACAATATTATCGAAGACATGAAGAAGACAAAGGAAAATATTACTATGTTTGAGCTTAGTAAACTCAAACATCAACAGAAATTACTTCTTAAGGAGTTAAATGGTGTACCTTCTTCTCCTCTTCTTAATGATGTATTGTCCAAAGCTGCTAATGACTCAGGCCAACCACCTCCTGGTAGATTAGAAGCTACTGAGGCTATTTTAATTGGGGATAGATCAAATTCTCATACTCCTCCTTTCCTCTTAACCTATGAGATCTATAATAGAAATCTACATAACTGTTTGATTGACTCAGGGGCTTCCTCTAATATAATGCCAGCTTAAGTTTATTCAAAACTGAACATTGAACCCCAAAATTCTACAATTCATATTGTACAGTTGGATAGAACTAAGGTCCAGGTTTTAGGGGAAATCAACTCAGTGACTATCAAGTTATCAGCTGATCCAAGAGTAGTTCAGAGAATTGATATTTTAATCACTGATATACCTGAATTCTATGGTCTGATTTTGAGTAGAGACTGGTTTGGGAAACCCCATGGTTATATTTCCACCGATTGGTCCCATATATGGCTACCTTATAAAGGAAAGCCAAATCAGATCAAGATCAATCGGGAGAAACACATGACCCATATTGTTACTGAATTCGAACAAGAAAATCAACCAATAGCATTCAATAACAATATTTTGGGGAATTACTCATCCAAATCATTCTTTGGCAATTTCATTGCCCAACAATCTCCTTTCTCAGTTAATAATTTCACATCCCAAATCGAAATTTTTTCACAAATAGATAGATCAAGATGTGTTAATATTACTGAAGAAACTGTAAATAAAATTGTTGATAATTCTTTATTTTGGTCACTATAATTTGACGGGTCTAAATCTAGTGAAGGTGCAGGAGCAAGATGTATTTTAGTTAGTCCTGAGGGAGAAAATACCATGTTATCATGCAGATTGGAATTTGAATGCACAAACAATATAGCCAAATATGAGGCATTAGTTCAAGGACTCTACAAAGCAATTGGTCTTAAAGTTCAATATTTGAAAGTGTTCGATGATTCAGAAATCATTATAAAACAAGTTGGAAATACAATTCATTGCCTTTCTAGTCATCTCAAACACTATCAGTCTTTGGTGCAGGAACTCATATCTCAATTTTTAGCATTCAATATTTCTCCCATCCCTAGGTCCCAGAATGCAGCAACAGACCTACTAGCTAATGTTGCTTCCAAACTCCTTCCATCCAAAGATTACAGCCCAGACAGATTTTCAGTAGAGTTAATTTTTAGACCATCAATTCTCGATAATGTCACCAATTGGCGAGTGTTCAATCATGAAGAAGAAATTTTAAATTTCTTGACTTCTGACAAGTCCTACAATGATCAAATCATTGATGAAAGTGATCATGACCTTCAAATGAAGGAAAAGCAAGAAGAAAACTCAATACCTAAACCAGTGGTCAAGCTTGAAGATTTCTATGATATTAAAGACAGGTTTAAACAGGTGACCAATTCAAAGCTTCAGACTTTGACTTTACGATTTGAATTGATAAACCTAGGTACTGAGGAAAACTCTCAAAACATCAATTTGGGATTAGGACTTTCTTTAGAAGAAAGAACGAAATTAATTAGATTATTTTGGAAAAATAAATATGTCTTCGCTTGGAAATGTGATGATTTGAAAACATACGATGCATCGATCATTCAACATACTATTCCAATGCTTTCCGAACAAAAGCCAGTGCAACAGAAGTTAAGGAAGATTCATCCTAATCTAGAGAGTCAAATAAAGGATGAACTAAATAAACTCTTGAAGGCACAGATAATTTTTCCTATCAGACATTCAAATTGGGTGTCGAATATGGTGCCAGTAAGAAAGAAAAATGTTGAAATTAGGATTTATATCGATTTCAGAAATCTTAACAAGGCAAGCCAAAAGGATAACTTCCCTTCACCTACCATGGAGCAGACACTCCATTCAGTAGCTGGTTCTGAGTTAATGTCATTTTTAGATGCTTTTTCAGGATATAACCAAATTTTGGTCCATCCTGATGACAGGCTTAAAACTACCTTCAGAACTAAGTGGGGAACTTATGCTTACCAAAAAATGCCTTTTGGACTTATCAATGCTAGAGCTACATTCCAAAGAGCAATGGACATAGCATTCAAAGGATTGATCAATAAATCAGTAGTAGGCTATTTAGATGATATTATTGTATTTTCCAAGAAAAGATATAATCATTTACATGATTTGAAAAAAATCTTTGAACGCTGCAGGAGGTATGGTATCTCACTTAATCCAAAGAAGTCCTTTTTTGCTCTTAATCAAGGAAAGCTTTTGGGCTTCATTGTTTCAAAGGATGGTATTTATATTGATCTAGATAGAATTAAAGAGATTTCTGATATTCCATTCCCTCATAATAAAAAATCCATGCAGTAATTTCTGGGTCAAATTAACTTTGTTAAAAGATTTGTTCGAGATTTTTCCCAGATTATTTTACCATTGCAAACGATGATCAAGAAAAATGCAGTGTTTAAATGGGGATCTATAGAGAAAGAGGCATTTGATTCTATCTGTGGATCTGTAGAGAAAGAGGCACTCCCAATTTTTCAATAAGATAGTGGAAGCTTATTGAAAACTGAGGATGATCTTATAAGTGGTGCGGAAAAGACTTCATCCTCATCTTCCTCCTCCAACCAAAGAGGTAAATCATGGTCTAACAAAGGTTGGGTAGGAGGATATAGGACTAGCTGCTTCAACATGTGCCCATTCTTAATTGTCATGTTCCCATCTCGACAACTAATGTAGGCATTTGTAGTAGTGTTATAGACATATTTGGGCACTGCAACCCCAATCACATATGTTAATAAACAAAGATATCTAAAACCCCTAAAAGTTTTGCTTCATACCGTAAATGATCAAGGTCAACTTATTGCATCATTTCCCAAAAGTTCTCCCTGAAAAACTACTGAGAACTATTCAAAACTGGACCATACAGACTGCTCCATGCTAAGGTTGTGATGCATCTCACCTACTACACACAAAGGGTGTGATGCAGACTAAAAAGCCCTTCTATAGGGTGCAATGAGCAAGAGAAAACAAATGTCAGAAGCAGTTTGCTAGGTGGAAACTCAAAGAATCTTCTAGACATTGTTCATATGGCACTTGCCACTCTGAATTCGCCCAGGGATGAGTAAGAGATCATGAAATCTCCAAGTGGAACCAAGAACTATCATTTAAATGACACTAATCAAAATCCCAGAAGCTGACTCACTCTCCTGCAAACATCTATATATGGATCCCTCATCCTAGAGATCCAGAGGCTGGAATTCTGTAATTTGTAAGAAAGTGTTGTTGGTTTCTCTTTGAGACATTGTATTGTTGGGTGATCTTACTTTTTATGAGGTGAAGAGGGCTTTCATGCTGGGAGGATGTTGTTGGATCACATAGCATGGTTGTAATCCTCTCTTTTACTACTTCTATCAATAAAGCTATTTGATTTTTCCTCCATATACTTGTATATCTCTTAATCTTGTATTTATATATGCATTTGGTATCGTTAATGGACATCTGATCCTATATTGTTTATGGTTATAGATCTCTATGCTTTGATGGTATTTTGCTACTTTGACTCTACAGGTCTTCTTTGAAGTGGGACAAGTGAGAAAGGAGTGGTGAAAGGTCTATCAAAGGAGAGAAGAAACAAGCAAGGAGACTAGTGAAAGAC
The DNA here is from genome assembly GCA_031772625.1 of Pinus tabuliformis. Lineage (NCBI taxonomy): Eukaryota > Viridiplantae > Streptophyta > Pinopsida > Pinales > Pinaceae > Pinus > Pinus tabuliformis. The sequence goes on along the minus strand of CM062816.1, from coordinate 1,197,652,209 downwards.
TGAGGTTGGTACTCTCTACTTCTCTCTCATCTATCTCTCATAAAGGAAAACACAAGTAACTTTGGTTTGTTTATTTCTAAGATAGCTACCCATCTTAGTGGGACTAGCAGCTCTAAATGGACACTAGTTTTCCCGATAACAAAATGGTGACTTCGCTAAGGAGCAAATAGTTTGTTTGTTTTGTTACTGTTGTTTACTTTATGAACTACAGATGGAGCTTGAAGTTAAGCCATCTAGCCTTCAAACTATTTTTTCTTTGCAACTGCAAAGTAGATCAATGTTGCTTCAGTCAATCTCTAGGTGGTTTATGAACTAAACATCTGACTTGCAAACATCCTAACTGCCCTGGTGGTAGCTCAAATAACCTCATTAGATCAGCCCCTATACTTTGTGTCTACTGCCTATCAAAAGCTCAGCATAAACCCCTGAACTTGGCTGCAAACTATGAGTGAAAACTAAGCTCACTCTCGTCCCTGGACCATCACACTATCTCTCATTGGAAAACTAGATGCATCACACCTCTCATGTGTTGCAGGTGAGATGCATCCCTGTTTCCCTATATTACAGGTGCGATGATTGAGTGAGACTATTTCTGCCTCCATATTTTGGTTTTTTCTTCATTGTCTTCAGCTTTATTCAGTAGTTTTACTCTCTATGATCAGTATATCACTGTTGAAACCTTCTTCCTTTGCATTATTCAACCTCCACTGATAAATAATTGTGAATTTTTTTTATGTATTTTTCATCATTTACAGTTCTCCTTTGCAAATAGTAGCTTAGTCGAGCTATTTTCTTTTGATTTGAAAGTGTCGCAATTGTCATTTTCAATCAAGAAAAAGAGTGTCGTAAAGTCTTCCTCTTTTAGATAGTCGATTACACTTTTTCCATTGTACTTGATTTTAAAATTATTAGTATTTCAAGTGTCGAAAGTAGTTTCAAATTCAAAATCACAAAGTGTCATCTTAGTCTTCCTTTCGTTTCAAAAAGAAAAAATTGTTAGTATTGTTGCTTTGAAAGAAAATAGTTCAAAAATGGGGATTTGTAGAGAAAGAGGCATTTGAAGCCTTCCACTATCTTATTGGGAGTGCGGAAAAGACTTCACCCTCATCTTCCTCCTCCAACCAAAGAGGTAAATCATGGTCTAACAAAGGTTGGGTAGGAGGATATAGGACTAGCTGCTTCAACATGTGCCCATTCTTAATTGTCATGTTCCCATCTTGACAACTAATGTAGGCATTTGTAGTAGTGTTATAGACATATTTGGGCACTGCAACCCCAATCACATATGTTAATAAACAAAGATATCTAAAACCCCTAAAATTTTTGCTTCATACCCTAAAGGATCAAGGTCAACTTATTACATCATTTCCCAAAACTTCTCCCTGAAAAACTACTGAGAACTATTCAAAACTGGACCATACAGACTGCTCCATGCTAAGGTTGTGATGCATCTCACCTACTACACACAAAGGGTGTGATGCAAACTAAAAAGCCCTTCTATAGGGTGCAATGAGCAAGAGCAAACAAATGTCAGAAGCAGTTTGCTAGGTGGAAACTCAAAGAATCTTCTAGACATTGTTCATATGGCACTTGCCACTCTGAATTCGCCCAGGGATGAGTAAGAGATCATGAAATCTCCAAGTGGAACCAAGAACTATCATTTAAATGACACTAATCAAAATCCCAGAAGCTGACTCACTCTCCTGCAAACATCTATATATGGATCCCTCATCCTAGAGATCCAGAGGCTGGAATTATGTAATTTGTAAGGAAGTGTTGTTGGTTTCTCTTTGAGACATTGTATTGTTGGGTGATCTTGCTTTTTATGAGGTGAAGAGGGCTTTCATGCTGGGAGGATGGTGTTGGATCACATAGCATGGTTGTAATCCTCTCTTCCACTACTTCTATCAATAAAGCTATTTGATTTTTCCTCCATATATTTGTATATCTCTTAATCTTGTATTTATATATGCATTTGGTATCGTTAATGGACATCTGATCCTATATTGTTTATGGTTATAGATATCTATGCTTTGATGGTATTTTTCTACTTTGACTCTACAGGTGTTCTTTGAAGTGGGACAAGTGAGAAAGGAGTGGTGAAAGGTCTATCAAAGGAGAGAGGAAACAAGCAAGGAGACTAGTGAAAGACTGAGGTTGGTACTCTCTGCTTCTCTCTCATCTATCTCTCATAAAGGAAAACACAAGTAACTTTGGTTTGTTTATTTCTAATATAGCTACCCATCTTAGTGGGACTAGCAGCTCTAAATGGACACTAGTTTTCCCGATAACAAAATGGCGACTTCGCTAGGGAGAAAATAGTTTGTTTGTTTTATTACTGTTGTTTACTTTATGAACTACAGATGGAGCTTGAAGTTAAGCCATCTAGCCTTCAAACTATTTTTTCTTTGCAACTGCAAAGTAGATCAATGTTGCTTCATTCAATCTCTGGGTGGTTTATGAACTAAACATCTGACTTGCAAACATCCTAACTGCCCTGGTGGTAGCTCAAATAACCTCATTAGATCAGCCCCTATACTTTGTGTCTACTGCCTATCAAAAGCTCAGCATAAACCCCTGAACTTGGTTGCAAACTATGAGTGAAAACTAAGCTCAGTCTCGTCCCTGGACCATCACACTATCTCTCATTGGCAAACTAGATGCATCGCACCTCTCGTGTGTTGCAGGTGAGATGCATCCCTGTTTCCCTATATTACAGGTGTGATGATTGAGTGAGATTGTTTCTGCCTCCATATTTTGGTTTTTTCTTCATTGTCTTCAGCTTTATTCAGTAGTTTTACTCTCTATGATCAGTATATCACTGTTGAAACCTTCTTCCTTTGCATTATTCAACCTCCACTGATAAAGAATTGTGAATTTTTTTATGTATTTTTCATCATTTACAGTTCTCCTTTGCAAATAGTAGCTTAGTCGAGCTATTGTCTTTTGATTTGAAAGTGTTGCAATTGTCATTTCCAATCAAGAAAAAGAGTGTCGTAAAGTCTTCCTCTTTTAGATATCGATTACACTTTTTCCCTTGTACTTGATTTTAAAATTATTAGTATTTCAAGTGTCAAAAGTAGTTTCAAATTCAAAATCACAAAGTGTCATCTTAGTCTTCCTTTCGTTTCAAAAAGAAAAAATTGTTAGTACTGTTGCTTTGAAAGAAAATAGTTCAAATTTGTATTTAGTTTTCTTTTTGTCATTCTCACATTAAGGAAATTGAAAAAAAAATACATGCATGTGCATTTGCATTTAGACTCCATGTGGAAATTGATTTAGGAAAAGTGCATCTAGTGTGTACTCTCTGCTCTATGTTCAAATAATTTTATTTCTCTTTCCTTAGCAGCTAGGATTTTCATTGCTAAAAGAAAGTAAGTGATTGTTTATCATCTTAGATTGCATATTTAGGAATTGTATATCTACATCACGCGGTGAACCTTAAACACAAACTTTTAAAGAAAGATCAACTATAAAATAAACTTCAATGAACATAAAAACACTTTGGAACGTAATGCACAACATCTAGAAGTCTAGGCTAGAGACGTATTTCAGTGTTGTAAAGCCTGGTAACTATCATTTTCATCGTAGGTTGGGTGATTCCTCCTCTCTGATACGACAAGTGCCAGTATGGACTTGTGCTCCCACATATCATCGAGTATATATTGGGAGACCACAATAGGCTATATCCTTTATCCTTATGAAGCTGTGTCTGCAGCCCTATCGATCGCAATGCACTGAACACAGCATTCGGGAAGATTGACTGTTGTATGTAAAAATTCTGCAGTTTTGCAATTGGTTTGGTAATCCCTCTATCTAGATTTCTAGAGTAGTCACTTTCACTCCTTTTCAGACTCCTTAAAAGAAAAGTTCCATCTGAGCACTTGTCACTTCAGGCTCATTAAAAATCGAAGGCAACTAGAGTCATGTTTAGCTTTTTCTCGACTCTTAAAAATTGAAAAAGCAAGTTGTGTCTAAGTGTCATAAAATTTATTTTAATTGGAATAACATCACTGTTCCCTCGTTGGTCTTCGGTTGAGAAAATGGACTCCACCAATCAATGATTTCCCCTTGGGAGGAATCCTAGTCCTTTCTCTTCTTGGTGAGATGTTGGTACTCCACACATGGCTACATTGTCCCTTCCAGGACTCACAATTGGCCTGCCAGTATGGATTTTCGCGACATCTGTTGTTCAAAACAGTACAATTCCTCATAGATCAAATCAGCAACCAAATGATACTGAATTCACTCCTCCACCTTCTACTTCGTTTGTTTCTCCCTCTCCTTCTTCCTCTTCGCTTGGTGAAGCTAGTAATGCTAAAACCAAGTAACAGAGAAGAAGAAGAAAGGGAAGGAGAAGAAGAATAAGAAGCCAGTGGCGAAAGGGCACAACCATGCATCGTCTAGAAAAAATCCTCAAACTACACCATCCAAACCTAAATCTCCATGTGTCATTTTCAAAGGAGACCACTATCATCGAGATTATCCTTGCATCCTGTGGAACTTAAGGGACTGGTCTCCCTGTTTTCACAATCCAGTGTCTTCAACATCTGACGATCATGTTGACAGCACACCATTAACTAGTGAAAACAAAGTCAATGGAGAGAAAGGATGATCTAAATTTCATTGTAGGCTGTGTGAAGGTGATCATGACCTCCACCATTGTCCCTTCTTGGACGAAGCTAAAAGAGTCTTGGATAACCGTCCTGCTTCACCACAACGACTTCCTCCTGGATACAAGAAACTCTTTCCAAGTCCATCACTAGTTGAGAATCCGAATGACACACCTCTGTTGTTGGTCGAAGCATCTACCATTGAAGATAAACCCTCTGAGTCCACACCGGACCAAATTCAATAGGTTGAGACAGCAGTCGACCCAATCTTGTCTTCAGAAGGTCCACCTTCAAATGATACAGTCACCAAAAATAATGAGAATGACACCGTTCAAATTCTTTTTGTTAACACATAATCCGATGAACATTGGGGCAATCTACCTATTCCATTACCTTAGGAAGGAAGTTCATCAGAGATTCATCCAGCCATTTACTCGGTCCCTCCTCCAAGCAATCTAGTCATTTCCTTTGATTGGAATCTACTAGGGAGACCCCGCCTACCATCTAATGTGCCTTTATGGATCATAGTACTAGCTTACAGAATGATCATGGTTGTCACTATCATAGATGAAGGGGCTTCCGTGAGTATCCTTTCCTCAACTACTTGGAAAGCACTTGGTTCGCCATCACTTCTACCTGAGATTCGAATTCTATTAGGCTTCAACAAAGGAACCAGTCGAACTTTAGGGATCCTTCCAAATTTGCCTATAACTTTGAGAACAAAATCTATTCATCTAAACATGATGGTATTCCAAGGGCCTCTAGATTACAATCTACTCCTTGGGCGTGACTACATTTACAACATGGGAGCTATTGTTTCCTCACTCTTTCGAGTGATGTGTTTTTCATATGAAGGTAGAATGGTCCAGCTTGTTGACCAGCTTTCATTCCCCAGTTCAAACAAAACTACTAGTCAAATGCCATCCTTAACTGGTCTCATTGCACAAGGAATGTCTCATCAACCTCCAGTCCATCCACCTAATGAGCACAAGTGATTTGGTGAATGTGACTAAACCGAGGGGGCATGCACCCTGGCCTGCCTCGGCAGGAAAACCCCGGATATAAGATGTGTTTCCTCATAGGATATATGACCAATTTGACACACCCATCCATTTAGGAAAATGGGATCAGTTTAGAAATATCATTTCCTCGTCAAAGGTTATGTGGTTGGAACTAACAACATTCACCTTTTCCCATTTCAATGGACAAATCCAAGGAAGTGTTTTATTTGCTACGTGGATAGAACAATCTTGCTAATGCAAGAAATTCCATATGGTAACATGGAAACTTTACTCTTCTTTATACCAGAGGGCATGCAAACCTTTTTGTACGCAAGTTAAAAGCGACCAGCGTAACTCTAACCCCGTAGTTTTACTAACTTCAACTACTTAAGTTAGTTGATTGATCTGATACACCATTCGCCTTTGCCGGGACCAACAGAAATGGCAAAGCAAAGGAGACTGTTTCCCACCGAGAGACTATCCTACCTAACCTTAGTAGTTATTTAACCCTTAGGATAGTAGTTCGTCGTTCCTAGCTTTCATACAAAAGGCTAAGAGCAAAGTTGTGCATAGGGCAAGCTCCCTAAAAAATGAACCTACCGATGAGAGTCATCCTTGTTATATGATTGGTACGAGCAGGTTTACGCGAAGTTCAAGCTCATTAAGAAATAAAACTAGCAATGAGCATATGTTCCCCCAGAGTTCAAGCTCATTAAAAAATGAACACACCTTTGGTAAATAACCTTTGTGATTGCATAGCTATCAGCTTTTGAACCTTGGTCGTGTTCTTACCATCACCTCCATTCTTTTTTAGTCGATCATACGCCTCCACTTGATTGTTTACCCTTTTGAGGAAGAGTTGCGACAAGTGATTATATTAGCCACCTTCTTTACACTGCTATGATTGAAAAGTTCCAAAACTTACCTGGAACCAACTGCTATCTAAAAACATCACTCGTTCCTCAAAAAACGAGTCTCCTTTAAGCTCTTTTTAGACTTGTAAAATATGAAAACATTGTCGAGCAATTGGCCTCTCCATCTTGTTAAAGTGATTGGAAGTGGCATACATCCTATATATTTTAATCTTTTTGGACCTGAGGGATCATTACACAAAAATATTGAGTGCTTGTCTTTTACGGCTCGCTAAAGTGAGTGGAAAAGTCATCCCTTTTGTATTAGTTTATACTTTTTCGAACTTAAGGGATTATACTATGAAAAAGGACTATTGGAGTTTCCTTTTCGTCTCTTTTAGACTCTCTAAAATTGAAAAATACTAAGTTATATTTGTCGTTAAACTCATTAAAACAATAGTGACAATCTTGTCCATGCAGGGAAGAGCGAGTTTCATTGTCACTAGGCTCTCTAAAACATAGCGACAAGTATGCTCGAAGGGAAAATTATAGAACAAGCATTTGTCAACCTCCTCAAGCTTGAAAAAAATAAAGAGGTACTGGTCAGCAATGACTAGGGAAAAAGGGAAGAAAACTTGAATAACTTTATTGATAGCAGGTCGCTCTTGAACATGACACTTTCACTCCATCACCATGATTGAGTCGGGTTGGGTTATTCCATTCACTGGTCATATCACCATTGGTCCTCTGTACCATCCATTTTGGGGTTAACGCTACTGATCCATTCCAGCGTCATCGATATGTTCAAGAGAAGTCCCTTAGAGAATTCACCAACCCAGCTAACGCCTCATCCGCTGCAATACCTTAACGCTCCATTCTTTCATGACCGCCACCCTGAACCTTGTATCATCAAATCGCTTTCACCTCCACAAAATCATTTTCTCCATTCCGTGTCGTAGATGTGGGATTCATTAAGGCCCTCATACGGTGGGTCACTTCTTGTCAACATCAACTCATTATCCAAGAAGTTTTCTTCAGAACAACCCTTTGAGTACCTTGAAGCTTGTATGCCTCAATGGCAAGTTTCTCACTTCCAGTGATAGGTTTACATCAATGGCCTTTGACCAAAAGATTTTGCATGGTGTTCGACATCGACTCATGTATTCACACCACATGAATTGTATTGCAGTACCTTGAGGGTCATTATCATTATCGATGATTCCTCTCATGCCTATTAACAACTTAAATCATTAGCTGGTAATCAGGTGATGTCTTTCCATGTTTGACATCAGAAAATCTTTTCACAGGGATCGAATTGTGCTTTGGGCAAAGAATGAACGATTTTGAAGACCCCGAATCTAGTTTCATCCATTAATGCTATGATATATTCAGGAAAATAAAGACATCAAATGTACATCATACTTGCACAAATAATCATCCAAGCTAAGGGATGATGACTCTACCAGAATCATCAATCTGCCACACAGACGATTGTCTATCCTATGTACATGAAAATGAATTTATAAAGATAAGCATGGGAATGCCCACCTCAGCTAGATCATGAAAATATTATGAAGATAATGTATTGTATTGTATCTTATTATAGGTCACCTTCAAGTTCGAAAAACCTCGAATCCTCATGATAAAGCATTTCACCTGACATCAGAAGATTTACAACCTCATGCTTTAGGGGGAAACTATTATAGAAATATTTGGGAAATGCAACCCCAATCACATATGTCAATAAAACAAGGGCTCTAAAATCGCTAAAAGTGTTGTTTCATACCCTAAAGGATTAAGGTCAACTGATTGCATTATTTCCCCAAAGTTCTCCTTGAAAAACTACTCAGAACTGGTCAAAACTGGACGATACAGACTACTCCATGCTAAGCGTGCGATGCATCTCACCTACTACACACAAAGGGTGTGATGCATACTAAAAATCCCTTTTGTCGGGTGTGATGAGTGAGAGGAGACAAATGGCAGAAGAAGTTTGCTAGGTGTAAACTCAAAGAATCTTCTAGAAACTGCTCATATGACACTTGCCTCTCTGAATTCGCCCAAGGATGAGTAAGAGATCATGAAATCTCCAAGTGGAACCAAGACCTATTAGTGAAATGACACTAATCAAAATCCCAGAAGCTGACTCACTCTCCTGCAAACATCTATATATGGATCCCTCATCCTAGAGATCCAGAGGTTGGAATTTTGTAATTTGTAAGGAAGTTTTGTTGGTTTCTCTTTGAGACATTGTATTGTTGGGTGATCTTGATTTTTATGAGGTGAAGAGGGCTTTCATGCTGAGAGGATGGCGCTAGATCAGACAGCTTGGCTGTAATCCTATTTTCTACTACTTCTATCAATAAAGCTATTTGAGTTTTCCTCCATATACTTGTATATCTCTGAATCTTGTATTTATATATGCATTTGCTATGGTTAATGTACATCTGATCCTATATTGTTTATGGTTATAGATCTCTATGCTTTGATGGTATGTTGCTTCTTTGACTCTACAGGTGTTCTTTGAAGCAGGACAAGTGAGAAAGGAGTGGTGAAAGCTCTATCAAAGAGAGAGGAAACAAGCAAGGAGACTAGCGAAAGACTGAGGTTGATACTCTCTACTTCTCTCTCATCTATCTCTCATAAAGGAAAACCGAAGTAACTTTGGTTAGTTTGTTTCTAAGATAGCTACCTGTCTTAGTGGGACTAGTAGCTCTGAATGGACGCTAGTTTTCTCGATAACAAAATGGCGACTCCGCTGGGGAGCGAATAGTTTGTTTGTTTTGTTATTGATGTTTACTTTATGAACTACAGATGGAGTCTGAAGTTAAGCCAACTAGCCTTCAAACTGCTTTTGCTTTGCAACTGCAAAGTAGATCAATGCTACTTCAGTCAATCTCTGGGTGGTTTATGAACTAAACATCTGACTTGCAAACATCCTAACTGCCCTGGTGGTAGCTCAAATAACCTTATTAGATCAGCCCTTATACTTTGTGTTTACTTCCTATCAAAAGCTCAGCCTAAACCCCTGAACTTGGCTGCAAACTGTGAGTGAAAACCAAGATCAGTCTTGTCCCTGGACAATCGCACTGTGTCTCATTAGCAAACTGGATGCATTGGACCTCTCGTGTGTTGTAGGTGAGATGCATCCATGTTTCCCTGTGTTACAGGTGCAATGATTGAGTGAGACTATTTCTGCCTCGTGATTTTGGTTTTTTCTTCATTTTCTTCAGCTCTATTTAGTAATTTTATTGTCTATGATCAGTATATCACTATTGAAACCTTCTTCCTTTGCATTATTCAGCCTCCATTGATAAAGAATTGTGAATTTTTTTTATGTATTTTTCATCATTTACAGTTCTCCTTTGCAAATAGTAGCTTAATCGAGCTGTGTCTTTTGATTTGAAAGTGTCGCAACTGTCATTTTCAGTCAAGAAAAAGAGTGTCGTAAAGTCTTTCTCTCTTAGATAGTCGATTACACTTTTTCCATCGTACTTGATTTTGAAATTATTAGTATTTCAAGTGTCAAAAGCAATTTCAAATTCGAAATCACAAAGTGTCATCTTAGTCTTCCTTTTGTTTCAAAAAGAGAAAATTGTTAGTACTATTGCTTTGAAAGAAAATAGTTTAGATCTGTATTTAGTTTTCTTTTTGTCATTCTCAAATTAAGAAAACTGAAAAAAAAAAAAAAAAATACATGTATGTGCATTTTCATTCAGACTGCATGCGGAAATTGATTTAGGAAAAGTGCATCTAGTGTGTGCTTTCTACTCTATGTTGAAAGAATTTTATTTCTCTTTCCGTAGTAGTTAGGATTTTCATTGCTAAAAGAAAGTAAATGAATGTTTATCATCTTAGATTGCATATTTAGGAATTGTATATCTACATCATAGGGTGAACCTTAAAGGCAAACTTCTTAATAAAGATTAACTGTAAAATAAACTTCAATGAACATAAAAATACTTTGGAACCTAACACACAACATCTAGAAGTCTAGGCTAGAGACATATTCTAGCATCGTAAATCCTGGTGACTGTCATTTTCATTGTAGGTTGGGTGATTCCTCCTCTTTGATACGACAAGTGCCAGTACAGACTTGTGCTCCCACGTACCATCGACTATATATTGGGAAACCACAATAGGATATATCCTTTATCCTTAGGAAGCCCTGTCTCTAGCCCTATCGATCACAATGCATTGAGCACATCACTCGGGAAGATTGACTGCCGTACGTAAAAAGTATTCTGTAGTTTTGTGATTGGTTTGGTAATCCCTCTGTCTAAATTTCTAAAGTAGTCACTTTCGTTCCTTTTCAGACTCTTTAAAAGAAAAGGTCCATCTAAGCACTTGTCACTTCAGGCTCATTAAAAATCAAAGGCGACTAGAGTCATCTTTATATTTTTCTCCACTCTTAAAAATTGAAAAATCAAGTTGTTTCAAAGCGTCATAAAATTTATTTTCATCAGAATAACATCATTGTTCCCTCGTTGGTCTTAGGTTGAGAAAATGGAGTCCACCAATCAAGGGTTTCCCCTTGGGGGGAATCCTAGTCCTTTCTCTTCTTGGGGAGATGTTGGTGCTCCACACATGGCTACATTGTCCCTTCCAGGACTCACAATTAGCCTGCTAGTATGGCTTTTCTCGACCTCTATCATTCAAAACACTGCAATTCCTCAGCAATCAATTCAGCAAATAGATGATACTGAAGTGGCTCCTCCACCTTCTACTTCATTTGTTTCTCCCTCTCCTTCTTCCTCTTCTCTTAGTGAAGTTAGTAACGCTAAAAACCAGGTAACTGAGAAGAAGAAGAAAGGGAAGGAGAAGAAGAATAAGAAGCCAGTGGCAAAAGGGTGCAACCATTCATCGTCTGGCGAAAATCCACACATTGCACCATCCAAACCTAAATCTCCATGTGTCATTCTCAAAGGACACCACTATCATCGAGATTTTCCATGCATCTCACATATCTTAAGGGACTGGTATCCACATTTGTACAATCCGGTGTCTTCAACCTCTTACGATCATGTTGAGAGCACAGCATCAACTAGTGAAAATGAAGTCAATGGAAAGAAATAAGGATCTAAATTTCCTTGTTTGTTGTGTGAAGGCGATCATGCCCTCCACCACTATCCCTTCTTGGACGAAGCTAAAAGAGTCTTCGATAACTGTCCTGCTTCACCGCAACGACTTCCTCCTGGATACAAGAAACTCTTGCCAAGTCCATCACTAGTTGAAAGTCCCACTGGCACACCTCTGTTGTTGGTCAAAGAATCTATCATTGAAGATAAACTCTCTGAGTCCACACCGAACCAAATTCAATAGGTCAAGATGGTAGCTGACCCAATCTTGTCTTCAGAAAGTCCACCTTCAGATGATACAATCACCAAAGAGAATGAGAACGACACCGTTCAAATTCTTTTTGTTAACATAGAATCTGATGAACATGGGGGCAATCTACCTATTCCTTTACCTCAGGAAGGAAGTTCATCAGAGATTAATCCAGTCGTTTATTTGGTCCCTCCTCCAAGCAATCTAGTTGTTTCCTTCAACTGCAACCTACTAGGGAGACCCTGCCTACCATCTAATGTGCCTTTCCAGATCATAGTACTAGCTTACAGAATGATCATGGTTGGCACTATCATAGATTAAGGGGCTTCCATGAGTATCCTTTCCTTAACTACTTGGAAAGCACTTGGTTCACTATTGCTTCTGCCTGAGATTCGAAATCTGTGAGGCTTTAACAAAGGAACCAATCGACCTTTAGGGATCCTTCCAAATTTTCCTATGACTTTGAGACGGAAAGTTGTTCATCTAAATGTGATGGTAGTCCAAGGGCCTCTAGATTACAATCTACTCCTTGGGTGTGATTACATTTACACCATGGGAGGTATTGTTTCCTCACTCTTTTGAGTGATGTGTTTTTTGTATGAAGGTAGAATGGTCCAGCTCGTTGACCAGCTTTCATTCCCTGGTTCAAACACAGCTACTAGTCAAATTCCATCCCTAACTGGTCTCTTTACACAAGGAATGTCTCATCAATCTCCAGTCCATCCACCTGATGAGCATGCGCCCTGGCCTGCTTCGGCAGGAAAACCCTAGATATAAGATGTGATTCCTCATAGGATATATGACCAATCTAACACACCCGTCCATTCAGGAAAATCGGATCAGTATGGAAATATCATTTCCTCATCGAAGGTTATGTGATTGGAACTGACAACATTCACCTTTTCCCATTTCGATGGATAAAGCCAAGGAAGTTTTTTTCCGCTACATGGATGGAACAATCTTGCTAATGCAAGAACTTCCATATGGTAACCTGGAAACTTTACTCTTCTTTATACCTGGGGGCATGCACCTTTTTGTACGCAAGTGAAAAGCAACCAGCATAACTCTAACCCCGTAGTTTTACTAACTTCAACTGCTTAACTTAGGTGATTGGTCTGATCTACCATTCACCTTTGCCAAGACCAACGGAAATGGTAAAGCAAAGGAGATTGTTTCCCACCGAGAGATTATCCTACCTATCCTTAGTAGTTCTTTAAACCTTAGGATAGTAGTTGGTCGTTCCTAGTTTGCATACAAAAGGCTTGGAGCAAAGTTGCGCATGGGGAAAGCTCCCTAAAAAATGAACCTACTGATGCGAGACATCCTTATTATACGACTGGCCCGATCAGGTTTACCCCTTGTTCAAGCTCATTAAAGAATAAACCTAACAATTATCATATGTTCCCCCAGAGTTCAAGCTCATTAAAAAATGAACCCGCCTTTGGTAAATAACCTTTGTGATTGCATAGCTATCAAATTTTGAACCTTGGTCGTGTTCATACCATCACCTCCATTCTTTTTTAGCCAATCATATGCCTCCACTTGATTTTTTACCCTTTTGAGGAAGAGCTGCGATGAGTGATTCTATTAGCCACCTTCTTTACACTACCGTGATTGAAAAGTTCCAAACCTTACCTGGAAGCAGCTACTATCCGAAAACATCACTCGTTCCTAAAAAAACGAGTCTCCTTTAAGCTCTTTCTAGACTCATAAAATATGAAAACATTGCTGAGAAATGGGCATCTCTAGCTCGTTTAAGTGATTGGAAGTGCCATCCCTCTTCTATATTTTAATCTTTTTGGACCCGATGCATCATTATGCAAAAATATCGAGTGCTTGTCTTTTTTGACTTGCTAAAGTGATCGGAAAATTCATCCCTTTTGCATTACTTTATATTTTTTCAGACTTAAGGGATTATACTACAAAAAATGACTACTGGAGTTTCCTTTCTGTCTCTTTTCAGACTCTCTAAAATTGAAAAGGACTGAGTTATCTTTGTCGTTAAACTCATTAAAACAATAGCGACAAACTTGTCCATGCAGACAAGAGCGAGTTTCATTGTCGCTAGGCTTGCTAAATCATAGCGACAGGTTTTCCCGAAGGGAAAATTATAGAACAAGCATATGTTATCCTCCTCAATCTTAACAAAAATAAAGAGGTACTAGTCAGCAATGACTGGGGAAAAGGGAAGAAAACTTTAATAACTTCATTGATAGCAGGTCGTTCTTGAACATGACACTTTCTCTCCATCACCATGATTGAGTCGAGTTGGGTTATTCCATTCACTGGTCATATCACCATTGGTCCTCTGTACCATCCATTTTTCAGTTAACGCTATCGATCCATTCCATTATCACCGATATGTTCAAGAGAAGTCACTTAGAGAATTCACCAACCCAGCTAACGCCTCATCTGCTACAATACCTTAACACTCCATTCTTTCATGACCGCCACCCTGAACCTTGTATCATCAAATCGTTTTCACCTCCACAAAATCATTTGCTTTGTTCCATGTCGTAGACGTGGGATTCATTAAGGCCCTCCTACGGCAGGTCACTTCTTGTCGACATCAGCTCATTATCCAAGAAGTTGTCTTAGGAACAACCCTTTCAGTACTTTGAAACTTGCATGCCTCAATGGCAAGTTTCTCACTTCTGATGACAGGTTTACATCAATGGCCTTTGACAGAAAGATTTTGCATGGTGTTCGACATTGACTCATGTATTCACACCATGTGAATTGTATTGCATTACCTTGAGGGTCATTATCATTATCGATGATTCCTCTCACACCTGTTAACAGCTTACATCATTGGTTGGTAATCAGGTGATGTCTTTCCATGTTTGACATCAGAACATCTTTTCACATGGATCGACTTGTACTTTGGGTGAAGATTGAATGAGTTCGAAGACCCCAGATCTAGTTTTGTCCATCTGGGTTACGATATATTAAGGAAAATAAATACATAAAATGTACATCATAGTTGCACAGATAATCATCCAAGCTAAGGGGTGATGACTCTACCAGAATCATCAATCTGCCACACAGACGATTTTTTGTCCTATGTACATGAAAATGAATTTATAAAGCTGAGCATGGTAATGCCCATCTCAGCTAGATCATGAAAATATTATAAAGATAATGTATTGTATTGTATCTTATTACAGGTCACCTTCCAGTTCGAAAAACCTCGAATCCTCATGATAAAGCATTTCACCCAACATCAGAAGATTTAGGACCTCATGCTTTACGGGGCAACTACTATAGAAATATTTGGGCACTGTAACCCCAATCACATATGTCAATAAACAAAGGGCTCTAAAACCCCTAAAAGTGTTGTTTCATACCCTAAAGGATCAAGGTCAACTGATTGCATCATTTCCCAGAAGTTCTCCCCAAAAAAATGCTCAGAACTAGTCAAAACTAGACCATACAGACTGCTCCATGCAAAGGGTGTGATGCATCTCACCTACTACACACAAAGGGTGTGATGCGTATTGAAAATCTCTTCTGTACGGTGTGATGAGCGAGAAACTCAAAGAATCTTCTAGAAAATGCTCATATGACACTTGCCTCTCTGAATTCACCCAAGGATGAGTAAGAGATCATGAAATCTCCAAGTGGAACAAAGAACTATTAGTGAAATGAAACTAATCAAAATCCGAGAAGCTGGCTCACTCTCCTGCAAACATCTATATATGGATCCCTCATCTTAGAGATCCAGAGGCTGGACTTTTGTAATTTGTAAGGAAGTGTTGTTGGTTTTTCTTTGAGACATTGTATTGTTGGGTGATCTTGCTTTTTATGAGGTGAAGAGGGCTTTCATGCTGGGAGGATGGCGCTAGATATGGAACTGGATTAGAAAGCTTGGTTGTAATCCTCTCTTCTACTACTTCTATCAATAAAGCTATTTGAGTTTTCCTCCATATACTTGTATATCTCTAAATCTTGTATTTATATATGCATTTGGCACAGTTAATGTACATATGAGACTATATTGTTTATGGTTATAGATCTCTATGCTTTGATGGTATTTTGCTGCTTTGACTCTACAGGTGTTCTTTGAGGAAGGACAAGTGAGAAAGGAGTGGTGAAAGCTCTATCAAAGAGAGAGGAAACAAGCAAGGAGACTAGCGAAAGACTGAGGTTGATACTCTCTGCTTCTCTCGCATCTATCTCTCATAAAGGAAAACACAAGTAACTTTGGTTTGTTTATTTCTAAGATAGCTACCCATCTTAGTGGGACTAGCAGCTATGAATGGACACTAGTTTTCCCGATAACAAAATGGTGACTCCGCTGGGCAGCGGATACTTTGTTTGTTTTGTTATTGTTGTTTACTTTGGTTTTTTCTCCATTTTCTTCAGCTTTATTCAGTAGTTTTATTTTCTATGATCAGTATATCACTGTTGAAACCTTCTTCTTTTGCATTATTCAGCCTCCATTGATAAATAATTTTGAATGTGTTTAATGTATTTTTTATGATTTACGGTTCTCCTTTGCAAATAGTAGCTTAATCGAGCTGTCGTCTTTTGATTTGAAAGTGTCGCAACTGTCATTTTCGGTCAAGAAAAAGAGTGTCGTAAAGTATTCCTCTTTTAGATAGTCAATTACAATTTTTCCATTGTACTTGATTTTGAAATTATTATTATTTCAAGTGTCGAAAGCAGTTTTAAATTCAAAATCGCAAAGTGTTGTCTTAGTCTTCCTTTCGTTTCAAAAAGAGAAAATTGTGAGTACTGTTGCTTTGAAAGAAAATAGTTTAGATCTGTGCTTAGTTTTCTTTTTGTCATTCTCACATTAAAGAAACTGAAAAACAAATACATGCATGTGCATTTGCATTTAGACTGCATGTGGAAATTGATTTAGGAAAAGTGCATCTAGTGTATGCTCTCTGCTCTGTGTTGAAAGACTTTTATTTCTCTTTCCTTAGTAGCTAGGATTTTCATTACTAAAAGAAAGTAAATGACTGTTTATCATCTTAGGTTGCATATTAGGAATTGTATATCTACATCACACGATGAAACTTAAAGGTAAACTTCTTAAGGAATATCAACTATAAAATAAACTTCAATGAACATAAAAACACTTTGGAACCTAATGCACAACATCTAGAAGTCTAGGCTAGAGACGTAATCTAGCATCGTAAAGCCTGGTAAATATCGTTGTCATCGTAGGTTGGGTGATTCCTCCTCTTTGATATGACAAGTGCCAGTACGGACTTGTGCTCCCACATACCGTCGAGTTTATATTAGGAGACCACAATAGGCTATATCCTTTATCCTTAGGAAGCCGTGTCTGCCGCCCTATCGATCACAATGCACTGAACACAGCATTCAGGAAGATTGACTGTCGTACATAAAAAGTATTCTGCAGTTTTGCGATTGGTTTGGTAATCCATCTATCTAGATTCCTAGAGAAGTCACTTTCATTCCTTTTCAGACTCATTAAAAGAAAAGGTCCATCTGAGCACTTGTCACTTTAGGCTCATTAAAAATCGAAGGCGACTAGAGTCATCTTTAGCTTTTTCTCGACTCTTAAAAAGTGAAAAAGCAAGTTGTGTGAAAGCATCATAAAATTTATTTTAATCGGAATAACATCATTGTTCCTTCGTTGGTCTTAGGTTGAGAAAATGGAGTCCACCAATCAAGGATATCCCCTTGGGGGGAATCCTAGTCCTTTCTCTTCTTGGGGAGATGTTCGTGCTCCACACATGGCTACATTGTCCCTTCCAGGACTCACAATTAGCCTGCTAGTATGGATTTTCTCGACCTCTATTGTTCAAAACACTGTAATTCCTTAGCAATCAAATCGGCAACCAGATGATACTGAATTCGCTCCTCCACCTTCTACTTCATTTGTTTATCCCTCTCCTTCCTCCTCTTCACTTGATGAAGCTAGTAACACTAAAAACCAAGTAACTGAGAAGAAGAAGAGAGGGAAGGAGAAGAAGAATAAGAAGCCAGTGGCAAAAGGGCACAACCATGCATCGTTTGGCGAAAATCCACACAATGCACCATCCAAACCTAAATCTCCATGTGTCATTTTCAAATGAGACCACTATCATCGATATTGTCCCTGCATCCTGCGGATTTTAAGGGACTGGTCTCCCCATTTGCACAATCTGGTGTCTTCAACCTCTAACGATCATGTTGAGAGCACACCATCAACTATTGAAAACAAAGTCAATGGAAAGAAAGGAGGATCTAAATTTCCTTGTAGGCTGTGTGAAGGCAATCATGCCCTCCACCATTGTCCCTTCTTGGACGAAGCTAAAAGAGTGCTGGATAACCATCCTGCTAAACCGCAACAACTTCCTCCTGGATACAAGAAACTCTTTCCAAGTCCAATCACTAGTTGAAAATCCCAATGACACACCTCTATTGTTGGTCGAAGCATCTATCATTGAAGATAAACCCTCTAATTCCACACCAGACCAACGTCAACAGGTTGAGATGGAAGTCGACCCAATATTGTCTTCAGAAGGTCCACCTTTAGATGATACAGTCACCAAAGAGAATGAGAAAGACACCATTCAAATTCTTTTTGTTAACATAGAATCTAATGAACATGGGGGCAATCTACCCCTTCCTTTACCTCAGGAAGGAAGTTCATCAGAGATTGATTCGACCATTTATTCAGTCCCTCCTCCAAGCATTCTAGTTGTTTCATTCGATTGGAATCTACTAGGGATACCGTGCCTACCATCTAATGTGCCTTTCCGGATCATAGTACTGGCTTACAGAATGATCATGGTTGGCGCTATCATAGATGAAGGGCCTTCCATGAGTACCCTTTCCTCAACTGCTTGGAAAGCACTTGGTTCGCCATCACTTCTGCCTGAGATTCAAAATCTATCAAGCTTCAACAAAGGAACCAGTCGACCTTTAGGGATCCTTCCAAATTTGCCTATAACTTTGAGAAGGAAATCCAGTCATCTAAACGTGATGGTAGTCCAAGGGCCTCTATATTACAATCTACTCCTTCGGAATGACTACATTTACAACATGGTAGCTATTGTTTCCTCACTTTTTTGAGTGATGTGTTTTATGTATGAAGGCAGAATGGTCTAGCTCATTGACCAGATTTCATTCCCTGGTTCAAACACAACTAGTAGTCAAATGCCATCCCTAACTGGTCTCTTTGCACAAGGAATGTCTCTTCAACCTCCAATCTGTCCACCTGATGAGTGCGAGTGATTATGTGAATGTGACTAAACCCAGGGGGCATGCACCCTAGCCTACTTCGGCAAGAAAACCCCAGATATAAGATGTGTTTCCTCGTAGGATATATGACCAATCTGAAAAACCTGTTTGTTTATGAAAATTGGATCAGTCTGTAAATATCATTTTCTCGTCGAAGGTTATGTGATTGGAACTGACAACATTCAGCTTTGCCAATTTCGATGGACAAAGCCAAGGAAGTGTTTTGTCTGCTACGCGGATGGAACAATCTTACTAATGCAAGAACTTCCATATGGTAACCTGGAAACTTTACTCTTCTTTATACCTAGGGGCATGCAAACCTTTTTGTACGCAAGTGAAAAGTGAACAGCGTAGCTCTATCCCCATAGTTTTGCTAACTTCAACTACTTAATTTAGGTGATTGGTCTGATCCACCATTCACCTTTGTCGGGACCAATAGAAACGACAAAGCAAAGGAGATTGTTTCCCACCGAGAGACTATCCTACCTAACCTTAGTAGTTCTTTAACCCTTAGGATAGTAGTTGGTCATTCCTAGCTTGCATACAAAAGGCTCGGAGCAAATTTGTGCATGGGGAAAGCTCCCTAAAAAATGAACCTACTGATGAGAGACATCCTTATTATATGACTGGCACGAGCAGGTTTACGCGAAGTTCAAGCTCGTTAAATAATAAACCTAGCAATGAGCATATGTTCCCCTAGAGTTGAAGCTCATTAAAAAATGAACCCACCTTCGGTAAATAACCTTTGTGATTTCATAGCTATTAGCCTTTGAACCTTGGTCATGTTCTTACCATCACCTCCATTCTTTCTTAGCCGATCATACGCCTCCACTTGATTCTTTACCCTTTTGAGGAACAACTACGATGAGTGATTCTATTAGCCACCTTCTTTACACTATCATGATTGAAAAGTTGCAAACCTTACCTAGGACCAGCTGCTATCTGAAAACATCACTCATTCCTCAAAACATGTGTCTCCTTTAAGCTATTTTTAGACTTGTAAAATATGAAAACATTGCTGAGCAATTGGCCTCTCTAGCTCGTTAAAGTGATTGGAAGTGCCATCACTTCTCTATATTTTAATCTTTTCAGACCTAAGGGATCATTACACAAAAAGATCGAGTGCTTGTCTTTTTCGGCTCGCTAAAGTGATAGGAAAAGTCATCCCTTTTGTATTATTTTATACTTTTTCAAACTTAAGGGATTATACTACGAAAAAGGACTACTGGAGTTTCATTTCCGTCCCTTTTCAGTCTCTCTGAAATTCGAAAGGACCTAGTTATCTTTGTAGTTAAACTCATTAAAACAATAGCAACAAACTTGTCCATGTAGACAAGAGCGAGTTTCACTGTCGCTAGGCTCGCTAAAACATAGCGACAGGTTTTCCCAAAGGGAAAATTATAGAACAAGCATATGTTATCCTCCTCAAGATTGACAAAAATAAAAAGGTACTGGTCAGCAATGATTGGGGAAAAAGGGAAGAAAAGTTGAATAGCTTCATTGGTAGTAGGTCACTCTTGAACATGACACTTTCACTCCATCACCATGATTGAATCAGGTTGGGTTATTCCATTCACCAGTAAGAGAATTCACTAACCTAGCTAATGCCTCATCCACTACAATACCTTAATGCTCCATTGTTTCATGACCACCACCCTGAACATTGTATCATCAGATTGTTTTCACCTCCAAAAAATCATTTGCTCCATTCCATGTCGTAGATGTGGGATTCACTAAGGCCCTCCTATGGTGGGTCACTTCTTGTCGACATCAACTCATTATCCAAGAAGGTGTATTAGGAACAACCCTTTTAGTACTTTGAAGCTTGCATGCCTCAATGGCAAGTTTCTCACTTTCGGCGACAGGTTTACATCAATGGCCTTCGACCGAAAGATTTTTCATGGTGTTCGACATCGACTCATGTATTCACACCACATGAACTGTATTGCAATACCTTGAGGGTCGTTATCATTATTGATGATTCTCTCGCGCCTGTTAACAACTTACATCATTGGCTGGTAATCACATGATGTCCTTCCATGTTCAACATCAGAACATCCTTTCACATGGATCGACTTATACTTCGGGTGAATATTAAATGAGTTTGAAGACCCTGAATCTAGTTTCATCCATCCAGGCTACGATATATTCAGGATAATAAAGACATAAAATGTACATCATAGCTGCACAGATAATCATCCAAGATAAGGGATGATGACTCTACCAGAATCATCAGTCTGCCACATAGACGGTTGTCTATCCTATGTACATGAAAAGGAATTTATAAAGTTGAGCATGGGAATGCTTGCCTCAGCTAGATCATGAAAATATATGAAGATAATGTATTGTATTGTATCCTATTACAGATCACCTTCCAATTCGAAAAACCTCGGGTCCTCATGATAAAGCATTTCACCCAACATCAGAAGATTTACGACCTCATGCTTTAGGGGGCAACTATTATAGACATATTTGGGCACTACAACCCCAATCACATATGTCAATAAACCAAGGGGTCTAAAACCGCTAAAAGTGTTGTTTCATACCCTAAAGGATCAAGGTCAACTGATTGCATCATTTCCCAGAAGTTCTCCCTGAAAAACTGCTCAAAACTGGACCATACAGATTACTCCATGATAAGGGTGCGATGCATCTCACCTGCTACACACAAAGGGTGCGATTCATACTGAAAATCCCTTCTGTAGGGTGCAACAAGCGAGAGCAGACAAATGGCAGAAGTAGTTTTCTATGTGGAAACTCAAAGAATCTTCTAGAAACTACTCATATGACACTTGCCTCTCTGAATTCACCCAGGGATGAGTAAGAGATCATGAAATCTCCAAGTGGAACCAAGAACTATCAGTGAAATGACACTAATCAAAATCCCAGAAGCTGATTCACTCTCCTGCAAACATCTATATATGGATCCCACATCCTAGAGATCCAAAGGCTGGAATTTTGTAATTTGTAAGGAAGTGTTGTTGGTTTCTCTTTGAGACATTATATTGTTGGGTGATCTTGGTTTTTATGAGGTGAAGAGGGCTTTCATGCTGGGAGGATGGCACTGGATCAGACAGCTTGGTTGTAATCCTCTCTTCTACTACTTCTATCAATAAAGCTATTTGAGTTTTCCTCCATATACTTGTCTATCTCTAAATCTTGTATTTATATATGCATTTGGTATGGTTAATGTACATATGATCCTATATTGTTTAAGGTTATAGATATCTATGCTTTGATGTTATTTTGTTGCTTTGAATCTACAGGTATTCTTTGAAGTGGGACAAGTGAGAAAAGAGTGGTGAAAGCTCTATCAAAGGAGAGAGGAAACAAGCAAGGAGACTAGCGAAAGACTGAGGTTGGTACTCTCTGCTTCTCTCTCATCTATATCTCATAAAGGAAAACACAAGTAACTTTGGTTTGTTTGTTTCGAAGATAGCTACCTGTCTTAGTGGGACTAGTAGCTCTGAATGGACACTAGTTTTCTTGATAACAAGTAGCCAATGAAGGTCTTCCCAGGATGAGAGGATACCTAGTGAGCTTTGCCTTTGGTTTTAGAACCAGGAAATCAGCAAGGTGCTCCCAAGAATCGATGGAGACCATTAAATCTTCCACAATCCCCTCAGGGGTCACGGTGGAGTGGTTTGCTAACTATAGTACTATTGTGGTATTTCTCAAGGATCCCTGAAGGTTGAGCTTGAGCATAGTGTCCTTGGTCATTAAATTAATGGCAGCCCCTAAACCAATCAAGGTATGGGGGATTATGGTGCCATTGATGTGGACATCGACTACAGGACTTTCAGGGTCTAGATATTTGGGACAGATTATCTATCTCAACATCATGTCGAATAGTTGTCCTATGACATTGATAGTTGGGGCATCTCTCTTGCACCTGCCTGGGTGCCTAAAGCACTTCTCCTTGATCATCTTGTTGTATATAGGGACATCCTTGATGGCTTGGAGAAGTGGTATTTTTACACATATCTGTTTTAATTCTCCCACAAGTTAAGTTTCTTCTGGGGTCGATTGTGTGGTTGTAGTTAATCTCTCAAGAAAGGTTGGAGTGGCTTTTGGTTCACTTTCCTGTTTTTCTTCCTCATCCTTCTTAGGGGGAGGTTGGTTATCTGGAGAACCTTCCCAGATCGTAGGTTAATCTCCTGAATCTCCACAGCATAGGTCAAGCATGATGTTCCCCACTATAAACCTATTGGGCCTGTCTGTTTTTTGGTTCGGGTTCGGTTGAGAAGGTATTTGGGGTTGCCTTGGAGTAGCAGGAGGCAAGGGTTGTGGTTGAGCAAGTGGTGGAGGCAAAAGAGTGGGAGGAGTGTTGTACTGGAGCTTCCACCCCTAATGAGGTTCATTCCACTGAGGCTGTGGCTGAGCATAAGAGTGGAATGAATGAGTAGCTAGTTGAGCATGGTATTGAGATGGATATGACTAAGGAGGGGTGTGGACTAGGATGGATGAGAAGGGAGTCCCCAAGAAGGCATGGAAGTGGCTTGATTGGGGTTGTAATAGGTCAGGGATGTCCCTTGCATTCCCTACTGGTAAGGTCTGGGCCCATGTGGCATCCTTTGGTTCTTGAAGTAGAGTGGTTCAGTGGCTCCTTCGGCCCCCTGGTATGTAGCTTTATGTCGAGGCAATGAAGGGCACTGATTCATAGAATGGTTTTCTTCACAGACTAAAAACACTTCTATAGAGTTTAATGGACATTCATTCCTAAGATTCCTTCTGGTGCACCTAGGAAAAGACATGGCCAAATCCCTCTCTACTTCCTCATGTTTTCTTTTGATATGCAAGGTATCCATTTGCATGGCAAGAGTTTTCCTCTTCTCGCTCTTGAAAGCTTCCAGCCGATTCTCAAATTCACTTATAAGAGATGAAATGGATGAGGATGTATTGGCTAAAGGTTGACTTCCCCTACCTCTCTTTCTGGCTACCCTAGAATGGTTTCTAAACACAGCCTTTATGTCATCATAAGGTAGTTGGTAGATGTCTCCCCAGCCAACAAATGGAGGGTATCTAGAAGGTCTTCAGGGACTCCTCTAAGCAGGACCAACATTAGAGATTCAGGGTCAAGTGTGCACCTGGCCCTTTTATAACTGAGCTAAAACCTCTCTTCATAGTCTTCTAAGGATTCATCACTTCCCATGGTCATTCGGAAGATCTCTTCCTTGATATCCTTTGACCTACAGTAGTCCCGGTATTTTTTGTTAAGGGCTTGTTGTATCTGAGCCCAAGTTGTGATGTTGTTTCCAAGTAACCCGATGAACCAGTGCAGTGCTGCATCCTTGAGGGTAGAAGGAAATAGTTTCAACTTTTTCTCATCTTCTGCATAGTCATAGGTTCGACAAAGAACAAAAAATTCTAACAAGAAGGTATCAGGATCTTCAATAGTCAACCCATGGAAGTGAGGTAAGGCTGAAGGAATTATGTTTTTCATTTTAGTGTTCCCATTGGTCTCCCAGATAGGAAAGGTACCATGTATTCTTTCCCCATTTCCTCTAACATTTTTGTTTTCAGCCATGGTCTCAGAAGGAATGGCTTCTTGCTCTCTTTCTATTATAGGATCTTCATATATCTCTGATGATTCACCTATAGGTTCTTCTAGATCACTGCCACCGAAGAAGAGAGAAGGGTGACTATGTGATGTGGTGGGGGTGTTCGGTAGGAATTTTCCTGAATTGTCTCTGTTCCTACGAGGCATGAAAGGAAATCTCTTTTTGGGTGATTTTTTTTTTCTCTGCTTGTACTTGCAAAACTTAAACGGATTGAAGAACAAATTACAACTACTGAAATGAACTTGTTGAAATGAAATTGCATAATTGAAATGAAAGTAAGGAAATGACTAATCTACTTTGATGGAATGGAAATTGCAGAATTGAAATGAAAGCAGGAAAGGTATAATCTACTTTGTTGAAATGGAAATTGCAGAATTGAAATGAAAGAAGAAAAGGTCTAATCTACTTTGCTGAAATGGAATTTGCAGAATTGGAATGGAAGCAAGAAATGACTAATCTACTCTTACTGAAATGGAAATTGCAGAATTGAAATGAAAGAAGGAAATCCCTAATCTACTCTTGCAAAAATAGAAATTGCAGAATTGAAATGAAATAGCTACTCTAATTTTGTTGAAATAAACTACTTAGCAGAATGTTATAGTAGAAAATAGAAGAAAATCAGTAATCACAAAATACTCTGATGCTTCCCCGGCAATGGCACCAAAAAGAATGGTGAGCTCGAGTATTGCAGCAATAATGCTGCAACTCCTGGGGCTTCCTTCTTTACTTTTACAACCCAGTAGTTCGTAACAAAATTGGAAGTGACGATGTTGTATGCACAAGTACTAGCTCTTACTGCAGGCTGTCACTTGGTTAGTTGGCGCAAGATCGCTAGGAGCTTAAGCCAACTTCTATGGATTCTCAAAAGAAGATTTTAATTGTGATCAAAGGAAGCTAACTCTACAAGGACTATTCTATCTACAGAAAGAGAAGGAAAACTGAAATGTAATGCAAACCCTAGCAAACCCTAGTAAACCCTAACAAACCCTAATTTACCTATTAACCTACTTTTGCAAGAAAAGAGATGAAAATTGATGAAATGAGTGCCATTGACTACTGAAAAGGTAAATTTCAATTATTCAAGTTACTTCTGAAAAGAAATGAGAAGAAAACATCTTTTTGTGTTTTTGAGTGTTTTTAGGTGAAATTATTATGCTTGTGATTTATCTAGTTGTGACTATGTAGAGGTTTGGTGGCAAAGGAAGATGGAGTTGGCTTTGGCAGAGGATGAGGGAGGTGTGGATAGGTCCTAAAAATCCCCTAGTACCCTTCTGAATACTTCCATAGTGATCAGACTTCGAAAAATCACTCATAGGAAATTCTACAGGAGGCTGCAGGGGAGCTACAGGAGGATCTGCAAGAGGAGGCCGAGAGCTATTTTTGGAGTTTTGAAGGTGGAGAAATGATGGGAAAGGGTAACTGAAGGATAGATGAAGGCTTTGAGGTGTCTAGAACTTTTCAAGGAAGATCAAGAACGAACGTGATGGTTGGATTTGTTCTGTTAACACCCAGGTTGTTCCCTATGACTCCCAAGGGAATACGGCCGGGGTAACCACTAACCAATCTTTAGATCACTGTTTCTAGCCAAACTGTGATCAGAGAGGGCTCTCTCTTTATGATTTGTAACTGTTTATGATAGGGTTTTAGGCTAGCTATTATGCACAGGTTTTGTTTATGTTTTGGTTGATGAAACTCCTTTTAGATTCCAGTGATGTAGTTTTCAGAGAGGTTGAATACCATTGGGCAATGGAGTCTGTGGCTATATGTGTTTGAAACTTTGAGATGAAAGATGGAACTTACAAGGCCATTTGAGTGTTTAATAGAACAGATTTTTTGATTAAATGACTGGAAACAGGTAACACAAACAGTGAAAGCATTTAAGAATTTTCACTTATTGTTTATATATTCCCAACAGACAGGTTTAAGAGGAAAAGACAGAGGTCTCAGGGGCAAAAATTGAATCCCTGAGAATGCCTATCACAGTAAAGACACAGTTTTGAAGTGCAGCAATTAAGAATTACAATTCTGTCACTGTATCTGAGGAAAACATGTATAATAGCTCAGTTTGAGTCCAGGGTAATCATGGGTTAAGTCCTGGAACTATCCTTTCACCTTGCTATCAAGTGTAAAACATTTAAACAACAAAAGAGAACAAAAGACTCGAAAACATATAACAAAGAGATTTGAGAATACTTATTGTTTTATGCAACACCCTGGAATCCTGTAACATTCATCTTTCACCACAATACATCAAAGTACACCAAGCCTTGGAAATTCCATTCTTCCTTTGTATTACTTCTCTGAAAATATTACAGTAAGAGAGAGTTCTCAAAAGAAAATTCCAACAACCCTTTCAACTGCTGTGAAGGGTGAATATATACTTGCGGTGATTTACAAAATATCTGAGTTCTGAGTTATCTCAGATTTTACATTCTTACCAACCACGTAAGATATTATGACCATAATTTAATACAGCATTGATTACAGAGTACAGGCATTTTAATGCTCTGTCAGAAGATATTTTAGCCTTTGGAAACAGCTAAGTCGGTCGAGATATTCTGAATAAATGCTGGAAGACCTGTCTTTAAGGCTTGTACGCTGTAACCTGGACTTGTCACCTGTGATTGTGACTGCTGCTTGTGGTGAGTCAATGGTCCTGCTGAGTTGGCTCAGCCTCCGCCTCTTCCTTGTAGATATCTTTCTTCAAAATTGTGCCTGCGCATGTATGCTTATTTGCTTGGAGAATTAGCGCTACTGATTCTGGCCTGACAAAATTGTCTGTGTCAAATTTCTCCAGACATCCTGTGTGGGCAGTTGGTGTGCTAAGATTGCCCCTAGAGTTTCATCTGCTTCTGTGAATTTGAAGAAGTTAGGTGGTGTATCAAACAGATGCTCAACTTCATTCATGAGGAAAAATAGGTTCTCCACCCTGTCATACATAGTCTGCCCGGTGGCTGGCCCTGCGTCTGCTGAAGTGCTGGGCGGTTTTGCAATCTCTGCTACTGCATGGGCATCAATTCTCTTATTGTAATTGTCTAGGGTGAGCAGTCTTCCTACACTGCTTAAAATGCTGGGGAGGCCTCTGTTCTGTAGTGCCACGAATTTTTCCAGGAATCTGTTGATTTCAGTCTGCATATCCTGTGTCCTCCTCTCCAGTGTTCCAACCAAGTTCCTCAATGTTATGACTCTTTTGGCTACAGCAATTGTTTCTGTCCTGTTGGTGATTCCATGGCAGCTAATTGAGAGCTAGTCTTATAGTTCAGAATATTGATCATCCTAGTAGCAGCTTCTGGCATGTGTCCAAGGCTTGCCCTGGCTCTCTGTATTTCTCTGTTTGCTTTAGTGATGAGCACCATTTGCTCATCCATGGTCTCAATATATTGCCACTGGTTGGCAATGGACCGCCCAATGTTTCTCCATAGCACTGCTTTCATTTCAGCTGTCACTTTTTCTAGTGCAAGCTCTTTCTCTAGTTCAGCAATTCTCCTCTTAAGAGCTCTTACCTCTCTCTCCTTGGCTGCCTCATTCTGTTTGCTCTTGTCAAACTTTTCATTTACCTTAGCCAAGGTTTTCTTAAGTTCATCCAGCTCTTTCATTTGAGATTCCATGGCTTGGATCTCAGCTTGCAGCTTTTGCATGTCTAAACTAGTAGCCTGTCCCGATGTTGTAGTTGTTGTTGCTGTGGATGGCGCTGTAGTTGGTGCTGTAGCTTCTGTTTGCTGAGGAGGAGGAGTAGTCTTTGGAGGGACTTCCTCAAGATTTATTATCACAGGAGGAGGCTGGGAGGGTTGGCCCTCTTCTCTTTGCTTCAGTGCTTCTTGTAGTGCTGCCCCAGTTCTTGCTGTTCCATTTCTTCTTGCTGCTGTAGCAAGGTGTCAACTTGTTCTTCTGTCAATATAGGTGGTTGTTCCACCTGTTTTCCTTTGTCTTTGCTTGCTGCCTGGGATGTCTTCTCAGTAGTTTGCTGCTGTGCTGCTGAAGATTTAGCAGCTGTTCCAATTTGCTTTCTGTAGGAGAGGGGCACCTGTCCACAAGTTTCCAAGTCAGCTTCTTTTTGCACATTCCTAGCTTCTTTCTCAAGTAATTCTTCCTTAGTGACTTGTTCTACTAGTGTACCCTCTTCCCAATCTAGTGCATTGGCATACTGTTCAATTTCAGGTTGTCTTTTATGTGCATAGTTGCCCAATTTGTATCTAATTCTCCTGAGGGAGATAGAATGATTGGGGTCATAGGGAAATCCATTCAAAACTGGTCTGCAATCTGAGGCCTTCCAGGATGCTGTCTGCCTCTTTCCACCCTTCCTCTTTCCTGTTATATAGGAAGGAACCTAGCTGGTTTCTTACCTTCAATTGTGACTTCTTGTTTCTACTCTGAAAGTGAAGGTAATCTGAGTTCCCAAACTGCCTGAAATATTCTAAGGCAAAAAGCCTCATGGGTACATACCTCGGCAACCTAAATGGGTTCAATTCACAGCCATATATCCTAATGACTGTGTGGTTCTGGTAGAAGTACCAGTTGCCAATATTGTAAGATTTGTTCAAATGTAGAATCCTCTTCATATCATCGGTTAATCTGGGAGGAGGAGTACCTTGCAGCGCTGTTAGGGCTGGATGAACAAATAAATCAATAAACTCACAGTATGTATAGGGTGATACTGAGGTAGAATGAAAAACAGAGGTCCAGAAAACAACTGATCTTGGGCTTCCTTGGGCATTGAGTGGCCTCAAAGGAACAGAGAAGGTAGCTGGCTGGTTGAAAAGGAATAAATGATATATATAGGAGGTGTACCTGAACAGTCTCTCCCTTTTCAAATTCATGAACTGCTCATGGATTTTCTCTGCTATGTAAGTTGCATAATCATACTGCACAGCTGGAGGCTTACCAGGGGCAAATATAGACAGCATTGCCATTATGCTGTCATCTACATCTTCCAACCCCCTGAATCCTAGGACATAGCCAATTAGATCCACCAACATTCTGCCCAACTCATTTAGATATTGGTACCCAATAGGAGGGGTCCTGACTGTTTCAGAGCCTGGTGTGACAAACAGTTGGTTGATTTTGACAATCTGGTCACTGGACAGCTTGATACCTCTGTTAATCAGATTCTGCATGGATAGAGGGGTCTATTTCTTGGCTGTTTTGAAGCGCAGCATCTGGTTTATGCTCTCTGGGGTGATCTGGAACAGGACTAGGCCTGTGGGGCTCATGACTGCTCTTTGGCTGGGGTCATAGCATTCCTGGCAGCTATAAATGAGCTCTGGCATAGGATTGACTTGGGGAAGGTTGTATATGGGCAAATTTGACTCCCAAATCCCAAGATATCTGCCCCACTGAGGTGCTGGGCTCTTAATTCATTCAACATTTGAATATTGTACTTAGTTCCCATGGGGAACCAATCCAGCATTTGGTAGTCCATGTCTCCCAGGGCTTTCCATGCTAATTCCTGGTGAGGAGCATTGATGGGCTTAATATTCAGTGCAATAGGGGTCTCCATAGCTCTTCAAGTTGCAAGAATTGCAGGTGGACAGGTGGAATGGTAAAAACACAGTCTGGAGGCAGTTCTCTGTGGAAACAGTTGATGTTTTGAGTATCCAAGGGGAATTCTCTCAATAGCAATTGAAATACTACTGGAGTCTAGTGACAGAACTTCTCTGTGGTCTAACTGAACTCTCCAATCGGGTGAATTATATCTATTAGGAACTCTGCCGGGAAAACGCAGAATTACAGTGGTTTTATGTGAATTGCAGGTTTCTAAAGCTCTGCAGGTACTTCTTGGCCCTCACAATGACAATGGTGGATGAAC
Source organism: Pinus tabuliformis (assembly GCA_031772625.1). Classification (NCBI taxonomy): domain Eukaryota; kingdom Viridiplantae; phylum Streptophyta; class Pinopsida; order Pinales; family Pinaceae; genus Pinus; species Pinus tabuliformis. The sequence continues at coordinate 1,197,621,846 of CM062816.1, read as the reverse complement.
AAATGGAAATGAACGGTGCAAATAGCGTTTTTATGGTTCTACTATCCCTCTGAGCAATTTCAAGCTTAATGAAGGTCGTATGGAGGGCGAAACGGTCTAAATACCTGTAATTCGATGAGCAGAGGTTGAAGCAAAGGTGCACAGTTGCTGCTTGAGGAGGTCGCCCGGGCTAATAGACTGGTTGGCGAAAATTAGAGTGCAAACGGTCATGCAGAGCGTCCAACAGTAATAACAGTGAAAGTGGTAAAAAACACGGGAAAATTGGTAAATATGGGTTATTTTACCAATTTGGCGCTTTTTTTTCTGCTGACGTCATCGGGCGACGTGGCAGTGGGTGACTGGTCAAAGGGGCGGTGAGGTGGCAACCCAGTCAGCAGTGAGGTGGACCAATAACAAAGGCAGGTACGAGCAGATAAGGACGTGGCGGCGAGTCAGCGACGGGTAGGTGGCAGTCAAACCGCAGCGGTCACGGTTAAGGCCTTAACCGCCGCGGTTTCTCGGGGCGGTTTAGGTACGGCGCAGAAGCTGTCAGACTCGGCTCCGAGATGGTTAATCGATTGACGCGTGGAGGAGGCGTGACAAGGCGCAACGTCACTTTCTCGGAGGTTAAAGTGCCGCCATAGGATGCGCTCCGATATTAATGTGGACCGTCGGATCTGATGGGCTTGATCCGACGGCTGGCGGAGGAGAAAGATGCGCGCTTCATACTGCGGGCGGAAAAGATTAAAGTTTGTGGGTTTTTATGGGTTTTTCAAATGTTTTCGCTTAACCAATAATGTGGTAGGATTGGGGAACGTGCCAGAGGCGGGTATTAACCTTTGCAAAGGTTTTTATAGGCAAAAGGGGTTTGGAGAGGGGGTTTTATCAATGCAGAGGTGATTTGAGGGTAAATTAACTTGCAGCAAAGGGGGAACAGGGTGGAATAGGTTCACCAAAGTGGCCAGATGCCATTTTGGTCCCTTTTGAAAAATACACGGCTATTATGCCTAGGGGAGGGAATATACATAAGATTTGGGGTTTTATACACCTTAGTGTTAGTATTATTAGGGGTGGGGGTAAGATAGGGGAGGTTATATAGTAAAATTAGAGGTTAATATGAATGAAGGGGGCAAATGAAAGGGATTTTACTGAGTTTATCTGAAATTGACTTGGTTTTGAGAGTAGATCAAAATGAAAAGATCTTAGACAAGAAATGTGGATTCTGAATGAACTAGAACCACCATAAAACCATGATCTCTCTCCATAAATCTCAGCTGAAAGAAAGGGAGTGTTAGTAATGGAATAAAGGGGAAGAGGGAAGTTAGTCATGCTCCTGCTGTAGTCTTTTACTTTGCTGCCCATCATCACCATTTCTGCAATGATAGGACTCACTTTCTGCGACCCCAACTACCTACCCAGCTGCTTACCTAGCATTTTTTGTTTCTCCTTGGAGGGTGCACTTGAACTTGCAAACCCTTTTTGCCTTTTCTTTTCTTTGGCTTTTTTCCTTATTCTTTTCTCTATCTATTTCTACCCTTATCTCTTCCAAGGTCCCAGATTAAACTGTTGGGAACCTTTGCTTCTCTACCTAAACTATTTGTCTGCCAAGATTAGGCTGTTTGGACAGACTTCTTTCTCTATTCTACAACTCAAAATTGAAACATGGCATGATCCAGTTTAGACTGTTGAATCATCCACAAAATTGAAATAAGGTCCTCAATACTTGAAACACTTTGCCCAGCTCTTGCTTTCTAGGAAATATGGGATCTTTGGGATACCAGAGCAGAGCATATTTGGCTTTTCTCTTGCCAATCATGAAATATGAAACCTATTAGTATAGGTATCCAACAGTGGCTCCACATGGGGATGGTTTTTCTTTTGAAAGACCAAGAACAGCAGGTCAGATTGCCTTATTCCTTGACTGCCCATCTTAATCTTTGAAATTTGCTGCATGTAATCTGTCAAAATTGTGTGCCTTTTCTTGGAGAACCTCTGATTCTATCTGCCTGTTGCTGCTAGGTGCAGCATTTGGGAAAACCTTTTTTTACATTCTAAAATAGAAGATAATATGTAAGGCTGCATATATACAATGAACCTCTGAATTTCTATTATAGTGAACAGTCAAAATAGTGCTTCAGCATCCTGCCATTGACAGGACCTTCATCCAGTTCAGTTACAGTCAAACTTTTTAGGAAGTAGGTGTTATTACCTTGTACTGCTTGGACAGAAAATGGTCCTTTCCATAAAGAATCAAACTTCCCATGTTTCCCTTTCTCTTCTCTTCTTGCATCCCACTTTAAAACTTTGTCCCCTACATTGAAATCTTCTGCTTTAGTTCTTCTGTCAAAGGCCTTTTTTAGTTTCTCTTGTAGTATCTGCACTCTGCTGAAAACTTGTTCTCTGGTCTGCTGTAAACAGATTATCTGGTTAATCCTTCTTTGCATGTCATTTGGCTCTGCTTGGCTTTCTTGTAGAAGTTTCATAACCGGCACTCCTAGTGATGAAGGAAATCTGGCCTCTAATCCATAGACTAACTCATATGGGCTGGTCCCAATTGATCTTTTAGTGGTTAATCTGTCTGCCCATAAAGCATTTACTAGTTTCTTATGCCAGTTCTTTTTGTTCTCTTCCAGCACTTTCTTTATGATGTTTATCAGGCTTTTGTTTGAGGATTCAGCAAGGCCATTTCCTTGAGGATAGTAAGCTGTAGAATGGCCCAAAGTAATGTGAAATTTATGGCAAAAGTTCACCATTTTCTTGGATCTGAAGGCAGCAGCATTGTCTGTTATTATCTTGTCTGGGCAGCCAAATCTAGCCAGTATATTGTTTTCCAAAAATTGAATGATTACTGAATCATTTGCTTGTCTGCATGGGACAGCTTCAATCCACTTGGTGAAGTAGTCTGTTGCTGTCAAGATCCATCTGTGTTGTCCTGAAGATGAGGGATGAATTTCTCCAATGAAATCCAAGCCCCATTGTTGAAAAGGTCTCTCTGTTGCAATGGGCCTCAAAGGAAGTGGCAGCAACTGTCTTTTGCCTTCAAACAGCTGGCACTTGTGGCATGATGTTGTGAATTTCTTCACATCAGAGAACATAGTGGGCCAGTAATAACCAGCCCTTAATATCTTGTCTACAGTGGACTTCCAGTACAAATGTCCACCACAGTCTCCAGCATGGAATTCTTGCATGATATTGTCAGTTTCACTCTCAAGAAGACAGTGCAGCAAAATACCTTCATGGTTTTTCCAGAGTAGATTCTCATCTATCACACAAAATTTAGATGTTTTCATTTTTAGGAACCTAGACTTAGTTCTGGACAGTCCTGGGGGAGCACACAGGTTTTGTAATACATAACAGACATCAGAATACCAAGGAGATTGTTCAAAGGCTACATTGATCTTTGGAGTCGCCAGCTCTATTTCACTGTCCAGTTGGTTGATATCTAAGGCTTGGAAATTTGCTTCTGTCATTAACTTGGCCAAACCTTGCCCTTTTATCAGATTTGTAGGCTTTATTTCAATGTCAAATTCAAGTATGTTTGCAATCCATTTTCCTCTTATACCCTCTAAGTTTTCTTGTGTGAGAATGTCTTTGACAATAGGACTTGGTACATAAGCCACAACATGGGAGTAAAGGATGTAAATCCTAAAGTCTTTGATAGCTTTGATTAAGGCATAGGCTTGTTTTTCCATTATTTGGTACTTTAGAGGAGCATCTCTAAGAGCTCTGCTGAAAAAAGCAATGGGCTTTTCATTCCCTTGGTCATCTTTCTGTAATAATACAGCAGCAATAGTATGCTGGGAGGCAAAAGAAAAAATAATAAAGTCTCTGTCAAACTGAGGGTTAGTTAACACTGGGGTTTGAGTCAAGGCCAATTTTATACTTTCAAAGGCTTGCTTTGCTTCAACGGTCCACTTGACCTTTGAATCCTTCTTTAGCATGTTGTTTAGTAATCTGATTAACTCTGCTAAATTTGGGATAAACCTTCTCAAAAAGTTGATTTTTCCTAAGAATCCTTGCAGCTCCTTGACATTCCTTGGGTGAGGCATTTGTAGGATAGCTTGTATCCTATCTGGATCAATTCTTATGCCATCTTTCGAAATGATGTGCCCTAGAAGTTTCCCTTCTTCCAAGCCAAATAATGACTTCTTGGGGTTTAAGGAAATACCGTATTTCCTGCATGTTATGAAGATTTGTCTTAAATGTTTCAAGTGTTCTTGGTCAGATTTTGAAAAGGGTGTAAGATCATCTAAGTAAATGACCAAGAAGTCATGAATTTCCTTTGCAAAAGCAATGTCCATTGCTCTTTGAAACGTTGCCCCTGCATTTTTCAATCCAAAGGGCATCTTCACATACTTGAAAGTGCCCCATGGGGTAGTAAATGCAGTTTTGTCTTGATCATCAGGGTGTACCAGGATTTGATTGAAGCCTGAGAAACCATCCAACAATGATATTCTTGAGGCCCCTACTACCCTCTGAAGGATGTGATCCATTTTGGGTAAGGGGTAGTTATCTTTGAGTGACACTAGGTTCAAATTCCTTAAGTCTACACAAAGTCTAATCTCACCAGTTTTCTTTCTTGTAGGGACCAAATTTGAAATCCACTCAGAAAACCTGATTGGTGCTATGATACTGGCTTTGAACATTTTTTGTAATTCCTTTTCAATGGAAGGAAGGAGCACAGGATTGATTCTTCTCAATTTCTGTTTGAATGGTTTTTGATTAGGCTTGAGGGGAATGGTGTGCTGGATAACAGAGGTATCATAAGACTTCAAGTCCTCATAACCCCAGGCAAAGACATCTTGGAACTCTTTAAAGAGATCAATATATTTGGGTTTTTGGTCAGGGGGCAAAGCAGCAGATAGCTTTATTATTTTAGGCTTGTCAGTGGTACCAATGTTACATTCCTCAATTGTTGCATCTAATGGCTGCATCTTTGGTTTCCTGGGGACATCATTTGAGTCAAAAATATCCTCTAGTGGGGTAAGGCCTGCTGGAAGAAGATTGTCTTTGAGTTGTATGATTTCATCTTCAGCGTTGCTCAGCTCTTCACAGTCAATTTGGTGAATTTGCTGAATGTTTTCTTTGTTGAAAATGGTTGGACTGAGTAATTGTTTGGCTGTTCTAGGTGACATTGGGTGGTCAGACTGTTGAAACTGTAATTGTGATTGACTTGCTCCATCAACTATTTGAGATTGACTTGCTGTCTCAAGGTCAATATTTAATCCTGTAAACTCTTGTTGCAAGGTTAAAAAGTTGTTTATTTGCATGTCATTCTCAAATACTTGCCACTCTTTGACATTGTTTGGAATAGAAGGCCTATATTTGACCTCTGCTGTGAAACAATTGTTGGGTTGTAGTGGAAATTTGAAGGTGCTGGCAAATGTTGCCAAGCTATGTGCATGGAGATTGTGGCCCCTAGAAATTTTTGTGATAACAAACTCAGGAAAGGTCTCTAATATTTCAATTACAGCAGATCTGTAGGACCTCAGCCTTTTGTCATTGGTGACAAAATTCCCTTTTACTTGTTGAATTACTAGATCAGAGTCCCCCCTGATTGAGAGGCTATGTGCTTGTAATGATTTTGCAATCTTGAGGCCTAGTAGCAGAGCTTCATATTCTGCCATGTTGTTAGTGCATTTAAAGTTCAATCTATAAGCCCGGCCTTCTGCATAGCCTTTCTCTTTGTTATGTATCCATACTCCAGCTCCTGCCCCTAACTTGTTAACTGAGCCATCAAATTCTAGGACCCACCAGATGCCTTGCTGGTCAGGAGATTTCAAATTCTGTTCATGGGATGGTAGTGTGAGCATGAGTTGGGGTTTGTTCTCCCATTTGTTTTCTAGGATAACTTCATCATTTGCTTGACCATCTTTGACCACTAGAGGAGAGCTAAAGTGTCTTGTTGAACTGATTGATGTTTGACAGGTGCTACTTGTTTGATCAAGGTTTTGTTCTTGTATAAGTGTCACCGTCTTAATATCACTGCTTGAGAGGCCTGCACTGTCATTAAAGAGGATAAAGGAGTCTATGTCCGAATGAACAGCGTATATTGGGAAATTTTGGGGTTTCTCTTCACTGCTGACCATATATTTCATGAGTGTTTCCCTATAAAGTCTCTTTGGTTGTCCAAAGACAGAGATGGTTGCATATGACATGTCTAATTGCAGGGAGCCTTGGAGTTTCGCTCCCCATGATCTTGATAAGAGCATCCCATATTTGGGTGGGATATCAGCAACAACAACATCCATTAAAATGGTTTTGTTGGGAAATTGAACCAAGGACACACATAAATCCTTAATTAGGCCCAAGCATTTGACTTGACTAGAATCAAAAGAAAACAGGTCTTTGTATGGTCTTGTGATGTCTAAGTTTAATCTTTCCATGACTGCTTTTGGCATCAGGTTGTGAGAGGCACCTGAGTCAAACATTGCATTGTGCAGTGTTTTGTCATGTATATGCAAGCTGACATAAAACGGTAAAACCCATGTGACTACTGTTTTTCCATCTACCTCTGGGCCAAACAGTAATTCTGGAGTGTCATCTAGCACATTTACATCATCTTTGCTGTTGGTGAGCTGAAGGGATTTTTTGATCTGTTGCTTATATATGTCATGCTTGGCTAGCTCTGAAAGGGGGATTGCTACCTTTAACTTGCCAATCTCTGTTCCTAGGTCAAAGGGTTTATCAATTTGGATTTTGGAGTCACGGGTAGCAGTTCTTTCTCTGTTCATTAGATCTTCTTGGTGGATTTCATCCTGATTTTGGAACCTGCCCCTTATATTGATGTCTTGAGGGTTAATGTTTGGGTTAGGGTGAGAGGACGAGGCTGCCATGGGCTGTTGTGGTGGGGACAGTAGTTCAGTGACCTCCTCAACCACTACTTCCTTTGTAGGTAAGTTTGTTTTGTCATTAGGTTCAGTGACTAAGGTTTCTTTAGATTGTTGTTTCTCCTTTATCTTTTCGGGCTGATTCACGTTCACAGTCCTACTCCTTAGTTTGTATTGCTTATGGACTTCATAGACAGCAGTATCATATCCTTGTTTAAAGTCAAAGGATTCTCCTGATTGAGTTTGGAATGTTTTGCTTTCATCCTCCTCATGGTCTTCTTGTGTTAAGAAAACCTGGCTTTTACCATCCAGACCTATTAAGTTGATCTCAGGATCTTCATTGAGCTGATTAGCTGAGGAAGTTTCTGCATAATTTTCTTGAAAAGGGGGTCTGATATCTTGGTCTGCACTTGTTTTTCCTATATTTGGGTTCTGTGTTCTCCTAAAATTTGGGTTTCTAGGAGGGTTGTTTTGTGGTGCCTCCCATGATGATTTCCTTTCTACTGATTCCACTCTCTCACCTAGTCTTTTCATGCTGTTTAGTATTGCATCTAACTTTTGATCAAAACCCGAGGGTTCTTCTTTGAAACCAGTCTTCTTTTCCAGCTTTGCCCTGTTTCTTTTGGCAATTAGGTTGGCCTCTACAGTGACTGCAACCCTTTGGGCTTCCGCAAGGGTTGGAGGGTCTCTTTCTCTCAACTGATAGGCCATATCAGAATCAAAACCATCAGGGAAGTTATAAAGGGCCAAATCAGGAGGGGGCCTTAAGTTCTGGGGGATAGCATTGTATATGTTGTTAAACCTAGCACAATACTCCAAAACCGTTTCTTGGGGACCTCTTTTAATAGTGTTATATTCACCAAGTATATGGTGCGGATCTCTCTTTTTCTCCCATCTGTTGGTAAATTCCTGGTATAGAACTTCAGGGGTTGCAATGGAATTTGCATTTAAGGATCTAAACCAAGTTCTGACATCCCCAGTTAAGCTTTGAACAAAGATTCTCATCCTGACACTGTCATCATCTATTTCATAGGTCTCAAAGTGGTCTTGCATCTTTTTAGCATGCTGGATGGCTGTCAAAGGGCCATGGGAGTCAAAAAATGAGAGTCTAGTTTGGTAGTCTTGGGGTAGAGCTGGAGCATTGGCTGGTATCTGCAGAGGTGCATATCTGTTAGCCATATTTATGGGGTTTATAGGGTTAATAGGAACAAATGGGACAACAGGGATTACAGGTGTAACCGGGTTAAGAGGATGGGTAATAAGTGGGGAACTGGTTGAGGGAGTATGTGCAGATGGTGAAGATGGAAGGAGAGGACTTTGAGGGGTTGATGGTGAACTGGGGGAATTGGGTGTGGAACGGAAAAGAACTTTGCAAGGAGTGGGAATGAGGATAGGTTGGTCCGAACTTATATTTGAATCAGCAGGCTTGTCCTGCTTTTGCTGTCTCCTTATGTTCTTTGGTATGATATTTGGGTTATCGACAATGATGGGTTGATTAGGGTCAGGGTTTGCCCTAGTGTGCCTTGGGTTTCTTTTGGGAGCCAGCTTCTAAGTATTCTTTTAGAACTTTATACCGAAGTTTTATATGTACAAGGACTGAACAAGCATTCTGGAATGACTATATAGGTCTCAAAGCTAAGATGAAGTTTCCCTAGCTAGCTCTTCCCTAAAGCTGTCCCTGTATTAGAGAAACAGTCCTAAGGCCTCTTGGCTATTTTCAGGCTTGATGGTAGCTTTGGAAGATAGATAGTAATTGAAAAAATCTTAAGTACCCAGTGGAGTCGCCATTTATGTTAACACCCAGGTTGTTCCCTATGACTCCCAAGGGAATACGGCCGGGGTAACCACTAACCAATCTTTAGATCACTGTTTCTAGCCAAACTGTGATCAGAGAGGGCTCTCTCTTTATGATTTGTAACTGTTTATGATAGGGTTTTAGGCTAGCTATTATGCACAGGTTTTGTTTATGTTTTGGTTGATGAAACTCCTTTTAGATTCCAGTGATGTAGTTTTCAGAGAGGTTGAATACCATTGGGCAATGGAGTCTGTGGCTATATGTGTTTGAAACTTTGAGATGAAAGATGGAACTTACAAGGCCATTTGAGTGTTTAATAGAACAGATTTTTTGATTAAATGACTGGAAACAGGTAACACAAACAGTGAAAGCATTTAAGAATTTTCACTTATTGTTTATATATTCCCAACAGACAGGTTTAAGAGGAAAAGACAGAGGTCTCAGGGGCAAAAATTGAATCCCTGAGAATGCCTATCACAGTAAAGACACAGTTTTGAAGTGCAGCAATTAAGAATTACAATTCTGTCACTGTATCTGAGGAAAACATGTATAATAGCTCAGTTTGAGTCCAGGGTAATCATGGGTTAAGTCCTGGAACTATCCTTTCACCTTGCTATCAAGTGTAAAACATTTAAACAACAAAAGAGAACAAAAGACTCGAAAACATATAACAAAGAGATTTGAGAATACTTATTGTTTTATGCAACACCCTGGAATCCTGTAACATTCATCTTTCACCACAATACATCAAAGTACACCAAGCCTTGGAAATTCCATTCTTCCTTTGTATTACTTCTCTGAAAATATTACAGTAAGAGAGAGTTCTCAAAAGAAAATTCCAACAACCCTTTCAACTGCTGTGAAGGGTGAATATATACTTGCGGTGATTTACAAAATATCTGAGTTCTGAGTTATCTCAGATTTTACATTCTTACCAACCACGTAAGATATTATGACCAGAATTTAATACAGCATTGATTACAGAGTACAGGCATTTTAATGCTCTGTCAGAAGATATTTTAGCCTTTGGAAACAGCTAAGTCGGTCGAGATATTCTGAATAAATGCTGGAAGACCTGTCTTTAAGGCTTGTACGCTGTAACCTGGACTTGTCACCTGTGATTGTGACTGCTGCTTGTGGTGAGTCAATGGTCCTGCTGAGTTGGCTCAGCCTCTGCCTCTTCCTTGTAGATATCTTTCTTCAAAATTGTGCCTGCGCATGTATGCTTATTTGCTTGGAGAATTAGCGCTACTGATTCTGGCCTGACAAAATTGTCTGTGTCAAATTTCTCCAGACATCCTGTGTGGGCAGTTGGTGTGCTAAGATTGCCCCTAGAGTTTCATCTGCTTCTGTGAATTTGAAGAAGTTAGGTGGTGTATCAAACAGATGCTCAACTTCATTCATGAGGAAAAATAGGTTCTCCACCCTGTCATACATAGTCTGCCCGGTGGCTGGCCCTGCGTCTGCTGAAGTGCTGGGCGGTTTTGCAATCTCTGCTACTGCATGGGCATCAATTCTCTTATTGTAATTGTCTAGGGTGAGCAGTCTTCCTACACTGCTTAAAATGCTGGGGAGGCCTCTGTTCTGTAGTGCCACGAATTTTTCCAGGAATCTGTTGATTTCAGTCTGCATATCCTGTGTCCTCCTCTCCAGTGTTCCAACCAAGTTCCTCAATGTTATGACTCTTTTGGCTACAGCAATTGTTTCTGTCCTGTTGGTGATTCCCATGGCAGCTAATTGAGAGCTAGTCTTATAGTTCAGAATATTGATCATCCTAGTAGCAGCTTCTGGCATGTGTCCAAGGCTTGCCCTGGCTCTCTGTATTTCTCTGTTTGCTTTAGTGATGAGCACCATTTGCTCATCCATGGTCTCAATATATTGCCACTGGTTGGCAATGGACCGCCCAATGTTGCTCCATAGCACTGCTTTCATTTCAGCTGTCACTTTTTCTAGTGCAAGCTCTTTCTCTAGTTCAGCAATTCTCCTCTTAAGAGCTCTTACCTCTCTCTCCTTGGCTGCCTCATTCTGTTTGCTCTTGTCAAACTTTTCATTTACCTTAGCCAAGGTTTTCTTAAGTTCATCCAGCTCTTTCATTTGAGATTCCATGGCTTGGATCTCAGCTTGCAGCTTTTGCATGTCTAAACTAGTAGCCTGTCCCGATGTTGTAGTTGTTGTTGCTGTGGATGGCGCTGTAGTTGGTGCTGTAGCTTCTGTTTGCTGAGGAGGAGGAGTAGTCTTTGGAGGGACTTCCTCAAGATTTATTATCACAGGAGGAGGCTGGGAGGGTTGGCCCTCTTCTCTTTGCTTCAGTGCTTCTTGTAGTGCTGCCCCAGTTCTTGCTGTTCCATTTCTTCTTGCTGCTGTAGCAAGGTGTCAACTTGTTCTTCTGTCAATATAGGTGGTTGTTCCACCTGTTTTCCTTTGTCTTTGCTTGCTGCCTGGGATGTCTTCTCAGTAGTTTGCTGCTGTGCTGCTGAAGATTTAGCAGCTGTTCCAATTTGCTTTCTGTAGGAGAGGGGCACCTGTCCACAAGTTTCCAAGTCAGCTTCTTTTTGCACATTCCTAGCTTCTTTCTCAAGTAATTCTTCCTTAGTGACTTGTTCTACTAGTGTACCCTCTTCCCAATCTAGTGCATTGGCATACTGTTCAATTTCAGGTTGTCTTTTATGTGCATAGTTGCCCAATTTGTATCTAATTCTCCTGAGGGAGATAGAATGATTGGGGTCATAGGGAAATCCATTCAAAACTGGTCTGCAATCTGAGGCCTTCCAGGATGCTGTCTGCCTCTTTCCACCCTTCCTCTTTCCTGTTATATAGGAAGGAACCTAGCTGGTTTCTTACCTTCAATTGTGACTTCTTGTTTCTACTCTGAAAGTGAAGGTAATCTGAGTTCCCAAACTGCCTGAAATATTCTAAGGCAAAAAGCCTCATGGGTACATACCTCGGCAACCTAAATGGGTTCAATTCACAGCCATATATCCTAATGACTGTGTGGTTCTGGTAGAAGTACCAGTTGCCAATATTGTAAGATTTGTTCAAATGTAGAATCCTCTTCATATCATCGGTTAATCTGGGAGGAGGAGTACCTTGCAGCGCTGTTAGGGCTGGATGAACAAATAAATCAATAAACTCACAGTATGTATTGGGTGATACTGAGGTAGAATGAAAAACAGAGGTCCAGAAAACAATTGATCTTGGGCTTCCTTGGGCATTGAGTGGCCTCAAAGGAACAGAGAAGGTAGCTGGCTGGTTGAAAAGGAATAAATGATATATATAGGAGGTGTACCTGAACAGTCTCTCCCTTTTCAAATTCATGAACTGCTCATGGATTTTCTCTGCTATGTAAGTTGCATAATCATACTGCACAGCTGGAGGCTTACCAGGGGCAAATATAGACAGCATTGCCATTATGCTGTCATCTACATCTTCCAACCCCCTGAATCCTAGGACATAGCCAATTAGATCCACCAACATTCTGCCCAACTCATTTAGATATTGGTACCCAATAGGAGGGGTCCTGACTGTTTCAGAGCCTGGTGTGACAAACAGTTGGTTGATTTTGACAATCTGGTCACTGGACAGCTTGATCCCTCTGTTAATCAGATTCTGCATGGATAGAGGGGTCAATTTCTTGGCTGTTTTGAAGCGCAGCATCTGGTTTATGCTCTCTGGGGTGATCTGGAACAGGACTAGGCCTGTGGGGCTCATGACTGCTCTTTGGCTGGGGTCATAGCATTCCTGGCAGCTATAAATGAGCTCTGGCATAGGATTGACTTGGGGAAGGTTGTATATGGGCAAATTTGACTCCCAAATCCCCAAGATATCTGCCCCACTGAGGTGCTGGGCTCTTAATTCATTCAACATTTGAATATTGTACTTGGTTCCCATGGGGAACCAATCCAGCATTTGGTAGTCCATGTCTCCCAGGGCTTTCCATGCTAATTCCTGGTGAGGAGCATTGATGGGCTTAATATTCAGTGCAATAGGGGTCTCCATAGCTCTTCAAGTTGCAAGAATTGCAGGTGGACAGGTGGAATGGTAAAAACACAGTCTGGAGGCAGTTCTCTGTGGAAACAGTTGATGTTTTGAGTATCCAAGGGGAATTCTCTCAATAGCAATTGAAATACTACTGGAGTCTAGTGACAGAACTTCTCTGTGGTCTAACTGAACTCTCCAATCGGGTGAATTATATCTATTAGGAACTCTGCCGGGAAAACGCAGAATTACAGTGGTTTTATGTGAATTGCAGGTTTCTAAAGCTCTGCAGGTACTTCTTGGCCCTCACAATGACAATGGTGGATGAACAAATGGAAATGAACGGTGCAAATAGCGTTTTTATGGTTCTACTATCCCTCTGAGCAATTTCAAGCTTAATGAAGGTCGTATGGAGGGCGAAACGGTCTAAATACCTGTAATTCGATGAGCAGAGGTTGAAGCAAAGGTGCACAGTTGCTGCTTGAGGAGGTCGCCCGGGCTAATAGACTGGTTGGCGAAAATTAGAGTGCAAACGGTCATGCAGAGCGTCCAACAGTAATAACAGTGAAAGTGGTAAAAAACACGGGAAAATTGGTAAATATGGGTTATTTTACCAATTTGGCGCTTTTTTTTCTGCTGACGTCATCGGGCGACGTGGCAGTGGGTGACTGGTCAAAGGGGCGGTGAGGTGGCAACCCAGTCAGCAGTGAGGTGGACCAATAACAAAGGCAGGTACGAGCAGATAAGGACGTGGCGGCGAGTCAGCGACGGGTAGGTGGCAGTCAAACCGCAGCGGTCACGGTTAAGGCCTTAACCGCCGCGGTTTCTCGGGGCGGTTTAGGTACGGCGCAGAAGCTGTCAGACTCGGCTCCGAGATGGTTAATCGATTGACGCGTGGAGGAGGCGTGACAAGGCGCAACGTCACTTTCTCGGAGGTTAAAGTGCCACCATAGGATGCGCTCCGATATTAATGTGGACCGTCGGATCTGATGGGCTTGATCCGACGGCTGGCGGAGGAGAAAGATGCGCGCTTCATACTGCGGGCGGAAAAGATTAAAGTTTGTGGGTTTTTATGGGTTTTTCAAATGTTTTCGCTTAACCAATAATGTGGTAGGATTGGGGAACGTGCCAGAGGCGGGTATTAACCTTTGCAAAGGTTTTTATAGGCAAAAGGGGTTTGGAGAGGGGGTTTTATCAATGCAGAGGTGATTTGAGGGTAAATTAACTTGCAGCAAAGGGGGAACAGGGTGGAATAGGTTCACCAAAGTGGCCAGATGCCATTTTGGTCCCTTTTGAAAAATACACGGCTATTATGCCTAGGGAGGGAATATACATAAGATTTGGGGTTTTATACACCTTAGTGTTAGTATTATTAGGGGTGGGGGTAAGATAGGGGAGGTTATATAGTAAAATTAGAGGTTAATATGAATGAAGGGGGCAAATGAAAGGGATTTTACTGAGTTTATCTGAAATTGACTTGGTTTTGAGAGTAGATCAAAATGAAAAGATCTTAGACAAGAAATGTGGATTCTGAATGAACTAGAACCACCATAAAACCATGATCTCTCTCCATAAATCTCAGCTGAAAGAAAGGGAGTGTTAGTAATGGAATAAAGGGGAAGAGGGAAGTTAGTCATACTCCTGCTGTAGTCTTTTACTTTGCTGCCCATCATCACCATTTCTGCAATGATAGGACTCACTTTCTGCGACCCCAACTACCTACCCAGCTGCTTACCTAGCATTTTTTGTTTCTCCTTGGAGGGTGCACTTGAACTTGCAAACCCTTTTTGCCTTTTCTTTTCTTTGGCTTTTTTCCTTATTCTTTTCTCTATCTATTTCTACCCTTATCTCTTCCAAGGTCCCAGATTAAACTGTTGGGAACCTTTGCTTCTCTACCTAAACTATTTGTCTGCCAAGATTAGGCTGTTTGGACAGACTTCTTTCTCTATTCTACAACTCAAAATTGAAACATGGCATGATCCAGTTTAGACTGTTGAATCATCCACAAAATTGAAATAAGGTCCTCAATACTTGAAACACTTTGCCCAGCTCTTGCTTTCTAGGAAATATGGGATCTTTGGGATACCAGAGCAGAGCATATTTGGCTTTTCTCTTGCCAATCATGAAATATGAAACCTATTAGTATAGGTATCCAACATGTTCAAATGGAAAGAAAGCAGCTTTATGGAGAAAAACGCAGAAATTAGGGCAGATTGGTGAAATGTTGTGAATGACTTGGGAAATCTATGAGAAGTGAGATGGTGCTAGTTAGTATATGTATGTATGGTGGGATGAGGTGACCTGCAAGATATCTTCACATCTACTTACAGAAACTGTTCAAACAAAGGACAAAAAAACTTAAATTTCTCTAGCTTGACCTAATTTCTGACCTACAAATAGAAAACGCTTAAAAGTAACATGTGAATAGAAAAACATGCAGAAATATCTATGATAAAAGAATAGGAAATGATATAGGAAACTGAATCTGAATCAATATCAATATTTCCAACTGAAAGTATCACACTAGCAGTTGCATGGAAGAGCAAAACTGTGTTTTTGGTGGCAGCAATAGTGGCTTGACCTCAAATCATAGTCCCAGGAAGGGAGAAAGGATATCAGGACCTGCTGTTGGCCTTTTTGAATCTTATTCTATCATTGCAGTAACCTACTTGAGCAATTGAAACAAAAACAACTATGCTAACCATCAAAAGAAACCTAATCTAACAAAGTAAAATGAATCTATGCAACATAAATTAACTCATGAACTGAAGCAGAAACATATAAGTACACAGTAGGAGGTGTTGGGTAGGTTGGTTTTGGCACTAAGTCAAGAGCTTCAGCCCTCGAAAGAGATCAATTCTAGCTCAAAAACTATTTTGTCTTCATTATCAAAAATAACAATCACATTACATAAAATGTTCTCAAAAAGGAACTCAAAAATGAGTTGAACGCAGTGCTGCACAAAAGTGTGAAAATATACTAATAACTAGCTAACCTATTGAGGCTCTAAGCCTCCTTATTTATAGAAATGGAGTCCTCCAATAGTCCTCCTAAAATCAAGGAACTCGGCTTCCTAGAACTGGATATAAACAACAATCCTTCTTTACTTGCTCGGCTGTCCCTTGGAATCATCAATGTGGACCTTTGTGCTCTGAATTGTTGATGGAGGATTCAAGGAAAGGGGTCATAAATGAAGAAGACACCCCCCTACAAGTCCTCTTCCCTATTTTCCTTGAGTTTTGGCTACCATTTGTTCATAAATCCCTTGACTTTGTCCAAAATTAACCAAAAAATCTGCATAAGGCACACATTAGACCACATGGAAAAATGACTAACCCAATTCATGCTATTAGCATAAATATATTCAAAAACATGCAATAAACTAATGAGAATGGTGGATTAAGTTGAAATAAGAGGCAGAATGAGCCCATATAATTACCCATTTCTGGGGCTCATCAACAGGTTTATAGTAGGATTTCATCAAAAAGTACAAAAGGAGAGAGAAAGGGCTTGGCATGATAGGCACATTAAGAAAAATAAGTTTCAGATAGGAGACCTTGTTCTCCTATATGATAGTAGGTTTGTGAAATTTCCAAGGAAATCCAAAACACACTGGTTAGGCCCATATGTTATTAAGTATATTACTCATGGAGGCGTAGTGTGATTAGCGAAGTTAAATGGAGAATTAATTCAGGGAAAAGTAAATGGTAGTAGATTGAAGTTGTAGAGGGACAACCCTGCCCCTACAGCTTCCCCTTAAAGAAGAAAGAAGGAAAGTATTAGTGTCATGTGCAGTTGAAAGTGGGCACTCGTTTATAAACTATGCTACAGAGAGATCTTTGATGAATAAAGTAATTTTCTACAGTCAGGAATATGTCGAATTTTGTAGTAAGTCACGATGTAAGACAAAGGTTCATTGTAATAGGGAA
This sequence comes from Pinus tabuliformis, assembly GCA_031772625.1. Taxonomy (NCBI): domain Eukaryota; kingdom Viridiplantae; phylum Streptophyta; class Pinopsida; order Pinales; family Pinaceae; genus Pinus; species Pinus tabuliformis. Next base: position 1,197,605,338 of record CM062816.1, on the reverse strand, counting down.
CATGTCGAAGTTCACTGGGAAAGTAGAAATATGACCCTTAAAAGGAAAAGACACATGCAAAGTTGCATTTAAGACGATAGATTGGCATAATTTAAGGTTAGATATGCATTTAATGACGAAATCTGAACAAAATCAAGACAAAATCAAATCTAATGATGAGGTTCGAAGTCTGGAATTGATACAAATAGATTAATCCCACTCATATTAAGAAATTTTATGAATCAATAGCTTGACTAATTAATATTGTGAAGAAGTGGAAGAGACTTCTTTGTGTATGTCATCTGAGCGATCTTGGGAGGCAATTTTGTAGAATTTTCATGGTCAAGGATTGTTTGGAGTCATGTAAGTCGCATATATGTTCATCTCAGTAGTTGAAACACCCAAAATATCATAAACCACAGTAGTAGCACCATCACCATATAACAATGCACATCACCATGGTAAAAGCAAACCAAGGGAGAAACAACCATGAAAAACCAAGACAAAAATCCTGCCAAACCAGTGAATCCTCATAAGCAACATGAACAGGTCAATATTGAAGAATAAGTGGAGGAAATATAGGCAAAATAAGGTGGCACAATGTTCATTTCACATCTACCCTCATATATCCTACTGAGGAAGCCAAATGAAAAACCAGTAAAGGATTCCAAAGATGCGAAGTATGGGACATTCACACTACTATTGTCGGAAGTTGTGTCCTTTTCAAGAGATATTTTAGGAAAAATCCCATAGCTCAAATTTACAGATTATGATATTAATGACCAAAATAAGTACTCTCAGTTCGAACCAAGTTAGTACTTACAGCAAGTTCACTAAATAGAGAAAGGCGTGATGAGATTGGAACCACAATGGTGGGAAAAGGGGTTAGCGTAGTCAAGACTGCTCAATATGTTGAATGTGTTGCACTTTGGCAAAATTTTTGTAAACACAACATGTGTGCACCAATTTTTAGTATTGATACATGATGTACGCCTATGGATGGGGAATAAGATCCTCGTAGACCAAACGTTGATATGGAGGATCACAATATTACCTTACCAATGTTAGAATCCCACTGAGGAGTTTGTGGGAAAGGATCAAGACCACACTTTAGTGGAAAATACGAAGAAGAAGTACGGGATGGTCAAAGACAAAATGGACTATGACATAAAATCGATCAGTGGCCAAGCAATATACTTCGTTGCACACATTTTGGCTGGAAATATCATGAAGAACTACAACACAAATGAAGTTCCTGTGTCAGTGGTGTCTTTAGCTGCAGAGTGAGCAAATGGAGTTCGGTATAAATGGGTTGGATATTTATGCAAGGAATTCCTGGATGAATACCGCAAGGTCAAGGATAAAGGTACATATTTCCATTACACTTTGTTAATCTTGATCATTTCTATGTTGGCATGGAAGGAGCTGGAGGATACACAGTTTCCTCTAATAGATGTAGATGTCTGTGAGATCGTGAGATATGCTTCACTACGGCATACCACTCAAGCATCGCAAGCTCAAGAGAATAGAATATTATTCCTATTATATCAAATGGATCTACACATGTTATTAAACCAACAGCCACACCTTTCGCGGAGTTTTCACAAACAGTACAACCTTGTGGCAAGGTTCAAGGAATATTTTCATAAATTTTACATACAACTGTGCAGAGACATGAAGAAGGAATGGAATTAATTTCCATATATGGTCAAAGAGGATGAACTAGTAGAAGTAATACAAAAATGGCCCACAAAATCGATGACTCTGCTGGAGGAAGCGGGAGACAACGAAATAGAGGAAGAAGAGTTGGAAAATTCATACCATGGCAAAGTGAATGGAAACGACAATGACCAGGAAGAAGAGGAAGAGGAAGAGGAAGAAGAGAACAATGAAGAAGAATGCCATGAGGAGTACCATCAAGGAGTCGAGGATACAACTACGGAAATAGAAAAGGAAGAAACAGAGAAAAATACTGCAGAGAAAAGAAAGAGCCAAGGTGAATCTACCATTAAGAGTAGAAAGAAGCATAAGGTTGACAAAACAAAAGAAATCACATCAATGTTTCTCACTAAAGGTGACCTAGATAAAATTAGAGACAATTTTTAGGAGATAACGATGGAATCCTGGAATAAGGTGGAAGATCGTTATGGCAAGCTCTTCACAAGTGTGCAATAGAGTATTATAGAGTTGAAGATTTTGGGCGCAAACATTTAGACCACCAGTGAAGATAGTCCCAGGACTGCACTAAGAAATATGGATAGAAGAAACATTTTAGATGAGGATGATGAAAATACCTATTAGAGCTCTATAATTTGACTTCATTGATGTCAAGCAATAGGAAAAAGGTTGGGACCATGTCAATATGAACATGGCAACACATCCCACTATGATCCTACATGAATTGCACCAAGGTATCACAAATGAGCTCAAGGAGTGAGAACAATGCACCTCACACTTAAACATTCAGATAGAACAAGAGCACGCTATACCAAAAAAACATCTCTACCAAGCCATCAAGGACAAGGAATAGGTAGAGCTACAATAGTTGATACTGCAGGTGGTTGTCGAAGCCACTTGCAGGGATGTTCGAGACATGGATATCTACGAGGATGAATTAGTAGAAGACAAGGTCGTGAAGCTCAGCCTTGCAATAAAGGAGAAGAAGGATAAAATTTCTGCAGTGAAATTCAAGTATGAGATGTAGATTAGTGAGCTACAAATGAAATTGCATCCAGCCACACCGCTAGAAGTGCACAAACAAAGGGAGATTAACTTAAAGAGTGGGATGGCCAACATCTCCACAACATTTGCAGACTGTGGAAAATTAGTGGATGAGAGCATACAAATTTTGACTTCTCTATAAGAAGATCCAAATGTTTAGAAACTAGAGGAGGAAATGCATCAATTCGAGGAGATTCGGGCAACTGCAAAGAATTTCCCAATCTCATAGAGGCTCGCACAAATTAGCGAGACAAAGAAGCTACAAAATAAAATCGAAGAGTTGAAGGAGGATAAAATTTTTATAGAAAGGACTCAGCCTTGGAAGGATGAGGCCTCTAGTTATAATAAGAAGTAGATGAGAAGCTTTAGTAGCTTCAATAAAGGGAGACAAAATTGATGGTTGTAGAACATGTCACAAAATCACTATTAGAAGAAGTGTGCAACACGGAAAAGTAGTTGATATAGATTCTATAACAATTAAACAACACATACAACAACATTGTAGACAAGATCAGAGACAAAAGAGGTGAGTGACTCAGGACAAGTCACATGTGAGTGTTAGGGGCCTGTTGGGTGCAGCCCAACTTGGCCACATTTTGGACAAGGAATCTGAATTTTGTGGATAGAGCACACAGTAGAAAGGATGTCGAATGGGAAGGAAGTGGACTGCACATTAGAAAGGATGTCGTGGCATGAAAGGTTTACCTTGCAGTAGAGAAGCAGAGCACAACAAGGACCACACAACAAAATCACCACGCATTATAGGGGCTTCATGGCAAATCCCCTCACTTTTTGTAAAAGCATATAATATTGCAAAAGTTGAATGCTTTTGGACCATACTCCCTTGTATTTTGGAAACCATGGTATTGGGTCCACAGTAATGTAGTGATGTAATCCCTCAATGTAATAGTATATATAGGGATTAATAATAAATAAGGAAGGCATATAAAATTTGATCTAGATCTATGTTTATGGTTGTATTTTTGTGATCTATACTTCGGTGAAAGGGTCAAGGCTCCACAGTTGAGTGTACAAAGACCTCGGTCTACATCTTAGTGTGTAGACCATCTATAGCCTACTGTGAAGACAACCTATAGCTATGTACATAGGTGAAGAACTGTTTATTGTACCAAATTATCTATTATAAGAAAAAAGTATTGTTGACGTAGTCCCACATTTGGATGAACAATGGTAAAATCTGTGTTTTCATGTGTTTTTCTTATTATTTGCACTTTATTGCAGTACTCTGAAGTTTATAGATGTTTACGATCTGTTTAAGTAATGAATTTAATTATGAGAAGTGATATATAAGTGCGAAGTATTTTATGAATGTGAAGTAGTTTATATGTGTTAAAGCGTAAGGAAATACAAAATTTCCACATTGCAGTATCTGTCAAGGCTATAGAAACCTAGTTCTACAATCTCCCATAGTCACTTCAAGTGAGACTACAACTTGCTTGCAGGTCGTATATGAAAGGGCCAATGATTAAGGGTTCTGTTGGTGGGTAGTAAAATCTGAACCTGGGTCAGCCCAACCTCAACCAACACATCCTCAACCTCCTTACTCTTGTGACTAGAAATGTGTACTGCAAACAACACAACCCTTTATGCAACTATGCTTAGCCTACATAGAGATAACCATCCTCATTGATGTAGGATTTTTCTTCCCCTACAAATTCCTCTTTTCCTCATTATCATCCACACACTCAACGGCCTTGTTGAAGAAATCCACTTTGGTTCTGTGAAGGTACAACCAATCGATACCCAAAATCATACTATACAAACCCAATGGTAGTACATTCAAATGTGTTTCTATAGGAATACCATTTAGCTCAAATGTGCATGCTCTCACCTAATGGTGAACTCGCTTATTTGTACCTGCATCCAACTGTACCAACCAATATTCTACATGCACTTCTTTTCTCAAACCAAACTTATCCACCAGGTTAGGATTAATATAACTATAGTTAGATCTAGGATCAATCAAAATAGAAACAACTTAATCATAAATCTTATTGCCCATCTCAATGATCGATGTCTTATGGTCTATCTGCCTATTGTCCACATATGCATAGATCTAAGGAATTTTATGACCAACATCACCAACTATATGCACCTTCTGATCACTATGTATCTAGGGTCTACCACCACTCTGATACTATGGAAAATCCCTCATATGATGATCCTTACTAGATATCCAACACTGCAATGGTTCCCTACCACCACCTCTAGCTTTCTGCTCTCCACGTCCCTTCTCAACTGTATTGAATCTCTTGTAAGGAATTTTATTTTATTTATCACTTGCATATTTATGTCTTCCTCTCTTTGGTGGGCATTTTCCTTTATCTTTCTCATTTCTTTTAAATGCATGCTTAAACTCAAATTTTGCGCTTCGACTACTCATAACAATGTTTCAACCTTCGGATGTCCCCCTCCAACAATCTAGGCTCAACGAACTCAATATGGTCTTAGTATGATACTGGTAGTCCATTGATGAATATTTGAACCTTGGCCTTCTCCTCCCTCAGGTAAGGCACATATCTCAAAAATTCCAACAATTTTCTAGTATACCCACCATCTGTCATAGAACCCATCCGCAACTCATAAAACTCCTTATCTTTGTCATCATAGTGCCTCCCTGACAAGTATTGCTCCTTAAAGAGCCTTCCAAATCCATGAAAAGTCAAATATTCCTTATGTATAGATTTTAAATTCTTCACGTATTCCCACCAAGTATCTACTTTACCTTTAAGACTGAAAGTGGATATCTTTGCTTTCATGCTTTCTAAATAATTGTGCAATCAGAAGAATTTATTCATACCAAGCAAACATGCTTCTACATCTTGTGATTTCTTCATCTCTCCATCAAAGGTAGGTGGATTTTCCTTCTTAAACTCATCTGGAAAGTATCCCCTATCACTCCTCATGTAAGGACGATAACGATGACAATCATGATGCCTATCAAAACCAAAACTGGAATAGTAATTGTGTCGATCACCTCTCCTATCCAGAGTGTCCAACAACTTGTCATCTCTAGTCATGTCATATCTATCTGACTTGTGTCAACTAGAGGACCTACTACCACATGCCCCATTAGTTTTGTGATCATTTCCATGGCTGATTCGAAGTGGTCCCTATTGCTACAAATCTGACAAACTCTGAAGTAGTATCACATTCACCTCTTCTTGTTTCTCTTGTGCCTACATGATTTTGTCATTGTATTCTTTGAAACTCCTTTTTTCTTCCTTCAGGCTTCTCAATGTGTCTTCCAAGTCAAAAGAGTGCCCCACACCACGTTGCCCATATAATGCATAGTGATATTTTATTTAGTCTACTACCTTGCTAGCCATCTAATCTCTTTCCTACAAGGCATACTATGCCAGATAAACCAAATCACAATAAACCAACGTAGCTTAGAATAATTTGGGGAGGATACCTTGTCTGCAATATCATCAAATCATTGTGATACATTTATAATATAATCATAACAACATATAAACATATATTGAACAAGTGTATCAACACATAAACATCATTCTAGCTAGGGTTCAGTCATCAAAGCAAGCCCATATCAACAATGCATGCTATGACCTCATGCATGACAACAACTGTTACTCCATTGGCCACATTGCCACATGAAACTATCACAATGCATAAGAAATTCCTAATCAACTACACATATGTATTAACACATGTAGTTGATCATAAGCGATCAATTCTTGTAATCAACCTAAAAGATTGATACATTTAATCAAAACATTCAAGAATTCACCTAACATACAAGGATGTAGTCAAGTGACATATAATCAACATGTAAGCGACATATAACCATATGCAACCAGTCATACACTTCTGATGATGAATACCAAAAAATCAGATCAAGTTCCTCATGACAACCTTAATACAATCATGATCAACATGATGCAATGTAATAGGCACATGGACTGCAAGTACAAGAGACACACCTGCAACTGACATACATGCATTACCAACACTTTCACCCAAGGAGAGCGTAACCACACTTTGGTACCAATTTGTAACACCCCTTCTCCCAGGTCCACCCAAGCAACTGGCTAGCCAAGGTAAACATGCAACGAGAGAGGCTACTATAAGGGATTCAACTTCATTGCTGACCTTAAGGAAATGGAACTGATGGAACATATCAAACAAACCCATCCACATCAACAACAACACGGTCAAGAGACATGTCATCCACTCACACATCATGTGCCTGAGTCTCACTGATGATTTAAGCCTTTTAACCCATGGACACTATCATGTTATAGGAAAGACAATGACTAGAAGCCAAATTCGTTCTCACAGGCCTGTGTGCCACCGTCCCTGGACATTTTCCAGCATAGTTGTGCCAATGTCCTCGAGATTCGAGCCACTTTTCTAGACCAAAATCCTATCCTCTACCTAGAATTATAACCTTTAGAATCCATCAAAGATATGATGACAATATAAAAAAATAAAAAAAAACCTCAAGACTAGGCCTGATCATCCCCAATCAGGACTGACTTCTATCAAACGCTTGGCATCAATGAAACCTATGTGTCTAGGATACAAGACAGAGCATAAATGAATGGAATAACTTATGAAGCATAACAAGAAGGATCACCTCCTTCTCCATTGAACTAATATAACATCAACTAGGTCTTGCATCCATCCATTTAACAATTACAAGTAAATACATGAAATATCCATGACATGAACCAATGCTTTAACCATGCTTATAACAAACATGAAACCATATAAATATCAAAGATATGACATCAATTAAATCCACATATAAACTAGTGAAAAAGTAAGATAAATTAGCTTTTAGTAATCAGAGGGAAATCCAACCCGGTTTGGGACTTCATGTACCACCTAGCCATAGACATGGCTGAACCAAAGATCTCTTTTAGCCAATCACCCCTGTGCCATATTCCAAGAATTAATGTGGGATGTCTAGCACAACCAATCCAAGAATAGCCAATGGAATCAAGAGGTTAAACCACCTCCACCCTCACCAAACCGTGATCACACCAAAACTGGTGCTCCGATCACAACCGAGCCAAACTTGGAATGCCATCGAAAATCCATCACTATCCTTGGGGAATTTTCTATCTCCTTGTCTCTCAGGCTTTACTACAATCCAAACCCAGATCATTGGGCCCTAAACTGAGAGCATTCTCTCAGGCTTTACCGCAATCCAAACCCGAATCATTGGGCCCTAAATTGAAACTTTTCCCTCACTCTGTACCGTGTATCCCACCAAAACCGGTTAAGGGAGTCCTAGGCCTTTCGAAATGAAACTTGGGACCACCTCTGCCTCAGATTCTAAAATCCATCCGGAAAACCAAAGCTCAAAAACCAAAATAAAAATCCAAACACCATGGCATTTGGAAAAAGGCAAGGCTAGGTTGAAAACCACTGTCATAACTTGGTAAAACCATGCGACCGACAACAAGAGAACCATACACCAACATGAAAAGCCATGCATGTCCAAAGGAGCTAGGAAATCACACATGGAAAAGGTTATCTTCAAGTATTTCTGTTGAGGCTACTTGATCCTGCTTTTCCTTCCTTAATCCTTAGTTTACTTCCTTTCCCTTTACTTGCTTTTCCTTGATCCAGAGCTAGAGTGCTCCAAGAAAGATCTAAGTGACCAGGAGTGTGAGAGAGAGAGAGAGAATAATGAGAGAGCTCCAAACTTGAACTAACAAAAGGTTAGAAAAATCTTATCCAGTGATCCTCACAAGCCTTTTTATGACTGAGGCCTCTATTTTCTTCATTTTCCATTATTTTCCTTCATTTTCCTCCTCACATGCAACCTGTGACCTTTCACCTTACTTTTCTCCTAATTTCCTTTATTTTCATAAATAAATGCGCCAAAAATTCCTTTTTTATTTTCAATGCCTTTGCCTTAGCCTTTTCCAATTTCCTTAGACAAAAACTCACATCCAGTGATGCACACTAGGATATCTTTTCCCGCCATTCAGCTTGGAATAAGTCTCCCTTAACCATGGGCGTATTATGCCTTTATTAACTTTTATTTCATGAGGTGGAATACTTGCTAAGGTTTTACAAATGGGGTAGCAAGCTAAGTGAGCTTGATTGTGGGGAAAACTCAATAGTTAAGAGTGCTTGAGCCAGAGGAGATCTAGAATGGGTGACCTTCCAATAAGTCCTGGTTACTTAGTGTAGGCCCTGGAAGTGATGATTGACGCTATGTGATTCTTTTCACTAGTTTCAATCCCACTTCTTCACCCCTGTGAGAATCAGCCGATGCAATGAGTGCTATGTGAACTATTCAAAAATCATGAGAAATTAGTAATTTGTGACTACCTCTCATGGAAATGGTCATACGTGAATGACTTACTTAACGCAGTTAAATCCGAAAATGATATCTAATATAATGCATTGTGTAAATCCCCATACTTAAAATATTTGATATAATAAATTATGTATTGAAAAAATATTTTGTTCAAATTAACAAAATGGTCTCACAACTATAATCAAGCAAGCATCATATGAATAATCCCAACGTCTCAGGATAATTTCAACTGCAACACCCCCACCTTCCTTTTCAAACATATTTATAGAATAGGAAATGTCACTTTATTAGTTTACTCATGTACATATATTCTAATTTTTTTGAGCAATATGCTTCCTCATCATTCGAGATCATGAAATTATCTCATTATACAATAGTGACAAGATATAATTTTATTAATTACCATGTTTATTAAATAAATCCTCCAAGGAGTCATTTTTTCACATAAGTGCCCAATATATCAATTCTTGTAGGTAAGGGTATCCCAACAATAATCCAAATGGTATTTTATAACTTATGTAAAAAAATTATTTTCAATATACCCATTACATCATTCTTCATTTCCTTGGATATATATAACAAAAAATTATTTGATTTCTTATTATTTCTCATTGCCAACTCTTTATTAGTAACTTCAAAATGCAAGGTTCTTCCACTCATATGCTTGTTTTTAAGTTGTAGATGAGCTCATAGGTCATAGCATTGTAACATCCATAAATACTCAAAATAAAAAAGTTTAATTATTACTTTTGCTTTCTAAGGTTATATATATTTACTATACCCTACAACATTAATCATGTTAAACTAGGCAGAAAAATAGATAAGTTCCACCTAATTGACATATGGTTGATTAATACGGTAGGCACTGTGAAGGTTTTCTACCTTTTATTATTAGTTTAATGTGATCACATTCATTATACGCATATGGTTTATAATGGATGCATTTTATTTGTTATAGGTATTAATCCTTCGGTACTTCAACTCTTTGATATTTGTTATGATATATCACATATATGTACATAAGTTTATTTTCACTTATATTGGTGACTATGTCATGGTCATATAGCTTATTATTAAAGTAGGGCCAAACCTCGATGAGAGTGGAACTCTATTGAACGGTACAGGTGTATCCCACTACTTAAATTCTGAATCCAGTAGTAGGTACACTTGTTAGCTTCTCCATCATTGGATCGATCGGGTTTTGATCAAATGATCATCATTCCAGAAAGGTGATTAAGAGGTAACTACCCCATACCCTTCCCCTCACCACCAATCATTCATGTTTTCACCATTTTGGGAGAATCTCTACAAGTATTCTAAGTTTTCTTCCCCAAGTGATGACTTAGGTTGGTATTTAGAAGGTACAATGAACGTTGCATGCCCTTATTTCTCTTTTCATACTTTTGGTTTTCTAATGATGATTGATCCATTTCCACTATAGTGATTTATTAAGAATCTATGGCTAGACCGACATGTTGCAATGCCAATTCAACTACAGGGTTTCAACACTCTTTTCCTTAGGTATGGATACAATAATTTATTTGCTCCTTTTGTTTATGTGGCATTAATTCTAGGGTTTTCATTCATAGTTCCCATATTTCAATGCGACATTTAAAAAAATGGGCAAGGATTTAAATTTCAAGGAACTAAATTCCTCTACCATTTCCTTTCCTTGTTTCCTAACCCTTAATCCTGATTTTAATTCCAGAATATGTATCTTTGGGGAAACTTATGGTTTTTTCCCTTACTCAATAACGTGTGCACCTTTGTTTCAGGAAGTCGCTGCTACTAGCTAATTCACTTTTTCATATGGGTTGCACTTTTACTAGGTTTTATCATCAACTACTCTATTTGGTCGAAGACTCTCTATAATGCTTGAAGTCTAGGTTTTATATTTTTGACTAGAAAGCTCATGTAGAGTTAAGAAACTGATATGTGAAGCCTAATTTCCATGATCATCTTATAATTATTAATTTTATTGTTGCAAATATATCCCCTCTGGAACAGGGTTTAATTGGAGTTAATAGTTACCATTTTAATACAAATCTTATAATGTTTTAGTAGCACTATGTGAAGGGCTTTGTTGTTCCATTATAGTTCATTACATATATGATTTTGTGAATGTTTGTTTTATAAAACCTACACCCTAGAGTATTCCATGCTTACAAGTTCTAAGTTGTATGGTTACTAATAAATTTCTTGCATGGTTTCTAGTCATCTTTTAATTCCATCCATGAACTTTTTAAAGTTAAAAAAAAAAATCAGCCCAAAACCTATGGTTTGTAATAATGTTTTCTTACACAAAGGATTTGGTAATAGAGGTTCTTTTTATTTTACATAATTTCCTTTCTTGTTTCCATTACCTAAAAACACATTTCTTTCTCGATTGCTGAACTTTATATTTATATATTGATAGTATTTATTTCACATGGATGAGTGCCCAAATCGTATGTATATACATATTGGTCAAATACAGTCCAACGTCATTGTGAAATTAACCTTACTAAATTATTGTTGCACTGGTCGTTCATTTCTGTACATTGTGATTTTTTAAAATTTTGGTTATCACACACACACACACACACATATATATATATAGATATAGATATATATTTGGTTACCCAGCAAGTGCAGACTCATTACTACTTCTTGAATACCTTGTATGTATATATGTTAGCTTACTTAGGGTTAATATTATCTGCATAAATACTAGTTTTAGATTATGATTACACCATATGTAACTTGTAATGTCCTTTCTTAATTTTTTTTTCATGCAGTGAACATTTATTTTGATTTATCAGGTTAATATAGCTTGGTTAATTTTCTTACAGGATTATTTTTCCTTCTATCTTGCATCTTATCTCTTCAATGTTTATTTTTAAGATAGTTTGTAACCCTGTCTTTTTAACTAAACCCTTAATAGAGTTCTTAGTACATTATCTATATATATATATATATATAGAGAGAGAGAGAGAGAGAGAGAGAGAGAGAGAGAGAGAGAGAGAGAGAGAGTAGGCTAGACCTAATCTCTAGTTGTGGCATGCCATTCGTTCTCCACTAGTAGTAAAGTATATTTACTTACAGAAATAAGAACTGATCATGATTTGGAATTCTAGTCCAATGGTGGTGTTGTAGCTCCTAGAGACAACCCCTGGGTTGATTAGAGACTAGTGCCTAGGACATCTTGGTGAGTTCTTTTATATTTGATTGGAAGTTCATAGCACACTCAATCTTTAATATAGTTTAGAAATAAATTGATCTAGAACCTTCCTTAAGAGAGGCAATACAGTAATCTGATGTAAATTATAATTCAAAGGAGTTTCAATCATATATTCATTGTGGCCAACACAATTTGAATCTGTAGTTTATTAGTTATTTTAGTATGTATGATAGGAGAGATAAGTAGAGGAAAAATTCAATACACTCGGCTTAAAATTCCAAAGAATCTGGTGCATCAGAATTCAAAATGAAATGAAATAGGCAAATATGTTGATGGGATGTGAAGATACATGGAATGCATTTAAGGATCTATTTTTCATATCTATACAGGCTTCAATCATCAGCATTTGATTTAAATGAATCCATAAAATCATGAAAACACATCCAATAGCTACTATTACATGCAATCTGAGAAGAATATTGAACACATGTGGAAGCAGGTAAAAAATAATACATACTACAAACTCAAACAAGTTGGAATCACCAAAAAACTTGTATTAATATCCCATGAAGAATACATTTATGAAAAGTATAGAGCACTAGAGTGATGCTAGAATTATGAACCTTTGTTAAGTTTCATAAATCTATTCTTATAGGGCCTCAGAGAGAGAGAGAGGTCATTACAAAAAATATTCCTTCTTGATTTCATCATAGTGAATAATCATATAAAAAACTCAGTATGCTCCATGGCATAGTTGTACTAACTGAATACTAATAAATTGACTAAGACCAAATATTTACATAGGAGATGAAAATTAAAATGTCGTAGTTGACATGATCAGAAATATTGTCAAGCATGGTAGACTGGTGGTGGAGGTTATGTCTATGGCTCAATGATTTGGATAAAAACTGGATTAATGAATTTCTCGTATCGTGTTAGTGTTTGTCAGTCTTGTCAGTCACCAGTGATCAAATTATGCTCTTTTAAGGTTTTTGTTAGGGTCCTAGGTCAAATTTTTATGGTTTCAAATAGGTTTTCAATAAAAATTTGGTCACTGGTTAGTTTTCTAGGTTTATTACTACCCCTTTCAGCCTTCATGGTCAATGGACATCAGCATGGTTAGGTCATTCCTTTTTGAAAGAGTGTCATGGTCATCATGGTCATCATTCAGCTCATTCTTCCATGTTGTGTCATCATTAGGTCATAGGGTCAAAATCATGAAAATGGGTCATTTCACCATCAAAGTCATCTTTTGAAGGAGTAATAGTGAAAAATATTCAATAAAGGTTTCTAAAGTGTGTTTTTATCTTCATCAAGATGTAATATATGCAAAAAAGTTCTAAGGTTGTAGTTCATTAGCAAATCAAATCAGAATGTGAAAGGACATGGTGGGGCCACTACATCACCAAAGGAGAAAACGATTTCCAAAGCTATAAAAGACCAAAAATAGCTTCTCATTTTCTCATTCCAACTTTATAAGACATATTTCCACCAAGAAAACTCAGTTTCACTCTCAGACAAGTGATTCCTTGCCACCATCAGTTCATGCTTGGAAAGATCAGATTTCCCTCTCCTAGGGTTTTCTTGGTTTCATAGTCTCTTTGGTGGAATTATTGAGAAAACCCCTCAAAACTAAGCTCAATTACCCTCCCCCACCTTCCATATACCTCCATAGACATTTTCCCTCACTCCTATCCCTCAAAATCATCATTTTCCCACAAATCCTAGCCTAGACTATACTTTCCTAGGCTAGGACTGTGTTTTGACATTTTGGACCCCTTCCCCTCACTCTTTCCCTAAAATTTCACTTCCCCCACTTCCTAACATCCATCCCTACCTCCCCAAATTTTCCTAAAAATTTATAAACCCCCTAACCCCTTCATCTCCCTTCATTTCTAAAACTGCCCAAATCCCCTATTTTTCCCTACACTAAACCCTAATTTCCCCTCCCATTGAGCTAGGGTTTACTATGGATTCAAAGACTACTGAGAAAAAGAGGCATAAGGGAGGTTAGATCAGAAATTATGAGCCCACTTCAACACATGAGATAATGTCTTCACCATTTCTCAAGAAATCATTCCAAGAGACGAATCATTTGCCACATATACGAACAATCTTACTTCAAAATTGGTTTTTTAAGTAAGAAAGATGCATTTGACAAAAGGGAAAGGCATTTATTTTACTAATAGACAAAGGAACAAAAGCCTCCTTCATTTTATACACAGGTATGATTATTTGGGAAAAATGGAAAAAATATAGTTTCTTTTTAAGTATGGGGGTTTACGTAGTGCATTATATTAGATATCATTTTGGGATTCAACTGCGTTAAGTAAGTCATTCACGTATGACCATTTCCTTGAGAGGTAGTTGCTACAGGAGAGTTGTTGCACTTTTGGAATAGTCTTGGGAGATTGAATGTTTAGGTGTCTTGAGGCAGAAATTTGAAATTATTGATGACTCTATTGTTTAATATACATACTAGTATTTCCAATGGTACCTTCAGATAAAATTTTGGAGCATAGGAAGGCAGTCAAATCTCTCCTCCAAGTTGGTGTTGCGCTTTTCCAAGATGACAATGTGTTTTTAGCGACCAATGTCAAACTTGGATTCTAAACAAATGGGAAAGTATTTTTGAAATCTAGAGGAAAATTGTGTTCATAACTAAATAAAGAAAAAGAACCTCTCTGAATTTTGAAGAAACCCTTATGTTTAGTGTGATATCTCTCTGCCTTTAAGACCTATGTTTGCAGAAATTTTGAGCAAAATTTGATTTTTTTTTGGATTTTTGAAATGTCTCACTGTTATAAGCACAGCGTCTTGGTGCTGCACTTTTCCCTTAGACCTCTAAATGAATTTTTCTTTTTATATGGATTGATATATTATTACCTATACATGAAATCTATCTACTTTTGGATCCTTTTCAGCAAACAGGTTTGAAGAAAATGCCCAAAAAGAGGTCAAAAAACCACTTCTTACTACCTTTCTCGTTTAGTTGGTGCGCTTTTGGACTAGTTATGCGAGAATGAGTTTTTATTGGTCTTGGATTGTCCATTTTTCTTCATTTAGGTGTCTAATGAAAACTAGATATCCCAAGCTTTCCATTTGTATATTTAGATCCAAATTTGGAGTAGTGGAAGGTCTTCAAAAACCTCCTCAAAGTTGGTGTTGCGCTTATGCCTGATGGTGCTGCGCTTTTGCAGTTAAACTTGGTTTCTATGATGTAAATCCTCATGTTGTGAGTTGAATTAATGTAATTATGGTAAATATTTATTTTTAGAATCATTTTGATGTAGATTCATCATATTAATGGTGGTTAAAAGTAAAATGTATTAGTTTGTCTATTTTGAAGAGACTTTTGTTAACCTTGCTAGTCATTAGGTCTTGTTGGAGATATTCTTCTGATCAGTTCCTATACTGAGGGATTCGACCCCTAAGAGTGGGGAAATTTGTTTTTGGTCTATATGTATCTATTTTTTAGTTAGATTCAAGGTTGGACATCAGAGACTGGAAATCTTGTAGCTTTTACTTCAACATATTTTTACAGGAAATCAAAGGCCAAGTTGTAGCTATTATTCAGAAATTCTTGTGGTGTGAGTGTATCGTATCGGTTTTATAATGTTAAACATTTATATGAATGATAAAATAGTTTCTCTACATTTTTCAGTGATTTTCCTCAGAGGTATTAAACAAAATTCTTGTAATTAAGCTTTGTTTTGTTAGGAATCTCATTTTATGTGCTTAGTCTTCTAATACATGAATTCGTGGTTCACATGCTCATCTTGATTTTATTTTCTATTCAAGCCTACACTACATATACCAACTCCTAATATAGCACAAAAGGATGCCTACCTTTCTCCTTTACATCTCATGCAACTGACCCTTTGAAGACCTGACTAATTTCCCTGATTTGTACCTCTGATCCAGCAAACCCTAAATCTTCAGAACCCTAGTGTTGTAATAACTAGCCTAACATTTTTTCCCACTCCAGTAATCATTGGTTGTGAGCTCATAGAGAGATTCCTCTCTAAGCAGGGCTAGCTATTGAACCCTAAGTGGTTTGAGGTTACTTACGTCAATCTCCTTTCTCAGGCTTAGGACATTGTGGAGCGTTAACACATCGTTTCCACAATTCTGGAGGTCAGCAAGGAACCATTTAGAATCATTAATATGCGTCCTTAAGGTTGGTACAGTCAGTGTAGCTTAACCCATGACAAAATAGTTTCTTCACCATTCCTAGTAGTTGAAATTATCTCTTCAAATAATTTACACAGTCTTCCCTTTGAGGGTAGAATTTTTCTCGTGGGATGAACCTACCTTGATTTTGGCCTCAACAAGTCTTTGACTATACTACTCCCAAGGTGTTAGCTCTCGTAAAAAACCCAACAGTTGGGTAATCCCACTAGAACAACCCTTTCAAACTCATCACTGAAGCCAGACACATCTTTTGACACTAATTCAAGACATTCGTCAGCTTTGACTCTAGCCTCCTCTTTTATGACCACTTGGTATATCTCCATAATGGCACTAACTCTATCCACCATAACAATAGGCTCATTGGTTTTCCTTTTATTGACAAACCAAATGAATTTATTGGTGATATCATAGTTCTTCTCACCCTCCTCTTTGGCATATAGGATTAAACATTCATAATACTTGATCATGATATTATATTCATTCATTATTGTTATGTGCTCTCAGTGGTTTCTCATCTCATCAATGATCTCATCCCAGACTATTTGCCTGGATTGCAACAGAGACACATTCCCTTTTAGTTTTTCTTTCAGCTCAGTGACCTCTTGATTTACCACCTGTAGATTCTTATTAATAATATCACTGTTCATCATAGAAGCCTCTAGTTTCTTTTCTTTCGGAAGTAGATTTTCGTGGGCAACATCCAAATCTGTATGTACCTTCTTTAGCTCCCCTTTCAAGATTTGTAGCTTAGTAAGGGTCTTAGAAAGTTGTTCAATTAGGTTCTAAGGGTCCCCAGGCACAATCACTACACATACATGACAGTCTATTCTCATTTTTAGCTTTGTTGTCTGCTACTTAAGGGCTATTATCTCATTATTTCTTTCAATAATTTCCTTGGATAGGATCTCTTTTTCTCCTTCAACCTAAGCAAGTTCCTGAGATTACACATGTTCACTTCTCAGAATCTTCATCTTGTGCCTTAGCTCCTGGATTTTTTCTCGATAATCATGGAGGGCTTCAAATTTCATCCTATCCTCTAGATTCACCCCTAGTTTCATGATCATCTCCTTGAAACTCTCATTCTACATGTGAAGATACCTATAGTTGGGTCTCTCTTGCTTCAATGTGTTTGCATCCTCCTCTAGGAGCTTATCAGCTTTGCTGATTGTCATTTCATTCTAGTTGAGCTCATTATATAACATTTCTCCAAAATGTTTGAGGAAATTTATTTTATCTGGCAAGGGAACACTTGCTAGATCCAACGAGACATCCAAAGTTTTGAATTTGGAACGTGAAGGAAAATACTGTGCCAATGTGTGTTGTAGTGAAAACTTCATTTGATTTTGTTATGAATCCATAGAGCCCAGTACTCTGGTATGATAGGGAACAAAATGGAATGCCATTTTTTGTTGTATATTCTCCCTCACCTTATTTTTTCATTCTTCAATGACCTTTCCAGCAAGCCAGCCTGATTCAGTAGCAGTGGCACCCTCTTTAGCACCTAGAACAACTACCTCTCAAGAGGATGTAGGAGTAGCTTGAGATGGATCCTCCAAGGTCACTTGGAAACCTAGTTAGTTTGGCCCTATTTCCACTAGCTTGGTCTCAAAGTCTTCTTCTTCGAATGCCTGAATTCTTTCCTTTTAATTTACATGTACATCCTCTATCTCAATATCTCCATCTTGGTCAATGGTCCTTTCTGGTGCATTATCTGTCATCACCAGGGTCTTGATATCCATTTCTTATTCAACGTCCATGAATAAAATTAGATTTCTCTTTGATTTCAAGCCTGGGATCATGTTCATAGGTTGAGGCTTTTATATTCTCTCTCCTTCGGGAAATGACACCCTTAGGATCATAATTCCAAATATCTCTCTAGTTGAACTCCATATTTGAGTATGGCGTTGATCAGGAGCTTAGGGCCAAGTGTCGTAAAATGGTCAAAATTTAAAGTGCTTAGAACTGGTTCAAAGTTGAATGACTAGAAAGTTCTCTTCTTCCCAATTTCGGCACCGCAAATGGTTCGAAAAACGGTCGCCGTATGAGGAAGTTATGGCAAAAAGAAGAATTTGTCCATAACATTAGAAATTTTAATTTTTCAAAAAAAAATTAAAAAAGGAATATTCCGCCTGGCACGAAATCCGAGGCAACCACCAAACATTAAATGTAACTGTAGTTAAGTTGGCGGAATTTTGGCAGGAGCGCCAAATTTGGCGGACCCACCATAATTGGCGGAGCTATCTGGAGTTAACTAAAGTTAGCTGGAGTTTTTCTAGGGAAAAACTGGAGAAACTTTAAATGGCCATAACTTTGGCTAGGAAAGTCGGTTTTGGACGAATTTTTTTTTTTTTTTGGGTATTTTCGACCTTCTGAAGCCATGGGTGTAGGTATTAAAGCCATCTGAGGTAATTTGCAGGTGTTTTTTCTTTGTGGAAGTTCCAGGAGCCACTAGGACCAAACCAGTTTGGGAGCTGCATTGGGAATTGTGCAACCAGTGAATGTGGAACGAAGGTCATTTCTAAAGGTTTTCAGCATTCCGAACCCATTTCTACAGCTTGTTTTGCCTTCTGAGACATTCTTTTCACTGTTTAGCTTCAGGGAAGCTTTCAGGGCCATTTCAGGGATTGAGTTGTTTGGGGGCTCTGTTCATCCGTTTTTGGTGATTCAAAAGCCTATGTCTACTATTTTCGACCTTCTGAGTCTAATGGTAGAGGTTTTAGAACAAATTGAGGTCATCTTCACCTCGAAATTCTCCATGCAAATTTAAAGGGCCACTAGGGCCAATTGGGGGAAAGTACTGTATAAGGTACAAAATTCACTATTTAGTGTTTGGGAAAGAGCATGTTTGGCTAATTCCTATCTTCTGATTCTGTATTTACAGTCAGATCTGTCCTTTGAGACACCCATATTCTTGTATTAGCCTTTGTAGCAATTTTAATACAAGAGGACAAGCCTAGTTGGAGAGGTTTGGTCCAGCAGATGTAGCCCAATGGGGGGGTGAACTGCTTTATCATTTTGATGTCTTTATTTGCTGAAGATGATATGCTAAACAAAATTGATATAAATTATTAAACAGCAAATAAATATAACTTTCATACACACATAATCACTTATTCAGCTACAGAAAGTTACTTGTCTTATTCCGCAAGACCTTAACCTTCAAGTATGTGTATGTCAAAGACTTCTAAGTGTTTACTTTGTTATTTCTTTAGGCAGAGCCTGTAGAGGGCCAGGTAGCCTCTGGAACTCATCCTCTTTTTAGAGGTGACATGTCCGGTGAATGCCCCTACAGTCTATCTCTGTATAAGAAATAAGAAGTTTATACATTTTTAGAGGTCATTTGGAGTGTCTAGCTCACAGTTGAAATTATTGGAAATGAATACCTTGCACCCTTAAACAAGTGCATTCCATTTTCAGATCAGGCGTCAACTGCCTTGAAGGCCTGCCTTTAATTTACAACAAAAGGCCCCACCGGCTTCCCCAATTTAAACATATGTCCTTTCTTTACAGTGATAAAGTAGATTTGGTCTACACTAAGGCTTTGTCTAATGAATTCTAGAGTAAAAATTCTCATTGGCATGAACACAGGTAGGTGGTAAGAAGGAAGCAAACACCCATAGACCCTAATTTCCATATAATTATAAAAAAGATACCAATCCCCCACCCTAGTGTCTTTGATACGTTGGAGAAACTCTTTTTGTTGGGGAGGAATTCTGGGTGGAGAGACAGCATGTATGATATTATATATAATGGCCATATAAGTTGATATGAATAGAGAGTAGCCATTAACATCTAGTCTCTTCCTGATTGAAACATTTCAATCAAACACATAACTCCTTTGTTTGTTGCGAGAAATCACACTAAGGCCCAAACACTTGAACTCATCGATGTGAGTGTAGAATAAACAGTAGAATAACAGTAAATAATATCAAAAATAGAATGTGATAGGAAAGTGATGTAGCTAAAATCATATGGCTGCAAATAGATAGGTCGAGATGTCAAACAAGCAATGAGACTACATCACTTGGTGCATAAATCCCAAGATGGATTTTTTGGCCATATTGGCATCGTCCTCCCCCAATAAATAAGAAATTAAATATAATATGGGTTGAACAGGTTTAGTGAAAAGAGTGACTTGGAAATTATCGAGCAGAGGCAAATATTGCAATCCCAGGACCAGGATCCTTTGCAGGAAGGACTACTACTCATCAAGTAGAAGGGTAACATAGTGATAGACTAGGGTGACATCAGTGAATGACTAAAACTCAGGAGAGGTGGGGTAAAATAGGTCCTTTTTTATTAATTATAGAGTTACTTCAAGTATTTTTGCCCCATAGTAAGAAATGAAGTAGTTTTTCTTATCAGTGTACATTGTTGTTAGCGAACAGACAAATTCGGGGAAATAATGTATAGAAGGAGTGACTTGATAATATAGACTAGATTTGACTACTTGGAAGGTGTCTTCCCCCCTAACATGATTCCTAAACAGGTCAAAACAAACATCGATGAGGTGGTAGGCACAGACTGGGTTAGAAATTTGGGCCTCTGTGGCCATGAGGGGTTTGATGCTGGAAGAGGGTTTGACTTCATGGGTTTTTGAGGTTTCAGGTGCCATCTTCTTCATTTTACAAGCATATAAACAACGTATAGGTGGTTGTGGATGATAGGTTACCTGGTTTCCATATATGTGGTTGAAAGAAATGTTAGGAGCAGGTCCATGGGTGGTTTGGGTACTCGAATAGGGTCTTGTGAAGGCAACTGATGAGGGAGAGTGTGCCGGGAACTGTAGAGTGAATTTCGAGAATATGAAGTGGGGAAGCGTCATCTTATAGTAGGAGGGAAAATGTACAAATGATGTGTGGTCACATCATAAGGGAGGGAAACGTGCCACAACAGGATTGGATGGGAGTGGGAGACAAGTGGATAGGACACGGGCCACTAAATTACCATTTACCAATGATACCACGCTCAATTTACAAAAAGTTCCAGGAAGTTGGCACGCTGAGCATGTGGTCTCCACTGGCTAGAAGATGGATAAGTCTTGCACTCACCTCGTAGGATAGATCTCGACCATTTGATCAAGATATGACTTTTCAACTCTAGGGGGTTCATGTTGTCTAGCTTCCATGCAACTTAACCCTCCAATTTTATCTGTGGGCATGGTTGGTTGCATATGGATGGTGATCTACCTGAAAAATTGTTTCACCTTTAACCTATCATTATGCTTGTGTAAATTCAGTTTCTCACCTTGTTGTGTTGTTTGTCTAGGAGACTAATGGGTATCGTGTTGCATTTATGATCCATCCACTTGATTACTCGGCTTCAAAATTTTCCCCCAGTTACGCTTTAGTAAAATTTTTCATTTCTAAAGCCATACAAATGGCCCTTTGTTTCCTTCGAAAAATTCAAAAGGGTGAAAACAATCGCTCCAACTGGGGACAGTATATTGGATGCAGTGCTCTGAAAACCTATAGCTTAGCACCTTTCTCCTTGGGCATGGAGTCATTTTAATGAAAAACTTTGTTCAAACAAAAAGAAATAACAGAAAATTCAAAGCAGTGTTGTTTATTTATAGATAGTTCAATATTTACAATGAGTGAGGGCGGTATCTTTAGTCCTAAAAGTAAAAATTGTGAAAATTCTTATTAACTAGAAGCTCAAGCACTTCACCTTCTAATTTTCCAGTAGGAAAGTATTGTTCCCTTTTGCTTCCATGATCTTGAAATGCCTGAACCATAAAGGGTCAAATTTTCCATGCTTTACTTTCACTTCCCTCCTAAGATACCACCTTAAAACTAAATCCCTGGGTTGGAGATGTCTTTCTTTTTCTTTTCTATCAAACAAGGACTCCATGTTTTCCTGATAACTAATCAATATGTGATTCACTTTCTCTCTACTCTCTTTGAGTTCTACTAGCTGATTTATCCTTATGGTCAAGGTGTTAGGCTACTCATCAATGTCTTGTAAGATTATAGTAATAGGCATAGAAATTTGTTTGGGGAAGATTGTGACCCTTCCATAAGCCAACTCAAAAGGATATATCCTGGTGGATCTCTTAGTTCTAACCATGTTGGCCCATAGGGAAAACTTTAGTTGTGAGGCCTAATTTCTCTGGTTTTCTGCAATCGTTTTCTTCAATATGCTTACTAAAGTTTTATTTGACATCTCCGCGAGTCTATTTCCCTGTGGATAATAGGTGGTGGAATAACCTACTATAATGTTGTACATTTGACAAAAGTCAATGAATTTTGTTGAATTAAACACCTGGGTGTTGTAAGTCACAATCATTTTGGGGCAGCCAAACCTGGCAAGGATGTTTTCATCGAAGAATTTAATGACTACAGTATCAGTTGCATTTCTGGCTGAGATTTCTTCCACTCACTCAGTGAAGTAGTTAGTGGTTGTAAGTATCCATCTATCCTAGTTGTTGGAGGGTGGTTTTATTTCTCCAATGAAGTCTAAAACCCATTGCCTGAAAGGCTCTTCAACAAAAATTAGGTTTAGGGGAAAGGGTTCTAGCTTATGTTTCTCGACAAACATTTGACACTACCCGTAGGCCTAAACATAAGCATGAACTTCTTCAAACAATTTTTGCCAGTAAAAAATTCTTTTAGGATTTTGTGTGTTGTAGCCCTCCAACTATGATGTTGTCAACAAACATAACCATGGAATTCATTCATCACCTTATGAATTTCTTCTTCAACCAAACATAAAAGTAGAATCTTGTTACACAGTATTTTGTCACACCTCCTACACTTCCCCATGACATACCCTAAACTTCTCGAAACATTACCATCATGTAGTGTACCGATCCAGATACGTAGCTCAGATCCTCCCTACAACACTGATTGGAAAATTCCTTGAGCTTACCCTAAAGGAAATGGCTATAAAACTCTAATTGTAGAATCATTGCCCCCTTGACACTAAAAACCATGATGGTAACTAGTTTCACTATACTAGCCCCGTGATGCCAGTGTCTTTTTTTCTTGGATACTAGTGATGATCCCTAAAAGGAAATTTTCCTAAAAAGAATAAGAAGCTTCGTGATCTAGAGGCTTCCAAAATGACGAGTTGGAGGTTGTTCACCATGGATGAGGTCGACTTCTCTTAACTTGGCCTTTTGGTCTTATCCCTATGAGCTACCTCATTGAGATGAGAGCCTTCTCCTATCTTTGGAGAGATCCTAACTCCATTTCCCTACCTATATATTCATCCTCTCCCATTCTGAAATGGTTGGTCTTTGGCTTTTGCACCCTTATGCTGAGATTGTGCTTGCATTCTACTCATTTGGCTTCGAAAAGGAATGCTTGGAGAGCTAGAGCTTGGACTTGGACATTCACTCAAGGAGTGCTTATTGACATCAAGGCTTGGTTCTATACTTCCTCCTTTATTATATTAATATATACAACTGCTAGTTCATTTTCCATAAGTGTTTATTTTAGTGCATCATTTACCTTAACACTCATTGATCTGTTAAGTAGGTTACTTTCGATTATGCTATTTGTACTTTCATGATTTGTTGTGTCTTGATCTCTTGTGTAGAGATTTAAACATTGTGAGTAGTAGGACCGAGACTCTCGTGCAAGCGATCCAAGGTCTTCAAAAAAGGAGGATATTATAGCATCAGAACGAGGTAAGCCATCTCCCTCTTCTTCTATTTCGATTTTAACTTAAGAAAGTGTTTGGTAGATTGTCAGGTAGGTTGCTACTCCCACTCATTGGGCTAGAGGGATCATCTTTTTCCGCATAGAGGATTGCCTAGACAACAAAATGGTGACTCCCATGTGGAAGCTATAACCCTTTCCATCCAATCCTTCACCCTGATTCTATGATTAGTTTGACCAACTGTTATTTTTTTTACTTGTTTCCTTCTTTGTAGCTATTTTCACTTACTGGTTATTGCTTGACGACACTTAGTCTGTTCTGGTCTTGAATATTTTTTATTTTCCCTCAGTTTTCTCACCCATCACGGGTTTAACCTTAATAGGCGCGATGTCATCATTGATTTTTTAATTACAATCACGTTGATTACCCTTGCATCTCCCTTTTTCCTATACCAAGTGCGATGATCCCAGAGGATAAGAAAAATTAGGTTTTATTATTTTTCTCAGTTCTGTCAATGATTTTCTAGTGTGTCTACAATGTTTCTTTCTTGGTTGTTATGGTTGTATGACTATAATTGTCTCTTGACATTGTTAATGTTTGTTTGAAACTTGATTTCTTCCTAGGGTTTCTAGGGCTTCTAAGTCACCCTCCACTCATTGTTTGGTATACCTCTATGAGATTGATTACTCCTATTCAAGAGTCTTCCTGCAATCAAGACATCTTTTTCAAATTGCTCTTGGTTCAATTGATGTGAAGTATTTTTCATTAGGTTCGAATCATTTTGATGCTTTCAAAAATTGCTTTAGTTCCATTTTCAAACACAAATTACAAATTTTTTGCTTTTGTTTGACTGAAAGAGAGTACTTCTTTTCATTATTATGTTTAAGAAAGAAAAAGTGAAAGATTTCATATTTTAATTTCTTTTGAGACATCTTTTGCACTCGAAACCATAAAGTGAAATAAAAAATCATTAGTGCATATTAGTGAAGGGAAAGTGATTTTCATTTTTGTTGGGTAGCGGAGGCCCCACGTAATGTGTTTGGGGCTTAAAGCTCGCAATTTTGGGTAAAAGTGTGGTAAAAGATCCACGAAGTGCGTAGAGCACAAAGTGTAATGAGTGAAGTCAAAGGGTTGTCTACTCGAAAATAATGTAAGAAAATAGAAAGTGAGTCGTCCTACCCATGGTCCGCAGACTCTAAGGCTCTAAGGGTAGACGTCAGTTTTAGCTTTTGGATTTTGGATCTGGAATTATATGGGTATATGAAGGCAATATTCTTTGTGCGTCTGTAAGTCTGATTCGAGGGTGTTGGTAGAAAGATAGAGGCTCTGCAGCTATGCGTAGAGGCCTGGTAGAGTCTGTAGCTATGTGCACGGACCCTTGTAGTTGAGGGCATAGGGCGGATCAAGTTGTACTAGAAAGGAGATAAATAAAGATAAGAATTTATGAGTCATTGTGTGCTTTATCGTGAATCTATCTGTTTGATAATGTTCTAAATTTATGCCTATTTATGTTGCACGCACTGGTTATTACTATTAAATGTTTGCTTAAAGACCTTAAAAATAGATCAGATCTATAATAATCGCAGTAATAATAAAAAGTCTAAGAGGTGCTACCTTGCTAAGATTCATAAAGGACATATCATTAAGCAAAGTAGCACGAGTGCACAGATCAGTTCGCGACCCCTCCAGTCCCCATCAAGAAATCCCTAGGGTGTAGAAACCTGGTTCCAACACCCTTCCCTACTACCTCGGGTGAGACTTCAGTCCACGCTCCCTGAATTGTTGCTAAAAGGGCTAGTAGTGTGGGATTTTTTTGGCTAAAACACTTCTGAACCTGGGTCAGGCCCCAACAAGCCAACAAATGGTTCTGTTTCCAGGACCGAGATCTACCTAAGGGATGTCTGATGTCGGAACACTGGAACTATAAGAAGAAATAACTTGAAGATTGGTTGGATCAGAAGCTTCACGAGTTTGTGGTACAAGAAAACAAAAACCCACAGATATCTGAGGAGAGGTGGCTAGATCACTACAAGTACACGAAGATCCACAAGATCTTCTTCACATCCTTCTCAACAGAACTGTGTGAGTGGATTGCGAGGCTAGCTGAAAGTCAGGGAAAGTGCAGACTGGAACAGCCCATCGTGTGGACTCCAGAGTTGGTGCGCAGACTAGAGACATCTGAATATAAAATCACTCAGGTAGTAGATCACTATTTGTATTAGATAATAGGTGGGTTTATCATTGAGTTTGCGATAAACACAACTGTGATCTACAGCAAAGCAGAGCGGCGATTTCTCAAGGGACCACGGGGTAAGTACATCAAATCATTGAATACCTAGATTAAAATGTTGTTATGTGAAAAACAGGTTGTGCAAGTCCATTGATATGTGGGGTAACACAAAGCGGAAGAGGCTATCAAGGGACTGAAGGATTAGAGAACAACACCCTAATTTCCCTTTCACGCAAAAGCGAACAGGAGCTCGCAGGGTTCTCGCCGAGAAGCGTAGTCCGATTGATAAAGCAGTGCATTCAACTGATACCACCGTCACCCATGCCATCCTCCACTTCACCTACATCAAACCTATCTCCACCTACCCCACCTCCGCCACCACCGAGGGTTGGAATGGTGGGTGTGATCAAGTTTCCTTTCTTTGGAGGCATAGGAAATGAGGAACCAGATCAGTTTTGGTTTGTGGTAAAGGCTGTATAGGAAGCCTAAGGCATAACAGATGATAACATCAAAAAGGCTACTCTGGTAAGCACGCTGCAAGATCATACGTTGATGTGGTATATAAAGAACTCTAGCAATCATCTGAATGTAGGAATAATGGAGATCCAGGATGCATTGAACAATCAATTCAGCTGGCCAAAATCAGAAATGCAGTCAATTATTAGGTTTAAGGAGACCGTAATGTTGCCAGGTGAGACCCTGTGGGATCTAGATCAGAGATGGAAAAATACGATCTGAGAGGCTAACATGATGCTGAAAAATGTGTAGCACCATGCATGGTTTGTGGCATCTTTGACACCAAATCTGAGGACGACACTCTCACAGCAAAAGGTCTCAACCCAAGCTGAAGCATTAGAGGTAGCGATGAGGTTGCATGAAACTCCAATACAAGATCCGAGCTTGGGAGTTCACCAAATCCACGCGCAACTACAAAACCTATGCTTAGAGATGTAAAGTTTGAAACAAGATAAGGCGCCCCGGTCAGAGGTGCATGAAGAGCTGTGGTGTATAAAATGTAAAAGCCAGGGCCATGATAAGGATCATTGCCCGATATTTGCAAACTATTTGGCAGGGGGGTACCAATGCCATTTTGACCAAAGGCACAAGTGGGGCTAAGCGCGGTGCCCACACTCTGGTGCGCGATCTATCAGGTGGGGGGAAAGCACACAATGGACAACTATCATCTATTGCCGAAATTTATACACCCCCCAACAATTATTTTGCAATTTTTGTAGATCGATGGGCCATGATGAACGAAATTGCCGAAGTGATGAGTTACTAATGGATTGGAAACCTGCTTACAGGATGCAGACTGAGGTGTGACGTCAGGATCCAACTGCAACAATAACGTGCGGTGGATTCAAGGGACACAGACGGGGGCAAGGAGGAATGGAACTTAGGCAAGGGCGTGGACAATTAATCTACTACAATTGTGGAGGACCTGGGCACTATTCATGTGACTGCACGAATCTGACCAGAACATGTTTCCTGTACTATTACCAATTTGATCATGAAGCGGTAGATTACCCCACACTAATTGCACAAATGCATGAGAAAGGGGTGCTTCAGATTAAACCCACTCAGAACGTCCAAATGATGAAGGCTGAACAACACGAAGAGGACCCTAACGTGAACATGGTGCTCAGAAGTGTTGCAACTATGGGAGAGGATAATGGGAAGCAACCTAAGGAGGATACCTGGGTTCGCAAGGCCCCTACAAAGCAACTTGAGTTTGATTTGGATCACACAAAGGAAACATTTATGGAAGCGAATAAGAGCTTCGTAAAGGCTTCTACTTCAGATAGCAAGGATCAAACTGATCCAAAAATGGATCCTTCTCTGCTAACTACCATTTTAGAGACATGCATGAAGCTACTACGGGATAATAAGGAAGTTAAGGGATTACAAGAGTTGATAACTAGGTGCGCAGGAACAAGTGAACCGTACATGGTCTGGAAACTAGGTAAGCATGCTTTGTGCACTGGGTGGGAAATGTGGTTGACTACCTATATTAGTGATTATGAGATGGATCAGGTCATTCTGGACTTGGGATCAGATGAAAATGTGCTACCTAAATAGACCTTGGAGTGCATGGGCAGGCCCGCACTACAATGGTCTCCTATTCAATTATCAATGGCGAACTAATAGAAAATCTTGCCCATGGGGAGATTACAAGGAGTTACAATAGACATTGAGGGCACGAGCACACCAACAGATTTTGAGGTAATATAAATTGTAGATGACAGTAAAGTGTACCCTGCACTGTTATGAATAGACTAGGCCATGCATATGAATGGAGTCATCAACCAAAAGAGACAAAAAAATGATATTCAAGAAAAAATCTCTATGCGTAGTGGTTCCGCTAGACCCAGCCGAAGGAGCACGCTACACTGAGCCTATGTGCAATGAGGATAGTGACGATGAACTATAATGCATCTACCAGATCACGATGCAAGATCAGGATTGGGTGAATCCGACAGCGGATGGGAGAATCTCATGGGAACATGACAATTCCTGCACATTGGACTCAGACGAAAAGCTTGAGCGATGGTAGAACTGATTGCATGAGGTAACAACACTAAATTGTAATATGATGGTTAGGTCACTACACTGTGTAACGATAGAAGCAAAGAAACTGCCAAGGATGTGGATGCAACAAACATGGAGGAATACGTATACTGCTACGAAAAGACAATTCTAGAATGGAAGTGGTCGGGTGCGCAAATCGGGGTGTTGTGCACAACAACTGCACAAGGAGGGAGTACACACCAAAAGACTAGGAGTAACTGGCATGAATATAGAAGGTAGGTGCGCGTGTGGTTTGCAGGACAAAGCGGATGGGCGTCCATCAGGAGCGTAGGATGCAGGTGTATTTTGTGTAACTACCTAACCAACTAAAAATTGAAAATCAGAAACCGCCACCACAATGCATTCCACTAGCCGTTCACGACAAAACCATTAGGAAAATAGGTGGGAGCATGAACAGCGTTCACCTGATAAGACAACGCAATGGGAATATGTGGGTACCCGGGTTTCAATGGGCCTATAAAGCCATAAACAAAAGGAGGGGAGCGAAGGTGATTTTACCAATGATTCGACAAGATAAAACTAAGAAGACCACAACCTCCACAGCTCGACTACACACGAAATCCTGGGCAAAGGAAGTCGGTGGTTGCAGGAAGCTATTTGGTGTGGTAGCAGAAGGCTTCACGAAATCGATGAAGAATGGGCATGGATGAGGAAGAAAAGCGCAATGTTGGATGAAGAAATCAGCAAAATGAAAATCGGCGTCACACAAGCAGGCCACACAAATCTACAAGTAAGGGAACCAGGCCTAGCCAGGTCTACCTTAGTACTCGAACAAGTTGCGACCCTGCTATCATGGCTACGACCGCACCAATAGAGGAGTGTACCGTATATAGCGTTGCACGGTGGGATAATGATTACGAAGGCACTTGAAAGGTGCATGCAGCCCGAGCTGGTAGGGAAGCTGAAATATCGCACCTAGGGTGTGACCACCTGACTAGCTATGGAAAGCACAGTCTCAGTGCTCCAAGCAGTTGAAAGGGGGTGCGGGATTATAAACAAGTATGATGGAGGCATGTGCAGAAAGAAGTTTCCATGCAGGGCTAGGCAGTCAACACAATTACGGCCGCATCGAAGGGGCTACGCCGCTGCATGGGAAGGTTGGCAGGTGACCATTGATGTCACTATTCATGACAAGAGGTTCAAGTTACGCTAGAGAGGAGTCGGGGATGAGCCATTAAGTTAGGAGTTCCAAGCTAGATATGAAAATATTTTTTGCCAAGAAGATATTAATGAATGGGAAGTGGAGGGAAGTGTTACATTCAAATTCATGCATTTCTACAAGAACCCTTGGACAACACTAGGATATTTGAGAGTTGAGAGAGTACAAAATAGCAAACACCTAGCTACCAGGCACCCCATGAGTATCGTCGCTAGAGCCCAAGCATGGTTAACGTAAGAGCCGTATCCAACCCAGCAGGAGCTAGAAGAAGTGGCTGCTACCCCTAAGGTTCCAAAGTCCCCATGTACACCGCAACCCTAGAAAGACAAATAGACTATGGGGCCAGCCCGGGTATCACTGAGATTTAGAAAATTGTTAGTGGCAGAAAAGGAAAAAGTAATCACCACTAAAATCGATGAGGACGAGGAAGATTTGCAAGCCTTGATCACGCAGATTGAAGCACATGATGAGGAAGAGGAGGATGTTGTCCAAATACCTTTGCTACCACCATATATCTCTCCATGGAAAGGGGAGACCAACATACCAAAGGCCCTGGAAGCCACAAAGAGTACGCTCTAGACCCCACTTCTTCCAGATGAGATAAGGTTTAACAATCTGATACTGGGCCAAATATCGAGTATCAAGTTCGAATATTGGGATCTTACAGACAGTGGGAAGTTCCCCCAATTGGCCGAAGAAAAATTACTTTGGTGGAAGTGGTTATGGGGTGTGGAGAAGGTGGGATTACTAAATCTGAGGTGGATACCCCACTATCACCATGTGGCCATTACCATTTTTATTATCCAACAGTTACTATGTTTGGTACAAGATGGGTATCTATGGTTGGAGGAACCAATTCCCATCACGGCCGATTTAGTACACCGAATTTCCCAGCTGCCTACTAAAGGGAACGATCCTACAGACATAGCGAGGGTATGCAATAGCGAGCATCAAATAACAAGGGGTGCGCATTGCCACCCAGTTACTGGCTGGTAAGCTCATGAGAAAATGTTGCGCAGACGAAGTGGCAGTCACTCTCATTGTGCTCGTGGAGTAGTTTGCAGAAGGGGTTCAGTTCAACTAGGTGCAATTTCTCTGTGATGAATTTTCGACAAATTGTCGAGAAGCTCAGGAGCAAGGTAATACTCTCCATTATGCATGGTTGCTCCTAACAATCCTACTAGCTGTAGGAGAGCTGTCACTAGGTAGCCAATTTCCCGCCATTGAGGGCAACCTCCCTGAGGCAGTGCGGTATAACTCACTCCAGGCTACGAAAGATACCACAAGGCTTCGTGAGATCAAGGTGTTTTGGATATTCATGGAGGCATGTATCACGACATGGATTGCTCACAGACTACAGTTATCTCCAACAGTATATAAGAGTTTTCAAAGCACGGCCGAGTTCAAAGCGAACATGCATAACTTATTTAACCGGGCACGAAAGGATCCAAAATAAAAATGGGTAACATTTCCGTTCATTGCAACGGACGATGCAATTTACGTGGTAATGGCAGCATGGCCTCCAGAGTGGCACACCCCAGACTTGGCTGCATTAGAAAGGATGGTAGCACAGCAACGAAATAAGGAAATCTAGCTGTGACTCACTAAGATGGTGGAAAGGACATGTCAGGGATATAAGGCAGCTTTGTAGCAGGAGGCAATCATCGAAGAAATCAGGGAATATTAGGAAATGTCCTCGGAGTAGGACATGCAGAAGGAAATGGAGGTACAGGAGCACACAGACCTTACCACTAAATTTACCCAAGTCAAGAGGCCGCGTATCAAGGAGCCGCCACATACACGCAAAAAGACAAAAACAACAAAGACTTTGGAGACAAATTTTCTTGGAAACAATGAACCGAGGTGCAATGTCACTAAAGATGCTTTGGAGGAGCTAATGACAGAGCACACAACTGTGTTAGGGGAGCTCAGATCACAAATGCAGGCATTACAAGTGTGACCCCTGGGAGGGATGATACCACATTGAGCCAATGATACATCCACAGTCAATCAGATGGTGTGTGCCTTCGCAATGAACACTTTAGTCCTATCGGCAGGCGTCGTCGTAGCAGAAGTTGCAGACGACACAAGGGTTTGGGGGCTGAGTTTGGCCACCCTTCCTAGAGAAACCTCTACCAACTACAGGATGGGGTAACTACTGAGCTCCGAGCCAGCGAAGGCCATGGCTTCCAAATCTTAATGGAGCACAAAGCAAATCTAGAGCAGGTCAGTCTATAACACGATGACTTGGTCGCACCCAACAAGGAATTGGAACAGGCCATTACGGAGGTCTGTAGCAATGTACCAGAGTTCGTTGTGCCAGCGGAACTTCCAATAGCTGACAAGATTCATCACATGGCCACAGGATTCCATATGGCCGAAGAGGAGGCCACAAAAGTTTAGTGGGACTTAAAGTTACAAATTGTGGAGCTAAGGCTGAATGCACAGCTGCCTACACCCTTAGAAGTTCAAGAGTAGCACCGTGGAAAAATTCAAGCAGGATTGGAAGTGATAAAGTGCGTTGTCCAAGATTGCTCAGGATTTTTGGATCAGTCCCTTGTTACGCTCACATCCCTCCAGGAATACCCAACACTACAGTAGGTAGAGATAGAAGTGTGGGAGTTATAGCAAGTTTATGACAATGTCCAGAGGACTATGCAAATGGTCGCCATCACGCAGCGATTGGCTAAAATGAAGGAGGCCCAGGTTCTCAAGGCACAAGTTGACGCCACTTGACAGAAGGAAGTAGTGCTTAAAGAACACATCCAGCCTTGGCTTGATGAGGCATTTGTGGTCTCCACCAACATCGAGGGAAATTTAGCACACATGCAGGCAGTATATGAACTTGGACAAGCAACTAAAACTGATAGTGATGAGTCGGTGCTTCGCATCCAACGGGTACAATAGATGGTGGAAGAATTTGTTGCGAGTGTAAGCGAAGCATAGAAGTTGCTGGATGACCTCCATGCGAAGATTTTTGCACCATCCGAGTGACTCAGGACGAGTCACGATTATTGTGTTGGGGACCTGTTAGGTAGTGGAGGGCCCGCGTAACGGGTTTGGGGCTTAAATCCCGCAATTTTGGGTAAAAGTGTGGTAAAATCTTCACGAAGTATGCAGAGCGTGAAGTGTAATGAGTCAATTCAAAGGGTTGTCCACCCAAAAATAATGTAGGAAAATAGAAAGTGAGTCGGCCTGCGGAATGTATAAATAGAGTAAGGCTCTAAGGGTAGAGGTCAGTTTTAGTTTTTGGATTTTGGATCTAGAATGTTATGGGTGTATGAAGGCAATATTCTCTGTGTGCCTGTAAGTACGAGTCGAGTGTGTTGGTAGAAAAATAGAGGCTCTGCAGCTATGTGCACAGAGGCCTGGTAAAGTCCGCAGCTTTGTGCATGGACCCCTGCAGCTGAATGCACAAGGCGGATCTGGTTGTACTGGAAAGGAGATAAATAAATATAAGAATTTATAAGTCATTGTGTGCTTTATCGCAAATCTATCTGTTTGATAATGTTCTAGATTTATGCCTATTTATGTTGTGTGCACTGGTTATTACTATTAAATGTTTGCTTAAAGACCTTAAGAATAGATCAGATCTATAATAATCGCAGTAATAATAAAAAGACTAAGAGGCGCTACCTCGCTGAGATTCACAAAGGACAGATCATTGTGTAGAGTAGTGCGAGTGCGTAGATCGGTTCGTGACCCCTCCAGTCCCCATCATGACATCCCTAGGGTGCGGAAACCTGGTTCCAGCACCCTCCCCTACTACCTCGGGTGAGACTTCAGTCCGCGCTCCGCAGATTATTGCCAAAAGGGTCGGTAGTGTGGGATTTATTTGGCTAAAACACTTTTGAACCTGGGTCAGGCCCTAACAAGCCAACAATTTATTATAGGATCGAATCCAGGCATCACATTTAGTGAAATGAAATATTGGATTTCATTTTTACATTTTGCATTGGAAATAATTGTGTTGATGAATTTTTCTTGTTTGATGCATTATTTGGTTGTGTCTCTTCCTTTGTTAGTATAGCCTTCATTGAATGAAAAGGTTTCATTTTCATCATTTAGTTTCATTATAGGAACATTTGACATCGTTAAGCCATCAAATTGAAACTTGATCCAAGATAAACTGAAAATTTACCTCAATTAACCTAAGGAGCATTTGGAACTTAACGCAAATATCTAGAGGTCTAGGCTAGAGACGTGTTCTGATGTCTTTAAACATAGAAACTATTGTTAACAGCCTGCATTGTATCCCGGGGGTTAAATCCCATTCCAGTATGGAAGTATATCGAAGGTTCTCTAGTACTTTCCCGTGTATCAGAGGCACTTCAGTATCAAAAGTATATGGGAACGCTCTCATCGAATAGTTACACATTAGATAGCGCTACCACAGACTTGTGCTCTCCATACCATCAAGTATATATTGGGAGACACCATTAGGTTGCTATTTGTTAACCACATGTAACCAAGTCTACCTCCTAGTAAACGTGATTCACCAAACACAACATTTGGGGAGATTGGTCACCTTATGTTAAGTCCTTGGCTTCGACTAAGGTGTATATTGTGGTTCACATATACTTGGTAAATGTTGTTGCCTAGTTTACCCCTCTTTTATTTTGTTTTTTAATTTCTAAAATAAATTGATTGACCATGGAAAAACATCCTTCCTATGGAAATAATCCTTAGTAGATCTTATGTAGATAGTGATGGAAAAATTTCCTAAGTTTAGCAGCCAAGGAAACCCCGGTGACGGGAATCCTAGTCCTTTTCCTTCTTTTGGAAATATTGGTGCTCCCCATATGGCAATGTTAACCCTTCTTGGATTGACCATTGGTCTGCTAATTTGGTTATATATGACCTCAGTGATTCCGAGTGTCCTAATTTCTTTTCACCTGAGTTATCCTCCACCTGAACAACATCAACCTCATGATGATCCTGAAGTTGACCCCTTTCCTTGTTCGCCTATATGTTCACCCCCTTTTTCCTATTCACCTGGTGAAAGTCTGGATTCTAGCAACTAGGAAGCAAAGAAGAAGAAGAATAGGATGAAGAAGAAGAAAAATAAGCAAGGGGGAAACCAAACAATTATTGTTACCGATGCAACTAATGAAGAAAAATCTTCCAACTAGCCCCAGAAAATAAAATTCCCTTGCATGTTATGTAAGGGTAACCGCCTTCTTCAGAATTGTCTTGGTATTCCAAGGTCTTAGAAGTGTGGTCCATAAGTTCACATCAACCTTTGTCATCAACCTCTGGAGAACATTTTGGTGATAAACCTTCAACTAGTAAGGTCCATGGGAAAGAGGAAAGAGTTAAATTTCCCTGTAAGTTGTGTGAAGGTAATCATCCCATTCATCTTTGTCTTCTTATGGATGAAGCTTCCAAAGAGTTGGAAAACCTTATAGCTTCCCATCCTTGTCCTCTCGTTGGTTATCGAAATATTTCCCCTAATACTTCACTAGCTGATCTAGTGATTGATCAAAAGTCATGTTTTTTCAACCTCGATATCTCTGAATGTGAGTCTCATGACTCTATTCTCGATGAACCATTTGTTGAGAAATCGGTAGACTTGACTCTACCTTCAGTTAATTGTATCTTTCAGGTAGAGAGTGAATCCCATACCACTCAGGTTCTTCTAGTTTCTTCAGTTTCAAATGAACTGGAGGTAAATCGTCATGTTCCCAAGGTGCATGAGATAATTTATCCTATTCTGATCGATCAAGAAGGCATCTCTCATGTTCCTACAACACCCCCTCCAAGTAGTTTAGTCACTTCTTTTGATTGGAGTATACTGATAGGATATCACCTTCCATCTTATGCTCTTTTCTCGATTACAATACATTATTACCATGTGGCCGTACCTATCACAATCATATACAAGGGCGCATATGTTAGCATTCTTTCCTCAAATTCTTGGCAAGCTTTAGGTTCTCCTCATCTTGTACCCATCACCCAGAATCTGTTAGCTTTTAACAGAGGAACCAGTCAAATGTTAGGGATCCTTCCTATGTTGCCTATTACTTTGGGAGGAAATATTGTCTATATAGATGTGATGGTTGTCCAAGGCCCATTGGATTTTAATCTACTCATTGGATGTGACTATGTTTATGTCATAGGAGCTCTTGTCTCTTCCCTCTTTTGAGCGATGTGTTTCCCACATGACAGAATCATTGTGATCATTGATCAGCTTACATTCATTGGTCCTAACTCAGCTCCCACTCAACCATCATCCCTAAATGGTTCTTATATGCAAGCAGTATCACCCCTGCCATAGGATAATTACATGGCCACCTGTTCCATGCCCACATCTACAGATGATCTAGTAGGTGATGTAGTACACCATGTACTGGGAGCCCAATTTTTCATTTGGATCCCTAGACATGTATCCCTTCCAGAGTGTTTTTCTCCCATCTTATGAGAACCTCTTGGAATCCATGGCCTCTTTTGGGTTGTGATAAAGGGTCTTGGAGGAGACTTCCTTGTCTTGTGTCAAGTTTCTTAAAAATGAAACAAGGGCCATGAGGATGGTTATTTTACTATGTCAACCTCGTTAAAAAATGAAATAGGTTCCCATGAGGATCATTCTTTTGCTATGGAAACCTCATCAAAACATGAAATAAGTCCCCTGGAGTAGAGTTCCTTGTCTTGTGTCAAGCTCGTTAAAAAATGAGACAAGCACGATGAGGATACTTCTTTTACTCTATCAACCCCGTTAAAAAATGAAATAGGTCTCCATGAGAAACTTTCTTTTACTTGTGTTAATCTCGGTAACAAAAGGAAACAGGATGTCATGAGCATGGTTCTTTTCCTATGTCAAGCTCATTAAAAAATTAAACAAATCCCCTTCAAAATTGAGTCTTTGATTAGATCTCGTAAAATCTTAGTCGAGTCTTTCACTTGATCTCATAAGTCAACCTTCATTCCATCCACTTGTTAGTAACCAGTAGTCTACCTAGGTGAATGAAATTAAGCTTGGGGGGCATGTAAACTCATCTCAATCATAGTTTATCTTTGTTTCAAGCTTGTGTGAAAACGAAACCAAATCCAAGCATAGTTTTCTCATGTTTCAAGCTTGCAAAAACTGAAACCATCCTCAAGTATACTAAATCATATTTTTCCATGTTTCAAGATTATGTAAAAATGAAACCATTCCCACTTTACATCTCGTGAATTCCATTTTAATCAGCCATATTTTTTTCGAGATGAGCCTTGGTTTTTCCATTCCATCACCACCATCTCTTTGGCTAATTATTTGATTTCACTTGGTTGTTCTACCCTTTCCTAAGGAACATTTGCGATGAATGGTCATATTAGCCAACCTCTTAACCATTACATGTTTTGAGAAGTTCCATCATTACTGGAACCAGTTTCTATCCTTTTATACCACTCGTTCCTCCAGGAGGAGTCATATTTCAGCTCTTTTTTTACTCTTGAAACATGAAAACATCTCCGAGTACTCCTCTTTTTCAAATCATTAAATTAAATGAATTTACGTCATCTCAATACATGTTTACTTATTTTCTGAGCTAAGATTGACTATTTACATGAAAGGTACACCTTGGTTGACATAGTCAAGAGGTTCTTTCAAATATTGTTTTATACCTTTTTGGTTCAAGAGAAATTATGAAAAGGGACCTAGTGGAGTTTTCTTTTCCATTTCTTTTTCAAACTCTCTAAATATGAAAAGGATACCAAGTTATTCTTCTGTCAGACTCGTAAAAAATTAAATGGCGAAATACTCATCACCATGATGAGAACAAGTTTCTCCTTCCTAGGACTCGTAAAAATTACTAGGATGGATTCATTCAAAGGGTGAACTTATATTACAAGCATATGTTATCCCCTTCAAGATTGTGATAAAAAATAATTGGGGTACTTGCTAGAAATAGTGGGAAAAATGAAAGTGAAACATCCTTTGTATAGGAATCATGTCACTCTTGAACATGACACTCTTATGCTTCTCGTGTCAGGTTTGGGATATCCTCACTCAGTCACTTGTCCTCCTGGTTTTGGGTGATCCATTTTGCTTCTCATCTAACTATTCCATTTTCATCGTGACCCTTGGTCTTATGTTGAGTCAAATGCTTCCACACTCTAAAGTCATGTCATTGATGTTTAAGAGAAGTCATATATGCAATTCATTACCTATACATTGCCTTACCCTTTGCTACAATCTTGAATCCTATTCATTTCATTCCACTTTGTTCCTTGTCTCTTGTCGATGATGGGGGAAACATCATGGCCCTCCTTCGACGAGTCACTTCCTATCAACTTCAACTTATTATCCAAGAAGATGACTTAGAGACTCCCTTTGAGTACCTTAGAGCTTGCATACCTTAATGGCAAGTTCTTTGCATTCAACAATAGGTTTTCATCATTGGCCTTCGATTGGATGATTCCACGAGTGTTCAACTTCAACTTCATTTTTGCATTCATAGATTGTATTGTCGTACCTTGAGGACTGTCGTCATTACTAGTGCTTGTCTCGTGCCTATTAACAGACCATGTCATTGGCTAGTAATCAAGTGGTTTTCTAGCATGTTTGACTTTTATACATTCATTCACATGTTATAATTCATACTTCGATCAGGTTGGGATGGATTCCAAGACCCTAAGTCTTGTCTGATATGACTCAAGATGCGTGGAGTTATGTATTATTCATGATTGTACACATATTTATGCTATATGAATGGTTGTGACCATGCCCTGGGACTTTACATTTATGATTATCCTTATATATCGGATGGCTGAGTCCATACTTTGGATCTTAGAGTTACATATGATCCTTTTTCATTTCGATGGTTGTGTCTGTTAGTGTCAGCCAGTTCAACGTTTCACTAGTGATCAAATATGCTCTTACAAGGTATTGTTAGGGTGTCAAGTCAAATTTTTATCATTTCAATGAATCTTCAAATAACAATTTGGTCATTGGTTGTTGTGTCTAGATCACTATTGCTCCCTTCACTTACTCATGGTCTTCATCACTCATCATGGTCATTATCTTCTTCGAGGTATCATATCTTCATTTAAGTGTCTTGGGTCAAGAAATGGTTAAATTCCTCATTTTAGGTCATGGTCTAAGGTTTCACTCCATGTGTCGTCATGATACCATATGTCAAAACAAAACATGTCCATATTATAATTCAGTGGGTAAAGGGCGTTAGTAGCTTATGGAAAGAAAAATAAAGGTAAAGGTAATGTTTTATTTCAAATAAGACAATGTTGCAGTACACTACCTCGTCTCATCATTCCTCATACAAACATTTTTTCTTAAAAATATGTTTCTAACCAAATGGAGAAGAATTTTACAAAATTGAAAGATTTTTTTGTCAATGATAGTCCAAGGAACAAAAACCTCCTTCAGTTTATACACGTGTATTATGATTTGAAATAAATTCCCAAACTACACTTGTTATAGGAGAGTTGCTGCACTTCTGGACAACTTGACTTCAAGACAGCTTTTCAAAGGTTTGGAGCAGGCGTGGGTAGTTCTTAGTGACTCTATTGTGTAGAAGACATCCTAAGATTCCAATGGTACCTTCATATCATGATTTGGATTAGTGGAAGCTATCCAAAAGTGCTCTGCAAGTTGGCTCTATGCTTTTGCGAGAGACACCTTGGGTTTTTGGAGTGACCTTGGAAACATCGATTTTTCTTCCTGATGTAGTGTCCAAATTACATGTGTGAGGAGTCCATCGTATACCATACCTCAAGATCTTTCCAACGAGCTATCAATTTCTCAATTTGGAGTAGTCTAAGGCCTCTAAAGGTGGTTTATAATATGGCATTATGCTGAGAGACACAGTGTTACACTTGGAGGCTCGACAATATGCTCAAGAACACTACACTACGCTTGGGCCAGAGTACCTCAAATTTGCCTGAAACTCACCCAATTTGATTTTTTAAGCTTGCTCGCCTATTTTCCTGTAATCCTAATCTCATCCATAGGTAAGTACACAACCTTACTCACATTTTTGTTTTTCAATATGAATTCAAGCCAAAGATTTCTTCAATTAGGGTTTCTAGTGAATTTCTCATGAAATGATGATAGGGTTGATGATGGTCATTTGGTTTTATTGATTTTAAACATGTAAAATATTATTCAACACCTCTACACATGTTTAATATGTTGTATAAAACACTGAACCAACCTCAGAACATAAAATTACCTCACTAAAAGTGAAACCCTGACTCATTCCTATGGGTTTTGGGCTCTTTTCCTAAAAACTGTGTTTTTCCCTTTCACAAATACATTACTCCCTCATTTCACTTCCTTTCATATTTATTCTTTGTTCATAGTCCATATCCACCTCTTTCAATTTCCCTTGCCATTGTTTCCACTCCACCTACCCATCATTTCATTTTTCACTCATCTGTCACTCTTCTTTTCCCTTTCCTATCATCTAGGGTTTCAAAAACTAAATGAGATTACTTCACCAAGCCATCACTAAGACACATCAGCACAAACTATGGAAGTAGGGTTATCAAATGAATCAAAGAGTTTCCTAAAGCACCTAAACCTGACGTGACTAGGATGTACAAGAGAGGAAAGAGGCTTGTGTTTGCTTCTCATGGTGAGAAAGGGGCGAAGCCTTCTACATCAGCAAAAGAAGGGACCATCAGTGTGGGATAAGGACATGGTTGAGCATGAGTTTGAGTTGGTTGAATTAGAGGCAAAAGATCAGACTTCTATCATGTAAAATATGATCAAAGACAAATATTATTAGATCAAGGAATTCACAGTCAACATGGCAAGAGCAAGGTTCATCATCTCATTCCTAGAACAAGAAAATAGTCAACTGAAGGCAAAATAGTTAATCATGGAGAAAGAGAAAACCAAACTATTGCAGAAAGTTGGCAAGGGAAAAGCATTCATGGAGACAAATGAGCCTGAAGGATCACAAGGGAAAGGAAAGAGAAAAAGGCCAAGAAGTAAAGGGCTTAATAAAGCATTAAAAGAAGAAGAAGAACACATTTTACTAAATGAAGAGCTAGATCTAGAGGACAAAATTGCTTTAGAGGTGACTGAAGATAGAGTATTGGAAAAATAGGGTCAATCACAAGTTGGAGAAGCTTCTAGAGAAAGAAAATAGATAGAATCAACTGCTAAGGCAAATGGCCCAGCATTACCTGTTATGAAACCAACTCACAAAAACATAGAAAAGAAAGATAAACGCCTTAGAATTCAGCCTCTTCGAGAGGGAAATCTCCTTTACATTACACAAATGAACAATTCTTGGAGGATACAAATGACAAGACCTCCTTTCTATATATAGGAGTCTAAGGGGTCATATTATAATCAGAGTCAACATAACATTAATAATGTAAGGGCACAATAATAACAATACTGGGCTTCTGTGGGGCACAATAATAACAATATGGGGACTACATCAACACAACAATATAATAAGGGGGTTGTACTAATAACAATAAGGGTTTACACTAGTAACATAGGGACCTAACATGCCCCTCTCCTTCAAAAAGTGTTTTCCTCAACCCTTGAGTAGTTCTTAACTATTCTGTATAAAATTCTTGTCCTCCCATGTGGAATCTTTAGCAGGTAAGTTCTTCCACTTGATGAGGTAATCTGAAATTGATCGATTTTGTAGCTGTTAGGTTCTTGTTTCTGTGACTGCTCCATGCTCCAATATGATTTTTCCTTCCTCATCAAGTTATAGCAATACTATTTGAACTGGGATCTTCTGCAACTTTTGAATGAGTGGCCACACTTATTCATCCTTCTTCCATTCATCCCTTGATTTTTTTATCCAATCTGGTTTCATAATAGAAATAGCACAAAACAATGCTTCCACATCCTCATCCTTTCTTGAGAGTGCATCTACAACAACATTTTGCTTCCCCTTTTTGTAGATGATTTCAAAGTCATAATCGAACATATTTTTAACCCATTTTTTCTATTCTTCTAAAGATAATATTTGTTCTAAAAAGTATTTGAGAATATCTCGATCCATTTTTACCTTGAAGTTTCCTCCCATTAGGTAAGGTCGCCATTTCTTAAGTGCATGTAGTATTGCCAACATTTCCTTCTCATAAATAGCTTGCTTGAGATGTAGCCGTAAAAATACCCAATTGCCTCTATCAAAACTTCTTTTATTGCGATGTCAATCTACCCATTGTTTCATTCGATTCTGAACCAAAGTGGCATTATCCTTTAAAAGTTTGAGAACTTATTGTTGATGTTCAATGTGATCTTTCATTGCTTGAATCTTTTGCTTCTTGATATATCCTTCTATCTTGAGAGTTTGAGGAGTTGTAATTTCTTCCAATGCATTACAAGATATGGTTCAATTCATTTCTTGATGCTCGACGTGATCTTTCACTTCTTGAACATTTTTCTTCTTGATATGTCCTTCTATATTGATAGTTTGAGTGGTAATTCTTTCCAATTATTTACAATATATGGTCAGATTAATTTCTTGATGCTCGATGTGATCTTTCACTTCTTGAACATTTTTCTTCTTGATATGTCCTTCTATATTGAGAGTTTGAGGAGTGGTAATTCTTTCCAATGATTTACAAGATACCTTTGGATTCATCTCTTCTTTCTCTAGGGTTGGTTCCTCGTGTATATCCTCTTCTTTTGATATTTATTGATCCTCTTCTTCCTCCTTTTCACAATCTATGTAAAATAAGTTCTTCTCGGCACACTTATGACCTTTAGTGTATTTGCTATCACAAATGTAAAAAAGTCCTTTTTCTCTTTTTTCTTCCAATTTTTGACGTGTAAACCTTGTAGGTTGTGGAAGGCTAGAAGAAAAAAAAATTCCATATTTATAGTTGTGAGTGGTAGGATTCCTTGTTTCCATAGTTCCACTTCCAATTTTTCTTGCCAACTTGAAAGCTTTCTCCAATGAATCAGTTCCCAAAGACGAACCTCATGTTGAATGTTATCCTTTAAAGTCCCTATGAAGACATCAATCATTTTCTTCTCTAGAATATCATTTACCCTTATATTCAATTTTTTGAAATCCTCAATGTGCTCTTCCATTGAACCCTTTTGTTTGAGATTTATCAATTGGCTAAAGAAGGTGTTACTCTTTGTATCCTCATAATGTGCTATCATTTCTTCTGTGAAAATTGACCAAGTGACAACTGCTTTACGAGAACACAACCCTTTATACCATAAAAATTGATCTGGTTCTAAATATGAAGATGAAATACGTAACTTTCGTAACAGTTGCACCTCATGTAGATCAAAATATTGCTCCATCTGTAGTATCCAATTTACTGGATCTTTTCCATCCAACTTCCTCATATCACCTTTTCTTGTTTTGGGAGCTCGATCTTGAAATGACTATAACTTTGTAATATTGGATCTTCTAGTTCTGAAATCACGATCTGTAGTAGCCCTTTGTGTCCTCCTTCTATTGCCACCAGTCTAATCGAAATTATATTCTCCAAGAAAGAGTTATGCACAATCTCCCAAGATGACCTGATTATATACCTTTTCAGAAGAGCAAACTTGTATGAAGTTCCACATTTCATTGTTTAGACCTTCGGATCTAAAAAATATACACAGAGAACTACAGTTCGTACTCTTTCTATAACTTCTTACAGAATTTGAATATGATCCTCAGAGATATAGTTATGATGATATTCCCGAGGTCACCTATTTAGGATGTAATTCGGGCATCTTCCAAAACCCTATATTCCTTAGATCATAAATATAGCGAAAATAGATCTGCAATTCTGACCCAAGGTTTAGATTGATTTCTTCTCAAATGGGTTTCTTTTTAGCTTTTGAAACTTCGTATCAACAAAGTTATAGCCAAAATTCCATGATGACTTGTTTTAGATGAAATTCTGGAGCTTTGAAAAACCCTAACTTCCTTAGACCATATCTCTAAAATATAGCAAGACAAGATCTGAAATTCAGACTCGAGGTTCAGCTAGCGTTTTCCTCAAATGGGTGTTTTTTAGCACCTGAAAGGTCACAAAAGAATAGTTAT
Source organism: Pinus tabuliformis (assembly GCA_031772625.1). Taxonomy (NCBI): domain Eukaryota; kingdom Viridiplantae; phylum Streptophyta; class Pinopsida; order Pinales; family Pinaceae; genus Pinus; species Pinus tabuliformis. The sequence continues at coordinate 1,197,561,406 of CM062816.1, read as the reverse complement.
AGAGAAAATTCCACGGTGACCTGTTTAGAGCAGTGAAACCTTGGAATCCAAAGCTCTAATACCAAATGTTATGAAACCAGCTCACAAAAAGATAGAAAAGAGAGATAAACGCCTTAGAATTCAGCCTCTTCGAGAGGGAAACCTCCTTTAAATTACAAAAATGAACAATTCTTGGATGATACAAATGACAAGAACACCTTTCTATATATAGGAGTCTAAGGGGTCATAATATAACCAGAGCCGTCATAGCATTAATAATGTAAGGGCACAATAATAACAATAGTGGGCTTCTATGGGGCACAATAATAACAATATGGGGACTACATGGGCACAAAAAAATAATAAGGGGGTTGTATTAATAACAATAAGGGTTTACACTAGTAATATAGGGACCTAACATTACCAAGCTCAAAATATGATCTGTAACATCAAGGTCAAGCAGTTGGAGAACAAGCTCAAAGAAGCCCAAAAGGACCAAAACGATGAATGAAACTTGGAGATGCTGGCTGAAGCATCTATTAGTGCACAACATGCATCATTTTATAGATCTTGGCCCATTTTGAGGATATTCTAATCAGTTTTGGTTTTCTGCAAATTTTGAAGCCTAATTCAGAAAATCAGCAGTTCTAGGAGCACAGCGCCTTGGCACTGTGCTTTTTCCTCAGGCATGCAATTCAGGAAAAATTTAAATTTTTGGAAATATCTTGCCATCCTCTAAAACCAATTTCCTCAGAGTTTCTAGAGGAGGCTTCGATTTTCAGAAAAGTGGAAAAAGGTCACCAAAAACTAGCTTTCTAGACCTTTTTTGATAGGCGTTGCGCTCCTCATGTGACCTTGGGAGAATGGATGTTTAAAGGCCTTCCCATGGGTAATTTTCAACAATTAAGGTGTTTTGGAAACTAGAACTGAAAACCTATCAGGTTTTTAGTTGGACCTTACATAGGCACCTGAAAGTGATCTCAAAGTTGGCATTGCGCTTCTGCAATTTCCTGCGTGTAAATTTTCTAGCTTTCAGTTTGACTTGGTCAAAGTCAAAACTCTTTATGTAATGGCACTTGTTTCGAGGCTAGGTTATGTAAGCATGAATAAATTTACATGATAGGTTGTCTTTTATGTTTAATAGACCTCATTAAGAATCAAACTCCTAAACAAACTCTCCCAGAAGTGTTTGAGTTTCACCTTCTCAATCTCACCTGTTGGTTCAAAGAATCTTGGAGTCAGTTCCACCACCTAGGAATTAGACTCCTGAAGGTGGGGAAGTAGTATAAGTGAGTATATATGTATCATTTATCTTTCAGAAAGAAGGGTTGGACTTTTCGTTGAGGAGGCTTGCAAGTAATGATCTTCTCAGTTAATACAGAGACAAATGTAGCTATTTTTAAGGAACTCTAGCCCAGTGACTTCATGTTGTTTGTTCTTCTTTATATTTGTTTTCTAATGGTTAAAACATCTTTATATACATGATATATATTCTTTCTATGGATGTTTTATAGTGAAACAAACATAATTCTTGATTTCAATCTCTGTTTATATGGTTTTCATAGTTATGTTTATGTCTTCTAAAATCTAATAAACTCATGTTTACTTATGCTCATTAGTCTTTTCTATACTTTCTCTTCTATACTACATTGACAATATTCCAAATACACCATGGTGTTCTAGTATCTAGCTCCTTTATAGATTTGCTTCTACACTCCTACAACCTAGACCTATCTGTGGCTTCAAACCATAGTCCGGCAAACCCTAAATTCTAAATTTCACCAACACACAAACAATTATACCTATCTAGCCTAAAAATTATTTTATTTAAAGTCATTTCACTGATAAAATACTTTGAGAGATCCCTCTCTTTCTTAGTAGGGCTAGCTACTGAGGTGAGTGGTTTGTGGTTACCCTTCTTGATCTCCTTTTCAACGTAGGAAATTGTAAGGGACTAACATTTTTTGCATCGTTGCCGAGGAACAAAAGATCATATCTTCCCTGGGAAAGAATGAAAAGGATCAGAACTGATTGCTGATAGTGAATAGTGATCAGATACAAGAAACGTTGTGCATCTCTCACCTGGCAACTCCAGTGTCGAAGAATCCAAAGGTTCAAAAATTTCATGGTGACTCCACTAATCAAAAACCAGTAGTTTGAAGAACTTTTGGTGTCTTAATTGTTTTCAATATGGATTCAACTGCTCGAAGGTATGCTCCTATGAATCAATCTCATATTCCTGGTTTTCTGAATTGAATTCCTTGTATAGATTGGAAAACATGGCTGCCAAAATTTAAAGGTCGGGATGGAGAAGATGCTAGTTTTCATTTGGTTAAATTTCATTTTCATATTCATAGATTAAAGGCTAAGTTTCATGAAGATTTTCTGATGAATATTTTCATGGCTACCTTGGAGGAAATGGTATGAGATTCTACCATTTTCTACTTTATATTCTGTAAAGGATTTTCATTCAATTTTCTTTCAACATTATGAAAGCTGCAATTTTTCCTTATCAATAATGGATAGATGTTGTGAGATTTCTGAAAATTTAATTCAATTTCTTGAAAATTCATATGGGGATGAAGAATGTATGGAAGACGATATATTAGAATCCCTTTATGATTTTTCCTCCCCACAAGAATAAACAGTTTCCTCCTTGGATGAAACAAACTGGGATCAAAATAGAGAAAGGCCTACTCTTGATCTTGAAAATGAAAATCACCAAGGCAATGTTTATCTCTATAAAACTTAGTGTTCTCCTCTTTCTAAATATTAAATTTATCATCTCTTGAAAAACCATGTTATAGCCCAAGTTAAGGCAGGTTTGCAGGGCTCACAAAGTCAAGATTGTGTGAGTGAAATTTCTTCCATTATTGAAAATGAAAATCTGGGTTTAATGACAGTCATGAGACTAATGAAACTATACATTATTGTGAGTAAGGCAATTTGTGATGTATATTTCCTGCAAGGAGATCATCTAACAAAGATTGTTTTCTTTCATGAAAAGGATAGGGCTAACCTGTTTAATAATCTTGAAGAATGTGTTTTGTTGAAGGATGATTTAGACTATGAAATTGAAGAGTATGAGTATGAGATAGACAGGTTGCCAAAGATAAAATCAGAGTTGCTCATGCTTGAGAAATTTACAGCCAACACTCAGGTGGCAGAAAGTCATATTTCCCTATGCCTTCCTGTGGATTAACAACCAAGTATTCTTTCAGATCAAAATGAAAGGAGTACTTGTATTTTTGTTGGATTTCAAGACAAGGTAACATTTCATATTTTTAAGGATCCTTACACTGATTTGTTGCAACCATCTGGAAAGATGAATTTTCTTGTATTTATGAATCATGATTACATCTTCAGTGGACACTTAGAGTTTCCTAGCTTTTGTTTCTTCCATTTGCTCGAGGAAAGTACAAGCAAAATTCAAGTAGGTAGCCATCTCTTGGATTGGTTATACTGGAGGGATCATTACACATGATTGTATATACATCTTCAGCAGGTGGGTGGTTATCATCATGATTTGAAGCCCTCAAGTCTCAATGGTTTTCTGCCATAAGTAAGTTCAGTCGGTATGTTTTTTTATAGTCAAGTCAGTTCATTTAGTCAGTCATTTTTTTGTTTGAGTTTGATCTTTTACATTTTGACTCCATGCCCAATGAACAAGGCTAATAGGTCTAAGGTGTTCTTCCATCCCCAACTAGAGCCAATGTTAGTGTCAGTCAGTTCAGCCTATCACCAGTGATCAAATATGCTCTTACAAGGTATTGTTAGGGTGTCAAGTCAAATTTTTGTCATTTCAGTGAATCTTCAAATAAAAATTTGGTCACTGGCTGTTGTGTCTAGGTCACTGCTGCTCCCTTCACTTACTCATGGTCTTCATCACTCATTATGGTCATTGTCTTCTTCAAGGTATCATATCTTCATTTAAGTGTCTTGGGTCAAGAAATGGTTAAATTCCTCATTTTAGGTCATGGTCTAGGGTTTCACTCCATGTATCGTCACGATAGCATATGTCAAAACAAAACATGTCCATCATGTAATTTAGTGGGTAAATGGAGTTAGCAGCTTAGGGAAAGAAAAATAGAGGTAAAGGTATTGTTTTAATTCAAATAAGACAGTGTTGTAGTACACTACCTCATCTGATCATTCCTCCTAGGGACATATTTTCTTAAAAATATGTTTTTGATCAAATGGAGAAGAATTTTACAAAATTGAAATAGGTTTTTGTCAATGATAGGACAAGGAACAAAAACCACCTTCAGTTCATACACAGGTATTATGATTTTAAATAAATTCCCAAACTACACTTGTTATAGGAGAGTTGTTGCACTTCTGGATAGCTTGACGTCGAGACAGTTTTTCAGGTGTTTGGAGCAAGTGTTGGTAGTGCTTAAGGACTCTATTGTGTAGCATACATCGTAAGATTTCCAATGGTACCTTCAGATCATGATTTGGATTAATGGAAGGCACGAAAAAGTTCTCTACAAGTTGGTGCTACTCTTTGGTCAGAGACATCCTAGGTTTTTGGAGTGACCATGGGAAAATTGATGTTTCTCCCTGATGGAGTGTCTAAATTACATGTCTGAGGAGTCTAGCGTATAGAAAACTTAAATATATTTCAAACGAACTATTGAGTTATCAATTTGGAGCATTTTAAGGCCTCCAAAAGGGGTTTCAAAGATGGCGCCCTGCTAAGATACACTGCAATGCACTTGATGGCCCGACGCTGTGCTCAGGAACACTGCGCTGCGCTTAGGAAGATTGTGCTATGCTTGGGCCAGAGTACCTCAAGTTTGCCCAAAAATCACCCAAATTGATTTTTTAAGCTTGCTGACCTATTTTTCTACAACCCTAAGCTCATCCACAAGTAAGTACACCATCTTACTCACCTTTTTTTTGCAAGATGAATTCAAGCCAAAGATTTCTTCAATTACAATTTCTAGTGAATTTCTCATGAAATGATGATAGGGTTGATGATGGTCATCTGGTTTTCTTGATTTTAAACATGTAAAATCTTATCCCACACCTATACTAATGTTTAATATGCTATATGAAACACTGAACCAACCTCCAAACATAATATTACCTCCCTAAAAGTGAAACAATATCTCATTCCTATGGGTTTTGGGCACTTTTCCTAAAAACTCATGTTTTCCCTTTCACAAATAGATTTCTCCCTCATTTAACTTCCTTTCATATTTATCAGTTGTTCATAGTCCATATCCACCTCTTTTAATTTCCCTTGCCATTTTTTCCACTCCACCTAGCCATCATTTCATCTTTCACTCATCCCTCACTGTTTTTTCCCCTTCCCTATCATCTACGGTTTCAAAAGTGAAATGCGATTACTTCACCAAGCCATCACCAAGACACATCAAAACAACCTTTGGAAGTAGCGTTATCAAACAAATCAAAGGAGGTTCCTAAAGAACCTAAACTTGAGGTGACTAGGATGTACAAGAGAGGAAAGAGTCTTGTGTTTGCTTCTCATGGTGAGAAAGGGGCCAAGCCTTCTACATCAACAAAACAGGGACCATCAGTGCGAGATAAGGACATAGTTCAACAAGAGTTTGAGTTGGTGACTTAGAGGTAGAAGATGATATTTCTAGCATGTAGTAGATAATGAGAGACACAAATTATTAGGTCAAGGAACTCACAATCAACAATGCAAAAGCAAGGTTCATCATCTCATTCCTAGAACAGGAAAATAGTCAACTGAAGGCAAAACAATTAATCATGGAGAAACCAAACTATTGCAGCAAGACAACAAGGGAGCAATAGTCATGGATACAAATGAGCGTGAAATAATACAAGGGAAAGGCAAGAGAAAAAGGACAAGAACTAAAGGGCTTAAGAAAGCATTACAAGAAGAAGAAGAACACATTTTACTGAATGAAGAGCTAGACCTAGAGGGCATAATTTCTTTAGAGCTGAGTCAAGACAAAGAGTACTGGCTAAATAGGGTGAATTACCACTTGGATAAACCTCTAGAGAAAGAAAATAGATACAATCAGTTGCTAAGGCACATGGTGCACCATTACCAGGTTCAAAACATGATCTGTAACGTCAAGGTCAAGCGATTGGAGAACAACCTCAAAGAAGCCCAGAAGGACCAAAAAGATAAAGGAAACTTGGAGATTCTTGCTGAAGCATCTATGAGGGCTTAACATGCATCATTTTACAGCTCTTGGCCAATTTTGAGCAAATTTTAACCAGTTTTGGTTTTTTGCAAATTTTGAGGCCTAATTGAGAAAATCAATAGTTCCAGGCGTTGTGCTTTTTCCTCAGGCATCCATTTCAGGAAATTTTTACATTTTTTGAAATATCTTCCCATCCTCTGAAAACTCATTTCCTCATATTTTCCAGAGGGCTTAGATTTTGGGGAAAGTGGAAAAAAAGTGGCCAAAAACTATCTTTCTGGACCCTTTTTTTACAATCGTTGCCCCCTGGAGCGAACTTGGGATAATGGATTTTTGAAGGCCTTTCCATGGGTAATTTTCAAAACTTCAAGGTGTTCTGGAGACTAGACTTGAAAATGTAGCTGATGATTCTCTTATATTTTCATTTGGACCTCAGGACGACACCTAAAAGGGAGCTCAAATTTGATGTTGCGCTTCTGCAATTTCCTATGTTTTTAATTGTAAATTTCAATGTGTAAATTTTCTAGCTTTCAGTTTGACTTGGTCAAAGTCAAAAATCTTTATGTAATGGCACTTTTTTCGAGGATAGGTGATTTAGGAATGAATAAATGTACCTTTTTTTATGTTTAATAGGACTCATTAAGGAAGCAAACTCCTAAACAAACTCTCCAAGAAGTGTTTGAGTTTCACCCTCTCACTCTCACCTATTGGTTGAGAGAATCTTGGAGTCAGTTCCACCACCTAGTAATTCGACTCCTGAAGGTGGGGAAGTAGTCTAAGTGAGTCTATATGTATCATTTCTCTTTTAGAGAGAAGGGTTTGACTTTTTGTAGAGGAGGCTTGCATGTAATGATCTTCTTAGCTAATACAAAGACAATTGCAACTATTTTTAAGGAAATCTAGCCGAGTGAGTTCATGGTGTTTTTTCTTCTTTTTATTTGTTTTCTAATGATTAAAACATATTTATCTACATGATATCTCTTCTTTCTATGGATTCCTTATAGTGAAATAGACTAAATTCTTGATTTCAAGCTTTGTTTATATGCTTTCCATAGTTATGCTTATGTCTTCTAAAAGCTAATGAACTCATGTTTACTTATACCCATTAGTCTTTTCTACACTTTCTCTTCTATACTACATTGGAAATATTCCAAATACACCATTGTCTTCTGGTATCTAGTTCCTTTCCATATTTACTTCTACACTCTTGCAACCTAGACCTATCTATGGCTCCAAACCCTAGTCCAGCAAACCCTAAATTCTAAATTTCACCAACACACAAACAATTATACATATCTAGCCTAAAACTTTTCTGCTTTAAAGTCATTTCATTGATAAAATACTTTGGGAGATCCCTCTCTTGCTTAGTAGGTAGCTACTAAGCTGAAGTTCTTTGAGGTTACCCTTCTCGATCTCCTTTTCAGCCTAGGAAATTGTAAGGGACTAACAGTGCCCATACCATGGATCCTTTCACATAGTCCTTACTATCAAGATGGTTGCAGCCATGCCTTGAATTGATGTTTTGATATCATATGTGTATATGTATATGCATCCTTGATTTGTAGGTCTCCTAGCAGCGTTTTTTCTCATGATTGAAAAAGCTTGTAAAGCATCTCAACCATCACTCCCTATTCTGCCTTCATGCTTTAGGGGGAATTTGTTACAGAGTATTTTGTCACACCTCCTGCACTTCCTCATGAGATACCACGAAGTGCCTGAAACATTATCATCATGCAGTGTACTCATCCAGATATGCAGCTTGAATCCTCCCTACAACATTGATTGCAATATTCCTTGAGCTTACCCTAAAGGAAATGGATATAACACCCTATTTGTAGAATCATCGCTCCACGAACACTAAAAACTGCGATGGTCACTATTTGCACTATACTAACCCCACAATGCTAGCAGAATGTTTCGCTTGGATACTAGAGATGATCCCTAAAAGGAAATTTTCCTAGAGAGGACAAGTAGCTTCGTGATCTAGAGGCTTCCAGAACGACGAGCTTGAGGTTGTTCGGCATGGATGAGGTCGATTTCTCTCCACTTGTACTTTTGGTCTTATCCCTATGAGATACCTCCTTGAAATGAGGGTCTTCTTATATCTTTGGATAGATCCTAACTTCCTTTCCCTGCCCATATATTCATCCTCTGCCAATCCCAAATGATTGGTATTTGGCTATTTGAACCCTTATGTTGAGATTTTGCCTACATGCTACTCATTTGGCTTGGAAAAGGAGTTCTTGGAGAACTTGAACTTGGACCTGGAAATTCACTCAAGGGGAGCTAATTTACATCAAGGCTTGGTTGTATGCTTCCTCCTTTATTATATTAATATATACAACTGCTGGTTCATTTTCTGTAAATGTGTATGTTAATGCATCATTTACCTTAATGCCCATTGATCAGTTAAGTAGGTTACTTTCGATTATGCTATTTGTACTTGCATGCTTTGTTGTGTCTTGATCTCTTGTGCAAACATTTAAACACTTTGAGTAGTAGGAACAAGCCCATGGCTCAAGCGATTCGAGGTCTTCAGCAAAGGAGGATATTATAGCATTAGAATGAGGTAGGCCATCTCCCTCTTCTTCTATTTTGATTGTAACTTAGGAAAGTGTCTAGTAGATTGTCACGTAGGTTGCTAGTCCCACTCATTGGGCTAAAGGGATCATCTATGTCCACAGAGAGGATTTCCTAGACAACAAATCCCAACAGGGTCTTTCTAATATAATTGGACATTTGATATAACAAATTTTTGGTCCTATAGTCTCAAATCCCTATACTTCACTTTATCAAAGATCATTGGGCATCTTAGAAGAATAATATAACGAATGATGTCTTTATACCAGCAAGACACAATGTACTTCATCTAAATTTTCTCGGCTATTGTTTTGATCACCTATTTTTTCACCATGTCTCCATCTTCTCCATCTCTTTAAGTCAATAAGTTTATGCCCAATTCTTGGAAACATGTTTCCGATAGGATTTTAGCTAGCCATTTCCCTTTAATGAGCTTAGTGGGCTTGATATCCATGTTGTACTCCTATATTTTAGCAATCCATTTCCCCATTTTTCCCTCACTATCTCCTTGTACCATAATGTCTTTCACAACTATAATAGGAACATAAGAAATTATGTTGGATTACAAAATATAAATTATGAAAGCCTTTAGGGCTTTGACTAAGGAATAGGCATGCTACTTTTTACACTAAAATTTGTCACCATGACTATTTGCAGTTAGTATGGCTCTATCAACTGTCATACTATCCTCCTTGGCAAATCTTATACCTCTGCTCTTCATGTCAGACTCCAAGAAAGAGAGAAAGTCCTTAAAAATTCAAATAACTCTGGTTACGCAGTTTCTCTTAGCCTTACCTGCGTGTACGCACCCCAAGTTCACAATACCTGCGTACTTGTACGCTCTGTCTGTAAAGGGGTGGGTGCGTACTCCTGTAAAGGTCAAAAGGCGCAAGTTTCACTTCAAAAAAGTTACTTGTGGTCATTTCTAGAGCATTCTAGAAGCTTGTTTGACGTGTATTGAGCGCCTCCAGATGGTTCATGTATCCCTATGAAAGAGGAACTTATCCCATCAAGAGGGGAGCTATCCCATTCAAAGAGGGGCTTATCCCATTGATGGTGGACCTGATTAACTTCCTCTAAAGCACTATAAATACAGGCATTGGGCCAGAGGGAGGGGAGGTTGAAAGCTGAAGATTCCTAAGGGTAGATGCTGCTGAAATTAGGACTCCCTTATAGAGCTTGAGAGGACAGATTCCCATCCTTTCTTAGCTTCATTTGGAAGTGGGTGAGCTGATCAAAGTAAAGGAAAACTCTTGCTGGACCCTGGGAGGGACCTGCACAAAACCAAGGCTCAGGTTGTAATGGTTTCTTTTGTTTCCACTTAATACAATTAAGCTAATTTTTCTCAACAAGTTGTTATACATGATTTGTTTCATACACTCCTTGGTCTGTATGATGAATATGTTTTATTTTATGAGTTATTCAGGTGCTGTGTAATCGTTTGCTTGTTAGTGAATGCAGGTTTCGAAGAGAAGGAGGAGCTCATCCGGATCGGCGAGGCTGGACTACTACAAAGCGTTGGACTAAAGGTATGTTATAAACACCTGATTACTTGTATTCTAAATGCATATTTAGGGAAAGATAGTGTTTAATTGTCTTGTTTGTCACTAGAAAGCCTTAGCTTCTAGGGAGGTCGGTTTTGTCCGCAAAATTGACTCTTTCCGCATGACAAAATGGCGACTCCGCTGGGGAATCCATGGATTTGATTGATTTCTCTTTTGATTGATACTTTGATTTGAGAAAAGTCGATTTCTTTCTGGTTTTTGGCTGATTGACTGTGAATTTGGGTGGAATAGCTTAGGGTTAAGTTAGATTTTATTTTTCTTGATTTTGAGAGCAGTACGCACCCTCTGCGTTAAGCACAGTGCGTACCTGTACGCACTTTTTCTATGTACACAGAGCGTGGCCGCACCTGTGCAAACAGGCTGCCTGCGTACCCTGTCAAAAGTTGACAAAATTTCAATGTTTTCCTTTTTGCCTCTTAGATTTTGTTTATAATTTGTTTTTTGCTGCCCAGATCCACTGGTTACCTGTCAGAAGTTTTCATCTAAGCTTGTTTCATTAGCATTCCTGCTCTAAGATTTCATCAATTGGGTGTTTTGAGTCTCTTTTTGAAAAATTCTAAATTTGATTTCCTTTGGTCATTACTTGGAGGTTTGTCTCAGTCTTTTCACAATTTGCATCTTTTTGCTCTTGTTTTTGCAAAAAAAATTCCCCCTCATTCGCCGGGGGGGGCTAAATTGTGTATGAGTGTTAATCGCCTTTGAGTGTTTTATTTTTTGATCTTTGGAACTCTCACCCAATTTTCTTGACTTGCACTTGATTGGTTCTTAGATTACATTAGAATCGTCTTGTGTTTGAGAATTCTCTTGCATAGATCACATTTGCACAATTAGAATTCTCATTTTCAGAATATGAATGAAAAATGTGCATAGATTACATTTGCATACTTTTCAAGTGAATTGTGCATAGATTACAATTGCATAGTTTACATTCTGAAAAATCAATCATAGATTTAGATCAGTCTTCTTTGATTTGAATTTACACAAAAATAAAAAAATTAAAAAAAATATATTTTGGAATTGATTTGCATTAGTTTTTCTTGATGAAATTAGTGCATTAGAGAATTTGTTATATTTTCTCTTAGTGATCAATTTTTTGCATTGTTGGAAGTGAATGGAAACTCTCTCCTTACTTTAGTTAGGATTCATCGAATTGAAAAGATTACATTATCATATTCGATTTCATTCAGTTGAGTCGGGTCATAACACCATTGGTTTCGTATCCATTTACCCATTTGAGTAATAACAGCCTTAATAACACAGCGCTTAATTAAAATTCATCTAGTAATTTTTACATTTCTAGGGCTCTGATACACCAACATAGATCAGGCTAGTGTCTTGGAGTAGGAGAGTAATTAACTCTCCAAGACAGCAAAACCAAACAAGTAGCTTATCTTGTGGTAGGATAAATCCAACTGTTTCATTTGTACTCTGGGAAAGCTCCTCTTAAAGGAGAAGCATGAGATCGTGTCCGAACCAGTGAGGGGATCAATCCTCCTTCATTGGGAATGACGCCAGATACACACGTACTACAAACGGTAAACCTCGGATTAACCATTGTCGAGGAGCCTGGGGTCACTTGTCAGTAAACCTTGGATTATTGTCAAGGAGCCGGCAAGGGGATTGAGCTTGTTACTCTGCCCTTGCGTGCTATCGGATCATAGACTGTTCCCCCAGGTATATTTGTTGCTGTTGGTGACCTTAGTGACCATTATCTTTAGGGTTCTACCCAAGGTGACGGTGGAGGGAAGATCCCACTGTAACTGGAGCAGACGTCGGCTAGACTCACTTGGATTTTCCAGGGGGTTCACTTCACTCGAGATGGTTAAAGTGGAGGAACTTGTGCCGGTCTATTCATTAAGCAGGTTGCTGGGGTAACTGTTCCACCCGCCACTTCTGTACTGAATTCTGCGATGTTGGATTTCATCACCAACTAGTGTTTTCGATCCGGAAGGTTACTGTTTGTGTGTGGTTTGACTCCTAGATTTGATAGCACGTGTTAATTTGTTTGTTTTTACTTTTAGAGACCATAGGTGTGAATTGTGAATTTTAATTGTTAGGTGTGAATTGTGAATTATTAATTTTAGTTATAAATTGTTAATAAAATTCACTGAAGTTGTATATAATGGCAAATGTTCCGGAATTTACCAACCTAGGAACCCCTCCTAATGAGAATCCTAGTACGTTTCCTTACTTTGAAGATGTTGGTCCTCCTTATTCTGGGTTCGCATGCCCCCAGTATAATGATGCAAAGCGAGGTACATGCCCCCCAGGCTTCATTGCATTCAACCAGATGGATGGAATGAAGGTTTACTTTCAATATTTAACTTGAAAAGGGAGTTGTTTCATTTTTAACAAGCTTGACACAGGAAAAGAACTATGCTCGGATCCGGTTTCATGTTTACGCAAGCTTGAAACGAAAAACTATGCTTGTTATAAGTTCACATGCCCCCAGCATAATGACGCAAATCAAGGTACATGCCCCCCAAGCTTCATTGCATTCTATGAGGTGGATGGAATGAAGCTTTACTTTCAAGATCTTGGAAAGACTTGTGGGAGATGTTTCATTTTTTAGTGAGGTTGACACAGGAAAAGAACTATCCTCAAAACCCTTGTTTCATTTTTAAACGAGCTTGACACAAGATAAGGAACTATGCTCATAACTACTCTCTACAATCTACCTAAAAAAAAACTTTACTCTAAAAACCTTGATTCATTTTTTAACGAGCTTGACACAAGACAAGGAACTATGCTCTAAAAACCTTGATTAATTTTTTAATGAGATTGACACAAGACAAGGAACTATGCTCATAACTACTCTCTACAATCTACCTACTTAACCTACCCTTGTTTCATTTTTGAACGAGCTTGACACAAGACAAGGAACTATGCTCACGACTCCTTGTTTCATTTTTTAACGAGCTTGACACAAGACAAAAAACTATGCTCCAAAAGTTCGCATGCCCCCAGTATAATGATGCAAAGCGAGGTACATGCCCCCCAGGCTTCATTGCATTCAACCAGATGGATGGAATGAAGGTTTACTTTCAATATTTAACTTGAAAAGGGAGTTGTTTCATTTTTAAGGAGGTTGACACAAGAAAAGAACTATCCTCATACTTGATTCATTTTTTAACGAGGTTGACTCAGTAACAGGAACTATCCTCATACCTGATTTATTTTTTAACGAGGTTGACTCAGTAACAGGAACTATCCTCAAAATCCTACTTGCTACAATCTACCTGCATATCCTAAAATCTACCTGATTCATTTTTTAATGAGGTTGACTCAGTAAAAGAACTATCCTCATGCTAGCCTGTTTCATTTTTTAACGAGGTTGATACAGGAAAAAACTATCCTCGTACCTGATTCATTTTTTAACGAGGTTGACTTAGTAACAGGAACTATCCTCCTACCTGATTCATTTTTTAACGAGGTTGACTCAGTAATAGGAACTATCCTCGTAACAGCCTGTTTCATTTTTTAACGAGGTTGATACAGGAAAAAACTCTCCTCGTACACACTGATTCATTTTTAACAAGGTTGACACAGTAACAGGAACTTTCCTCACCAACTGATTCATTTTTTAACGAGGTTGACACAGGAAAAGAACTATCCTCATAACATTGATCATGGCTTCCAACTAGAAGAAAGACATGTCAATGGACACACCTTGATCATGGCTTCCAAGAGGTCTTCATCAGAAGGAAGAGTAGTTCTCTGGAAGGAACACATGTCAAGGGACTCAAAAGGGACAAGAGCATCGTGTTCAAGTAATCCCATAGAGTTTTCCATGTCAATTACCGGATGTAAATCAAAGGAAGATGAGAAAACAATGAGAGGCTCACTTACATCGGTAACTGAAAACATGGGACCAGTTGCCACATAATTAACCCCTGGCAGGGTAGATACCACTTTAGAATTAGGAACATTTAGGGGTGTCATATTATTGGTAGTCGAAATAAGACTAGGGAACGAAAGCTGGTCTACAGTCACAATACTGCCATTGTGAGGGAAAGACATCACGCGAAAGAGTGTCGATACGACAGCTTTCATTGCATAAACATAGTCTCGCCCAAGGAGTAAATTGAAATCCAAGGGACCTCGAACTACCATAAGATCAATACAGACAGTTTTACCTTCCAAGGTAATAGAAAACTTAGGAAGGATCCCTAAAGGTTCACTAATGGTTCTGTTAAAAGCTTTTAGATTCTGTGTAACCCAAAGCTTTCCAAACAGTTGAGGATAAAATACTAACAGAAGCACCTTCATCTACCTAAGTATGATGTATGTCCCTACCACCAGCCTTGACAATGATTTGGAAAGGGATGGAGGAAGGAAGACGAGGTTCTGTCAGTCTATTCCAATCAAAGGAAAATACCTCAGTACTTGGAGGAGGTTCTGTAGAAACAGGTGAAATGCCCCCCGGCATAGAAGAATCTGATGTAACAAGAAGAACCTGAGCGGTATGAAGTTCACTCTCTAAAGGGAAAGTGGGATCGACCGAATGTGAAATTGAATCGACCACTTGATCAACTAATGGATCATCAACCTGAGTGACATGAGTTTCACTCTCCAATGGAAGAGTGTGATCGACTGTACTTGAATTTAGATCAATCACTCTGTCAGTTGACGGTAGGTTGGGAGAAATTTTACGGTAACCAGTTGGAAATTCTTGCTGTGGAACAGTAAGGTTTTCCAAAAATGTTGAGGCTTCATCCATGTGAGGGCAAATGTGAGTTTGATGACTCCCTTTGCATAACTTACAAGGAAACCTAACTTTACCCTTTTTCCCAGGAACCTGACTATCACTGGTTGATGGATCAATGGAAAGTTGATGAGATTTTTCTGACCATACTTCCAAGACCTTTGGAATACCAGGACAATTGAAAAGGAAGTGGTCACCCTTACAAAGCCTGCAAGGGTATTTGGGTTTACGATGCATGTCGGAATTTTCCTCAACACAACTAACACTTACAACCATGGTTGGTTGGTTGACTTCGTTTTTATCTTGCTTCTTCTTCTTCTTCCTCTTCTTCCCTTTCTTCTTCTTCTTAGACACATGGTTACTAGCATCAAGGCTTTTACCAGGTGAAGAGGAAGAAATGGAGGAAGAAAAATTAGGCGAAGAAGGTAAAGGGTCAACAGAAGGTTGGTGATGTTGAGATGGTGAACTCTGTTGAGGTGAAGCATTCAGTTGAGGTGGAACAATTGGAGTATTCTGGGCCAACGAAGTTGAAAATAACCATATCGGTAATCCTATTGTAAATCTTAGTAGTTATTTTGTTAGTTATATGTATTTTGTGTTGAATATTTGCAGGTTCCGACTGGGCTCTCCACAAGATAATCCTTGAAATGATAAAGTACTTCACCCTTCTTAGATGATATGACACCCTAATCTACTACAGGCTTCACACTTTAGGGGGCAATCTGTTACACTAAAATTTGTCACCATGACTATTTGCAGTTAGTATGGCTCTATCAACTGTCATACTATCCTCCTTGGCAAGTCTTATACCTCTGCTCTTCATGTCAGACTCCAAGAAAGAGAGAAAGTCCTTAAAAAGTCAAATAACTCTGGTTACACAGTTTCTCTTAGCCTTACCTGCATGTACGCACCCCAAGTTCACAATACCTGCGTACTTGTACGCTCTGTCTGTAAAGGGGTGGGTGCGTACTCCTGTAAAGGTCAAAAGGTGCAAGTTTCACTTCAAAAAAGTTACTTGTGGTCATTTCTAGAGCATTCTAGAAGCTTGTTTGACGTGTATTGAGTGCCTCCAGATGGTTCATGTATCCCTATGAAATAGGAACTTATCCCATCAAGAGGGGAGCTATCCCATTAAAAGAGGGGCTTATCCCATTGATGGTGGACCTGATTAACTTCCTCTAAAGCACTATAAATATAGGCATTGGGCCAGAGGGAGGGGAGGTTGAAAGCTGAAGATTCCTAAGGGTAGATGCTGCTGAAATTAGGACTCCCTTATAGAGCTTGAGAGGAGAGATTCCCATCCTTTCTTAGCTTCATTTGGAAGTGGGTGAGCTAATCAAAGTAAAGGAAAACTCTTGCTGGACCCTGGGAGGGACCTGCAAAACACCAAGGCTCAGGTTGTAATGGTTTCTTTTGTTTCCACTTAATACAATGAAGCTATTTTTTCTCAACAAGTTGTTATACATGATTTGTTTCATATACTCCTTGGTCTGTATGATGAATATGTTTTATTTTATGAGTTATTCAGGTGCTGTGTAATCATTTGCTTGTTAGTGAATGCAGGTTTCGAAGAGAAGGAGGAGCTCATCCGGATCGGCAAGGCTGGACTACTACAAAGCGTTGGACTAAAGGTATGTTATAAAAACCTGATTACTTGTATTCTAAATTCATATTTAGGGAAATATAGTGTTTAATTGTCTTGTTTGTCACTAGAAAGCCTTAGCTTCTAGGGAGGTCGGTTTTGTCCGCAAAATTGACTCTTTCCGCATGACACTACTCTAGGATGTTATACTTTAGATCAGCTTCCCGCAGCACTTGACTAAAAAAGGTTATTAGTTGCTCGTGTCCTGCACTATTCTTCTGCAATAAGGCAACAACCATAGTATGACGAGAAGTGAAAGAAAATATGTAAAATGGTTTTGAATAATATGGGATAACCAGTGCAGGAGCTTTCGCGAAATCTCTTTTAATCCTGGAGAAGGATTCCCGAGACTCTAAATTACATTTTACTTCATTATCCTTCTTTAACATTTATGTGATATCTTTTACTATCTCGGCATAGTTGTTTCTGAATATCCTCAAGAAGTTAATATTGCCCCAAAAAACTTGAACCTCTTTCTTATTCCTTGGTAGGGGAACATTTTTTATGGCTTTCACCCTCTTGGGATCAATCTTCACCACTTATTTTGCTACTATCTAACCTAATATATTCCCCTCACTTATAGAAGACTGATATTTTTTAGGATTCAGGGACAATCCATACTTTGTGAATTTCTCAAAAGTGAGTCGTACATGTTCAATGTGTTCCTCGTCTGTTTTAGAGAAGAAAGTAATGTTTTGTGTGCCCTGCAATTGTTTCTTCCCAACCAACTAGTACTCATCTATCATCTTCTTGTCCCCTTGGTCAATTAATGAATTTCAGAATTCCCCAATAACTTCTATGAATCATTTGATCTTGTCCTTATATTCAAACACCTACGAATGTCTAACATGTCTAGTACTGAGGACATATATATGACTTCAACCTTATACCTGAGAAATGGATTTTGAGGTGGTTTAAAATTGTTGGTAGCTATAGCCAAGGAGTCATCCATTCGATTCCTTTCCCTAAGCAAGAATTGAATGTTGAAGGCTAAGAAAAATTTGTTAACCAAATCCTAGACCTAATTACGGTAAGCCTTCAGTCATGGATGCTTCTTTTGGCACTAATATATGATTTGTTTAACTACCAGCTCTGAATCTCCAAACAGAGCCAAGCATTCAATGTTCAGTTTTTTTGTAGCGTGCAAGCCCAAGAGTAAAACTTTGGACTCAGAAATGTTATTGGTGGCATCAAATTATAATTTAAAAGTGAAATGAATCAAACTGCTTTTTGAGGATATCAACAACACAGCTGCCCCATTTCCTACCTTGGAATAAGCACCATCAAAATATAACTTCCACACCTCATCTCAATCCAGTAATTATTGGTCTAGTTGGATAGAAGTTTGCAGCTGTGTATATTCTAGGATAAGATCATATTCCTCTAACAAGAAAAAAGAAAAATCTCTTTCTTTACAATACAGAGGGGCATTATTCAAATATTCCACTCTTTTAATTGCCTTCCCAAACCTTGATTCTCTATACAGTTGTATTTCTTCTTCGTTGATTATAGGGATGGTAACATAAGTCAAATCCAATTTAATTGACCCTCCAATATTGTACCCCCATGACCTGGATAAAAGCATACCAAACCTTACAGGGGTTTCGGCCACTACAATATCCATCACTACACTTTTTACAGGAATCTAAAACAACTTCACAACCAAATATTTAATCATACCTAGACATTTTACCCTTTTAGAGTCAAAGGAATACAAGACTTTATATAGTATGGTTATTTGCATCCCCAATTGCTCCATAAGAAATAAATACATTAGGTTATGAGAAGCACCTAAGTCTAGCATGCAGTTATGTAGCAAAAGGTCATGTACTACCAAGGTAACATAAAAAGGGGCGGTGGAAGGGTATTGTTCTTCAATGTGGGGTCCAAATACAACCATAGGCATTTCTTCTTGGAGATTCAAGCTACTGTGTACAGGGGAACGTGGTGGACTGAAACATAAACTGAGAAACTTGAGCTTTATAAGTCGTTTATTTTAACAATTCAGTCAGTGGGATAGAAATCTTAAACCTTCTCAAGTTCCTTTTGGAGATTAAAGATGGCAAGGCTCTTCTCAGCTATGACAACCTCATCGAACTCTTTTTCCTTATCACAAACTGGTTTGGGCGGTGAGGGTAATTTTTATACTTTAGAAGCTTTAGAATTATAAAATATTGTATCTAACGACTCCTTCCTTTTGGGTAAGATTGAGTCTAAAGACTTCTTTCCTTTTTCTATTGATTTAGGAGAATTTTGGGGAGAGGAGTCTTCATTTTTGTCTTGCATTCTAGATCTCTTTCTGGAATACTTGAGGTCATATTTCCTGTGCAGTTTTTCTTGCATGAAGTCAGAATATTTCCTACAATAAGCATCAATCTCACCATAATCCATTGGTTCATCTAAGTCGTCCCCTCCTTCCTCATGTACTTCAACTTCGTATTCCTCATCTGAAAAAGAGGTTAATATATTTTCATCGACCTCATTGGTTTCTTGTATCAATTCTTCTGGATCATCATCTAAGTACAATGGAGGTTGAATGTTGTCTTGTTGTTGTTCTATCTCCCTTTGCAAAATTTGCAAGGGTGGTTTCCTATACTAAGGATTGAACCCTCAACTAGGGGCTTGTGAATTTTTTTGAGGAGGATTCGTATTTTCTAGCTCCAATTTCATGAGCTTATTAGACATATTTCCTATCAATTTATTCATTTACTCTAGTTTTTATTCTTGGGTTTCCTTTCCTTGGATTGAGGAACTGGCTTCATATTTTCCTCTCCTCCTTTCTCCATAATCAATTCTACCTCTCGCCTTCCCGGTAGAGGTAAAATTTACTTAAAACTCTAAAGAATCTATTTATTGGTGGATACCTCGCCTCTGTGTCAGCTTTCATTATTGGTTGGTTCAGAGGGTTTCTGCCGTGCGCTAGCCACATCTTGTGTACGCCGGAAACGTACTTTCGGTTGGGTTACTACATCTTTTTCGTCCGATTCCTTCCACATTATTGGCCTACGGGTTACACTCGCGCTAGATTGATGGAGGATGCCTTAATGCCTTCCTTCTAGCGGATCTTTCCCTATCGACTACGACTCATTGCTCTGGGGCAAAGATCTAGAGTCCATTTGGCAGTACCTTGGGGTTTGCAGTCATTAGTGGCAGATTCCTCGCTATCGACAGTGGGAAACCATCATTGTCTCCTGATTGATAGATTCTTACAGGTGTTCGACTTCAGCTCATTTATTCACACTTGTTAGATTGTACTGGGTACCTTGACGCTCATTATCATTATCGGTGAGTAGTCTCGCGTTTGTTAACGGTATACATCAATGACCGGTAATCAAACGATTTCTCACATGGTCGACTTCAGATCATTTATTCCCATGGTGTAGAAATGTACCACGGCGGTCGGTGAAGACCTCAGGTTGTATCAGCATTCATTGGTTCACTTGACAGTTGCTCCTGTTGCTGCTAGTTGATACCATTCCACCTTATATGTTGCAGTCAGTCATGGCGACATTCTATATGCTGGCACCTGAGTTTGCAGTGTAGTACCATCCTATTCCATCATGTTCAGTTGGTACCTTATGGGATCAGTCTTTGATTTCAGTGATCCGTTGCATCTTTCAGCATCATTGACAGTTTTATATGTGATATTCAGACATGTACTTACTCATTATGATCAGATGATCCATTATGTATTTTTACAGTCATTTATACTTGTATACTTAGTGGATCCGCTTGTACTTGATATGCGGACATGCTTTACTTTTCCTGAGCATGGGTATGCCCGCCTCAGACAGTGTTTCTTTCTGATCTCCTTTCGGTGGCTTGGCAGGCTGAATTTCGGTGAAGTCCTCCTCGGTTTTTTGGCGGAGTTCCTTTCCTTGTACTTACTTAATGTATTTCGGCCATCATGTTCCCCTTCTGACCTCATACATTAGGGGGCATCTGTTATAGCTCCAAATCTCACTCTTATGGTTTGTGATGCTGCACTTATGGCCTAGGGCAACCCCTCCTTCCAGACCTGGTCCAAAAATTTAAAAAACAGTGTTTTATTCCCTGTACGCGACTTTGCCCTGTGTTAAACGCGTGTACACGCGGGTCTGTCATACCCAACCCGCGTGTATCTATTAAAACACTTAAAAAAATATAATTTCCTCTTTTTCGGGCGGTGATCGCGGGTTTACCTGCTGGATCACCTGTTAGTGCCCGTGGCCCAACTGTTCCCAACCAACTCCTAACTAAAAAACTACTTTGGAGAGGGTATAAAAAGACATCAAAGGGAAGGCCAAGGGGAGAGAAAGGAGAGCAAGATTATTATGCTGAGATTTTTCCCTTAGACCAGGTCTGAAGTCCTTGGTGCATTCTGCACTTCCCCCATTTTGCATAGGAAACCCTTGTTTCCATGTGTATTGGTGATTATTCATCCTTGACATCATCATTGAGTAGGACTTGGAAGGAGCTCTTGCTGGAGGCTGGAGGCTGGAACGAATCCGGGAGGAAGCTTGCTTGGAGCCTGCTGAAGGTGTTCAGGTGATATCTTTCCGATATATGTACTTTATTTGCCTTTATATATAAAGAAACACGTCTTTGTTCCCGAATAATCTTTCTTTATGCTTATGAGATTCTTGTGTTGAATTCTTATGAAAGTAGTTACTTAAAGATTATTTATAACTAACTTTATAGCATAAAGATGATTTATACATAAACTTCTATACATGTACTGTTGATTTCTTTGATTTGTTTGTCTTGCAGGTCAGAGAAAGAAGAAGGGAACTCCAAGAAGGGTTTGCACCCTAACGGTCTTCTCGGACGTAGGACCTTAGGTATGTACCCTAAAACATTAGAATTTGCTTAAAAGTTAAAAAGATGGCTGTGTGTGTGTGTTTCTTTGTATAAGCAATTTTCAGTCTGGTAGAGTCTCAGCCCAAAGGACTCTAGGGGTACTTTCCCTTCAACCAGAATTGGCGACTCCGCTGGGGACAACATTCTTGTTGTTCCTAGTTTGGGTAGTCCTCAAGCCAATCTAGGCTCAGTACCTCTGTTTGTTGGTTCTGACTGTTTGATATTTTCTTGAACTCCAAGCTGTTCCAGTTTTTCAGTTTGTGTTTTTTATTTTTCTTGAAACACTTCATATACGCACTTTTTCTGGATTACAGAAGCGTATATACGCAAGTTGCACTAAGTAAACCCGCGTATACGCATGTTTCCTTAGTTACAGTCGCGTGTACACGCATTCTGCAAATAATTGCAGGCGCGTATATCACATAATTTTCAAGATTTATAATTTTTCTTTTGGCTGAATGTCTGTCTGGTGGTTTGGGTCAGTTTAAAGCAGTCAATTCCCAGTGACAGTTCTCTGTTTAACAGGGGGCATCTTGTTTCGAACTCTCTCTAGGAGTGCTAGTCTTGTTTTTCGTTGATTGCAAGCGTCATTGATTTTTGACACACAAGGTTTCTGTTTAAGAATCTTGATTGCTCTGTTTCGGCAGAGTGGGAAGATTGTCTTAAAATCTTTGTGTCCATTTTGTTTTCATGACATTTGTGTTTGCTTAACGAAATCATTTTTATGACCATTTGCTCCTTCGTTTCGGGAAAGTTGTTTGTTACCATTTCCTTGAAACTTGTCTTTTGATTTCTTGGACTTTCATTGCTGCTTTTGATTGTCAAAAGCGACTTCGAACACATTTTATTTTTGTTGAGTTCTCATCATTTCATTGGTGTCAATTCACAAAAGTGTTTGGTTGCTTGTTTATCAATCATTGGTGTCAGTATTTTTGAGAGTTTTTCCTTTGAAAAAGACTTTTTGGTTTGATTGAAAGAAAATCTTTTGAAAGTTTTTGAGTTTCGCTTTCTTAAACTTGCTTCTCATCTGATTTCCTTTTTTTTGCGAAGTGAAAGTGCTTTGTTTTTTATCTTAAAACTTGTTTTTATTGTTTGGACGAAATGATTAGTAACAAATCATCTTCTATCTAAGCTTTTCAGTGGCAAGACAAAATTTGGTAAAGCAGCAACTTTCCTTCTTTGTTTTTAGAGTAGTCTTTGAATTGTGCATCCACATTTAGTTCTTGCATTAGGAAAAGATTTGCATCTCTTTTTAGGCATATTTAGTTTTGTTAGTTTTTGTGAGTGTGGAGTCTGAAAAGAAAAAGGAAAATTTTTGTTTATATTACAAGTGCCTTCTGAACCTCATAGAAATTGCTATTCATCGAAAACAAAAGTGCATGTGCATGTAGCTAGGTTTTATTAATTTCTTTTGCGTCCATAAAACACCACAAGTTTCACCTACATTACCTTTGACTTAAAGAACAGCCTAATAAAATCAAGCGCTTAATTAAAATCCACTAGAACTTTTTGTTTTAGTTATTACACCAACAAGTTTAGGATTTTAGGGCCTTGGATTAGGCGAGTGGAGAGTTAACTCTCCAAGGCCACACAAAACGTCAAACATAAGAGTCTGATTAAAGAGAGTAAATCCAATAGCGTTAGGGAGACCAGGAAGACTCCGGATCTGGGAGTTAAGCACGAGGGTCTGTGAAGACAGGGAAGAGAGATACCCCCTCTCCTACTTGTCCGAACTTACCTCACGACTGTTCCGCCTGGCTTCTGCGACGAGTTGGTACCCATAGTTGCCTTTCCTAGGGATCTGCATAGGTGGCTGCGGAGGGGAATCCCGTGGCACCTGAGGTCGACGTTGTATCACTCTCGACAGTACTTCCGGAGGGCACCCTTGCGAAGCTTGGGGGCTTGCACCGGCGCAGACTGTTGTTAGGAGGTCAGCGTAACTTCCTCTGATACCTTCGCTGATAGGACTGGGCCCTCATCATCCCAGACTATCCTCGGAAGGCCCTTTGATTCACTTTCTCGTATTTTGGTGTCCGGTCTCAATCACCCGGAGCGGAAATACTTGAAAGTTGTTTGACTGGCTGTATCTTTAGGAACTTTTTAGTGTGTGCTCTGTGCTCCTAGTTGGCCTAGCTTTTAATTTTTTGAGTCTTTAGATAAGATCATAACAAAAAATTCAAAGTGGCTGACCGGTCTCCTAGACGGTCTCGAAGACTTCGTGGTCTCTCGCCACCTAGTTTAGAGCCTTCTCCTAGAAGGCGCAGAGGGAATACTACCGGTGGGGTCCGTCCCACGCCGGCTGACGCATCGGGGATTGATCCTCCTCTCGGGGATATTAGCGGCCAAGCAAGGCCTGGTACTTTTGAACAAGAGAGGGACGCTCCAGTCTTTTCTCAAGTTCGCTTTCAAGCGGAGGATAACGTAGAGGTAGAAGAACTTTCAGAATCATTAGTGATTCCAAATTCTCCACTACCATCTAGTTACCCAGACGTATTGCAATACGTTGGGCCTCCATTATATAGACCAGCGAGTCCAGGTTACGCTACGTGCTTACCATTTATGATCACTACTGGAAGCATGGCTTCCACAAGTGCTGCGACTATGCAAACCCCAACATCGGTGCAAGGGGGAGGAACCATTTCCATCCCCTCCGCTTCCTTGTTCGGATCGTTTGCTAGCACATCTTTGGTTGGGTCTACCTCCATTCCGTCCACGAGTGGAAATGCCCAAACCAATGCTTTTAGTACTGGTTCCTTCCTTTTTGGCACCCAATCACAGGGTATTCCGTCAGTTCCGTTCAATGCCGCTACGTCCATGATGGGCGGATCGGCTTCATTTCAGGGTTTTCCTTTTGGAAGTGGTCATATTCCACATTCCAACCCAACGGTAGGATCTATGCCTTTTTCTTCAATAGGACAAAGCAGCAATCCTTTCCAAGGTTGGAATAACCCTGGGGCTAGTAACGCAGGAACTGCGAATCCATTCATCGGTCAACAAGGAAGTAGGCCGTATTCCACAGTTAGCATGTTTCAAAGTATTCCTCCCCTCGCTTCGGCTTGGAACCCATATCAGGGGTTATCGACTCCTTACAATTCTATAGGAGGAAACTTTGCAAGCTATGGAGCTTATACGGCAGGAGTTGGTCAAACTCCGAATTTTGCTGGACCACAAGGCTTGCCCTTTGGTTCAGCTGGTTCTACTGGTCACTTGGGGCAGCCTGGTGCCTCTCAAATCCCAGGACAATCTTTTCAGAACTTGGGGAGTTCTGCCCAGTCTG